>CM066326.1:33875494-36275494 GCA_033807775.1 Saussurea involucrata | reverse complement strand
AGAAATAGACTCAACAATCCGCCTAAGAGAACTCTGCATCAAATTCTACAAAGAGATCAGAAAAGTCAGCAGGGACAACAGAAGGTACAACGATTTCAAAGATGCCAAAATCTGATTCTCAGACCTCAAATCTCTGCAAACAAAGTTACTTTCATTGTACTCAAATGTAAAATGCCTCTGGCATATATTTCTAAATGAAAGAAATTTCGAGGTATTGTTTAACCTCTGTCTTATCTAACTTAGCCAAACTTAACTCAAGTTCAAATTTTTTATTTTTCACTACTTAGGGGGAGATTGTTAGCTTCAATCTTCCTAATCATAGAAGTATTTAGAAGTAGTGAAAAATAGGCTAAGTGAAGAAAGCCTCTTACAGAGGCTCTGCCGACATTACCGAGAAATCAAGGTCAAGAAGCTACAGAAGCAGCAGAGGCTTCCTACAGAAGCTCTGTCATACGCACAAAGAGGACCAAAGACTCAGAATCCGGCGAAGACTACTTTACAGAGGAACCAGACCTCAGAACCTCTGTAACACATTACAGAGCCTCTGTGGTCCTCAATGAAGACTTGGAAGATATTACTGGATACGTTCATCAACTTGCATGGAAAAGTACTGTCAAAACACGTTTCAAGCTCTGAGTGGACTCAATAGGGCAAGGTACAAAATAGACGTCTGTGCCATTTAATGCATTTACCAAAAGTACATCTGCTCCATTAAATGCGCATGGCTCAAACAACTGCTCACACCATCCAGTCCACTGTTCACACCATCCAGTTTACTATACATGCCGTAAAAGGAACAGTGACCTACTTCATAGTCTTCTAAGAGTATTATAAAAGGAAGTCTCATGTTGAGATCTTCCCAAGGGACGAATACACAAGGAATCACTAATACTCTCAAGCTTTATTGTCAAATATCTGAGTGTTATATTCTCACACACACCAAGTTCTTAATCTGTTCTTCGTGTTGTTATCATATATTGAATAACAGTAACTGTTCAAGAAATCCTTTTCATTCTTTACTGTTTTCTTTATATATGTGCGTTCTAATATCTATCAAACATATCTGTTAGTTTAATACGCTTCCGCATCAAACTCTAAACTCAACTAATAGACTGTTAATCCTGATTAAGTGTATCTGGGAACCAACAGAGAGGTTCAAATGAGAAGTGCTAGATATTTGAGAAATAAATAAATGATCTTAGCCATTCATTCGGTCAAGATCGATGGCTTGGACCGAGAAGCAACGGATAATTCCTCGCGTGGTCTGCACAAGATAGAGGGTAGTTTCGTAAAAAATACGCGGGACGAGTTCATATATGAATCTGTGTGATTCATATATGAACCTTTGTAATTCACATATAAACTATTTTTAACTAATTCATATATGAACATTTGTGCTTCATATATGAACCTTTGTGATTCATATATGAATCAGTTAATTTGTTCATATGAGAATTAGTTAAAAAAAATCATATATGAATCACAAAGATTCATATATGAATCAGTTAATTAGTTTCATATATGAATCACAAAGGTTCATATATGAACACAAAGGTTCATATATGAACACAAAGGTTCATATATGAATTAGTTAATTGGTTCAACGGATTCATATATGAACCTACAGTTAATTAGTTTCATATATGAAACACAAAGGTTCATATATGAATCACAAGATTCATATATGAATTGGTTATAAAGAGTTCATATGTGAATTACAAAGGTTTATATATGAACGTATAGTTCATATGTGAATAACACAAATTCATTTATTGACTCATCCCATGTTTTTTGTAAAAGTTACGAAATTGCCCTTCTATTTTTGGAACAACCGCAACTTTTGACCAATCAAAGCTGCAACATTTGACAAATTATAACCGATTTTGACCGAATAAATGGCCAAGATTACTTCTCTACTTCTCAAATATTTAACACTTCTCATTTGAACCTAGGGCTATATATATATATATATAGTCTCATTCATTTGCTAACGACCCCATTGATACTAACCATGCTAACCATATTTCAACCAACCATAATTCATTTATCTTGAGGCTGCTTTACATGCTTGACTTCTCAAAAGGGGGCATCTTTGGAATTTGATTTTCACTCCTTATTAGCAAGATTCAATCCATTTATTGTTTTTCTTAAATTTCTCACTTTTAAATTTGGTAGTTATTTTATTTACATTATTTGTGTTTATCTTTTTATTATCATTAAATTTTTAATGTTGGTATTTATCTTATCAATCTTAGCTTTATCCTATCGAAAATACAGACCTATCACTTTTTTCATAAAAGAAGAAACATAATTGTTTTTTACACACAAATGCACATGTGCACACATGCACATATGTACATATACAGACAAATACACATATTCACATGTGCACAAATACACAAATGCTTAACCATCTAACTATGTTTAATGTATGTTTTTGAATTTGTTCATGTATGCACAAATTCAAGATTCCCTTCATGTATTGTTTTCATATTTCTCTCTTTTTTAAATTTTGTAGTTATTTTATTTGAATTTGTTCGTATATGCACAAATTCAGATTCCTTCCATGTATTGTTTCCATATTTAAAAAAAAAAAACTTGGTAGTTATTTTATTTGAATTTGTTCATGTATGCACAATTATGTAAATAGTTTAATGTCTGATTTTGAATTTGTGCATGTATGCTTTCTGCCACCTTGATTTCTCTCTTCCCTTCCTTCTTTTCTTCCTCTTGTCCTTCCTCTTCCTTTCCTTCATCTTCTCTATTTCCTTCCTCATTCTTACCTTCCTTTTCTTTATCTTCATTCTCATCTTTTTTCTTTTCATCATCATTCTTATCTTCCTCATTCTTACCTTCGTTCTTTTCTTCCTCTTGTGATGACATTCCCAAACTGAAACTGGGTGCATCTTGCAAATATGAAGCTGCAATCTTTGTCACAACGTCTGAGGTTTTTTCTTTTGCAACTTCATGTTGCATCTCACTTTCACTCTCATTCTCTTGTCTCTCCTCTCCTCCTACTTCAGCATTCTGAGTCTCCATCTCTTTCTCTACAACCACCTCTTCCTTCTCTTTCTTCTCAATTTCTTTCTCTACTTTCTCCTTCTCTGTCTCTTTCTCATCTTCTTTTGATGGTTCATAAACTTTCATCACCATTTCAACTTCCCCATGACTTTATGGGTCTTCCCAAAACTCTTCTGCATCCATCCTAGTTGTAACTGTAACAGGTGTCATAAAAAATTCATCATCGATATTTCTATACAGGTGTAGATTTTCTGATACTAGAAATTCTTCTTCCTCAACCCCAACCAATATGTCATTTTCCAACTTCTTCTTCTTTTCTCCTTTGTTAATCAAATCCTCAAACTCTGCTTTGTATTGTTTAATTAGATCATTATTAGGATATCTGATAAAAGCATCTTCAAATGCCGCATTTAGGATCAGCGAGTCACAGATTATGCAATTCATTTTCTCTTTTATCATAGTCTGTAAAGCCTACAATTTGCATAAAAATTATGAGTTATATATAAAGTAAAAAGTATTAAGGATTCATATATGAAGTATATAAGATTCATATATGAATTTTATATAAGAATTCATATATGAAGTATAAAGTATTAAAGATTCACATATGCATTAATATACGAATTCATATATGAACTTTCATATAAGAATTCATATATAAGAATTCATATATAAGAATTCATACATGAAGCATAAAGTATAATAGATTCATATATGAAGCATAAAGTATAAAAGAATCATATATAAGAATTCATATATAAGAATTCATATATGAACTTTCATATATAAAAATTCATGTATAAAGCATAAAGTATAAAAGATTCATATATGAATTCATATACGAATTCATATATGAACTTTCATATAAAGTTCATCATATATAGTTCATCATATATGAAGTATAAATATTCCGGATTCATATATGAATTCATTATATAAATATTTAAGTATTCATATATGAATACTACATATATGAAGACTTCATATATGAAGACTTCATATATGAAGACTTCATATACGTATTCATATATGAAGACTTCATATAGGAATTCGTATATGAAGTATATATATTATTTGTTCATTAATGAATACTTCATATATGAATTCTTATATAGAATTCAAATATGAATACTTCATAATTCATATGTGAATTCAAATATGAATCTTCAAATATGAATATTAAGGATTCATGAATGTTATAGTATACTTACAACTTCTTTTTCTTCCTCAGTAATCTTCTCTGCTTCATCAACCAGCTTTCCTCTTCCAAAACCACCTTCTTCAACCTCATATCTAGGGGTGAGCATAACCGGGTACCCGACTAAATTTCATGGAACCGGAACCGGAACCGACGGTTCGTAGAATGAAGGAACCGGAACCAGAACCAGAACCGCTTACATCGATTCTCTATATTTTGAACCAGTCCCGGAACCGGCGGTTCCGGTTCCGGGTACCCGCTATCAATTTTTTAAAATTTATTTTTAACATTTCATACAATAAAAATGTAATTTTAAGTCTATTGCAAACTACAAAATACCAACTTAAAGAAATAAACACAACAAATGGTGAAAAAAATAATCATATAAAAACTAATTATTATATAAATAAATTAGAAACTCCGGCGTATTGAGTCTTGACATCAACAAAACGACTTACATAATACATAACATCCTTACGTCAAGACCTAACAAATAAAACATTTTTATCAAAACGAATAAAACACCTAACAAAACCAATAACACATCATTAAATATTTAAATATAATACATATATAAATAATTTTTATTAAAAAATAGCGGGTACCCGTCGGTTCCGGTTCTAGGTACCCAACGGGTCTGGGTACCCGGTCCCGGAACCGGTCCCGGCAGGTACCCAGCGGGTAACAGTTCCAAAACAATGAGAACCAGAACCGGAACTAGTCCTAATCGGTTCCGTATTTTAGGAACCGGAACCAATCACATCGGTTCCGGTTCTGGAACCGGCAGTTCCGAAGCGGTTCCGGTTCTAAAGACGGGTACCCAGTTCCGATGCTCACCCCTACTCATATCCCTCTCTTCTCCTCAACCTCTAGGCAGTCCACATCTTAATCAATGGTCTATCTCTTCGCACATACACATCATCACATTCAAAGTTATCACCATGCATGAGCTGCTAATAAGAATCAATTAAAAAAGTTAATACATTATTGTAAGACATATTTTCAATTCATAAATGTTATAGTATACTTACAATCAAGTATGTGATAGATCCAACATAGAAACTCATGTCAGAGTCTCTCACCCAACCTTGTTTGCTGCTTCTCAAACATTCAATAATGTATGAACACCAGTTTATCTTTGATATATCTGTCTCTGGTTGTATGTAATTTTAGACAGACAGATTGCAGGTGCCACTCTTCTGTCCTTCAGCCATTGTGTTGTAGAAAAGAGTAATGAAGTTCAACTTGAAGTTGAAATCAATTTCATTGCTATCAATTATCCTTTGCTTAACATCTATTGGTCGGACTATTTTATTTGAAAATTGGGATCTCCAGTTGACCAAGAGTTCATTGTCATCCGGAAGAAACTTGCCTTCAAATATTTTTGTTCCTTGTGCAGGAACACCAAGCATATCGTGAATTGATTCTTCATTTATTTGGAGCCTGTGTTCTCCAACAACCATCTCTATTGTATCAGTGTTCAAGCAGTCAACAACAAAAAACCCAAGCTTGGAAGGTATTCCATCCATCTTCATCTCTAACAGATCTCCAAAACCCATGCTTTTTACACATTCTCTCTGTTCTTTACTTAAGGCTTGAATGGCTTCATAAAGTGGTTTCGGAGATGTTCTAACTTTGATCACTGGAATATTTTGTTTTTGTTTCTCTTTTCCCTTCTTTCCTCTTCTTGTTATCTTTGGTACCGGATTTTCAAAATCATCATCATCATCTATTAAATTTGTAACTTTTCTTTTTCGTTTTTCTTTCTTGGACCCTGGTTCTGTATCTGTTTATAAACATTTGTCAATAAATATGATGAAACAACATGATAATATAAATTGTTATCATTATTTATTATAGACTACATACATAAAACTAGTTGTTCTGTTTGCTGTTGTTTCTTTGTCAGTAGCCTAATCTTTGTCTTTGTCGTCTTTGACCCTGGATTACAAATGTTTTTATATGTAATGAATCTATGAAAATTTTAAATTACTAAGAGATATATTTTTACCTTGTTGTTCTGGGTCTTTCAATTCTTTTGTCTTTTCTGCTGATGAAGTTGTTTTTGATTCTGTGGGTGCTGTTGTTTTTGCTTGATCTTCAAATATTATAAACAAAAAATCAATAAAAAAAATTCAAAACATTTGGAATATTCAACATTCATATATGAACTTTCGAATAAACGAACAAATATTCAACACATTCATATATGAACTTTCGAATATTTTGAATATTCATATATGAACTTTCAAATATTTTGAACATTCACATATGAACTTCGAATAAACTAACAAATATTCAACACATTGATATATGAACTTTCGAATATTCAGCATTCATATATGAACTTTTGAATATTTTGAACATTCATATATCATATGAATGACTGATAACTCTCATTTTTTAGAGTTATGACTCACTCTTTTTCTAGGAATTTATATCATTTTTATACCCACTTTGCTTTTTCCTTTTCATTTTGTCTAAAATGTGATAAAGAGATGATGAAGTTTCAAAAGTTTAGTTTTTTGGAAAAACATTACACTTTCGGCTGTGGGCACGAGACTCCTCACTGTGAGCACGGACGGATCATCCCATTAATCAACGGACAATGCTAATCTCTGGAAAAAAGAAAAGATTAAAATATTGGCATGCTTGAAGTTGCAAGATCTGGAAACCCTGAAAGCAAGGGAAGTATGGGAAGCATGGTGGTGGTCTTTGCCTTAGAGATTATTTAAAGATTAGTCCAATGGTTTTTTCACCTTTTTGGGACTATAAAAGAGAAGGCTTGGATCAGATTTCACAAGTAGTTTTAATTCAGTTTTAGTTTGCTTCAGTTCCAGTAGCATAGTTTTTCTTCAAGTTTCTTAAAGACTTGAAGATTAGTAGCATTTACTTTCTTGCTTGTATTTCAATTCAATCAATAGTGACCCACTGTGGGCACTGCTTTAATTTTATGCAAGTAACTTTGATGAACTTCTTTTATATTGTTATGTCTTCGAATTTAATTATGATCTAAGCACCCCCTTGGGTGTGGATGTGAGCAAACTTGAGACTAGTAGGCAACACTTGGGTGTGGCCATTGTTACTAACTCTCGAGATTGGTCACTTGAGTCGAGACTTAAACTCAACGCGGATAAGCCGATCACTTTGATGTGTTAATATTAGATCTTAGACCTCGAGAGGGGCGGATTCGAAATACGGCTTAAGTGATGCACAAAGATTTGAGAGAGTCTTTGATAACCACGTCGAGAGGCGGGTTTTGAATGATTTTGTTGGTCCCGAAGGGCTATACAAGTTTGTAGAAGGGGGGGGTGAATACAAACACACGTTTTTTATTTTCTAAATTGTTTATTGATAAATCAAGACAATTTACAACTTGTTGCGGAACAAGATTAAGGATAAACCTAATCTAAACAAGTCTTGAGAAACACTAAGTTTCTTGCACTAGAAAGAGTTAAAGAAATTACGAATAATAACTTAACAATAAGAAAGAAGAAGATGGTCCGAGCACACTTCAAAACTGAAGTATGGTTCTTCTTATATACTGCATGCACTTAATGCATGGCAGTATGGCTTTACACGTGGCAGCAGCTGAGTGGTTGCATGTCATTGACCTTTGTAGACAACCTTAGTAGCCGCATGGTGCACAGTGTAGAATCAGAGTTGTTGTACGATTACAGACAAAAGGGATGTCCGTTCTGACAGTTCGTATGGAGACGTGCAAGGGAGGTAAGACAATAGTAACATACAGGGAGACTTCATGATCAGCTTTCGTTGAGTCATATCTTTATCAGCGAATGATAAAGTTCAGCGATTGCTGAAGTCTTCTACTTGATACTTCACGTTGAATGGACAGGTCTTGCTTCGCTGATATCCGCATCAGTTCATGAGTAGACTTGTCGCTGGTTCTTGAGCTTGATCTTCGACTTCAGCGTAGAACTTTGGTTGACGTGAAACTTGTCTTCAGGGATCATAAGTAAACAACTAACTTATCAGCGATCATCTCATAGACTGAACAGGCTCAGAGCTATATAATGATGAATAGTGTTCGCTGAATATCTAATCTAAAGAGTGAGAGTTCCTATCACCGGTACTGTAAAGTCTTAGTACTTATCAGCGATAGTGAAACTCTGATACATATTGTTTACTTACAATTTTCACTAAGTGTTTAAGAGAGGATCATTATCAAATCACTAAGGGTTTGGATCAACAATCTCCCCCTATTTGATTATGACATAGCAACAGAGAAAATTGCTATTTAATGAAAACATAAGGATAAAAAGAACTTATAAAATATTTGTCCCTTTTACTGTTTTCTGGGATCTTTTCAGTACTGATGGAGTAAATTACATTCGCTGAAATTTTTCTTTAAATTTCGTAAAGATTACATAGGGAAATGGAAAAATTACAAGTACATCAAATAAAATTACAAGTACAAAAGATGTAGACACATAAGGATAGAAAGAATTACAAGGCGATCCTATCCGTCAAAAGGTTCTTCCTTGATGAGAAGTTCATCGAGGGTCTTTGATGTGGGAATCATCCAGTCAGGGACATTTACTCCTTGATTCTTTTTGTTCAGAGCTTCTTCAAAAATCAAGGGCTTCAGGTGTCTAGCTTTAATGTCGCTGACTGGACGACTTCTTACAGAACCCTGAAATTGCCAACACCCTAAATACAGCAGGGTGGACGGCACAACCTCTCGACCACCACTCTCCAGAAGAAGATTTCTTCATTTCGGGCATCGACACACATCTGCAAGAAGATGACACAACACCCAGAAATCAACCAGCCGAAACCCCTGTTATTTTACAAAACCCTTTCATTCAAGGATTGGATGTCCACAGAAGAAGTCCAAACCCAGCTTCAGAAGAAATAGAACAAACTAAAGCTGAATTGAACAGAGGTGAAGTTACAGAGGCTTTTGAGAACATGATGGAAGAAGAGAAAGAAAAAGGGGCCGAAGTTGTACAAAAAGAGGGATTAGCAACAACGGAGACATAAATAGAGATCTTAGAGACAGATTCAGATGAAGAAGAAGCTGTATGGATACGTAAGGGTCTTTATCATCCACATGTCATGAGATTATTTGGATCTCATCAAGTGTATGACCAATTACGACCAGAGCAAGGAACTTCCACAGAACTTAGGGAAGAAGCAAGAAAAGATGCCTGGATAAATAGAGGCACACAACCAAAACCAACTCCCAGTGCAACCCACATTTCTGACACCGCAGGTCTAGCTGCAGAAGGTGTCATTGAAAAAGAGCAGCACAGCTCGAACATACCCCAACCCATCCAGCCAGAGGTTACTCTTTCAACCTCTGTGCCCACAGAAACCGGGGAATCCATTCCTAGGGAGTCTCCTCAAAGAGACTCACCTATAGTTCGTGATCAATTGCCCCAGATCACAGAAGAACGCCCAACAGAGGAATTTGTTTCCTCTGCCACGCACTTGTTAAGACCCACACTTCTTTCAGAGAGAAGTAGAGAGCACAAAGACAAAGAGACTCTAGACAAGTCTCCTAGTCAACAGAAGGATATTCCAATACCCACCTCTGGAGTGGATTTGGACAATGTTCTTCTCAGAACTTCTGTAGGGATTGAAACTCATGTTTCTTCTCAAGGATCAGAAGGAAATCCTTCCATTCTCAACCTACAAACAGGAATGAAAGAAGGTATCCCAGGAACAGGGATTCACTCTGGAGACGAATGTGTTCCTCCAGAGGTTACCACCGGAACACAAGTTACAAGGGATGAGTTCCAAACCCTTGAAACCTCTGTGAACCAAACCTTGAAAGAGTTGCAAAGCTCTTTCAAATCTTTTGCAGAGACAACATCACTGGCACTGCTAAACCTAAACACCAAAATGGACAACCTGTCCACAGAGGTGAAAACTGCCATCTCACAGATGAAGTCTGCTGCTACTGCATCCACCACTTCTGCCGCAACAACTACTTCTTCGATTGAGAACTCAATCAACAAATTCCTTGATCAATTGAACAAACAGACTTCAGTGTCAACGGGCATCACTCCTGCAGATCTACAGAAGGCCCTACAAAAAGTTCAAGAAGAAGCCATGCGAAAAACCATGTTGATGCAACCCAAAGACTACATGACAAGAGCACAGCTGACAGAGCTTGGGCAGAACGTGATTAATCAAGTGACAGAAGTCATCCTTTCCTTCACCACTGCCAATGCTAACTTCGTCAAAGATTTCAGAGAAAGTGTAGGAAGGATGAGATTCAAAACAGAGGCAGAGCTAGCAACTCTTCTTGGCCTCTGTGATGATGTCTGCGCGAAACTGATCGCTGCTGGAGCCACAATACCAAAGAAACCCGATGCTTCCTGCAGAGCAGAGGGTACATCAGACAAGGGTCAGGATGACTCTGATGATGATGACCATCCTGGTCCATCAGATCATCCTGAGGGGGAGAAAACTACAGAGAAAGCTGCAAGCAGAGGACTTACAGGTCCACCAATAGCCGCAGAACCTCTGAGTCAAGCACCTCTAGAACAGACCCGACAACAACAAACCCAAAAGACCACAGAGACAACACCCATCTCTGTGGAATCATCTCCTGACGAAACCAAAACTCCAGAAGCAGAAAAGCAAGCCACAGAGGCAACAACCGCCCCTGAGGTAATCATTTTGGAAGAAACAGATGAACCAACCACAGAGAAAACACCCACCTCTGTGGAAACACCCCAAACCATACCCAGAAGAAAGTCGATTGCCACCAAACCAAAAAGAGCAACGACCTCTGCTTCTGACATTCTGAAAAGGATGCACACAACAATGAGTGATCGTATGGTGAAGAGAGAAGAAGAAAGGCACAGGTTCACTTTAGCTTTCTTAATGGCAAGAAGATTCAATGACAACACTTCATCAACAGAAACTGAGCTCGCAGAAGAAGTCATCAAACAACCTCCAACAGAGGTTACAGAGCAAGTCAAGCCAACAGAACCATCGCCACAAAAGTCCTCTAAATCACAATCGTCAAAATCCACAGAGGCAACCTCTATCAAACCAACAGAAGTGCCAACTTCAAAACCCACAGAAGCAACAGGTTCTTCCACGACAATAGCAAAAGATAAGGGCAAAGGGATACTGACAGAAGAGCCAAAGAAGAAGAAAACATTGCCAAAGCCAACAGAAAAACTAATGAAGAGTGCGTTTGACGCCTTTCAAACCCCAAAACCCGAAGAAGTTGACTGGGCAAATGGATTGAAGCCTCTGTCAGAAATTCCTCTAGCTGGTAGAGCTGCAGAAGTTGTTCAACAGATGGAGAGTCTCAGAAGACAAATTCCACGACCTGGTCCAACACATGAAGAGATGGAAGAAGTGGTATACAAATACCTCTACAAACAATCCTATCAGACAAATCATCCAGTAGATCATGTGACAGATCCAAGGATTAGAGAAGAATTTGAGAACATCTTCACAAGAACAAAGCCAAGAGCCAAAGCAGATGTCTTCTCAATTCACAAAATCAAAAAGGTGATCTTCTGCAGATTCTCCTTCACAAGAACCTATCCAAGGGTCAGGTACAATCTTAACAAAGTCAGAAGAGAGAACAATTCAGAATCTACCTTCGCTGATGCTGACTTAAGAAACATCAATCCTTACGATCTACCTGACCTTCTGCAATGGACAAAAGACAACTACAACACAGAGCCTAATACCAGAGCCTATCAAGTGTTGAGAAAAGCGATGAGGGAAAAGCTTCTGCTATACAGCATGATAGATTTTCAGCTGGGAAAGGATCTTGGTCTCAAACATCTAGATCTACGACCACCAGAAGATCGCTGCCCACCAGACGTTGTGCACAACTCAATCATCAGAGAACCAAGATTTGGGTTAGTATTTCAAAACCCACAACACCAGGTTAAACTTTTTGTACTCATGGATTGTCAGAAGTACGCAACCAGTACTCTGAGCAAATTCAGAGCAAGCCTTGTAAAATACAGAGGTACAGAGAAAATGGATAGAGATGATGCAGATACTTTCATCAGAGAAATAGACTCAACAATCCGCCTAAGAGAACTCTGCATCAGATTCTACAACGATTTCAAAGATGCCAAAATCTGATTCTCAGACCTCCAATCTCTGCAAACAAAGTTTTATCTTTCATTGTACTCAAATGTAAAATGCCTCTGGCATATTTCTAAATGAAAGAAATTTCGAGGTATTGTTTAACCTCTGTCTTATCTAACTTAGCCAAACTTAACTCAAGTTCAAATTTTTTATTTTTCACTACTTAGGGGGAGATTGTTAGCTTCAATCTTCCTAATCATAGAAGTATTTAGAAGTAGTGAAAAATAGGCTAAGTGAAGAAAGCCTCTTACAGAGGCTCTGCCGACATTACCGAGAAATCAAGGTCAAGAAGCTACAGAAGCAGCAGAGGCTTCCTACAGAAGCTCTGTCATACGCACAAAAAAGACCAAAGACTCAGAATCCGGCGAAGACTGCTCCACAGAGGACCAGACCGAAGAACCTCTGTAATTCATTACAGAGCCTCTGTGGTCCTCAATGGAGACTTGGAAGATATTACTGAATACGTTCATCAACTTGCATGAAAAAGTACTATCAAAACACGTGTCAAGCTCTGAGTGGACTCAATAGGGCATGGTATAAAATAGACGTCTGCGCCATTTAATGCATTTACCAAAAGTACATCTGCTCCATTAAATGTGCATGGCTCAAACAACTGCTCACACCATCCAGTCCACTGTTCACACCATCCAGTTTACTATTCATGCCGTAAAAGGAACAATGACCTACTTCATAGTCTTCTAAGAGTAGTATAAAAGGAAGTCTCATGTTGAGATCTTTGTTGATCCAAACCCTCAGTGATTTGATAATGACCCTATCTTAAATACTTAGTGAAAATTGTAAGTAAACAATATGTATCAGAGTTTCACTATCGCTGATAAGTACTAAGATCTTACAGTACTGCTGATAGGAACTCTCGCACTTTTAGATTAAACATTCAGCGAACACTGTTCACCATATCGCTGAGTCTGTTCAGTCCTTAAGGTGATCGCTGATAAGTTAGTTGTTTACTTATGATCCCTGAAGACAAGATTCACGTCAACAAAGGTTCTACGTTGAAGTCGAAGATCAAGCTCAAGAACCAGCGACAAGTCTCCTAATGAACTGATGCGGATCAGCGAAGACTCAGATTTGTCCACTCAACGTGAAGTATCAAGTACAAGACTTCAGCTATCGCTGAACTTTATCATCTGCTGAATAGTAAATGATAATCGCTGAATCAACGAAAGCTGATCATGAAGTCCTCCGTACAAAGTACTTTTGTCTTAACCTCCCTTGCACGCCACCGTACGAAATGTCAGAAAAGAACCTCCGAAAATCTGAAATCGTACAACCACTCTGACACTACACTGTTCATTCATGCGGCTACTAAGGTTGTCATCAAAGGTCAATGACATGCAACCAATCCGCTAATGACACGTATAAAGTATATACTGGATTGCATTAAATGCATGCAGTATATAAAGAGATGAACTCACTTCATTTGAAGTAACTTGCTAACTCTGGACAAGTTCAAATCTCTCAAGATAGGATTTTATTAGTAATCTCCTTATCTTTCTTAGTGCAAGAAAACCTTAGTGTTCCAACTTGTTTAGATTTAGGTTTATCCTTAATCTTGTTTCCGCAACAAGCTGTAAATTGTTAATGATTTATCAATAAACAATTTAGAAAAGTAAAATAGTGTGTTTGTATTCAACCCCCCCCCCCCCCCCTTCTACAAACTTGTTTAAGCCTTTCGAGACCAACAAGTGGTATCAGAGCAGATTTGTTTAATCTCATAAACAAGATCTAATCTAAGATATTTTCTCTTCCTTGCTATTATCTGAAAATGGCCAACTCAAACACAAACACTCACTATATCGACAATGGTTCTCTTGCAAAACCCCCTAGATTTTCCAGAGACAACTTCAACTTATGGAAAAATAGGATGACACTCTTCTTAGAAGGTGTAGACCATACTATACCTTACTATCTTGAAAACGGTCCACACATCCCTGTAACGATTGATCCTGCCGTTCCAGCCACTGCAACTAGAGCTGCTATTCCAGAAAGGCTGATTCCAAAGGAAATCCATCATTGGACCGATGAAGACAAGAAGAAAGTGGCTATAGATACAAAAGCCAGATCCATACTATCCATGGCCCTTCCTGACGAAGTCTACCATTCCGTCATGAACCTGAAATCCTCGAAGGCCATGTGGGACACAATATGTGTTCAGTATGAAGGAACGTCTGAAGTCCGGGATTCAAGAAAGATCAACCTGGTAAGACAATACGAAAGTTTCATCTCTGGTAAGAATGAAACTCTCTCTGAAGTACATCAACGTTTTAACTGCTTAATTATAGATCTTAAAATGGTTGGTAAGGAATATTCTAACTTTGAAGTTCTGACAAAGTTTTTAGAATGTTTACCTGAAAGCTGGGACAATTATTCCATGTGTCTCAAGCTATCAAAAGATCTAAGATCAATGACACTCGCTACCTTATATGGCACATTGCTGAATCATGAGCAATCTAGCCATCTTAAGAAGAATCTTGTAAAAGATTCCAAAAGCACCCCTGTTGCTTTAATCTCAGAGGAACCTTCTACTCAGCGACCCGTGGTCACTATCACTGAGTTAGAAAGTAACTCTGAAAGATCATCAGATTCTGATTCTTCAGATGATGAATCCTTGGCTCTCCTAACTAAAAAGTTCAGGAGATTCGCCAAGAAGAAAATGTTTAGAAAGAACAAAACTCTTTCTATAGCTGACAAGCCTAAGTCATCAGCTTTTGTTGATAAGGCTACTGCTACTTGTTTTAACTGCGAAAAGACAGGTCATTTCGCTAACGAGTGCAGGTCAAAGAAAATCATGAGACCTTCAGCCTTTACAAAGAAATCCTTTGTTCCAAGGAATAAAGACGACAAATACTTAAAGCTGAAGGAGAAGTATGCAAAGCTGAAAAGCTTTAAGAAGAAGGGAAAAGGCCTAATGGCTGACTATGATTGGGCTGCTTCTGATGAAGAAGCCTCATCATCTGATTCTGAAGATGATGAAGCAAATCAATGTCTCATGGCCAAGATTGAAGAAGAGGAAGAAAGTTCAGACATTCCCTCCACTTCAACATCTGCCATTCAGGTATCACCTTCCTTCTTTACCAATATTGTAAATATTGATGAAGCTGATAGTCTCCGTAAAATCGAACTACTGACTAGAAGCTTATACGAAGCCATGAACGGCAAAGCTGTGGTTGAAAACCAAAATCTTGATCTCGCTGAAAAGCTTAAAAATTGCCACCTTCAAATAGAAAAGCTTTCTAAATTTGAAGAAGATTTTAAAGATCAAGTCCATTTAAATCAGCTAGTCAAAATTGAACGAGCGGAAGCTATCGCTGCATTAAAAGCTGAACAAGCTACTGTTGAAGGATGGTGTAATTCTTCAACAAAGATCACTGAGATAATTAAGGCTCAGATTCCTCTGAGTGATAAACGTGGTCTGGGTTATAAATATGATACTCCAATACCAACCACTGAACGTTCAATGCTTAAATTTGGAACGTTCGTATCCTCAGTAGCTGACACTTCTTCATCTCAGTACTCCTCGTCGATTACACCAATCCCTGAGGAAACTCCTACCTCCTCAAAAGGTAAGGAGAAAATGGTTTATTCAAAACCTACCTCTGTCTCTAAAGATAAAGGTAAAGGAATTGTAATTTATCAAAATCCTCAGAAGGGTACTTTAGTACCTAAGCTGAATGCTTCCAAAGCCTTAGTGATTCATTCATCTGGTTCTAGAAATCAGACCTCTGGATCAGTTCAGCGACCTACTCCTAGACTCAGAGTAGATGTCCTTGGTAAGAAATCTGAAGAACTGAATGTTCGTCCTATTTCAAAAACCAATAGTGTACTTGGTGCTGGCACTTCTAATTCCAAATTAAAAGCTCAGCACACAAGTGGTCCTAGAACTAATTTTAGTTATAGGAAATGTTATCACTGTGGACTTACCGATCATATTGCAAGTAAGTGTCCCACAGCCACCAAAGCTGATAAGATAGCTAAGGTGAAGATAGCACCAAAGAAGACCAAACCAGTTGCAAGTCAGGTCAAGGTGACTCATACCGCTGAGGTCAAGAAATTGACCAAAGTGAAGAAAGACAAAGCTGAATCTTCAAATGCTGCGAAGACTGCTGAACCCATTCCAACCACTTCCACTGACAAACGCGTATACATGGTGAAGTGGGTACCCAAGCAAAACTAATCTTCCTTTGTATTGCAGGTTAAGAAGGGTATCTGGTATCTCGATAGCGGATGCTCTAGACACATGACTGGAAAGAAAAGCCTGCTCGCTGAATACAAGGAAGAGAAGGGTCCCTCTGTAACTTTCGGTGGAAATGGAAAAGGACACACCCGAGGGTATGGTGTACTTTCAAATGGTACAACATCCTTCAGAAGAGTCGCATATGTTGAAGGGCTGAAGCATAATCTTCTGAGCATCAGTCAGCTTTGCGACATGGATAACAAAGTGATTTTCACCAAGGAATCCTGCTTTGTCTCTGACAAAAAGGAGAAGATAGCTCTCAGCGGTTATCGTTTGGAAAATGTTTACGTTATAAACATGGACTCAACAACCACTGAGAACTCCTGTTTCTTCTCAAAGGCATCTTCTGATGTCAACTGGCTATGGCACAAGAGACTCTCACATCTCAACTTCAAGACACTGAATACTCTTTCATCCAAAGAGTTAGTCACTGGTCTACCTCAACATTCATACGCCAAAGAATCCTTATGTTCAGCGTGTGAAAAAGGGAAGCAGACCAAGGCAAGCTTTAAGTCCAAGCAAGTTTCCTTAGTGTCATCTCCTCTTCAACTACTCCATATGGATTTGTTTGGCCCCGTTAACAAACAATCCATCGCTGGAAAGAAATATACGCTGGTCATAGTTGATGAATTCTCTCGTTATACATGGGTAATGTTTCTCCGTTCTAAGAGTGACACCCCTGAAGAACTCATCACCTTTGTTCGGAAGATGGAAACTCTGAACAATATGACTGTTCGCTCAATAAGGAGTGATCATGGAACTGATTTCAAAAACAGTTCTCTTGATTCCTTCCTTGAGAGCAAGGGTATTTCTCATAACTTTTCGTCAGTGAGAACACCACAACAAAACGGAGTCGCTGAAAGAAGAAATAGAACAATTATTGAAGCTACACGTTCAATGCTCAGCGATTCTCACCTGCCTACTCAGTTTTGGGCAGAAGCTGTCAACACGGCTTGTTTTACGCAAAACAGGTCGCTGATAGTCAAAAGATTCAAAAAGACAGCCTATGAACTCTTTCATGGGAGAAAGCCTTCAATCAGCTTTCTTCACATCTTTGGTTGTCAGTGTTTCATACTGAACAACAGAGATGCCCTTGGAAAGTTTGATCCTAAGGCTGATGATGGAATCGTTCTTGGATACTCCTCAGTTTCCAAAGCCTTCAGAGTCTTCAACCGAAGAAGACAAACTGTAGAAGAAACTATTCACGTCACGTTTGACGAATCCCGTTCAGCGAACTCTAAACCGAACGCTGATACAGAAGAACTGAATCAATGGATGTTTTCTCATCTTGGTGATTCAGAAGATGTTCCCACTACTCATACTCATACAACTGAAAATGATGGTCCTACTATCATTCCCAATATGCAGAATAGTGAAGCTGAAACATCTTGGGTCTCAGCTGTTCCTATAAATACTATACCCGCAGTTGATCCAAATGTCTCAGAAATTCCATCTATTTCTCAGCAATCAGTCAATGAAGTGACAAATGCAAGCATTCCTCTCTTAGCTGATTATCCAGAAGTAGCTGAAGCCTCATCTTCAGTTTCTCCAGTTCAGACTGCGTCAGCGACGCATGCTCCGGCTCAGCGATGGACTGTAAATCACCCAATCGATCAAATTCTTGGTGATCCCAACGCTGGTATTCAGACTCGTAGAAGTGCAGGTAATATTTGTTTATTTGTTAACTTTATTTCTCTAACTGAACCAAAGAAAATAGATGATGCCCTCAGAGATCCAAACTGGGTCAGCGCTATGCAAGAAGAGCTGACTGAATTCGAAAGAAACAAAGTTTGGAAACTTGTTCGGAGACCAACTGACAAAACAGTGATAGGCACTAAGTGGGTCTATCGAAACAAGTTGGACGAACATGGTACTGTAACTCGCAACAAAGCTCGTCTTGTTGCTCAGGGATACAGACAAGAGGAAGGTATAGATTATGACGAAACCTTTGCTCCTGTAGCAAGACTTGAATCTATTCGTCTTTTCTTAGCATATGCTGTACACAAAAACTTCACTGTACATCAAATGGATATTAAGTCAGCTTTTCTAAATGGAAAGCTGAATGAAGAAGTTTATGTGGAACAACCTCCAGGATTCTCAGATCCTAAGCGTCCAGGTTATGTTTATAAGCTGGATAAGGCACTTTATGGCTTGAAGCAAGCTCCTCGTGCATGGTATGACACTCTTTCTACGTATCTCCACCTTGAAAAATTTGAGAGAGGGAAGATTGACAAAACTTTGTTTTTTAGAAAAATAAAAGGTCATATCATTTTAGTTCAAATATATGTTGATGACATTATATTTGGTTCTACTAACCCTGAGCTTTGTACTCGTTTCGCTGATAGAATGAAAGATGAGTATAAAATGAGTATGATGGGTGAACTAACATATTTCCTTGGTCTTCAGATTAAGCAAACTGAAAAAGGAACTTTTATAAATCAGGGAAAGTATGTTAAAGATATGCTGAAAAAATTCGACTTAACTGAAAGTTCAGCTATGAAAACCCCTATGGCACCACCGCTGATACTTGATAAGGACACAAAGGGTGTTCCTGTCAATGTCACGCTGTACCGTGGGATGATCGGCTCACTACTGTATCTTACAGCTAGCCGACCCGATATTATGTTTGCAACATGTCTGTGCGCACGATATCAAGCTGAACCTAAGATATCTCATATGAAAGCTGTAAAGCGAATCTTTCGATATCTTAAGGGTACAGCGAATCTAGGTCTTTGGTATCCCAAAGATTCAGGATTCGATCTAACCGCCTATTCAGACAGTGATTTTGCAGGTTGCAAAATGGATAGGAAAAGCACCACAGGAGGATGTCAGCTCCTGGGTGGAAAGCTGGTAAGTTGGACAAGTAAGAAGCAAAACTCGGTGTCCACTTCCACAGCTGAAGCTGAGTATGTAGCCGCTGGAAGCTGCTGTTCTCAAGTCTTGTGGATGAGAAATCAACTACTAGACTATGATCTTCAGCTCTCCAAAATTCCAATCTATTGCGACAGCACAAGTGCCATCGCTATAGCAAACAATCCAGTGCTACACTCAAAGACAAAACACATAGAAATCAGATATCATTTTATCAGAGATCATGTGATGAATGGTGATATAGAACTTCATTTTATCCCAACTGATTATCAGTTAGCTGATTTGTTTACCAAACCTCTTGATGAGACAAGATTCAACTTTCTCATCAGCGATCTTGGAATGCTGAACTTTGAAGGATAAATCTTCAGCGGTTCACATTTAATCAGCGATACGTTTATACATTCTTGTATAGGCTCTGGATAAAATAAACTAGTACAATCCATTTCATCATCTTCTCTCTGAATAAATTGGGTTAAACTGATATCAAGGTATGTTTTCTCTGACAAAACGCATGAAAATGCAAGATTTCAAATTCTTTCATCGCTGAATAATATTTTGAAATTTCTTAAAACCCTCACTGATATTTCTATTCAGTGCTTCATATTTTCCAAAGAGTCCCTGAGTTTTTCTTTCAAAACCTCAGAGACAACGAAAGAATGTGAAAGGACAGTTGTGACGTCATTGCAACGGATAACACCAGGCACGTTTCTTTTTCTGACACACGTTTGCACGTTTCGTTGTCTATCCAACCAAATGCAAACACGTGTCCGTGTCATGATGAAAAACTTTCCCGCTCAAGTTTTTCTCTCTCTACTCTCTTCCTATATAAACTCTCTCAAAGTTTATATTTGTCTTTTATGCGAATCAATCTTTCTCCGCAAGAAAAGAACACTGCTGCATTTTGTGCTCTCGATCTTCAAGAACTGTTCATCATCTTCTTCATCAAACTCAAGGTCAATATGTTCTTATCTTTTATCAAATGCAAATAACTTGTTTTCGATCTTATCATTGTTTTACACAAGATCAAACAAAAGAACTCAAAAATAAAATCATTTTCTTTCATGGTTTTATAAACACAACCATTTCATGGTTGTTCTTCAAGTTTTAAATCTAAAATCTTAAACTTGTTCTTCTTTCGTATCCATTTTTTAAAAAAAAACTGGAATACAAGGCTTATAGGTGTTATATTCGTTTTTTTTTTAAAAAAAAAAAACAAGAAAAACCCTAATCTTCATTAAGACTTTTTTGTCTGAATGAAATGGACAAAATTCGAAAAATCTTAATGGAAATTCTCTTTCCACATTAAGATATTTCTTATTTGTTAACATCTTTGGTTGAACTGATAATACAGTGAAATGGCAACTTCAAAGCTGAATGTTACCGCTGAGTCCATCTCCAGTGATTCTGAGGAACTGGAAATCACCAAAGCTCCTCAGGTTAAGTTTGAGCTGGATCAACTAGACTGGACAAAGGCAAACAACCTTTCAGCGCTTCTCGAGTTTCCTCCTCGGAAGCAGGTATCCCATCTAGACGACGCTGTGATTTTTTTGAAGAATAGCCCCATATACACAGCACTGACAATCACACCTCCTGCCAGTCAGCGTCTATTATCCCAATTCTGGTACTCTGCCAGACACACCAACCTACCCTCAGCCAAAGATCCATCTAAAACCATCGACTGCATACTCAGCGATACTGAGTATGGCACCATCAAGATAACCCCCGCAATAATCCGTAAAGCTCTGAAATTCCCTAACGCTACCTCAGAAAATCCTTTCATTCCATTTCCTGACCACAAGAAGCACGCTGACAGGGAAGAAATCATTGCTTTCCTTGATGCGATGGGTTACATCTGGGAGACTGGAAGAGACAAGCTACCTGAGAAGAAGCTGACGCTGATAAAGAAATCCAAGATGCCCAGCGAGATGAACTTCATCTTCGCTCACCTGATCAGCTGCATGACAGCGAAATCTGGATCTTCTGATCAAGCCGCTCAACCTCAGCAGGCCATGGGTTACGCACTGCTGAAAGGTCTCAACATTGACTGGGCCTCCATCATCTATGAAGACCTCATTCAACGTGTTGATTCTGCCGCTGACCGACCAGCATGGGTTCCTTACCCGCGATTCATCAGCGCCATCTTTCAATATGGCCTGAAGGACAGCTATCCTGAAGAGGGTGATCTGAAACTCTCTCAGATTGGCCCTAAAGTTCTCGACTTCAAGCCTGTCGCCAACGAGGTACGTCTCTCTACTCTTCTCACTCTTCTTAATTCTCCGCTTTCTGTGGCTCCTTCAGCGACAATACCCATCGCTGATACCCCGGCCACAAAATCCATTCCTTCTAAGAAAAGGAAACAATCTCTTACCCCTCTTGATTCCAAAAGGATCAAGAAAACCAAGGAGCAACCCCAGCAGTTGCATGCTGAAGACTCCTCAGCTCATTCTGAAGAGCTGAAGGAAAGTTCCGTGGTACGCTCTGCCACACCAATTCAAGCCATCCCTTCTAAACCTACTTCAGCGTCCCTAAACGCTGAGGTTAGAACTTTGGAATCTACCCAACCTTCGTCAGTCTCTCAAAAGACTGATGAAGTACTTCTCAGCGAATCCAACGCTGAACTTGAACCCCAACCCCAATTCTTATCCTTCGCTCCTCCCTCTACTTCTTTGGACACTCCTCCAGTCAAAACTGGAGATGCCATCATTCAAGAAGCCGTTGAAGCTTCTCAGCGAATGACGAAGAAAGGACCTGCAGAGATCTCCATTCCTCACGGAACTTTTGAGGGAGATATGGAACACTATGGAGGGACTCGAAACTTTGATGAGTTCGTCAATGCTCCTGCAGGTACAGATCCCACCTTAAACACTGTAACTAAACCTGAAACTTCTGAGCTTTCCTTTGTTCACAAGTACTTATATGTTACAGGTCCTTTTTTGGGAGACATCAACCAGTCTCTGAAGTCTATGGAGATGAAACTTACGGATCTCACCACCGGTCTATCAAATAACTCTACAGCTGTAACAAACGCTGGAGAGAATCTGACGAAGCTGACTACTGTGGTGGAAAAGAAGGCCTCCTCTGATGACATCAAAGATCTTGATAAAACTCTCGCCGACTTTGCCAAAGTGCTCTCCGACATCTACACTGACTACACCAACCTCAAATCATCAGTTTCCACCATTTCCAGCGAAGTTACAACGCTGAAGAAATCGGTTGGTACACTCGAAGGTGATATGTCAGTGGTCAAGACCGACTTGGGCTCAGTGAAGACCGACCTTGGTTCCGTCAAGACAATGATCGAGACGCTGGTGAACAAGGCAAATAATCCAGCTCCTGCTCCGGCCCCTGCACTTGTTTTGGACTCCTTCACCGCAGAGGATCGCCAAGAGCTGAAGAAAATCACGCCTGCTATTTCTGGCCTAGAAGACAGAATAGCTAAGCTTGAAGGTTGTGTGAAAATCTCTGGCCCAGAAGACAGAGACAACACCAATGCTGAATCTACCCATTCCTCCCCCGCCCATCATGAGAAAGAGGGGGAGAAGAGCGCTGAACAGGAGAAGAGCGCTGAAGACCTTTCCCATGATGAATCTATCAGTGGAGAGGGTAATGAAGATCGGATTACTGGACCTCAGGGAGATGAAAACCCTGAGGGAACCGAGAACCTCGCCTCTATATCTGAGGGGGAGCAACTCAATGAAGATGCTGAGGAATCTGAAGCAGAAGAAGACGAAGACTTCGACATCCCTGAAGCTGAACCATCCTCCTCTCCAAGGAACGATGATGATGATGATGAAGATGACGATGATTTCTTTGTTGTCAAACCTGCTCCTCGAACCAAATCTCTTAAAGGTATTTCAATAAAAGAACCTTCAGGGGAGAAGACAAAGACAAAGCACTCAGCCTCTGGCGCTGAGAAAAGCAAAGACAAAGGCATCGCTGAAGATGATAATCTGGCGATCCTACTTGCAAAGCCGATTTGTCAGGTACACTAAACTTTTTTTTCCTTCCCTGATCATCTATGAAAAATCAGTTATCCATTCCACAAACACCATACACATCCACATTTTTTTCTATCTTTTCTACCCAAGTTCTTCTACCCAGTTCTTATTTGTAAGATCGCTGCGTTTCAGCTAGTCCTCTCCCCTGTTTGAGGATATCGCTGAAAGATCTGTTGCGACTTCACCAATAATTCCAGCTAACGCTGAAGACATAATCCCAGTCTTAGATTTAATCTCTGAGACTGATGAACCAGAAGAACAACCTCTCTCGCACAGAAACAGACCTTCCTCAGTTGCTCAAAGGCTGAGTGAAGAAGATCAAAAGAGGAGAGAAGAAATGATAAAGCGATTCGAGGATCAGCGAATCATCCTAAGGCGCGATCAACTACCTTCAGTTCCTCCTAAGTTCAGAATTTCAAAAGCTGAATACCAAGATCATCTCAGAGCTGAACGCCTCATCGCTGAAAGGAAGGAAGCTGAAGATAAAGACAGAGAATACGCCATCAAGCTCACTCAAGAATCTGTCAAAGACCCCAAGCTGAAGCGTATTCCCATTCAAATCCAACGAAAGCTTTGGGAACAAGCCCAGAAGATCGTGGAAAAGAAAGCTGAAGTTTCTCAGACCACCCTGATCTGGTGTAAAGAGAAAATCCACTTCAGATATCGTCCAGCGAAGATCAACAAGGTATTCATCTCTGGAAGAACCTCCGTCGGAGTACCTATTGTTGACATCAAACTGTTCAGAGAAGATGACTCATCTGAAACCTTTCGTGCTGACACTGTAAAAAGGTATGGTCTCTCTGAATGGCTGGAGATGAGGTTAGCTATCCAACCGTCAAAATCTAAGTACAAGGATCATTTCGAAAAGCTGATAAACAGACAGATCGATTTGATATCTTCTTGTGTGGATATTCCTCCTGTTCCTGATCTAAAGCCGAAAAGAAAAAAGGACTCTCCAAGGAAGAAACGTCAGTATTCAAACTCAGGTCCTGTCATACGAAATGAAACTGGAATTGGTTTCTCTCGCGCTGAAGTACTTGGTCCTGATCCTGATCTATCTGCCCTTGATGTCTCTTTGCCACCATGTGAACTTTTCGTCCCTGGTAAAGTCATCAGTAATTCTTATGGAATATTCTTTCTTGACTACGACGGACGTAAATGCTTTCAACGGATCGCTGAGCTTCCAATCACTCCAATCGAACAGCTCAAAGATCTCATCTACTGGTGCGACTTCAGAAAAGACATTCAGGCACGACAACTAAAACCCTTGATTTTTGAAGCTGCTCTGAAGCTAAAGAATAAAGGAGAAAAGGTTCCTGACTGGATGATTCCAACTGAAAAGACAACCCTTGATGAACTTCTCATTAAGGAAGAACCCTTTGAAGGCTGACAACAATCACCATTTTCTCTATTGTATCAGTCATCCTTCAGTACTTGTTATTTATTTCGCTTGTACTTGTAATATTTCTTATTCATATTGTAACCTGATTCAAAGATTTAAAGAAAGATTTCAGCGAATGTACTTTACTCCATCAGTACTGAAAAGATCCCAGAAAACAGTAAAAGGGACAAATATTTTATGAGTTCTTTTTATCCTTATGTTTTCATTAAATAGCAATTTTCTCTGTTGCTATGTCATAATCAAATAGGGGGAGATTGTTGATCCAAACCCTCAGTGATTTGATAATGACCCTATCTTAAATATTTAGTGAAAATTGTAAGTAAACAATATGTATCAGAGTTTCACTATCGCTGATAAGTACTAAGATCTTACAGTACTGCTGATAGGAACTCTCGCACTTTTAGATTAAACCTTCAGCGAACACTGTTCACCATATCGCTGAGTCTGTTCAGTCCTTATGGTGATCGCTGATAAGTTAGTTGTTTACTTATGATCCCTGAAGACAAGATTCACGTCAACAAAGGTTCTACGCTGAAGTCGAAGATCAAGCTCAAGAACCAGCGACAAGTCTCCTAATGAACTGATGCGGATCAGCGAAGACTCAGATTTGTCCACTCAACGTGAAGTATCAAGTACAAGACTTCAGCTATCGCTGAACTTTATCATCTGCTGAATAGTAAATGATAATCGCTGAATCAACGAAAGCTGATCATGAAGTCCTCCGTACAAAGTACTTTTGTCTTAACCTCCTTTGCACGCCACCGTACGAAATGTCAGAAAAGAACCTCCGAAAATCTGAAATCGTACAACCACTCTGACACTACACTGTTCATTCATGCGGCTACTAAGGTTGTCATCAAAGGTCAATGACATGCAACCAATCCGCTAATGACACGTGTAAAGTATATACTGGATTGCATTAAATGCATGCAGTATATAAAGAGATGAACTCACTTCATTTGAAGTAACTTGCTAACTCTGGACAAGTTCAAATCTCTCAAGATAGGATTTTATTAGTAATCTCCTTATCTTTCTTAGTGCAAGAAAACCTTAGTGTTCCAACTTGTTTAGATTTAGGTTTATCCTTAATCTTGTTTCCGCAACAAGCTGTAAATTGTTAATGATTTATCAATAAACAATTTAGAAAAGTAAAATAGTGTGTTTGTATTCAACCCCCCCCCCCCCCCCCTTCTACAAACTTGTTTAAGCCTTTCGGGACCAACAATCTTCCTAAGGACGAAAACAAAAGGAATCACTAATACTCTCAAGCTTTATTGTCAAATATCTGAGTGTTATATTCTCACACACACCAACAGTTATTAATCTGTTCTTCGTGTTGTTATTATATATTGAATGACAGTAACTATTCAAGAAATCCTTTTCATTCTTTACTGTTTTCTTTATATATGTGCGTTCTAATATCTATCAAACATATCTGTTAGTTTAATACGCTTCCGCATCAAACTCTAAACTCCACTAATAGATTGTTAATCTAGATTAAGTGTATCTGGGATCCAACACATCTTAATTCAGAAAGAAGCAGGTTTGGAAACTGTAATTTCTGGGAGTTAGAGTTATTTATAAGTCCGGTGGGATTTATAGTAATTCTCGTTGATAGTATGATGACTAGATGAATTAGTCATGAGTAAGGGAATAAGTGGATTCCATTGGTCGATAAGAGCTTGGTATGGTAAGATTGTTGATAACAGGTTTGGTATATCCGTTAATATTTTTGTTGATTAATTTTAATTTGATTTGGATAATCTCACTAGGCGAAAGCCTAATGTTTCAAATTAAACTGTCTTACCAGGTACTGGCTCTGGGATATAGTTTGGGAAGTGAGATTTCAGTTGAAAGGAATTAGACTCGGCGATAACGAAGGATCAAGATATTCTTTTGAGGACTTTTGGGACGAGCCTTAGATAATCTAGTTGATCTTATTGTGATGTATAATTAGATTGATCAGACTATTTAAGTTAGACGACTTTGTGTATATATAGAAATTTACTTATGACCCTTCGGTTTATAAAAGTCTGATATTTTGATGATCATAACATGTATATTTTGAGGTTTAAATTGGCCCTGAATTTTAGGGTGTTACATGTCAGTTGGTCTACGAACGAGTTTCCAAACTTTGTTTCTTTCGAATTCAGTCAGCTCTTCTTGCATAGCGCTGACCCAGTTTGGATCTCTAAGGGCATCATTTATTTTCTTTGGTTCAGTTAGAGAAATAAAGTTAACAAATAAACAAATATTACCTGCACTTCTACGAGTTTGAATACCAGCGTTGGGATCACCAAGAATTTGATCGATTGGGTGATTTACAGTCCATCGCTGAGCCGGAGCATACGTCGCTGACTCAGTTTGAACTGGAGAAACTGAAGATGAGGCTTCAGCTACTTCTGGATTATCAGCTAAGAGAGGAATGTTTGCATTTGTCACTTCATTCACTGATTGTTGAGAAATAGATGGAATGTCTGAGACATTTGGATCAACTGCAGGTATAGTGTTTATAGGAACAACTGAGACCCATGATGTTTCAGCTTCACTGTTCTGCATGTTTGGAATGATAGTGGGACTATCATCTTCTACTGGATGAGCATGAGGAGTGGGAATATCTTCTGAATCACCAAGATGAGAAAACATCCATTGATTCAGTTCTTCTGTATCAGCGTTCGGTTTAGAGTTCGCTGAACGGGATTCGTCAAACGTGACGTGAATAATTTCTTCTACAGTTTGTCTTCTACGGTTGAAGACTCTGAAGGCTTTGGAGACTGATGAGTATCCAAGAAAGATTCCATCATCAGCCTTAGGATCAAACTTTCCAAGGGCATCTCTGTTGTTCAGTATGAAACACTGACATCCAAAGATGTGAAGAAAGCTGATTGAAGGCTTTCTCCCATGAAAGAGTTCATAGGCTGTCTTTTTGAATCTTTTAACTATCAGCGACCTGTTTTGCGTAAAGCAAGCAGTGTTGACAGCTTCTGCCCAAAACTGAGTAGGCAGGTGAGAATCGCTGAGAATTGAACGTGCAGCTTCAATAATTGTTCTATTTCTTCTTTCAGCGACTCCATTTTGTTGCGGTGTTCTCACTGACGAAAGGTTGTGAGAAATACCCTTACTCTCAAGGAAGGAATCAAGAGAACTGTTTTTGAATTCAGTTCCATGATCACTCCTTATTGAGCGAACAATCATATTGTTCAGAGTTTCCATCTTCCGAACAAAGGTGATGAGTTCTTCAGGGGTGTCACTTTTAGAACGGAGAAACATTACCCATGTGTAACGAGAGAATTCATCAACTATGACCAGCGTATATTTCTTTCCAGCGATGGATTGTTTGTTAACGGGGCCAAACAAATCCATATGGAGTAGTTGTAGAGGAGATGACACTGAAGAGACATGCTTTGACTTGAAGCTTGCCTTGGTCTGCTTCCCTTTTTCACACGCTGAACATAAAGACTCTTTGGCGTATGAATGCTGAGGTAGACCAGTGACTAACTCTTTGGAGGAAAGAGTATTCAGTGTCTTGAAATTTAGATGTGAGAGTCTCTTGTGCCATAGCCAGTTAACATCAGAAGATGCCTTTGAGAAGAAACAGGAGTTCTCAGTGGTTGTTGAGTCCATGTTTATTACATAAACATTTTCCAAACGATAACCGCTGAGAGCTATCTTCTCCTTTTTGTCAGAGACAAAGCAAGATTCCTTAGTGAAAATCACCTTGTTATCCATGTCGCAAAGCTGACTGATGCTCAGAAGATTATGCTTCAGCCCTTCAACATATGCGACTCTTCTGAAGGAGGTTGTACCATTTGAAAGTACACTATACCCTCGGGTGTGTCCTTTTCCATTTCCACCGAAAGTCACAGAGGGACACTTCTCTTCCTTGTATTCAGCGAGCAGGCTTTTCTTACCAGTCATGTGTCTAGAGCATCCGCTACCGAGATACCAGATACCCTTCTTAACCTGCAATACAAAGGAAGATTAGTTTTTCTTAGGTACCCACTTAACCATGTATACACGTTTGTCAGTGGAAGTAGTTGGAATTGAAGGTTCAACAGTCTTCGCAGCATTTGAAGATTCAACTTTGTCTTTCTTCACTTTGGTTAATTTCTTAACCTCAGTGGTAGAATTCACCTTGACCTGATTTGCACCAGTGTTGGTCTTCTTTGCCTTGGGGGCAATCTTCACCTTAGCTATTTTTTCAGCTTTGGTGGCTGTGGGGCACTTACTAGCAATATGATCGGTAAGTCCACAGTGATAACATTTCCTATAACTAAAAATAGTTCTAGGACCACTTATAAGCTGAGCTTTTAATTTTGAATTAGAAGTGCCAGTACCAAGTAAGCTATTTGCTTTAGAAATGGGACGAACATTCAGTTCTTCAGATTTCTTACCAAGGACATCCACTCTGAGTCTAGGAGTAGATCGCTGAATAGATCCAGAGATCAGCTTTCTAGATCCAGAGGGGTTGGTCACTGAGGCTTTAGAAGCATTCAGCTTTGGTACTAAGGTACCCTTCTGAGGATTTTGATAAATAACAATTCCTTTACCTTTGTCTTTAGAGACAGAGGTAGGTTTTGAATAAATCATTTTCTCCTTACCTTTTAAGGAGGTAGGAGTTTCCTCAGGGATTGGTGTAATGGACGAGGAGCACTGAGATGATGAAGTGTCAGCGACTGAGGATACGAACGTTCCAAATTTAAGCATTGAACGTTCAGTGGTTGGTTTTGGAGTATCATACTTATAACCCAGACCACGTTTATCACTCAGAGGAATCTGAGCCTTAATTATCTCAGTGATCTTTGTTGAAGAATTACACCATCCTTCAACAGTAGCTTGTTCAGCTTTTAATGCAGCGATAGCTTCTGCTCGTTCGATTTTGACTAGCTGATTTAAATAGACTTGATCTTTAAAATCATCTTCAATTTTAGAAAGCTTTTCTATTTGAAGGTGGCAGTTTTTAAGCTTTTCAGCGAGATCAAGATTTTGGTTTTCAACCACAGCTTTGCCGTTCATGGCTTCGTATAAACTTCTAGTCAAGAGATCGATCGTACGGAGACTATCAGCTTCATCAATATTTGCAATATTGGTAAAGAAAGAAGGTGATACCTGAATGGCAGATGTTGAAGTGGAGGGAATGTCTGAACTTTCTTCCTCTTCTTCAATCTTGGCCATGAGACATTGATTTGCTTCATCATCTTCAGAGTCAGATGATGATGCTTCTTCATCAGAAGCAGCCCAATCATAGTCAGCCATCAGGCCTTTTCCTTTCTTCTTAAAGCTTTTCAGCTTTGCATACTTCTCCTTCAGCTTTGAGTATTTGTCATCTTTATTCCTTGGAACAAAGGATTTCTTTGTAAAAGCTGAAGGTCTCATGATTTTCTTTGACCTGCACTCATTAGCGAAATGACCTGTCTTTTCGCAGTTGAAACAAGTAGCAGTAGCCTTATCAACAAAAGCTGATGTTTTAGGCTTGTCAGCTATGGAAAGAGTTTTGTTCTTTCTAAACATTTTCTTCTTGGCGAATCTCCTGAACTTTTTAGTTAGGAGAGCCAAGGATTCATCATCATCTGAAAAATCAGAATCTGATGATCTTTCAGAGTTACTCTCTAACTCAGTGATGGTGACTGAAGGTCGCTGAGTAGAAGGTTCCTCTGAGATTAAAGCAACAGGGGTGCTTTTGGAATCTTTTACAAGATTCTTCTTAAGATGGCTAGATTGCTCATGATTCAGCAATGTACCATATAAGGTTGAAAGGGTCATTGATTTAAGATCCTTTGACAGCTTGAGACACATGGAATAATTGTCCCAGCTTTCAGGTAAACATTCTAGAAACTTTGTCAGCACTTCAAAGTTAGAATATTCCTTACCAACAGTTTTTAGATCTATAATTAAACAATTAAAACGTTGGTGAACTTCAGAGAGAGTTTCATTATTACCAGAAATGAAGCTTTCGTATTGTCTTAACAGGTTGATCTTTCTTGAGTCCTGGACTTCAGACGTTCCTTCATACTGAACACATATTGTGTCCCACATGGCTTTTGATGACTTCAGGTTCATGACGGAATGGTAGACGTCGTCAGGAAGGGCCATGGATAGTATGGATCTGGCTTTTGTATCTATAGCCACTTTCTTCTTATCTTCATCGGTCCACATGTGTATTTCCTTTGGAATCAGCCTTTCTGGAATAGCAGCTCTAGTTGCAGTGGCTGGAACTAAAGGATCAATTGTTATAGGGATGTGTGGGCCGTTTTCAAGATAGTAGGTCATAGTAGGGTCTACACCTTCTATGAAGAGCATCATTCTATTTTTCCATAAATTGAAGTTATCTCTGGAAAATCTAGGGGGTTTTGCAAGAGAACCATTGTCTATATAATGTGTGTTTGTGTTGGAGGCCATTTTCAGATAATAGCAAGGAAGAGAAATATCTTAGATTAGATCTTGTTTATGAGATTAAACAAATCTGCTCTGATACCACTTGTTGGTCCCGAATGACTATACAAGTTTGTAGAAGGGGGGGGGGGGGGGTTGAATACAAACACACAGATTTTACTTTTCTAAATTGTTTATTGATAAATCATTAACAATTTACAGCTTGTTGCGGAGACAAGATTAAGGATAAACCTAAATCTAAACAAGTTGGAACACTAAGGTTTCTTGCACTAAGATAGATAAGGAAATTACTAATAATAACCTATCTTGAGATAAGAGATATGAACTTGTCCAGAGTTAGCAAGTTACTTCAAATGAAGTGAGTTCATCTCTTTATATACTGCATGCATTTAATGCAAGTCAGTATATACTTTACACGTGTCATCAGCTGGTTGGTTGCATGTCATTGACCTTGGTTGACAACCTTAGTAGCCGTAAGGATGAACAATGTAGTATCAGAGTGGTTGTACGATTTCAGATATTCGGAGGTTCTTTTCTGACATTTCGTACGGAGGCGTGCAAGGGTGGTTAAGACAAAGGTACTTTATACGGAGGACTTCATGATCAGCTTTCGTTGATTCAGCGATTATCATTTACTATTCAGCAGATGATAAAGTTCAGCGATAGCTGAAGTCTTGTACTTGATACTTCACGTTGAGTGGACAAATCTGAGTCTTCGCTGATCCGCATCAGTTCATTAGGAGACTTGTCGCTGGTTCTTGAGCTTTATCTTCGACTTCAGCGTAGAACCTTTGTTGACGTGAAACTTGTCTTCAGGGATCATAAGTAAACAACTAACTTATCAGCGATCATCATAATGACTGAACAGACTCAGCACATTAATGATGAACAGTGTTCGCTGAATGTTTAATTTAAAAAGCGAGAGTTCCTATCAGCGGTACTGGAAGATCTTAGTACTTATCAGCGATAGTGAAACTCTGATACATATTGTTTACTTGCAATTTTCACTAAGTATATAAGAGAGGGTCATTATCAAATCACTGAGGGTTTGGATCAACACCCTTTGTTTGGGCAAAAAATCACGTCGTACGACCACGACCAGAACAGGTAAGACGCACGTTATAATCCAAATCTTGTATTAAGATAAGGTCTCGACAAGAACCCAGAAAACATCCGTCGTCTCCCGTTAAAGGTAAGTCGTATGTCCCCCATGACGCTCGACAATAGTATCGCCCGTCCCGTACGACTATCGCGTAAGATCATTGCACCTTTGACCAAAGCTAACGTTAACCTTGACTGTTACGTTTGTTAAGTATTTAATGCAGGAGTCAAGGACATTAACAGCAAGCGACCGTAACGGACGAAGAGCATTATGGATAATCACTCCGGCGACCGTTTCCAGCCGTTGTAGCCGTTGATCAAATCATTAATGGAGCTAATCAATGGTACGAAGACGATAAATATCAAGTTCAAGCAATCATTTCAGGACATCGGAGACAACACAAAAGAACTCTACAGCAAATTCAAGTCAAGCATTCTCTCTCGAAGAACTCACTCTCGACGCACGACAACAGCTCTTGACCAGCAGTTCACACTTTGTATTCACACACGACAAACACCTGTTTGTACATTTAAACACTTGTACTTTACATTTTGAAGTATTTCCTTCATTTGTATTGTAATCTCTGTACGATCGACACCAGTACCAAGGACAACGCCCCTGATTGGCGACCATAGTGCAGCGACGACACCCACTGTCGTCCGCAGGTTTTTTCCTCGTTTAAGGTTTTTCCTGCGTCATCAAATCCTTTGTTTCTTTATTTTATTCCTCGTCGCACGTCTCGTCGAAAGATCCTTTCTTTAGTTGATTAAGTCCACATTGACCTTAAGTTGTCCCTTTGGTGCGATTTTTGGCATTAACAGTTTGGCGCCATCCGTGGGACCTCATCTAGAGAAAATCCTCGACGAACGTGCATTCTACTAATAGTTTCTTGGAGTTTCTTCTATTTTCTATTGCAGGAAAATGGCAGCCTCTGGAAATTCGCAGCAAGCCGTCGCTCAGATGTATCAGGAGCTCGAGGTTGCCAGGAATCAACTCAATGCAATGGCAGAGCATTATCGCAAAGCAGCTGAAGAGATCGCACGGCTAAAAAATCCTTTTGGACCCCAGAATGGTCCTAGACCATTTATCCAGAATCCAGGTCCGGGACCAGGCCCATCCGCGCAGAATCAACATCCAGGTCCATTCATGCAGAATCAGCAGTCGGGTCCGTTCATTCCGAATCCCCAATCTGGGCAGATTCCCCCTCAGCACATCCGACCACCACCCTTGAAAAATTGATCCCAACCATTGCAAGGTGGCGCCCAACCATTTCAGAATGGATCCCAGCCGTTTTCCCAGCCGTTCCAAAGTGGCCCGCAACCTATCCAGCAAGGATCGCAATCCTTCTAGCAGAGATCGCAGCCATTCCAGTAGGGACCACAGTCGTTTCAGAATGGACCGCAATAATTCCAACATGGGTCACAACCATATTTTGTTCCGTTCAACGGGGACACCAATGGTTCGTCGCATGGTAATGGCACTAGCCCAGGGACTAATCCCTCGATAGGGGCAAATCCTGATCTTAACGATCCCGTCGCTCAGCGTTTGAAGATGTTAGAAGACCAAAATGAGCGCGTCCTATCCTTGCTCGCCAAGTTGCCTGGGGCAGTCGTGCCTATCGACGTCGAGCCTCGCTCGGGGTATCAGGCATCGCCCTTCATCAACGAGATCGCCACCGTCGAGGTCCCAAAGAAGTATAACATTCCTGCCTTCACTCCCAAATATTCTGGTGTGACTGATCCGACTGAGCACATCGCGCAGTACAAGCAGCTCATGTGGACAATCTCGATCCCATTTATGTACCAGGAAGTATGCATGTGTAATAGTTTCGGAGCAACTCTCATTGGTCCAGCTCTCCAATGGTTAACCAATCTTAAACCCAAGTCCATCGGGTCGTTTGCTGAGTTGGTTAACCAGTTCTCCCAGCAATTCGCCAGCAGTCGTAAGATGGAGAAGCAGACCAACGACCTATATTACATCGTGCAGAAAGCTAATGAGTCTATTCAAAGTTATTTCAATAGATTCAATGCCGAAATGATCAGCATCCGCGATCGAAGTCTATAAGTGGGGTCTGGACGATAGTTCGGGTCTATACACCGACCTGACCAAATATCCCCTGGAGAATTTCGAAGAGGTCCGAGCTCGAACCTTAGCATATATGAGGGTCGAAGACAATGCAGCCTTTCCTCGCAAGCACACTGACGACAAGAAGTCGTTAGGCATCAGAAAGCCAGAGTTCAAGACAAAGGCTGTTTCCAGAGTAGAGCCAGCGCGCCAAATTTCAAATGTTCGTTTCAAGACGAAAGCAGAGGCCAAGACCGGGACTAAGTTCACTCAGTACCCCAAGATATCATCTTACGGATTCAAAGGATCTGCTAAAGAATTAGTCGAAGCTCTGAAAGGTACCCAACCTACCATCTGATGGCCAAAGAAGTCCGACCTGCACGATGCTAAGAAAGACAAATCAAAGTGGTGCGACTTCCATGCCGATCATGGTCATGCGACAGATGACTGTATCGCATTGAAGAAGGAACTAGCATATCATTTTCCGAAAGGAAATCTCAAAGGTATCATCGACGATGTCGCTGCTCCAGCTAATAGCCATCGACCGTCGACCCCCGAGCACGCGAAAGTCGTCAATTGCATCACCGGTGGTTCAGACGTATGTGGTCTGACGTATTCTGCGGCCAAGCGTCATGCCAGTCAGGCACCCGATGATCGGCCTATTCCTCGCTCGTCCAGACCTAAAGGAGATTTGGAGCTAGAAGCCATGAAGATTGTGTTCGACCACGTCGACCTTGGCGACTCGTATCAGAAGCATCACGACGGGTTGATCATTCAGCTCACAGTCGGTAACTGTCTAACGTGTCGAGTCTTGATCGACGGGGGCAGCTTGGTAAATGTCATGTTTTTCGACACTATCAAAGCCATGGGAATCGATCGCTCGGAAATCACCCGACGTTCGACGACTTTGGTCGGTTTCAATGGAGAAGCGACGAGCACCTTTGGAGAGATAATTTTGCCCGTCTACGCTGGAGGAGTCAACAAGCAAACCAAGTTCAGCGTCATCGACTGTACGTCGGCCTATAACATCATCTTAGGTCGACCATGGATCCATGATATGAAAGCTGTCCCTTCGACATATCATCAAATGTTGAAATTCCCGACACCATGGGGAATCCAGGAGATCAAGAGTGAGCCAAAAGTCGCTCGTGAATGCTACAAGTCTACCTTGAAGCCGAGGAAATAAACTGAAGTCGCAAGATCAAGCTCTTGACAGGTTCGTTCTTCTATCCCTAAATTAATATCTTTTCCACAAGGATAAATCTACTATGGTGCCTCGTTGCACGACAGGATAGTCGACCGCATGACAATATTTCTCTGTGTCATTCTGTCATTTAAAACCTATCTTTTCCTCCCGAGAAGGATACAGTAATAAATGACAGGGGGAAAATATAGAGAGTCTGAAATGGTACGTTCTCTAACTCTTTCTCATAAGATTTTTTCTCACAAAACGTCTACTGACTTAAGCATCGGAGGGTCGTTGGTGAGCCAACGACCAACCCTCGACATCATTTTATCGCAGGATCGCATGACAATAATCACTAAGTCTACTATATAACTTTAAATTCGCAGGGACACACGACATACATGATCAGATCCGTGACTTGATCATTCCTCCACAGGGGCATACGACACAAACTCACTGTACGATCTGGTCGTACGATCACAGAGTCTAAACGACTTTACCCCTAAGTTTCTTAACTTACATACACTGAATGGATGCTTTAATCGCGTGTTTTTATATTTGTTTTACGTTCTTGTCATCGTATTACAATGAGTGCCTTAGTCGCATGATTTCATATGTATCTTATGTTCGACTTTATAATCAAACGTGATTCGAATAAAAGATAAGCAAAATATATATATTCATTAAATAAAACATCATATACATACTCAACCCCCGATAGGTCAAGTGGCAAAAACAACAAGGAAAGAAAAAAAATTCTAGACGACAGGAGGAACATTGGTCGTATCCCCGCTTGAAGTCCCGACCTGAGGGCCTCCATCTGCCACTCCTACCGCACGAATCTCCTTCAATTCATATTGAGCATCGAAAAGTTGGACGGCCAGCTCATCGGCACGCGCCATGGCCAACTTCTCCCTATCTAAAGCCGCTCTCTCTCTCACCAACGCCGCAGCTTCTCTTTCAAGGGCAGACGCCATCAACCCTTCAACCTTCGACATCCCATCGTGTAATGCCAAAGACGACTGGAACGTCTTAAAAATAACACAAGAAAATATTAGATGACTAAACGAACGTGACAAGTCATGAAAGATTGACACTCACCATGAACGCCAGACTGGCAACTTGAGATCCAATCTCTCCGACCGGGACTCCACTAAAACGCTCCCCGAAAGACGGGAGCAAATACTTCCCCAGATGAGGGAACGACGCCGTCCCGTCTAGGACACCATCTGCCATAAAGTCAGATGGCAATGTAAAATTGACCATCATAACTTCGGCCGACGATCCCTCGCCCCTGTCGACAGATACTGGGATCGACACTTGAGACACCGGCTTCGTCACCGTCGCCGGAAGCGCAGAACTTGCTGGTGTCGCGTCCATCACGCCAGGACGGCTAGATGACGCCCTCGCCTTCTTATGCAAAATAACTCCCGGTGAGTTATCAACCCTCGACGACGGTTCCCTCAGGATTGTCCTCTTGGTTCTCTTCTCGCTCGACCCAGCTGTCGAAACATTTTTGCCTCGAAGGGCACGCATAACCTGCTTTCCTCTCGCCCAAGAGACCGATTTCCTCTCGGTCGACACTGATCAAAAAATACATGAAGCGTCAGACAGATAGAGTAAACGAAATGAAATAAAAACTATGGTACACTTACCAGTCGCCTCTTCCTGGACGTCCTCATCTCCTTCTTCTATCACGTCCTCATCCTCATCCTCGACCGCCGATTGTCACGAAACGAAAGATCGGTCATCAACACTAAGACTCAAGAACTTGCTGATCTTAGCCTGGGAACCCACAGTCGGTTTCACTTCGTCAAGCTGAATCTCTAAAGGCGACAAGAGGAAAATGATAAGTAAAAATCATAAAGATAAATAAAACTCAGAAACAAACGAAGTATACCTGTCTTATTCCAGTCTGACCGCATCCAATTGCTGCTAGAATCCAATGACTCGGTAAGAACAAATACATACCTCGACTTCCACCCACGATCATTGACGCCAGTTCCCAAAACCAAGGCACGGTCACCCTTGAACTTAGAATAAGGACTATAACGCCAGTTCTTATCCTTTTTAACTTGGTACGCCGCCAAGAAATCATTCATGATCATAAGAGACTCCCATTTCGCGGACGCTCGCTTGATAACCAGCAAAACTCGCCAAAGTTGGGGCATCAATTGTCCCGGCGACACATCGAAATCCTGCATGAATGACTTGGCTAAACCAGAAAACGGTCATTGAAACCCTATCTTAAAAGGATACTCGTACAAAACGAGATATTCCTCAGGGCAATCCTTAGAACGAACACTCCCCGAACACCGCAACTCTACATTTGCAGGAATTTTTGCTAAACTCCTAAAAGCATCTAAGTCTACGTGATTCATGATAAGACTAGTAGGTTCCATCGACATTGTGAATCAAAGGACAGAACAAGGTCTTATATAAACGCTCTCAACTGCGGTTTGAAGATTTGCAACGATTCGAGTAAGTTCGGACGAAGAATGGAAAGGAATCAAGGCGAAATCTCTTCCCAAATAAACACTTCAAAAATATAGCAAAAAAAGATCCGTCGTGATCTTTATTTATACAAACGATCGCATCAAGTCGAATCCCTGGATGATTTCCCTGCGTCTGTGTCCTTTCGTATATCCGCCCGGATCTTCGACACCTGTCCTCGACAGCTGGTAAGCATCATCGTGTGTCAGTATGACGTCACGACCTCGTTCCCTTTTCAACTTCTCGTTCAGTTAGAAATGGACCAGTCTAGCTCCAAGGCTATTGAGGTAATTTCTAACTCTTGTCTTATTTCCTACGCGTCTGATTGACAAAATTTAAAACTTAAATTTGACATTCAATTTTCAAATTTTGGGGGCAAACTGTTTGGGCAAAAAATCACGTCGTACGACCACGACCAGAACAGGTAAGACGCACGTTATAATGCAATTCTTGTATTAAGATAAGGTCTCGACAAGAACCCAGAAAACATCTGTCGTCTCCCGTTAAACGTAAGTCGTACGTCCCCCATGACGCTCGACCATAGTATCGCCCGTCCCGTACGACTATCGCGTAAGATCATTGCACCTTTGACCAAAGCTAATGTTAACCTTGACTGTTACGTTTGTTAAGTATTTAATGCAGGAGTCAAAGCCATTAACAACAAGCGACCGTAACGGACGAAGAGCATTATGGATAATCACTCCGGCGACCGTTTCCAGCCGTTGTAGCCATTGATCAAATCATTAATGGAGCTAATCAATGGCACGAAGAGTATAAATATCAAGTTCAAGCAATCATTTCAAGAAATCGGAGACAACACAAAAGAACTCTACAGCAAATTCAAGTCAAGCATTCTCTTTCGAAGAACTCACTCTCGACGTACGACAACAGCTCTTGACCAGCAGTTCACACTTTGTATTCACACACGACAAACACCTGTTTGTACATTTAAACACTTGTACTTTACATTTCGAAGTATTTCCTTCATTTGTATTGTAATCCCTGTACGATCGACACCAGTACCAAGGACATCGCCCCTGATTGGCGACCATAGTGCAGCGACGACACCCACTGTCGTCCGCAGGTTTTTTCCTCGTTTGAGGTTTTTCCTGCGTCGTCAAATCCTTTGTTTCTTTATTTTATTCCTCGTCGCACGTCTCGTCGAAAGATCCTTTCTTTAGTTGATTAAGTCCACATTGACCTTAAGTTGTCCCTTTGGTGCGATTTTTGGCATTAACACCCTTCTTTTCGGATTTGCGAGAGGTGGGGGAGGAGGAATATCCACACAAGAAGATACTAAGTCGATCTGTTGATTTATCAGCTTTTCGACATGATCCTTGTACTTATATTGAGACTTCTGGATGGCTAATCTGATCTCCAACCATTCAGAGAGACCGTACTTCGTGATGGCTTCAGCATAGAATTTTTCGTACTGTCCATTTTCTCTGAATATCTTGATTTCAGCGATTGAAACTTAGAGGGCTGATTTTCCAGTGATATGTACCTTGTTGATTTTGGCAGGTCGATATCTGAAGTGTACCTTTTCTTTGCACCAGATGAAAGTAGATTGAGGCACAGTTCTCTTTTCTTCAATGATCTTCTTGGCGTCTTCCCATAGCTGACGTTGAACTTCGATTGGAGTTCTTTTCAGCGAGGGGTCTTTCACTGATTGTTGAGTAAGCTGGATGGCGAGTTCTCTGTATTTTTCTTCAGCTTCCCTTCTTTCAGCGATTAACCTTTCATCTCTGAGGTGATCCTGGTATTCCTTTTGTGAAAGTCTGAACTTTGGAGGAATAGAAGGAAGTTGATCACGCTTCAGGATGATTCGCTGATCTTCTAATCTCTTGATCATTGCATCTCTCTTTTTTTGATCCTCTTCACTCAGCTTTTGAGGAGCCAAGAAGGTCTGTTTTTGTGAGAGAGTTGCTGTTCTTCAGGTTCATCAGTCTCAGAGATCAAATCCAAGACTGGGATTATTTCTTCAGCGTTGGGAGCTGGGATTATTGTTGGTGAAGTCGCAGTTGTAGAAACTTCAACAATATCCTTAAACATGGGAGAGGACTAGCTGAAACACAGCGATCTTTCGAATAAGAACTTGGGAAGAAAAGAGATAGAGATAGAATATGGTTAAGTGTATAGAGGTTTTATGGATAGAAGGATTGAGATTGAGAAGGGATAGAGGAGGGATGCAGTGTAAGGGAATAGAAGTCAGTGTACCTGACGAACTGGATTTTGAAGCAAGATCATCAGATTTTCATTGTCTTCAGCGACACCTTTGACTTTGCCCTTGTTAGCTTCAGACGCTGGAGGCTTTGTCTTGGTCCGCTCCCCTGAAGGTTCGTTTATCGAAATCCCTTTAAGAGCTGTAGTCTTCTGAACAGGCTTGACGATAAAGACATCATCATCATCATCATCATCATTCTTTGGAGAAGAAGATGGTTCATCATCAGAGATGTCGACGGCTTCTTCATCTTCAGCATCAGATTCAGATTCAGATTCTTCAGCAGCTTCATCGAGTTGCTCCCCCTCAGATACAGAGGTAAACTTCTCGCTTCCCTCAGGGTTTTCATCTCCCTGAGGTCCAGCAGTATTTTCTTCATTTGTCTTCTTCCCCTCTTCAGTAAGGGGAAGGTCTTCAGTCTTCTCCCCCTCGATAGATTCATCATGGGGAAGGTCTTCAGAGTTCTTCTCCCCCCTTCCTCATGTTGAGTGGTGGAGGAATGCGATGACTCAGCAGATGGTGTTGGTTCCCTGTCTTCTTGGCCAAGGAATCCGAAATAATTCTCAATCTTCCCTAATCTGGCTTTCAGGCCAGTTATAGCAGGATTGATCTTGAAAAGTTCAGCACGATCCGCCGGAGTAAAATGTGAAGGTACAGGGGCAGGGGAGGTCATGTGCTTCAGGATCTGCTGTACTATCATCTTCAATGAACTTACGTCAGTCTTTACTGAACTCACGTCAGTCTTTACAGCAGACACTTCTCTCTGAAGAGTACTGACCGATGTCTTCAGCGTTATGACCTCGCTGGACATGGTGTTAACTCTTGAGGAGAGAGAGTTGTAGTCGGTGTAGATATCAGCAAAACTTTGGCAAAGTCACTAAGAGTACCATCAACCTTCTCCAAATCAGCTTTGGAGGCGTTCTATTCAACCACTTTTGTCAGCTTGTTGAGATTCTCTTCAGCGTTTGTTACAGCTGAAGAGTTGTCTGAGAGAGTAGTGGTGAGACCTGTCAGCTTTGTATCCAGATTCTTCATAGGGGCATTGATGTCCCCCAAATTAGGACCTGTAACATATAAGTACATATGAACAAAGGAAAGCTCAGAAGTTTGGGGTTTAGTTACAGTGTATATGGGTTGGTGTATACCTGTAGTAGGGTTGCTTAATTCGTCAAAACCTCTGTGTCCTGAAAAAAGTTCCATGTCGTCAGCTAGAGTGCGTGTACGCAGACATTCCTACAGGTCCTGCATCCATCATTCCTTGAAAAGTATCAGCTTTAGCTTCTGGAAGAATGACGGGTGCTCCAGTTATCGTGGTGAAAACTGGATTAGAGTCCAATGGAGTAGAGAGAGAAGCGAAGGTTGAGAAAGTTGGTTGTGGAGCTGATTCAGTGTTGGATCCACTGAGAATCACTTCTTCAGTCCTATGAGAGACTGAAGGAGGTTGGGTCGATTCCAAGTTTATAACTTCAGCGTTTAGAGACGCTGAAGCTGGGATGGAAGGGGTGGCTTGTTCAGCTGTGGCAGAGCGTACCACTGAACTTTCCATCAGCTCTTCAAGATGTGCTGAGGAGTCTTCAGCATGAGATTGCTGGGGTTGCTCCTTGGTTTTCTTAGTCCTTTTGGAACCAAGTTGGGAAGATGAGTGTTTCCTTTTTCTAGAAGGAGTGGAGGTTGCAACTAGGGTATCAGCGGTGGGTTTTTCCACTGAATGAGCCGCATAAGTAGAAGAAGGAGGATTGAGAATAGCTAAGAGAGTATAGAGACGTACCTCGTTTTCCATTGGCTTGAAGTCGAGTACCTTAGGGCCAATCTGAGAGAGTTTCAGGTCTCCTACTTTTGGGTAGTTATCCTTCAGACCGGTTTGGAAGATGGCGCTGAGGAATCTTGGGTATGGAACCCATGATGGTCGGTCAGCAGAAAGTCTACTCTGAGCACTAGGTCATCGTAGATTATCGAGGCCCAGTCAACATGAAGACCCTTCAGCAATGCATAGCCCATTGCTTGCTGACATTGAGCGGCTTGATCAGAGGAGCCAGTCTTTGCAGTCATGCAGCTTATCAAGTGTGCGAAGATGAAGTTCATCTCGCTTGGCATTTTTGATTTCTTGATGAGGGTCAGCTTCTTCTCAAGCTTCTTGTCCCTCCCAGTTTCCCATACATAACCCATTGCATCAAAGAATGCAGTGATGGCTTCCCTATCAGCATCTTTCTTGTGGTCAGGGAGAGAAACAATGGGTTTTTCTTTTGTGGCGATGGGAAGGCTTAGTGCTTTTCGGATAATGGCAGGGGTGATTTTTATGGTGCCAAAATCAGTGTCACAGAGGATGCAATCGATTTTCTTCGTGGGGTCTTTGGTCGATGTGAGCTGAGTGTGTCTGGCAGAATACCAGAACTGAGATAGTAGTAACTGATGAGCAGGGGGTGTTATGGTCAGGGCTGTAGAGAGGCAACAGGTTTTGAGGAAATTCACAGCATCATTCAGATGTGTGACTTGCTTTCGAGGAGGAAACTCGAAAAGCGCATAGAGATTGTTTGTTTTTGTCCAATCGAGTTCCTCAAGCGTGAACTTGACCTGAGGAGCCTTGGTGATTTCCAGTTCCTCAGTAGCAGCAGTGTTCTCAGCAGTAGGAATATCAGTAGATGCCATTGCTGTATTATCAGTTCAACCAAAGATATAACAAATAAGAATAATCTTGATGTGGAGAGATTTTCCAATAAGATGGTTCGAATTTTTCCATTTCATTCAGACAAAAATGTCTTAATGAAGATTAGGGTTTTCTTGTTTTTGAAAAAGAAATGCAAACCCAAAAAAAAGTCTTGTTTTCCAGTTTCCTTTGAGGATTAGGATTCTAGAAAAACGTATGAAGAACAAGTTTAAGATATTTGCGATTAAACTTGAAGAACAACCATGAAAGGTTGTGTTCATAAAACCATGAAAGAAATGATTTCATTTTTGAAAAAGTTCTTTTGTTTGATCTTGTAAAAACAATGAGAAGATCATTAACAAGTTTTAAGAAACAGGTAAATAAAAGAAATATTAACCTGGTTCGTTGAAGAAGAAGAAGATGAACAGTTCTTGAAAACTTGAGAGCAAAAATGCAACAGTAGTTATCTTGAGGAAGAAGTCGTTCGCGTAATGGAAAAATATAAACCCAAAATGTGTTTATATAGTGAGATTAGAGAGAGAAAATCTTGAGCGGGAAAAGATTTTCATCATGACACGGACACGTGTTTGCATTTGATTGGAAGGTAAACGAAACGTGCAATCGTGTCAGAAAAAGAACGTGCCAGGGCTTATCCGTTGCGATGACGTCACGTATGTCCTTTCATATTTTAGGATGTCTCTGAGGTTTTGAAAGCTCAGGGACACTTTTGAAAACATGAAGCACTGAATAGAAATATCAGTGTTGGTTTTAGAAATTTCAAAGTATCGCTGATTAAGGAAGAGATATTCAGCGATGCAATTTGTCTTGAAATCTTGCATTTACATGCGATTGTCAGCGAGAGAAAAACATACCTTGACATCAGCGAATCAAGTTTATTAAGAGAGAAAAGGATAGAATGGGTTATACAAGTTGATTTTATCCTATCGCTGATCAAATGTGAACCGCTGAAGATTTTACTCTTCAAAGTTCAGCATTCCAAGCTCGCTGATGAGAAAGTTGAATCTTGTCTCATCAAGAGGTTTGGTGAACAGATCAGCTAACTGATAATCAGTTGGGATAAAGTGAAGTTCCATATCACCATTCATCACATGATCTCTGATAAAATGATACCTGATTTCGATGTGTTTTGTCTTTGAGTGTAGCACTGGATTGTTGGCTATAGCGATGGCACTTGTGCTGTCGCAATAGATTGGAATTTTCGAGAGCTGAAGGTCATAGTCTAGTAGTTGATTTCTCATCCACAAGACCTGAGAACAACAGCTTCCAGCGGCTACATATTCAGCTTCAGCTATGGAGGTGGACACTGAGTTTTGCTTTTTACTTGTCCAACTCACCAGCTTTCCACCCAGGAGCTGACAGCCTCCTGTGGTGCTTTTCCTATCCAATTTTCAACCTGCAAAATCACTATCTGAATAGGCGATTAGATCAAACCCTGAGTCTTTGGGATACCAAAGACCTAGGTTCGCAGTACCCTTAAGGTATCGAAAAATTCTCTTTACAGCGATCATATGAGATTCCTTAGGTTCAACTTGATATCGTGCATACAAACAGATTGCATACATAATATCGGGTCGGATAGCTGTAAGATACAAGAGAGAGCCGATCATCCCACGATACAGCGTGACATTAACAGGTATTCCACTTGAATCCATGTTTAGTGTCAGCGGTGGTGTCATAGGGGTTTTCATAGCTGAACTCTGAGTTAAATCGAATTTCTTCAGCATATCTTTAACATACTTTCCCTGATTAATGAAAGTTCCTTTTTCATTTTGCTTTATCTGAAGACCAAGGAAATATGTTAGTTCACCCATCATGCTCATTTTATACTCATCTTTCATTCTATCAGCGAAACGAGTACAAAGGTCAGGGTTCGTAGAACCAAATATAATGTCATCAACATATATCTGAACAAGAATGATATGACCTTTCACTATTCTGAAAAATATAGTTTTGTCGATTTTACCTCGCTCAAATTTTTCAATATGGAGATAAGTAGAGAGAGTGTCATACCATGCACGAGGAGCTTGCTTTAAGCCATAAAGTGCCTTATCCAGTTTATAAACACAACCTCGAAGCTTAGGATCTGAGAATCCTGGAGGTTGTTCCACATAGACTTCTTCATTCAGCTTTCCATTTAGAAACGCTGACTTAACATCCATCTGATATACTTTGAAGTCTTTGTGTACAGCGTATGCTAAGAATAGACTAATAGATTCTAGTCTTGCTACTGGAGCAAATGTTTCGTCATAATCTATGCCTTCCTCTTGTTTGTATCCCCGAGCAACAAGTCGAGCCTTGTTGCGGGTTACAGTTCCATGTTCGTCCAACTTGTTTCGATAGACCCATTTAATGCCTATCACTGTCTTGTCAGTTGGTCTTCGAACAAGTTTCCAAACTTTGTTTCTGTCGAATTCAGTCAGCCCTTCTTGCATGGCGCTGACCCAGTTTGGATATTTGAGGGCATCATCTATTTTCTTTGGTTCAATCAGAGAAATAAAGTTAACAAATAAACAAATATTACATGCACTTCGTCGAGTCTGAACACCAGCGTTTGGATCACCAAGAATTTTATCAATTGGGTGATTTACAGTCCATCGCTGAGCCGGAGCGTGAGACGTTGAGTCAACCTGAACTGGAGGAGCTGAAGATGAAGCTTCAATAACTTCTGGAATATCAGCCATGAGAGGAGTAGGTGCAGATGTCATTCAATTCACTGATTGCTGAGATGTAGATGGAATGTCTGAGACATTTGGTTCAGAAGCAGGTATAGTGTTTAAAGGAACAGCTGAGACCCATGATGTTTCAGCTTCACTATTCTGCATATTTGGGATGATAGTAGGACTATCATCTTCAACTGTATGAGTATGAGGAGTGTGAATATCTTCTGAATCACCAAGATGAGAAAACATCCATTGATTCAGTTCTTCAGTATCAGCGGACGGTTTAAAGTTCGTTGAACGGGATTCGTCAAACGTGACGTGAATAGTTTCTTCTAAAGTTTGTCTTCTTCGATTGAAGACTATGAAGGCTTTGGAGATTGAAGAATATCCAAGAAAGATTCCATCATCAGCCTTAGGATCAAACTTTCCAAGGGCATCTCTGTTATTCAGTTTGAAACACTGGCATCCAAAGATGTGAAGAAAGCTAATTGAAGGCTTTCTCCCATGAAAAAGTTCATAGGCTGTTTTATTGAATCATTTGACTATCAGCGATATGTTTTGCGTAAAACAAGCAGTGTTGACAGCTTCTGCCCAAAACTGAGTAGGCAGGTGAGAATCGCTGAGCATTAAATGTGCAACTTCAATAATTGTTCTATTTCTTCTTTCAGCGACTCCATTTTGTTGTGGTGTTCTCACTGATGAAAAGTTGTGAGAAATACCCTTACTCTCAAAGAAGGAATCAAGAGAACTGTTTTTGAATTCAGTCCTATGATCACTCCTTATTGAGCGAACGGTCAAGTTGTTCAGGGTTTCCATCTTCCGAACAAAGGTGATGAGTTCTTCAGGGGTGTCACTCTTAGAACGGAGAAACATAACCCATGTATAGCGAGAGAATTCATCAACTATGACCAGCGTATATTTCTTTCCAGCGATGGATTGTTTGTTAATAGGGCCAAACAAATCCATATGGAGAAGTTGTAGAGGAGATGACACTGAGGAGACTTGGTTTGATTTAAAGCTTGCTTTGGTCTGCTTGCCTTTCTCACACGCAGAACATAAGGACTCTTTGGCGTATGAGTGTTGAGGTAGACCAGTGACTAACTCTTTTGAAGAAAGAGTGTTCAGTGTCTTGAAGTTTAGATGAGAGAGCCTCTTATGCCATAGCCAGTTGACATCAGATGAGGCTTTTGAAAAGAAACAGGAATTCTCAGTGGTTGTTGATTCCATGTTTATTACATAAACATTTTCCAAACGATAACCGCTGAGAGCTATCTTCTCCTTTTGTCAGCGACAAAGCAGGATTCCTTGGTAAAGATTACCTTGTTATCCATGTCGCAAAACTGACTGATGCTTAGAAGATTATGCTTCAGCCCTTCAACATATGCGACTCTTCTGAAGGTTGTTGTACCATTTGAGAGTACACCAAACCCTCGGGTATGTCCTTTTCCATTTCCACCGAAAGTTACAGAGGGACCCTTTCTTCCTTGTATTCAGCGAGCATGCTTTTCTTTCCAGTCATGTGTCTAGAGCATCCGCTATCAAGATACCAGATACCCTTCTTAACCTGCATTACAAAGGAAGGTTAGTTTTTCTTGGATACCCATTTAACCATGTGTACACACTTGTCAGTGGGGGTAGTTGGAATGGAAGGTTCAGCAGTCTTCGCAACATTTGAAGATTCAGCTTTGTCAGTCTTCACTTTGGTTAATTTCTTAACCTCAGTGGTCTTCTTTGCCTTGGGGGCAATGATCTTCACCTTAGCTATCTTTTCAGCTTTGGTGGCTGTGGGGCACTTACTAGCAATATGATCAGTAAGTCTACAGTGATAACATTTCCTATAACTAAAAATAGTTCTAGGACCATTTGAATGCTGGGCTTTTGATTTTGAATTTGAAGTACCAGCACCAAGTAAGCTATTGGCTTTTGAAATGGGAAGAACATTTAGTTCTTCGGATTTCTTACCAAACACATCCACTCTAAGTCTAGGAGTAGATCGCTAAATAGATCCACGCTGAGTAGATCTAGAGATCTGATTCCTTAATCCAGAGGGATAGGTCACTGAAGCTTTAGAAGCATTCGGCTTTGGTACAGAGGTACCCTTCTGAGGATTTTGGTTAAAAGCAATTCCTTTACCTTTATCGTTAGAGACAGAGGTAGCTTTTTGATAAACCATTTTCTCTTTACCTTTTGAAGAGGTAGAAATTTCCTCAGGGATAGGCGGTTTAGAAGAGGAACACTGAGAGGATGAAGTATCAGCGATTGAGGATACGAAAGTTCCAAATAAGAGCATGGAACGATCAGTGGTTGGTTCTAGAGTATCAGCTTTGTAACCAAGACCACGTTTATCACTCAGGGTAATTTAAGACTTAATTATCTCAGTGATCTTTGTTGAGGAATTATACCATCCATCAACAGTAGCTTTTTCAGCTTTTAATGCAGCGATAGCTTCTTTGCGCTCGATTTTGACTAGCTGATTTAGGTGAACTTGATCTTTAAAATTTTCTTCAGTTTTAGAAAGATTTTCTATTTGAAGGTGACAGTTTTTAAGCTGTTCAGTGAGATCGGGGTTTTGATTTTCAACTACAGTTTTGCCATTCATGGCTTCATATAAACTTCTAGTCAAGAGTTCGATTTTACGAAGACTATCAGATTCATGGTAAAGAATGAAGGTGATACCTGAGTAGCAGAGGTTGAAGTGGAGGGAATGTCTGAACTTTCTTCCTCATCTTCAATCTTGGCCATAAGACAGAGATTGGCTTCATCATCTTCAGAGTCAGATGTTTCTTCCTCATTAGAGTCAGCCCAATCATAGTCAGCCATCAGGCCTTTGCCTTTCTTCTTAAAGCTTTTCAGCTTCGCATACCTTTATTTCAGCTTGGCGTATTTGTCATCTCTAGACCTGAGGTTAGAGAATTTCTTGGGAAACGCTGAGTTTCTCGAAACTTTCTTTGACCTGCACTCGTTAGCGAAATGTCCTATCTTTTCACAGTTAAAACAAGTAGCAGTAGCCTTATCAACAGGAGCTGATGATCTTGGCTTGTCAGTAATGGAAAGAGGTTTATTCTTTCTGAACATTTTCTCTTTGGAGAATCTCCTGAACTTTTTAGTGAGGAGAGCCAAAGATTCATCAAGATCTGAAGAGTCAAAATCTGATGACCTTTCAGAGTTACTCTCTAACTCAGTGATAGTGACCGAGGGTCGCTGAGTGGAAGGTTCCTCTGAGATTAAAGCAATAGGGGTGCTTTTGGAATCTTTTACAAGATTCTTCTAAAGATGACTCGATTGCTCATGATTCAGCATCGTGCCATATAAGGTAGAAAGGGTCATTGATTTTAGATCCTTTGACAGCTTGAAACACATAGAATAACTGTCCCAGTTTTCAGGTAAACATTCTTAGAACTTTGTCAGCAATTCAAAGTTAGAATATTCCTTACCAACAGTTTTTAGATCTATTATTAAACAGTTAAAACGTTGGTGTAATTCAGAGAGAGTTTCATTCTTACCACAAATGAAGCTTTCATACTGTCTTACCAGGTTGATCTTTCGAGAGTCCTGGACTTCAGAAGTACCTTCATACTGAACACAAATTGTGTCCCACATAGCTTTTGAGGTTTTTAGGTTCATGACGGAATGGTAGACTTCGTCAGGAAGAGCCATGGATAGTATGGATCTGGTTTTGGTGTCGATAGCCACTTTCTTCTTATCTTCATCAGTCCACATATGAATTTCCTTAGGAATCAACCTTTCTGGAATAGCAGGTCTATTCTCAGCGGCTGGAACTGCAGCATCAGTTCTTACATGAATATATGGGCCTTTTTCAAGATAATAAGGCATAGTAGGGTCTACACCTTCTAAGAAGAGAATCGTCCTATTTTTCCATAGATTAAAATTATCTCTGGAGAATCTAGGGGGTTTTGCAAGAGAACCGTTGTCAATATAGTTTGTGTTTGTGTTGGTAGCCATTTTAAGAAATAGCTAGGAAGAGAAATCTTAGTATAGATCAGATCTTGTTTACGAGATTAAACAAATCTGCTCTGATACCACATGTTGGTCCCGAAGGGCTATACAAGTTTGTAGAAGGGGGGGGGGGGTTGAATACAAACACACGTTTTTACTTTTCTAAATTGTTTATTGATAAATCATTAACAATTTACAGCTTGTTGCGGAACAAGATTAAGGATGAACCTAAATCTAAACAAGTTGGAACACTAAGTTTCTTGCACTAAGAAAGAGAAGGAAATTACTAATAATAACCTATCTCAAGATAAGAAGGATGAATCGACCAGAGTTTACGAGTGACTCGACCAGAGTTTTCGAGTGCTTCAAAAATGAAGCTGGAGTCCTTCTTATATACTGCATGCATTTAATGCATGGCAGTTTATACTTTACATGTGGCAGCAGCTCATTGATAGTATGTCATTGACCTTTATAGACAACCTTAGTAGCCGCATGTTTGAACAGTGTAGTATCAGAGTGGTTGTACGATTTCAGACAATAAGGAGGTTCTTTTCTGACATATCGTACGGAGTCGTGCAAGGGTGGTTAAGACAAAAGTACTTTGTACGGAGGACTTCATGATCAGCTTACGTTGATTCAGCGCTTTATCATTCTATATCAGTGAATGACAAAGTTCAGCGATAGCTGAAGTCTTGTACTTGATACTTCATGTTGAGTGGACAAATCTGAGTCTTCGCTGATCCGCATCAGTTCATTAGGAGACTTGTCGCTGGTTCTTGAGCTTGATCTTCGACTTCAGCATAGAACCTATGTTGACGTGAAACTTGTCTTCAGGGATCATAAGTAAACAACTAACTTATCAGCGATCACCATATGGACTGAACATGCTTAGAGCATTGTGGTGAACAGTGTTCGCTGAATGTTTAATCTAAAGAATGAGAGTTCCTATCAGCGGTACTGTAAGGTCTTAGTACTTATCAGCGATAGTGAAACTCTAATATATATTGTTTACTTACAATTTTCACTAAGTATATAAGAGAGGGTCATTATCAAATCGCTGAGGGTTTGGATCAACAGTCGCGTACATCATGCTAAGATATAGATACCTGTTCGCTCTAAAAGAGGAAATGGTCGTACTCGTCGTCGTTCATGAACTTGTCTTCATCAGAAAAGTTCCACAAAGCATCTGTGTCGGATTGAATGGCTAGCACGGATTTCTCTCTCCATTCTCTTTCTTGTTCTGGATCGCTAGCAGAGTCCTCATCAATCAATTCTAGGACTGGCCTTTCCGGAACCGTCAGCACTAAATTCTCTTCTGTTTGACCCTCAGGCTTTTCAACCGTTGGGTCTGCTGACTCTGGCCCTGTATCTCTGACCGGTGTAGACAACTCCATGCCCTGAACCATTTCTGAGTCTTCTGGCTGATGTTGTGGTTCAGCTGGAGTAGTTTCGGATGGTAGTACTGTCTCTGAGGTTGACAGCTCGGTCAGTCTAAGTCGTTTCTCCCCCTCATGTTGGTCAGGATCCTCCTGATCATCATGTCGTCGTTTGGAGCCCTGTGCCTGACCCTTACACGTGTCTTCTAAGCTGGCAACCCTCTCGGATAGAGTTTCGAGGGTTTTCTTGACTTCGGTTAAGGTCGATGTAAGGGTATCAAGCTTGGAGTTGAGATGGGATTGTGGATCAGTTGGAGTGACTGGGGTGGTGGTTGGGGTTTGTGAGCGTAGTATACTTACTAAGTCGGCTTCAAATGAGGCGTCAGTGTTGGATTCGGACAAGAGCTTATCGAGGAGTGCGGATTTGAGCGCCTCGATGCTCATGTGCTCGAGGTTCGGGGTTGGGTGAGGCATTCGGATATGTGGTTGCGTAGGTGGAACTTCTGTAGCCACTGCCTTGCCCGTTACTTCCCTTCTAATAAAGGACATCTCATCTGAAAGCTTCTTCGAGATCTGTTAGTTCCAGATCCGTGCAACGATAATGAAATCAAACGATTAAACAGTAAAGTATACGATTTCAACTGGTCATCTCTGTATTAGCTTTGAATATTGAGAGGATTACAATAAAAGTGTAGGAAAGCAAATGAGACAACTATCCTATTTTTCTAAGGCTAGATTGCTTTATATATGGTGGGTCCGTGGTTAACAAGCCCACGGCCCGTTCACTACAAGGCTCAAAATAAACTATTACAAATTTAACCCTGAACTTTAAATCAACATAAATTGACCCTAACAATCTCCCCCTTTGATTTGAAGTTCGATTTGGCGCCAGTTCTCAACATATCTTTTTCGAAGCGCGAAGTGAATCTCGAACCATCTGATAGTACGTCGATAGTCGGTGCGTTCTTCAACCATTTCCAGGGCATTCCGAGCAGTTATTTTATTCGGATTAGGAGCATACGAAACCCTTGGATTTTCATACTCGTGCTGAATGATCTTTCGAAGAGCATCTCGAACTTTGTAGAGCGTGCCGTCGCAGAATCTTTATACCTGACTGAACCGCATAAATCTTTTCTCTTTCTGTTCATTGATGAAGACGATCCCAAATTCTGGTTCTAGAAGCATAGCGTTCTCTGGATACATATTCAACTCAGGAGCTTGCAGATTCGGCTTGATCAGATTTACCTTCTTCGACCTGTTCTCGATAGCCATTTGGAAGTCCGTTAGATAAGACATCATAATTGTGCGGACCAGGAATAGACAAACAGCTTCGAGCGCCTTTGTAATGGAAAGCGTTCAGATAGTTCATGAACGTAGGTCTTTCAGAATCGCCAGGAAGTCAAACGGTCGGAGGTTCTGGAAGTCGGCTTTAGAAAATTTCCATTCATTCCCATCCTCACGTCGGATAGTGAATACAGGATAGACAATTTTCATCATACGGCTTGACTTGATATTGATTACCTTTGAGATCTGATGCTTGGTTCTGACTTGGCTGACTGGAAGACACCGCTTCATTGCACAGATGTATCGGCGTTGGTATTCGGGGATGTAGTTGTAAATACCAAGGCAAAAGGTCGGCTCGATCGTGCGTAGCTTGTGAACAAACAGCTTCTTCAGGGATTCCTCCAGATGAGGAATAAATATAGGGATCTTCTCCCAACGGATTTGTTGCGGTTCAGGAGGTGGGAGATCAAAAGCTGTCGGTTGCTGAGGAGATGTCTGAATATTGTCAGTTGACGTCTCAGGTCTTGTTGAAGTTTCATCGGGTTGAGCAGAGTGAACGGGTGAAGAACCATATAAATTTTGGAGCAGGAACTGATCATAATCAATGTTGTCATTGTCATCACTCGGGAAAACCAAATTAACCTGGAGATTTGCGGTACTTGCGGCTTTTTCATACCATGCATCTTTGGTCTCCGGGTTGGCTTCACAGTCTGGATCTATCATATCCAATAACGGTCTGTCTGATGAGTCAAATTCAACCAGTTCCTGTGTTGAACTCTCGGGCTTTTCAACCGTCGGGTCTTCATCATCTGATATTTCCATGTCGATTACCATCTCGGCTAATGGCAACTCGGCTTCAGGTTCGGCGTCGGTTGTTGTTGCTGCAGTTGTTGGTTCCAGTTGATCCACAGTTGTCGTTTCTGTGAGGATATGGGCGGTCTCGGTAGGTCTTTGTATTTTCTTCCCCTCACGGTGATCAGGATCATCCTGGTCATCGTGTTTGCGCTTCAGACCGCCTTCTTGACTCTTGCAGGTATCTTAGAGTGAGCGGACTCTCTCGGACAGCATTGTGAGGGCTTGGTTGTAGTCCTTAAGAGTCGAGTCAATAGTATCCAGGCGAGTGGTAATGGATGATGAAGGAGCAGGGACCTGTGATTTCAGAACGGTTATCAGGTCTGCTTCGGTAGAGGCGTTTGTTTCAGATTCTTGGAGCACTTGGGCTAAAAGGATCGTCTTGAGGGTGTCCACCGAGTAGGTAGGTTGAGTAGGGATCGGTGGAGGTATAGGTGCGGTTTCAGTGTCAACGATATGCCCTTTACCTTTGATTATGCGTTTGACGGTATCGATCTCGGCGGCGACATACTGCTCCATCGCCTCGCAGACAGCCTTAAGGGTGCTGTCCAGGGACCCTGGTGACACAAAGTCGTGTAAGATAACTCCGGGATCACTTAGATTACCCGTTGAGGCGTCTACCTGAGAGGCAGAGCCACCTACGTTCACAGCTGGCATGTCGGTGGCTGTGGTAGGATTTCCCTCCGATCCTCGCGTTCCACCGAAAGGCGGAGACACTACGGTGGTTCCGGTCGAGTCACGAAGAGTCTCGACTTGGTGTTGTTCCTCATCAAGTGTCCTAGCCGAAAAATCTTCAATTTCAAATGGGTCTAGACTCGATGGTGCACGAAATGAAGTCGCGACTGGGGGCTGCTGGTCGCTAATTTCAACACCAGCACTCTCCGAGTGAGAGGCCGGTGGAAGTTGTGCTATTTCCCCGTGTGAAATTGAAACACCCGTCTTTTGAGAGATGGAGGAGAGGATAAGGGGGTTGTGCAATTGCTCCGCTGGGTCCATGGAGGCTTCTTCAATATCCTGTCCCAACAAATGAGACGGGATAGCAGATGTGGCTACCCGAGTGACACGTGCCTGGGTTCGCTCAGGGGCCTCGTTATCTTTACGGCTCAATCTTTCTTGGTTCGCTTTCGACCTTAACTCCCTCCTTCTCACATGTTCTATGTCCCGGGGAAGGTCCCTTCGGCGCTGGCTGGACCATGGGATTCCCTAACTCTCGTCTATATGCTATCACAGGTAGGGCTTCAGGCATATGCATAGAACGGATAATATCCTGCTCCCCCTCAGGGTGAGAGTGTTATTTACTTGGGAGATATCAACACAAGGAAAAAGCATTTAGACTATTAAGAAAAACAGTGTGATGCCCCCCCTCGGATTTTGTTGAGGTTGTTGATCCGCCATGGAATATATGTAAAAGACCCAAAGTTAGTAAACAAGACGGATAAACAAGTTACGGTGCGTACCTTTGCTGTAAATGGATCAATCTGAGACAGATTGAGGATTGGCAGTAGGAAAACAGGTACAGAACTGACAAACTCAGAGGTTTTCGGACCAAGGTTCCGAATAAGTGAAGTGAGATGTATCCGGATACTTTTATACGTACCAGGCAATCCGGGTGTGGTATCCGGGAACCTATCCAAAACTGATAAGGACCCGGTCCGCTATCCGGAAAGATAGGGTTTCCGGATACCTGTCCGGATACTTTGGGATTTTCAAAGAAATTGTCCTGTCCGAAGAATTTGCAAAAATTAGGACTATGAAGAGTTGTGCAATGGAGAGTTCGACACACAAAAACTTTCTCACCGATTCTGCTCTGATACCAATTGTTAGTTCCAGATCCGTGCAACGATAATGAAATCAAACGATTAAACAGTAAAGTATACGATTTCAACTGGTCATCTCTGTATTAGCTTTGAATATTGAGAGGATTACAATAAAAGTGTAGGAAAGCAAAGACAACTAGCCTAATTTTCTAAGGCTAGATTACTTTATATATGGCGGGCCCGTGGTTAACAAGCCCACGACTCGTTCACTACAAGGCTCAAAATAAACTATTACAAATTAAACCCTGAACTTTAAATCAACATAAATTAACCCTAACAAGATCTCTATTTGGACAATCTTTAAGGCACCGTCCATAGTTTCCTTGGAGACGAACTCCGGGGTACTAACTCCTGGAGCACTTAGCCTCCTAGTTGAAGTAACAACAGTGGATTGCACCGCAGTACCGCCTGCACTCACGGTTGGCGTGATGATAGTCGTAGCAGGTGTTCCGCCCTGTCCTTGCAAGTTACCAAAAGGTAGACTTACTCTGGACGTTCCGGTCGAGTCACAAAGAATCTCGACGGTAGCAGTAGATATGACCGGTGTCCTAGCCAAAGAAATGATATCAGCAAATGGATCTAGACTTGTATGTGCGCCGAAAGAAGTCGAGAACCAGGGCTGGTGTTCTCTTGTTTCATCACCGGAACTCTCCAAGTGATAGACCGGTGGCAGTTGTGCTATGTCCCCGTGCGAAATTGAAACAGTTTCCTTTTGAGAGGAAACTGAGTGGCTAGGTGAGGTGTGCAAATGTGTCGCTAGGCCTACGACGTCTTGTTCAATACCCTGTCGCAACGGATGCGACGGAGTAGTGGATGTGGCTGCCTGGCAAGGTGGAGGCTGGTTGGGAGCAACCTGAGAATATTTCTCCATCACTCGTTCACTCTCGTTCTTTTTCTTACTCCTCCTTTCACGCACATGCTCACCTTCTTTTTCTTTTTCAACTAAAACACCCTTCGCTCTCATTGTCCCTCCAGTTATGGCTTTGGTTTGGGGTGTGTCATCATCATCGTTATCGTCCGACTCGGTGGATTCATCGTCGGAGCCGGATTCCGAGGATCCGGACTCAGACCCGGACGCCGAACCTGATTTAGAACCTGATTCGGAACCCGACTTTGGGACGGAGCCTGACTCGGAGCTGGAAGATAAGGATGCCACTTCTTCGGGTTGTTCGCACATAACGCCTTCCACCTCCATGGCGTGCAACTCTGGATCATCGTCTCTAGGTGGCGTAGGTGCACGTGGTCGAGTGGGTGGGTGTCTTGACGAGCTAGCATCGTGGGTTGACCTACCGCCACTGCCCACGCCCGTTCCCCTCACAATATGTTCTCTCGTCACACCCCGTCCAGGTGCCCCTGTTCGCCGGACCCTTCCGCATCTCGTTCGTGGACCCTCACGCCTCTCGGGTCGTGCTCCTTGTGTAGGTCCTGCCGGATCTGGCCGGACCATCGGAGCGTCTATGTTGTTCTCACGCCTATACGCTATCACACTCAGTTTCAATTGGTATGCGATAGCTAGCAAGTCTGTAGGTATTAACATAGGTACTAGGTCTGGAATCACCTGCTTGTTCTGGATCCTAGTCATTCGGGTCGAAAGTAATACCTCATGATCGGCGTGACAAGGAATCGACGGGTCTGTCACCATGAAGTGAGCGATGATCAGCTGTAGAAAGTGCGAGAACGAAAGGAACGTAAGGCGTTTGCTTCCTTGATTCTTCTGGACTTTCTCGATCAGCTTAGTCTAAAGCACGGACGCGTAGTTGAAGTGGCGACTGTAAACGACGCCGTGGAATAGTCTCTGCATGTTGACTGTCGTCTGATCTATTCCCTTATTGATCGATGATAAACACCGGTTCAAGATCGTGAACAAGGTGTACCATACTGGCTGTAGGTGTATTCTTGAGAAGTGCGAAGGTTGGTTGAGTGCGGCATCATATCCGAGGGCACGCAGATCCCGGCAGAGGACTGCATCAGTAACCGGAGCGTCGTAGGCAACTCGTCCTGGTATAGTTGTCTCTTCGGGCAATTCAAGGATCTGGCGAAAGATATCGCGTGTAAGTAGTACCTAGGAGTCTCCAATACGGCCTTGGAGGACGAATTGTTGGCCGCGTGCGACAGGTGTGAAGGATCGCCAGAGTTGGTGCACATATACCGCTGGAACTGGAGCGGTGGCCGTCAATGCTCGATTGAGCGTGTGACGTTTTAGGATATCCACTATGACTGGACATTGGCATATAAGATTTGACGTGTCTAGGTGAAAGTTGTTCGCAACAAGTGGTAGATTCAGACCTTCAGACAGTAGCGGGGCATCGCCTTGAGGTGGACTCGGTTGAGCCATCATTATGTGTCTGTTTAAAACCAATAAGGTGTTGAGTGTGCATGGCATGTGTAAGGTAAAGGAGCGCCTCGGGGCTCGTATTCTCGGATTTAGAAACCGAGACTCGGTGACTGTACGAAACAGGTCACTGCTCGGGTCTCGATGAGCCCGGAGGGAGTGTCCACCTTCAAGTGGGACACATAGTACCTAACACCATTTAAAAATCAATACAACAGTACATCCGGATTGGATTGGAACCGGATCCGGAATGTATTCCGAAAACCGAAGGGATCCGGAACCTATATTGAAACCGGAACTTAGAGGAATCCATAACCTAGATGGGACCGGATCCGGAACATAACCATACCAGGACTTGGTGTACTCCGGAACTAAGATCAAACCGGAACGACGCATAGTCCGGAACTAAGGTCACACACCGGATCTCCATTCCGGAACCGGATGAGATCCGGAACCGGATGAGATATGAAACCGGATGGAACTACTCATTATCCGGAACTAATGTCACACAGGAACTACTCATTATCCGGAACTAAAGGTCACACCGGATCTCCATTCCGGAACCGGATGAGATCCGGAGCCGGGTGATTCCGGGACACATACCGGATCTATAGAACACCGGAATATATAGCGGAACTCACATCTTCCGGAACTGATTCCGGATTTCAATCGGGACTCAATCGACATAACGGAAACGAAATTAACCAAACTCTTGATATATATGTACTCGAAATCTATCCTAGATGTTGATTTAAGTCATCGATTTCGCGAGCCGAGAGATGAAACCCTAGGCGGCGATGATCGAGTCACCTGTTCGATAAAATCGATCGATATTTTGAACTATTTGAGTCGACTTCAAGCAAGATGCATCGAGTAAACTAGGATTAGAAACATACCTGACTGTTTGGATGATGATTTTTGCCTGAAAAATGCAAGAACCCAAGTTGGGAGCACAAAGATGGTTTAAGAGAGAAATGGCGCGGAGATTTTGAAATTGTGAGAATTATAGTGAAAAATCGGTATTTATACTGGTCGATACCGGAAGTGAATCCGGTACCTGGTGCCTTAACTCTCCCGGTTCAAACATTGTGTTAACATTTGGAACTTGACGAAAACAACCCCTGAAGTGTTAATGACTTTCGAAAATTTCCTGAGTTTTAAAAAAATCACTTTGGACCCTCAGGAGTAAAATTTACAGATTCGCCCCTTCGACTTTTCAAAATAACAACTCTCCCCCTCGACTTTTCAAAAATTGCCTCTCTCATCCTCGACTTTTCAAAATTGCATCTCTCACCCTCGACTTTTCAAAATGGACACTTCTCCCCCTCAATTTCTCAAAAAGTGCAACTCCCCTACACCAAAGGACTTACCTTGGGGACTTGGCATTCGATGTAACACCTTGTAGAACACACGGTTAGTAGCTCGGGAAATAAATCGAAAAACACACAAAAACTAGATGAATAGTATTAAAGAAACAAAAAAACGAGAGAAACACTAAAACGGAAATACATAGTACATGTCACCAATGTGCTTGAAACACCTAAACCACACTGCGAGACAAGTGTAACTTATTAAGGTACAGTTATCCCATATTGAAGAAAAGGTGTGACAAGTACAACAGTGACTCAAACTTTCAGATTAAGCATACCCAGCTTGGACACGAGTTCATTGAACCATTTTTCATCCAAAGCCTTGGTAAACATATCTACTAGTTGATTTTCTGTATTTACGAAGTAAAGTTCCACTGTACCTCTTTCCACATGATCTTTAATGAAATGGTAGCGCACGTCAATATGCCTTGTCTTCGTATGTTGAACCGGATTGCTTGTGATTGCGATGGCACTCTTGGAGTCGCAGTAGATCGGGATGTTCGAGTAGTTATACCCGTAGTCCTTCAGTTGTGTCCGCATCCATATCACTTGGGAACAGCAACTAGCTGCGGCCACGTACTCCGCTTCCGCCGTGGAGGTGGAAACGCAAGTTTGCTTCTTGGAGGCCCAGCTAACCATCTTATCGCCAAGGAACTGGACGTGACCCGTAGCGCTCTTCCGGTCGAGCATACTCCTCGCATGATCAGCATCAGAAAACGTTGTGAGCTCGAAACGTGTGTCCTTAGGGTACCAAAGGCCAAGATTAGCAGTACCTTTTAAATAACGAAGAATACGCTTAACTGCTATGAGGTGGGACTCTTTAGGTTTGGATTGAAATCTAGCACACAAAAAGGTTGAAAACATTATGTCCGACCTACTTGCCGTTAAATACATCAACGAACCTATCATTCCTCTATAGGTAGTAGTATTCACGTCCTTTCCATCAGGATCGGCGTGTAACTTCGTACCCGGTGACATAGGAGTTTTCATGGGTGTACACTGTTCAATCTTAAATTTCCGAAGAATACCCGCGATGTACTTAGATTGATTGATGAATATCCCGGTCGACAGTTGTTTAACTTGAAGACCAAGAAAGAAATTCATCTGACCCATCATACTCATTTTAAAATGGGCTTTCATGAGGACTGCAAATTTGTGACAGTATTGTGGGTTCGTAGAGCCGAAAATAATGTCATCGACATAGACTTGAATTAAAATTATATCCTCACCTTCCCTTTTGATGAAAACGGTTGTGTCGATCTTACCTTTCGAGAAGCCGAAATTAGTTAGAAAACATGATAATTCATCATACTAGGCTCTCGGTGCTTTCTTGAGTCCATACAATGCTCTATCGAGGCGATACACATGGTTGGGGTGATCTTGACTGACGAAGCCTTCCGGCTGGGAGACGTAGACTTCCTTCTTAAGTTTTCCGTTTAGAAACGCCGTCTTCACGTCCATTTGAAAGACGATGAAGTTTTTGTGAGCGGCATAGGCGAGGAACATCCGAATAGCTTCGATTCAGGCAACTGGTGCGAACGTCTCTTCGTAGTCAATCCCCTCTTGTTGTTGATACCATTTCGCCACTAATGTAGAAACCAAGATTCAATCTTACAATCAATTATGAACAATTGAACAGTAAATGATAGAGAATTAGATCCAAAAGCTTTGTATTCGATTAAGAACAAATTACAAATATAGAGAGAGAGTCTCTCAAATATTACAAGTGAATACAAAGATATGCGCAAAAGTTAGTTAGCTTACAGTTCCTAACTTCTATATATACTGTAAAGAAAAGCTAAAGCTACAGTACATATAAGTAATAGACTAATAGAACAATTACACGTGTCCTAATTAGTTAACAGAATACAAAGGAAAATATCTTGTCTTAAGTTCTGAACAACATGTTCAGAACATCTGAACATTCTTCTAATAAAGCACTTCAGAACATTTGTCTTCATCGTCAGAAGTTCCGAGTTTCCTACTCAGAACTCTGAACCTTCTATTCATACTTCACACTTAGCAAACTTTGCAGTACAAAACTTCTGAGTCTTCTTACTCAGAACTCTGAGTCTTCACTTCAGATCTCAACACTTGTGTTTTTTGACAAAACTCTAGATCTAACAATCTCCCCCTTTTTGTCAAATAGTCTTGTACTTTTCATCATTGAATTCTTTAAGTGCAGGAACAGTCTTCAGAAGAATCACATTTCTCAAAGTAAGCCTTCTATCAATCACTTCAATTAGATCTTTTACCTTTTCAAAATTTCCATCTTTAATTCCTTTTTGTAACTTCTTGGTCAGATTATTCTTGATAAATCTGAGGGTTCCAGAGCAGTATTTGGCAGCTTCACTAGCTCTGAAGTAGATCTTTTGATTGTGATTGTTTTTCATTACAATTCCCAATTCTGGAAATTCACTAACATATCCAGTCTTCATATCATCTAGTTTTACATGTTCATTGTTTGGCTTAGAGAGATACATACAAGGTCTACCCCCATATAGAGCGATTTGAAAATCTGTATATGTATGCCATCTCAGAATGTAAAACACATCACTTCTCACTGTTGCTAGTGCTCCTCTTTCCTTTTTGTACTTGCTGCAATCTTTATTCTCCAAAAGACAATATAATCTGTAGAAATCAAAAATTGAGATCTCATCAAAGTCAGCTTTAGTGAAGTATTAGACTTTTCCATCTTCTCTCAGAACATCAAATCCATAATACTCATGTTTCTTGAACCGTCTGACAACCAATTCTCTGATTCCAGTGATCATGAAATCAGAATATACAAACTTCTTTTTCTTTCCTACAATCCTTTTCATTTCAGCACGAAGCCATTTAGAGAATTCTGGCCTATCATGATATACACTCAGAAAGTTCACTTCTTTTGGTTGAAAGAAGTTTGGCAAAGTAAATTCCAAGAACATAGCACTCAGATCAATGGGTATCTTTTCTTCATTAGCTTCAGATTCTCTTCTTCATTAGCTTCAGATTTTTCTGCTTGTTCAGCTTCTTGCATCTGAACATCTTGTGAAGACACAACATCTGGAATATCTTCTTCAACATCATCTGAATAAACACCATTCACTTGGTATTCAGTTGGAAAGACAAAATCAATATGCAATAGCTTCTTAGGATTTTCTTCTAAAAGCATCGATTCACTGCAATTTCTGCCATTATTTCTAAGCTCCAATCTTTCATTAATACACATGATACACTTTTCTTTCACAGAAGCTCTGATATTTTCAACATAAGCTTTCATCGTTGATAATGTCATCTTCAGAGTGACATCACTGTATTTTACTAAGTCTTTTAATCTGAATAAAATACCTTGATTGAATTCTGAATGAATGAATCTTTCATTTCCAACTTCTTCACTGACAAACCCATCAAACTTGTTTATTACCTCCAGAGTTCTGATTGGACACATCAAGTTGCACTTCTCTTTTCTTGACTCAATAGCCAACTGAAAATCATACATGTACATATTTCTGACATATATTCCCAAAATCCTTTTGCATTCAAGTTCTACCCAAGTCTCTTCAGTGCAAGCAAAGAACATCACCAAGAAAATTTGATCATCCAAAAACAATCTGCGGAAGTCAAAACTAGTTATGCTGACTTTCAGATTCCTTTCTTTCAGAACTTCCATACTTACATATTTCAGGCCATCAAACTCTTCAGTTTTAAACTCCAGTACCTTTTCTATTCTTTTCTGAACATGTAACCTTTCATCAGGTTTTCTCAGTCTGTTTGAAGCTTCTACATATGTCATCTGTACCTTTTCATCCACAAACCCATCAATGAAATTCTCAATGTCAACATACTCATCTTCATTGCAGTATACAGACTCATAGTTTTCTTCAGGATATACATTACCATAGAAGTTTCTTGCCAGTGGTGTATCTTTTCTTCCAACAATAAAGTCACACAGTGGTTCTTCAAGAACTGGCAAATCAATTCTGGGAATGATAATTGGATTTTTGTATGTGTAGCAAGGCAAGAAGAAATCTATAACTTTTACAAGATCTTCTTCTGACACGTCTTCAAAGAAATATTCTACAATATCTTTTTCAAAACTCCTTGAATATCTGACTGTGTAATCCAAATCACCCATTAAATCAATTGGTCTCACACTTCTGATACACCTTAAAACATTCTGATTATTTATAGCTCTCATCAACTCACTATGCATCCTCCTTATCATAACCTCATTCATCCTTCTTTCTTCAATCTCATAGTTAAGAAGCTCGACTCTGGTATAAGGAACAATCTCTAAGCATGTACTCACCTCAGATCTTTCCATTAAGCTTTCTTCAGAAACATCTGCCATACTTATCTCATAACCTTCTTCAGAAGAATCAGTCATCATTTCCTCTTCTGCCATAACATTTTCATCATTCAAAGTAACTTCATCAGATCTAAAGATACTCACTGTCTTAACATTTTGATCTGCCATGACTACATCATCTACCACAATATTTTCATCTGCCATAATTACATCTGTTTTATCAGAATTCACTTCTACTTCAGTATTTATCTCCAATTCCTCTGTTTTATCAGTACCACCTTCAGAAGACTTTTCATGCACTAATTTTTCTGATTCTATAGCATCTTCAAATTCAGAACTGATGGTAACAACTGCTAACTTTTCAACATATGCTACCTTCTGAACATCTGTTGACTTCTCAACATCTTCTAACTCAGTACTTTGCTTCTGCCTTTTCTCCCCCTTTTGATGATGATGAGGTTCATTATCATCAAATTTCCTTTTTAAGGACTGAGTTGATTCTGATTCTGGCTCTGCTACAGACAAAGGCATGATGGCAAGAGGCTTTGAAACACTTGCCAAATTGGAACTGAATGCTTGCAGTAGAGAAGACTTCATATCATCCATATTTTTCAAAAACTCTTTTTGAAATTTCTGACAATTCATCCTTGATCTCCTTTTTAGGAGATTCCAAGGACTCTTTCACTCCATCCACCTTTAATTCAACAGATTTAGCTTTGCCCTCCAACAATGTTCTGAGATCCTTGATTTCATCTTTCAAGAAATCAACAGTTTTCTCCAATTTCTCCACCTTTACACCAAGATCATGATTTTGTTTCTGAATCTTTTCAAATTCAGAAGAGTCTAACTGTGAACCTGGATCAACAAATGACCCAGTTTTCATGTGTTCAGAGAACTCATGGCCTGTAGGTGTCACAAAGTCACCATGTACAACAGATGCACTGTGTAATGAAGCTTTTAAGATGTTCACTTCACCAGGACTTCCATCCAATCCTTGACAACCAATAATAGGAATGTCTATGGATGTTGATACAGAAATACGAAATTCTTGTGATGTGCACGTGTTCAAATAAATTTCAGGCTCGAATTGGATGTTACTGTGTAATCCAGACTCTAAGTGTTGAATAATATCTTGGGATTTATCACCACCCTCCAAATGAGTATGGCATGGTTCCCCTCTAAGAAGTGAAACAGTAGCATGTTTGAATGCTTCTGAGTGGCTAGGTATGGGTTGTTCAAGTTCCACCACGGGCTTCATGGTGTTTTCTTCAATATTGGTCACCAAGGGTTGTGAACCAATAGTAGTTGTGGTTGCCCGGATTAATTCAGCTGGATCAGAATTATCTCTTTTTGTTTCTAATTTTGTTAACATTCTCTCATCCTCACCTTTCTCTTTCTGTTTTTTTACTCTCCATTCTAACCAATATCTCTGAATTTTCCCTCTCAATTCACTCAAAATGTTCTCCCTCTTGAACATTCTCCCCCTCTTTAACTACACTAGACCCCTCACCTCCCCTCTCAGGGTTGTCCTCATGGGTAGGGATCTGAGGTTGTTCAAATCCCATAGAGGTGCAATATGCTTTTAATATCTCACTCTCCCCTGGAATATATTGCCTAAGTGACCTTGGAAGAGGTCTGTGATTGGGAAAATTTTCAAGTTTAAGTGAAGAAATCATTTTACCCATGTAGAAGATAGACCCATGCTCCTCATTTGATCTTCTTGGGATGTTTCTGTCTTGATCCATTGCATACCAGATTACCAACTGCCAATACCTCTGATAAGGTATATATGTAAGTGGCTTATCCCTTGTTTTTCCTTCTAATGCTTTCTGATTCCTCTCAAAAGTATTCTTCATATCTTCCCATAAGATAGAAGCATAGTCATAGTGCATATTCTTCACCAACCCATGAAATATCTGCAAAATTTGCCTTGAACCTTGATCCAGTGAACTGTTTTTCCCAGATAAACACTTGTTGATAATGTTGAAGAAACAAGCCCAGATTGGTGGTAATTTTTTCCTTCGAAATGAACTTAGATTCTTCAACTCCTCATTGTATCCTAATCTTCTGAATTCAGCTATTAATTCCTCTGTCAATGGAGAATCTTCAAAATCTAATCTCCCCTGTAAATCATCTTTTTCTGGGAGCCTCAGCATTGTTCTCATAAATTGTACAGTCAAAGTTACAGTAACTCCCCCTATTTCAGATATAAATTTGTTACCCTGTAACTCCAAATGTTTCCACCACTGTTGAATATACTGAATTGGAACACTCTTCTTCATTGTAAACCACTTCTTGAATGGATGGTACTTCAACAATTCTATGATTATCCTGTGTTCTTCCTTAAATCTGGTTTCATCAAGCACTAATACACAATTATTTTCAACTAACTCCAAATACTCACTCTCAGGTACAACTCTCTCCAAATAATTTGATCTTCCAGACATTACAGACCTAACCGCACTCTGTTCATGTTGTATATTTTCATTTCCCCCATCTGCATTTCCTTCTGATTCAGCCATATTCTCATCCCCTGCATCTCCTTCAACATTTCCTCCTAAAATAATGTTTTCAAGCATTCGAACTTCATCGTTCTCTGAATCCGACGATTCCATCAAGGTTTTCGAAGAATGTAATTATATAGCTCTACTTCTTCTTGAACCAGACATGATTAATATAGAGTATTGAAAGAAAACAGAATCGAAGAACTCTGGATTTATGCATATCTCACTTTTCACTCTGGAAATTCAAATGAAATTGAAAGAGAGATTTTAAGGTCTATTTAAAATCCGTGAAGCTGAAAGGTTTCAAACGGTGAAAAGTTACTTTTTGTCAGAGTTATAACGGATTCGAACACTGTGAAGTACCACAAAAGATATTAAATGAAACGTGGCAACATCATTTGAATTTGAAGTTGACACGTGTTATTTGATAGAAATTAACACAAGTTAAAAGTTCTGAATAACACGCTCAAAGTTCTGAGTATACATTTCAGAAGAAATTCCCTTGAAACACAAAATTCATTTAAATCTCAACTTCTGATTATATAAAGCATTTAATCATCCATAAGTAGTTTGAACAGATAGAAAATTATTTTATCATCAAAATTCTGTCCATCTTTTGATGATATGAGATTTCTGAAAATTATTTAAAATCTAACTTCTGACCTTGAAAATCTTTTTAAGATCCAGAAGTAGTTTGAACAAGTGAAAAAGTATTCTTATTATTGAAATCTTGTTCCCCTTAGAATGATTAGTGATAAGAAAAGAATACAAACCTCGTAGATACATCAGAAACATTTCTGAAAGATATCAATGGTCCCCCTTGACTTTAGCATATTCTCAAACACATATTAGATATAAGGAATTTGAAACTATATCATAGAAAATATATAATCAAAAAGAATTGAAACACTTGTATTTTTCAGAAATGAGTTCTGACAGGTAATCAGAAGTTCTGATTAACCTATTCAGAAAAAAATCTAAAGTCAGATTTCTGAATTATTGACTCAGAAGATCTGAACTCAAGACTCAAAATTTCTTAACTCAAGAGTCAGAATTATGATCAAGAGAGTTAGAGTTCTGATTACACTACTCAGAAAATCTTACTTAGTCAGATTAAGCATTCCTATTTTACATATAAGAAAAGTGAACCTTTTGTGATCAAGAGGCTTTGTGAACAAGTCAGCCAATTGATACTTTGTATGCACAAAGTGCATTTCTATAGTTCCCTTTTCCACATAATCCTTAATAAAATAATACCTTACATCAATATGCTTGGTCTTTGAGTGCTGAACAGGATTCTGAGTGATAGCAATTGCACTTTCTGAGTCACAATATATGGGAATCTTGTTGAGTTGATAGCCATAATCCATGAGTTGTGTTCTCATCCACAATGTTTGAGAACAGCAAGCAGCAGCAGCTACATACTCTGCCTCAACAGTTGATGTGGACACGCAATTTTGCTTCTTTGAAGCCCAACTCACTATCTTGTCTCCCAAAAAGTGACAAGCACCAGAAGTACTTTTCCTGTCCAACCTGCGTCCAGCATGATCAACATCAGTAAAACCAGTCAATTTAAAGTCAGTTTCTTTTGGATACCGAAGGCCCAAATCAGGTGAACCTTTGAGGTGTCTTAAGATTCTTTTTACAGCAAGCAAATGAGATTCTTTTGGATTAGATTGAAATCTAGCACAAAAACATGTAGCAAACATGATATCTGGTCTACTTGCAGTCCAATAAAGCAAAGATCCAATCATGCCCCTATAAACCTTGTTATCTACTGAAACTCCAGAGAGATCAACATCTAACTTGACATTTCTTGCCGTAGGTGTTCTCATAGCAACACAATCAGACATCTTAAACTTTTTCAAGATATCTTTTACATATTTTCCTTGATTTATGAAAATTCCATTTGACAATTGTTTTACTTGAAGACCAAGTAAAAAGTTCAATTCTCCCATCATGCTCATTTCAAATTCTGATTCCATGACTTTTGAGAATTCATTACATAAATCTGCATTTGTAGAACCAAATATGATATCATCTACATATATCTGAATCAATATCAAATCGTCACCTTTTTTCTTTAAAAACAAAGTAGTATCAATTTTACCTTTCTTGAAGCCAGATTTTAATAAGTGTTGAGTTAGAGTGTCATACCAGGCTCTTGGTGCTTGTTTTAGACCATACAATGCTGTATCTAAAACATAAACATGGTCTGGAAACTCAGGATCAACAAAACCTTCTGGTTGATAGACATAAACCTCTTCATTAAGTATACCATTTAAAAATGCTGATTTGACATCCATTTGATATACTTTGAAGTTCTTATGTGCAACATATGCCAAACATATTCTGATTGCTTCAATTCTGGCAACTGGTGCAAATGTCTCATCATAATCGATTCCTTCTTGTTGTGAGTATCGCTTAGCAACCAATCTAGCTTTATTTCTGACTACAACACCTGACTCGTCTTTCTTGTTTCTGAACACCCATTTGGTCCAATAATAGATTTTCCTTCAGGTCTTGGAATGAGTCTCCAGACTTTGTTTCTTTCAAACTGTAGCAATTCATCTTGCATAGCTAAAATCCAGTATGGATCCTCTAGGGCTTCAGTGGCTTTCTTAGGTTCCATCATACTTAGAAATCCTACAAACATTGCTTCATTTGCTGTTGCTGACCTTGTCTAAACTCCCACTGATATTTCTCCTATCACTTGATGAATAGGATGGTCTTTTGTCCATTTGTTTGAACTTGGAAGCAATTCAATATCTGATAGATTGTTGTTTGTATCATTCTCATCTGTAACAGCAAGTAATTCTGAACCATTCCTCTGAGTTGTGACATTCAAGTCTGGATTCTGAGTAGTAGAGTCAGAATTCGGAGTAACTTGTTCAGAGTTCTGAGTACCTTGTTCAGAAGTCTGAGTACCTTGGTCAGAATTCTGATTGTCTTGTCCAGAATTCTGAGTACCTTGTCCAGAATTCTGAGTACCTTGTCTAGAATTCTGAGTACTAGGCTCAAAAATTTCATCACTTGTATTAATCAATGTTGGTCCCGAAAGGCTTAAACAAGTTTGTAGAAGGGGGGGGGGGGTTGAATACAAACACACTATTTTACTTTTCTAAATTGTTTATTGATAAATCATTAACAATTTACAGCTTGTTGCGGAAACAAGATTAAGGATAAACCTAAATCTAAACAAGTTGGAACACTAAGGTTTTCTTGCACTAAGAAAGATAAGGAGATTACTAATAAAATCCTATCTTGAGAGATTTGAACTTGTCCAGAGTTAGCAAGTTACTTCAAATGAAGTGAGTTCATCTCTTTATATACTGCATGCATTTAATGCAATTCAGTATACACTTTACACGTGTCATCAGCGGATTGGTTGCATGTCATTGACCTTTGTTGACAACCTTAGTAGCCGCATGAATGAACAGTGTAGTATCAGAGTGGTTGTACGATTTCAGATTTTCGGAGGTTCTTTTCTGACATTTCGTACGGTGGCGTGCAAGGGAGGTTAAGACAAAAGTACTTTGTATGGAGGACTTCATGATCAGCTTTCGTTGATTCAGCGATTATCATTTACTATTCAGCAGATGATAAAGTTCAGCGATAGCTGAAGTCTTGTACTTGATACTTCACGTTGAGTGGACAAATCTGAGTCTTCGCTGATCCGCATCAGTTCATTAGGAGACTTGTCGCTGGTTCTTGAGCTTGATCTTCGACTTCAGCGTAGAACCTTTGTTGACGTGAATCTTGTCTTCAGGGATCATAAGTAAACAACTAACTTATCAGCGATCACCATAAGGACTGAACAGACTCAGCGATATGGTGAACAGTGTTCGCTGAATGTTTAATCTAAAAGTGCGAGAGTTCCTAACAGCAGTACTGTAAGATCTTAGTACTTATCAGCGATAGTGAAACTCTGATACATATTGTTTACTTACAATTTTCACTAAATATTTAAGATAGGGTCATTATCAAATCACTGAGGGTTTGGATCAACAATCTCCCCCTATTTGATTATGACATAGCAACAGAGAAAATTGCTATTTAATGAAAACATAAGGATAAAAAGAACTCATAAAATATTTGTCCCTTTTACTGTTTTCTGGGATCTTTTCAGTACTGATGGAGTAAAGTACATTCGCTGAAATCTTTCTTTAAATCTTTGAATCAGGTTACAATATGAATAAGAAAGATTACAAGTACAAGCGAAATAAATTACAAGTACTGAAGGATGACTGATACAATAGAGAAAAATGGTGATTGTTGTCAGCCTTCAAAGGGTTCTTCCTTAATGAGAAGTTCATCAAGGGTTGTCTTTTCAGTTGGAATCATCCAGTCAGGAACCTTTTCTCCTTTATTCTTTAGCTTCAGAGCAGCTTCAAAAATCAAGGGTTTTAGGTGTCGTGCCTGAATGTCTTTTCTGAAGTCGCACCAGTAGATGAGATCTTTGAGCTGTTCGATTGGAGTGATTGGAAGCTCAGCGATCCGTTGAAAGCATTTACGTCCGTCGTAGTCAAGAAAGAATATTCCATAAGGATTACTGATGACTTTACCAGGGACGAAAAGTTCACATGGTGGCAAAGAGATGTCAAGGGCAGATAGATCAGGATCAGGACCAAGTACTTCAGCGCGAGAGAAACTAATTCCAGTTTCATTTCGTATGACAGGACCTGAGTTTGAATTTTGACGTTTCTTCCTTGGAGAGCCCTTTTTTCTTTTCGGCTTTAGATCAGGAACAGGAGGAATATCCACACAAGAAGATATCAAATCGATCTGTCTGTTTATCAGCTTTTCGAAATGATCCTTGTACTTAGATTTTGATGGTTGGATAGCTAACCTCATCTCCAGCCATTCAGATAGACCATACCTTTTTACAGTGTCAGCACGAAAGGTTTCAGATGAGTCATCTTCTCTGAACAGTTTGATGTCAACAATAGGTACTCCGATGGAGGTTCTTCCAGAGATGAATACCTTGTTGATCTTCGCTGGACGATATCTGAAGTGGATTTTCTCTTTACACCAGATCAGGGTGGTCTGAGAAACTTCAGCTTTCTTTTCCACGATCTTCTGGGCTTGTTCCCAAAGCTTTCGTTGGATTTGAATGGGAATACGCTTCAGCTTGGGGTCTTTGACAGATTCTTGAGTGAGCTTGATGGCGTATTCTCTGTCTTTATCTTCAGCTTCCTTCCTTTCAGCGATGAGGCGTTCAGCTCTGAGATGATCCTGGTATTCAGCTTTTGAAATTCTGAACTTAGGAGGAACTGAAGGTAGTTGATCGCTCCTTAGGATGATTCGCTGATCCTCGAATCGCTTTATCATTTCTTCTCTCCTCTTTTGAGAAACTGAGGAGGGTCTGTTTCTGTGCGAGAGAGGTTGTTCTTCTGATTCATCAGTCTCAGAGATTAAATATAAGACTGGGATTATGTCTTCAGCGGTAGCTGGAATTATTGGTGAAGTCGCAATAGAAGATCTTTCAGCGATATCCTCAAACAGGGGAGAGGACTGACAAATCGGCTTTGCAAGTAGGATCGCCAGATTATCATCTTCAGCGATGCCTTTGTCTTTGCTTTTCTCAGCGCCAGAGGCTGAGTGCTTTGTCTTTGTCTTCTCCCCTGAAGGTTCTTTTATTGAAATACCTTTAAGAGCTTTGGTTCGAGGAGCAGGTTTGACAACAAAGAAATCATCGTCATCTTCATCATCATCATCATCGTTCCTTGGAGAGGAGGATGGTTCAGCTTCAGGGATGTCGAAGTCTTCGTCTTCTTCTGCTTCGGATTCCTCAGCATCTTCTTCGAGTTGCTCCCCCTCAGATACAGAGGCGAGGTTCTCGGTTCCCTCAGGGTTTTCATCTCCCTGAGGTCCAGTAATCCGATCTTCATTACCCTCTCCCCTGATAGATTCATCATGGGAAAGGTCTTCAGCGCTCTTATTTTGATCTTCAGCGCTCTTCTCCTGTTCAGCGCTCTTCTCCCCCTCTTTCTCATGATGGGCGGGGGAGGAATGGGTAGATTCAGCATTGGTGTTGTCTCTGTCTTCTGGGCCAGAGACTTTCACACAACCTTCAAGCTTAGCTATTCTGTCTTCTAGGCCAGAAATAGCAGGCGTGATTTTCTTCAGCTCTTGGCGATCCTCTGCGGTGAATGAGTCCAAAACAGGTGCAGGGGCCGGAGCAGGAGCTGGATTATTTGCCTTGTTCACCAGCGTCTCGATCATTGTCTTGACAGAACTAAGATCGGTCTTCACTGAGCCCAAGTCGGTCTTGACCACTGACATATCACCTTCGAGTGTACCAACCGATTTCTTCAGCGTTGTAACCTCGCTGGAAATGGTGGAAACTGATGATTTGAGGTTGGTGTAGTCAGTGTAGATGTCAGAGAGCACTTTGGCAAAGTCGGCGAGAGTTTTATCAAGGTCTTTGATGTCATCAGAGGAGGCCTTCTTTTCCACCACAGTAGTCAGCTTCGCCAGATTCTCTCCAGCGTTTGTTACAGCTGTAGAGTTATTTGATAGACCGGTGGTGAGATCCGTAAGTTTCATCTCCATAGACTTCAGAGACTGGTTGATGTCTCCCAAATAAGGACCTGTAACATATAAGTACTTGTGAACAAAGGAAAGCTCAGAAGTTTCAGGTTTAGTTACAGTGTTTAAGGTGGGATCTGTACCTGCAAGAGCGTTGACGAACTCATCAAAGTTTCGAGTCCCTCCATAGTGTTCCATATCTCCCTCAAAAGTTCCGTGAGGGATGGAGATCTCTGCAGGTCCTTTCTTCGTCATTCGCTGAGAAGCTTCAACGGCTTCTTGAATGATGGCATCTCCAGTTTTGACTGGAGGAGTGTCCAAAGAAGTAGAGGGAGGAGCGAAGGATAAGAATTGGGGTTGGGTTTCAAGTTCAGCGTTGGATTCGCTGAGAAGTACTTCATCAGTCTTTTGAGAGACTGACGAAGGTTGGGTAGATTCCAAAGTTCTAACCTCAGCGTTTAAGGACGCTGAAGTAGGTTTAGAAGGGATGGCTTGAATTGGTGTGGCAGAGCGTACCACGGAACTTTCCTTCAGCTCTTCAGAATGAGCTGAGGAGTCTTCAGCATGCAATTGCTGGGGTTGCTCCTTGGTTTTCTTGATCCTTTTGGAATCAAGAGGGGTAAGAGATTGTTTCCTTTTCTTAGAAGGAATGGATTTTGTGGCCTGGGAATCAGCGAGGGGTATAGTCGCTGAAGGATCCACAGAAAGCGGAGAATTAAGTAGAGTGAGAAGGGTAGAGAGACGTACCTCGTTGGCGACAGGCTTGAAGTCGAGAACTTTAGGGCCAATCTGAGAGAGTTTCAGATCACCCTCTTCAGGATAGCTGTCCTTCAGGCCATATTGAAAGATGGAGCTGATGAATCGCGGGTAAGGAACCCATGCTGGTCGGTCAGCGGCAGAATCAACACGTTGAATGAGGTCTTCATAGATGATGGAGGCCCAGTCAATGTTGAGACCTTTCAGCAGTGCGTAACCCATGGCCTGCTGAGGTTGAGCGGCTTGATCAGAAGATCCGGATTTCGCTGTCATGCAGCTGATCAGGTGAGCGAAGATGAAGTTCATCTCGCTGGGCATCTTGGATTTCTTTATCAGCGTCAGCTTCTTCTCAGGTAGCTTGTCTCTTCCAGTCTCCCAGATGTAACCCATCGCATCAAGGAAAGCAATGATTTCTTCCCTGTCAGCGTGCTTCTTGTGGTCAGGAAATGGAATGAAAGGATTTTCTGAGGTAGCGTTAGGGAATTTTAGAGCTTTGCGGATTATTGCGGGGGTTATCTTGATGGTTCCATACTCAGTATCGCTGAGTATGCAGTCGATGGTTTTAGATGGATCTTTGGCTGAGGGTAGGTTGATGTGTCTGGCAGAGTACCAGAATTGGGATAATAGACGCTGACTGGCAGAAGGTGTGATTGTCAGTGCTGTGTAGATGGGGCTATTCTTCAAAAAATTTACAGCGTCGTCTAGATGGGATACCTGCTTCCGAGGAGGAAACTCGAGAAGCGCTGAAAGGTTGTTTGCCTTTGTCCAGTCTAGTTGATCCAGCTCAAACTTAACCTGAGGAGCTTTGGTGATTTCCAGTTCCTCAGAATCAGCGGAGATGGACTCAGCGGTAACATTCAGCTTTGAAGTTGCCATTTCACTGTATTATCAGTTCAACCAAAGATGTTAACAAATAAGAAATATCTTAATGTGGAAAGAAAATTTCCATTAAGATTTTTCGAATTTTGTCCATTTCATTCAGACAAAAAAGTCTTAATGAAGATTAGGGTTTTTCTTGTTTTAAAAAAAACGAATATAACACCTATAAGCCTTGTATTCCAGTTTAAAAAAAATGGATACGAAAGAAGAACAAGTTTAAGATTTAGATTTAAAACTTGAAGAACAACCATGAAATGGTTGTGTTTATAAAACCATGAAAGAAAATGATTTTATTTTTGAGTTCTTTTGTTTGATCTTGTGTAAAACAATGATAAGATCGAAAACAAGTTATTTGCATTTGATAATAGATAAGAACATATTAACCTTGAGTTTGATGAAGAAGATGATGAACAGTTCTTGAAGATTGAGAGCACAAAATGCAACAGTGTTCTTTTCTTGCGGAGAAAGATTGACTCGCATAAAAGACAAATATAAACTTTGAGAGTGTTTATATAGGAAGAGAGTAGAGAGAGAAAAAACTTGAGCGGGAAAGTTTTTCATCATGACACGGACACGTGTTTGCATTTGATTGGATATACAACGAAACGTGCCAACGTGTGTCAGAAAAAGAGCGTGCCTGGTGTTATCCGTTGCAATGACGTCACAACTGTCCTTTCACATTCTTTCGTTGTCTCTGAGGTTTTGAAAGAAAAACTCAGGGACTCTTTGGAAAATATGAAGCACTGAATAGAAATATCAGTGAGGGTTTTAAGAAATTTCAAAATATTATTCAGCGATGAAAGAATTTGAAATCTTGCATTTTCATGCGTTTTGTCAGAGAAAACATACCTTGATATCAGTTTAACCCAATTTATTCAGAGAGAAGATGATGAAATGGATTGTACAAGTTTATTTTATCCAGAGCCTATACAAGAATGTATAAACGTATCGCTGATTAAATGTGAACCGCTGAAGATTTATCCTTCAAAGTTCAGCATTCCAAGCTCGCTGATGAAAAGTTGAATCTTGTCTTATCAAGAGGTTTGGTAAACAAATCAGCTAACTGATAATCAGTTGGGATAAAATGAAGTTCTATATCACCATTCATCACATGATCTCTGATAAAATGATATCTGATTTCTATGTGTTTTGTCTTTGAGTGTAGCACTGGATTGTTTGCTATAGCGATGGCACTTGTGCTGTCGCAATAGATTGGAATTTTGGAGAGCTGAAGATCATAGTCTAGTAGTTGATTTCTCATCCACAAGACTTGAGAACATCAGCTTCCAGCCGCTACATACTCAGCTTCAGCTGTGGAAGTGGACACCAAGTTTTGCTTCTTACTTGTCCAACTTACCAGCTTTCCACCCAGGAGCTGACATCCTCCTGTGGTGCTTTTCCTCTCCATTTTGCAACCTGCAAAATCACTGTCTGAATAGGCGGTTAGATCGAATCCTGAATCTTCGGGATACCAAAGACCTAGATTCGCTGTACCCTTAAGATATCGAAAGATTCGCTTTACAGCTTTCATATGAGATATCTTAGGTTCAGCTTGATATCGTGCGCACAGACATGTTGCAAACATAATATCGGGTCGGCTAGCTGTAAGATACAGTAGTGAGCCGATCATCCCACGGTACAGCGTGACATTGACAGGAACACCCTTTGTGTCCTTATCAAGTATCAGCGGTGGTGCCATAGGGGTTTTCATAGCTGAACTTTCTGTTAAGTCGAATTTTTTCAGCATATCTTTAACATACTTTCCCTGATTTATAAAAGTTCCTTTTTCAGTTTGCTTAATCTGAAGACCAAGGAAATATGTTAGTTCACCCATCATACTCATTTTATACTCATCTTTCATTCTATCAGCGAAACGAGTACAAAGCTCAGGGTTAGTAGAACCAAATATAATGTCATCAACATATATTTGAACTAAAATGATATGACCTTTTATTTTTCTAAAAAACAAAGTTTTGTCAATCTTACCTCTCTCAAATTTTTCAAGGTGGAGATAAGTAGAAAGAGTGTCATACCATGCACGAGGAGCTTGCTTCAAGCCATAAAGTGCCTTATCCAGCTTATAAACATAACCTGGACGCTTAGGATCTGAGAATCCTGGAGGTTGTTCCACATAAACTTCTTCATTCAGCTTTCCATTTAGAAACGCTGACTTAACATCCATTTGATGTACAGTGAAGTTTTTGTGTACAGCATATGCTAAGAAAAGACGAATAGATTCAAGTCTTGCTACAAGAGCAAAGGTTTCGTCATAATCTATACCTTCCTCTTGTCTGTATCCCTGAGCAACAAGACGAGCTTTGTTGCGAGTTACAGTACCATGTTCGTCCAACTTGTTTCGATAGACCCACTTAGTGCCTATCACTGTTTTGTCAGTTGGTCTCCGAACAAGTTTCCAAACTTTGTTTCTTTCGAAATCAGTCAGCTCTTCTTGCATAGCGCAGACCCAGTTTGGATCTCTGAGGGCATCATCTATTTTCTTTGGTTCAGTTAGAGAAATAAAGTTAACAAATAAACAAATATTACCTGCACTTCTACGAGTCTGAATACCAGCGTTGGGATCACCAAGAATTTGATCGATTGGGTGATTTACAGTCCATCGCTGAGCCGGAGCAAGCGTCGCTGACTCAGTCTGAACTGGAGAAACTGAAGATGAGGCTTCAGCTACTTCTGGATAATCAGCTAAGAGAGGAATGCTTGCATTTGTCACTTCATTCACTGATTGCTGAGAAATAGATGGAATTTCTGAGACATTTGGATCAACTGCGGGTATAGTATTTATAGGAACAGCTGAGACCCAAGATGTTTCAGCTTCACTATTCTGCATATTGGGAATGATAGTAGGACCATCATTTTCAGTTGTATGAGTATGAGTAGTGGGAACATCTTCTGAATCACAAAGATGAGAAAACATCCATTGATTCAGTTCTTCTGTATCAGCGTTCGGTTTAGAGTTCGCCGAACGGGATTCGTCAAACGTGACGTGAATAGTTTCTTCTACAGTTTGTCTTCTTCGGTTGAAAACTCTGAAGGCTTTGGAAACTGAGGAGTATCCAAGAAAGATTCCATCATCAGCCTTAGGATCAAACTTTCCAAGGGCATCTCTGTTGTTCAGTATGAAACACTGACAACCAAAGATGTGAAGAAAGCTGATTGAAGGCTTTCTCCCATGAAAAAGTTCATAGGCTGTCTTTTTGAATCTTTTGACTATCAGCGACCTGTTTTGCGTAAAACAAGCCGTGTTGACAGCTTCTGCCCAAAACTGAGTTGGCAGATGAGAATCGCTGAGCATTGAACGTGCAGCTTCAATAATTGTTCTATTTCTTCTTTCAGCGACTCCGTTTTGTTGTGGTGTTCTCACTGACGAAAAGTTGTGAGAAATACCCTTGCTCTCAAGGAAGGAATCAAGAGAACTGTTTTTGAATTCAGTTCCATGATCACTCCTTATTGAGCGAACAGTCATATTGTTCAGAGTTTCCATCTTCCGAACAAAGGTGATGAGTTCTTCAGGGGTGTCACTCTTAGAACGGAGAAACATTACCCATGTATAACGAGAGAATTCATCAACTATGACCAGCGTATATTTCTTTCCAGCGATGGATTGTTTGTTAACGGGGCCAAACAAATCCATATGGAGTAGTTGAAGAGGAGATGACACTGAGGAAACTTGCTAGGACTTAAAGCTTGCCTTGGTCTGCTTCCCTTTTTCACACGCTGAACATAAGGATTCTTTGGCGTATGAATGTTGAGGTAGACCAGTGACTAACTCTTTGGATGAAAGAGTATTCAGTGTCTTGAAGTTGAGATGTGAAAGCCTCTTGTGCCATAGCCAGTTGACATCAGAAGATGCCTTTGAGAAGAAACAGGAGTTCTCAGTGGTTGTTGAGTCCATGTTTATAACGTAAACATTTTCCAAACGATAAACGCTGAGAGCTATCTTCTCCTTTTTGTCAGAGACAAAGCAGGATTCCTTGGTGAAAATCACTTTGTTATCCATGTCGCAAAGCTGACTGATGCTCAGAAGATTATGCTTCAGCCCTTCAACATATGCGACTCTTCTGAAGGATGTTGTACCATTTGAAAGTACACCATACCCTCGGGTGTGTCCTTTTCCATTTCCACCGAAAGTCACAGAGGGACCCTTCTCTTCCTTGTATTCAGCGAGCAGGCTTTTCTTTCCAGTCATGTGTCTAGAGCATCCGCTATCGAGATACCAGATACCCTTCTTAACCTGCAATACAAAGGAAGATTAGTTTTTCTTGGGTACCCACTTCACCATGTATACGCGTTTGTCAGTGGAAGTGGTTGGAATGGGTTCAGCAGTCTTCGCAGCATTTGAAGATTCAGCTTTGTCTTTCTTCACTTTGGTCAATTTCTTGACCTCAGCGGTAGGAGTCACCTTGACCTGACTTGCAACTGGTTTGGTCTTCTTTGGTTCTATCTTCACCTTAGCTATCTTATCAGCTTTGGTGGCTGTGGGACACTTACTTGCAATATGATCGGTAAGTCCACAGTGATAACATTTCCTATAACTAAAATTAGTTCTAGGACCACTTGTGTGCTGAGCTTTTAATTTGGAATTAGAAGTGCCAGCACCAAGTACACTATTGGTTTTTGAAATAGGACGAACATTCAGTTCTTCAGATTTCTTACCAAGGATATCTACTCTGAGTCTAGGAGTAGGTCGCTGAACTGATCCAGAGGTCTGATTTCTAGAACCAGATGAATGAATCACTAAGGCTTTGGAAGCATTCAGCTTAGGTACTAAAGTACCCTTCTGAGGATTTTGATAAATTACAATTCCTTTACCTTTATCTTTAGAGACGGAGGTAGGTTTTGAATAAACCATTTTCTCCTTACCTTTTGAGGAGGTAGGAGTTTCCTCAGGGATTGGTGTAATCGACGAGGAGTACTGAGATGAAGAAGTGTCAGCTACTGAGGATACGAACGTTCCAAATTTAAGCATTGAACGTTCAGTGGTTGGTATTGGAGTATCATATTTATAACCCAGACCACGTTTATCACTCAGAGGAATCTGAGCCTTAATTATCTCAGTGATCTTTGTTGAAGAATTACACCATCCTTCAACAGTAGCTTGTTCAGCTTTTAATGCAGCGATAGCTTCCGCTCGTTCAATTTTGACTAGCTGATTTAAATGCACTTGATCTTTAAAATCTTCTTCAAATTTAGAAAGCTTTTCTATTTGAAGGTGGCAATTTTTAAGCTTTTCAGCGAGATCAAGATTTTGGTTTTCAACCACAGCTTTGCCGTTCATGGCTTCGTATAAACTTCTAGTCAGTAGTTCGATTTTACGGAGACTATCAGCTTCATCAATATTTACAATATTGGTAAAGAAGGAGGGTGATACCTGAATGGCAGATGTTGAAGTGGAGGGAATGTTTGAACTTTCTTCCTCTTCTTCAATCTTGGCCATGAGAAATTGATTTGCTTCATCATCTTCAGAATCAGATGATGAGGCTTCTTCATCAGAAGCAGCCCAATCATAGTCAGCCATTAGGCCTTTTCCCTTCTTCTTAAAGCTTTTCAGCTTTGCATACTTCTCCTTCAGCTTTAAGTATTTGTCGTCTTTATTCCTTGGAACAAAGGATTTCTTTGTAAAGGCTGAAGGTCTCATGATTTTCTTTGACCTGCACTCGTTAGCGAAATGACCTGTCTTTTCGCAGTTAAAACAAGTAGCAGTAGCCTTATCAACAAAAGCTGATGACTTAGGCTTGTCAGCTATAGAAAGAGTTTTGTTCTTTCTAAACATTTTCTTCTTGGCGAATCTCCTGAACTTTTTAGTTAGGAGAGCCAAGGATTCATCATCTGAAGAATCAGAATCTGATGATCTTTCAGAGTTACTTTCTAACTCAGTGATAGTGACCACGGGTCGCTGAGTAGAAGGTTCCTCTGAGATTAAAGCAACAGGGGTGCTTTTGGAATCTTTTACAAGATTCTTCTTAAGATGGCTAGATTGCTCATGATTCAGCAATGTGCCATATAAGGTAGCAAGTGTCATTGATCTTAGATCTTTTGACAGCTTGAGACACATGGAATAATTGTCCCAGTTTTCAGGTAAACATTCTAAAAACTTTGTCAGAACTTCAAAGTTAGAATATTCCTTACCAACCGTTTTAAGATCTATAATTAAGCAATTAAAACGTTGATGTACTTCAGAGAGAGTTTCATTCTTACCAGAGATGAAACTTTCGTATTGTCTTACCAGGTTGATCTTTCTTGAATCCTGGACTTCAGACGTTCCTTCATACTGAACACATATTGTGTCCCACATGGCTTTTGAGGATTTTAGGTTCACGACGGAATGGTAGACTTCGTCAGGAAGGGCCATGGATAGTATGGATCTGGCTTTTGTATCTATAGCCACTTTCTTCTTGTCTTCATCGGTCCAATGATGGATTTCCTTTGGAATCAGCCTTTCTGGAATAGCAGCTCTAGTTGCAGTGGCTGGAACGGCAGGATCAATCGTTACAGGGATGTGTGGACCGTTTTCAAGATAGTAAGGTATAGTAGGGTCTACACCTTCTAAGAAGAGTGTCATCCTATTTTTCCATAAGTTGAAGTTGTCTCTGGAAAATCTAGGGGGTTTTGCAAGAGAACCATTGTCGATATAGTGAGTGTTTGTGTTTGAGTTGGCCATTTTCAGATAATAGCAAGGAAGAGAAATATCTTAGATTAGATCTTGTTTATGAGATTAAACAAATCTGCTCTGATACCACTTGTTGGTCCCGAAAGGCTTAAACAAGTTTGTAGAAGGGGGGGGGGGGGTTGAATACAAACACACTATTTTACTTTTCTAAATTGTTTATTGATAAATCATTAACAATTTACAGCTTGTTGCGGAAACAAGATTAAGGATAAACCTAAATCTAAACAAGTTGGAACACTAAGGTTTTCTTGCACTAAGAAAGATAAGGAGATTACTAATAAAATCCTATCTTGAGAGATTTGAACTTGTCCAGAGTTAGCAAGTTACTTCAAATGAAGTGAGTTCATCTCTTTATATACTGCATGCATTTAATGCAATTCAGTATACACTTTACACGTGTCATCAGCGGATTGGTTGCATGTCATTGACCTTTGTTGACAACCTTAGTAGCCGCATGAATGAACAGTGTAGTATCAGAGTGGTTGTACGATTTCAGATTTTCGGAGGTTCTTTTCTGACATTTCGTACGGTGGCGTGCAAGGGAGGTTAAGACAAAAGTACTTTGTACGGAGGACTTCATGATCAACTTTCGTTGATTCAGCGATTATCATTTACTATTCAGCAGATGATAAAGTTCAGTGATAGCTGAAGTCTTGTACTTGATACTTCACGTTGAGTGGACAAATCTGAGTCTTCGCTGATCCGCATCAGTTCATTAGGAGACTTGTCGCTGGTTCTTGAGCTTGATCTTCGACTTCAGCGTAGAACCTTTGTTGACGTGAATCTTGTCTTCAGGGATCATAAGTAAACAACTAACTTATCAGCGATCACCATAAGGACTGAACAGACTCAGCGATATGGTGAACAGTGTTCGCTGAATGTTTAATCTAAAAGTGCGAGAGTTCCTATCAGCAGTACTGTAAGATCTTAGTACTTATCAGCGATAGTGAAACTCTGATACATATTGTTTACTTACAATTTTCACTAAGTATTTAAGATAGGGTCATTATCAAATCACTGAGGGTTTGGATCAACAATCAACATTGGACATTCCTCGGATGGACCAGAATCAGAAATTACTGTTGTTTGAACCTGTGAACTTCCCTTTTTCATTTCTTGAACCATTTTAAGATTTTCAAAATCTGCATAAGATTCAGAAGTTAGTTCCAGAAATGCATCCTTAAATAATAAATTGAGTTCTGAACAGTTAGGATTAGAATCTGATTCAGAAGTCATTTTTGTCTTATCCTGTTTGAGTTTTGAACTGTTTTGTTCAGAAGTCTTCATTCTTGACTCATCAAATGTGACATTGATGCTTTCCATAATTCTCTTGGTTCTTCTATTGTAGATTCTGAATGCTTTGGAAGTTAATGAATAACCAACAAAGTATCCTTCATCTGCCTTTTTATCAAATTTACCAAGATTTTCTCTGTCTTTGAGAACATAGCATCTGCATCCAAAAACATGAAAGAATTTAATCAATGGTTTTCTTTTGTTAATCAGTTCATAAGCAGTTTTATTCAATCTTTTATTGATCAAAGTTCTGTTCTGTGTAAAACAAGCAGTGGCAATTGCTTTAGCCCATAGGAAGGTTGGAAGATTTGAATAGGCCAACATGGTTCTTGCAGCTTCAACTAGAGTTCTGTTTTTCCTTTCAACAACACCATTTTGTTGAGGAGTTCTGACAGCAGAAAAATTATGAGAAATCCCAGAACTTTGTAAAAAGTTCTTAAGAGTCTCATTTCTGAACTCTGTTCCATTGTCACTCCTGATTTTCTGAATTGGAAGTTGCAAAAAGACTTGAATTCTTTTGATGAAATTGATCAGTGTCTCAGCAACCTCAGATTTTTCTCTTAAGAATTCAACCCATGTGTATCTTGAATAGTCATCAATAATAACAAGTATATACTTCTTTCCTCCCATTGATTGAACTGAAATAGGACCACACAGATCTGTATGTAGCATCTCTAATGGTGTCTTGCAAGATGAGTCCATTTTCAACTTATGAGAACTTTTCTTCATCTTGCCCATTTCACATGCTGAACATAATGATTCCTTCTCAAATTTGATCTTTGGTAGCCCTTTAACCAGATGTTTGCCAACCAGATTGTTTAACTCCTTAAAATTCAAATGAGAACATCTTCTGTGCCAAAGCCAACATTCATTTGCAATTGCATTTGATAATAGACATACTGGGGTTAATGCTTGAATCTTTGAAATATTAACCACAAATAAATACATGTGTCTCTTAGCCCAAAACACCTTTATTCCATTCTCATTCAGAATTAAACATCCTGTTATGCTGAACTTGATATCACAAAGACTGTCCAAGAACTGACTTATGCTAAACAAATATGTTGTAAGCCTTCCACATAGGAAACTTTCTGAATGGTCAGATCCCCTTTTGTTAAATCTCCATATCCTCTAACTTGTCCTTTACTATTAGTACCAAAGTTAACTGCTCCTCCAGCCTTTTCTGTGAAATTTGTCAGAGAAGATTTATGACCTGTCATGTGTCTTGAAGCTCCAGAATCTAAAAACCACACATGACAGCCCTGCAAAAACATTTAGTTAGATTCAGGTACCCATACTGGGATGGGTCCTTCTTTGTTAGCTTTAATCTCAGATTTAACAAAAGTTCCTTTAACTTTCCATTCAAAATCTTCTTTTAAGCACCATTTTCCTTGAACTTCTATAAAATCAGAACATTTTGTGTTCACAAAATTATTTCTTTTCTTTTTGAAAACCTTAGGTTGAGACTGAGAAGCACTTTCAGTCTTCTTGTCATTTGATCTAAACAAGTTTTCATTCTTCTTTCCTTTTGTTTTAGATTGAGAAATGTTTTCAATCTTCTTTCCTTTTATCTGAATTTGAGGAACATTTACAGTCTTCTTTTCTGAATTCTAATTTGCTTTGTTTGTATAAGAAGTCTTAGAAAATGTCTTTGAATTTTGACTTTTCTGAGAAAATTGAAATGAATGACTACCACATTGAACACATTTAAGATTCTTTCTTGCAAGTGACAACAGATCTGAATCAGAAATCTTTTCACTTTTATTGATAGTATTCAGATTATAGTTGCAACTATTACAAGAATTTCTAGCTTTAGGTTCAGACGTAGTGTTCAACCCAATCTCCTCAGAAATCCTTTTCAGATCATCTTCCCTTTTGCTTTCTTCCTTTTCTGAAACATTCAACTTTTCAGAATTAGCAGATGATTTGGATGATTCACCATTCTCAAATGTACTTGATTCATTCAATAATTTCTTATCTTCTTTTAAAGCATTAATCTTAAAAAGATCATACTCAACCTTTAGTTTCTCAAGCTCTGTTATTTTCTGGACATAAGTGTTGTTTTCCTTTAAAACTTGTTCTAGTTTAAAATCAACATCACATTAATCATTTCAAGCTCATCAAAATTTTTCCTCAAGTTATTGGTTAACCAATTTAAACCTCTTTTCATGTTCTAAGAAACTTTCTGAATTAGATTGAGAAATTTCAGTTGATTCAGAATTTTGACTAATAGTCTCAGAGTTCTGACCTTCAGACTCAGACTTCTGACTCATGGTAAAAAAAGGGGGGAGAAATGTTTAGTTAAAAAAAAAAGGGAGAGAAATGTTTAGTTCAATTTCATGTCAAAGATTCGATTTCATGACAGGGGGGGAAATGTTTAAAGACGACTTCGTCTCAAGAAAGGAAGGGGGAGATTTCTTCTTCAAGAGGTTAAGAGAAATCTATTGATCATCTTATGATCTCTTTTTCTTAAACTTGTGCTATATGGTGAATATCCTTACTGAAGATTGAAGTTCTCAAGTTTAAGAAAGAAAAAGGGGGAGAATTCTTCAAGAGTTTAGGAAAAATTGATTGATCGTCTTGGTTTCTCAAGAAGATCTCTTTTTCTTAGATTTGCGCTACATTGTATCAAAATGCCTTGTGTGAAGAAACAAATTCTCCATATCAAAGAAAGAATATCTCCGTCAGTTCCCCGTCTGAAGATTTTGTGACGATTTGACTTTGACAAACCTTGATAAAGACCGAAGATTCTGAAGAATGTTGTTCTCAAATGTTTAAATCTTGAATCCAAGGGGGAGATTGTTAGGACAAATATGTCTTCAAGATTTAATCTTGTTTAATAGAGTCAAAGTCAATGTATTTAGTCTTGTGTAGAAAGTCAAAAATAGCTTATTTCCTTAATAAGTCTTAGGGTATATATGGCTTTGTTTAGACTTTCTTTGTAAGCTTTTGGTCATAACTCATATCTTGTAAACACAGAGAGCCGACATAATAAGATCTACTTTCTCTCTCTACTCTCTCTCTAGAATTTCTCTCTAATCTTGATAGATCTTGGATTAACAATTGGTATCAGAGCAGGAACAAGATTGAGAGATGGAATTCTACTGATTAAACATACGAATTTGGTGATTTCACAAACAAATTTGATTGATTTTCTTGATTTTTCAAGAAAATCTCGTTTTCTTGAGATTTTATCAAATTTTGGTGATTTTTGATCGAATTTGTTCAAATCTTAGTTCGTTGAATTCGTTTTTGATAAACAAATCTTATTCAAGGATCGAAGGCTAATTTCAAAGATTTGGAGATCAATTTTGAGTTTTTCAAGAATTTGGTCTGTGCGATTTAGTTTTCTGCTCGATTATTCAGACTCATATTCAGAGGTTTTCAGAGATTCATCATTGAAGAAAAAGTGTTAGGTTTTGGATTTCGAACCTGTCTGCACAAGGTTTTCTCAGAAATTTTGGAATTAAGAGGATTTTTGAAGATTTTGATCATATTTCGCTAGATCTAGACTTTTCGCATCATTCATCTTCATTTTTCGCAACCTTCTTACCCGAAAAGACAAACTTTGCGCAACCTTATGCTGCGAAAACCTTACTTTTCACAACCCTCTGACCCGAAAAGCCATACTTTTCGCAACCCTCTGACCCGAAAAGCCAAACTTTTCGCAACCTTCTTTTCCGAAAAGTGATCTTTCAAATTCCCTCTTTTTGTTCAAGTCTACTTTTCGCAACCATTGCTTGCGAAATTCTCACTTTGCGCATCTGTTGTTTGCGAAATACTCACTTCTCGATACCTTTGCTTGCAATTTCTGAACTTCTCGCCAGCCACTGAAGTCTCTCAGATTCTCATAATTTTCTAAGTCTACTTTGCTCTACTGTTACTTGTTAGGAGTATTAAAAAAATTCTTTTAATCGTTACTTGAGAAAAAATTTTATACTGAAATTTTTTAACTGTTAGTTGAGAAAATTTTATACTGAAATTTTTTCACTGTTACTTGAGAAAATTTTATTCTGAAATTTTTTAACTGTTACTTGAGAAAAAATTTTATACTGAAATTTTTTCTATAGTGTATTTCATACATTTTAAGAGTTTTTCAAGAAAAAGTTTTATATAATTTTTTTCTGATTGTTCATTTTCCGCAGATTCAGTAGATTTTTCATTATAAAGATCTTTTAATCGTCAAGCGAACATGAACCGACTTCCAGTGCTGATCAAAGAATCTGATTTTGAACGATGGAGTGTTTCGTTCATCGACTTTATTGCGAGTAGTGAAAATGGAGAGAATATGATAAAATCTTTCTCCGAAGGTCCAATGATCAGATATAAAATGGAGAATGATTTTACAGAAGAAGAGATTAAAAGAAAGAAAGCTGACAAAGAAGCTTCATCCAACTTGATATTCGCACTTTACAAACTTCCGCAACACATCTTCAAACGCGTTGAATGTTTCAAAAACAACCCAATGCAGATGTGGAACGAATTAACAAAGCAAATGCTTGGATCTGAAGTTGCTTTTAAGAGAAAGGAAAAAGAAAAGAAAGCTGAAAAAGAGGATGTGGAACAGAAATCATCAGATGTTGAAAATGAAGAACTCAAGAAAAAGGTTATAGAGCTTACAAAGAGACTTTCTGACACGGAAAAGTTGCTAAAAGAGGAAAGAGTGAATCGTACAAATGACAAAAAGAGCTATGAAAAGAAAATTTTGTCTCTTTCTCAGAAAGTTTCTGAACTTGAAAAGATTGAGAGGAATGAGAAGAAAGAAAATGAAGTAAAGAAAGCTCTTGAACTCAAATGCAGAAAACTTTCTAAACAAAACTTAGATTTTGAAAAAGTTTTATTTCTTGAAAAAGAAAAATTGGAGAAGGAAAGGGTTGAATTTGCAGATAAAAGGAAAGAGTTTGAAGCAAAGAATGGGATATTGTCAGAGAAAATATCTGAGCTTCAAAAGGAATTGGATATAGAAAAACATGAGTTAGAAAAGAGAAAGAAAGCTGACTTTCAGGCCAGGAGCGTCAAAGATGAATTTTCTGTTGAAAGGAAGATATTTCAGCAAGAAATATGAAAGCTCACAAAGAATTTAGCCGTATTATCGACTGATATTATGAAAGAGAAGAGGGTTAATTGTGACATTCAGAAGAAGCTTGATTTGATGACCAAGAAATGGAATGATTTATCTGACAAAGTGAAGTCTCTCAACAAATCCAAAAGCTATTCAGAAAGCCCGACTCGACCGTCTAATCTTTTCTATGATCATTCAGTGGATAATTCTTCCAAGTATAAATATGCAAATCTTCCTTCATACAAGTAAGTCAACATGCAATGGAGAGTCAAAGGTACAATTCCTGAAAAAGATGTACCAAAATCATCTGTTCCCAACAAGAACACTAACCTGAAAGGTAAATCTTTTGCTAAACCCGATTCATTATATTTTGCAAATCATTTAATCATGTTAGCACAAAAGAATTTTTGTTGTTCTTATTGTGGTTCTAATGATTTTATTAAAAATGATAGTATTCAATATTGGTATGGTACTTATCATTTTCCTTCCTATAGAGCTCCGCTTAACAAGCCAGGACCCAAGACACGTTGGGTACCAAAATCTACTTAATCTGTTTTTGCAGATTTAGAAGCAAAGCGTTGAACTCTCGGAAGAAGATTATTTGTGCCATTAAGGGGGAGTAAAGAGAATGGTTTATAAACACATCGGTTTAGAACCCGGATTTCAAAGTTTTTGGTTTCTGAATACATCAGTTCAGGACCCGTGCTTCAACGACAATGGCTTCTGGACAAATCAGTTCAGGACCCGTACTTCAATGGCTAAGACTTCTAAACAAATCAGTTTAGAACTCGTACTTATCAGGTTAAATCTTTTACCGCATGATCATACTACTCAGGTGATATCCTTAACTGTCACATCTTTCAATTCAAGGAACAAGTGGTAAAAGGTAACATTGCATTATGTTTTATTTCTATTGCTTTGAATGTTTGAATCTTTACAAATTTAATTCAATGAAGTGAATTTTTTTCAACTTTCATTCAATGAATGAAATGTGTGTCAAGGGTGATTTTACAAGCGTTTTTGTATTATCTGAGTTACATCTGTTTCATCTTTCACTTCTGAAATAAATCGAAAGGTCAGCAAAACATGAATGAAATTATGCTGAAGGCTCAAAATTATGTGATTCTAGATTTATATAGAATATAATGCTCAAAAAGCCTTTTTGTTAGAATGATGGATGGAAACGAAAACATGGGGAAAGCACTATGTTTTAGAACCAAGTGATTGAGATGCTCTAAGTTTTAAATCTAATCATTAGTTTTGAAAGTTTGTGCCTGTGGCCTATCTGGTTTGGGAGATTAAGTCCCAAGGGGTACTCGTTACCTAGCCCCTAAGATCATCTGGTCTGGGATCGGCTAACCCAAATCTTGCTATAGAACCAGATAGAAAGCCATGTTCTACTGGTACGAATGGGTTTAAGATATATCGATGTGGCCTTTCTGGTTTGGGAAAGTAAGTTCTAAGGGGTGCCCGTCACCTAGCACCTAAGGCCAACTGGTCTGGGATCCGCTGACCCAAATCCTGCTATAGAACCAGATAGAAAGCCATGTTTAACGGTGTATCTTATTCTTAATAAACTTTGTGATCAAAAGATGCTAATGTGCACAAAATCAAAAGATGCCAATGAGCACACATCTCTTGAAACTTGGGGAAAATACAAAGTCGCGATAAACCTGTATATTTGTGAAAATTCTGATTTTGGACAAATAGTGTGAGTATAGCAGAGTATTCTGATATGTTTTAGAATTGCATATGCTTGTTGCTGATCATATTTCGCATGCTAGTACACCAAATAGATTTAATAAAGGGGTTGAAACTGAACATTTTTAACTTGATATGCAATGATGTCTGGTATTTGAATCCAAACACATGCATTTGATTGATAAATCTGTTAAATTTCATTAAGTTGAATTTCTTTTGTAAAAATTTTCAAATGATCAAATGTTAGTAGTTATAAAATGTAGTTCAATGAATTTTATTTTCCTTGTATAAAATTTCAACTACTGTGCCTAAATGAAATATATGCATATTTTCAGGGGGAGAAAACAAATTGCTCCAGAATTCTTATTTTGAGGGGGAGCAAGGTTATTCATTAAGGAGGAGATTGTTAGTGAGAATCAGAGACGCGACTGAAATTGAAGAAGGTTTTCGATGATCATGATGCACACTTTCATCGAAAAAGGGGGAGAAATGTTTAGTTCAATTTCATGTCAAAGCTTTCAAGTCAAAGATTCGATTTCATGACAGGGGGAGAAATGTTTAAAGAAGACTTCGTCTCAAGAAAAGAAAGGGGGAGATTTTGTTAGAGCATTATTGTATTCAAGATTTATTGTTAAAGTCTTGTAATGGTCAAACAATGTAAAAGTCAAAGATAGTCAAAGTCAAAGTAGCTTTAATTGAAAAGTCAAAGTAGATTAGATTTAACGCTTTGTAATCCTAGGTATAAATAGGATTAGTTAGCTTAGATGTCAAGTAAGTCTCAAGAAAGTGAAAAGAAAGCAATTCATTAGTGATCTTAATTGTAATATTCTAGAGAGAGAAGTGAGAGCATTCTAGAGAGAGAAAGTGCATAATTCCTATGTAAATCTCTATTATGTTCAAGATCAATGGATGATTTGATGATTACCTAATAGAAACTGGTTTATCAATTGGTATCAGAGCTAAACAGGAGATTCAAGCAGATCAAGATCCAAATTGAAAAAATTTTACACTGTTCATACAGATTTCGGACCATGCATGCTTTACTATTCATCTGATCACTTTTTATTCAGACTTTGATTTTTGACTTCTTGGATCAATTCTTGGCATCACTGAACTCGGAATTGAAATCTGAACAACATTAACTCTTGGACTATCATCAAATTCTGCACAGAATCATCAGATTTGATCATCTCTTTGAAACTTTGTTCGAAAACCCTAAGTTCACTGTTTTAGATCAAAAGTCGTTTAAATCGATCGATTTGCGAGTAGTGATCAACAAGAAAAGTGTGTGGAATTTGATTACGAACAAATCGATATAAATTTCATTTCATTTGATCAAGAATTGAAATAGTTATGGCAGATTCAGTGATTTTCAAGTTCGAAGTGAAGAATTCGGATTATTCTTGGTGAATTCGGATCATTCATACAGAATTCGGATTATTCAAGGGAATTAGGAGTGTTCTTGGTCATCACAAGTGTAGATTTCGACTCGAGAAGCTTTCGAATTCATTGAATTCGAACTCTGTTAGATACAAATTCTGCTGGTTGCGAATTAGTCTACACAAGAATTGAGTTGATTTCGAATCGTTGATCATTCGAATTGAGAAGTTGTGGATAAATCTGAGTTGGTTTTGATTTTCCAAGTATATAATTCAATCCCTGTTAAGTTCAAATTGGGTGATTTCGAATCCTGTTAAGTTCGAATTGGGTGATTTCGGACTCAGTTAAGTTCGAATTGGGGGATTTCGGATTCAGTTATGTCCGAATTGAGTGATTTCGTACCAAGCTGAGTTAGAATTTCGAATTCGGATTGTTGATTTCGAACCTAAGTGCATCCGAATTCTTGGAAGTGTCAGTTGAATTCGAATTCAATACTTAGCATCTGTTGAATTCGAATTCTTTTAAGTGTATTTTTTTTACACTTACTGCTTGATCTTCTGAACGATCATTTTCTAGCTATTTTGAAAAGATGTCGAGAGATTTAATGAGTATGGGATCAAAGAGCAAGCCTCCAGTTCTTCAAGCTGAAGAGTATTCTCAATGGAAAAAAAGAATGACTCAATTTCTGAATCATCAAAACCGAGATCTCATGTTGTCTATTCAAAATGGTCCTTACAAAGCATACATTAACATAGATGGTATTCCTGAAACGACTACAAGTCAGGCTGTTCCTCCAAGAAGAGTTGAAAAAGAATACATATATTACAATGAAGCTGACAAAGCTAAGGTTGAAATTGATGAACTAGCCTTGACTTACTTGACTCAAGCCATCCCAAATGATATCTACAACCGTGTAGATAGTTGAAATACAGCTAAGGAAATATGGGATGAGTTAGAAAGGCAGTTTGAGGGATCTTCAAAATCAATGAAGACTAAAAAGAATCAAAGCATCAATGCATATGAAGGGTTTAAGGCAAGAGATGGTGAATTATTGAAAGAGACCTACAACCGCTACAACATAATTCTAAATGATTTGAGAAGGAATGGAGTCGACAAATCGGAATCGGAGATAAACTACAAGTTTATCAAGAATCTTCTACCAGAATGGCATTCTTACTCCATTCAGCTCCAAATGTCAAGAGATATGGATGATGAAAAGTTGACCGACATTTTCAGTATTCTAAGTCAACACGAAGATAAAGTAAAATCGGTTAAAGAAAAGGATAGAAAGGTCGAAGAGTCATTAGCCCTTTTGAGTGAACAAAGGAAAAGTGGTGCTTTGAAAACTAAGGCTTTGATTTCTGGAATGAGCAAGAAGAAGATAAGTTCTTCTGATGATGATAATAGCAGTTCTGAGGATGATATGGAGGATATTGCTGAAAAGTTAGCATTATTGACCAACAAGTTCCAAAACAGGTATAGTAGAAAGAAGTTCTACTCAAAGACTAAACCTGAATACAATAAGGTTAACAGATTTAAAAGGTTTGAGAAAAAGTATGAGAAAAAGGAGGAAGAGAAAGAAGAGAAAGAGGATAAAGAGGTGAAATTTGTAAAAAAGGAGAGGGGAGAAAAGAAGGATAGAGATGACCGAAACTGCTTCAACTGTGGGAAACCAAATCATTTTGCCAGAGACTGTAGGCAAAAGAAGGTCAAGGATTCTGAATATTATCAGCGTAAGGCACATCTAGCTAAAACCAAGGAAAGTGGAAAGCCTGTTAATGCTGAAGAGGAGATTTGGCTTATGGATTCCTCTGATGATGAAGAGGCGCATTTTACAGAAGTGAAGCACAGTCTGATGGCAAAGATAGATGAAGAAGATAAGGAATCTGAGGTACAATTTCTTTATCCTTCTGATAATTCTGATAACTGTGATGATTTTGAAAATGATTCTGAAACTGAAGATGATAGATATGAAGAAATGCAAATCGTGATACTTGAACTTAATGAGAAATTTGAAAAAGTTCAAAAGAATCTTCATAAAGTTCAAAAGAAACTTGAAGATGAGAAAAGTTCAAAGTTGAAATATCACGATGAAGCACAACTTTATAAATGTTTAGCGGAAGATAGAGAAAAAGAAAAAGAAGTTATTAGAACAAAAGTCAAAACACTTGAATCTGAAATTTTTGAGTTAAAGAAGAAAATGAAAGATATAAATGATGAAAACATAGACTTTCAGTTTAAAATCAAGATTCTTTCTGAAGAAAGAAAAGATGCCTTTGCAAAGATAAAAGAGCTTGAAGATTTAAATTATAAAAGAGGTCAGACTGAGCAAACTCTGAAACTGTTGACCAGTAACCCAAAAGATTCTCGAATTTTTAATCCAAAAATGGGTCTAGGTTTATCTAATGTAGAGGTTCTTAAAAATGCACCTGAAAATCTTTACACAATTGAAAAATTGGGTGAAGGTTTAAAGGAATCTTTCAAAACTGAAGAACCTAAAATTAAAAGTGAGGTGTTGAAGCAAACAATAACAAAAGAAATTCCTCCAATTTCAAAATTCTTCGTTAAATCAAGTGATGAAGTCTTAAATCAAACTATTATATCAGAGGTTCCTTTAGTAAAACAAACTTTTCTTATTTCTAATAATGAAAGTTTGAAACAATATATTGTTAATGATGATGCTTCAAATCCCTCAACTTCTAATTCGAACAAAGAGGAAGTAAAAACGGATAAAGATTCGGAAGAAAAGCCTAAATTTAATACTACAAATTTCAATTACGATGAACTAAATTCTAGTTACAAAACCAAAAGGGTTGAACTAACTGAATTTAATTCATTATTTTCAAGTGAATCTGTGACTAAGACAACTGATGAATCTGAATCTGTTAAATCTGAATCGAGTGCTGAATTGGAGTAAAAAATAACACTAGATTCTGACAAAGAGTGGTTTGTTCATAATACTTCTACTGAATTTCCTGATTTGGATTCAGCTTTACTTAAAATTGTTGATTTAGAAAGTCAAATTTCTAAATTACAATTAAATTTTGAAATATTAGAAGATGATTATGACAATATTGGAATAAATCATGATCATATTCAAAAAATCAATCTTGATCTTAAAGAGGAGATTCGACGACTTGAATCTCAATTATTCGAATTGTCAAAATCTAAGATTTCAAAATCTTGCGAAAAATGTTCAAAACAAGCTGAATTCAAAGATCAGAGTAAATCTTCAAGTACAATTGATTCTGATGCAAAAGTATTTTTAGAAAAAGATAAGCTTTTTGAAGAAAACATAGCACTTGTTTTGAGATGTGCAAAACTTTCAAATCAAGTATCAGATTTTGAGAAAGTGCTTTTTCTTGAGAAAGAGAAGCATAAAAAGGAAAGAACTGAGTTTGAAATTGAACTGAAATATTGTGAAGTATATCATACAAAGTTTTCATCAAATATATCTAATGTCAAAAAGGAACAAGAACTGAAAAGAAAAGAAAAAGAAAAATTATTCGAAACGAAACCAAATTTGTTTCCAAATAATGCTTCTAGTTCTAAGAGTTCTGACAATGTTTCTTATTCTTTCTCAGAAATGGATGAAGATAAGTGCGTGGATCTGAAGGAGAATGTTCCGAAAAGGAAGAATAGGAATACCAATACTGAGAAATGTATTTCTTCAAATAAAAATTGTATTCATTCGTGTAATGTTTACAAAGTTTGTGAAAATAAAAATTCCGCAATTTCTAATTCTACTTTGTTGACACAAGCAAAAAGAAGAATACATTGTGCTCATTGTTGGGATAACTATTTCAAGCTAAATAGAAATGATCCAAAGAACAAAAAGTCTAATACTTCATCCTTTTCTTTAAAATCTTCAGCGAACAAATTTGCTAAAATGTTCGGTTTCAGATCAAAGAAACAGAATAAGAAGAAAGAAACAAAAACAGTTGATGTGAATATGGTTTGGATTCCCAAAGATCAACTCAACAAACCAAATTCACAAAATAACCTTACCTTTAAAGGCAAAATTCAAGGTTCATCAACTGTAATAAACAAACTGATCTGTACTAACAAGAAAGGACCCATATAGATATGGGTACGTAAGATAAGGTAATTTTTTCTTTTTACAGGATAGTCATGTGTGGGTTATTGATTCGGGAGCTTCTAGACACATGACTGGGTACAAGCACTTATTGCACGATTTTACTGTACATCCTGGCGGATCGGTGGGGTTTGGAAATGATTCAAAAGGTCACGTTCGAGGCTACGGAACGTTGAAAAATGACTCGATACAAATAGAAAAGATCTTGTATGTTGAAGGTTTAGGGTATAACCTTTTCAGTATTAGTCAATTCTGCGACAAGAACTGTAAGGTGTTATTCGACAAAGATTTTTGCTATATTTCGAACTTTAATTGGTCAGAAATATTCAGGGCCAAAAGATGTGGAGACCTATACATGACTGATTTTACAACTCTTGTTGCTTCTAATCAAGTTTGTTTTGTATCAAAAGCTTCACAAGAAGAGTGTTGGTTATGGCATTGAAGACTCTCACATCAAAATTTTCGCAGCATCAACAAGCTCCGAATAGATGGATTAGTTTCCGGGCTTCCTGAAATGAAAATTGACAAAGTTTCTGTGTGTCCAGCTTGTGAAATGGGAAAGATGAAACATGTTTCACACAAGACCAAGACTTTGTCTAATTGCAACAACGCCTTGGAATTAATTCACATGGATCTCTGTGGCCCTATGCGAACTCAGTCAATGGGAGGAAAGAAATATATCTTGGTTATGGTTGATGAGTTTTCGCGATATACTTGGTTGGATTTCTTACGACTCAAGTCTGAAGCACCCGAGCAGATCATTAAGTTCATCAAGAAGATTCAAACTCTTCTACAACGCCCTGTTCGAAAAATCCGAAGTGACAACGGAACTGAATTCAAGAATGCAACTCTTCAATCTTTTCTTGAATCCGTTGGAATAACTCACAATTTTTCTGCCCCAATTACTCCACAACAAAATGGAGTAGTTGAAAGGAAAAATCGAACTCTTGTAGAAGCAGCTAGAACAATGCTTGCCTATTCGTGTCTTCCACCAAGTCTATGGGCTGAAGCAGTATCAACAGCGTGTTTTACACAAAACAGAACTATTATCAATAAACACTTTAACAAGACTGCATATGAATTAATCAACAATCGCAAACCTAACATAAAATTCTTGCGTGTATTTGGATGCACGTGTTTTGTCATGAAAGATCGTGAATATCTTTCAAAGCTTCAAGTTAAGGCTGATGAGGGCATCTTTATAGGCTATTCCTTGAACTCGAAGGCATACAAGATCTACAATAATCGAACAAAATCAGTTATCGAGAGCATCAACGTTACGTTTGACGAGACTATGACTTTGACTTCCGGACAATTAAGTTCAGAACTCGTACAGAAATCTGAAGCTTCTACTAAGAAAGGAGTAGAACCTGTGGCGAAACAGTTTTCTAATTCAGTTTTAAATACTAATACTACTGATCTAGATTTATTATTTCTTAATGCATTTCAGGATTACTGTGCAGATATGGAACCACCCATCACATCTGTGAATGCATCTCAGCAACAGACGAGTGTCAATATCTCCGGACCATCTAAAGATGTCGGTATCAGTACTTCTGGGGAAATTAATAAGACTCCAACTGAACATGCTCCTGTCTCTGAACCTGAAATTCAACCAGACGTTCAGGTTTCAGCAAATACTTCATCGGAGACTTCTACACCTGAAGGATTAGAAACAGAAGTTAACATACCGGAATCGACAAATATATCTTCAGCTGAATCAACCGAAGAGATTTTTGCAGTTTTGGATGAAAATGATTCATCAAACACTCGTATGGATATTCCAACTCTTCCGAGCAGTCATAAATGGACAAGAGCACATCCTCCGGCTGATATAATTGGTGATCTGAATGATGGAGTGAAGACCCGATCTGCGACAACAAACGAATGTTTGTACGTAAACTTTCTAAGCACGTTAGAACCCAAGAAAACATCTGAAGCTTTACAAGATCCAGATTGGATCAACGCCATGCAAGAGGAATTAAACGAGTTCAAACGCAACGAAGTGTGGCACTTGGTGAAACGCCCAAAAGACAAAACCATAGTCGGAACTAAATGGGTTTTTAGAAACAAAAAGGACGAAGCGGGGATTATAGTCAGAAATAAAGCAAGACTGGTTGCTAAAGGTTACAATCAACAAGAAGGAATCGATTATGATGAAACCTATGCACCAGTAGCAATGATTGAAGCAATCAGGATTTTTCTTGCATATGCAGCACACAAGAACATGAAGGTATTTCAAATGGACGTCAAATCTGCGTTTCTGAATGGAATACTACATGAGGAAGTGTATGTAAGTCAACCTGAAGGCTTTGTTGATCCAAAATATCCCAACCATGTCTATATTTTAGATAAAGCACTCTACGGCTTAAAGCAAGCACCGAGGGCATGGTATGAGACTCTGACTATTCATCTGCTTGAAAATGAATACACCAAAGGTACAATTGATACAACTCTATTTCTCAAGAAAAAAGGTAAAGATTTAATGCTAGTACAAATATATGTTGACGACATAATATTTGGTTCTACAAATCCAGATATGTGTAAAGATTTTGAAATGGTGATGAAAAGCCGCTTTCAAATGAGCATGATGGGAGAACTAAAATTTTTCCTTGGTCTCCAAGTGACACAGTCAAATAAAGGCATTTTTATCAATCAATCAAAATATATAAATGATATGCTTATGAAATTTGACTTAAATTCCTCTTCCACCATGAAAACTCCCATGGCTACTGGTAAACTTTTGGACGCTGATTCATCCGGTGAATCGGTTGATCAAAAGTTATACCGTGGTATGATTGGATCTTTACTATATCTAACGGCAAGTAGACCGGATATTTTGTTTGCAACATCCTTTTGTGCACGCTTTCAAGCTAACCCGAAGGTATCTCACCTTGTGGCTGTAAAGCGAATCCTTAGATATCTCAAAGGCACAAGAAATTTGGGTCTTTGGTATGCTAAGGATTCAGGGTTTGAACTAACTGCTTACACAGATGCAGATCATGCGGGAAATATGATGGACAGGAAAAGCACATCTGGTGCTTGTCAATTTTTGGGAGACAAACTTGTAAGCTGGTCATCAAAGAAGCAAACATGTGTGTCAACATCTACGGCTGAAGCAGAATATGTGGCAGCTGCCAATTGTTGTTCACAAGTAATCTGGATGAAGACGCAGCTTAAGGATTATGGATACATCATCAACAAAATCCCAATTTACTGTGATTCCAAAATCGCAATTGCAATAACTGAGAATCCTGTTCAGCACTCCAAGACAAAAAATAAAGATGTAAGGTACCATTTTATCAAAGACCATGTTGAGAAGGGAACTATAGAAATGCACTTTGTACCAACAGAACTAGAACTTGCTGATCTTTTCACAAAACCTTTAGATGAAAAAAGGTTCAATTTTTTAATCAGCAAACTAGGAATGTTGAATCCTTAGTCATTTCTCACTCTCTTTAAAAACATTGAGGGGGGGTTCGTGTTCTTGTTTATTTAAATCTATGATCATATCCTAACCTACTAGGACCCAAATGCCATTGGGTACCAATATCTGCTTAATCTGTTTGCAGGTTCTTCATGTGTTGTACTGAATTGTAGATACATACCATACACATGACTGAAAACAGAAGAGAATCGACGTATTTTTTTGAAAAATATTTGTACCATTAAAGGGGAGACAAATATTTTTGGCTTTTGGACATATCAGTTCAAAACCCGTTCTTCAAAGACTATGGCTTCTGAACAATTCAGTTCAGGACCCGTACTTAAAAAGACTAAGACTTCTAAACAAATCAGTTTAGAACTCACATTTCTCAGGTAATATCCTTAACTGTTCTATCTTTTATTTCAAGGAACAAGTGGTGAAAGGTAACATTGAATTATATTTTGTTTCTACTACTTTGAATACTTGAATCTTTAACAAATTTAATTCAATAACATGAAATTTTCAATCTTCACTCAATGAATTAAATGTGTGCTAAAAGATGATTTTACATGAAACTTTGTATTATCTGAGTTAGATTTGCTTCAATTATCACCTCTGAAATAAATCGAAAGGTCAGCAAAACATGAATGAAATTATGCTGAATGCTCAAAGTTATGTGAATCTGGACTTATATAGAATATAATGCTCAAAAAGCCTATTTGTCAGAATGATGGATGGAAATGAAAATATGGGAGAAGCACTATGTTTTAGAATCAAGTTTTTGAGAGAAAATTGTTGCACTATCATTTAGTTTGAAAGTTTGTGCCTGTGGCCTTTCTGGTTTGGGAGAGTAAGTCCTAAGGGGTGCTCGACACCTAGTCCCGAAGATCAACTGGTCTGGGATCGGCTGACCCAAATCCTGCAATAGAACCAGATAGAAAGCTATGTTTTACTGGTACAAATGGGTTTAAGATATATCGATGTGGCCTTTCTGGTTTGGGAAATTAAGTTCTAAGGGGTGCTCGACACCTAGCACCTAAGGCCAACTGGTCTAGGATATGCTAACCCAAATCCTGCTATAGAACCAGATAGAAAGTCATGATTAACGGTGTATCTTATTCTTACTAAACTTTTTGATCAAAAGATGCCAATGAGCACAAAATCAAAGGATGCCAATGAGCACAAAATCAAAAGATGCCAATGAGCACAAAATCAAAAGATTACAATGTGCACAAAATCAAAAGATGCCAAAGAGCACACATCTCTTGAAACTTGGGGAAAATACAAAGTCGTGCTAAACCTGTAAATTTATGAAATTCTGATTTTGGACAAATAGTGTGAGTAGAGCAGCGCATTCTTATATGTTTTTAGAATTGCATACGCTTGATGCTAATCATATTTCGCATGCTAGCACACCAAATAGATTTAATAAAGGGGTTGAAACTGAACGTTTGTAACTTGATATGCAATGATGTCTTGTTTTTGAATCCAAACACATGCATTTGATTTCATTTGATTGAAATATCTGTTAAATTTCATTAAGTTGAATTTCTTTTGTAAAGCTTTCAAATGATCAAATGTTAGTAGTTATAAAATGAAGTTCAATGAATTTTATTTTCCTTGTGTAAATTTGTTTTAAAATTTGTGCTACAATTTCAAATACTGTACGTTATTGAAATATATGCATACTTTCAGGGGGAGAAAACAAATTGCTCCAGAATTCTTATTTTGAGGGGGAGCAAGGTTATCCACTAAGGAGGAGATTGTTAGTAATACTAAGAGACGCGACTGAAATTGAAGAAGGTTTTCGATGATAATGATGCTCACTTTCATCGAAAAAGGGGGAGAAATGTTTAATTCAATTTCATGTCAAAGAGCTTTCAAGTCAAAGATTCGTGAACAAAGACTGAAGATCACGGGAAGAAGGATCATGTGAAGTCCAAATGTTGCTGAATTTGGTTATCTTAGTTCTGAGTGGTTCTCGGAATGCGCTTACACCGAATTTGGTTATCTTAGTTCTGAGTGGTTCTCGGAATGCGCTTACACCTAAAAGTTCAACAATGTGGATGGTTTCACATCTTTCTGATCCAAACTCTAATTGTTTCTGATTCATCTTGTTCCGAATTGATGGTTTTATACAAAGATCGGAATTTCATGTTCAAGACTTGAAGACAATCTGTTGAAGATTTTATTAAAGAAGATTAATTTTTCAAAGAGAAAGACAAAGACTTTTCATGTTTGACTGAAGATTCTTCAAAGCTGAGTTCTTAAAGAATGTCAAAGCATATAGTTCGCCGTGAACTAATGAAGATAAAGATGTTTGAAGATTATCTTAGCTTCAAAGTTTAAAGTGATCAAAGTTAAAGTTTTGAAGATCAAGAGCTGAAGACTACTGTCATATTTTTTAAATCTTGAATCCAAAGGGGGAGATCGTTAGAGCATTATTGTATTCAAGATTTATTGTTAAAGTCTTGTAATGGTCAAACAATGTAAAAGTCAAAGATAGTCAAAGTCAAAGTAGCTTCAATTGAAAAGTCAAAGTAGATTAGATTTAATGCTTTGTAATCCTATGTATAAATAGGATTAGTTAGCTTAGATGTCAAGTAAGTCTCAAGAAAGTGAAAAGAAAGCAATTCATTAGTGATCTTAATTGTAATATTCTAGAGAGAGAAGTGAGAGCATTCTAGAGAGAGAAAGTGCATAATTCCTATGTAAATCTCTATTATGTTCAAGATCAATGGATGATTTGATGATTACCTAATAGAAACTGGTTTATCAGATTTCTTCTTCAAGAGTTTAAGAGAAATCGATTGATCATCTTGTGATCTCTTTTTCTTAAAACTTGTGCTATATGGTGAATATCCTTACTGAAGATTGAAGTTCTCAAGTCAAAGAAAGAAAAAGGGGGAGAATTCTTCAAGAGTTTAGGAAAAATCGATTGATCATCTTGGTTTCTCAAGAAGATCTCTTTTTCTTAGATTTGCGCTACATTGTATCAAAATGCCTTGTGTGAAGAATCAAATTCTCCATATCAAAGAAAGAAAATCTCCGTCAATTCCCCGTCTGAAGATTTTGTGACGATTTGACTTTGACAAACCTTGATAAAGACCGAAGTTTTGAAGATTCAAGAAGCCGAAGAATGTTGTTTTAAAATGTTTAAATCTTGAATCCAAGGGGGAGATTGTTAGGACAAATATGTCTTCAAGATTTAATCTTGTTTAATAGAGTCAAAGTCAATGTATTTAGTCTTGTGTAGAAAGTCAAAGCTAGCGTATTTCCTTAATAAGTCTTAGGGTATATAAGGCTTTGTTTAGACTTTCTTTTTAAGCTTTTGGTCATAACTCATATCTTGTAAACACAGAGAGCCGACATAATAAGATCTACTTTCTCTCTCTACTCTCTCAATCTAGAATTTCTCTCTAATCTTGATAGATCTTGGATTAACAAGAAGATTCAAAATTCTGACTAACTGTTTCAGAATTCTCCTTGTTTTCAGAAACCTTGCTTGCATCAAATATACTTTCAATGTCAGAATATGAAAAATTTGGTTGTTTATTTTTGTAACTAACATTCAGAGAGTCATATTTGAATTTAGCATCATTATATCTTGGTTTCTCTTCTGTTGGTTTTGAAATTTCTTACTTAACCTTGTCTTATGAAATTTCTGACTTCTCAGTTTTTGGTTCAGAAATTGTTTCCTTCGCTTTAACAGGACTTGATTTTTGTAAACTATCCGAACTTGTTATAGAACTTGCAGGTCTTACAAAGATTTCAGTAATCACTGGGATTTCTGGTTTAGGAACTTGCAGTTTATCAAAGTCATAAAGATTTATTGGAGCCATTTTTAAAACAACATTTTCCTCCAACCCTAATCCCATTTTTGGATTATAAAATCTTGTGCCTTTAACATTACTTGTGAGAAGACTCAAGGTTTGTTGAGTTTGGCCTCTTTTCAGATTAAGGTCTTCCAACTCTTTGATTTTAGAATATAAATTCTTTCTTTCATCAAGCAACATATCAAATTTAATTTGTAAATCAACCTTTTTCATCTTTTACTTCTAAGAGTTCACTCTTTAATTCAGATATCTTTTTCAAAAGATCAGAATTCTCTTTTCTGACTTTTTGTTTCTCAACTTCAGATTCTTCAAATTGTTCTTTAATTATTTCTTTTTCTGTTCTGAAGTTGTTAACTAGAATTCTTTCACCCTTTATCTGTTTTATGAGTTTAACAAATTCAGCATTCATATTGCCAATCTGAGTCATTAAATCAATTTCAAGGGCAGAATGTACCTCAGTTGAAGATTCAGAACCTGCATCTTCATAGTCAGAATCATCTTCATTTCTCATTTTAGCCATGTAGCTTTGCATTTGAGAAAAATGAATACAATCCTCTTCATCTAAAGAATAGTACAACCAGTTCTCTTGTTCATCTAACATTGCAATTGTACTATCTTTAGTTTTTGCCAGTTGAGCCTTCTTTGTATAGTACTCATAGTCCTTGACTACTTTTACTTTGCAGTCCCTTGCATAATGACTAGATTTTCGAAACTTAAAACAAAGATCCTTCTCTTTTCTTTCTTCATTTTTTTCTTTCTTCTCATACTTACTTTCTTCTCTATCTTCCTTCTTCTTAAATTTCTCTTCTGAACTCCCCTGTTCTCTTCTGTACTTACCCTCAAACCTCTTCTTTCCATACCTCTTGTTGAAAGTGTTAGTCAACAAAGCTAACTTCTCAGCAATTAATTTGATATCAGCATCTTCCTCAGATCCTTCTTCCTCAGATTCCTCCTCTATCTTTGGTATTTCAGACAAAAACACAGATTTCTTGGATGTTTTGTTGATTTTGGATTTTGAAAGCAAAGCTAATTGATCAGAAACACTTTTCTTTTCTTCAACCACTTGCTTAACAGAATCCTCATGCTGATTCAGAACACAAAACAGATCATTCAGATCTTCCTCACACGTATCTTTGTTCATCTGGAGACTAATTGCAATAGATGACCATTCTGAATTAAGACAATTCAGAAATTTGTAATTGATCTCTGACTTTGTCTTCTTCAACCCATTCCTTCTGAGATCGTTCAATATTGTGCAAAACTTGCGGTAAGTCTGAGTTAGACTTTCAGATTCCTTTGCTTTGAATCTTTCATATGCATTAATGCTTTGATTCAGTTTTGCTTGAATTGATTTGAGTGTACCCAACATTTGCTTCTTCAGTTCATCCCACATTTCCTTTGCTGATGTTCCACTGTTGATTCCGTTGAAGACTTCATTTGGAACTGCCAAAGTTAACAAAGTAACAGCTCTTTTGTCTATTGCATGTCTCTATTTCTGTGCTTCATTATATTGTGAAAAAAAATTCTTCACTCTGGTAGCAGGAATCTCTGGTGTAGTATTAGTTGCAGGTGTGGCAGCAACATCAACATAAACTTCAATATGACCTTCGCGAATTGAGATCATCAAGTTCTCATCAATATTATCCAGAAATTGAATCATACGAATTTTCAATTGTTGATATTCTTCAGGAATAAGAACAGGTGGTTTCGTCTCAGATCCCATAGAGAGAAATTCTTTAGAAGACATGATTGTAAGATGATTCAACAGAAAGACAAATTCGAATTTCTTGATCGAAAAACAGAACGAATTCAAGAATTACTAAGAATTCAAGAATTACGAGTAGCAGCGGAATCAATTATCGAATTGATCAAGAAATCTTCAAGAACACGATCTAGAAATCCTCAAGAACACGATCTTGAACAAATTTGTTTGTTGATTAGCTCTGATACCAATTGTAGAAACCAAGATTCAATCTTACAATCAATTATGAACTATTGAACAGTAAATGATAGAGAATTAGATCCAAAAGCTTTGTATTCGATTAAGAACAGATTACAAATCTAGAGCGAGAGTCTCTCAAAGATTACAAGTGAATACAAAGATATGCGCAAAAGTTAGTTAGCTTATAGTTGCTAACTTCTATATATACTGTAAAGAAAAGCTAAAGCTACAGTACATATTGTTAATGCCAAAAATCGCACAAAAGTACAACTTAAGGTCGATGTGGACATTTAACAACTAAAGAAACGTATCTCAAGCCAGATAACACAATTACGAGGAAAAAGTAAATAAGACGAGAGATTTGGTGACTCAGAAAACCCCAAAACGAGGGAAAAAACCGCAGTCGACTCTGTGAGAGTCGACAGTGCACTATGGTCGCCAAACAGGGGAGAAAATCCTTGTGTTACAGGTGATTTGTATACAACAGATTACATATAAATGTAAATATAAACTAAGTCGTTTGCAAACGACGTGGGTCGTGTGGAAATCGTGCGAAATAACTTGTCGTCGTGTGGTCTGAACTGTCATCGTCAGGTGGTTCCAACTGTCATCGTGCAATATTTGCGTGTTCGATTGCCTCGTTGTATTGAGAGAAAAGTATAGAAGTGAGTATAAGTAGCTCTGTCTGTTCTCCCTTTGCTCGAAGGTGGAGCAACCTTTATATAGCTTCGGTCGGTACTAAATGTGTTTTAATTGTTGGTCTTGTAACCGCTGTCGACATTAAATGCGCTTTGATGATTGTCTCTGTAACCGCTGTCGAGCTCTGAATGGCATTGATGATTCGTCCGTTACTGGTCGTTGTGCCATAAATGTCCGTAGACCTGCATTAATGAACAAAAGATATGATTGTTGACCATGAATGGTTAGTGTTATCGTGAGACCGTCTTATGTTCTAGACGTCGGTCTTATGAAACATACGACCGTCGCCGAAATACAAGACCATGTATATGACTGTAAATGTCTTGTAAGACCTTATCTTAATATAAGAATGGTCTTACGAAAATGTCGTAAGACTAGGATAAAAATGTCGTAGGACTAGGTCGTAAAACCACTAAATCGTTAGACCAGGATGACGATGTCGCAGGACTAGGATGTCAGGATGATACTTTCATAGGACCAGAGCGATATAACACCGATGACAGGATACTGTCGATGTAAGACCGACGAGTCGTAACTGGCGACACGTAATTGGCGACGTAAGACTAGCGACGTAAGGCTAGCGATGAGTGACGTGCGACGCGTGGCTGGCGACAGGAGTGACGTGTGGCTGGCGACAGGTGTCGACAGATGTAAAGTCACTATCATGAGTGACTATTGACACAGGATGTCGTTTAATAAGCAACTATCGTATGTCGGGGATATCGCAATAATAGGTATTACCCTTGTCGATCGGGGGTATGACTTTTGTAGATATTAGGGTAATCAAGGTCCACGGGTCATGTCGAGGGAATTTCCCATGTCGGTCGAGGGTGTGATTTTTTACCCAAACAGTTAGCCCCTCGAGATTTGAATTTCAAAGCCATTTGAATTTCGGATCTCGTACCAATGTGTTTTTACGGGGACGTGTCACTTTTGCTAAGGAAATCGACTTGGTTAGCTTAAATCGTGAGTCCAGTCGATGGTGTTTAAGTAAGTTGCGACGATCGAATGATGACCTTTAATGCGCAAGATACTTGTGGTGTTCATCTGACGGTCGTAAGACGACCTTAAAACGTAAGGAACCGACGGTGATTGTAAGACGATCTTTATCAAAATGAGATGCATGGGTCGGGATTCAATCGTAAGACGATTGGTCCGAAATAAAGCTTGGCGGCGATCATAAGATGATCGAACCAAGATAAAATTTAAGGATCGTGTGATACAGTCGTTAAAGACGTATGTTCTAGCGTTCCGAGCCGATACGGTTGTTATAGACTGTTGATCTGGCGTTTAGAGCCGATATGGTCGTTATAGACCAATGATCTGGCATTCCGAGCCGATACTGTCGTTATAGACTTGTGATCTGGCGTTTAGAGCCGATATGGTCGTTAAAGACCTATGATCTGGCGTTCGAGCCGATATGGTCGTTATAGACCAATGATCTGGCATTCCGAGCCGATACGGACGTTAGAGACCTATGATCTGGCGCTTACAGCCGATACAATCGCTAGAGACCTATGATCTGGCGCTTACAGCCGATACGGTCGTTAGAGACCTATGATCTGGCGCTTACAGCCGATACGGTCGTTAGAGACCTATGATCTGGCGCTTACAACCGATACGGTCGTTAGAGACCTATGTTATGTTGTGTAAGTTTTGCTTTAGCGATAATCGGTAAAAAAATTTACCTTTCTATTGAACATGAGTATTATGTCGACTCATACATGTCATGGACAAATGTAATGTCAACTGTAAAAATTCATTAAGTACAAAAATGAACAAGAAGTCGTGCGACTTGGGCATCCATTGTAATACAACGATTAGAATATAAGTCGTAAGGCTTTTATATATTTGAATCGTGTAGGCAAACGTAAGTACATGCGATCAAAGCATTAATTTATAACATGAAATTCTTCTAGGTTAAAAACATAGATCGCGGGGTCGTTAGACCTTAGGATCGTATGATTAAATCGTGCGACGAACTTGAGTCGTGCGTTCCTGCGAAAGTTTATTGAAGTCGTACAATAGACTTGGTAATTTGCTTATGTCGTGGGATCCTACGATAAGACAATGTCAGAGGTTGGTCGTTGGCTAACCAACGACTCTCCGATGCTTAAGTCAGTAATCGTCGTGATGAATAAAAATTGTATGGGGAAAAAGGGTTCAGAAGAAATACATTTTTAGATGTGTCGCATTCTAGCTACGGGGGATATCTCGACCGTCGAGGGTTTGGAGCCGATAGCTACCTTTACCCGCGACTTCTGAGATACGATAAGGACCTACCCACTTGGTGGAAAGCTTACCTGCGTTGAGCTCTTTGAGTGCTCTGGAACACTCGCCGGAGGACGTAGTCGCCTTCTTGAAAGACTTTTGCTTGTGATTATATGGTTAATCTTGCGACTTGCCTTTATTGGTAATCATGAGATTAAAATATATGAGTCGCACTTATTTACGACTTTTGCGTTTTGACATGCGTTTTACCATGACTGGTGATTGTGAGATTCAATGTACAAGTCGTCTTTATTGACGACATATGTCATGACTAGCGATCGTGCGAGTCGCTTTTATTGGCGACCAACAATTTTCAACCTGTGTTTGTCGTGACTGGCGATCACAAAAAATGTGAAACGACTATAAGTTGCAACCTGCATTTTCCATGACTGGCGATCATAAGAAAAAACGTAAGTCGTCTTTTACTGACGATTATAAATAGCAACTTGCGTTTGCCATAACTGGCGATCGTAAGAAAAAATGTAAGCCGTCTTTAACTGACGATGATAAATTGCAACCTGCGTTTGCCATGATTGGCGATCGTAAGAAAAAATGTAAGTCGTCTTTTACTGACGATGATAAATTGCAACCTGCGTTTTTAAGTCGTAGAGACTTTGTTTCTCACGATATAAATCGTAAGACCTGTATTTATATGATCTTGCGAGCCTGCAATGTAAAATCGGGTTGGTCGTTGGTTTGACCAATGATCCTTTGACGCTTAAATCAACATTTATATGTTAGATCATAATAATTGAACAAGGAGAATATACTTAGAGTATATATATAGAGTTGTTCTAAGTAGGACGTCACAGTTACCCGTTACACGGAGTCGATAGGCGCCTCTTTCCGAGGACTTTTGAAATCAAACGCGGTGTTTCCCAATTTGTGGAGGGTGTTCCGAGCCCCCGAGTCCCTTGGATGATGCGATACATGTGATACTTCGACGGAGCATTTTTTTAGCAGGGCTTGAATCTGGCTTCGAGCTGTATTCAATTCCGATTGAAGTTGAATCAGGAGGTCTTGACAATTTGCCATATACCTAAAAAAACTTTACAAGATCGTTAGAGCGATATGTGTGTGTTGGCTTGAGATTTTCTCTAGATGGGGTCCCACGGATGGCGCCAAACAGTTAATGCCAAAAATCGCACAAAAGTACAACTTAAGGTCGATGTGGACATTTAACAACTAAAGAAACGTATCTCAAGCCAGATAACACAATTGCGAGGAAAAAGTAAATAAGACGAGAGATTTGGTGACACGGAAAACCCCAAAACGAGGGAAAAAACCGCGGTCGACTCTGTGAGAGTCGACAGTGCACTATGGTCGCCAAACAGGGGCAAAAATCCTTGTGTTACAGTTGATTTGTATACAACAGATTACAAATAAATGTAAATATAAACTTAGTCGTGTGCAAACGACGTGGGTCGTATGGAAATCATGCGAAATAACTTGTCGTCGTGTGGTCTGAACTGTCGTCGTCAGGTGGTTCGAACTGTCGTCGTGCGATACTTGCGTGTTCGAATGCCTCGTTGTATTGAGAGAAAAATATAGAAGTGAGTATAAGTAACTCTGTCTGTTCTCCCTTTGCTCGAAGGTGGAGCAGCCTTTCTATAGTTTCGGTCGGTACTAAATGTGTTTTAATTGTTGGTCTTGTAACAGCTGTCGACATTAAATGCGCTTTGATGATTGTCTTTGTAACCGCTGTCGGGCTCAGAATGGCATTGATGATCCGTTCGTTACTGGTCGTTGTGCCATAAATGTCCGTAGACCTGCATTAATGAACAAAAGAAATGGCTGTTGACCATGAATGGTTAGTGTTATCGTAAGACCGTCTTAAGTTCTAGACGTCGGTCTTATGAAGCATACGACCGTCGCCGAAATACAAGACCATGTATATGACTGTAAATGTCTTGTAAGACCTTATCTTAATATAAGAATGGTCTTATGAAAGTGTCGTAAGACTAGGATAAAAATGTCGTAGGACTAGGTCTTAAAACCACTAAATCGTTAGACCAGGATGACGATGTCGCAGGAGTAGGATGTCAGGATGATACTTTCGTAGGACCAGAGCGATATAACACCAATGACAGGAGACTGTCGACGTAAGACCGACGAGTCGTAACTGGCGACACGTAATTGGCGACACAAGGCTAGCGACGAGTGACGTGCGACGCGTGGCTGGCGACAGGTGTGACATGCGATGCGTGTCGAGCGATTTTGAGATGTAAAGTCACTATCCTGAGTGACTATTGATACAGGATGTCGTTTAATAAGCAACTATCGTATGTCGGGGATATGGCAATAATTGGTATTACCCTTGTCGATCGGGGGTATGACTTTTGTATATATTAGGGTAATCAAGGTCCACGGGTCATGTCGAGGGAATTTCCCAAGTCGGTCGAGGGTGTGATTTTTTACCTAAACACATATAAGTAACAGACTAATAGAACAATTACACGTGTCCTAATTAGTTAACAGAATACAAAGGAAAATATCCTGTCTTAAGTTCTGAACAACATGTTCAGAACATCTGAACATTCTTCTGATAAAGCACTTCAGAACATTTGTCTTCATCTTCAGAAATTCCGAGTTTCCTACTCAGAAATCTGAACCTTCTATTCAGACTTCACACTTAGCAAACTTTGCAGTACAAAACTTCTGAGTCTTCTTACTCAGAACTCTGTGTCTTCACTTCAGATCTCAACACTTGTGTTTTTTGACAAAACTCTAGATATAACAACTAAGCGAGCCTTGTTCTGTACAACAATCCCGTTCTCGTCCTTCTTGTTCTTGAAGATCTATTTCGTACCGATAATGGTCTTGTTTTTCGGGCGAGGGACCATGTGCCTTACCTTGAGGCTTTGAAATTCTTTCAACTCCTCTTGCGTAGCCATTATCCAGTCCGGGTCATGTAAGGCGTCCTTAACCGTCGCAGGTTCAACATTGCTGAGGAAAATGGAGAAGAGGCTTTCATTTCCCGTAGCCGCCCGTTTTTGAGTGTTGCTCAGAAGTACAGGGGCAACTTCATCTTCGGTTTCCATCGTTGTTCTAGTTTGAACAGGAGCAGATGGATCTCCAATGGTTTGCTCAGGTGGGTGCACTCGAGTCCACTTCCGCGTGTGAGGTAGCGTTTCCGTAAGGGGTTGAGAATTATCAGCATCAATGTAGGACCCTAAGGGTAAGTTCTGAACCGCTTCTAAGGATGGAACCGCATGTAATCGATCGGCGGCTGCAGGTTGGGTAACAACAGCGGTTGACGAAGATTCGGCAGTTGCGTTAGTACTGTTGCTAGGTCCGGGGGAAGACGGAGGGGGTTGAACCATGGGGGATGGAGTCGCGGTCACCGTTGTTGTACTTGATGATGGCGTCGTCTCTATCACAGGTGAAGAAGGTGAGTCCTCCGAAGATGTAGTATTGGGGGTATGGAGGACCAGAGATGTGTGTCGACACCACTACAGCTCCATCTGCATTCAAAGAAGCATCAGTAGATACATGGGGAAGATAAAAATCATTATAGAAATTTTCAAACAGTAGATCTAACTCGGATGGATGTGATTTCGACATATTGGACGACGAAGGATCTACTGTTGTCTGCTTGGGTACCGATCTAGAGTGATCAAAAGCCAAGACTTCGGTAAGCAAGGGTTCTAAACTGGTTCGTTAAGAAGCCAAATCGACCAATTCGTAGAAGGTCACATTTATACTCTCAATAACGCTCTTAATCCTCTTGTTGTAGACTCGGTATGCTTTGGAAGAGGAAGAATAGCAGATGAAAATCCCTTCGTCCGCCTTTGGCTTGAGCTTGCCGAGATCATCTTTGTCGTTCAGCATGAAGCACTTGCACCCAAACGTGTGAAAGTAGCTAATATTGGGGGTGCGTTTGTTGATGAGCTCGTATGGCGTCTTGTTGAAACGCTTGTGGACGATGGACCTATTCTGAGTGTAGCACATCGTTGCGATAGCTTCGGCCCATAAAAACATCGGAAGTCCGTACTGAGTCAGCATGGTGCGTGCCGCTTCCACCAAGGTGCGGTTGTCGTTCTACCATGCCGTTCTGTTGAGGAGTCCGAGCAACAGAGAAGTTGTGTGAAATTCCAGCTGATGTGAGAAAATCACTGATAATGCGGTTCATGAACTCAGTTCCGTTATCCGTCCGAATCGAGATGACGGTTAGCTGCAAGTTGTTCTGAACTCCCTTCAGGTGGTTGACTATGACCCCAGGAGTCTCGTCCTTTGAACGGAGGAACTTGACCCAGGTGTATCGCGAGTAGTCGTCCACCATCACCAATACGTACTTCTTATGGCTTATGCTTTGGACGCGCATAGGTCCGCAGAGATCCATGTGGATAAGCTCTAAAGGTCTGGACGTGGTAGGAACCGGCTTCAGCTTGTGTGAAACCTTCTTCATCTTGCCTATCTCACATGCGGAGCAAATATGTTATTTTGCAAACTTTAGATCAGGCATACCCTTGATGAGTCCACCCAACACCAGCTTGTTGATATTCTTGAAGTTCAAATGCGAGGGCCGTCGATGCCACAACCAGTTCTATTGAGTAGTGGCTTTCGAAAGAAGGCTTACGGATTTATCGATCTTTACGGCGGCGAGTTTGATGGTGTAGAGGTTCGTCCTTCGTGTACCGGCAAGAATCTCCATTCCATCGTCATCACGAATACAGCACCGCTTTGCCTTGAATCTGACTTCAAGATTCTTGTCGCAGAACTGGCCGATGCTGAAGAGGTTGTGACAGAGGCCTTCGACATTGGAAGAACGCTTGATGGTGAGGTCGTCATGAACGAGGTCGCCATAGCCCATGATCGGGGCCACATTATCATTGCCAAATCTAACGTCACCACAATACTTCTCCTTGAAGTTGGTGAGCAGACCCCGTTTACCAGTCATGTGTTTGGAGCATCCGGAGTCTAAAAACCACACATGACCGGGCTGCAAAACAAAATTAAGGTTGTTTAGCTACCCATCTGTAAATGGATCCTTGGGTGTTAGGTGCAGCACCTTTGCTTGAGACCCGTTTAGATCTGGGTCTTTTCCTAGAAGACTTACGAGAAGCATTGGAATTAAAATCATGATATGTACCAAACCAATCAGATGCATTTTTAGACACAATCAAATCATTCAGGCCACATAAAGAACAACAAACACAATCACGCGAAATTTCAATCAATTGCTGAACATTATCAAGTTTAACTGGAAATTTAAAACCATGTTCAACAGAGTTATTCAAACCAAAACCATGATTGTTGTTATTTGTCCTAATAAGCGAAATAGAATTAAATGACTTGGTCTTCTCTGGTCGTAACTTAGCCTTCTTCTCTACCCACTCTTTCCGAACTTCTTTCCCCCGACCCATTCTATCTGAAATTACATTAGAGTTATTGTCAGAGGAGCTTGAGTAAAATGGTTGTCTTTTATTACCGGTTTTAGTACGTTTCTTGGACCGACGTTTAGATTTTGATTTTGAAATGGTCTCAGAAACGGTTTTAGAATGACAACATTCACCTTTTTCAAAATTAACCGGTGTGAGCATTTTTTCTAAAAATTGAGTGTGACTAGCAATCTTCGGAGCAAAATCAATCATAGAAAAGTCATCATCATGACAAGCAGAGGAATTCATAAACTCATAAAACCTTCGTGCAGAATCAAGTGGGGTTTCACCATCAGAGTCGGATGAGGAGTTATCCGCAAAGGGATTATCAAAAACTGGAGAAAGATTCCTTTGACCAAAATCAGGTTGAATCGCCTTACCTTTATTTTTAAAGCTCAAATTTTATCATTTGTGTCATCAGACACTCCTATAAAAGCTTTACACGAGGAATTATCCAAAAAGAAAGGGAATGAGTCAACCGAGATGGTGTTAGGAGTGACATGATTCATTGGAGTATCCACTGAATTTTCCTTAGCCATTCTCAGCGTTAAAGCTTCAGTCGCTGTAAAGCCCGTGTCCCGCTATGGATTTATTTTGGTTTATTTATTGTTTCAATAATTTCTCTTAACGTTGTTTGTTAACGGGGTTAGGCGGCAAGGACCAAAAATGTAATATTTCTAAAAACTCTTTTTGTTTGAAAGGGTAAAGAAGTGCAGGGGTGAAAAGTGTCAATTGGGCAAAGTCATGCATGGGGTCGGCTTAAAGACCGACCCCCTCCCCTCTCGCAAGTATCATCGGCAAAACCCTAACCCCCCCCCCCCCCGCTGCTGCCGTCGACCATCAAACCACCACCGCCCTCGTTGCTTCGCCGGCGAGAGAAAGAGAGAAGAGCGAGAGAGAGAGAGAGAGAGAGAGAGAGAGAGAGAGAGAGAGACGATCGGAAAGAGAGAAACCGCCGAGTCGTAAGGCTATTGCTGCTGCGTTTTGTTAAAGAGGTAAGATTCTCCTTTTGTTTCTCTTTTCGTTTCCCCTTTCGTCGCCCCAAACCGCAAAACCACCCCACCACCGCCGCAGCCATGGCTGCCGGCGGTGTGGCCGCCGCCGTGCGCCACCACGGGTGGTGGCAGTGGGTGTGGGTGTGTGTGTGTAATCGGGAATGTTCGGGTCGAGCGCGGGAAAAGGGTGTGGACGTTATAGGATTGGTCGGGATTTTCGTTGGGTCTCGTCGGATTTCCATAAACTACGATCGCCGCCGTCGGCCGCCGGCGACCACCACTGCCGGAGGTGGCAGTGGGTGGTGCGCGGGTGAGCCCAGACTTTAGTAACCTAAAACCCTAATCTGTGACCCGATCGCGTAAACCCGAAACCCGAAAACCTTAAGCTTGAAAGTTATCATTTTATTTGATGAGACCGGGATACTTTTCCGTCGTAGCTCGGATTGAGACGAATCTGGTGCCCACGGTTCACATTCTGTGTCGGACACGTTTTGGCGGAAGCCTGGTTCGGCCTCTAGCTAAGTGCAAAATAGCCGTTTTTGCAGCAGGTCCGAATCTGCCAGCTTTACGTTTAAATCTTAGAATAATTGTATAAAATTATAGGAAAATCGTTAGAACGCGTATAATATGTCCTTGGAAAGCTAAGACCTAGACCCTCCTGTTTGTGGGACTTAATATCTAGATTAGTGGGTCTAGAGGGGGATAAGCAGGTCCCGAACAGACCTGCAGTTTAGACCGAAAAGCTGAAATGTCACTCTTTTAGTCTTACGTTTACTTTTGAGGGTTGGGGCTTCGTGTTGACACTTGGTAGCACTTCTTTAGGTGGAAAGAAGTGAGTTGGAGTGGCGGGAGCGTATTGTTGTTTGTGGACATCTGCGTTGCTTATCGAGGTGAGTTCTCTCACTGCGTGGAATAGGGATTATATGTACATTACGGTAGTTTGTGTGTATTAGCTGAATTGTTGTGTGTGCTAGCTGAATTGTGGTGTGTAGTACTAGGTTGAATTAATGCCTAGTATAAATGAGTGTTATATACATCTCGGTGGGACCGAGGGCTCGGTGGGACCGAGGAATTGTGTACAAGTAAATGAGTGTTATATACATCTCGGTGGGACCGAGGAGTGGTGTACAAGTATTGCGTGATCTCGGTGGGACCGAGGGCTCGGTGGGACCGAGGAATTGTGTACAAGTGTGGTATGAACTCGGGGAGACCGAGGGAAGCCTACACGAGTGTTGTGTGAATTCGGGGAGTCGAAGGATACATGTGAAGGTGTTCTTGCATATGTTTGCTTGTACCTTTTAACTGCTTGTGTTGGTTGTGTATGTGCGGATAGGAGTGGTGTGTATATAATTGCTATCTGCGTATGTGTTTGAATTCACTAAGCTTCGTGCTTACTGTTTCCCTATAAATTACTGTTTCAGGTGCGAGTGGCAGTAAGGCGTGACGGTACACACTGGCGCGTTGAGAAGACCTTCGTAATTATTTATTTTTAAACTTAGTACAGTTCCGCTGTTTTATTTGAGATGATCGTTTAACTTAACGAGGTTTTGTTTAAACGTTTATTTGGAGTTAAACGCTTGTGATTTAATCTATTAAAAATGGTATTTTAAAAGTTCAAATTTATTGTAATTTTTGGGACGTTACAACTTGGTATCAGAGCACAGCTTGAGTGAATCAAACATATCTTGGTGTGTTTGATCTCAAGTTTGCGGCTATAAAATTCTTCTCTTAAATTTTTTGGGAAATAAAAGAAAGGAAAACCCGTTTGAGAAACGGTGATCGAGGGCGCAGTGTATACAGTCAGCCGGAGCCAAGGGAAAAGGTACAGTACTTAGTGTATTTATTGCTTTCTAGATCATAGGGTATGCATGCTAGATTGCTTGTGTTGGTTACATTGTACTGTAGGGTTATTGCTTGCTAGTAGGAATTATTGCTGGTCATATTAGGTTGTTAAGTGAATGCCCTATAGGTTGTATGCAGTAAGAATCACATAGCCTTAGAATATTTGATTTAGTTCTATTGCGCAGCTCTTGTTTGAGTCCAACCGTTCTAGGATAGAATATTGTATTCGAATGTCTATTTGTTTCACGCTGCATGTGACGGGGTATTCGTGAGGCAACTCGTTATGGCTAGTAGGGATTTCGTGGTAGCAAGGGTAGTGTTTTGGGGTGGAATTCCTAGGGAGATAGGAAAAGTGTGTACATATGCTGGTGCGGGCATATGGGTATAGTTATCGGCGAGAAACTACTTGGGCACTTCGGGATAGGACTCGGAACGAGCAATGATAGGTGTGGAAGGTAGTAGTAGAGCTCCTACTACCGGAAGCACAGGATCAATGCTTGAGTCGGGGAAAGTAATGAGGAATCCAAATAGTTGAGCGTGAGCGTTGTTAGTGTGAGTTATTGGGTGCTAATAACTCGTTGTAATATCTACCCAGAATAGCCATCACAAGGAGGAACAACTATAGTAAACCTGCTAGTACAGGTGTGTACTTGATATGCTTTAATGTGATGATCGTTGGGGGTAGTGATAAAGGTTCTAAACTAGTAGTCGTTGGAATAGAAGGACGATTCTAGTATTAATCACTTGGAGTGACGATAAGGATGAGGTTTGTTTTAAGTAGGCCATTTCGGGTCAAGATTGATGGTTGTGCTAGAAGCATAGGCTTATTAAGCCGACTTTGAATTGAGGAAAAACTGTAAGGATTATCTGACGTAATTTCCCAACTTTCCTAAGAGGTTTAAATGTCCGGATGACGATTGTGGATCGGGGAGTTTTGGAGGGGTATGAGTCGAGACGTCGAATGCCGACTGAGTCATGTACAAAGTTTATTTTGAAAATAAATTGCATTAACTAATTCTTGTGTTTCCAATCCTTTTATGGATTGTGTTTTGGAATTTTGGGAAATGTTCAGCACACACACAAGATTTCGAATTATGGTTTTGAAAGTAGATGAAACCGTTTTATCGCGGGAGTTGCAAAATTTGTTAGAAATTGTCTCGTTTCGTTAGTTTCCAACGGTTCTTTCGGGTAAGATGATATCCGTGTCTTGTGGTGTTTAAAATGTTGGGCAAGTGACTACGGCTTGTGACTTTAACATTGGAACTCCTCCACATATGTTAGAGTTGAGACGGAAAGTTACATTCCACGATGTCTGTATAAAACTATTTCAGTGATTTGGTTAAAATAATTTGTTAAACAATGTTGTTTTATGGTTTTACCGTGGAAAGAAATTTTTGGGATTTTGGCGTCTCATTCATGTTTTTCTTTTAGAAATTTGACTTTGGGGGCACAATGTATGGTGCTATTTTATTGACTTAGAGTCATTGAAGTTCGTTAAGGTTCATGAAGTTTTGTTTTACGGTATGTTGAGTCGTTTGGGTTTAATTTCACGAGGTGCATATTTTATTTGTTTATGTGACCATTTGGGGAAATTTTGGAAATCAATTTAAAGAACCCCACCTTTTGAGATTTGTTGTGAGTTAATTGGAGCATGTGTGTCATTGCAAGAAAATTTTAAGGAAGTGTTACAAGCTTGCATCCCTACCCCCCAGTTTGAGATTTTATGAGATCTTAGTCGATATTTTCAAATGATGGAGGCGGATTGGTTTCTATCTTTAAGTTCGAAACTTACACGAGACAGTTGTGTTTTAACAAAAATATATTTGTAAACCGTTTCATCGTTTTGTATGACTAGCTGACGCGCGTAAAAATTTGTTGGTGAACCCTGTGCCACGACATTTTATGATTAAAAAGAGAAATTTTGTGGTCAAATGTCGTGGAACTGATTTTGAAATTATGTGCACCCTTTTGCCGCACCCTGTGTAAGGTCGAGCGGTTACTTTAAGTACATGTCATGAGTCATTCCATACTAGAACCGTGGCGGTTCATTTTTAAAGAAATTATTTATTTCGCTTTGCGTTTTGTGAGTAAACTGAGCTGCAATGGAATGATTTTCATATGTGGGACGAGCGTGTCCACTTTTGCGTAACTACCGACCTGGTAATAGTAGTTTTATTGCATACGATCTTTTTGAGATGAAAAATCTTGGTGTTGAAAATATTTTGTAAACCATTTTGTAAACCATTTGGGAAATGCACTTTTAAGTGTTATGTGTTATTTTGAGAATTATAAGGGTGTGAATCCTTTGGGAAAACTTTTTTGTTTAAAACCCGTGATGAGTTTTGGGGTTAATGTTGATTTTAGAGTAATGCTTGCTTAAACTTTATTTAAACGCGTTTTTGACCGACTTATGGGTCTAGCAAGCGTGGAGCATTTTGCTCGGTTTTGACTTTGAGATAGTCATGGGTCAATTGCACGGTTTTAATGGCTCGATGTGGAGTCTTGTTGATGGGTAGTTTTGTTGCACAGTTTTGTATTTATTGCACGTTTAGTATTTACATGTTTGGGTGAGTGAGTCATTCCGGGATAGGCATGTTGTTGGTAGACTGTTTTGCTTTGGATCCTTGGACACGTTAGTCAGTCGTTGGTAATGGTCGGTTGGGTATCTCGGGGTGGGACCCCGGTATTCATGTGTTATGACCTTGACTTTCCAGTAGGCACTAGGAGGATATAGTCTCGAGCACTTACCTGGGAGGTAGATCCGATGTGCCAGGCCTTGAGGCGCTACATGAGAGGTAGACGTCAAGGTGAATCCTCGATTCGGTGTAACTTGGATTCGTAGAGCGAGTGTGGAGGATACGTCGACGGTGGAAGGTAAGGTATTCCACGCGTGTTGGTACTGTAGGCCGAATAGTATCGGTTAAGGGAATGATGCCCTTTGTAATTAAGAGAATAAATGCACAGTAACCTTTTTGAGGTAAGTGGTATATTTAGGTGTCGAGTTTTGGGCTTAAGGCCAAACACCTTTAGTGTAATCGGAGAATTGTAGTCGATTTTAAAATAATGATAGTGATGGTAGTAGTAACCCTGGAATGCTCACTTGTGATGAATAGTTATGGTGGAATGACCTTCGTGTGTGTTTATAAATCTGCTGATTTGATGATTCGTGTGAGGTAAATTTTGGGAGTCTATTAGAACTCGTGGAAGTTAATCGACAGTTAATGGTAGGAATGATCGGATTCGAGTATCCTGTAGGGTATATTGGTGAGGAACTTTAGAATGGTTAGAGCTTGAAACTTGAATCGGGATGTATGGAATATCTAAGGTTGGGAGACAACCGAAGTCGTTTGACTAGGAATGATTCCAGTTGTTGGAGTGTTCTTCCGATCATAATTACAGTGTTTTTGAAGGAGTTTTGTTGGTAAGAAAAGTATTCTAGAATTTGTTTTTTAGTCGGTGTGAGAAATTTAGATTCCAGTTAGTGAAAGTCCGGTGGCAACACCGAAAGGGTTCTGAGTGGACTTGGGAACCCGAGGTTGAGATGCGGGAAAATTATCCGGAGCTATATGTGGACGTAGATTTCGAGGACGAAGTCTAATTCAAGCGGGGGAGAGTTGTAAAGTCCGTGTCCCGTTATGGATTTATTTTGGTTTATTTATTGTTTCAATAATTTATAATAACGTTGTTTGTTAACGGGGTTAGGCGGCAAGGACCAAAAATGTAATCTTTCTAGAAACTCTTTTTTTGTTTGAAAGGGTAAGGAAGTGCAGGGGTGAAAAGTGTCAATTGGGCAAAGTCATGCATGGGATCGGCTTAAAGACCGACCCCCTCCCCTCTAAATTGTGCTTTCCTTCTTCTCTCGCAAGTATCATCGGCAAAACCCTAACCCCCCCCCCCCCCCTCCCCCTCGCTGCTGCCGTCGACCATCAAACAACCACCGCCCTCGTTGCTTCACCGGCGAGAGAAAGAGAGAAGAGCGAGAGAGAGAGAGAGAGAGAGACGATCGGAAAGAGAGAAACCGCCGAGTCGTAAGGCTATTGCTGCTGCGTTTTGTTAAAGAGGTAAGATTCTCCTTTTGTTTCTCTTTTCGTTTCCCCTTTCGTCGCCCAAACCGCAAAACCACCCCACCACCGCCGCAGCCATGGCTACCGGCGGTGTGGCCGCCGCCGTGCGCCACCATGGGTGGGGGCAGTGAGTGTGGGTGTGTGTGTGTAATCGGGAATGTTCAGGTCGAGCGCGGGAAAATGGTGTGGACGTTATAGGATTGGTCGGGATTTTCGTTGGGTCTCGTCGGATTTCCATAAACAACGATCGCCGCCGCCGCCGGCAACCACCACTGCCGGAGGTGGCAGTGGGTGGTGCGCGGGTGAGCCTAGACTTTAGTAACCTAAAACCCTAATCCGTGACCCGATCGCGTAAACCCGAAACCCGAAAACCTTAAGCTTGAAAGTTATCATTTTATGTGATGATACTGGTTCTGCCCCTATTTTGCATCGGCCATAACTTCTCCGTCGTAGCTCGGATTGTGACGAATCTGGTGCCCACGGGTCACATTCTTTGTCGGGCACGTTTTTCCTGTTTTGGCGGAAGCCTGGTTCGGCCTCTAGCTAAGTGCAAAATAGCCATTTTTGCAGCAGGTCCGAATCTGCCAGCTTTACGTTTCAATCTTAGAATAATTGTATAAAATTATAGGAAAATCGTTAAAACGCGTATAATATGTCCTTGGAAAGCTAAGACCTAGACCCTCCTGTTTGTGGGACTTAATCTCTGGATTAGTGGGTCTAGAGGGGGATAAGCAGGTCCCGAACAGACCTGCAGTTTACACCGAAAAGCTGAAATGTCACTCTTTTAGTCTTATGTTTACTTTTGAGGGTTGGGGCTTCGTGTTGACACTTGGTAGCACTTCTTTAGGTGGAAAGAAGTGAGTTGGAGTGGCGGGCGCGTATTGCTGTTTGTGGACATCTGCGTTGCTTATCGAGGTGAGTTCTCTCACTGCGTAGAATAGGGATTATATGTACATTACGGTAGTTTGTGTGTATTAGCTTAATTGTTGTGTGCGCTAGCTGAATTGTGGTGCGTAGTACTAGGTTGAATTAATGCCTAGTATAAATGAGTGTTATATACATCTCGGTAGGACCGAGGGCTCGGTGGGACCGAGGAATTGTGTACAAGTAAATGAGTGTTATATATATCCCGGTGGGACCGAGGAGTGGTGTACAAGTGTTGCGTGATCTCGGTGGGACCGAGGGCTCAGTGGGACCGAGGAATTGTGTACAAGTGTGGTATGAACTCGGGGGGACCGAGGGAAGCCTACACGAGTGTTGTGTGAATTCGGGGAGTCGAAGGATACATGTGAAGGTGTTCTTGCATATGTTTGCTTGTACCTTTTAACTGCTTGTATTGGTTGTGTATGTGCGGATATGAGTGGTGTGTATATAATTGCTATCTGCGTATGTGTTTGAATTCACTAAGCTTCGTGCTTACTCTTTCCCTATAAATTACTGTTTCAGGTGCGAGTGGCCGTAAGGCGTGACGGTACACACTGGCGCGTTGAGAAGACCTTCGTAATTATTTATTTTTAAACTTAGTACAGTTCCGCTGTTTTATTTGATATGATCGTTTAACTTAACGAGGTTTTGTTTAAACGTTTATTTGGAGTTAAACGCTTGTGATTTAATCTATTAAAAATGGTATTTTAAAAGTTCAAATTTATTGTAATTTTTGGGACGTTACAGTCGCCAAAGCGGACAGTTGAGAAGTCAACTTAGCAATCTCGGTTCGATAACTCGCTCTTTCGGAGTCGGATAGTGACTCGGTGTTGTTCTTTTTGAGCTTATCGATAGTGGATAAGAGTACAATCCTTTCGGTTTCATAAATGACCTTATCCCTCGCAATCGATTCTTCAAGTTTAAAAATGATGTTTTCCAAAATCAGAGGTGGAACATAACGTTTGAACTCTGATTTATCGTTAGAATCTACATCTGGTGTTGCCGGAATGGGAACCGGAGTTTCAACCGTTTTGGCAAGCGAACATATGTCGAAGTAATCGTTGGAGAAATAAGGAGTTTTGCTTTTTAAATATGACGCATTTAGCGTTTCGTACACGAAAGGTATTTGTACATTTATATTTTTCCTAGGCGGCTCATCTTCCGATTTTGTGTTATCTTCAGAATTAGGATTACCAGTTTTAGGTTTTACCTCTATTTTTGGTAGAGGAATACCTATTTTTCGTTTAAAATCCTCTTTCTCCTCATCTTCCGAAGATGGCTTAGTCCACTTGATCTTGTACTCAGGATATTTCTTATCTAGGCCCATGAAATTGAATTCATAAAGAGTGGGAACCTTAGACAAGATTTCTTTAGGTAACACGGATTATCATATCCGAGTCCCCATTGTGAGTTGTAATACTTATATTCTTTGGGTTTGTTCAAGTGGATGGTTTGTTCAGATTGACCAAGTTTATAAAGTTTGGATTCAAGACCCTTAAGCTTAGTGGTCAACAACTCATTTTCTTTTTGAAATTTCTCTTGAGTTTCAACGCTATTAGAATATTCCCCCTGAGACTTTTCTAACTTTTGTGTATATTCAGATATTTGAGTCTCGAGGATTTCAGCTCGTTTTGAAATGGCTGAGCATTCAGTTTGATAGTTCTCTATCACACATTTGTCCTCAACCTTTTCAATAGCTAGCTTGCATATGGAATCATACTTAGTCATAGCATCGACTTCTACCTTAGAGATTTGGGCATCCTTGGTTTTAATCTTTTGTTTAAAGGTATCTAAGGTACACACCATAACTTGCATCTGATTAATTAAGTCAGCATTAGAAGAACTAAATACCTGGCATTCGCGATTGTCCTTCTTCTCTCCGGAAGAGTCGTCATCAGAATCGGATTCTTCCGGGTTGAGGCCAGTATAGCACATGTGAGCTTCCTCTTAATTGTCTTCTTCATCAGTCAGTTGGAGCCAGTGATCATCTTCCACCAACAGCGCTTTTCCAGCTTCTTTCTACGTTGACAGTAGCATTTTGTTCTTGTAGTACTCAGCATTGCGTACAACAGGTTTCTGGCAGTCTTTGGCGAATTGACCACGCTTTCCGCAGTTGTAGCATTTCACTGGTTCATCATCAGCTTGGTCATCAGACTTTCCTTCAGATCGCTTTCCTTCATCGTTCTTCTTTCTTCCTTCATCAGACTTGCGCTTGCCGTCGTACTTATCTCGGTAATCCTGACGCTTTGTATTGGTGGAGTATCGCTGGTTATTGTTGGATAACTTCTTGAAGAACTTCTTCCTAGCACACTCCCGGGACAGCAAGGCAACGACTTTCTTTATACTGTCGAGCTCGGGATCGGAATCACTTTCAGGTTCTTCATCTTCACGTTCAGACTCACTTTGCGCTTCCTCTCTATATGAACTGTGTTGAGGTTGCTTGTCTTTCTTGTGAAACATGAAGGCAAGAGGATCTTCTTTCGTCTTTTCACTAGACTTCTGATCTCCCATCGGCTCACGAACATCATCTTCGTCTTGGAGCAACATCTCATAGAGCTCATGCAGCAGAACACTTTCTACAGATCGATCGTGACGAACGTGGAGGACAAATCCCTTCCATTCAGATTGAAGGTTGTTGAGGAACTTGATGTTGCACTCGAGGTTCGTCTTGAAGATGTTGTTCTTGTGCATGTCATTGAAAAGTGTGCAGAAACGCTCGTAGGTTTTAGTGAGTTATTCCCCTCGTTTGGCATTAAAGGATTCATAGCGGGTGAGGCAGTTGGTTATCTTCAGCTGATTACCCTCACGACTGCCTTGCATGATTTTCGTGAGCTGGTCCCACATACCTTTAGCTGTGTCCTTGTGACTGTCGATGCTGCAGTAGATATTGTTGGGAAGACTGTATACTAGATAAGTCTTTGCCAGCTTATCTCCATCGACTTTCCGCTTTTCATCAACCGACAGCTTGTCGTATGGTTTGGGCACCTTATGTCCTGGAGGCCCGCCTTCTTGTGCTGGAACGTACATCAAGGGTGGAATAGTCTGTCCGTCTGTCAGCGATCGGAGAATCTCTTCATATAAAGGCTTGGTCTCGATGAAGCACATAAAACGATCCTTCCAGACATTATACTCCCCTCGGTACAAGATCGGAGGTTTGAGTTCCGATCCGATAGCTAATGTGTCTTGAGCATTCATTGTGAGCACTTATGTGATCGTAAGACGAGTAGGATGATTCAAAGGCAAAGAGTGATCTAACGCACAAACTAACGCAAAATCCTAAGGGAGTGGTAACCTAATGCAATTCCTATAAAGGATCGAGAATAAGCAGAAAGGAACACAGGAAGATTGAACCAAACAGAAACAAAAAAAATAGTGTGCAGAGGTAATCCAGAATAGTAGATCCGGATTGGAAGATCCGGAGTGCAAGTCCCGGAATGAGGAATCCGGAATTCCTTTGGGATCCGGAATATAAGATCCGGAGAGTAAGCTTCCGGAATGAGGGATCCGGAACTTAGGAATCCGGAGTGTATATCGGTATTCAAGAAAAATAGGGACCAGATCCGGATAAGGATCCCGGAACTCAAAACAGGATCTGGAACCGGATTATGAGTCCAGAACCGGATATAGATCCGGGGTATATAAAATCCGGTATTAACAAGAGCTGGAACTCAAGAAGGAGTCCCGTATTCAAACACTAGAACACGAAAACTTACCTGGAAATCGAATCTGCACCTCTTTTGACTTGGAAATTTTTTTCAATCACTTTAGAACCAAAACACACAAATAGGGAAAGCAAAAAAAACTGACCAAATCGATTAATCAAGCACTTTTGAAGCAAAAATTGAGTTTTTATCAAGAACAGAGTGAATAAAACCCAGAAACCAAAAATCTCAAAATTGAAGATTTAATGCTTAACCAAAACAACTCAAAACTTGATATGACTCTAGAAACACACCAAAGATGATTTCTTAAGCCTCAATTTCAAGTTTTTACACTTGAATCAAAGCAAAGAAAAATCTTTATCAATGAAACAGTCGACTAAAACTTTGAATGACCAGAATTAGAATTTACCATTTGAATCAATCGCCTTTCTGCTCTGATACCAATTGTTGATCACAGATTAACAAGTGCAATAATAAGAATTAACACAAATCAGCATTAACGTCATAAATCTCACTTTGATTGATTATCAGAATTATATGAAAACTGTAGCCGTACGTACAAAAGGTAATCAATAGGTAATTTGATCATTAACCCTACTCTAGGGATTAGGCAAACTATTTGTACCCAATAAAGGATATTTACAAGATATGTCATAACAGGTCCCTATACTTATATTCCACCAACATAAGACCTAACACATTCCGGGATCAAATCCGGAATCCGGGACTGTCCTGGAATTCATCTTCCGAACTACTCCATTTTACCCAGTTCCAAGTCGTTTTCTACCCAAAATTCCAAAATCATATGTATCCATTTCTCAATGATAACAATAAGCTTATAAGCTATTTCAATACACATATAGATTTTATTACGCAACATAAACAGATGAACTCACCTTAGCAATCAGTAGTCAAATACTCTTCTGCAAAACACTTCGATCCAGCACTCCAATATCAAGCTTGATTCTCACTGAATCAACGCCGATTTAGGGTTTTCAAATACTTGATTTCTCTTTCCTTGTAGAACCGACTTCGGTAATGTAGTTGAGATATCTTCCAACCCTTCAACCAACTCACGTTTTTATATACTCAACTTTCCTAAAATGACAAAATCAACCTCAAAGTTTCAATATTCACAAATAGCTTAAACTTTGGTCAATTACACTTTGAATCCTTCCATATCAAAATACAACATAACTTTGATCATGGAAAATTGGGGTGTTACAAATCTCCCCAACTTGAAAATGATTTCGTCCTTAAAATCAAAGTTAGGTAAATAAGTGAGGATATTTATTCTTCATATCCTTCTCAACTCACCAAATCTTATAATATCTTTCCATAGGGATACCCATAACATTATTTGCTTCCCCAACTTGAGAGCAACATAAACTCTATTGGTCTCCTTTGGTTATTACTCGAAGCCCTACATGTCTAGCCTCTAACATTTGCTCGGAATCCGTAATCGAAATTTCCCAGTAAATTTATTTCTAAGACGCTGTTACCAGGAGACAAACTAGAACAGAATCGGGTTGGATCACAACCACCATTGAAAACTAGTCTTTTGATTTAGACCAATAGTGGAATCTGGTTGTCCACATTATCTGCCATTTGTTACCAGTTCATCGTCAAGCATACACACATCGCACCAGAGATTCTCAGCTGGAGGACTCGATGAGCTAACTGAGTGGCACGAACTAGTCGTGCTATACTTGAAACTCTTTCATGTGCAAAAGCATCGTCAAGAACTAAATCACCTCCCATTGCCATAACAATTAGAAACAAGTACGTTTACATAACAATATGTTCATAATAACAGTAGCTAAATGAAATTATGAACATACTTCACATAAGAATTCTCGTACCATCATCACAGTTCTTTATTTACATATTTCTGTCAAGTCTAAGACCATCCCGTCTTAGTATTTCTACCCAATCTAACAAATCATATCTTAATCATCTCAGCTTAAGTGTAGGTATTTTCACGATCATACCTAATTAACTTAAACTAAAGCTCTGATACCAAACTGAAATACCCTGAAATTTCACAATAAATTTAAACCTTAAATTTATCAAAGTCTATAACATTCTCCGATAACGGGAATCGTATCTGATTTTGTTGGTCCCGAAGGGCTATACAAGTTTGTAGAAGGGGGGGTGTTGAATACAAACACACAGATTTTACTTTTCTAAATTGTTTATTGATAAATCATTAACAATTTACAGCTTGTTGCGGAAACAAGATTAAGGATAAATCCTAAATCTAAACAAGTTGGAACACTAAGTTTCTTGCACTAAGAAGGAGAAGGAAATTACTAATAATAACCTATCTCAAGATAAGAAGGATGAACTTGTCCAGAGTTAGCAAGTTACTTCAAAATGAAGTGGGTTCTTCTTCTTATATACTGCATGCATTTAATGCATTGCAGTTTACACTTTACACGTGGCAGCATGTTAGATCTAGAGTTTTGTCAAAAACACAACTGTTAAGACTCAGAACTTCTGAGTAGAAGGTTCAGAACTTCTGACTAGAAGGTTCAGAGTTCTGAGTAGGAGACTCAGAACTTCTGACTGAAGACAAATGTTCTGATGCGCTTATTCAGAAGTATGTTCAGAATTCATATCTTGGGATATTCTCTGTTATATTCAGTTACTAATTAGGACACGTGTAATTGTTCTATTAGTCTGTTTCTTATATGTACTGTAGCTTTAGCTATTCTCTACAGTATATATAAGAGTTAGCAACTGTAGCTAACGAAATCTTTGAGAGAATCTTTGATATAATCTTTGGTGAATCCATTTAGAGAACTTTCAATTGGTATCAGAGCCAATCAACAAACAAATTCGTCCAAGAGTGTGTTTGATCGCGTTCTTGAGGTTTCTTGATCAATTCGACAATTGATTCCGCTGCTGCTAACAATTCTTGAATTCCTAACAATTCTTGAATTCGTTTCTATCATTGATTCAAGAAATTTGAATTTGTCTTTCTGTTGAATCGATATCTTACAATCAAGTCATCCAAAGATTTTCTCTCTATGCTGATTAATTCTCGAAATTAAACAGAGATCACAGGTATGTTTTCGAAATTCTTGATTGGTTTCTTGATCAAAGTGATTCTATCTGCTGCATGTTGATTAGTATTCAAATTTTTTTGTTGAACAGAAGATTTCATTAATTCATGTACTCTAACTGTTTGATGAAATGCATGTGACAGATTTGATCAATTCTTGCATATTCTAGATCTGTGTTGATTCTCAGTTTTGATCATAATTCATAGTTGATATTTGAATTTTTCATTTCATCTTGCCTGAGATTGTTGAAGTTTTTGTGAGACCTGCAAGTTCTATAACCAGCTCAGACAATTTAAAAAAATTAAGTTCTGTAAAAGCAAAAGAAACAATTTCTGAAACAAAAACTGAGATTGCCCATTTAAGCAAGATTGCTAATCTTCAAGCAAAACAAGATGAAAATACAAAAGTTATAAAGATTTTGCAAAAAGAGAAATCTGATTTTCTAAAGGATTTTGAAAAGGCTCAAGAGGACATAAAGTTGTTAGAAAAAGAGAATGTTGATTTGAAAGAGAAAATCAATTTTGAAAGAAAGATGTTGACAGATTCTGAAAATAGAATCAAATCATGTGAAATGAAAAATTGTCAACTCTTGAAACAGATCTATGATTTTGAACAAGTTCTTATACTTGAAAGAGAGAAATTTGAGAAAGAGAGAAGAGACTTTCAAACTGAGAGGAAAGGTTTTGAAACAAAGTCTGTTGAATTATCTCTAAAAAATTCTGATTTGGAGAAAATTCTTGCAAAAGAAAGAAAAGAGTTTGAATGCAAGAAAAATGTTTTTCAAAAAGAAAAGAATGGTTTTGAGAAAAAGAAAACAGGAATGTTAAATGAGTTTTCTGTAAAAATCAATGAGTTGGAGAAAGAGTTAGAAGATGGAAGGAACGAGACTGAAAAGAAGAAGGTAAATGGCTTTAAAGAAAAATGCTTAAAAGATGAGTTTGAGAAGGAAAAGAAAGTTTTTCATTTGGAGATAAGGAGACTTATTAAGAAATTATCTGATTTATCAACTAAAATCATGATAGAGAGGAAGTCCAAATCTGATTTGCAGTCAAGGTTTGATTTGTATGTTAAAAAGTTTAAAGAATTTGAAACGAAAGTTGTTGACAAATCAAATCATAGTTCAAAAGATCAAATTCGTTCTTCTAATCTGTTTTATGATTCTCCTATTGATAAATCTTATAATTGTTTTTTTAAAAGGATAAAAATGGAATGGAGAGTTAAAGGAACTACTTCCAAGAAAGAAGTGCGAAAATCAAAGGTTCCTAATTCAAATGTCAAGAAGAACAATACATTTCAAATAAAATCTTTTGTTAAACCTGATGTGATTTATTCTGTAAATCAATTAGTCAGAATTGCACAAAAGAAACTTTGTTGTTCATATTGTGGGACTGATGACTTTGTAAACAAAAGGTACATTCAGCACTGGTTTGGTTCTTATAGAATATCTGCATATGCTACTGCACCTAACAAACCTGGACCCAAGTTCATATGGGTACCAAAGTCAACTTAATATGTTTTGCAGGTTATTCATGTGTAGAGCTGAATGAATGATCCATACCGACACATGACTGAAAACAGATGTTGTGCTTAACTGAGAATTTTGACTTTTGGATAATTCAGTCCAAAACTCGGTCTGAAGGTGATTATGGACTTACAATTGGTCTCATCTTGATTATGGATTTCTGATTCATATAGATCAATTTGTTGATTTTGAAGATTTTTTTTGAAAAAGTTCTGTTTGCTATGAGGTTATCGAACTCATAGATGTGAGTGTTTTTAGTAGAAAACATTTCCAGAGAATGTGTTTAGAATCACATTTTGAGCAACCCTGCAAATTTTGGTTGAAAAATTCTGATTTTTGAGCAAGTTATGGTGATTTGAAGTTCAGAATGTTCAACAATCACAAAATCCAAACATTTTTCTAAGGAATTTTCTCTGGATAGTTTTATCAGAATTCTGACTCTACTACTCAGAATTCTGACTCAACTAATCATAATTCTGACTCTGATACTTAGAATTTTGAACAAGTTACTCAGAATTCTGACTTTTCTACTCAGAATTCTGACTCAACTACTCAGAATTTGGATTTTTTATATCTAATGAGGAATCATCGTAGATGATTACCAAAATCTCTTGCTTTTGCAGGATTATCTTGATTTCAGAGGAAGTATTGACTCAAAATTTGATCTGATTGTTTCAAGATAAAGTTCAAAACCCGTGCTTCAACGTTTTAGGTTTTTGAACATATCAGTTCAAAACCCGTACTTAAATGACAATGGCTTATGAATAATTCAGTTCAGGACCCGTACTTCAGAGACTAATACTTCTAAACAAATCAGTTTAGAACTCATACTTCTGAGGTGATATCCTTAACTGTCATATTTTTATGTTTCAAGGAACAAGTAGTGAAAGGTAACATTGCATTATGTTTTATATCTATTGTTTTGAATGTTTGAATCTTAACAAGTTTAATTCAATTATATGATTTTTTGTTAATTTTCATTAAATGAATGAAATGTGTGTCAAAGATGATTTTACAAGTATTTCTGTATTATCTAAGATATATTTGTTTCAACTTTCACTTCTGAATTAAATCGAAAGGTAAGCAAAACATGAATGAAATTATGCCGAATGCTCAATGTTATGAAATCTATACTTATATAGAATATAATGCTCAAAAAGCCTAAATGTAAGAATGATGGATGGAAACGAAAATATGGGGGAAGTACTACGTTTTAGAACCAAGTGATTGAGATGCAATATATATATATATATATATATACAAAATCATTTAGTTTGAAAGTTTGTACCTGTGGCCTTTCTGGTTTGGGAGAGTAAGTCCTAAGGGGTGCTCGACACCTAGTCCCTAAGATCAACTGGTCTAGGATCGGCTGACCCAAATCCTGCAATAGAATCAGATAGAAAACCATGTTCTACTGGTACAAATGGGTTTAAGATATATCGATGTGGCCTTTCTGGTTTGGGAAATTAAGTTCCAAGGGGTGCTTGTCACCTAGCACCTAAGACCAACTGGTATGGGATATGCTGACCCAAATCCTGCTATAGAACCAGATAGAAAGTCATGTTTAACGATGTATCTTATTCTTACTAAACTTTTTGATTAAAAGATGCCAATGTGCACAAAATTAAAAGATGTCAATGAGCACAAAATTAAAAGATGCCAATGAGCACACATCTCTTGAAACTTTGGGAAAATTCAAAGTCACAATAAACCTGTAAATTTGTGAAAATCCTGATTTTGGACAAATAGTGTGAGTAGAGCAAAGTATTCTTATATGTTTTTGAATTGCATATGCTTGAAGCTAATCATATTTCGCATGCTAAGCACGCCAAATAGATTTAATAAAGGGATTGAAACTGAACATTTTTAACTTGATATGCAATGATGACTTGTATTTGAATCCAAACAGATGCATTTGATTTCATTTGATTGAAAAATCTGATAAATTTCATTAAGTTGGATTTCTTTTGTAAAATTTTCAAATGATCAAATGTTAGTAGTTATCAAGTGTAGTTCAGTGAATCTTATTTTTCTTGTATAAATGTTTTCATTAAAGCACTATATTTGAAATGAATAATTTTAATGAAATATATGCATACTTTCAGGGGGAGAAAACAAATTGCTCCATAATTCTTATTTTGAGGGGGAGCAAGGTTATTCATTAAGGAGGAGAAAAAGCATAAACTTCATTCGAAGAAAAAGCATCGCTAAAGTTTTGAAAATCAAGGGGGAGAAAAGCTAAAGATTTTGAAGATAGAAAAGCTAAAGATTTTGAAGATGATTTTGCTTTCCAAAACTTTAGGGGGGAGAAAAGCTAAAGATTTTGAAGATTGATATGGTTTTTGTACAGAAATAACAAAAGAGATAAATGTTATTTTAAGAAGGAGAAGAGGAAAAGAAAACTCATCGGTTGTTTCTTATAAAGAAATCTTATGAAAGCTGAAATGAAGATGAGAATTGTCATTTCAAGGGGAGCAAAGAAAAAGCATAAATCAATTTGGAAATCGTTGCTGCTGCTGATTAAAGACTGACCAGAAGTTGTTAACTCATATTATTCAGAATTCTGAGCAAAAGTTGTCAAAGCATTCAGAAGAGCTCCTTCTGAAGATTGTTCCTGCTCTAAGAATTTGATGATGAAAAGTACAAGTGTGTTTGACAAAAAGGGGGAGATTGTTAGATCTAGAGTTTTGTCAAAAACACAACTGTTAAGACTCAGAACTTCTGAGTAGAAGGTTCAGAACTTCTGACTAGAAGGTTCAGAGTTCTGAGTAGGAGACTCAGAACTTCTGACTGAAGACAAATGTTCTGATGCGCTTATTCAGAAGTATGTTCAGAATTCATATCTTGGGATATTCTCTGTTATATTCAATTACTAATTAGGACACGTGTAATTTTTCTATTAGTCTGTTTCTTATATGTACTGTAGCTTTAGCTATTCTCTACAGTATATATAGGAGTTAGCAACTGTAGCTAACGAAATATTTGAGAGAATCTTTGATATAATCTTTGATGTAACTCTTCACGCATAACTTTGTGAGATCTTTTGAGAGAGAAACTCATTGTAATATCTTGCAATTCACAGATTGTTAATAAATCATATGACCAGTTGTTGTGAATACGATCTTGAATGTTCATTCTATATTGAATCTTGACTATAAGTGACTATTACGGGACTTACACAGCAGCTGATTGGTTGCATGTCATTGACCTTTGTTGACAACCTAAGTAGCCGCATGTTTGAACAGTGTAGTATCAGTGAGCGCCACTATGAATCACCACGGATCCTAGTTTACAGCTCATGTCTGAGAACTTACAATTAAGTGCCATGCCTTTTCTTAGAATGGTAGTAGAAATAGCAACTATATATTGCCTATTTATAATCTACCAATAGAAAACGGAGACAACAATTGTACTTTGTCTATTTCATGTTTCCACGTCTTAATTATGAATAGCAATTATACCTTGCCTATTCCACGCGTCAATATGAATAGCAATTCTACTTTGCCTATTCATTACATTCAATATGAATAGCAATTATACTTTGCCTATTCATTACATTCAATATGAATAGCAATTATACTTTGCCTATTCCATCTTTTTAAGGATGCACGGGAATAGCAATTATACCTTTCCTATTCTTGGAGTGGAAGTAGAGATTACAATTACTTTATGTCTATCTCTTACCTTCCCATAGAAATCAGGAATTACGATTAGTGCCCCGCCTATTCCACGATTTCACATCACAATACAAAATGGGAATTACCAATAAGCGCTCGACCTATTCCTTATGTTTATCAATTCACAATACAAAATAGGAATTACCATTAAACGCCCGACCTATTCCTCACTTCAATCAATGGAAATTATGATTAGCGCCCCGCCTATTCCACGTTTATCAAATCACAACACTAAATGGGAATTACCATTAGAGCCCGGCCTATTCCTCATTTATCAAATCCACGGGAATTACGACTAGCACCCCGCCTATTCCACGTGTTCACATAAAACTAGTGCCTATGTATCCATTACACTTACTAGCATACGTGCATATCAACTAAATCACATAACGTCTCATTTTGTACTCTAAATTAAGTTACAACGATATTCGTACTTTTAAAATGATTAAGATCCTTTTTCCTTTCATACTGGGAAAACACTTAATCATAAAAACTTCATTCAGTAATTTAACCGGAATACCTATCCGGTAAACTAATCCGGAACAAAAAGAATGCGGTAACATCCGGAAATAGTTATCCGGACTCTCAAGTCCGAAACCATCCGGGATCAAATCCGGTATCCGGTATCACAATCTGGAACACCCGTAAGTTCGGAACCTCACTTCCAGATCTAATTGGAATCCGGTAAAATATCCGGATCCTCATCCGGAATCCGGTACATTCCGGACACTCAATCCGGAATCCGGAACCATTCTAGGATCAAATCCAGAATCCGGGACTGTCTTGGAATTCATCTTCTGGAGTACTCCATTTTACCGAGTTCCAAGTCATTTTCTACCCAAAATTCCAAAATCATATGTATCCATTTCTTAATGATAACAATAAGCTTATAAGCTATTTCGATACATATATAGATTTTATTAAGCAACATAAACAGATGAACTCACCTTAGCAATCAGTAGTCAAATAGTCTTCTGCAAAACACTTCGATCCAGCACTCCAATACCAAGCTTGATTCTCACTGAATCAAAACTGATTTAGGGTTTTTAAACACTTGATTTCTCTTTCTTTGTAGAACCGACTTCGGTAACCTAATTGAGATATCTTCCAACCTTTCAGGCAACTCAAGATTGTATATATACTCAACTTTCCTAAAATGACAAAATCAACCCCAAAGTTTCAATATTCAAAAATAGCTTAAACTTTGGTCAATTACACTTTGAATCCTTCCATATCAAAATATAACATAAGTTTGATCATGGAAAATTGGGGTGTTGCATTATATAACTGTAGGGGGGGTTGTTAGGACCATAAATGTCCTATTAATTAAAAAGTTGAAGATTCCTGAGAATCTGTGAAGTAAACAAATACAGTGATGGGACTTTCAAGATGATTCAGGTCAATGGCGTAGTTCTTTTGACGAGCCTGAGCCTCTTTCATCATTTGACGTGTAAGAAGAGGTTTTAACAAACAAAAACACATGCAATGGAAGCTTATAATTATAAACAAAAAAAACTTATTCTTCTAAGAGAGGATCCATTATACAAGAGTTTGTAAAATCCTTTAATTGATAAATGGGCATAGATTAGCTTAATGGGCCATGTGCTTTATTTTTTAAGCCTTGGTATATAAAGTGGCTTTTTGTTTAGAGTTTAGGTCAGAATCCTTGATCATAGTTTATGCGCCTAACTGTTTAGAGAGAGAGAGAGAGAGAGAGAGAGAGAGAGAGAGAGAGAGTTGAGTTCTTCAATCTAATACTTGTCACTCTCTACAATCATTCAATAAAGATTAATCGTTTTGTTACAATGTTACTTGATTATACCGGGATCTACATATACATATATACACACACACACAGATATATATATATATATATATATGTACATAGGGTCAAACCATCAAAAAAAGGAAATTTGAGGAACACTCTAATAGCCCTTCATCTGGACGATATACACTTGTACATCCAAGTAATTTGTAACACGCACATGTGCATATGAACAAATGCATAATGCACACGTGCATAAAAACAAAAACACAAAATAATTTACATGTACCACCCGGATGAAGGGCTACTAGGATGTTCCTTAGTTTTCCATTTTCTTAGGTTTTCCCTTGAACCTCCCACTCTCCTCTTCTTAGGCCACCCCTCCCCACGATTGCTTCTCCGCCCAATCCTAAACCGTGAAACCACGAGGAAACACATACACACACACATACAAGCATGGCAAAATCCTTGGAAAAATACACTCCCATGATGAATTCCCTTTAAAACACTTACACACACTCGTATCCCCTATTCTTCTCTGTTTCCCTATTTTCTTTCCTTCATCTTCGTTCTAAACCCCCTTAGGTGAGACGTTTTGAGATCAAAAAGAATATTGAGAACGGGTTTGGAAATAGATTTTGATATTAATGTGTGTTTGTATATGTCTATGAATGAGTTTTTATACATGTGTATGTTTGTGAGTGGCTTTGAAGAAGTGTGATTGTAGATGGTGAAGCATGACAGAGAGGAAAGAGAAACAGGGGGAAAACAGAGAGGGGGGAGATTGGTGGTTGTTGATCCAAACCCTTCAGTGATTTGACGATGACCCTTAGAATCACTTAGTGAAAATTGTAAGTAAACAATATGTATCAGTGTTTCACCATCTAAGAAAATATACTAAGCATGTTTAGTATCACTGATGGAAAACATGTTCTTTAAAATTATACTTCATCGATAACTGTACATCAGTGAGACCTGAGCCTGATCAGTCCTGCTGATGATCGCTAAATGCTCATCATGTAATTGTTTGCTTATGATCCGTGAAGACAAGATTCGCGACAACTGAGTTCAAAGCTGAAATCGAAGACCAAGCTGACGAACGAGTGACTGAGTCTACTAGTGACCTGATGCGGATATCAGCGAAGACAAGACTTGCCCATTTTACGCGAAGTTTCAAGTAGAAGACTTCAGCGAGACCCTACTTCATTTCTGAAGTGCTCTTCCTTCGCTGAATTACTACGTGCTAAGAAAATCTTTCCTTAGGTTTCCTTATTTTCTCTCTATCTTTTCTAGTGCAAGAAAATCTGGGTGATTCTCATTGTTTGTTTAGATTAGGTTTTTAACTTGATCTTATTTCGCAACAAACTGTAAATTGTTTGATATATATCAATAAACAATTTAGAAATATAAAAATTGTGTGTTTGTATTCAACTCTATAAACTTGTATAACCCTTCGGGACCAACAAGTGGTATCAAAGAAGATTGTTTAATCCTATAAATAAGATCTTGCTTATACTTTCTTCCTTGCTATTTCTTCAATATGGCAAATAACATAAACACTAATTACAACGATAATGGCTCTCTTGCCAAACCACCTCGATTTAGCAAAGATAACTTTAATCTTCGGAAAAATCGAATGATGCTTTTCTTGGAAGGTGTAGATCCACTATACCTTAATACGTTGAAAATGGACCTTATGTTCCCCATATGGTTCATGGTGTTGTTCCAGCCACTGCGACTACTTCTGTTGTTCCTGAACGAACAATTTAAAGTCTCTTAGTGGACTGAAGAAGACAAGAAGAAAGTGGCCATACACACCAAGGCCAGATCCATCATCCCCATGGCTCTTCCTGATGAATTCTACCATTCCATGTGGGACAGTATATGTGTTCAATATGAAGGTACTGCTGAAGTCCAGGACTCTAGAAGAATAAACCTGGTAAGTCAGTATGAAAGTTTCATCTGTGGTAAGAATGAAACTTTTTTCTGAAGTACATCAACGTTTAACTGTTTAGTTATAGACTTAAAAACTGTTGGTAAGACCTACGCTAATTCTAAGATCCTGACAAAGTTCTTAGAATGTCTACCTAAAAGTTGGGACAACTATACTATGTGTCTTAAACTATCAAAGGATCTAAAATGTATGACCCTCTCTACCTTATTTGGCACTATGCTCAATCATGAGCAGTCGTGTCAACTTAAGAAGAATATTGTCAAATATTCTAAAAGCACACTTGTTGCTTTACTCTCCTCAGAGTTAACGCCAATTCAACGATCAACTATTACGACCACTGAAATGGAATCTAACTATGATGATTCATTAGAAGCTGATCCTTCAGACCTTGATGAATCTCTGGCACTCCTGAAAAATTCTTTCAGGAGATTCGCTAGAAAGAGTAACTTCATAAAAACTATATCTATTTCCCTCACTGACAAGCCTAAATCTACTCTTGTTGATAAGGCTACTGCTACCTGCTTTTAACTGTGAAAAGTTGGACACTTTGCAAGTGAACGCAGGTCAAAGAAAGCATTCAAACCTTCTTCTTCATCCCACAAGAAATCCTTTACTCCTAGGAGTAAAGATGACAAGTACCAAATGCTCAAAGAAAAGTACGAAAAACTGAAGAGTTATAAGAAGAAAGGCAAAGGTCTGATCGCTGAAGATCATGACTGGGTTGAGTCTGATGAAGAATCAGATTCAGATGAAGATCAGGCCAACCTCTATCTTATGGCCATTATCAAAGAAGAAGAAGAAGAAGAACAATCTGAAATTCCCTCTACTTCTGCCTCCACCTCTCAGGTATCTCTCTCTCCTACTCCTTCTCCTACTCTTACTAAAGCTGATAGACTTCGTGCTATCGATATTTTGACTATTGATTTATATGATGCCATGAATGGCAAGACCAAAGCTGAACAACTAAATATGGACTTAACTGAACAGCTTAAAAACTGTCATTTAAAAATACAAGAGCTTTCAAACATAGAAGAAAACTTGAAAGATCAGGTCTATGTGAATCATGTCATAAGTATCGAGCGTGAACAAGCTTTAGCTGATCTGAAAGCTGAAGATATACTGTTGAAGGATGGTATGAATCTTCAACAAAGATCACTGAGATAATCGGTGCTCAGATCCCTGCCAAAGACAAAAGTGGTCTTTGTTACAAAGCTGACACTGAAGAACCAACCACTGACCGTTCCATGCTTAAATTTGGAATGTTCGTGTCTTCTATCCCTGACACCTCATTACCTCAGTGGTCTTCTTCTTCTAAAACTCCCATCCCTGAAGATAAATCTACCTTAAATTCTAAACTTAAAGGTTAAGAAAAAATCTTTGTTCAAAACCCTCAGAAGGGTACCAAAGTACCAAAGTTGAATATTAAACCTTCAGCTAATCATCCCTCTTCTTCAAAAACTAGGATCCCTAAACATGTTAAGCGATCTACTCCTAAACTTAGAGTGGATTTCATTGGCAAGAAATTTGAAGAACTAAAGGTTCCTCCGATATCTGATGCCAAAGGTATGTCTATGGTCCTAACGCTACTTGAAACTATCAAACAAATATGCCTTTGGTCCTAACGCTACTTTTAGCTATAGGAAATGTTATCACTAAGGACTTACCGATCACATTGCTAGCAAATGCCCTACAGCCACCAAAGTTGAGAAATTAGCTAAGGTGAAAATCAATACCCCCAAGGCAAAGAAGAAAATCCCTGGTGGAAATCAAGCAAAGGTGAAAACTACCACTGAGGTTAAGAAAGTAACCAAAGTGAAGAACGTCACTAACGTTGAATCTTCAAATGTTGCAAAGACCGTTGATCCTTCCATGTCCTCTACCACTGACAAGTGTGGACCCACTAATCTTCCTTTGTTTGCAGGTCTTGAAGGGCATCTGGTATCTCGATAGCGGATGTTCTCGACACATGACTGGTAGTAGAAACCTGCTAACTGATTACAAGGAAGAGAAAGGGCCCTCAGTGACCTTTGGTGTAAATGGTAAAGGATATACCCGAGGGTTTGGTGTACTTTCTAATGGTACTACCACCTTCAGAAAAGTCGCATACGTTGAAGGACTGAAGCATAATCTTCTTAGCATCAGTCAGCTATGTGACAAAGACTTCAAGATCTGCTTCACTAAGGAAGCATGTTTCGTCACTGACGAGAAAGAGAAAATTGCTCTCAGTGGATATTGTTTAGAAAATGTTTATGTAATAAATATGGACTCAACAACCACTGCAAAACTCTTGTTTTCTCTCCAAAGCCTCTACTCATGTCAACTAGCTATGGCATAAGAGGCTCTCTCATCTTAACTTCAAGACGCTGAATACTCTTTCTTCAAAAGAGTTGGTCACTGGTCTCCCACAACACTCATACGCTAAGGAATCTATTTGTTCAACTTGTGAGAAAGGGAAACAAACAAAAGCATGTTTCAAGACCAAGCAAGTATCTTTATTGACATCTCCTCTTCAACTTCTCCACATGGATTTGTTCGGCCCTGTCAACATTCAGACCATCACTGGAAAGAAATACACACTGGTCATTGTAGATGAATTTTCTCGCTATACCTGGGTGAGGTTTCTTCGTACTAAGAGTGACACCTCAGAAGAACTTATATCTTTTGTCGAGAAAATGGAAGTCCTGAACAACCTTACTGTTCGCTCAATAAGGAGTGCTCATCGGACTGAATTCAAAAACAGTTCCCTTGATAACTTTTTTGAGAGTAAGGATATCTCTCATAACTTTTCCTCAGTGAGAACACCACAAAAAAACGAAGTCACTGAAAGAAGGAACAGAACGATCATCGAAGTTGCTCGTTCAATGCTCAGCGATTCTCATCTTCCGACTCAATTCTGGGCAGAAGCTGTTAGGTAATCATCAAATCATCTCATTGACCTTGAACATAATAGAGAATTACATATGATTGATGCACTTTCTCTCTCTAGAATGCTCTCACTTCTCTCTCTAGAATATTACAATTAAGCTCTCTCTTGTTACAACTAGCTTCTCTCACCTTGCTTAATCTCTAAGCAAGTCTATTTATACTTCCTAATTACAAGACATTAAGTCCTAATTACATTGACATTCTACTAACACTACTTTGACATTACATGACTTTGACTTTTCACTTACATTTGCTTTTACATAAATCTTGAATACAATATAATGCCCTAACATTCTCCCCCTTTGGATTCAAGATTTAAAAAAATATAGCAGCAGTCTGTAGCTCTTGATCTTCAAAACTAACTCTGACTGCTTTAAACTTGAAAGATCTGACAATCTTCAAACAGTTGTATCTTCACAAGTTCACGTTGAACTAAATGTGTTAGGACCATAAATGTCCTACATATTAGAAAGATATATAAATAATTATATAGAGCTTAAATAGATTTATTAATTATTGTAAAAGCCTTATTTGTGTTAAATGGGCTTAGATTAGTTTGATGGGCCATGGGCCATTGTGTCTAAAGGCCTTGGTATATAAGGTAAGTTTAGCCTTGGAGTTAGGTTAGCGATTCATTATAGATTCATGAGAGCTTAATTGTTTTAGAGAGAGATAATTGATATTCATTCAAACCTTTGTAACTATCTTGATTCATGAATACGAGAGGGATGACAAGTTGAAATCATTAATTGTTCTTGTTATTTCTCTTTGAATCGTTGTTAACTGATCAAACTGGGACTCACAATTGGTATCAGAGAAGAATCGGTGATTTGAAGTTACGAAAGAAATCGAACGAAAGCAAGAAAAAACAAGATTTTCGTAGCCTATTCCCGGAGATTGAAACGTCGGATCGTCACGATTTTTGGACAGTAGCTTCACGACATTCCGTTTCACATTCTGAACGGTTGGATTAATCGTTCGAGGTCCAGAAGGCACCCAAATTATTTTCGTAATAGTGCAGTAAGTTTGTGGTTAAATCGTTCTTCATTCGGGTTTGCAAAGTTCTTTCATCGATTAAATATTTTTCTGTTATATCTCGATTGTTTAATTGCTTTAATCTAGTCTTTATCTGCGTTTACAAGGACTCAACGGTATTAATTTTTCAAGTTAAAAATCAAATCTTGAGTTTTTGGTGTTCTTAATTTTTTTTGTGGTGATTGTTGAAAAATATGATATATTTTGCTTAGAAATCGATTTGGGTATGTTTGTTTTTGTGTTTTTGGTCAAAATCTAACCCTACAGGAGTGGAATCAAGCAACCCTATCGAACCCTGATTCGTTTTTTTCCAACCAGCCGCAGATACCGGATAAGTTTCCTATTATCTCAAGTTACCGGGTAATTTTTTTAAGGTTACCGGATACTTTTTTAAAGTTACCGGATACTTTTTAAGTTACCGGTTAATTTGTTTTTCAAGTTTCCGGTTGATTTTTTTTTGCTTCCCGGACAAAACCCACTTTCCGGATGAAACCAAACCTTTCCGGGTGATTTTTTATGAAACCAAGTTACCGGATAGCCTTTTAGCTTAAGGTTACCGAATGTTTTCCATGTTATCCGGATAATGAGTTTTTTTATTAGAGCCGCTTTGTTTGACCATTGTTTTTAGGTGTTTGACTTTTGCTTTCACTATTTTCACATCTCATGCATACGCCTATTTTTCCTGTTGCACATTGCTTATCACATACATATATATATACATTCCCACATATATATATATATATAGATTGCATGAGTTGTTATTTAACACCGTGTTCTATAATCCGGAGAGAAAATAAAAGAAAGGATATGGATGGAAAAGAAAGGGAGAGAAAAGAAAGGAAAGGAAAATAATTTTTTCATTTGTGTTCTCGAAAGATAAAGAAAAGGAAGGAAAGGAAAGGAAAGAAAATATTTTTTCGTGTTCTTGAACATGAGAGAAAGGAAAGGAAAGATGTCATTTTTACTAATATACCCTTAAAAATATATCTTTTATAAGGAAATATCGGGTAGTTTTGTAATTTTAATAATTTCGGTAATTTTTTTAAATGTATTTCCTTTCCTTTCCTTCCCTTTCCTCCCACATTTGGGAGAAATGTTTTGGAAGGAAACTTATCATTATTTTCCTTCCGTTTCCTTTCCTTTCTCTCCAAAAAAAGTTTCGAGAACACGAGTTTTTTTTTACTTTCCACCCATTTCCCTCCCTTTCCTTTCCTTTCCTTCCTAAAATGAGTTTCGAGAACACAGCGTAAGTGTTGAGTTCGTTGACGTCTTTCGTTGATTTTGTTATTAAGAGTTATCGCACATCATCATTACAACAAGTTTTCGAGCCCGTCCGGTAAATCATCTTCATCCGATAAGTTTCGTTTTCATCTCACCCGGTAAGTTCTCATCGCATCCGGTAAACCAACTTCAACCGGGAAGTGCAATTTCCATCCGGAATCTCATTCCATCCGGATTTCTTCACGTCCGGTAAGTTCCTATTCATCCGGTAAGTTGTGTTTAATAAATCTTGATTGGTAAGTTCTCGAAGCTTGATTTCGTTTGGCCCTATAATAATCAGATTTTAAATTTTTAAAACGATTTTATTTTATAAATTTGTTTTTCAAATTTAATTTTTGATTTTTCTTCCGCATTTTTTTTATTCTTCAAAGAAACACCGATTAACGATCAATTTTTCAGGTAACAATGTCGTATTGCTTTAATCTGGAGTGTCAAGCAAATAAAAAACTACATCAAACGCATATCGAGAAGAAAGACGATTTGATCTACAAATACATCAAGGAACTGAAGCAACATAAATCTCAAATCTGGAATTGTTTTGAGAAGCTGGCTAAAGCAGAAGAAAAGGCAACGTTCTTAGAGTCTGAAAACTCTGAGCTAAAAAAGAAGTTGTCTGATTTATCATCACGAGATGACTTCAAGGAGACTGAGAAAGAGCAAGCAAGACTACATGAAAAGAATATCAAGAGATCTGATGATTTGTGCAACACATACATCAAAGAACTGAAGGAACTGAAATCTCAAATCTGGAACAGTTCTGAGAAGTTGGCTCAAGAAGAAGAGAAAGGTAAACTCCGGAACTGTGAAAACCTTGAGCTTAAAAGTAAACTATCTACTTTAGAAAAGGCTTTTGAAAAGGAGAAAGAAAGTTTTGAAAAAGAAAAACAAGTGCTTATAAAGCAATCTGATTCTTCAAACAAATCTCTTGATGAGAAGAAGAGTCTTGAGCTTAGATGTCTAAAACTTTCAACACAAATCTCCGACTTTGAAAAGGTTTTGATTTTAGAAAGAGAAAAGTTTGAAACTGAACGCAAATCCTTTTCTAAAAAGAATGGAGAATTTTCTTTGAAAATATCCGATTTGGAGAAAGAATTAGACATTCTAAGCAAAGAGACTGAGAAGAAGAAGGTTGAAGATTTTAAAGCAAAAAGTGTGAAAGATGATTTTGCATTCGAGAGAAAGATCTTTCATACTGAGATTTTAAGCTCACATAGAATTTATCTGTTTTGTCAACTGATATTATGATGGAAAAGAGACTTAAATCTGATTTACAAAAGAAACTTGATTTAATTCTCAAAGAACGAAATACTTTATCCGTTAAGGTCAAGAAACTTGAAGAAAGGAAGTTCAAAGGTGTTCAACCTTCTTATGCTTCAAGTTCATTTTCTACAAATCGTTCTTCAAAGAATTTTGTCAAGTCAAATGATTTTTCAAAAGATCAGATTCAACCTTCCAATCTTTTCTATAATTCTCGTGTTGACAATAAAGATAATCCATCTTTCAAGAAAATAAACATGGTTTGGATAGTTAAAGGATCCGCTCCTACTCCAAAGCCATTTGTCCCTGTTAAGAGTGAAAAGAACAACACGGCTTTCCACGCTAAACCTTTTGTGAAAACTGATCGAGTTTACTCTGTTAATAAACTGATCAGCTTATCTACACAGAAGCTGTGTTGCTCTTATTGTGGAACAAGTGAGTTTGTGAAGAAAGACCATGTTAAGTAATAGTATGGTACTTACAGTATCCCTGGTCCTCATAGGGCATCTAACCAACAAGGATCCATCAATAGATGGATACCAAAATCCTACTAATCTTTTTTACAGGAAGGATGTCATGTGTGCTTTGGTCAGAACATTCTTTTCACATGACTGCATCAAAAGGTTATGCCAATTTTGAGGGGGAGTACGATCTCATGAAAGGTAAGTGAATTTCAACTGAATTCAAAGACCATGGTAATTCATTCTGGATAACTTACTTGTGTTTGTTATTCTCCATGTTTAAATTCCATGATTGCCACATGTCATTTTTCTTGACTTAGTTATTTCCATGTCTCACATATTTGTTGATTTTTCGATGGAAATACACTCGTTTGAATTCCTAGTTGTTTTCTAAGTTCGCTATTTCTTGCACATGATTCCATTCTTATCTGATATAATAATTGTGACTTGTTCTTCACAATTAACCTTTCTGATCATTGTCTCATTTTTTGCAAAATAGTGTGCTTACTGAGTCATTCTGTTTTACGCTTGGTTTTGTCTCATTGAAATTCTATTATTTCAAATAATGACTTATGATCATCTCAGATCAGGACTCACTCTTAAACGCTATGACTTCTGATCATCTCAGATCAGGACTAGCTCTTAAACGCTTTGACTTCTGATCATCTCAGTTCAGAACTCGTATTTCACTGTTTACTAAACTGTTCTACTCGTTGCAGGAAAGAGGGTGTTAGGAATTACATCGTTTCTATGGTCAATCCAGAACCGGAAGGACCTACCCAAGAAACACATCCCATTTATAGATATCAGTGAGGGGTCTAGATTGATAGATGAGTTCGGAGTGTAAAGAATATGGTGAGAATGTGAGAGGACTAAAAAGAATTATTGGTCCTTACCAAACCGAGTCAGTTATCCGGGTAACCACACAATCTATTCATTCTCATTCTTTGGAGATGAATATTGAAACAGACATGGACCCAGTGTCGATAACTCGTGTCACCCCACCTAGCCACTCAAGTATCTCACAACAGATACTTGTTTCATATTGATAACTCTATTTTTAGAGTTATTATTTCCTTGTATTTCCTATTTTATTCTGTCAAATTTAGCCATTCTGCCTCTCAAAACCCCCATTCTTGGTATAAATCTCGAAAATGAGCAAAAGGAGCGAACTTTAGTGTTTAATAAACTATTTGGTAGAATTTGGGTGTTTTTCACGTTTTATCCTGCAGTGATCACTGTTGTGCCCACTCCGACTGCCCACTATTCGAGCTGATCAAGAAAGACAAAAGAAACTACTAGTTGGGACTTAATTTGCTGGAGGAAGAAGGTTCATTAGCAGGGAAATGGCTGGAGGAAGTACAAAATGGCATCTACATTGAAGATTGCAACAAGTACACCTTTATGTACTTGGAGATTGACTTGGAAAAGGGTCAATTGGGTAATTGGTTTGCACAAGGTGCTGATTTCTGCCACAACACAACAGTTTTTACCCATTGGAAGACTCATCTTTTTTTTGTGTAATACCCAACTCTTTCTCCTAGTATATAAAGGAGCACTTGGGTTCATTTATTAAAATCTTGGAATCTTGCAATCATCTTAGGTTAAGCTTAGATAGTTGAATAGCTTTAATTTCTCTCATCTACCACATTAGTTTTAGTCTTTTATTTACTGCATTAACTCAGCTTTAATTTCTGTAATTTCCTTTCCTAGTTAATTGTAGTTCGTAAAACACAGTGGACAGGGACGAATTCTCGTTCCCCACTGTGAGTACTATTCAATCCACTATCAGTTTTATTATGTGCAAATCTTCATCTTTTGTTTTCTTTACTTCGGAAATGTTAGGCTAAACATCCTTTGGGATGTAGGAAGGAGAAGTACCTGGATTTTATTAAAAATGCTTGACTAATCTTTATACTTAGAATATTTGTTGTTTTGGTCATTCATTCTCGATATTTACCCAAAGATGCGAACAAGCCGATCACTTGCAAGGATCTAAATTCTAGTTCTTAACTTAGAAATGAGTAGAACGCAGTGACACGAGCTTGAATGATGCTAGGGGATGCGAAAGAATTCTTATGACACTTACGAAAGTGAGGTCGACACAGTGAGCTAATCTCTGCCCACTGGAGTAGTAGGCAAGCTAATTTGTGTATTAAAAACACTTAGAGTATTTGTCTCTACATATTCCATCGAGGCCTGAAAAGGTCCATTTAGAGATTATCATTGACAAAACAACAAGTACTAAGAGTATGAGATTTTTATCTAACGGTGTGAGTATTTTGTAACCGGGCTTTTCTAGCGAAAATGTCCACCACGAATACGAGGATCACTTCTAAGGACCGAGTATTTGGTATAAAATCTAGGGAAAATCCAACCTACATTCCTCCTTTTTAACCTTTTGTAAATCGTTTAAAGTAGCTATTTCACCAAACCAAACCAAAGTATTATTTTCCTTTCTAATTGAAACTTGTAAAAGGAGCTCATAAGAACCGTATGGTCTTGATTGTCCAGTCCCTGTGGAAACGAATCTGGTATTTTACCAACTATTACTTGCTGTGACGATCATAGTGGACAGTGTACACTTGCACTTCCCACTGTAGACAGTTTGCAACCCACTGCGATTAAAACACATATTTCACACGTGACAAGTTTTTGGCGCCGTTGCCGGGGACTGGCGTGATTTTAAATCTCAAGACATTAGTTTTTGTTCGAGCCCGAGTAACTCGTTTTTCTAAGCTTTTCGTGTTGCATGCCAAGGCAACAACACGAACCATTGTTACCAATCGATCTTGAAATAGAGAAAACTTTTCGAAGAAGACGCAGAAACAGAAATCGACAACCCCTTTTGATCCCCACTGTGAACATGGCTGCAATACCGCCACCTGTAGTGGAGACCACAATCACGATTGCCGATAGCAAAGATCAAAAAATACGGGACTATGCTACTTCCGGAGTTAGTGATTTAGGCTCCGGGATTCGAAGGCCCGTCCTTGAAACAACGCATTTTGAACTCAAACCGGTGATGTTTCAAATGATCCAAGCCATGGGTCAATTTGGAGGATCGCCATCTGAGGATCCGCACTCGCACTTAAAATCTTTTTTAGAAATGACCGATTCCTTTCAATTGCAAGGTGTTAGTGATGAGGCATTAAGACTAAGGCTTTTCCCTTTTTCATTAAAGGATAAGGCGAAGTCTTGGCTAAACGCACATGCACCTCACTCGATAATTACTTGGCAAAATCTTGCGGATAAATTTTTACAAAAATACTTTCCTCCCACAAGGAATGTAAGATTTCGAAATGATATTATTTTGTTTAGACAAGAAGAAGACGAGGCTGTTTCGGATGCATGGGAACGATTTAAAGAATTACTTCGAAAGTGCCCACACCATGGCATCCCGCATTGCATCCAATTGGAGACCTTTTACAATGGTCTTTCCAATGCAGCCAAAATCATCTTAGATGTAACAGCCGGTGGAACATTTACGAGTATGACTTACAACGAAGGATATCAAATCTTAGAAAAAGTGTCCAACAACAATACCGAATGGTCAAATCCGAGAGCACCTATGCCAAAGACCAACACCATCGATTCCGAGGCATTTAAAACCATGAATGCGCAATTAGTGGCCTTGACCAAAATCGTTTTAAATCAAAATAGAGGCCAAGTCAATTCTGCAACACATCTCCCTGAAAATTGCTCCCTCTGTGGAGAAGAGCACGTTTTTGATTTTTGTCCGGCAAATCCCGAATCTGTTAATGTCATAGGGACCAACCCACGAAACAATCCTTTTTCGCAAACCTATAATCCAGGTTGGAGGAACCATCCGAATTTCTCTTGGTCTGGAAATCAAGGGCTCCAACCCCACAGGGCGAGTCATGGCCAATCAAGACCACACAACCCCCCTGGATTTCAGCAACATCACAGTGGGCAGAACTCACATCACAGTGGGCAGAACCCACCAAACTTTCACCAAGGCCAATCCTCACAACAATACCAATCACGATCTACTCAACCCGCTGAGACCCAACTGTCACTTGAATCAATTCTCAAGGGTTTTATGAATCAAACTCAAGCAGCCATTAGGAATATAGAGACCCAAGTAGGACAGTTAGCCGTTGAAGTTAAGAATAGACCACCAGGAACGTTACCTAGTGATACCGAACACGCTAGGGTGATAGGAAAAGGACCTGAACATATCAAGTCGATAACACTAAGGAGTGGAAAGGATCTGCAAAGATATCGTTTTCGAATCTGATGATTCGCCTCAAATACCCACTGTGGTTCCCACAGTGGACACTCCTCAGGTCACTGTGGTCCCCACAGTGAGGACCGACATCCCTGACCTTCCCACTTTTGGACCTGTGCCAATACCTACTGTTCCAAAGCCAATACCACAACAAACTCAGATTGACCCACGAAGCATACCTTTTCCTCACCGAATGAAGCCTAAAAATGTCGATGTTCAGTTTAAAAAAAAATTAGACATTTTTAAACAGCTTCATATTAACATACCCTTGGTAAAAGCTCTCGAGCAAATGCCAAGCTATGTTAAGTTTTTAAAAGATATTTTGAACAAAAAGAGGAAGTTGGGTGAATTTACGACTGTGGCTTTGACCGAAGAATGTAGTGCCCTTCTTACTAGCAAGATTCCACCTAAGTTGAAAGACCCGGGTAGTTTAACCATTCCATGCACAATAGGAGGACAAGAAGTAGGTCAAGCACTTTGTGATTTGGGAGCTAGTATAATTTTGATGCCGCTGTCCATTTTTAAGAAGTTAGGTATTGGAGAGGTTAGACCCACAACCGTGACATTACAACTAGCCGACCGGTCCATTGCCTATCTCAAGGGAAAAATAGAAGACGTTTTGGTCCAAGTGGATAAATTTATCTTCCCCGCCGATTTTCTAGTTCTAGATTATGAGGCCGATAAAGAAATCCCAATCATCTTAGGACGTCTGTTTCTAGCAACCGGACGAACTTTGATTGATGTGCACAAAGGAGAACTCACGATGAGAGTTAATGACCAAGAAGTGACCTTCAATGTCTTTAAGTCTCTTAAGTATATAAATACCGAGGACTATTTTGCTTTGAGTTTGATTAATGAAATCCACGATTTTGAAACAGTGCCCACAGTGGGCAGTGAGAGTGAGCACTCTGAATCTGAGAGTGATGACACTTTTGAGGATGAGTGTAACGCCATAGTAGCAGCCTTTGAACCTCTGGACTTTAAGGATAGAGATGTTCAACCCCCTTCAATAGAACAACCCCCCGAGTTAGAGCTTAAACCATTGCCTTCCCACTTGAAATATGCTTATCTCGCTAAGGATAATAAGCTTCCCGTTATTATCTCTTCAAAACTTAGCGAGAAACAAGAACAACTTCTGATAGATTTATTGATGAAGCATAAGAAGGCAATTGGTTGGACGATAGCAGACATTAGAGGAATTAGCCCCTCTTTATGTCAACATAAGATTAACTTGGAGAGTGACCACCCGGGGAAAGTCCAACCTCAAAGAAGGTTGAACCCCATCATGAAGGAGGTAGTTAAGAAAGAAGTCTTGAAGTGGTTAGATGTCGGTATTATCTATCCCATTGCTAGTAGTAGTTGGGTGAGCCCCGTCCAATGTGTCCCTAAAAAGGGAGGGACGACTGTAGTGAAGAACGAAAAGAACGAGCTCATTCCCACTAGGACTGTCATGGGATGGAGGATATGCATGGACTATAGACAACTCAACTTGGCCACTAAGAAATACCACTTTCCCTTACCTTTCATCGATCAAATGCTTGATAGGTTAGCGGGAAAGGAATTTTATTGTTTTCTAGATGGATACTCCGGATACAACCAAATCCACATTGCATCCGAGGACCAAGAAAAGACCACCTTTACTTGTCCCTACGTCACTTTTGCATTCCGGAGAATGCCATTTGGATTGTGTAATGCCCCCGCCACTTTTCAACGTTGTATGATGGCCATTTTTACCGACATGATAGAAGATACCATAGAAGTTTTTATGGACGATTTTTCTATGATAGGGACATCATTTGACAATTGTTTGGGAAATTTAGAGAAAAGCCTAGTGAGATGTGAGACCCACGACCTAGTCTTAAATTGGGAAAAATGTCATTTTATGGTCGAAGAGGGTATTGTTTTAGGACACCTTGTCTCAAAAAGAGGGTTGGAAGATGATAAAGCCAAGCTTGAGGTAGTGGCACAACTTCCCGAACCCACAACGGTGACAGGTATTCGAAGTTTTTTGGGTCATGCAGGTTTTTATAGGAGGTTCATCAAAGATTTTTCGAAAATTACAAAACACCTATGTAACCTGTTACAACATGAAAAAGACTTCATTTTTACCCAAGAATGCCGAGAAGCTTTTGAAAAAATCAAGGAAGCATTAGTCACAGCACCCATAGTGACCATTCCTGACTGGTCACTCCTGTTAGCTTTAATTAGCCCCTAATTTATATGAATGTTTTATAAAGAAATAGTGTCAAGGGCTTATTTGTATTTGTTGAGTGTCAAGGGCTAAAGTTGTAAATAACCAATTGTTATATTGGTTATAAAGTCTTGTCTTAGAGAATTTTAGGTTAAGCCTCTATTTTTCCTTGCCTCTATTTTTCATCAGTCATACGTATAGAGAGAGAGAGAGAGAGAGCTTCATGTAAGAGAGAGTTATTCTTCATTTCCTATATTGTAAACTCTTCTCTTTATCAATCAATACAAAGATTATTGCTATTATTATTGTTACTTGTTATATCTGGGTTCCAACAATTGGTATCAGAGCCAAACAGATTCGAATTTGTGCTTCAATCCATTGTTTTTTTATCAATTTTCGAAGTTTTATTTTGCTATACTCTGTTTTGCTTCGGAAAACCACTTTCTGTTAGTTTTTTGACAAAACACCAAGCATTAAAGTTTCTTAGAATAGTGTCACGAACCTGTGTACTAAATTTCAGCTCAATCCGATCATTTTTGAAAATTTGACTCAAGAACATTTGAATCTTCATACTTAACTTTTATTTACTACACACGTTTTTGCTTTGAAAAACCATTTTCTGTCGGGTTTTGGACAAAACTCAAAGAATTAAAGTTGCCCAGAATATTCTCGTGCACCTACCTACAAAATGTCAGCTCAGTCCGATAAGATTTAAAAAATTGACTCAAGTGCACAAATTCTACTTCTCACAAAGTATCTGTTAACGATCATTTTTTTCAAGTAACAATATGTCAAGACTAAAATTTAGTGCTGATGCTGATTTTCATTATTATTCTAAACTCAGTACTAATTTTCGCAAAATTATTTCTAATCTTGAGAAAAAGTTGGAAGAAAGGAACAAGAGCATTCTTATTGATTCTAATAAAATTACCAAGCTAGAAGAGGCAGGTAAACTCTTAACCAATGAGAATATTGAACTGAAAAGGAATTTATTTGAGTCTGAAGAAGAGAGGAAAAGCCTTGAACTTAAGTGTCTAAACTTTTCTAATCTGATTTCTAATTTTGAAAAGCTTGTAATCAGTGAAAGAGAGAAATTTAAAAAGGAGTGGAAAGAGCATGATTTTGAAAGAAAAGAGTCTGAAAAGTTGAAGGTTGAAGGATTTCAAACAAAATGTTTGAAAGATGATTTTGAGAGAGAAAGAAAGGTTTTTAAAGCTGAAATGTCCAAATTGACAAAAAGACTATCTGATTTGTCAACCAAGATTATGTTGGGGAAGATTTGTAAATCTGATCTTAAAAAGATGTTTGATATGAATTTAAAAGAAAAGGATGTTTTAGCTAAAAGGCTTAAGGACCTTGACTTAACAAACTCTCGTGTTGATAATACAGATAATCTTGTTTTCAAAAGAGTGAAAATGGTTTGGAAAGTCAAAAGATCTACTCTTGTCAAAAATGCCCCAAAGCCATTTGTTTCTGATAAGCATTCATCTCTTCATTCGCATTACTGTAAATGCTTTGATCTTATGTTTAAATTAAAGAACCATTTCTCTAATTCAAACTGTGTTCATAGTGGGTCATTTCAAAAAGAAAATTCAAAGACCCATAGTATGAGATGTCATAGGAAGAAACTTGGCAAACCAGAGGACCTAAAGACAGCTCCAAATCCTAAAAAAATAGGACCCATTTGGAAATGGGTACCAAAAGTTATTTGATCTGTCTTGCAGGTACATGGACTCCTTAATACATTTTTTAAGGACTCACACTTCACTGGACATTGGACTCTTAAAACACTCAGTTTAAGACTCATCCTTCAAAGGCAATTGATTTCGGTGCACAACAATCAAGTACTATGACAGCATGCTGGCAGATTTGCGATGTAATAGTAAATTGATCATATCTCACTGATTAAGACACCAATTGATACGATTCAAAAGGTCCTGGATTCGTAAGACATAGATGAACAATTTTCGTGTTTTGAGAATTCAGAGATTCAAAAATAATAAGGGTCATATGCATCGTTGAAGTAGACAATAGTGTGCTGTTGGAAAGCTGATGGACAGATCTGCGCGACTGTGGTAAATCAACCATATCTTTGTCGTACGAGCTCGAAAAGAGGTGTATCAAGATGATCTAAATATATAACAAACAAATAAAAAATGTTTGTCTTTTGAGTTCTTGCAAAATCCAGAGGTAAAATGGTCTAAATCAGTGTCAAAGTAAGTGTAACACTTCTGTTAAGCTTCTGCCGAGCGGCGACCAAGCCTCTGCCGCACGCGACCAAGCCTCTGCCGCACGCAACCAAGCCTCAGCCGCACACGACCAAACCTCTGCCTCATGCGACCAACCTCTGCCGAGCAGCGACAACCTCTGTCGAGCCGCGACCAAACCTCTGCAGAGCCTTTGTCAAGCGTTTGTCAAGCCACGATAATTTTTTTTTGTCGACCACTCAGACCAACTTCTGGCGACAACTCATACTTTGGCTCAGATTTTTGCGACCAACCTCTATCGAACCGTTCACCACAGAGCCTCTGTGAAACCCGATAGAGCCTCTGTGGGCTGAACCTCTGCTACCGAACCTCAGAGCCCATAGCGCAACGTCTTAGTTCTTGCTGTCAGCTTTGCGCACCTGTCGTATTTTCAACAGAACTCTCTCCTCGAAGCTCCAAATTTGATGAGTCTAGTTGCGTTGAACTCGTAAGACAAAGATGAAACGTTTTCATGTTTTGAGTTTGGTCTGAATCGGTGTTCTTCTTGGTCAGAATCTCTGCTAAAGTCAGTATACATCTGCTGGACAGAAAGTTGTGTTTCACAAAAATCATCATCAGAGCTCTGTCGGCACTACGAGCAACCTCTGTGGTACTGTTCACCACAGAACCTCTGTGAAATCCGACAGAGCCTCTGTGGACTGAACCTCTGCGACTCAACCTCAGAGCCCGATTTATGTTTACTTGCTATCAGCTTTGCGCTGCTTCAGAAACATGCGCATAACTTTTGACTCGGTGCTCCAAATTACTCAATTCCAGTTGCATTGGAAAGATAATTCTCAGACGCACGACTTTGATGTTTTGAGTTTCTCAAATTATGTGTTCTGATATGCCGAAAACAGCTTCAAATTCTGCTGTAAGGTGCTGGACCGAAAGCATTGCATTTAATTCATGCTCCTTCCGCTTTCAAGAACGGTGTTCTCTCGACGTTTCTACACACAGCAGTGTAGAACCAGTACCTCATCAGAATTGATGCTTCTACACACAGCAGTGTAAAACCAGTACCTCATCAGAATGTTTGTTTCTACACACAAAAGTGTAGGACCAGTACCTCAACAGATCAGACTTTGACTGGTATTTCTAATCTCTAACCCCCAACACCATGTTTCCTTTTAATTTGAATTAACTGTGCTTCTGGATATTCCTAACAAATGTGGAAACATCAAAGATGATTACCAACACTTTTTTCTTACAGGATATCTGATTACAAATTGATCCTAAATGAAATTTACTGCTCAATTTGAGGGGGAGAAAACAAATCAGATCTGACCATGTAAAGGTAAAATTTCTAAACCTTTACCATCTTTAGAATGATAAAACCTCTTTCAAATGGTCAAACCACTTGTACATGCTAAAATGCTTTATCTGCTATAGGGTTTGGATTTTAAATGCTTTTCTGAGACTTCAAATAGTCAGTGTGTGGAACAATACAATCTTTAGGACAACAATTTTCACTGGATCAATGTGTGAGCATATATAGCACTTCTATGGATTCACTTAAACCTGTGTTTCCTACCAAAGAAGTAAACCCTGAGTGTTTAAGAGGTGAAGGGTCTACATCAAAGAGTGGTGGAGATAACTCTCTGAGTTTTTCTCATTGTGCTTAAGAGGTAAAAATTGAAAAGAGAGTTTGGTTAGATGTGAGTTACATGATAAAAAGAAAGAGGGTGTGAGAACAGAGTCAAAAGAAATATACAACTCTGCACTATCTTTTTCTGAGCCGGGCAAGCCACATTACTGATTTATCACGACTCTTTGGTGATTATCATTGAAACAGGCAATTAGCCCATGCCAACTCTTGTATTAACCCCACTAGCTACTTATTTCCTTCTCAACAGGGAAATACTTCACTTTTCCACGAGGAAGCAGCACATATGCTATCTGATCTTTATTTGGAAGGTTGGATATTGAAAAGAAGGAAATTTGCCCCACCTTCACACTTCATTCATGCACATTGAGTCTGTGGACACCTGTTATGTCCAAATAGTTTACACACTTTTAAGCCTAATAGATAATATTCTATTTTTCTTCCACACAATATCACGAATCTTTGTGATTCCACATGCTTATCTATGTGATATTGCCAAGAACAGTTTGAGAAGTTTATTCTTTAATTTACCTCAATGATAAATAGAAGTCCTATCAGAGCTTCATCATTGCCAACTCTGAGCATAGGCCACACAATTTTTTTATAAATAGTTGCTACTGTGCTTCTATGTTAGATGATTACCCCTGGTTACTTATTCTTTAATGCAGATTCTCATGAGCAGAATGTATTAGCTACTCTTCATCTCCTAGCTGTTTATCTACTATCGGTTACTACTCAAACTGGTTATACAAGCTTCCGCACATCAAATCGTTCTCTGATCGTTTGAGAGATAACTGAGACCAGAAAAGTAATGCAACAGTCAAGGGGGAGTACGCAAAGATCAAGATGGAGTATGCAACAATCAAGGGGGAGTCAAAGAAGAAATTGAAGCAACTGACATTGTGGAAGATCAGGAAAAGAAGACCCTTACAAGACTTGAAGTTTAACACACCAACGCCTCTAAAGAAATCAAGGGGGAGACTACAAAATGATGCTTTCTTTATAAAACATTAGGGGGAGATTGTTAGCTGTAATTAGCCCCTAATTTATATGAATGTTTTATAAAGAAATAGTGTCAAGGACTTATTTGTATTTGTTGAGTGTCAAGGGCTAAAGTTGTAAATAACCAATTGTTATATTGGTTATAAAGTCTTGTCTTAGAGAATTTTAGGTTAAGCCTCTATTTCTCCTTGCCTCTATTTTTCATCAGTCATACGTATAGAGAGAGAGAGAGAGAGAGAGAGAGCTTCATGTAAGAGAGAGTTGTTCTTCATTTCCTATATTGTAAACTCTTCTCTTTATCAATCAATACAAAGATTATTGCTATTATTATTGTTACTTGTTATATCTGGGTTTAAACAACTCCTATTCGAAGTGATGCGTGATGCCAGCGATTGGGCTGCGCGGGCTGTTCTCGGACAGAAAAAGAACAACGTTTTTCACCCCATTTATTATGCAAGTAAAACACTGATTGAAGCTCAGATTAATTACACTGTTACTGAAAAAGAATTACTTGCGGTGGTGTTTGCTTTTGATCGTTTCAGGTCATACTTGATAGGGACGAAGGTCATAGTGCACACAGATCATGCAGCGATCAAATATTTGATCAACAAGGCTGATTCCAAGCCACAGTTGATTAGATGGGTTTTATTGCTGCAAGAATTTGACCTTGAGATCGTCGACATAAAAGGAACAAGCAATCAGGATGCCGACCATTTGTCCAGGCTCGAGAAGACAGTGGGCACTGTCGATCCCACTCCGGATCCCACTCCGGTAAAAGAAACTTTTCCCGATGAACAATTATTATCTGCTCAACATCGTGAAAATAATATTCCTTGGTATGCTGATATTGCAAACGTTTTAGCAAGTGGACTTAAGCCCCACGGGATGAGTGGACAACCATTCAAAAAGTTTTTACATGACACACGACAATACGTTTGGGACAATCCTTTCTTGTACAAGATAGGGGCGGACCAAATATTGAGGCGTTGTGTCCATGGGAGTGAGAAACATCAAATACTCCATGGTTGTCACACATCCTACTACGGTGGCCACTTCGGTGGAAACCGTACCGCTGCAAAAATCATGCAAAGTGGATTCTTTTGGCCCACTGTTTTTAAAGACTCGTATGAATTTGTGAAAAATTGTGAGCAATGTCAACGTACGGGGAATATATCGCAAAGAAATGAAATGCCTCTTAACAACATTTTAGAGGTTGAACTTTTTGATGTTTGGGGAATAGATTTTATGGGACCTTTTCCGAATTCCAACAATAACTTTTATATCTTGGTTGCAGTAGACTACGTTTCAAAATGGGTAGAAGCCATTGCTTGTCACTCCAATGATGCTAACACCGTGGTGAAGTTCTTGCATAAAAATATATTCACTCGCTTTGGAACACCACGGGCATTAATCAGTGACGAAGTAACCTATTTTGTAAACAAAATCATGGACGCGGTTCTTGCTAAGTATGATATTCATCATAGAGTGGCCACCGCATACCATCCACAAACCAATGGTTTGGCCGAACTTTCAAATCGTGAAATCAAAGGGATTTTGGAAAAAGTTGTTAAACCGCACCGAAAAGATTGGTCAACCAAACTTGATGATGCTCTTTGGGCCTATCGAACGGCCTATAAAACTCCTTTGGGAATGTCTCCATTTAAATTAGTTTTTGGCAAGGCTTGCCATTTACCGATTGAATTAGAGCACAAGGCGTTCTGGGCCCTAAAAGAGCTTAACATGAGTGAGGATGCTGCGGGAATCAAAAGGAGTTTACAAATGCATGAGCTAGAGGAGTTGCGATATCACTCCTATGAGAACGCAAAGTTGTATAAAGAGAAGACCAAGATGTGGCACGATCGAAGGATCAACCATAGGGAGTTCATGGAAGGACAACAGGTACTATTGTTCAACTCCCGTCTCAAACTCTTTCCAGGTAAACTAAAATCAAGATGGACTGGACCATACACCATTGTCAAGGTGAGTCCTTTCGGAACAGTAGAGTTGAAGTCTCCACAATCGGGTCAGACCTTTAAAGTAAATGGACAAAGGGTAAAGCATTTTCTACATGAGAGTGCCCACATCCCCGCCCACTCTCCACCTCTCTATGGTTAGAGAAAGTCAACGCTGTTTGTAAATATTTTATTTCAGTTAATTGTTGTCTTTTTATTAAATTTGGTATTTTTAATTCTGCATGGTAGTTTATTTCTTTGTGTGTAGGAGAATTTTAGCACTTTTTGGAACAAAAAGGTTCGCAGTGGGCAGAGGCTGGTCACTGCACTCCTCACTCTCGGTCTGACTTATGAAGAGATGGTTTGGGGGGCCCAAGGCTGACACACATAATACTTTTTCTTACACATATGTCATCCTTTCCTGCCACTTGTCCTCCCCCCCACCTATTCCCAAGAGAAACCATCATTGTCCTTCTCTCTCTCTCTCCTAAAAACCGTTCCCTCTCAAAAGCCAAAAACCCCTCCTTTTCAAAAATAAAACCTCTCTCTCCATAAACCACCTATACTATTCATCTTCTTCTTCACCCACACGTCCGGCGATCCGCCGCCGAACCGACGAAGACAAACCACCGCAGGCCGTCACCAGCGATCTCAATAAAACCCCACCGATCTCCGGCGAACCTCCGGTCATCTCCAATGTTGCAGACGTAAGTTCGTCCAAACCAGAGAGTCCAAAAGTCGTATCTTCATCAAGGGTCTCGGACTTTGTTCAAACCCCTTTTGATGATACAGATTTGCAGGAGGATGAGGAAATGCAGAGGTTACGAGAGGAATACAACCAAAGGGTCGCGGAAATCAAGATAAGGAAGGAAGAAGCCGAGAGAAAACGCCGAGAGGAAGAGTAAAGATTAAAACGAGAAGAGGAGGAGAGATTGAAGAGGGAAGAAACCGAAAGATTGGCTAGAGAAGAAGAGGAGAGAAAACGAGTAGAAGAGGAAGAACGAAAGAAGGCTGAGGAGGCAATGATTCTCGAGCAAGAAAAGAAAAAAGCAGAAGACGAGCGATTGGCACGTGAGGAAGAAGAAAGAAAAAGAGTCGACGAAGAAAGGTAGAAAAAGATTAAGGAGCAGACTCAGACTGTAGAAACTCCCCAAGACAAAAATGCTGATAGTGTGGAGGATGTCCACACCACTGCCCACAGTGAGGAAACCCCGACCAGAACACTCCAGAGGAGCAGGGGAGTGGTTACACGATCTGGTGTAACCAAGAAGGCATCATCCGCAAAGCCTAAAAGAAAAGCATCGAGAAAAGGTAAGGGTATCGAACCCTCTTTAAGTTCTTCTTCTATTGATACTAATGCGGGGAGTGAACAAAACCCATCTGAAAACCCACATCTGTCCACTGTGGGGACTGTACATGCCTCCAGTGGGATTCTGAGGCAGTTCACTTCCCCCGCAGCTAGAGCCCACTATGAGTGTATTTGCACTCAGAAGTTGAATTTAGAGAGGGGTTTCAACCCCGATTTCGTAGAAGCCAATCCTTTTATCAAAGATAAACTAATAGCGCAAGATTAGGCAACCATTGCCACTGCCAATCGTCGCGCTAATGCATCATTAGTCCGGGAATTTTTTGCTGAGGCCTCCCAAGCCAAAGAACCATTTGTGAAGGTTAGAGGAAAGGTTGTGGACTATACTCTAGGTCAAATAAATCGAGTGTTAGGTAGAGGAGCCCCGGAACCTTGTGCTTTTGGACAGTTCCTGTCAAAGATGACTCTGGCTGATGAGGAGTTGATTTTAAAAGAAATAGCAATAGAGGGAAGGCCATGGAATAAAGATGGCCAGAGGAGGTGTCTATACGCTGGCTCCCTCACTACTGAGGCTGTTGTGTGGTTCCAATTCCTTCAGGCCTCTGTGGCCCCAACATCACACGACACGACTCTCTCCATGCATAAGTGTGCCATGCTTTACTGCGTTCTCACTAGAAAGAAGATCAATCTGGGAATCGTTATGCATGGTTCCATCCATCAGGCCCGAACATAATTGCTAATAGATGCCGGAGTGCCCACAGCTGAAGAGGACCAGTGGATCGTTTCCACGAAAAAACATCAGTATTCAGACCATTAAGAAGATGAGAAGAGAGATAGGAGGCCAGTCTGAATAGAGATAGGGGACACTGTGAAGTCTAAGTTTGAGGTGGGTAAGCCGTACCCACCTCCCAAAAAAAAGAGAAGAAAACACAAAAATACAAAAACAGAAGAAAAACGGAGTGTCACTAACAAAATTGATGGTGTGCCTTTTCTGGACCTTCAAAGTGACACTCCCACAGAAAAAGATGGTGTGCCTTTTCTGGACCATCAGAATGCCCACTCTCACAAAAACAACCATACCCAAATAAAGCCTGAAAGTGTGCGTCCATACCCATGAAAAATCTAAACCACTCAGTTCTCAAAATAAAAATCTCAAAGCGAGATCTTCGGTCTATGTTTGGAATTTCGTGCCAAAATCCTTGGGACAAACACTCAAAGCCACAAAACCTTTCGAACCCAAGAAAAGCCCTATTGATCAATTGTGAACAAGGAAGATTTCGTCAAGAACAAAAGTGAAACTTTAAAGTGTTAGAATCGAAAGAAGTATCCAAGGAGGGAGATCAACGTCCATTCAAGATGAGAAGTCGGAAAGTTCCTAAAAGCTCTAAGTGCATTATTTTTATTACTTGGGGACAAGTAATAGTTTAAGTTTGAGGTTGTGATAACTCTATTTTTAGAGTTATAATTTCCTTGTATTTCCTATTTTATTCTGTCAAATTTAGCCATTCCGCCTCTCAAAACCCCCATTCTTGGTATAAATCTCGAAAATGAGCAAAAAGAGCGAACTTTAGTGTTTAATAAACTATTTGGTAGAATTTGGGTGTTTTTCACGTTTTATCCTGCAGTGATCACTGTTGTGCCCACTCCGGCTGCCCACTATTCGAGCTGATAAAGAAAGACAAAAGAAACTACTAGTTGGGACTTAATTTGCTAGAGGAAGAAGGTTCATTAGCAGGGAAATGGCTGGAGGAAGTACAAAATGGCATCTACATTGAAGATTGCAACAAGTACTCCTTTCTGTACTTGGAGATTGACTTGGAAAAGGGTCCATTGGGTAATTGGTTTGCACAAGGTGCTGATTTCTGCCACAACACAACAGTTTCTCCTAGTATATAAAGGAGCATTTGGGTTCATTTATTACAATCTTGGAATCTTGCAATCATCTTAGGTTAAGCTTAGATAGTTGAATAGCTTTAATTTGTCTCATCTACCACATTAGTTTTAGTCTTTTATTTACTGCATTAACTTAGCTTTAATTTCTGTAATTTCCTTTCCTAGTTAATTGTAGTTCGTAAAACACAGTGGACAGGGACGAATTCTCGTTCCCCACTGTGAGTACTATGCAATCCACTATCAGTTTTATTTTTTGCAAATCTTCATCTTTTGTTTTCTTTAGTTCGGAAATGTTAGGCTAAACATCCTTTGGGATGTAGGAAGGAGAAGTACCTGGATTTTATTAAAAATGCTTGAGTAATCTTTATACTTAGAATATTTGTTGTTTTGGTCATTCTTTCTCGATATTTACCCAAAGATGCGAACAAGCCGATCACTTGCAAGGATCTAAAGTCCTGTTCTTAACTTAGAAATGAGTAGAACGCAGTGACACGAGCTTGAATGATGCTAGGGGATTCGAAAGAATTCTTATGACACTTACGAAAGTGAGGTCGGCACAGTGAGCTAATCTATGCCCACTGGAGTAGTAGGCAAGCTAATTTGTGTATTAAAAACACTTAGAGTATTTGTCTCTTCATATTCCATCGAGGCCTGAAAAGGTCCATTTTGAGATTACCATTAACAAAACAACAAGTACTAAGAGTATGGGATTTTTATCTAACGGTGTGAGTATTTTTTAACCGGGCTTTTCTAGCGAAAATGTCCACCACGAATACGAGGATCACTTCTAAGGACCGAGTATTTGGTATAAAATCTAGGGAAAATCCAACCTACATTCCCCCCTTTTAACCTTTTGTAAATCGTTTAAAGTAGCTATTTCACCAAACCAAACCAAAGTATTATTTTCCTCTCAAATTGAAACTTGTAAAAGGAGCTCATAAGAACCATATTGTCTTGATTGTCCAGTCCCTGTGAAAACGAAACTGGTATTTTACTAACTATTACTTGTTGTGACGATCATAGTGGACAGTGTACACTTGCACTTCCCACTGTGGACAGTTTGCAACCCACTGCGATTAAAACACATATTTCGCACGTGACACATATATTCACAAAGAATTAGCACATAATCTATCTATTCCTCACTCGGAGGTCTTAGATATTGAAAAAGGAAGATATCAGCTCCGGTCTCCGAACTTCATATTCTAATCACTGAGTCTATTGATTTTTAACTTGCGTCCCAGGTTAAGTCAATATTTGAGCCTAACTGATATAATTCATTTCCTTCACACATGCACGAGTCTTTGTGATTCCCCTCGCATATCTCCGTGATATTGCCGGAACAGTTTGAGAAGTAATTTTAATATTTTACTTCAGTGATAACTGGAAGTCCTGTCTGAGATACGCCATTGCCAACTCTGAACATAGGCCACACAATTATTTTAATTGTTGTGATAACAGTTACTTTTGTGTTTCTGTGTTAGTTGATTACCCCAGTCTGGTTACTAAACGTTTTATCTGGAATTTTTACTACTCGTCACTATTGTCTTTGAACGTGCATGATGCTCCGAATGCTCCTACTCATCATGAGGGGGAGAAAGGGTACAGATTCAAAGACACCGAATATCAAGTTGAGGGTGAGTTAGCAAAAGCCGAGGGGGAGTAAAGAAGTCCCCATGCAAAAGCCGAGGGGGAGTAACTGTTGACCGATTTTTAATCGAATGATTGATCTGTTCCGAGATCTAAAGAGTTTCAAAGTGCATTCAAGTAATCAAAGTGCTTACAAGTGATCAACTCTTCTCATCGTTTATCAAGTGGTGTTCGCTACAATTTAGTATTTCCTCTTTCAAGCATACTTGTTCTACATGTTCTTTTAAAGCTGAAATCAAATTCAAGAGCTTTATCCAAGAGCTTTATTCAAGGGGGAGCACTAAAAAGACATGAAGACAAGCAACACTGAAGTGTTTCAAAGATTCAAGAAGAAGAGAAGATCAAGACCTGAAGGTTTCAAGACCGATTTTAATTTATATATGTTTAGTGGGAGATTGTTAGGACCATAAATGTCCTACATATTAGAAAGATATATAAATAATTATATAGAGCTTAATTAGATTTATTAATTATTGTAAAAGCCTTATTTGTGTTAAATGGGCTTAGATTAGTTTGATGGGCCATGGGCCGTTGTGTCTAAAGGCCTTGGTATATAAGGTTATGTTTAGCCTTGGAATTAGGTTAGCGATTCATGAGAGCTTAATTGTTTTAGAGAGAGATAGTTGATATTCATTCAAACCTTTGTAACTATCTTGATTCATGAATACGAGAGGGATGACAAGTTGAAATCATTAATTGTTCTTGTTATTTCTCTTTGAATCGTTGTTACCTGATCAAACTGGGACTCACAAAATTCTTTGGCAGTCTTTAAACTCTTAGCTTTGAAGAATCTTCAGTCAAACTTGAAAAGTCTTTGTCTTTCTCTTTGTAAAGTCATTCTTCTTGAATATAATCTTCAACAAATTGTCATCAAGTCTTGAACATGAATTTCAGATCTTTACATCTTTAAAATCTTTGAAGTTTTAGTCTTTGAAGCTTTGAACTCAAACTCATTAAATAGTCTTTAAACGGTTTATTGAACTTTGTATCTTCATCTCTTTGAACTTTGAACTTTGAACAGTAACAATCTTTGAACATCTTTGAACATCGAACTCTCTCGAATCATCTCGAAACATCTTCATCTTGTTGACTTTGAAAAAATTTATGCTATATCTCCCCATTTATCTTTCATTGATATATCTCCACTTTTCTCCAGTATATTATTTCTCCCCCTTTTTGATGATTGTGAGCATCATGATCATCAAAACTTTCATCAACTTCAGCACGGTCTTTGAATACCACAAGTAACATTCTCCTCCTTTTGATATGATATAGCCGTTTCCAAAATAGATATATCCGAATCTTTTAAAATTTAGATATAATGAATGTGGTAACCCTGAAACAACATATGAATCTGTTAAAATGCCTGTAAGTAGCACATAACCACTTAGTACAACGGATGTACTTTGGAAATGGGTTTTTTGATGTTCACTCCTCCAGGGCTTCCATTCAATCATCGAAAAACACAAAAGAGTTTCTATGAACGTTATGACAAGAAAACATATTCCTTGTGTGTACGTGCATGTGTAGGAATGATTGAAGCAACTTATGCTTTTTCAGGCTCAAAGTGTGTAAACTGTTGAGACAACAACAAGTTTTCCACGGACTCAATGTGCATGATCGAAGTGCGAAGGTGGGGCAAACTTCCTTCTTTTTCAATATCCAAATCTTCCAAGTGAAGATCAGATAGATTATATGCTGCGTCCCCAATAAAAATTGAAACATTTATTTGTTGAGAAAGAAATGAGTAGCTGGTGGGGTGAAAGCAAGAGTTGGCATGGCCTCACTGCCTTTTTCAATGATGGTCACCAAAGAATGTGAACCAATCAGTAATGTGGCTTCCCCTGCTCAGAAAATGGTTGGCGCAGAGTTCTCTTATTCTTTTAACTCTGTTCTCACACCCTCTGTCTGTTTTTAATTCGCTCACTTCTAACCAAGCTCTCATTTACATTTTACCGCTCAGCACAATGAGGTTGTTCAACCGGATGAATATCCACCCCCACTCTTTGATGTAGACCCCTCACCCCTCAATTACTCAAGTATAACTTCTTGGGTAGGAAACACTGGTTAATGTGAATTCATTGAAGTTCGCACTAAAAAACAAGTAAGCGTAATTCCCCATAGACAATAAAATATGTTTACATAGGGAGGAACATATTTACTAGTTATATCATCCGCAATCGCCTGAATCTCGAGACGCTCTTCAAACAAATCATATACTTTATTGAGATAGGTACGACCCCCCCTCCGAGAACCGTATATGAGACTTTCATCTCGTACAGCTCAAGCAAAAACACCAAAATACTGGATGGACCAGATATGTAATACAAAGTTTTAAACTTCTTACTTTCCGATTCAATCTGCTTTGAAGATACGAATAAAAAAAATCCAAAAGTTCTATGATCTCACACTGATTCCCATGAAATTTTGTCCCTAAAATTTGCGTTGTTCAACAGTTTAGCATGAACAAATATGAATCTCAATATTTGAATGATATTGTCATCAGAATGTATGCTTCTCAATAATAACATGAAATATTTGAGCATTTGAACTTTAAAGATTTCTCAAAACAAGGATAAAGAATGAATGAAATGAATTCAAAGGACTTGTTTGAGAATCTGATAATGTATCAATCATATCAAATATTTTGAAATATATTCATCAATGGTGAGGGTATCAAAGAATTCGAATTTTGTTTATATGAACAAATATAAACAATCTTTTAATGAAACGTTTATATTGTCACGCTGAAAGAATATATATGATGCTCAAGAAAATTGAAAAACAAACGGTAGTATTACCATCGAAAAGTTGTTTCGGTTTGAGACATGGTAATAACAAAGTCAAAATGAAGCTGAACCAGCATGTATGAATACTTGAAAGTATAGAAAAGATAATACACAAGTGTTAACTTTTGGAAACACACGGTCAGAAATGATGTTATAATAATCCGAGATCTCCATGAAAAACATTTAAACTCACACTTCTAAATTCATAAAATTTGATTGAGAATAGAGAAGTGGTTTGAACATTTAGCAAAATATTTTTCATGCTCGGAAGTCATTCTTCTTTCAAACAATCTTTGATTAAGATTAGAAGATACTTACTATCAGAAACGTTTGACCTCCCCCTAAAATCATGATACAATGATTTAAAATCTTATAAGCTCCCCTTAACATGTCCAAAAGATATTTATTTTGACAAAATCTGCAAAATAACAAGACTTGGATTAAAATATCCTTAATCGTTAAAACGAGTTCTGAATTACCAGGATTGAAGTAAATTCAGAAGTCATAGTCGTTGAAGAACGAGTCCTGATTTGAAATGATCAGAAGTCAAAATCATTGAAGTACGGGTTCTGAACTGAATTATTCATAAGCCAATTATCTTTGAAGAACGAGTTCTGAACTGTGTATTCAGAAGTCAAAATCGCTTTGAAGTGCGAGTTCTAAACTGATATGTTTAGAAGTCATAATCTTTGAAGTATGAGTCCTGAGATGATTTACTCAGAAGTCTAATCTCTGCTACGCTCGGGTTCTAAACTGATGTGTTTAGAAGCCACAATCTTATACTCCCACTTAAAAGTACATGTACTCTTCTTCAAAAAACAATCTGCACAACATATGTTCTGTTCTTCAGTCATATGTGTGGTATACACATAATCAACACTACACATGATGAACCTGCAAAACAGATTAAGGGGCTGTTTACCAAAATTTTCATTATGTCCTGTATGGATAAATGTGTCTGTTTGGTTAAATTTTTCTGTCTGGATAAAATGTTGTTGTTGTTTACTTTTTTATCTGAATCAACAGTCTGAATAGCATAAATGACCGATTTACCCATGAGTCAACATAATCAAATCTGCTACTTTTTTTTAATCAATAACAATAATAGTAGAAGAATCAATAAATATAATCGACATAAAATCAGTAGCAAAAAATCACAACAACAAACTTGTGTTGCACATACTTGTGTAGCAAAAAATCAACAACAACAAACTTGTGTAGCAAAAAATAAACAACAACAAACTTGTGTAGCAAAAAATCAACAGCAACAATCTGCTACAAATGGCAGTAACAAATTCACAACAATCTGTTTTAGGTATGAATTGAAGAAGAAATGGCAGTAACAAATTCACAACAATCTGCTACGAATTGAAGAAGATAGGGCAGTTCCAAATGGCGACAAATTCACAAATTCACAAAATCCACAAATTCACAGTATTAGACAAAAAAACCACAAAGTTCACAAAGAAATCGACGAAGAAGAAAAGGCAGAAAAACGAAGAAGAAAGGGTAGAAAAACATACCTTCGTCGGTGGAGAAGAGAGGTTGCCGTCGCCGGAGAAAATGGTCGTCGTCGCCGGAGAAGATGGCTGTCGTCGCCGATGGAGAAGAGATGCGATAGAGAGAAGAGAGGCGATAGAGAGAGTCTATAGAGAGAAGAGAGCAACTAGGGTTTACCTTCTTTTCTGCTAAGGGTAAAATGGTCCACTTTTCATCTGAATGGGGACAACACCCATAAGATTACTGTGCGAATAAGCCGGCTCCTGTCCCATTAAGTCGTAAGTAAACACCTAATATTGTCTGCGCGAATAAGCCATTTTCTCCAATAAGCCCAATAAGTCATAAGTAAACACACCCTAAGTAGATTTTGGTACCCAACGGAACTTGGGTCCTGGTTTGTTAGGTGCAGTTCTCTTTGAAGAAATTCGATAAGTACCGTACCAATAATGAACATAATCTTTATGAACAAAATCATTAGTTCCATAGTAAGAACAACAAATTTTCTTTTATGCTAGCCTGATTAACTGATTTACAGAGTAAACTAAATCAGGGTTGACAAAAGATTTACCTTGAAATGCATTGTTCTTCTTCTTGGCATTTGATGTGGGAACCGATGATTTCAGAACATCTTTCTCGGGAGTTGTGCCTTTAACTCTCCAAACCATCTTTACCTTCTTGAAAACTTGATTATCTTTAGGCTTAGAAGAAGTATTATCTTTAGGCACATTCAAATTATTATCTGAATTATCAAACAGAGGATTATAAAAGAGATTGGAAGGATGAATCTGATCCTTTGAGAAACCATATGATCTGTCAAATCCTTTTGAAGAAATGTTTTTATTGATTTAACTTGAAGCCGTCTTAAACGAACATTCAGAATCAGCTGAGTCTACAAGTGGAGTATGAACAATCGTATCAAGACTATCTTGTTTTGAAACCTTAACCTTAAAGACTATGTCTTCAAGTTCTTTAACTTTGTTAATTAAAACATTTCTCTCTTCAAATTTTACCTTTTGCTCCTTCATAATATCTGTTGATAAACCAAATAACTTCATTGTCAGCTTCTTTATCTCATTTTCGAAAATCTTTCTTTCATCTGAAAAATCATCTTTCACGCTTTTTGCTCTAAAATTTTCAACTTTCATCTTTTCAAGCTCTTTTCTATCTATATCTAGTTCTTTTTCCAAATCAGATATCTTTTGTGAAAGCTTAGGACTTTTTGTTTCAAAAGATTTTCTTTCAACATCAAACTCAGATCTCTCTATCTCAAGCTTTTCTTTTTCTAAAAATAAAACTTTATCAAAATCAAAGTTTTGTTTTGAAAGTTTTACATTTCTAGTTTCACAAGAATTTTTTTTCTTTTAAAATCATTTCTTTCAGATTCAAAGATCTTTTCTAAACGGTTCTTCTCATCTTGAAAACCTGTGTTGTCAAAGTCCAACTTCTTGACAACTTTTGCATTGATCTGCTTTTCTGCTTGAATACCTTTCAAATCTTGTATTTCAGCTTCAAGACAAGAAACCTTTTCCTTTAACTTAACGTTTTCACATTGTAAGGCTTTTGTGTTGTCTTCAAGCTTTTTCGTTTGATCCCGAAGATTTGAATTCTCAACTCTCAGTGATAAAATTGTTTCCCCTCTTCTTGTAGACATATTGATAAGACCCTGGAAACAATCAAACAAACAAATCAATTGTAAAATATCAAAATATTACCTAATAGAGTGATCGTCAAAAGAAACTTCGCTTAGAAGTTGAATTTGTGCACACATTAATAATATGAAAATTAACAGAATATATGAAATATGAGTAACAAAAGTTTTAAGCCCTTTGATCTTCACGGTTGAACTTTTCAAGATTTAATGTCCCCCTCCTGAGACTTAGCACGGGGGTTTCGCAGGCAACAGTGGAAAAAAACTTTTTGAATTCGCAAGCAGTTAGTTGCGAAAACTATTCTTTTCGCAGGGTGAAGGATGCGAAAACTTTATTTTCGCAGGCTAAAGGATGCAAAAACTTTCTTTTCGCACAAAGAAGGTTGCGAAAACTATTCTTTTCGTAGAACGTTAGTTGCGAAAACAAATCTTTTCGCACTTAGTTAGTTGCGAAAACTAACTATTTGATTCACGACCCTTGCGAAAACTTTTCCCAACACCTTTTCGAAATCCTTCTTTGCGAAAAATTTTATGAACCTGCGAAAACTTCAAATCTTGCGAAAAGTCGAACCAGAAAACTTCAATCTGCCATAGCTTGCTCGATTCTTCGAATTTCTTGATGAAATTTTGCAGGGTTGCTCGAAAATCAATTCTGAACAACTTTGTAGTTGATCAGATCTTCTAAAAACATCAAATTCAAAGTTTTTCGATTGAATTACAGAACTGATCTGTTTTCGAACCAAACTTGTACAAATCTCACAAATTCTCTTAATATGTAAAGAATTCGATCAAATCATCTAAACGACTGGTGTTCCAAATCATAAAACGAATCTAATACCATCAAATTCGAATCAAAATCACTGCAATTTAGCAGAATTCGAATCCTCCACAGTAACTTTCAAAAAATAACAAAAAGTCTTCAAAATTTGATCAATTCTTGTTGAATCTTTGACGAATTTGTGCACAAATCTTTCTCCCAAAGCTCTGATACCAAATGTTAAACAAGATCTATTAGGTAATCATCAAATCATCTCATTGATCTTGAACATAATAGAGAATTTCATATGATTGATGCACTTTCTCTTACCTTGCTTAATCTCTAAGCAAGTCTATTTATACTTCCTAATTACAAGACATTAAGTCCTAATTACATTGTGTGAGTCCATGATCTTCAACACTTGAAGTAATTGTAACAAGATATGGAAGGAGAGAACTATTTATTATTGAAATGTAAACCTAATCTAGAGAGAGAACTCAAGAATGTTTAAGAGCTACATTTTGTATTAATGAACTTGTTATTACAAACATACATGAAATGCCCTATTTATAGCCCTTCCCCTTGTTACAACAAGTAAGCCCAAGCCCATTTACATGTCTAAGCCCATTAGGCCCAAATCTATTACTTTACAAAACTTTCTAATTATTTAGGACAACTTAAATGTCCTAACACATTGACTTTATACTAACACTACTTTGACATTACATGACTTTGACTTTATACTTACATTGAATTTTACATAAATCTTGAATACAATACAATGCCCTAACAGAAGCTGTCAACACTACGTGCTTTACGCAGAATATATCGCTGATCGTCAAGAGATTCAACAAAACTGCCTATGAACTCTTCCACGGAAGAAATCCATCTATCAGCTTTCCTCACATCTTTTGTTGTCAGTGCTTCATCCTAAACAACAGAGATGCTCTTGGAAAGTTTGATCCTAAAGCTGACGACGAAATATTTCTTGGATATTCTTCTATATCCAAAGCCTTCAGAGTCTTCAACAAACGAAGACAAACTGTAGAAGAAACTATCCATGTCACTTTTGACGAGTCCCGTTTAGCGAACTCCAAACCAACTGCTGATAGCAAAGTACTTACTCAGTGGATGTTTCCTAACCCTGACCCTTAGGTCAATGACCCTACCGCTGATGGTGATCTTGTCATCATTCCTAGCATGCAGTCAAGTGAAGCTGAATCATCCTCTTGGGTTTCAGCTATTCCCATTAACACTGTACCTGCCTCTGAACCATCAACCTCTAATAATCCATCGACTTCTCAGCAATCAGCAAATGAACCTCTATCTGGACTTCAGCTTCTCCTGCTTGAACTACCTGAAATCGCTAAAGCTACTTCTTCAGCTTCCCTAGAAGTTCCATCTGAGTCAGCAACTCATGCTCCTACTCAGCGACGCATGCTCTTGCTCAGCGACTCATGTGTAATAACCGGGTATTTTATCTAAATTTAATTTGGTTTATTTATAAGTAGTATTTTAATTTAATATTATGAAGTTAGAAGTTAAAGGGTAAGTTATAATTTTAATATGGAAGTATATGGGTGTATTTTGCCATATAGGAGAAGTTGAGGATTAAATTGGTCTTATTACTAAAACTAGTCACTACCTCCACCGCCTTTAGCATACCAAATAGGAGATGAAGTCTTCTTTTAGCCAAAAACAAGAAATATCCTAGTGTGTGTGTGTGTTTCGTGAAGAGAGAGAGAAGAGAGAGAAGAAGGAAAACTAAGGAAGAAGAAGGAAAAGCTATAGATTTTCTGCTGGAATTGCTTATAACAACTGAAGAAAACAAGGTAACAATCTATCCTAATTCTTCCTTTTTAGGTATAATAGGTTTTACATGAACCTTAGAAGTGGGTTATGTTTCTTTTAGAAAGATATGATAATTTTGGGTTTGGAATAGTGTTCTAATGGTAGTATAAAACATATCTGCAAAGTTACATAAACCGGCATAGAATAAAACTGCAAAAATCTGGGTTTTAGGATGAAACAGTAGACTGAGACTTTCATCGAAGTCGCAGTAGGCTAGTATTCATCGAAGTCGCAGTAGGTTAATATTCATCGAAGTCGCAATGGACGACTGCGACATTCATCGGAGTCGCAATGGTTGGTTGCGACTTGGGTATGAAGTCGCAATGGTCGTTTGCGACTTGGCTTGGAATCGCAGTAGTTGATTGCGATTCGGGTTTGGGATCGCAATAGTAGGTTGCGACTCCAGGGTGGAATCGCAGTGGTGTATTGCGACTTAGGGTGAAGTCGCAATAGTGGGTTGCGATTTCGGGGGTGAAGTCGCAGTAAGAGGTTGCGACTTTGTACTGTTCATCATGGTTGCGACTTGTACTGTTCATTGCGATTTCATGTCTTTTTGGGGTTGCGACTTGGGTTAAGGATTTCGTGAGTTTAGTGTTAAGAGAAATATTTGGTATTTTGTGATTTCAGATTCGGTGAAGGAGCGACTTACGTGAATTACCTTGAAAGAGTTTTTGTAATAACGCACGAGGTGAGTTTTTATTTGAAATGTTTTTCAAATGGAATACATATATGTGATTAAATGTAATATGTTGCATATAGCGTTTATATGAATATTACATTGTATGAGTACTAGTTGGCCGGGCTTAGGACCGGTGAAAGTTGGCTGTACAAAGGGACAGTGGTGTTGGCTGTATTTAGTACAGCGGTGTAAATTAATTAATTGGCTTGCTACCAATTAATATGGCCAAGGAAAAGAAAAGAGATAGAGATGGAAAGATACATGATGCATGAGTCATATTTGGTATTCTTACGTGAATTATGTGCAAATGTTTTCTTTTACTAACGGGGATTTTTCTCACTAGACCTCAAGGTCTAACCCTCATTTTTGTTTTAAAATATGCATTCCAGGTCATGGAGCAAACAAGAGACAATGATAGGATTTATCATGTTAGCTTTTGTGGATGTTGAATGATTATGAAGATTTCAGTTATAATTAGTAGCTGTTATGTATTTTACTTTATTCGAAAAAGTTTGTACTGAAAGACCTAATTGTAGAATTTAAGGGACCATATTTGGATTATGATATGTTATTTTGTGATGAATTATATGAAACTTGTATGTTGGGAATAAGGGATGTTACAGATGGTATCAGAGCCTTAGTTTAAGAGATTTAGGTATTAGTATCTGTACCTAGACTTAAACTGCATGCGAAATAGGATGTCCTTGTTATTATAGAACCTTGGGATGATAAATATAAAAAGGTAGAAGGAGCATCATGTAAGGTAATTTCAGATTACACCTGGCCATTGTAATTATGATCCTACAGGTACATGTTTGAACCAGAATACTTTATTATATGGGGTATGTGCTTATGTGTATATTAACCTTGTTGAATCCACAGAATGGCAAGTGGAACGAGACAAACAAACCGAGAAGGGGAAGGAAATCCGAATAGATCTAATCCAATAGCCGGTGGAAGGGGAAGAGGGGTAGAAAGAGGTAGAGGTAGGTCAGGGGGCAGAGTACAGGGGCGAGGCACAGAGTTTGTTACGAGAGACGACCTAGCGATTGAAATGGGAAGACTTCAGGCAAATATCCAAGCTATGTTTAACCAGACTCACCATACGGAAACAGAAATACCAGACCCTACCTTTGAAAACGAGGTGCCTATCGCACCTATTGTCACATCAGCACCAAGAAAGTGTGATTATAAAATGTTTTTAAGCTGTAAACCACCCACCTATGGAGGGGACAGAGATCCAGTAAAAGCAATGCGATGGCTGAAGGAAGTTGAAGTTGTATTTAAAACAAGTAAATGCGCGGAAGAAGATAAAGTGTTATATGGAACAGCAATGTTGAAAGCGGATGCCTTGTATTGGTGGGAGGCCCTCATTGACTCTGAAGGACCTGATGTATATTCAACTTTTACTTGGGGCGAATTCTCGAGAGCATTTAAGGAACAGTTTTGTCCGCAAGCCACAGTTAGACAGTTGGAAGAGGAATTCCTGAGTCTACAACAAGGAAATTTGTCAGTAAGAGACTACACTGCCCGTTTCTTAGAAAAGTCGCGTTTTGGGGAGTATTATGTTGCCACAGAAAAGATGAAGATGGAAAGGTATGTATTCGGATTGAACTCAGAGATTAGAAAGTTAGTGACTGCAGCGAGACCTAATACTTTTTCAGAAGCGGTAAATGCTGCGGAAAATGTGGAGCGAGACAATAAGAGGAATGTTGGGGATAAGAGTGCTGGGAAAAGAAAGTCGGAAGAAATGACGCATGATTCAACGGAATACGAAATTCAAAGGTTCGATAGTCGCATACCTTTTAGAGAAAATGAAAAACTATGTCTAAAATGCAACCGCATACATCAAGGAAATTGTTATGTTGATGCTAGAAGTTGTTACAAGTGTGGAAGGATGGGACACATCGCTAAGAATTGTCGCGCAAATCGATTCTGTTTTGTTTGCAATTCCCCTGATCATATTCAGTCAGAATGTCCACAGTGGAAAGCACGCCAGGGTAGTACAACAGCGAGATTAACGGAAGTTGAATCGGGAAAGGTACAAGGGTCTGGAGCACCGAGGGTTCAAGGCCGTGTTTTTCAGATGACGGAACAAGAGGTAGAAGAAAGTCCTGACAAGGTTACAGGTATATTTCTATAAACTCTATACGTGCTAAAGTGTTATATGACTTCGATACGAAGTGGTTCTTGGTATTTTGTGCTTTTGTTACTTATTGGTGTTAGAGGTATAGATAGAGGCGGAGTGTCTATTCAGTTAGTTTCTATAGTTTTGATGAAGTTCGAAGTAGTAATCATAAGTATTCTTACCTTTTAGTCTGATCGAATTCCGGGACGGAATTCTTTTAAGGGGGAGATGTTGTAATAACCGGGTATTTTATCTAAATTTAATTTGGTTTATTTATAAGTAGTATTTTAATTTAATATTATGAAGTTAGAAGTTAAAGGGTAAGTTATAATTTTAATATGGAAGTATAGGGGTGTATTTTGCCATATAGGAGAAGTTGAGGATTAAATTGGTCTTATTACTAAAACTAGTCACTACCTCCACCGCCTTTAGCATACCAAATAGAAGATGAAGTCTTCTTTTAGCCAAAAACAAGAAATATCCTAGTGTGTGTGTGTGTTTTGTGAAGAGAGAGAGAAGAGAGAGAAGAAGGAAAACAAAGGAAGAAGAAGGAAAAGCTATAGATTTTCTGCTGGAATTGCTTATAACAACTAAAGAAAACAAGGTAACAATCTATCCTAATTCTTCCTTTTTAGGTATAATAGGATTTACATGAACCTTAGAAGTGGGTTATGTTTCTTTTAGAAAGATATGATAATTTTGGGTTTGGAATAGTGTTCTAATGGTAGTATAAAACATATCTGCTAAGTTACATAAACAGGCATAGAATAAAACTGCAAAAATCTGGGTTTTAGGATGAAACAGTAGACTGAGACTTTCATCGAAGTCGCAGTAGGCTAGTATTCATCGAAGTCGCAGTAGGTTAATATTCATCGAAGTCGCAATGGACGACTGCGACATTCATCGGAGTCGCAATGGTTGGTTGCGACTTGGGTATGAATTTGCAATGGTCGTTTGCGACTTGGCTTGGAATCGCAGTAGTTGATTGCGATTCGGGTTTGGGATCGCAATAGTAGGTTGCGACTCCAGGGTGGAATCGCAGTGGTGTATTGCGACTTAGGGTGAAGTCGCAATAGTGGGTTCAGATTTCGGGGGTGAAGTCGCAGTAAGAGGTTGCGACTTTGTACTGTTCATCACGGTTGCGACTTGTACTGTTCATTGCGATTTCATGTCTTTTTGGGGTTGCGACTTGGGTTGAGGATTTCGTGAGTTTAGTGTTAAGAGAAATATTTGGTATTTTGTGATTTCAGATTCGGTGAAGGAGCGACTTACGTGAATTACCTTGAAAGAGTTTTTGTAATAACGCACGAGGTGAGTTTTTATTTGAAATGTTTTTCAAATGGAATACATATATGTGATTAAATGTAATATGTTGCATATAGCGTTTATATGAATATTACATTGTATGAGTACTAGTTGGCCGGGCTTAGGACCGGTGAAAGTTGGATGTACAAAGGGACAGTGGTGTTGGCTGTATTTAGTACAGCGGTGTAAATTAATTAATTGGCTTGCTACCAATTAATATGGCCAAGGAAAAGAAAAGAGATAGAGATGGAAAGATACATGATGCATGAGTCATATTTGGTATTCTTACGTGAATTATGTGCAAATGTTTTCTTTTACTAACGGGGATTTTTCTCACTAGACCTCAAGGTCTAACCCTCATTTTTGTTTTAAAATATGTATTCCAGGTCATGGAGCAAACAAGAGACAATGATAGGATTTATCATGTTAGCTTTTGTGGATGTTGAATGATTATGAAGATTTCAGTTATAATTAGTAGCTGTTATGTATTTTACATTATTCGAAAAAGTTTGTACTGAAAGACCTAATTGTAGAATTTAAGGGACCATATTTGGATTATGATATGTTATTTTGTGATTAATTATATGAAACTTGTATGTTGGGATTAAGGGATGTTACATCATGTTCCTGCTCAGCGATGGACTATGAATCACCCCATTGATCAAATTCTTGGTGATCCAAACGCAGGTGTTCAGACTCGTCGAAGTTCAGGTAACATCGGTTTATATGTTAATTTTATTTTGCTGATTGAACCAAAGAAAGTTGATGATGCCCTCAGAGATCCAAATTGGGTTTGCGCTATGCAAGAAGAGATGACTGAATTCGAAAGAAACAAAGTTTGGAATCTTGTTCCCAGACCATCTAACAAGACAGTGACAGGCACTAAGTGGGTCTATCGAAACAAGTTAGATGAACATTGAACAGTAACTCGCAAAAAGGCTCGTCTAGTTGCTCAGGGATACAGACAAGAGGAAGGTATAGACTACGACGAAACTTTTTCCCTTGTGGCAAGACTCAAAGCTATTCATCTATTTCTAGCATACGCAGTTCATAGAGACTTCAAAGTTTGTCAAATGGATGTCAAGTCAGCGTTCCTAAATGGAAGGCTGAATGAAGAAGTCTATGTTGAACAACCTCCATGATTCTCTGATCATAAGCATCCAGGTTATGTCTATAAACTGGATAAGGCACTTTATGGCCTGAAACAAGCACCTTATGCATGGTATGACACTCTATCCTCTTTTCTCCTTATTGAAAAATTTGAGCGTGGTAAAATTGATAACACTCAATTTTTCAGGAAAGTAAAAGGTCATATCATTCTTGTACAAATATATTCAATGATATTATATTTGGTTCTACTAACCCATCTTTATGTACTCGATTCGCTGAAAGAATGAAATCTGAATACAAAATGAGTATGATGGGAGAGCCCGACTTACTTCCTTTGACTCCAAATCAAGCAAAATGATAAGGGTACATTCATACACCAAGGTAAGTATGTTAAAGATATGCTGAAAAAATCGATTTAACTCAAAGCTCAGCTATGAAAACCCCTATGGCACCTCCACTGACACTTAACAAAGATCCTTTAGGGAGCCTGTTAATGTCATTGCCTACAGAGGGATGATCGACTCTCTTCTTTATCTAACAGCGAGTCGTCGTGATATTATGTATGCTACCTGTCTTTACGCACTATATCAATCTAAACCAAAGAATCACATCTAATCGCTGTAAAGCAAATCTTCAGATATCTGAAGGGTACCGCCAACCTAGGTCTTTGGTATCCCAAAGACTCAGGGTTCGATCTAACTTCCTATTCAGATAGTGACTTTGCAGGTTGCAAGCTGGATAGAAAAAGCACCACAGGAGGCTGTCAACTCCTGGGTGGAAAGGTGGTAAGTTGGACAAGCAAGAAACAATGTTCAGTGTCCACTTCTACCGCAGAAGTTGAGTATGTAGTTGCTGGAAGTTGTTGTGCTCAGGTCTTATGGATGAGAAATCAGCTATTAGACTACGACTTTCAGCTCTCCAAAATTCCAATATATTGCAACAGCACAAGTGCCATCGCAATAGCAAACAATCCAGTGCTACACTCAAAGACCAAACACATCGAGATCAGGTATCACTGTATTAGAGATCATGTAATGAATGGTGATATAGAACTTCACTTTATACCTCCTGACTTTCAGTTAGCTGATCTTTTCACCAAACCTCTTGATGAGACAAAATTAAACTTTCTCATCAGTGAGCTTGGCATGCTGAACCTTGAAGAGTAAATCTTCAGTGGTTATGCATTGTGTCAGTGATAAAGGAAATTCTATGTCCTTATTTATCATCTAATCTCTGAACAAAATGATTCGCTTATATCAAGGTATGTTTTTTATTCCTTTCGTTGAAGCTTACTTCAGTTGTTGTTTTTCATAACTAAATTGATCACTAAATCTTTTCTTCAAGGATTCTTTTGAAAGAACAAAACTCATCGCTGATCTTTCTTAAATCAGTGACTCCCCATTTTTCAAATTATCTCTGATATTTTTTTACCTATCAGGGAAGAAATTTTCAAATGAAAAGACATTTCTGACAGTGACGTCATCAAAACGGATAACCCATGGCACGAATTTTCGTCTGACACATTCGCCCGTTTCGAATTCTTGTCCAATAAACTTCAACGGACGTGTCGTGTGTCATGATGAGTACTTTTTCCCGCTCATCACGTTCTCTCACTACTCTCACTATATAAACACTTCTTGTTTATATTTTTTTCTTTTACGCTCTCAAACTCTCTAAAGCTGGAAGAATTTCCCTAAGCATTTGCTCTTGGATTATTGTAAACCTGATACTCGAATCTTCAATTGATCTTCAAACGGGTTCTTACTTTTAAATCCATTTCTCATCTTAAATCTTTTCCAAAACCTGTTTTTGATCACATTTCTTGTTCTAAAATGATCAAAACAAACGTTCTTCACATAAGATCATCTTCTTCGTGATCTTATGAAATAAGACTTGAAAATAGTTTTTTTATTAAGTTTAAAACAAAAATCTTAAACTTGATTTTCATACGTTTTTCCATCATCCATTTCCATAAAAGGAAACTGGAAACACTCCTTTTCACTAGTTTTACTCTTTTCAAAACTAGAAAACCCACATTTTACTGTTTCTTCCCCAAAAAGGAAATTGTAAAACCCAAAAACCTTCAAAACCCTTATTTGGATAAAATATTTCCATTTTAAGAAGTTCCTTATTTTTCAACTTTTGCATGTTATTCAGAAATGGCTTCCTCAAACATTGCTACTACAAATGCTACCAACGCTGTTTCTCCTATCACCATGACCAAGGTTGGACACATGAAGGGAGAAATGAACCAGATTGTACTAGCCACCAACAACTCTCTAGCCCTGCTAGAGTTTCATAAGAAAAACTCAGCCCTCCCATCTCACTAACGCAATCAACTTCTTGAAGACCTGCACTCTAGCCACTGCCATGACTATCGCTCCACCTACACATCGCCGCCTTCTACAACAGTTCTGGTACACTGCCAAGCGTACCACTAAAACCTTGAAGAAAACTGGAAAAGAGTACTCAGTGATCGGTTTCCAAACTGAACTGGGTCGCGATGCTATTACTCCTTCAGCCCTCCGCTCTGCACTGAACCTTCCAAGGCGTACCAAATAAAGCCCATTCGTCCCCTTCATCGACCCTAACACCACTGAAGGAGAGCAAGAACTGATTGATTTCCTTGATCTCATGAACTATGCATGGGACAAGAACCGCAGCATGAAGGATGATAATAAACTCACCAAAGTCCTCAATAACAAAATTCCTGCCGAGCTGAACTTCATATTTGTCCACGTCATCTCCTGCATGACGGCTAAGGTGGGCTCCACTGATCAGGCTACCAAGCCTCAGGTAGCCATGGGATACTGCCTGCTAAAAGGGCTCAAAGTTGATTATATCCGAATCATTTTCGAAGACCTGATGGAGAAGGTCGAGAAGCCTGAATGATCCCTGAACGTTCCATAACCCCGCTTTATCTCTGCAGTCCTCCAGATGCTCTTCGGGTCACACTACCCCAAGAAGGGAGATTACAAACTATCTCAGGTCGGCCCCAAGGTTCTCGACTTCAAACCGATGCAAGGCGAGGTAAGACTCTCTACTCTACTCTCTCTTCTTCGCACTACTTCTTCTCCTTCAGCGGCATAACCCTCCGCTGATACCCATGCTGCTACAACCACCTCTTCCAAAAAGAGAAACAATATGACAACCCCCTTGGCACCCATAAGTCCAAGAATACCTCCAAGGAGCAACCCAAGCCTTCCCAGGCTCAAGAATCAGTGATTGCCTCTTCACAGACAACACTTGATAATTTCATGGTCAACTCCTCCACATCTGCAATAGTCGCCCCTACTACCACTTCAGAGCTTCAAGTCTCTGAAGCTTCACTGGAAGCTACCCCAATATCTTCAGTGCCTCTAAACGCTGAAGAGATCTTTCTCAACGACTCCAGCGTTGACACTGCTGCACCATCTTTATAAGCCCCCGATTCTTCTACCCCTTTGGTCATCTCTACTTTCAGCACTGCTCCTACGGTTCCATCTTTGTCACTGATGGATACAAGCGCTGCTATGCTTCAGAATTTAATGCAACGTAACTCTACAGGACCTGTAGGATCTTCTACAACTATTCATGTTCGTTCAATTGAGGACGACATGGAATACTTTGGAGGTAACAGGGACTTCAATGCCTTCTCCAACCCCAATCCTACAGGTATCAAAACAGATTCCTCACACCTCTCTGAAACCCTAACTTTTAAGATTTCCTTTGCTCACAAGTTACATTCTTTTTCAGGTCCTAATCTGGGCACGATCAGCACGTCCCTCAAGGGCATCGCTGATAAAGTGGAATCTCTCTCCACCAACCTCGGATCAAATACCTCAGTGATTAACGACGATGGGGTGACGCTGAAGAACATAACCACCTCCCTAGAAGAGAAAGCCACTACTACTGATCTTTCATCTCTGAAAGGGGGAGTGAAGGACCTGGAGTTTTCTCTCAACAACAACACAATAGCGATCCAGGCCGTCCAATAAGAGGTCGCCATAATCTCCAGCGACTACAAGGCTCTCTCTCTATCTACTTCACTAGTCTCAGCGGTGAAGTCGGGTCCCTGAAATCAACCGTCTCAAACCTCCAAGGTGAGGTGAGAAGCGTTTTTACAAAGGTCAGGGAGTCCAACTCGCTGCTCACTAAGATCCTAGAAAGGATGGATGCCCCAACGGTCCATGTCTCCTATTTCTCTCAACATGATAGACAACTTCTCGGGATGACAGTGGATTTCGTTATTCTAACTACATCTCGCATTCCTGACCTGGAAACCAGGTTGGAGACTGTTGATGTGTTAACGGCCTCCACTTCAGGGCACCCTGGCCAAGAAGAGAGGCTCCTTGAGGAAACTACTACTGCTGCTACGGATACTGCTGTTACCTCCCCCCATTTAGGTGAGAAGGGGGAGAAGAACGCTGAAGACTTCCCCCTAAATGTTGAGGGGGAGGAAGAGAACACTGAAAAAGACCCTCAGAAAGTTGATCATCCTGAGGGAACCGTTGAAAATCTTTCTCCTTCTGAGGGGGAGCAAGGCGAAGACCCTCCTCACTCTCCAGCTGAAAAGACCGTTGAAATCATCACCGATGATGAAGAAGAAGAAGAATAGGAGGAGCTGGACATAGAAGATCCAAAACCTTCATCTCATCCTGATCCTAAGGATGATGATGAAGATGATGATGGAGACCATTTTTGGTTTGAGCCTGCCGCCGTGAAGGCTCCTGCACTGAAAGGCGTTTCCATAAATGAACCAGGGGAGAGGAACACCAAGTCTCCTGCGAAGAAGACTTCAGGCAAGGAAAAGGGCCTTGTTGCTGACAATTTGGCTTTCCTCTTGAAGAAACCAACTTGTCAGGTATGCTACTATTTCTTTCCATACACTACCTCTCTCCTCTATCCCTGCTCAATTGCTACCCTTCTTCTCCTAAAACCTCTAAACACTTAGCAAAGTTCTTTATGTATCTCTTTCTACCTCAAATGATATAACTCATTTGATCTTTTTGTTTCATCCAGTCCTCTCTCCTGCTTGAGGATACCGCTAAAGCTCCCCACGCTCAACAAGTAATCCCAACTATCAATGCTGATGAACAAATAATCCTGGTCTCTGTCCTGAATGAGACTGATGAACAAAGAAATGAAGAACAAGAGCTGCTTTCTCATCCTAGAATACCTTCTCTACCTCGTCAGTGGTCAGATGAAGATGAACACAGAAGGAAAGCAGCTATGATCCAACAGCTGAAAAGTCAGCGACTTATCCCTTCCCATCTCAGTTGTCTGACTCTGAGGAGTTCGCTGAAAGTCTCAAGGCTGAGAAAATCCTTGCTGAACAACAGAAAACTGAGCTAAATGATAAAACCTTTGCTCTTGAACTTGCCTAACATTCAGTAAAGGATCCTCAGCTGAAGAAATTTCCCCTCAGAGTCCAGCAACAACTGCTTAAAGAGGCTGGCAAGAAGAAGACAAAAAAGACGAAGGTCAGCGACACCACCTTGGCCTAGTGTAAAAAGAAAGTCCACTTCAGGAGTTTACCAGCAAGAATCCAACATGTAAACCTGAAGAGGAGAACTGTCAGAGGAGTCTCACTAATCGAAGTCACAATGACCAGGAAGAACGGTGTGGCGAGAACCTATTATCTATCAGCATTAGAGCATCTTGGAATAAATGAATGGTTGGAGATTCGGGTTGCAATTCAGCGATCCCGATCATGCTTTAAGCCCTGTGTTGAAAGTTCTATCAACAAGCTAATCGACCAAGTCTCTTCAATGGTTGATTTGCCTCCTCCTCCAGCCATCCAACAAAAACGAAGCGCTCCAAAAAAGAAGGCTCTGCCATCTTCAGGGCCTGTTATACGGAACAAGACTGGTGTTGACATTTTCATGAAGCTGTACTCGGTCCAAATGCTGATCTATCAGTCCTCGACATCTCACTGCCACCCGATATTGATTTCGAAGCTGTAAAAGTTGTAAGTGAACCCTTTGGCATGTTCTGTCTAGATTACAATTGTCGCAAGTGCTTCCAACGCTGGTCTGAGTTGCCCATCGCTCCTATCGAACAACTCAGAGACCTATTATACTCGTGCGATCGCTCCTTCCTTGGAACATTCATGAAACCCTAAATCTACCGTGAATCCAAATAAGACGGGAACAGGGAGTAACAGTCCCTGACTGGATGATTCCAAAGACTGACACCCTTGATGAACTTCTTATCAAGGAAGAACCTGAATAGCTGATATGATCTCTTGTATTTCTTCTATCTTATTAGCTGATAACTTTTTGTACTTGTAAATTCTTTTCACTATACTTGTAGTTTTTCAACTTCCCTTGTAATCTTGTATTTACGAAGTAATAAAAAGTTTCAGTGAAGTACGTTACTCCTTCAGTACTAAAAAAGATCCCTGAAAACAGTAAATGGGACACGTATTTATGAGTCCTCTTTATCCTTATGTTTTTACTTAGCAATTTTCTTTTATTGCTTTGTCATCACCAAATAGGGGGAGATTGTTGATCCAAATCCTTCAGTTATTTGATGATGACCCTTAAAATCACTTAGGGGGTGTTTGGTTGGGGGTATTGAGGGGTAAAAAATGGGAATGATAATGAAAACTACTGTTTGGTTTGATATAATATAATGGAATCATTACCCCAAACCCATTAATTTCCATTCCTGACCAAATTGGGGGGAATGAAAATTTTATTCCCGCTTAGTCATTTTTTCTCATACGTCCCTTCATTTCTCGATGTTGAATGAAAAGTACTTTTTATCTTCACGTTGGACGTCACATATTTGTATTAAAAAGTTTATATAAATTGTTTTCTATTAATTATATTGGTTTAACCAAACAACATCAATGGAATGCTCATTCCTATTCCCATTCTCCTTCATTCCCATTTTCATTTTCATTCTCATTCCTTAAAATGAACCAAACGCCCCCTTAGTGAAAACTGTAAGTAAACAATATGTATCAGTGTTTCACCATCTAAGAAAATATACTAAATCTGTTTAGTATCGCTGATGGAAAACATGTTCTTTAAAATTATACTTCAGCGATAACTGTACATCAGCGAGACCTGAGCCTGTTCAGTCGTGCTGATGATCGCTGAATGCTCATCATGTAATTGTTTGCTTATAATCCCTGAAGACAAGATTCGCGACAACTGAGTTCAAAGTTGAAATTGAGACCAAGCTGACGAACGAGTTACTAAGTCTATTAGTGACCTGATGCGGATATCAGCGAAAACAAGACTTGCCCATTTTACGCGAAGTTTCAAGTAGAAGACTTCAGCGAGAGCTGAACTTTATCATTCGCTGATAAAGATCAACTCAGCGATCGTTGATTATGAAGCATGTTCTACAAGTTACTTTTGTCTTATCTCCGTGCACTCCTTTGTACGACTTGTCAGAAGGACATGCCTTTATCTAGGATCGTACAAACCACCCTGCCAACTACACTGTTCATCATGCGGCCAAAAGGGATGTTTGCTAAAGTCAAATTCATGCAACCAACCAAGTGCTTCCACGTGTAAAGTTGTATTGACTTGCATTTAATGCATGCAGTATAAATAGGAAACCCTACTTCATTTCTGAAGTTCTCTTCCTTCGCTGAACTACTAAGTGCTAAGAAAATCTTTCCTTAGGTTTCCTTATTTTTTTCTCTATCTTTCCTAGTGCAAGAAATATGTGTGATTCTCATAGTTTGTTTAGATTAGGTTTTTAACTTGATCTTATTCCGCAAGAAACTATAAATTGTTTGATATATATTAATAAACAATTTAGAAAGATAAAAATTGTGTGTTTGTATTCAACCCCCCTTCTACAAACTTGTATAACCCTTCGGGACCAACAATGGTGAATGGTGTTGTTGAGTCATCATATGGAGACTGAACAATAGTCTCTGGACTAGCTTGTTCAGATAGCTAAACTTTAAAGTTTATATCTTCAAGTTCTTTAACTTTGTTAAGCAAAAGATTTTTTTCTTCAAAAATTAGATCATACTGCTTTTGAATATCAGATTTTACCTTTTGTTCCTTCATAATATCTGTTGATAAACTAGATAACTTTCTTGTAAGCTTTAGGATTTCATCCTCAAAATATCTTATTTCTTCTTTAAAATCATTTTCCACACTTTCTCTTTTGAAAGATATTTCATTGAACAAATCAACATGCTTCTTCTCAAAAGTTATCTTTTCATCCTCAAAATTACTTTTCATATACTCGAAATATTTTCTTTCTTTTTCTAACAAACTCTCCAAATCAGAAATTTTACTTGAAAGCCCAACATTTTGTTCAACAAACTCTATCCTTTTTTTCAAAATTATCTCTTTCAATGATCAAAATCTTTTCAAAATCAGAAACTTGTCTTGAAAGTTTAATATTTATCGTTTCACAAGAATTAATTTTCCTTTCAAGAACAATATTCTTATCCTTCAGATTAGCATTTTCTTCTTCGAAAGATTTTTTTTTGTCTTTAAGCGTCTTGATTTCATCCTGAAAAGTTGAGTTGTCCATCTCTTGTGTAGCTTCCAGATCTGCAATAAAAGATTCAAGATCATAAATCCTTTTTGAATGTTTAATATTACGTTTTTCTAAAATAAACTTTTCATTTGAGGATAATATTTTTGGAATATGTTTCTTCAGATCAGCATTTTCATTTTCCAGAACAATTGCTTTCTCATGAAGCTTCTTCATTTGTTCCTGAAGATTTGAGTTCTCAAGTTTCAAATTATCTCGTTCTGCTTCAAGAACTGGTATTTCAGGAATATATAAGATTGCAAACTCTCTTTTTGATAAATTTGTTCCCCCATTTTTTGTATACGTAGGCATCTTGATATGATTTCAATCACTAGAAAATGATCGTTTCCGGAAATTCAGATACTACAGTGCAAAGATTACACTGTAAACACAACATAGTCAAACTTTTCTTAGACAAGTAGATGGCAAAGTTTTCACAGACCACAGTAACACAAAGTTTTCGCGAACCAAACAAACCCAAAGTTTTCGTAACCGCCTTGCAAACGTTTCGCAGACAAAGGTTTTCGCAGATAACCCTTGCGAAAAGAAAGTTTACTTATCTCACCCCTTGTGATAACAATAGTTTTCGTAACCTTCTCTTGCGAAAACAAAAGTTTTCGTATCTAACACTTGCGAAAACAAAAGTTTTCGTATGATGCCCCTTGCGAAAAGAAAGGTTTACTGATGAAGCACCTTGCGAAAAGAAAGTTTTCGCAGAAACCCTTGCGAAAACAAAAAAAAAATCGTAATCAACACTTGTGAAAACAAAAGGTTTTCGTAATCAACCCTTGCGAAAAAAAAAGTTTTCGTAGTCTCCTCTCGCGAAAACAAAAGTTTTCGTATCACTGTCCTTGCGAAAACAATTGTTTTCGTAGCCTTGTGTTGCGAAAAGAAAGTTCTCGGGACCTTCTTCTTGCGAAAACTTGAAAGTTTCTATATCATTAAACTGAAATTCAATGTACTTGGCTTTTAATGTTTGTATATGTTGTTCTTATATGATACTTGTCTATTGATGTTTGCTCATCTTTATAGCGGGTGTAACATTACATTTCTAATCATATTTCTAAGGGGAGTATACATATTTGTTTTACTCTGACATATTTCTAAAAATATATTTTGCTTACATGCAGTGTTCATGGGGGAGAAGTTGGTAAGTGTTCAAATGTTTTTCAAAATGATTTCTACTAACCCTATATGATGAAAAATAATTTTGATTTTTTAAATGCATCATTTTAGTGGGAGTAAAATGTATTTGACATGATTTTGTGCTTAAACCAATTAAAAGTTTGACATCTTCTAATTTGGGAAAATTTTTGGATTTAGTGAAAATATCATGAAAATGTCTAAGTGTTGAGTGGTTATCGGAGAAGCTTTATCCGACAAACCTTGGTTATCGGACAAGATTTGTCCGACAAACACATGTTGTCGTACGAACTTTATCCGACAACACTTGTGAACAATAGGTTATCGGACAACTCTTGTTCGACAACTCATTGTTTGGTTATCGTACATGTGTTGTACTACAAAGCTTTCCCATTAGTCGTACATGTGTTGTACGACAAGTTACTGTGGCCTTGTCGGATATTGTTTCATCCGACAAGTTGACTTTTTGATGAAAAAAATTGTTGGCCAAATGTAGTTTACCATGTGTCAAGTTTTTCCAAAATTGTATATATATATATATATATATATATATATATATATATATATCCGACTATTTGTGTAAAGTCTCAGATTCTAGTGAGAGAAACAACAATCAAAGTACAAAATCTAGAAAGAGAGTAATCTTGTCATCCATATATTGCTAACACAAAGTTACAAGATTCTCAATGTGCAGAGTTACATGAAATGAACTAAGGGATGCTATTTATAGTAAGACATGACAAGCCCATGACTTTACATATCATTACATTGAAGAACACTGTTTAAGATCATAACATTTACTAATTTCCTGATTACAACAAATAATGCTTTTACAATTTGAACAGTTATTCTTTTTTCAACTTGATGGTCCCGAAGGGCTATACAAGTTTGTAGAAGGGGGGGGGGGGGGGGGGGTTGAATACAAACACACGTTTTTACTTTTCTAAATTGTTTATTGATAAATCAAGACAATTTACAACTTGTTGCGGAACAAGATTAAGGATAAACCTAATCTTAACAAGTCTTGAGAAACACTAAGTTTCTTGCACTAGAAAGACTTAAAGAAATTACGAACAATAACTTAACAATAAGAGAGAAATAAGAAGATGGTCCGAGCACACTTCAAAACTGAAGTAAGGATCTTCTTATATACTGCATGCATTTAATGCATGGCAGTATGGCTTTACACGTGACAGCAGCTGAGTGGTTGCATGTCATTGACCTTTGTAGACAACCTTAGTAGCCGCATGGTGCACATTGTAGAATCAGAGTTGTTGTACGATTATAGACAAAAGGGATGTTCGTTCTGACAATTCGTACGGAGACGTGCAAGGGAGGTAAGACAACAGTAACATCAGGGCGACTTCATGATCAGCTTTCGTTGAGTCAGATCTTTATCAGCGAATGATAAAGTTCAGCGATTGCTGAAATCTTCTACTTGATACTTCACGTTGAATGGACAGGTCTTGCTTCGCTGATATCCGCATCAATTCATGAGTAGACTTGTCGCTGGTTCTTGACTTGATCTTCGACTTCAGCGTAGAACTTTGGTTGACGTGAAACTTGTCTTCAGGGATCATAAGTAAACAACTAACTTATCAGCGATCATCTCATAGACTGAACAGGCTCAGAGCTATAAGATGATGAACAGTGTTCGTTGAATATCTAATCTAAAGAGTGAGAGTTACTATCAGCGGTACTGTAAAGTCTTAGTACTTATCAGCGATAGTGAAACTCTGATACATTTTGTTTACTCACAATTTTCACTAAGTGTTTAAGAGAGGGTCATTATCAAATCACTGAGGATTTGGATCAACAATCTCCCCCTATTTGATTATGATATAGCAACAGAGAAAATTGCTATTTAATTAAAACATAAGGATAAAAAGAACTCATAAAATATTTGTCCCTTTTACTGTTTTCTGGGATCTTTTTCAGTACTGATGGAGTAAAGTACATTCGCTGAAATTTTTCTTTAAACTTCGTAAAGATTACAGAGGGAAGTATAAAAATTACAAGTACAGCAAATAAAATTACAAGTACAGAAGATGTAGAAAGATAAGGATAGAAAGAATTGCAAGGCGATCCTATCCGGCAAAAGGTTCTTCCTTGATGAGAAGTGCATCTAGGGTCTTTGATGTGGGAATCATCCAGTCAGGGACATTTACTCCTTGATTCTTTTTGTTCAGAGCTTCTTCCAAAATCAAGGGCTTCAGGTGTCTAGCTTTAATGTTGCGTCTGACTTCACACCAGTAGATGAGATCTCTGAGTTGTTCGATGGGAGTGATTGAAAGCTCAGAGATGCGTTGAAAGTGATGATTTCCTTGGTAGTCTAGAAAGAATATACCATAGGGGTCACTTACAACTTTGCCAGGAATGAAAGTTTCTCCAGGTGGTAGGGAGGTGTCAAGCGCTGAGAGATCAGCATCAGGGCCAAGAATTTCAGCACGAGAGAAACCAATACCTGTTTCATTCCGTATAGGAGGACCTGAGTCTGAGACTTTCTTTTCCTTTGCAGAGACTCTTCTTTGTTGAAGAGGAAGAAGAGTGGAAGGAGGAATATCCACAGTAGAAGAAACCAAGTCGATCTGAGTATTTAAAAATTTCTCGACATGGCTCTTGAACTTTGAGCGCGATCCCTGAATGGCTAATTTCACTTCCAACCATTCAGAGAAACCAAACTTCTCTAAAGTAGCAGCATAGAAGGTTTGCTTGGTTTTGTCTTCTCTGAATACATCAACTTCAACAACAGGAACGACTACGAACAGTCTTCCTCTGATGTTTACTTTGATGATTTTGGATGGTCGAGATCGATAATTCATCATTTCTTTACACCATTTCAAAGTCGTATCAGATACTTTCGTCTTTTCTTCAACGATCCTTTGGGCATCATCCCATAGTTGACGTTGGACATCAATGGGAGTTCTTTTTAGCGCGGGGTCTTTCATCGATTGTTGGACAAGATGGATGGCGAGTTCTCTGTCTTTTTCTTCAGCTTCCCTTCTTTTAGCGATTAACCTTTCAGCTCTGAGGTGATCCTGGTATTCCTTTTGTGAAAGTCTGAACTTTGGAGGAATAGAAGGAAGTTGATCACGCTTCAGGATGATTCGCTGATCTTCGAGCTGTTTGATCATTGCATCTCTCTTTTCTTGATCCTCTTCACTCAGCTTTTGAGGAGCCAAGGAAGGTCTGTTTTAGTGAGAGAGCAGCTGTTGGGGAAGAAAGAGATAGAAAAAGAATGGGGTTTAAGTGTATAGAGGTTTTATGGATAGAAGGAATGAGATTGAGAAGGGATAGAGGAGGGATGCAGTGTAAGGGAATAGGAGGTAGTGTACCTGACAAACTGGCTTTTGAAGCAAGATCATCATATTGTCTTCTGCAGCAAGGCCTTTGTTTTTGCCTTTGTCAGCTTCAGACGTTGCAGGTCTTGTCTTCTCCCCTGATGGTTCGTTTATCGAAATCCCTTTCAGAGCTGTAGTCTTCTGAACAGGCTAGACGATAAAGGAGTCATCATCATCATCATCATCATCATTCTTTGGAGAAGAAGATGGTTCATCATCAGAGATGTCGACAGCTTCATCGTCTTCAGCTTCGTCTTCATCAGATTCAACCTCTTCAGCGTAGGGTGAGGTTACATCAGCAGCAGCTTCAATGTTCTGCTCTTCGAGTTGCTCCCCCTCAGATTCAGAGGGAGGTTTCTCGGTTTCCTCAGGGTTTTCAACTTCCTGAGGTTTTGAAGAAGTAGCATCAACTTCAGTCTCAATACCCTCCCCCTCAGCATAGGGAAGGTCTTCTTTATTTTTCTTCTCCCCCTCGTCATTATGGGGAAGGTCTTCTTTAGGCTTCTCTCCCTCTTCCACATCATGGTTGGGGGAGGTAACGGACTTTTCAGCGGCAGCAACAGTCATAGGATTACTGTCTTCTTGGCAAGTAATTCTTATGCAGTTTTCAATCGTTGCTACTCTGTCTTCTAGGCCAGTAATAGCAGGACTGATCTTTTTGAGATCATCTCGATCGGCCTGAGTGAAATGAGAAGTTGGGGTGTTCAGGTGATCGAGCACTTTCTGAACAATCTCTTTGACCGCATAGACCTCAGTTTTGATCGTGGAAACTTCACCCTTAAGAGAACCAACCTCTGTCTTCAATGATGTGACTTCATTGGACAGAGAGGTGAAGTTTGTTGAGAGAATGGTTGTGGCGGTTGAGTTTTCAGCGAGGGCGGTAGCAAATTTAGAAATGCTACCATCCACCTTCTCCAGATCAGCTTTGGAGGCTTTCTTTTCGACCTCAGTGGTCAATGTATTCAAGTTCTCTCCAGCGTTTGTAACCGCTGAAGAGTTGGCAGTTAGAGTGTTGTTGAAAGACTCCATCTTTGTTTCCAGGGCCGTCAAGGAGATGTTGATATCCCCCAAATTAGGACCTGAAAAAGTTATCAACTTATGAACAGAGGAAAGCCCAGGAGTTTGGGATTGAGAGAGAGAAGTGTGTGGGAATTTGTGTATACCTGCAGGCGGGTTGGCGAAGTTGTCGAACCCTTTGTGTCCTGTAAAAGTTTTGTAGTCGTCTTCAATATTTCCTAGACGACTGGAAGTACCTGCAGGTCCTGTGGTGTGTCCTATCATCCTCTGAAAATGTTCAGCAGTAGAGTCGCTGAGGATGACGGTTGTTGAGGGGAATAGAGGAATAGATTGAGTGACCAAAGAAGAGGTGAGTGGAATGGAGGATGAGATGGTTGGATGGGTACGGGGTTCAGCGTTGGATCCACTGAAAATCACTTCAGTCTGTAGAGACGTTGAATCTGGGATGGAAGGGGTGGCTTGTTCAACTGTGGCAGAGCGTACCACGGAACTATCCATCAGCTCTTCAAGATGAGCTGAGGAGTCTTTAGCATGGGAATGCTTTGGGGGTTGCTCCATGGTTTTCTTTGTCATTTCGGAGCCAAGGTGGGAAGATGAGTGTTTCCTTTTTCTAAAAGGAGTGGAGGTTGCAGCTGGGGTATCTGCGGTGGGGATTTCCACTGAATGAGCCGCAGAGGTAGAAGAAGGAGGATTGAGAATAGATAAGAGAGTAGAGAGACGTACCTCGTTTGGCAGGGGCTTGAAGTCGAGCACCTTAGGGCTAACCTGAGAGAGTTTCAGGTCTCCTACTTTTGGGTATTTACCCTTAAGGCAGGTTTGGAAGATGGTGCTAAGGAATCTTGGGTATGGAACCCATGATGGTCTATCAGCAAAATCTACTTTGAGCGCAAGATCATCGTAGATTATAGAGGCCCAGTCAACATGGAGACCCTTCATCAAAGCATAGCCCATGGCTTGTTGAGGTTGAGCAGCTTGATCAGAGGAGCCACTCTTCGCTGTCATGCAGCTTATCAGGTGTGCAAAGATTAAGTTCATCTCGCTGGGCATCTTTGACTTCTTGATTGCAGTCAGTTTCTTCTCGGCTTTTTCATCTCTCCCTTGATCCCAAACGTACTTCATTGCATCAAAGAATGCAATGCGTGTTTCTCTATCAGCATGTCTCTTGGGGTCAGGGAAAGGAACAAATTGTTTATCTTTGGTGGCAACAGGGAGATTCAGTGCTTTTCGAATGATAGCAGGGTTGATTTTGATGGTGCCAAAATCAGTGTCACAGAGGATGACATCAAGTAGTTTGGTAGGGTCTTTGGATGATGGTAGCTGAGTGTGTCTGGCGGTATACCAGAATTGAGATAATAGTAATTGATGAGCAGGGGGTGTTATGGTCAAGGCTGTAGAGAGGCAACAGGTTTTCAGAAAATTCACAGCATCGTCTAGATGTTTGACTTTCTTTTTCGGAGGAAAATCGAACAGCGCATGGAGGTTGTTTGATTTTGTAAAAGAGATATCCTCAAGTTTGGACTTGACTTGAGGAGCCTTGGTGATTTCAAGTTCCTCAGCAGCAGTAGTGTTCTCAGCAGTTGGAATACCAGTAGAAGGAGCAGCCATTTCTGTAATCAGCTCAACCAAAGATCAACAAAACAAATAGTCTTAATGTGGAAATATTTTCCAATAAGATGTTTTGAATTTTGTCCATTTTATTCAGCCAAAAATCCCTTTGAAAAAGATTAGGGTTTTTCTTGTTTTGAGAAAGAGTTACAAAACGTAGAGATTATGTGTTTTCCAGTTTTCATTTGAAGAAGGAATTCTGGAAAAACATATGAAGAACAAGTTTACGAGTTTTGATATAAACTTGAAGAACAACCATGAAGGTTGTATTCATAAAATCATGAACAGAAAATGATTTCATTTTATAAAAGTTCTTTTGTTTGATCTGTTAAAAGCAAAGAATAAGATCATAAACAAGTAATGTAGATAAATAATAAGAGTATTAACCTGGTTCGTCAAAGAAGAAGATGAACAGTTTCTGGAAATTTTGAGAGCTCAAAATGCAACAGTAAATCTTTTTCTTGCTTGGAGGAGAAGTTTTTTGCGTAAAGAGAAAAATATAAACCCAAAATGGTTTATATAGAGAGAGTAGAGAGAGAGAGAGAAAATCTTGAGCGGGAAAAGATTTTCATCATGACACGGACACGTGTTTGCATTTGATTGGAAGGTAAACGAAACGTACAATCGTGTGTCAGAAAAAGAACGTGCCAGGGCTTATCCGTTGCGATGACGTCACAACTGTCCTTTCATATTTTAGGATGTCTCTGAGGTTTTGAGGGCTCAGGGACACTTTTGAAAATATGAAGCACTGAATAGAAATATCAGTGTTGGTTTAAGAAATTTCAAAATATCGCTGTTAAGGAAGAGATATTCAGCGATGCAAGATGTTTTGAAATCTTTGAGTTCTAGGCGAACGTCAGCGAGTAAGAGAGAAAACATACCTTGATATCAGCGAGTTAATTTTTGTTCGGAGAGAGAATGATAGAGTGGGTTATACAAGTTGATTTTATCCTATCGTTGATCAAATGTGAACCGCTGAAGATTTTATTCTTCAAAGTTCAGCATTCCTAGCTCGCTGATGAGAAAGTTGAATCTTGTCGCATCAAGAGGTTTGGTGAACAGATCAGCTAACTGATAGTCAGTTGGGATAAAATGAAGTTCTATATCACCATTCATCACATGATCTCTGATAAAATGATACCTGACTTCGATGTGTTTTGTCTTTGAGTGTAGCACTGGATTATTGGCTATAGCGATGGAACTTGTGCTGTCGCAATAGATTGGAAGTTTAGAGAGCTGAAGGTCATAGTCCAGTAGTTGATTTCTCATCCACAAGACCTGAGAACAACAGCTTCCAGCGGCTACATACTCAGCTTCAGCAGTTGAGGTGGACACTGAATTTTGCTTTTTACTTGTCCAACTCACCAGCTTTCCACCAGGAGCTGACAGCCTCCTGTGGTGCTTTTCCTATCCAATTTGCAACCTGCAAAATCACTATCTGAATAGGCGATTAGATCAAACCCTGAGTCTTTAGGATACCAAAGACCTAGGTTCATAGTACCCTTAAGGTAACGAAAGATTCGCTTTACAGCGGTCATATGAGTTTCCTTAGGTTCAGCTTGATATCGTGCACACAAACAGGTTGCGTACATAATGTCGGGTCGGCTAGCTGTAAGATACAAGAGAGAGCCGATCATCCCACGGTACAGCGTGACATTAACAAGTATTCCATTTGAATCCTTGTCTAGTGTCAGCGGTGGTGCCATAGAGGTTTTCATAGCTGAGCTCTGAGTTAAATCGAATTTCTTCAGCATATCTTTAACATACTATCCCTGATTAATGAAAGTTCCTTTTTCATTTTGCTTTATCTGAAGACCAAGGAAATATGTTAGCTCACCCATCATACTCATTTTATACTCTTCTTTCATTCTATCAGCGAAACGAGTGCAAAGGTCAGGGTTAGTAGAACCAAATATAGTGTCATCAACATATATCTGAAAAAGAATAATATGACCTTTTACCTTCCTGAAGAATAGAGTCTTATCGATTTTACCACGCTCAAATTGTTCAATATGGAGATAAGTAGAGAGAGTGTCATACCATGCACGAGGAGCTTGCTTTAAGCCGTAAAGTGCCTTGTCCAGTTTATAAACATAACCTGGACGCTTAGGATCTTAGAATCATGGAGGTTGTTTCACATAGACTTCTTCATTCAGCTTTCCATTAAGAAACGCTGACTTAACATCCATTTGATATACTTTGAAGTCTTTGTGTACAGCGTATGCTAAGAATAGACGAATAGATTATAGTCTTGCTACTGGATCAAATGTTTCGTCGTAATCTATGCCTTCCTCTTGTCTGTATCCCTGAGCAACAAATCGAGCCTTGTTGTGGGTTACAGTCCCATGTTCTTCCAACTTGTTTCGATAGACCCATTTAGTGCCTATTACTGTCTTGTCAGTTGGTCTTCGAACAAGTTTCCAAACTTTGTTTCTTTCGAATTCAGTCAGCTCTTCTTGCATGGCGCTGACCCAGTTTGGATCTTTGAGGGCATCATCTATTTTATTTGGTTCAATCAGAGAAATAAAGTTAACAAACAAACAAATATTACCTGCACTTCGTCGAGTCTGAACACCAGCGTTTGGATTACCAAGAATTTGATCAATTGGGTGATTTACAGTCCATCGCTGAGCAGGAGCATAAGTCGCTGACTCAAATTGAACAGGAGGAGCTGAAGATGAAGCTTAAGCAACTTCTGGAATATCAGCCAAGAGAGGAGTAGGTGCAGATGTCATCTCATTCACTGATTGCTGAGAAGTAGATGGAATGTCTGAGACATTTGGTTCAGAAGAAGGTATAGTGTTTAAAGGAACTGCTGAGACCCATGATGTTTCAGCTTCACTATTCTGCATGTTTGGGATAATAATAGGACTATCATCTTCAACTGTATGAGTATGAGGAGTGGGAATATTTTCTGAATCACCAAGATGAGAAAACATCCATTGATTCAGTTCTTCAGTATCAGCAGAAGGTCGAGAATTCGCTGAACGGTATTCGTCAAAAGTGACATGAATTGTTTCTTCAATAGTTTGTCTTCTTCGATTGAAGACTCTGAAGGCTTTGGAGATTGAAGAATATCCAAGAAAGATTCCATCATCAGCCTTAGGATCAAACTTTCCAAGGGCATCTATGTTGTTCAGTATGAAACACTGACATCCAAAGATGTGAAGAAAGCTAATTGAAGGCTTTCTCCCATGAAAAAGTTCATAGGCTGTTTTGTTAAATCTTTTGACTATCAGCGACCTGTTTTGCGTAAAACAAACAGTGTTGACAGCTTCTGCCCAGAACTGCGTAGGCAGGTGAGAATCGCTGAGCATTGAACGTGCAGCTTCAATAATAGTTCTATTTCTTCTTTCAGCGACTCCGTTTTGTTGCGGTGTACTCACTGAAGAGAAGTTGTGAGAAATACCCATACTCTCAAAGAAGGAATCGAGAGAACTGTTTTTGAATTCAGTCACATGATCACTCCTTATTGAGCGAACGGTCAAGTTGTTCAGGGTTTCCATTTTCCGAACAAAGGTGATGAGTTCTTCAGGGGTGTCACTCTTAGAACGGAGAAACATAACCCATGTATAGCGATAGAATTCATCAACTATGACCAGCGTATATTTCTTTCCTGCGATGGATTGCTTGTTGACAGGGCCAAACAAATCCATATGGAGAAGTTGTAGAGGAGATGACACTGAGGAAACTTGCTTTGACTTAAAGGTTGCTTTGGTCTGCTTGCCTTTCTCACACGCTGAACATAAGGATTCTTTGGCGTATGAGTGTTGAGGTAGACCGGTGACTAACTCTTTTGAAGAAAGAGTGTTCAGTGTCTTGAAGTTGAGATGAGAGATCCTCTTATGCCATAGCCAGTTGACATCAGATGAGGCTTTTGAGAAGAAACAGGAGTTCTCAGTGGTTGTTGAGTCTATGTTTATTACATAAACATTTTCTAAACGATAACAGCTGAGAGCTATCATCTCCTTTTTGTCAGCGACAAAGCAGGATTCCTTAGTAAAGATTACTTTGTTATCCTTGTCGCAAAGCTGACTGATGCTTAGAAGATTATGCTTCAGCCCTTCAACATATGCGACTCTTCTGAAGGTTGTTGTACCATTAGAAAGTACACCAAACCCTTGGGTATGTCCTTTTCCATTTCCACCAAAGGTTACAGAGGGACCCTTCTCTTCTTTGTACTCAGTGAGCAGGTTCTTCATACCAGTCATGTGTCTAGAGCATCCGCTATCGAGATACCAGATACCCTTCTTAACCTGAATTACAAAAGAAGATTAGTTTTTCTTGGGTGCCCACTTAACCATGTGTACACACTTGTCAGTGGGGGTAGAAGAAGAAGTGGAAGGTTCAGCAGTCTTCGCAGCATTTGAAGATTCAGCTATGTCAGTCTTCACTTTGGTTAATTTCTTAACCTCGGTGGTCTTCTTTGCCTTGGGGGCAATGATCTTCACCTTAGCTATCTTTTCAGCTTGGGTGGCTGTAGGGCACTTACTAGCAATATGATTGGTAAGTCCACAATGATAACATTTCCTATAACCAAAAGTAGTTCTAGGACCATTTGCATGCTGAGCTTTTGATTTTGAATTAGAAGGACCAGCACCAAGTTAGCTATTGGCTTTTGAAATGAGAGGAACATTCAGTTCTTCGGATTTCTTACCAATAATTTCCACTTTGATTCTAGGAGTAGATCGCTGAATAGATCCACGCTGAATAAATCCAGAGATCTTATTCTTTGAATCAGAGGGATAAGTCACTGAAGCTTTAGAAGCGTTCAGCTTTGGTACAGAGGTACCCTTCTGAGGATTTTGGTTAAAAGCAATTCCTTTACCTTTGTTTTTAAAGACTGAGGTAGGTTTTGGATAAATAACTTTTTCTTTACCTTTAGAAGTGAAGGTAGAGATTTCCTCAGGGATAGGCGGTTTAGAAGAGGAACACTGAGATGAGAAAGTGTCAGGGATAGAGGATACGAACATTCCAAATTTAAGCATGGAACGGTCAGTGGTTGGTTCTAGAGTATCAGCTTTGTAACCAAGACCACGTTTATCACTCAGGGGAATCTGAGACTTAATTATCTCAGTGATCTTTGTAGAGGAATTATACCATCCATCAACAGTAGCTTTTTCAGCTTTTAATGCAGCGATAGCTTCTTCGCGCTCGATTTTGACTAGCTGATTTAAGTGAACTTGATCTTTAAAATCTTCTTCAATTTTAGAAAGATTTTCTATTTGAAGGTGACAGTTTTTAAGAAGTTCAGCGAGATCAAGGTTTTGATTTTCAACTACAGTTTTGCCATTCATGGCTTCATATAAACTTCTAGTCAAGAGATCGATCTTTCGAAGACTATCAGCTTCATCAATATTTGCAATATTGGTAAAGAAGGAAGGTGATACCTTAGTAGCAGAGGTTGAAGTAGAGGGAATGTCAGAGTTGTCTTCCTCATCTTCAAGTTTGGCCATGAGACATAGATTGGCTTCATCATCATCTTCAGAGTCATATGATTCTTCTTCGTCAGAGGCAGCCCAATCATAGTCAGCCATGAGGCCTTTGCCTTTCTTCTTAAAGGTTTTCAGCTTTGAATACCTTTCTTTTAGCTTTTTGTATTTTTCATCTCTAGTCCTGTGAGTAAAGTTTTTCTTGGGAAAAGCTGAGGGTCTAGAGACTTTCTTTGACCTGCACTCGCTAGCAAAATGTCCACAAATGAAGCTTTCATACTGTCTTACCAGGTTGATCTTTCGAGAGTCCTGGACTTCAGAAGTACCTTCATACTGAACACAGATTGTGTCCCACATAGCTTTTGAGGTTTTCAGGTTCATGACGGAATGGTAGACTTCGTCAGGAAGAGCCATGGAGAGTATGGATCTGGCTATGGTGTCGATAGCCACATTCTTCTTATCTTCATCACTCCACATATGAATTTCCTTAGAAATAAGCCTTTCTGGAATAGCAGGTCTATTCTCAGCGGCTGGAAATGCAGCATCAATTCTTACAGGAATATATGGGCCGTTTTCAAGATAGTAAGGCATAGTAGGGTCTACACCTTCTAAGAAGAGAATCATCCTATTTTTCCATAGATTAAAATTATCTCTGGAGAATCTAGGGGGTTTTGCAAGAGAACCGTTGTCAATATAGTTTGTGTTTGTGTTGGTAGCCATTTTAGGAAATAGCAAGGAAGAGAAATCTTAGTATAGATCAGATCTTGTTTATGAGATTAAACAAATCTGCTCTGATACCACTTGTTTGTCCCGAAGGGGTATACAAGTTTGTAGAAGGGGGGGGGGGTTGAATACAAACACACGTTTTTACTTTTCTAAATTGTTTATTGATAAATCAAGACAATTTACAACTTGTTGCGGAACAAGATTAAGGATAAACCTAATCTTAACAAGTCTTGAGAAACACTAAGTTTCTTGCACTAGAAAGAGTTAAAGAAATTACGAATAATAACTTAACAATAAGAGAGAAATAAGAAGATGGTCCGAGCACACTTCAAAACTGAAGTAAGGATCTTCTTATATACTGCAGGCATTTAATGCATGGCAGTATGGCTTTACACGTGGCAGCAGCTGAGTGGTTGCATGTCATTGACCTTTGTAGACAACCTTAGTAGCCACATGGTGCACAGTGTAGAATCAGAGTTGTTGTACGACTACAGACAAAAGGGATGTTCGTTCTGACAATTCGTACGGAGACGTGCAAGGGAGGTAAGACAATAGTAACATGCAGGGAGACTTCATGATCAGCTCTCGTTGAGTCAGATCTTTATCTACGAATGATAAAGTTCAGCGATTGCTGAAGTCTTCTACTTGATACTTCACGTTGAATGGACAGGTCTTGCTTCGCTGATATCCGCATCAATTCATGAGTAGACTTGTCGCTGGTTCTTGAACTTGATCTTCGACTTCAGCGTAGAACTTTGGTTGACGTGAAACTTGTCTTCAGGTATTATAAGTAAACAACTAACTTATCAGCGATCATCTCATAGACTGAACAGGCTCAGAGCTATAAGATGATGAACAGTGTTCGCTGAATATCTAATCTAAAGAGTGAGAGTTACTATCAGCGGTACTGTAAAGTCTTAGTACTTATCAGCAATAGTGAAACTCTGATACATTTTGTTTACTCACAATTTTCACTAAGTGTTTAAGAGAGGGTCATTATCAAATCACTAAGGGTTTGGATCAACACAACTGTTCATCATCTTGTGATTCGATTTCTCTTCGGCATTGTTCTTGTTCATCTTCAAATACGTCAAAAATTTTAGTTTTCTTTGTCACTTCTTTGCTTTCAGATGTCAATCATCTTTCTTTACTCATTACATGATTTAGTTTACTCTATTTAATTGTTGTTTGTATCAATTTCAAACATTTATTGGTGTGACTGTTCATATTCATGAGTCAAAAATAGATTTTTATGTGTTTTATGGTTTTTTCCTTTCATAGAAAGTTCTTATAATGTGTTTTCGATTATAATGGTATAATCTTTTTGCGGTAAATATCAAGTTTGTTAAAATCTGGGTTGAACACTCACGTTAACTTCAAATGTTCAAACTTAGTGTTCTTCATATTCATCTTTATCGCAAAACATTGAAATTCAATCTTATCGGACAAGCTTTGTCCAACAAATTCATCTTATCGGACAAGCTTTGTCCGACAACCCTTATTTTATTGTTGTACTACAAGGTCTGTTATTCTTTGTCTGATAACCCCAGGACTTAGGAATTTTTTTGTTGCAAATTCTTTTCAATATTTTTTTTTAAAGGGTGTTCCAGTACTATGCTAACAAGGGTTCTTCTAGGAATTCCAATGGCACACCAAAATGAACATCATGACGGCAATCAATCTAATGAGGACATTCCCATGCCGTCATACAAATCATCAATACCATCCATTAATGCTACTAATCAAGATGACCTACTGATCAAAAGTTGTGATTTTCTTGCACTCAATCCGAACAACATGTATTCTGTGTGGAAATGAAATCAGACCATCCAGTAATCATGGAGAATTTACAAGGTCATCCTATCTTTACAGCATGGACAAAGTCTGACAAAATGATATTAAAATACCTGCAACAGTTTTGAAAGACACTCACTTTTCACCCAATAGACATCAATAACCAGTTTTTCACAGCCTAGATTGACCACTTTACGACGAAACTTACAATCAAGTGTGTGAGAAGAGTTCTGGATCTACCAAAGAAGAATTTTTTCCCATGCCTTGCTCACTTACAGGAGCAGATTGCTGAAGATGAATTATGTGCTGACAATTTATCTCTCAGATATTCAGCTGACTTGAATAAAGTTTTAGTCTTTGAAAAGAAATATTTGCCACCGATTTACTACACGCTATTTTCACTCACCAACCGAAGTGTAACATCTAAGCATACAACAATTGACATGTGCAGTATCTCCATCCTTCGTAGGTTCCATGCTATAGACTTCAACTGACACATAGACTATGCAGTACTTATATAGAATGAACTCACTGAAGTAGTTGTTGCGAAGTCAAAGGTCTCAAAAGCTCATGATTATGTTCCATTTCAGAGGTTTTTACAGATCTTTGTTCAATATATGCTTGACGGGAATGATCAGATCCTGAGGAGAGAAAGTGCTCAGCTTGAACTAGAAAATAATATACAGTTTCTGAAATATCATGATATCCAGTTTGAATATGTTCGTCTACTCTCCGTTGAGCTACTTTCATATGCAGATCAGTTAGCACCGAGTGTGATAGACTATATGAGAGATGCTGCATTGATGGAAATCCAGCCAGAACCATAGGGACCTCCCGACAATGTTCCTCATGCCTCAGATGCGCGTAGTGAGGTTGTCGGTCCAGGTGAGGAGGATCAAGAACCAGGGGTTTCTGATCGGGGAGAGCGTAGGGAAAATGGAAATGAGAGGGGAACTGGTGTTGGGGGTGCTACTGATCTTGCATCTACCGGTACTAATATTGTTCATTCTGATGATCTTCATTTCGAAGAAGATATTGATAACAGTAATGACAACGATGACTTATTTTTTGATGAAGAGGTCTATCCTTCTGAGAGTGATGATGGTGATAAATAGATAGATCTTGAAGCATCATCAACCGAAGATGATGATAATGATGGTGGAGACGATGATTCACATGATGCTGAGCTACATCGAATACATGCACATGTTGGCCCGAGACCACATGTAATGAACCTGAATCTAAAGAAGTGTCCATCCATGATACTGATGTTATGGACTTAGATGTTGTGATGAAACATGTTGGTGAAGGAGGTATAAGGACGGATGAGGGAGCTCTAGTCGAAACAGAATTAAATGTGAGCCTGAGAGAAGGGGACGTAGAAAAATATGGTGAGAGTGAAACAAGACCGCACAATCAAGAAGGTCTTTCCCACATTGATCTAACACGGGTAGCCAGATCCACTACCGACTTGCATATGTTGTCTTCTGGTATTGAAAAAGATGTAGTGGACCGAGTTGCGCCATGCACAACCCCTCATATCCACTCAACAGCTTCCAAACAAGTTGTTGTTTCAGATATACATGGAGATATACCACAAACACTATCGGCACCTCACTCAGAGGCTGTTGATATTGAAACAAACAGATACCAGCTCCGGCTGTCGACTTCTTTCATGAGCACATCAAGTCTAGAGCCAATACACTCTATGACACTTGTGGATACTACATTTATTGTTGCATGCCTTAGTGGCCCAACCGGAATATCCGTAGTGATAACTCTTATAGGTACCTGACAAGGATCAAATGGAAATCATGCCAATGCTAATGTCACGCCATCATTGAACATAAGTGCAACGGTTGACTCAGCCGTTGTTACAACTGGTATCCTATGTATACCAGGTGTTATTCCCCACTATGTTCTAACGAGAGATTTACTGAAGACAAAAATGGAGTTATTGAACAAATCTTTGATTAATCATTCGAAGGTTCACAACGACAACATTCAGGTTTTGGCAAAGGAGATCCATACTCTTGTGAAGGGAAATCATGTTATCACAAAATCTCTAACTACTACTCCAATACCCCCACCACTATCTGAACCAACAAGCCAAAGAGATCAGTCTATCGATGACCTGAAATCCCTCTTATATGCCAAACTTCTTTCACAATGCAATAAAGCCAATCAGGAAGAAGTTGATTTGATAGGTTTTCCTAGGAGATAGACAAAATCTCAGACCAATCCGTGACCAAGTTAGATTTTCTAGAGTTGAATTAGTTTATGCAGAATTTTGCTGAATTAGTTACCTTTTCTATTTCTGCACTATCTAAAATATTTTCGACCTTGGAGGAAACTTGTAGAACTCAAGCGGGTGGTTTTAAGAGGGTACATGAAGATCAGGATGATCCTGATCACCATGAGAGGGGTAGAAAATGACAAAGAACCTCGAAGGGTGGCTGTTCAAGAGTTGAAACATCTTAAGGTGTATTTAAAGATGATATAACTGTACAAGAAGGATGTAATAGAGTTGATGATTCTGTGAGAGAGGATGAAATTCTATTTCTTGTTGATTTCGTATCAACGGTTGAAAAGTCGGAGGTAGCTGACAAAATAACTGGGGAGGACATTATCGTAGATAGTTTATTTGTTGATGTGATTGATGTAATCTATAACACCCCAAAAATTGAGTTAAATTAAAACTTCCAAAAAACGGAAGAGTGATACAAATTGCTAATAAGAGCCTCCGAAAAAGGGGAAATGTTCAACACTGAAGAGTTTAATTACAAATTTGGAGTTTAACGACAACCAATTAATCTAATTCTATACCACTAAAGATTACAAAAGGGGTGTCGCCTCTACTTCAAGAAATTCTCCAAAGGATGGGGTGTCACCAAAGTAAGCTTAGACACATTTGGAGCTCACCCTAAAGGCCACCTAGACCTTCTTAGCAATGGCACCACTAGAACCTGAGATACACATTGACACCAAACAAGTGTTAGGACAAAAAGCTTAGTGAGTTGAACAATAAAGCATGATGCAAGAACATATAATAATGGTACACATAAACGAGTATTCGCAATTGGAATCAATGGGGGAGACCCAAAACACCAAATCAAGTTTCACATCAAAAGACAATATACCTTAGCATCTACTCCCACGAGTAACACCACAAGGCCTGGCACATTGGGGACTACCTCTAAGGCATTACCCCAAAGGCGGAGGTCTAGGCACATACTTCCAAGGTGGCGCCTAAGACTATATCCTCCTAGTGCCTACTTAATGATTCATCCAAATTGTAAATCATCATTGAACAAACTACTCCAAGTAGTATATATATACATAACCATATATAATTCTCATATGAAACGATCCAACCATCACAATAGGCATTCATTAAACACATAACTTCCATTTATATAATTCCCAAGGCATATCCTCATATATATGTGTACATAAAACAAGACCAAGTTCAATAATGTACCAAGATAAATAACATAATTCATATTAAGTCAAAATCTCAACGTTAAGCCAAATCTATTCTCATTAAGCCAAAAGCCAATCCATTACGCCTAAAACCCTAAAACATAGCATAATATATCCAAAATAGATATTGTTAATGCCAAAAATCGTCCAGAAGAATAACTTAAGGTTGATTGTGGAGCTTAACAACTAAAGAAAGGAATCGTTCGACAAAACAACGCGTTAAAGACAGAAAATGTAAAAGAGACAAAGGTTTTGGTGACGCGGGAAAAAACTCAACAAGGAAAAAACCCACGAACGACTGTGGAAGTCGTCGCTGCACTATGATCGCCAAACAGGGGCGATATCGTTTGTTTCAGACGTCGGGGATACAGTGATTACAATACAAATGACTTGAAATGTAAAAATAACAAGTCTATCGAATGTAAAACTAGTGTGTCGTGTGCTAAGATTGTTGGTCGAGAGTATAAGTCGTGCGTCGAGAGCGATCACTTGAGAGAGATTTATTTGCTTCTGATGTTCTTGAGTACGCAGTGTGTGATTCAAAGTTCGGTCCCTTTCAAATGGTGACTTTGCCTTCAGATTTATAGTCCTCTAAACGCATTTAATGACTCCATGAATTCTTCTAGTAACGGTCGCAACGGTCTCTGTTGTTTAATGTTCATAACTGCTCTGTCGGTTTCGTCCGTTGGCCATAAATGTCGTTTGACCTGCATTAAATGAGGAAAACATAACAGAAGAGCCGTATGTTAGTTGGTCGAGGTCGTGTGTTTTTACACGACGGTCGAGGTCGAGAGGTACGTTCGACTTTGGCTTTGGTCAAAGGACAAAATGATTATGATTTGACTTGTGTTAGGGAGAAGTGTAATAAATGTTCTTAGTGCCTTGGTCGTAGTCGAGACCGGAGAAATTTTGCCCAAACAGTTTGCCCCCAAAATTTGAAAAAGTGGAGTGGCAAATTCCAATTTCAAAAGTTTTTTAAATTGTGCTAGTCGGACGTTTAGGGTCGTGACACGTGTTAAAATAAAATATGTTGCCTTGGGACTGGATCGGTCCAATTCTAACTGAATGGGAAGTCGAAAAGGGGATAAGGTCGTGACGTCATGCTGACGCGCGATCGTGTATAATAGCCGTATTTGCCAGGTGTCGATAATCTGTCGAGCATTCGAAAAGGCGAGGACACGTGTCGAATATCGAGAGGCTCGAGCTGACACGACTATTTGCATAAATAGAGACCTTCGACGAATCTTTTCCTTTTACGATTTCAGAGAGATTTCAAGAGAGATTTTCTTTGATTTGCTTGCTATTCTTCGGCGAATCTTTTCCAAACTTGCGAGAGATATTCGACTTGTTAGAGATTCGAGGTTTAGAGCACCTATATAAGGTACGATCTCTTGGTTCTTCATAAGTCGATTACTAGAAAACTTTTTAAAAAAAACTTTTAGGTCTAGTAATGTCGATAGAGCCTGCTAGTTCCATTCGAGATCAAAAGAATCTTGACGACCTTAGGGTTCTGGCAAAAACCCCTGCGGAGATTACATTGGTTAAAGCAGGTCAAATCCGACCTGATTCGTGTCCCGATAGGTTTGTGGTCATATGAATACCCTTTTAAGATAGGATTCGAATGTCCTTACTCGCCTTTGGCCAAGGCCTTTATGACCGAGTTCGACTTAGCACCGGCCCAGTTAATGCCCCAATTCTGGAGGGTAATACAGGTGATCGTTTGTAATTTTTGACTGATTTTTAACCTGCTTTTATGTGTCAACAGCTATAAAATTCAAAGACGTGAAGCCTTACGCTAACTCTGAAGTGAAGGTTGACGCGTTTCTGGAAATTAACAATTCTAGAATCAGAGGTTTTGCTAAAATTCCTATCTAGAGTTGTTTTCTTTGAACTAAATACGGCATTCCTCTAATGATGATTTTCCTTAGCCCAAAAAGTGTTGTGACCTCTGTGATTCACTGCATTATTAAAAGTAGGACTGTCATTCACTTTCCATTTTCTTTTCTGTTCAGGAGTGAATCTGATTGGTTTAAAAAGATTGGGTTTTGAAGGTAGAGTAGGTGGTTTACTGTTGGCTTTTTCATTCATCTTCTTTTCCAATTCAAAAGAGGATAGAGCTCTGACACACATATCCCCAAAATCAGGACAAATTGGAGCTCTAGGTTTGTTCTTTGTAAAAGAAATAGTATTGTTTAAAATCCCAGATCCAACTATGGTTGATTTTAATTTATACACAACTCTCTCTGGTGCACAAAAGATTTTCTCATCAACCTCTGAGTCAGAATCAGAGTCTACAAAGTCTCTTTTGACTCTGTCAGAGATGACAGTCTCTGAAGAATTGTGACAGAAGCTAGTACTCTTGGGATTAGGAAAGTTCAAATCCTTGATGGTAGATGTTCTGAATCTTTTGATTTTTGTTTTTAAAGCATCAGAAGCAGAACTTTCTTCAAGAAATCTTCTCAAATCTTCCTCAAAAGTTGTTCTAACTTTATCCTCAGAAGCTGGAGAGAAGTTTGGTGCCTCTGGATTAAGTGCACTCGGAGTTTTGATTTCAGAGGGATCACTCATAGAGGTAACAAGCTTCTGTACCTTAAAGGAGTAATACTTGAAGATCTCGTTTGGATCAAGACTCTTAACAGATTTGGAAATAACTATTTCAGATTTCCCTTGATCATGGATCAACTTGAAAGATGGTTTTGGAACCTTTTCAAGACCAGGGGAGTCATAAGAGACATTTCTAAAATTTATCCTTTTGATTCTTGATCGTTCTGAAGTTTTTTTCCTTTTGAAAATGTTGGGAACTGAAGATATGCTAAGTATGGTTAGTACTGCTAAGTCTTCATTACTACTGCCAGTTCTTCGTTACTACTGCTGGGCAAGGTTACTGCTGCTAGATGAAGTTAATGCTGCTAGATGAAGTTAATACTGCTAGACGAAGTTAGTGCTGCTAGACCAATTTACTACTGCTAGACATGGTTAGTACTGCTGAGCTGAGTTACTACTGCTTGAAGACTGTGAAGGTTGTTAATGCTGCTGAGCCAAATCATCATTAATACTGCTGAGTTGATAAGTTTGGTATGCGATACTTTTGGAGACAAAGAAGGAATTGATCAAGATATGTTTAACGAAGATTCAGAAGATCAATTTACTTTTTATGGTTATCTTGTAATTACTTTTGTATAAATAGTATTGATAGATAGCTATTAGCATATACAAAAACAGAAGATAGATAGTATACAGAATTCGATATTCAAGAGTGAATTAACCTCAAGATCATAGATCCTATTTCTAGAGAAGTAGAAATCGTCTTGTTGAGCCTGTTCAACAAGATTGAGGTTTGGTGTAAAACTTGTGAGTAATAACTGTTTGATATATATACAGTTTATTGAATTTCTATTGATTGTTCTTTAATTGATTTAGAGTTCTATTCCGCAAGATTCTCTAAATTCTGTTTCTAAGAAGTTTAATTCTTGTTAAGAATCGATCCTGACAAGTGGTATCGGAGCATTGGTATCTTAGAAACTATGGACAATTCAATGGATTCTCACAGTACTCTTGTTTCAAAGGTTCCCATGCTCAAACCCAATGAATTTGACATGTGGAAACTAAGAATCAAGCAGTACATTCTTCTTACTGATTATGCAATATGGGACATTATAGAAAATGGCCCATGTAATGAAGGAAAGATTGGAGCAGATGGAAAGAGAGCTCCTCCCAAGACAGATGCTGAAAAGAAAGTAAGACAAACAGAGATGAAGGCCTTAAGCACTCTGCTTTTGGCTATTCCTAATGAGTACCAACATCAATTCCAACACTGCACAGATGCACAGATGTTGTGGAATGCTCTGGAGAAAAGATTTACTGGCACAAAGAGCACAAAGAGAAATCAAAAGGCTATTCTCAGGCAACAATATGAAAACTTTATGTCTGCAAAGAATGAGTCTATGACTCAAACTTTTGACAGATTTAACAAGTTAATTGGAGAATTAGCAACTGTGGGTGTACACATGGATGCTGATGATGTCAATAGAAAGTTCCTTAGATCATTGGGAGAAGAATGGACCATGTACAATGTCTCATTCAGACAGAATGACCAATTGGAGGACAAAGAGCTAGATGACCTCTACAATGATCTGAGAGTATTTGAGGCTGAAGTTGAAGCCAAGAAAAGGCCATCAGGATTTGTTTATAATGCTGCTTTATTATCTTCATCCTCTGATAATACTGCTAATCCTGATTCTGTTAATACTGCAGGTTCTATTAATGCTGCTGGTGGAACCAATCAAGAGAAGACTACAGATTCTGTACTAGAAGCATTCTTTTCTAGTCATGTTCACTCTTCTCTAATCAATGATGATTTAGAGCAGATCAATGCTGATGATCTGGAAGAGATGGACATCAAGTGGCAGATGGCTATGCTTTCAATGAGGGTGAAGAAATTCATCAAAAGGACTGGGAGAAACAACTTTTCCCAGAGAAGAGAAGATGGTGCAGGCTTTGACAAGTCCAAGGTTGAGTGTTACAAGTGTCACAAGATGGGACACTTTGCCAGAGAATGCAGAAGTGGAGGATCACAGACTCCAAATGGAAACCAAAACAGAAGCTCCTCTCAAGCCCTTGTTTCTCAACAAGGAATGGGATTTGATTGGAGTGATCAAGCTGAGGAAGCCTGTCAGAATCAAGCTCTTATGGCAGAAGTATCTGATATTCCCACTGAGGTACAATCTAAACTCTGTTCTCAAGCTTGCATTGATGCTGTCAAAAGATATAGGGATCACAATCAGGGTATGTGTGATGACCTTAAGAGGCTAGAGAAAGATGTGAAAGATTATGTTAGGATTGTAGAAAGGTTTGAGGAACAGATTAGAGCTTTTCAAGCTAATGAACTTCAACACCACTATGATACTAACTATTGGAAGTGGGAGAAGAATGAGTATGAGATTAAGCTGAAAGTGTCTGGGGAGGAGAATGAAAAGTTAAAAGAAGAGCTTAAAAAGGTTAAACTTGATGTTGAAAAGTTTACCTGTGCTTCTAAAACCATGGACACCATCATTAAAGCACAAATCCATGACAAGATGAAAGTAGGGATAGGATACAATACCACACCTCCACCCTACAATAACAACTACATACCTCCTAAGTCTGATTTGTTAGAGACCAAAGATAGAAAGGAACCTGAATTAAAGATTAATATAGATCCTTGTGAAAAAGAAATAGTTGTTGAGGATGAGACTGACAAAGTAGACTCTGATGAGGAATGTGAGAGTCCATGTGTCAAGAACACAGAGATCAAAAGGACTGAAGAGAAAAAGGAAGTTCATTACACACAGCCCAAAGTTGTGAACTCAAATACTTGTAAACAGTGTTCCTGCAGGAAATTCAAAGAGAACAAGCCCCAAAAACATGATAATCAGAGGGGAAATCAAAGGAACTGGAATAACCAGTGGGCTATGAGACAAGGAGTTGACCTGAACAGAATCAACAGGCCAAAACCTTGTTTCATCTGTGGTAAGCTAAATCACTTAGCCAAACACTGTTATTTCAATCCTGTTAACCAAAGGTTTAATGCTCAAAGATCTTTTCAAAAACCTGGTGGTTACAGAAGGAATGGTGGATATAAAAAATCTGCAAAGAAAAATGTGGCAAAGAAACAAGATAAACCCAAAGGCCACATAAAGAAAACAACTGAAAAGGAATGTGATACTATGTGGGTTCCAAAAAGCACTAAAAACAATACTGCTGCTAGCAGTGTTAGTACTGCTAACACTGCTAGTACTGCTTCAAAAGTTAGTGCTGCTAGCAGTATTAATACTGCTAGTAATCATTCCAAAGTTAGTGCTGCTAGCAGTATTAATACTGCTAGTAATCAGTCCAATGTTAGTGCTGCTAATACTTTTAGTGCTTCTTCTTCAGATAGTACTGCTGCTAGCAGTATTAACTCTGTTAATACTGCTTCTAGCAGTGTTAACTCTGTTAATACTGCTACCTCTGTTAGTACTTCTGAGGATAATACTGCTGCTAACAATACTGCTGCTCCCAGTATTAGTACTGCTAGCACTGTTAGTACTGCTGCTAGTGCTGCTACACCAATAATTTTGACAAAGTACTCCAGCACAGCAGTACCCAAATTTCAAAATCTCATCAAAACCAAGTGTAAGTATTTTGATGAGCAAGGGAGACCCAAGACCACTTCGGCTTGGGTTCCAAATAAAACTAACTGATTTATCTTGATGTGCAGGGCAACCAACAGCTCAAGGGGAAGAGCATTTGGCATGTTGATAGTGGTTGCTCCAGGCACATGACAGGTAACATGTCCTGCCTCAAAAATTTCAAAAAGGTTGATGGAGGACATGTTGCATTTGGGGATAATCCTGCTGGTGGAAAGATAAGTGGTAAGGGTTATGTTTCAAAGGGTAAGATGACCTTTGAAGATGTATACTATGTTGAACAATTGAGATACAACCTGTTAAGTGTATCACAGGTTTGTGACAAGAAGCATAGTATATTGTTTACAGATTCTGAATGTATTATCCTTGCTCCTGGATACAAAGTGGTTGATGAAAACATGATACTTTTGAGAACTCCTAGGAAGGATAATGTTTATTGTTTAGATTTGGAAAGTGTTTCATCTGATTCATCTCTAAATTGTTTAGTTTCAAAAGCTTCTTTAGATGAATCATCACTTTGGCACAGAAGGATGTGTCACATGAACTTTAAAACAATAAATAAACTTGTTAAGAATAACCTTGTAAGGGGTTTGCCATCCAAAGTATATTCATGTGATGATCATTGTGTTGCTTGTCTCAAAGGCAAACAACACAAAACTTCTCATAAGTCCAAAGAGATAAACACTATATCAAATCCTCTTCAACTGTTACATATGGATCTGTTTGGTCCTACCAATGTGATGAGTATTGGCAAGAAATCATACTGCTTAGTTATTGTTGATGATTATTCTAGATTTACTTGGGTATATTTTCTGAGAACTAAAGATGAGACAAGTGGACTGATCAAATCTTTCATTCTCAAAATTGAAAACCAATCAAATCAAAGAGTGAAAGTCATTAGATCAGATAATGGAACTGAGTTTAAAAATTCTGATCTAAACACCTTTTGTGAAGAAAAAGGAATTGAGAGACAATACAGTGCTCCTAGGACTCCACAACAAAATGGTGTTGCTGAGAGAAGGAATAGGACACTGATTGAGGCTGCTAGATCTCTGTTAGCTGACTCAAAGTTACCAATTACTTTTTGGGCAGAAGCAGTTAATACTGCCTGCTATGTTCAAAACAGAGTTTTAGTTGTAAAGCCTAAAAACAAGACACCTTATGAGCTTTTCCGTAAAAGGAAACCATATATTGGATTTTTCAAGCCATTTGGATGTCCTTGTACTATTCTCAATACCAAATCTCACTTAGGCAAGTTTGATAGCAAAGCAGATGATGGTTTTCTTGTTGGGTATTCATCTCAAAGTAAGGCCTACAGAGTTTTTAATACCTCTTCTAGAATAATTGAAGAAAGTGACAATGTCAAATGCAATGAGAACACACCAAATCCTATTGGTTCAGGTCCTAATTGGCTATTTGACATTGATTCACTCACTAATTCTTTGGGTTTCAGTGGTGATGTATATGCAGGACAAAGGGATACACCAACATCAGAACACAGGATTCAATCTGTGATATTTCCAATCCCTTCCATTGATCCTGTTGAATTCTGTGAACACCAAGAGGAGACTGAACCAATTCAGAATGAAGAAGAGAGGAGAACAGAGGAAAATCAGTCTTCAGGTTCAAATTCCAGAGAATCTGAGGTGACTGAAGAAGCAGAAACAAATCCAGAATCAAATGAGTCTAATCTGGATGAGGACTTACAAGAGGAAGCTGGTCATCAAACAAGAACTCAGAAAAATCATCCTCCTGAGTTGGTAATTGGAGATATTGCATCTCCCATGATGACTAGAAAGCAAAGCAGACTCCAAGAGTTGCAAGAACAGCAAAATACAGTTAACACTGTTCTTACTTGCTTTCTGTCCCAGATTGAGCCCAAAAAGGCTTATGATGCCATGAAAGACCCAAGCTGGATAGAGGCAATGCAAGAGGAGCTGCTACAGTTCAAATTACAGGATGTTTGGGACTTGGTAGACCTTCCAAAAGGTCATAGAGCAATTGGCACCAAGTGGATTTTCAGGAACAAGAAGGATGACAGAGGGATTGTAATCAGAAACAAAGCTAGACTGGTTGCACAAGGGTACACTCAGGAAGAAGGAATAGATTATGAGGAAGTCTTTGCTCCTGTGGCAAGGATTGAAGCAATCAGGTTATTTCTAGCCTATGCCTCCTACATGAAGTTCACAGTGTACCAAATGGATGTCAAGAGTGCATTTCTGTATGGAAGCATTGAGGAAGAAGTATATGTCTGTCAACCCCCTGGATTTGAGAATCCATTGCACCCTGACAGAGTATACAAGCTGAAGAAGGCTCTCTATGGTTTGCATCAGGCCCCAAGAGCATGGTATGACACTTTGTCTACCTATCTCTTGAAAAATGACTTTGAAAGAGGAGTAATTGACAAGACCCTGTTTATCAAGAGGAGAAAGAGAGGTACTTTACTTGTTCAGATCTATGTGGATGACATCATCTTTGGATCCACCAATGATCAAATGTGTAAAGAGTTTGAAGAATTGATGCACAAAAGCTTCAAGATGAGCTCCATGGGAGAACTTACATTCTTTCTTGGGCTTCAGGTAAAACAGAGGAAAGATGGAATTTTTATTAGCCAATCCAAGTATGTGAAAGACATCCTGGACAAGTTTGGTTTATCAGACTCAAAGTCAGCAAGCACTCCAATGGAAACACATAAACAGATCACTGCAGATCTTGAGGGGGAGGATGTGGATGTCCATCATTACAAATCAATGATTGGATCTCTCATGTATCTCACAGCCTCTAGACCTAACATTATGTTTTCAGTCTGTGTTTGTGCCAGATTTCAGGTTTCTCCTAAGCAATCACACCTTCATGCTGTCAAGAGAATATTCAGATACTTAAAAGGGCAACCTAGATTAGGTCTCTGGTATCCTCATGAATCCTCTTTTGACTTGCTTGCATATTCAGATAGTGATTTGGGAGGAGCCAACATGGATAGGAAGTCTACTTCAGGTGGATGTCAGTTTTTGGGTACAAGACTAGTATCTTGGCAGTGTAAGAAACAAACCACAGTGTCCTTATCTACCACAGAAGCTGAGTACATAGCTGCTGCAAGCTGCTGCTCTCAGGTTCTATGGATTCAGAATCAGATGTTGGACTATGGGGTAACTTTTCTTCACACACCAATCTTCATTGATAACAACAGTGCTATTAGCATTGTTAATAATCCAGTCAAACACTCAAAAACAAAGCATATAGAGATAAGGTATCACTTTATAAGAGATTGCAATGAAAAGAAATTAATTCAGGTTGCTAAAGTTCATACAAATGACCAGTTTGCTGATCTATTCACAAAAGCTTTTGATGTGGGTAGATTCACCTTTTTGGTAACAAGTGTGGGCATGATCAACCTAGAGTAAATTTATGACTTTCTGTTTTTATACCTGTATTTCTTCATATATTTGGTGCTACTAACTTTCTTTCTCAGGATCCTCTGTTTTCCTCAGATTACCAAGTGAAGAAAAGTGTAAGTGTGGTTACTACTGCCAGTACAGAAGTTACTACTGTCTGTGTTCTAGTAGTTACTACTGCTTGTGCAGTTACTACTGCTCAGTAGTTAATACTGCTCAGCAGTTAATACTGCTAATGCAGTTAATACTGCTAGTGCAGTTAATACTGCTAGTGTAGTTAATACTGCTTGGTCGTTAATACTGCTCAGTAGTTAATACTGCTCAGTAGTTAATACTGCTAGTGCAATTAATACTGCTAGTGGAGTTAATACTGCTTGGTCGTTAATACTGCTCAGTAGTTAATACTGCTCAGTAGTTAATACTGCTAGTGCAATTAATACTGCTAGTGGAGTTAATACTGCTTGGTCGTTAATACTGCTAGGTAGTTAATACTGCTTGGCAGTTAATACTGCTAGGTCGTTAATACTGCTTGGCAGTTAATACTGCTCGGTAGTTAATACTGCTTGGTAGTTAATACTGCTAGGTAGTTAATACTGCTTCTGATAATCTAGGGCATATAAATACCCCTGTTTGCCCGCCCATGTTCATAACGACTCTTCGCATTTACTTCTTCTCTCTCGTTCTAACCTAGCCTCCCCAGAATCTCTGTGCTTTTCTTTCAAGAATCCTTAGGCATCATGGAGTTTGTGGATGAGCACAATGAAATAGCCATGCTTCAGAAGCCGAAACAAGCTGTGGGATTCCACGATATAGTCGATTTTCTCAAATCCTCGCACATCTCCTATGCACTCACGGTGAGCCCAACAATCTATATCGAACATCAGAAACAATTTTGGGAGAATGCCACTGTTAGTGTTGAAGAAGGGCAGAAAACCATTCGAACAAGGGTTTGTGATAAACCCTTGAAAGTCACTGAAGAGGTTATTCGCATCTCCCTTCAGTTGAATGATGCATCAGGTATATCTTCTATTCCTACTGAAGACCTCTTTTCTACTTTACAAAGAATGGGGTATGAAGGTCCCATTGGTGTTTTTAAATTCTACAAGTCAAAATTTTTTAACCAATGGAGATTTCTTGTTCATACCCTGATGCACTGTATTTCCAAGAAAACTACTGGATGGAGTGAGTTCAGCAGTCCCATTGCATATGCATTGGTCTGCTTATCCACTGCCTGAAAGTACAATTTTTCAGCAATGATCTTTAATGATCTTGTATCAAACTTGGAATCCAAAAAGAGCTTTTTCATGTATCCAAGGTTTGTGCAAGAAGTTCTTAACAAGGAATTGAAGGACTTACCTCAGTTTACTGAGGTATATGTACCCAAATCCCCTAAAGGGAAGGTTTTTTCAAATATGAAAAGACTTCCTAGGGACTCGGAAGGAGTTGACACACCATTGTTCTCTACAATGATGGTTGTGTCCCACCCCTCTGAAGGTATGGCATCAGGATCAAGGCCCTCATTAGATCAACCCACTGATGACCAATCCCAACCTTCCATCTCAAAAGAAATCCCTCAGTCCATTCTTGAACAACCCACTCCCACAATCACCAAAAGGTTTCAAAGAAGAAAGGTGCACAAGGCTCCTTCCCTTGATGTACCTACTCAAAGCCCTAAGCCTTTAAGCCCTCAATTGGAGCATTCTCCAATTGAGAATATCAACAGGGAAACCACAGGGGTGTCTCCCAACCCCAAGAAGGTGGTCTCTAAGGAGAAGGATGACCATATGGGTGCTAAGGCTGCCACTACTTCTGCTAGCACAGAGAAGGATAGTGGTAACATAAATAAGACCTTCCCCATGGCAACTCTAAATGAGAAATCATTAGGAGGACCCAGGTGCCAAGAAACCAAGGGGGCAGGTAGTGCTTCTGCTAGGCAGAAGGCTTCTGCTGAAACTTCCAAGGATCCTTTAAAGAAGGTAAATACTTCTAAACAAGGTGAGGATAGATATAACTATGAGGAATTGATGGAAACCATAGGGAATATTAACTTGGATGTAATGGCACAAAAGACAGAGATTGAGCAACTTAAGACTGTGGTCACCTACCAACAGTCTCAAATTGAGAAGCTCAAAAAGATGGTCACCAAGTTGCTGAACAGAAAGAAAAAGGCAAGATTTGTGCTAAGAAGAAGAACTTCACCTGATGATGCTCCCAAAAAGGGGGAGTCAGAGTCAGAAGCAGAACTGAAACTGAAGGATCCACAAATTGAGGGGGAGACTGTTCACATAGAGACTGAGATGGAAATGGAGTATGCACAGGTTAAGGGGGAGTCCAGTGAGACAGAAAAGGGGGAAGAGTGTGTTAAAGCAGCAGAAACCACAGCAGCAGAAACCACAGCAGCAGAAACTGTTAATGCTGCTGAGTTTGAACAAGCAGCAGAAACAGTTAATGCTGCTGAAGGCCAAACAGTCAAAGCAGCAGAAACTGAGCAGGAAGCAGTAACTACAACTCAAGCTGAAATAGATGAAGAAATTTACTGGATTGTAAAGAACAGTATTGAAGCAGCATCACTACATGTACTAAAAGAAGCAGTAACAGCCATAGCAGCAGAAATGGTTATTGCTGCTGAAAAACTTAAAGCAGCTGAACCAACTCCTGAGGCTGTCAAAACTCTTAAAAGAACCAAGATGATGTCAAAGAAAAGACCAAGAACCCAGCCCATAACTTCAAAGAAGAAAAATGAAAAGAAGCCAAGGGTGGAGTCATCTGCAGAAGAGGCCCAGGAGGAAACAGTGAAAGAAAAATCTGATGGAAAAGTTGCTGAAGAAGAAGTGGCAACTCCATCAGGGCAATCAGGCAATGTGCAATCACAAACGGATGCCCAATGTGATTTGTACATTACTAGTGTTGACTCTAACCCAATTCCACTTCAGGCTGAACCAATATCATCTAAGGCTCCTGAAATCATCTTTTGGGACACTTTGAAAGATGGTAGAAAGGAGTTCATTAGGATAAAAAGAGCAGATGGTAAATTTGAAGTCTTTTCTACTTGGGGAAAAATTGTCAGAACTTGCTCAAGATCAGACTTAGAAGAGATGTTCAAAGTTGGGATGAAGATATATGGAAACATGCTGACTGAGCAAGGGATGTCAATTTCTAAAATGGTACTTGAATTCTTGTGCCAAATGTTCAAACCTGAAGCAGTTCAGCATAGGTTAAACACACAGTTTCAAGCCATTACCAACTGGATGCTCTATGAAAACTGTGGAGTATATGTCATCTCCCTTGACTCTGCAACTCAAGAATACTATCTGGTAGATGAAATATACAATCACAGCATGAAGAGGCTGCAAGGAATGTTACACACTAAGCTGACCTGCAACAAGGATTCATCAATGGGTAGATTCTTGGTAAAGAGGATTCTAAATCAAAGTCTAGGTCTAAGTCCTAATCTGTGTGTACATGATGACTAAGTTTTGGAAGCATCATCTGAAGAACTTGACTTCTTTTCCTAAAAGTCAAGTTAGGGGGAGATTGTTGGGAACTGAAGATATGCTAAGTATGGTTAGTACTGCTAAGTCTTCATTACTACTGCCAGTTCTTCGTTACTACTGCTGGGCAAGGTTACTGCTGCTAGATGAAGTTAATGCTGCTAGATGAAGTTAATACTGCTAGACGAAGTTAGTGCTGCTAGACCAATTTACTACTGCTAGACATGGTTAGTACTGCTGAGCTGAGTTACTACTGCTTGAAGACTGTGAAGGTTGTTAATGCTGCTGAGCCAAATCATCATTAATACTGCTGAGTTGATAAGTTTGGTATGCGATACTTTTGGAGACAAAGAAGGAATTGATCAAGATATGTTTAACGAAGATTCAGAAGATCAATTTACTTTTTATGGTTATCTTGTAATTACTTTTGTATAAATAGTATTGATAGATAGCTATTAGCATATACAAAAACAGAAGATAGATAGTATACAGAATTCGATATTCAAGAGTGAATTAACCTCAAGATCATAGATCCTATTTCTAGAGAAGTAGAAATCGTCTTGTTGAGCCTGTTCAACAAGATTGAGGTTTGGTGTAAAACTTGTGAGTAATAACTGTTTGATATATATACAGTTTATTGAATTTCTATTGATTGTTCTTTAATTGATTTAGAGTTCTATTCCGCAAGATTCTCTAAATTCTGTTTCTAAGAAGTTTAATTCTTGTTAAGAATCGATCCTGACAGAAAACATTTGAAGTACCAACAGATGAACAATCTGGCATTTGGACTTTTCCTACACAGAAAGTTGAAGACATAGAGGCCTTCTTCTTTCCAGTGAAAAGATCAAGGTCACTAAAACCAAGACCTTGAGTGTCCATTTGAGAATTGATTTTAATATGCACATCTTGTGCATCCTAGTACTTTTTGATGAAAAGTTCTTTTATCTGACGTGGTTGGTGTAAAACTTCTCTTTCTTTCTAGAAATAGTTTTTCAAAGCCAAAGAGTTGAATCTTTCACACTCGGATCTTTACCTCTACTTCCTTTTGTTTTAAAACATCCCCAAACTCTTTAAACTTAACAAAGAAGGATAGTTCTTTTTGTTTCTGAAAGGTTTCTAGCTCAGTTTTCTCTTTAGAGATTTCCTGTTTTTCCATCTCTAAGAGATCTTTCTCTCTCTTGTAAAATGTTAAGTCCTTCTGAGCTAGTTTTCTCATTTCCTTTTCCTCAGAAAGCGTTTGTTTTAACTTTTGAAATTCAACAGTAAGCTTAGACACATTCATCTCTAGTTATGAATCAGATTTAGAGTCATAATTGGAACATACATTTGCACTAGGTTGTGAGAATTATAGTGTTCCATCAGCAGAGGTTGTCTCTGACAGATCTTCTTTCATCGTTATTCCACAAAAGTTGGCATGCTCTGACTCCTCATCAGAGGATGAGTCAGAGACTCAGTTCTCCATCTCTACCACTAAACTTCTTTCTTTAAAGTTGTACTTGTACTTGTTCTTTTAGTAGTCCTGATCTTTCACCAGTCTACCCTTGCAGTTGGCTGAGAAATGTCCTGCTTTGCCACATATAAAGCATCGTCCAACGTTCTGATTGATGGGTTATGCAACATCATTTGGATTATGCGGGGTTTGCTGAACATATTTCCGTTGAAATTGAGCTGGTCTCTGATCTTGAAACTGCACAGGTCTGTGATTGTAGAAAGGTACAGGTCTCTGTTCCTTCTGGTACTCCTGTCTCTGATATCCTGTCACCTCTTCCCTGTCATCTCTCTCATTTCTTCCTCTCCTATCAAATACCTTTTTGCCAAACCTCTTACTAAATTGTTGCATAATAAGAGCAAGAGATTGGGCAAAGGTATTGATGTCTTTATCCTCGTCAGCATCAGACATGTTTCTTTCTTCTTCACTTTCTGACATCAGAATCTTCTTCCCTTTCTTCTTCATAACCCTTTCTCTGACCTTCTTGTCTCTGGTGTCACTATCTCTGATGGATTTTCTTCAGACGGTGTTCTTGCATCAAAGATCAGTGTGAGAGGTCCACCAACTATTGTTGTTCCTTTTTGCTTGACAACTTATTTCTCTTGAGCAGCAAGAGTTCCACAAACATCAGTGACTGACCATGTATCAATTTCTTGATTGGCTTGAAGAGAGATTGATATATGTATCCATTCATCATTAAAACTTTTTAAGAAAAGAGCATTATTGTCTTCCCTGGATCTGACAGCCCCACACTTTCTGCATTTGTTAATTAGGACATTAAAGCTGTTATAGGTTTGTTGCAGGGTTTCTACTGGAAGAGCAGAGAAATCATTGAATTCACTGATACATTGGGTCCTATTTTTCTGGGTTATTAAACCCCCTTCAAATTGATTTAGAAGTTGATCCCATATTTGTTTTGCTCTAACTGTTTTGGAATCATTTTCCATTATTTCTTTCTCTTCTTCAGTAAAACCAGAGGTTTTAGGTTCAATATGAGCAGGGATTTCAGCAGTAGCATCTGTAGCAGAAACAAGAGGAACCATAACCATTGGTTGGAAAGATCCATTTGTGACTGATCTCATAAGATCTTTATCCATGCCTTCGAAAATGTTAACCATCCTAATCTTCTATTGAGGATATTCATCTCTCAGAAGAGTAGGAGGTTTGGTTTAAGAACCAGTAGTGTAAATGGCATTTATGTTGTTGTTGCCATTTTGAAGAAAAATAGAGTACTGAGAGTGTTTGGCTTAGAAAAAGATTTGGAAACTGAGATGAAAATAGTATCACAACTGCACAATACACAAGTTCTAAACTAAGAATAGTTTCACAATCAACAAGAGTGAATCAACCTGTATAGATTGAATCGATTTGATTTAAGCAAATCAATCAGCTCTGATACCAATTGTTTGTTCCCAGATTCACCTTGTCTTACTTATCAAACAGAATATATTGAGCGGAAGCATAAGATAATAGTTTGCAAGTGAGTGATTGTTTTATAAAAACAATAAACAGAGAGACAATATATCGAACAATAACAAGATAAGATATGAAAATAACTTGCTCGTATATTAATGAAGAACACCAAGAACACCTAAGTGTGTGTGTAATCTTCAGGGATCTCTTAGCTACAACTCGTACAAGAGTAGTGGAATTGCAAGTTACAGTGCACGTGTTCTTAAAAATTCCTACAATTATGTGTTCCACTATTCACTATTTATAGCCTGATAAAGTGAAGAACATTGTACTATCTAACCCTGGAGTGACACGTGTAAAGTGTATTGTTGTCTTTTAGGGCTAACATGGAAAGTGCAGACACTACTTCATCACTTGAGAGATTTCTATGAGACTTGAGCTCAACAGAGGACTTGGCCATCAGAGGGAATACTCCAGAGCTCTGATGATCTTCTGAAGTGTTGTTCTCTGAAGTCTGATCTCTGACGCTCCTTTGCTTGGTCTTCAGTGTTATCTCTGAAGTCTTCTGACTAAGAGTAGTTTCAATACTTTTACATTCAAGATACTTAGGGTTAACAACCACCAGATATGAATGGAATCCATAACACTTTTCACATATGCTACTTAAGGAAGTGTTTGACAGAAAAGAAAAGTGTTGTCCGTCTCTCAGAGATTCGAGTGGATGAAATAAATTGTTGTGTTGAAGAACCCAACGTTATACTTGAAAGGGAATCAAAGAAGATTCGCCAAATAGAGGTCGTAATGTTCAAAGTACAATGGAAGCATTAGCGTGGTGCCAACGTGACGTAGGAAGCCGAAGAGGATATGAAGAGATGATGTCCCAACCTTTTTAAGTAAGGAAAGATTTCGAGGACGAAGTCAGTTTCAACGAGGGGAGGATTGTAACACCTAGAGATTTGTCAGTAGAATCCCTCCCTAATTTTTGTATTTTAGTGTTCATGTAAAGTCACTTTTACCCTAAGACGTATCTCAGATTGGAAGCTTTTCGTTGTTGGAAAAACTGATATTTTGGACTTGGGGAAGGTTAGGCGAAAGTGCGTTAGGCACAATATCTAGCCACTTTCGTAAGGAGAATAGGGCTCTCAGTACCTTCTGAGCCGAAGTGTCATGCGAAAGTGACACTAACATTTTATCTTGTCACTTTCGCACCGAGAGGGGAGAGCACGGTACATTATAAGCAAAAGTGTCATCCAAAAGTGACACTGTAACATTAGCATGGAACTCTCACGGTCAGGTTTAGTGTCTTAAATGTTGATTTCAACCCTCTACTTTATTTATTTCTCATTTTGCTTTATACAAAACTCAAAGGGTTTCAAAGCAACGGTATTTATTCCACACATTTAGAGGCAGATGAAAGCATTAAAGAGGATTAAAATCTAGGGTTCAAGTGTGGTTGCTTGGGGTCTCAAGATTCAAGAGTTCTTCTCATCATTTTCTAGGATTTTTGGTGGTCTCTAGTTTTTAACCAAAACCTATTGTGAGTTTATTCCTCCTTTTAAATCATTATATGTACCAAAATGTGTTCATTTTAACTACTTAAATGCCTTCTTTTACATTTTATGAAATTGAGAAGATTTGGACCAACTAGGTCAAAACTTAGATTTTAGGCATTTTAGTTGTTATAAAGAAAATTATGATTTCTGTTAGCCCTAATTTATCTTGTAAAAGTATTGAAAAAAGACCAAGTCATCTGGCCACAGAAGACTTTTGCGCCTACAGAAGCAAGCTTCAGCCAGAGTGATGATGCACAGAAGAGAAGTGAAGCCCAAAAAAGTATCAGAGCACAAAGCCTCTGAGGCAGAGCTTAGAGCCTCTGTGGAAGACCTCAGAAACTCCGGTGCAGACACCTATGTGACATCAACACTTAGAAGAATTCAAGACGTACTGACGATCAACTCCTCTCCACTGCTTGGACAATCCAGCTAAAGATTGCCACGTGTCCCACTAACCGTTGCAGCACCTTTCAATGTGGCATTCTCTCATTAGCTTGTGTGTTGACCTTAGTGTACCACTTTCCTATAAAAGGAAGATTTCCTATAATCTTCCTTCAAGCTTTTCACGCCATAATAGCACACACTTCACACCACCAACTGCACACAGTTCGTACAATGAGAGATAATTAGGGTTTTACACAGAGTAGTGTGTGTTCTTTAATTATTCTTCAGTATTGTGATATGTTCTTGTTCAATCTAATGACATGTTAAATTGATTACTTATTGTTGCCATATTATTCTCTTCGACTTACGATTTTCTACCTTGTTTGCTGCAAACTGTTTATCAAAACGCTTCCACAAATACATATATTTAGATTGTTTTAGCAAATAGAGTAAAACTGGGATCAACAATTGGTATTAGAGCAATATTGATTTGCTTAAATTAACTGATCATCTCTGTTTGCTGATTTTGTCTCAAGGTAGAACAACTTGTTTTTTTGTTAAACTGGTTTTCATTCACAAACAGTCCCTGTTTTGTGCAGTTTTTGACCTGTTCAATTACTGTGCATTTATGGTTTGTTTCCTCTTTAGAAAAACCGTAGTGTGTGTACTAGATCTGCTTCAATTTTTTTTTTAAAAGATTCATTAAGTGGTAGTGTTGATTTTTGTCTAGAACATCTAAATGTCATCTATACTGCTGGATCTCTCACAAAACCCCCAACTCTATTGAGGGATGAGTATCCTCAGTGGAAGATACGTATGACACACTTTCTTAAAGGTGAGGATAGAGAGTTGTATGAAACAATCAAAAATGGACCTCATGTTCCGAGGGTACCAGTCACTGATATAACACCAGAAATACCTACTCACATGAAACTGAAAGAGGTTAAGGACTGGTCAGATGTTGACTGGGAAAAGACTGAGGTAGAAAGAAAGGCCAAAAGATTATTAATAATGGCCATTCCAAATGATATATTATGTTCTTTAGATGCTTCTCAGACTGCTAAGAACCTAAGGTTGGAGATGGAAAAACAACTTGATGGAGCCATTAAAACTCAAAAAAATAGGAGATCGCAATGACTAAAAGAGTTTTACAGATTCAAATCTAATCCTGAAGAGACCCTACAACAAACCTATGATATATTCAACGCTATCATAAACAAGTGTAGGAAGAATGGAATACATAGAACCATTAAGGACAACAATGTTATGTTCTTTAAAAACATAGGTGAAGAGTGGCTCCAACTATCCATGTCCCAACAGACAAACCAAGATCTAGATGCCTGGTCACATTCTGATGTGTATGGGACTCTAGCTGCTCAAGAACAACATATTGTCAAGTCTAAACCTACTGTAGGTGGACCCCTTTCTTTGGTGAGCAATGCTAAAGAGTCCCCTGTTAAGCTTGTAAAAGAATGAGTTGAGCCCAGTTTAAAGTGTGTGAGGAAAGGAAAGAAAGTGTTGTTAGATGAGAGTGATGAGGAGAAGGAAGTCAGTGATGAGGAAGGAATGACAGATGTGACCTCCATAGACAAATCCTTGGCCCTGCTTACCATGTAATTCAATAGAGGTTCCTACAAAAAGCCAACCTTAAACAGAGAGAATGTGAAAGAAGAGAGAGATGGTAGATACAAGAGAAACATACCTAGGATGGAGAGTCAGTATGCTACATTTGTTCATGATCCTAGACAGTTTGCCCTTACCACTAAGATCCCAGACAGTTTGTGCAAGTCACTCAAGATCCCAGAAATTTTGCCCCCTTAGCTCATGATCAAAGGCAATTTGCCCCTATAAATCCTGACCCAAGGCAGTATGTGCCTGCCTACAATTATGAGCCTAGGTACACTCTGAGGGTTGAGTACTATAAGCCCAGACTGATTGATCAAATGATTGACCCCATATACCAGGAACAGAGGCCTATGGATTACCTACAGAAGATAGTGCAAAAGGAAGAACATAAAGCTCCAGAGAAGATGGTGAAGAATGAACCTCAAGAGAGTAACTACTTTAGGTGTGGGAAACCTGGTCATTTTGCTGTTGATTGCAAGACCCCTCTTGCCAAGGATGCTTCCTTCTACGAGAAGAAAGCATAATATTATGCTAAAAAATCCTTGATGGTAGAAAAGGAGAAATGGGTGTCAGATGACTCTGATGAAGTAAAAATTGCCATGTTTTGTGGAATGGCAGAAGTCAACAAAGCAGAATCAAACAGTGAGATATCTACTTCATCCTCTGACTCTCATTCTCGTTGCACAGAAGATAATTTGCTTAAGATGCAAGAAAGTTTCAATGACTTGGAACAAAAGATCTGCAGAACAGAAAAGGATCTTTCGTTTTTCAAAAGAGAAGCAGGGCTTTTGGATCATGAAAAAAAAAATTATTTAAAGAAAGATAATCAAGAAAAGCAGTTTTTATCCGAAATCGGCCTTTTAAAATTAAAAGTAAGAGATCTTGTTTTGGATCTAAAGAATAAACAACAGAAGCTGAAGGATGTTGAGACTGATAGAATGAACATACTTGCATTAAAGAACTATTTTAAAAAAGAGAGAGAGTCTTTATGTCAAGATTTGTTGAGAAAAGTGTTGATTATTAAAAAATATCAAGATGCACAGAATGTACATGAAAAGATCAACTCTCAAATGGATAGAAGTAGGATTGGTTTTAGTGACCTAGATCCCTATACTTTTAAAAAGAGAGATTCTCTGTCATCTAGATTATGTGTAGGCAAAGTTCAAAAACAAAATTTTCAAGTCTTCACTCTGTCTTTAAGAGGAGAAAAGTTTCCAAGGAATCATTTGAAAGGAGACCTTTACATCTCATCAATGTGGTGTACTCTGTTGTACCACAAAAAGGTCCTTTGTTTAAATTTGGTCATCCTGAAACCTAAACTTAGGCTGCTGTTGTGTGCCACATTTCTTCTGAATTCAGTGCAGAAGCATCTGAGTTCATCCCCTCATCGACAGAAGATGAGTTAAGAAGTATTTTTGAAAAATATTTGTTGAAAACTCTTGAAAAACACAATACTCTCAATGAACCTGAAATCATTCATTGCATGATTAAATATATGAATCTTTCTGAGGAAAATGATGTAAGTAACCAAGATACACATAGGTGCAATCAAGCCTCTGGTGAAATTTCAAAAGATTTTCTTGATTCAGACTCAGACTCTGAGGATGAATCAACCTCTATCACACCAGAAACTGGTTCTGAGGAACCAGAGGTAGTACCTTGTACATCAGAGGAGACTAAACTTTCCTCTGGCGTATAAAACAGAGTTATCCCTTCCACAGAACTTGTTAAAAGGGTACCTATATGTTCTGATTTCCTAGATATGTGTATCAAGGCTAAGACTTCTCTTGAGCTTGAAAAGATCAAAAAAAATATGGAAAGGAAAACCTCAAGTCTTAAAGCTTCTGAACCTTACAATCCAATCAAGTTTACTAAAGATCAAAAAGGAAAATGGGCCAAAAATGACAATTTTGTTCCTTCAATGGCAGTGAGAACCAGAGAAGGAAGGTGGGGTGTGCAAAGTACCATGCTAGAGAGGAAGGAAAATCAAAATAAATATGGCCTAGATAGGATGTTCTGTAGAAACTCTGATGCTAGGAGAGATAATCTTCATAAAACCTCTGTACCAAGTAGTGAAGATTTAAATGCAAAGTTTAAGTAATCTTCTTCTTACATGCACAATTGACATTGTCTCAACTTATTGCATCAAATACAATTGCACTTCTCAAGCCCACAATGTTTCCTGTCTGAACCCAAAAATGTTAAATTCAAGGGTCATAATAAACATCACAGAACCTATGTCAATACTAAAAATACAATCAAGTGTAAAGCTACAGAGGTTCCTCCGAAAGCTCCTAACAAACCAAGACGCATTTGGAAATGGGTACCTAAAACCCCTTAATTGGTGTTGCAGAAGCAACATGTGCCAATCTGTTACCTAGACTCTAGGTGCTCGAGGCAGATGACTGGAGACAGAAGGCTACTATCCTCATACCATGAAAAACAAGGAGGGTTTGTAACCTTTGGAGACAACCGAAAGGGTCACATTAAAGGATATGGAGTCATTTCAAATGGAGATGTTGATGTATTAAGAGTTGCTTACGTTGATGGCTTGAAGCACAATCTTCTGAGTGTGAGCCAACTCTGTGATAGTGGTTTTGATGTTAAGTTCAATAAAAAGTATTGTTCTTTGTTAACAACTGATACAGGTATTGAGTTGCTAAGAGCCGAAAGAAAAGGTGACCTATCCCTCATGAATTTCAAAGCCAAGAGCAAAGATGAAAAGTTTTGCTCTGTTTCTAACAAAAATGAGGAGACTTGGCTCTGGCACAACAGGTTCTATCAATTTAGATCAACTTGTAAAAAAACAATTTGGTAAGTGGTCTTCCATCTCTAAAGTTTGATAAGGATCATCTGTGTTTTGCATGTGAAATGGGAAAACTCAAAAGAGCTTCCCACAGAACCAAATCTGATATGTCTTGTACAATACCTCTTTATATGCTTCATGTTGACCTCTGTGGTCCAATTTCAGTACAGAGCTTGTCAAGCAACAACTATATTCTAGTCCTTATAGATGAATTCTCTAGATATACTTGGGTGAAATTTGTAAGAAATAAATCTGATGTCCCTGAAATACTAATCAACTTGATGAAAAGAATCTAGGTTATGTATAACAGCAAAGTTCAGAAGCTCAGAAGTGACAATGGAACAGAGTTCAAAAACTCAACCATTGATGCATATATCATACAAGAAGGAATCACTCAAAACATCTCTGCAGCACAGACTCCTCAACAAAATGGTGTTCTTGAAACAAGGAACAGAACCCTTGTGGAGGCTGCAAGAACAATGCTAGTAGCATCTGAATTGCCAACACATTTCTAGGCAGAAGCTATTTCCACTACTTGTTTCACACAAAAAAGTTCCATGATAGTGAAGAAACACATGAAAACTCCTTACCATATGCTCAATCAAAGAAAGCCTAATATAAAATTCTTTTATGTATTTGGTTGTAGGTGCTTTATGCTGAATGACAGAGAGAACTTAGGAAAGTTTGACAGAAGTATGAGGTATGGTAGCAGTGATTTATCTCTGAAGCTCTTGATTTATATCCAACCTGGCGTGCAAGAAGAAGAAGAAGTATGAGGTATGGTAGAAGAAGTACCGAAGGTACGGTAGAAGAAGTATGGATGCTTTTTGCGTGTTAAAGCTTCCCAAACAGTGCACGCGTGAGAGTTATTGATATGGTTGTACAACCTGTACTATGAGAAAGTGAACATAGGTATCAGGTATGGGTTGCGTCGTGTAACCCGAATTTAAAAACTTTTGCATCAGACACTTGTACAATATGCTTCATGAGGTGCACTTAAGAGTTTTCAACATTTTATGCATAAATTTGTAGTACCTTATGCATAAATTTGTAGTACTTTATGCATAAATTTGTAGTACCTTATGCATAAAAGGTTTTCTTTAAGACTTTCGCGTTGTGTTTCATCATGTTCATCAAACAAATGAACATCTATGTCTACTCTCTCCTCAACGTCGTTAAAAACACCTTGATCGCTCTTGTTCATGATGCAACAATATGAATTCATACACTAATTTGATACTAAAATCTTATAAAATATTTGAGAATTAAATAATATAGCTAGAATCAAGCAAATTTTGATGTTTGTAACTCCCTTAATAAATCAATGTCATAAAACAAATACATGGAATTCCATTCATGCCCTTATGTAATGGTTATATGCACATTTCAAACCACCATATAAAATGGTTTCCTATTGGTTGATTGGAGTTAACAAAGTTAACACAAAAGGTGCGGTTAACAAATGAACCGAACCCTATATATATATATATATATATATATATATATATATATATATATATATATAGGGGTGGGTTCAAATGCAAACTCATTTTTTATTGTGCACGTGATGACCAATTTTAGTTATTGATTAATCAATGGTTAAAACATAATAAGATTAATTGAGAAATGATTAGGGGTACATCTGGAAATTTGAATAGCGCCTACCTTATTTGACTTTTTATTTTCTGTTTTAGTTAAAAAAAACTTTTACCTTCTTAAAGTTTAAAATAAATTATCTTAAAAATTACTAATATTTTAATCAATCAAATTACATCAAAAAAACGAGAATTTCGTGCTCTTCGATATGACATCCATCTTGATATAGTTTTTTTGTTGTTTTAATAGTTTTTACGTGAAATGCTATATATGTGTTATATTCATTATGAATATGTATGTACATCCCCCGGTGTCACATTCAGTATGAATAACAAAGGTGAACGTTCATTCACTATTCATGTTGAATAATACAATATTCAGGATGAATAATACAACATTCAGGATGAATAGTACATGAATTAACGATTCATGTATTATTCATCAGGAATCATGTATTGTTCACCCTGAATGTTGTATTATTCATCCTGAATGACATATTATTCATGGTGAATAATATATGAATGACTCGTGAAGGTGTGGACACATGACGCACTCTCTTTTGTTCCTTGATTCACAACCGAAACTTGGTTTTATTCATTATGAATATGTATGCACACCCCCATGTGTCCACATTCGGTATGAATAACAAAGGTAAACGTTCATTCACTATTCATAATGAATAGTATTTAGGATGAATTATACAACATTCAGGATTAATAATACACAAATTCATGAATCGTGTATTATTCACTCTGAATGTTGTATTATTTATCCTTAATGATACATTATTCATAATGAATAATACATGAATGACCCATGAAGGTGTGGAGATGTGGCGCGCTCTTTTTTGTTCCCTTTTTCACACCCGAAACTCGATAGGTTCTCGATTCGTCTCGATTGGTGTTGGGTTACGGTGATGAATAACGCGATGCCTTGCGACGTTGAAGAAAGTGATATCGAGTTACGGACTTACGGTGTCGATGTGTTGTACACACTTGAACGTACATAAATATTCATAATGAATATAACACATATATAGCATTTCACGTAAAAAAAACAGTTAAAACAACCAAAAAACTATATCGATATGGATGTCATATCGATGAGCACGAAATTCTCGTTTTTTTATGTAGTTTGTTTGATTAAAATATTAGTAATTTTTAAAATAATTTATTTTAAATTTTAAGGGGTTAAAAGTTTTAGTTAAAAAAGAAAATAAAAAAGTCAAATATGGTAGGCGTGAGTTTATATTATCTTCCATTTTTACCCTAACCACCTTAATTATTAATTATTATTAAAAATTCTATTTTAAATAAGTTGTTGGATCAAAAGAGATGGAGTAACCGAGATTCGCCCTCACGTACACAATGAAAATTGAGTTTTCATTTGAACTTTTCCATATATATATATATATATATATATATATATATATATATATATATATATATATATATATATATATATATATATATATATATATATATATATATATATATATATATATATATATATATATATATATGCTTCTTTAGGACATGCCTTGAAAAACGCTTGAGGTTTGATCTTGCTAACACACCAAATCACTAAGTCATTTAGAACCTTGCTCCAAATACAATAAAAACAAATTACCTATAATTCCTTTTAGGTTGTCATAAATATTATCTTATATATTTTGAGGTTTCTATTCGTTACAATCTCATTTGAAACGTTACACTTATTGATATATAAATATTATTATAACTCTTACAATTTTAATCTTACTTGTTGTATGTATTAAAAATATAGTATTGTTTTATATGTGAAGGTGTAAAATTTTGGTAACAATCATTAAGCGATGTTTCATATATGAAAACAATAATAAACAATTATGTTTTATAAATAAGATTTAATTTGATTTGTAGATTATAAAATAATCAATGATTTCAAGATGGAAGACTAGAAAGAAAATCGATAATTATTGATATTCAAAAAACATTATAGAAAAATAGTATAAATTAAGATATAGGGGTCTTAATTAAAGAAAAAAAGTTTTGAAAATTGAAAAATTGAAAAATAGAAATTTTAAACTTTTAAGACTTTTGGTTTCATTTTTAAAATTTTGAGACTTTTCGTTTCAAGCACATATTATACATAATATTGATGTCAGTTCTTTTAACTTTTATTAGAAAAGACAAAATTATAATAAAAGAAAAAAATACCCCTTAATTTAACTAGGTTAATCCATTCTATTAGCACAACAGATGCAGAGCGTACATTTTAACATAGGGAAATTGACTCAAATAGCAATTTACCAAAGTAAATTGATTTCTTAGATGGCGTTTGTTTCTTAAGAGGTGCTGAAGTCTGAAATTTGATTTCAATTCTGATTTTTAAGAGGTGGTGCTGAAGTTTGAAATCTGAATTAATAAGGCTGTTTGTTTTTGTAAACTGAAAAATGTCTGAATACGAATAACTACAATAGACTTATTGGTAACTTGAAGTTTTTTTTGATGCTGCATATTGGTATTATTCCAAGCATCTTTCTTTTTAATTGATATCATCAAGATACGTAAATTTTACATATATTTTGTATAAATGTAAATGGGTGTATGTGTTATGTCTTCAATTAAACTAATAGAAGAAACATATTGACAAAAGCTATATATGGACAAAAAACTGAACTTTTAAAACCAATCCTAGCACTTAAGACCAACTCGTGTGGCTCATATCCTTTTATCTCCTTATAGAAAGTGTAGCATATCTAAGGATATGTAAGGATAACCTGAAGAGAAAATAAAGAGCGACAGTGATGATGAATGGAAATTAACCCACAAAATTAACCAATAGTATGAAAATGAACGCTTTCTACAAGACAAGGAGGTTTTTTGGATCTAAAAGGGATGAAACCGATTAAAGAAACAGGGACGAAAATCTTTTGAGCAAATAGGGGAAAAATTGATTAAAGAAACAGGGACGAAAATCTTTTGAGCAAACAGGAACGAAAACCAATTACATCTTCTATGCTCATCGTATTCCAAGTGAAAGCTTTCAAAATCGAACTTTTTAAATCTGGAGAAACGTAAATCGGTCATGGCTCATCGATATTCATTTGGATGTAAGGTTTCACTTTAAGATGCAAACAGGGACCAAAATCTGGATAGTTGAACAAGATGCAAACAGGGACGTGGATAGTTGGACAAGATGCAAAACCCAGAGGGACAAATTTCTAGCTAGATACAAACATCAAACAACCCACATACGCAAACCACATATACAAGGAAGAATTTCTCAACGACGGGGACGAAAACCTTAGAAACAGAGACGAAAAACAGAAATTCATCGACGAAAAACACAGGTTCAAGGACGAAAATGGCATATTCATAGAGTAAAACCACGAAAATGAGTTGGGGATGGATGTCTGATTGAGACGACGTGAGTTTGAAGGAGGCGTGTGCTAGGTCTAAGTGAATCAGAGGTTTTTAAGATGGTATGTTATCACTTTTGATTTAGATGTTTTTAAGTGGTAAGAGCCTCTTAAAATTAGAGAAAAACAAACAATCAGAAATTCAAATTGTCTGACCGAATCATAGAAAAGTGGCAATTAAGAGCTGATTTAGACAAAACAAACAAGGCCTTAGTCATTTTTCCCAAAATATCACTACATCTATTAGTCAGGTCCGTAACTTGCGGACATATCTAAAAAAACACAAGAAAAAAACGAATCTAATATATTTCCTCATTGCCGACGTAGTAATATTTAAATCAATCTAAAAAGAATAACTAGTAGATCAATTTAAATTTATAATAGCATCTCCAACAAATTCTCCAAAATGGAGAAAATGAGGGTTTTGAGTTATGATTTGACTCCAACAGCTTTCCTAAACTATCTCCAAAATGAAAAAAGTAGGAGAGAGAAAAAGTTTTTGTCCAAATATAGAGATAGCTCAAAAATGATTACTAAATGAAAAAACCAATAGAAAACTTCGTGAAATAATTTATTATTATAATCAAATTTTTATTCTCCAAAATGGGGAATATTTTGGAGATGAAAATAATTTTTTTTTTAGATTTTGATTTTTGGTTCTCCATTTTGGAGAAACTGTTGGAGATGCTCTAATAAGAGTATTTCCAATAGATTATCCAAAATAGAGAAAAGAAGAAAATGAGGATTTTGAAATATAATTTTGCTTCAAAAGTTTCTGTACAACTATCTCCAAAATGAAGAAAGTATGAGACAAAAATAGTTTTTCTTCAAATATGAAGAAACCCCAAAAATGATTACTACATGAATGAACCAATAGAAAACTTTGAAAATAATATTTAGAGAAAAATTATATTTTAATAGATAACGTAAATATTTTATTATTATAATCAATGTTGGAATCTCCAAAATAAAAAATCTATTGAAAATGATGTAATTTTTTTAGAGATTTTGACTTTTAACTCTTTACATTAAAAAAACTTTGATGCATCTTTTAAGATGATCTACATGAGTAAATTTACCTTTTACTTAGACCATATCCAATGGATCACTAAATGTTACACTAAACATTAAATTTGGTGTAAATGACACTATTAACATCTCGAATCGGGTCTCTAATTTCCACACTATATTTGGTGTAACAATATTCATTTACACTACTTTTTACATTACTTTTTAAAAATAGTGTTATCCATTAGAGAAGATTTACTTTTAACACTAAAATTTACACTACTTTTAGAATTTATTGTAAAATATAGTGTGACCCATCCTTGTCACAGCTACCGGGAATATATAATAAAGGAATTCGGAGACTTGAGTCAAACAAATCACGAAGATGAAAGTAATTGACTCTAAATTAAAAGTAGGAGTAAATTGCACGTTTGGTCCCTGTGGTACACACTTTCTACCCATAGTAGTCCCTAAAACAAAATAATTACGCAAAAGGACCATGTGGTACGCATTTTCGCACCCTTTTGGTCCCTCCCTCTCACAAAACATTATCTCATCCCGTTAAGTGGCTCACGTGCCCCTCACATGAGGGGCAATTTGGTCTTTTTGTGTCTTCCCTCCTTTTTAAACGACACTAGGACCAAATTGACTCTTCAATTTCTTTCTTCTTATCATCATCATCATCTTCAGTCATCATCTTTTTCAAAACCAAATACGAAGCTAAAACCATAAAATTTGTGGAAGAAATGGTGCGTTCGATATGGGAAGTTCGTAGTAGCTACACTGAAGATGATCTTTACATTGATGTTTATGGTAAGATTGGTTACTCTGTTTTGGGTTTTTCTGCTCATTTCTTCTTTTGGGTTAACTTATTGCTTCTGTACATTGTTTGCATGGTTTATTTTTGCAGACCTTTACCCTACGTTGATGACCTTGAAGATTCATCATGGAGGTTTTTTTACCAAGACCCCTGGAAGGTTATATGTTGATGGTAAGGTAAGTTATGTAGACTTGGTAGACCAAGACCTTTTCTCTGTGTATGAGTTAGATGCCATGATGGATGAAATAGGGTATAAAAAACCTATACCTACTTTCTACCATTTTAAAATCCCTGACTTGGACTTAGATTATGGTCTTAGAGCATTAGGCAATGATTCTGATGTGTTAACAATGTTGAAACACATTCATGGCAAAAAAGAAGTTGAAATTTACACTGAACATTGGAAGTCAAATGTGGGTACTTATTTGTTAATTCCAAGCATTAGTACTGTTGTGATAGAGGAACTACCTGAAGTGATAGAGGAACCTAAGGTTAAAGAATTACCAAGAAAGATAGACATCAATAGTGTGGCAGTTAATGAGTGTGATCATGTTGATGACCTTTTTTTGGATCTTAATTTAGGAATGGAAGATTTTGATCCATTATATGATCAAGGAACAACAACTAATGAGGGCCTATCATTTGATCAGGGAACAACAAGTAAGACAGTGAGTAAGGGCATATCATTTGATAAGGGAAAAACCTTTCATGAGTGTACCACAGTGGATGACAGTATACCATTTGATGAGGGTATGACAGTTGGTGAGGTTCAAGAGGATGAGTGTAGTGAAGATGGTGAATTCACTCTTGATGCAAGTGATATGTTAGATGAAGTGGATGTAGACATGAGGGAAGAAAATGAATCAATTGTTAACATCAATAGTGAGGCAGTTGATATGGATGACTTTGAAAGCAACTCTGATTACTCTGACTTTGAGAAAGAAAGGAAAACAGTGTTGAAAAGGCTGAGAAGAGAACATGCACCAAGCAGTTCAACTGCTATTGCTTGTTCTTTCTTTGTTGGTCAAGCATTTAGAGGAAAGGAAGGAATTAAAGGCTTGATAGACCAGTTTGCTGCTACCACCAGAAGAAAAATCAGGGTGGTCAAGAATGATTCAACAAGAATCAGGGCTGTATGTTTAGGAAACATACCAGGTAAACCTGATGAAAAGTGTCCTTGGGCTATCCCAATATCAAAGGGTAAACAGGATAGTACATGGATGGTCAAAACACTTAAGGACACACATACTTGTATGGAAACCAGATTTGTAAAGGCTTGTACTGCTTCCTATTTGTCCCAAGAATTGACACAGAAACTACTCCATAACCCAGATGTGCCTGTTAGGTCTGTTCAGATTGAGACGCAAAAGAAGTATCAAATGAAATTTTCAAGGATGAAAGCTTTCAGGGCAAAGTCATTGGCACTTCAAAAGCTACATGGTGACTTCTCTGAGCAATATGCAATATTGAGAGACTATCTTGAGGAACTCCAAAGAACAAATGAAGGTACATGCTTGTATTTTTTATATGATTATCTAATTGTATGCTTATCTGTGTGTATGCTTATGTTATGGTATTCTTTGAAGGTACAACTGTCAAGTTGCAAGTTGAACCAGAGTGTGATCCAGCAACCACCACAAGAAGGTTTAAGAGGTTGTATGTGTGCTTAGGGGCCTTAAAGAAGGGGTTTAAAGCTGACAAGAGGGACTTTCTTGGTCTTGATGGGGCTTTCATGAAGGGACCCTTTCCTGGTCAGATTTTGACAGCAGTAGGCATTGATGGTAACAATGGTACTTACCCACTTGCCTATGCCATTGTTGAGGCTGAGTGCACATCATCATGGACATGGTTCCTTGAGTGTCTTGGAGATGACCTAGATATGTTCACTAATTCAAACTTTACTTTCATTTCTGATAGACAAAAGGTAATATTAGGAAATTACTTTCATTTATGATATGCAACTATATAAAGTATGGTATTCTAAACATTGCATGGTGCTACTTGATTGAAACACAGGGAATATTACCAGCCATGTCAAAGGTATTTCCCTGTGCTGAACACAGGTTCTGTGTAAGACATTTACATGAGAATATGAGTAAATCTTGGAAAGGCAAACAGTTCAAAGACTTGTTATGGAGGTGTGCAACTGCATGTACTATTGAACAGTTTCAAAGTGAGATGTCCAACCTTAGGAACCTTAATTCAGCATGTTATGAGTGGATTAAGAACATACCACCACAACACTGGAGCAGGGCTCATTTCACAGGTAACTTGTCTCTTTCATGTGCAACCACAGTAGGATTTTTGGATGCAAACTAATAATCATTTCATGTGCTTATAGGAAGAAGTCACACAGATGTTTTGTTGAACAACATCTGTGAGGTTTTCAACAAGCAATTGTTGGATGCTAGAGAGAAGCCTATATACTCAGCATTAGAGTATATTAGAGTTTACTTGATGAAGAGAATAGTGATAGTGCAGCAAGTGATTTCCAAGGCTAGGGGACCTCTCACACCAACATCAACTAGGATAATGGAATAAGTCAAGAAAGAAGCATTGAACTACACTGTAGTTTGGAATGGAGGATGCAAATATCAAGTTAATGGTCCATGGATGGACTAGTGTGTGGTAGATGTGGAAGAAAAGACATGTTCTTGCAGGCGTTGGGAACTTACTGCAATCCCATGCAAACATGCAGTGGCTACCATATGGGAGATGGGAAAGATTGGAGAAGATGTGGGCATTCCTGAACACTGGGCTCATCCTACATATAAATTGGAAACATGGAGGGACATGTACTCTTTCAAGGTTGAACCAATTCAAGGTAGGAACATGTGGGCAAAGTCACTTTGTCCAACCAAGTTGACTCCACCAACACATCACACCCAAGTAGGAAGACCAAAGAAAAAGAGGAGGAAGACAATTGAAGAAATCTCTGAGGATGGAAAGAAGCTTAAGAGAGTTGGCAAAACTGTGAGGTGCCTCAAATGCCTTCAACTTGGACACAACTCTCGTACATGTAAAGGACAAACAGGTTGACAAGGTTGGATGATTTGGTAGTTTGGTTTTGGTAAAAGTTTGATTTGGTACAAACATTTGGTGTACTCTGTTTTGGTACAATCTTTTTAGTTAGTTTTGGTTAATCCTTTGGTTACTTTAGGTACAATCTTTTGGAACAATGTTTGTAGTGTATGTAACCAAGTGGATTCTTTTGGTATAATGGTATGGGTTAGGCTTTATGTAACCACTGCTTCTTTTGGTACAATGTAAATATTTTGTTTTAGAACCCTGTTTGTAGTTTGTGTCATCTAAATTGTTTGTAGTTTATGTAACCACTGCTTCATTTGGTACAATTCTGTTTGAATGGAATGGTGTATGCCAACATTGTTCATTTGGTTACAACATGATACAAAAACAGAAGTAAAACAGGAATTGGTTTTGGTTCCACAATAACTTCATTTCATTAAAATACAACAAATCTTACATACATTTGTTGGTTACAAAAGATTGAACAAAAGATTAAAACACACTGATTACAATCAACCAAAACAGAAATACATGGAAATTGCAAACCAACTGATACACAACATCAACTTTAGTCTTCTATTCCCTTTTTGAGCTGCTAGTAACCTTTCTTCAACGTTGTTCTTAGACCTCAATAACCCACATATAATTGATGTAGCTAAAGCAGATAGAGGCCCTTCGTACCAAGCTATGAATCCACAGTTTCTTCCCGATCAAAATCGAGCATTCGTGAGCTAAATCTAGGGCAAACCATGGAAACCTGAAATTTGAACAATCTTACCATTCGTGAGAAACAGTAGAAACGTCGCCCAACATTTGTTGATGTCCACGAAGTTGTTACGATACCCAGTGCACCACATCGACATCGAACCATGGTGTTCTTCGTATGAGTAAACTGAGAGAGATGAAGAAGAAAGAAATTGAAGAGTCAATTTGGTCCCTGTGTCGTTTAAAAATGAGGGAAGACACAAAAAGACCAAATTGCCCCTCATGTGAGGGGCACGTGAGCCACTTAACGGGATGAGATAACGTTTTGTGAGAGGGAGGGACCAAAAGGGTGCGAAAATGCGTACCACAGGGACCTTTTGCGTAATTATTTTGTTTTAGGGACTACTATGGGTAGAAAGTGTGAACCACATGGACGAAACGTGTAATTTATTCTAAAAGTAGTTTTTGACAAAAAAAAATAGAGTAAAATACACTTTTGGTCCTTTTGGTTTAGTGATTATAACACATTTGGTCCCTATAGTTTAAAAATTACACTTTAGCCACTACAGTTTGCATTTCGGTCTGGATTTGGTCCCTCGTCGTTAAGTCCATTAAAAAATCTCGTTAGATGAGGGGTATTTTCATCTTTTTTACTTTTACTTTATTTTTCTTTAATAAATAAACTGTAGGGACTAAATGTGTTATACCAATTATAATTTTTTTCTTGAATATTCATCTTCCCCAAATAAATCAAGAACACCATGATGAAATCTGTTTCAAATCCAAGTCTTTTTGACATTTTCTTCCATTATTCATCTTTTCCAAGAACATCATGATGAACATCAAGAACACGATGAACACCAAGAACACCAATACCATTTAACAAATCCAATACAAACTTGTTTCAAATACCAAATCACAAAACTTAAATAGAAAACCCTACAATTATCATGTAATACATATCTGGAACAGAAGAGAGGGAGAGAGAGAGAGAGTTGGTTCTTCGGTTCGTTGGTTCGTGAGTGAGTCGATGGGTTCTTAATTTGTTCGTCCATGGCAGAGTCATGGGCTCTTGCCTGTGCTCTCTTGGCCTCCACCAACTCTATTCTCTTTGGTTACGGTATGTAGTTTTGTGTCTTAATATTGATTTACATATGCAATTGATCAAAGATTAGGATAACAGACCACTTAAAGTATGAATTTTACTCGATTTCTTCAGTAAATTGCGATACCCAGTTCAGCCCAAAAACCCTCGATCGAGAGCAAAAAACAGCAAATCAACGAAGAATAAGAGGATCGAGAGATGGATAAGCGAGGGATGCATCAAAATCTTGAAGAAATCATATACGGAGAAGGAACCCAGATATGATTTTAGGGCAAAAAGAGGGGTAGGATGAAAAAGGATACAAACGAGGAAAGAGAGAGAAGGAGATGCAATGAATCCACCCCAAATGCTTGTTTGTGTTCAATGTTTCTTCCTACTCCATTCATCTTCCCCAATTAGATTTGGTGTTCTCTCAGACCTCTTCACTCTCTCTCTCTCTTTCTCTCTCTCTCTATCCCTTCTCTTCTCTCATATCTCGATCTGTATCTCTTCTCAGATATGGAACATATCTCTTTTCTCTCTCTCTCTCTTCTCTCGATCTCTCTCAGATCTCTTCTCTCGAATCTTTATTTGATTTAGTTTTTTTAAGTGGGTTTGATTTTGGTTATTGGATATGGTTTTGGTTTTTAAATATATATTTGATTTAAGTTTTTAAATATGGGCTATTATTCTTGGTTTTCATGTTCTTGATGTTCATCATGCTATTATTGTTGAAGATGAATATTCAAGAAAAAGAATAATAGTTAATTAAAAAAGGGAAAATTGCATGAAAATGGAACAAACTTTTACCTGATTCCTATTTTAGGGAACCGACAATCAAAATCGTTATTTAGGGGCTTGTATCAAACTTTATGTTTATTTAAGGGTCTGGTTAACCTGTTTATCAGGTAACCGGTAATAGTTAATATGATATGGCATTTAATTTATTTAAAAATTATTAGGTGGAAATTAAATTACCAAATCATCATTATTATTAAAACAAAAACATCAAAAAAATCAAAAGAAAAGTGACGCTTCCATCTCTATTCCCGCTCTCGGTTTCCATCCCAAGTTTCCAACGTTATCGACATGCAACCCTAGCCCTCTCCGTCGCAGCCCAAATGCAGCAACCCTAGCCTTCATCTCCGCCGCTGCCCAAACGCAGCAACCCTCTGGCAGCGGCGCTGCTGCTGCTTTTCTTCTCTGGCAGTGGCGACTGCTGCTTTTCTTCTCCGGCAGTGGCGGCTGCTGCTTTTCTTCTCCGACAGCGCTTTTCTCTCCGACAGGGGTACTCTCAGGTATAGTTGCTTTCAAAGGAATATTATAATTAATTTTTAACAAAAAATGTCACGTCAACAATTTAGCTTTATTTTAATAATTAAAATAATGATGTGGAATCTTAGTTGGCAAAAGTTTGGGGTGATGTCATCGATACTAGGTCAACAGGTTAACCAGACCCTTAAATAAACATAAAGTTTGATATAGATCCCTAAATGACGATTTTGAAAGTTGGTTCCTCAAAATAGGAATCAGGTGAAAGTTTGTTCCATTTTCATTCAATTTTCCCATTAAAAAAATGGTAAAATAAAGAATTATGGTATAACACATTTAGTCCCTACAATTTATTTATTAAAGAAAAATAAAGTAAAAGTGAAAAAGACGAAAATACCCCTCATCTAACGAGATTTTTTAACGGACTTAACGACGAGGGACCAAATCCGGACCGAAATGCAAACTGTAGTGCCTAAAGTGTAATTTTTAAACTGTAGGGACCAAATGTGTTATAATCACTAAACCACAGGGACAAAAAGTGTAGTTTACTCAAATGGGATCGGGTTCGGCTGAGTTGGCGAGCGGGTTCGAGAGGGCTGCATCGGGTAGGGGTATCGGGGGGGGGGGGGGTAGCAAGCGGGTTCGGCTATCGTGTTCACCAACCCGATCAACCCGTTGCAATATTAATTTGTTTTTAATTTTTTAAACAATACCGTTGGTAAACGGCTATTTTACAAAATTAATTTGTTTTTTAATTTTTTTTTCAAATTAATCACACTATATATATTAACCTATACCATCTTATTTTTTCACACCAAAACATACTTTCTTCCATTTCTCTCAAATTCAATACCTTATTCCATTATTCCATTATTCCATTTCTCTCAAATTCAATACCTTATTTTTTTGGGATGTCCTAAAAAAATGTCCAAAATGGTCACCGGTTCCAACGATGTCGACAAATTCATCCCGGGGTTTAAAACGTACCAAACCTTCCGATGATGACGATGAAGATGTTTGGGTCGACGAGGTCGAGCAACTTCAACGACCCATCGGGAGAAACAAGGCAAAAAAAGCATCAACGAGTAATACGACCGGGTCGAATCCGGACGAAAGTGTTACTCAGTTGTTGACGACGCTCGTTCAACGAGCAGATTGAGGGTACAATGGAGTACAAAATGAAAAAACTTGAACTCGAACAACAAAAGTTGGAACTCGAACGAGAAAAACGATATGAACAAGACTTCGAGTTTTTCATAGCCCCGCATGATCACCTTTCGAGAGATGTTTTGAGGGCTACTTTAGCGAGAAAAGAGAAAATTAGAAAATATCATAATTTTTAGTCTTTTGTATTTTGTAATTTTTATTTTTTTAGTGTTTTGTATTTTGTAATTTTTTAATGAATGATATGAATTTTTATTTTTATTATTTATCTTATTTTTATTTATTAAAAATATATAAATATTTTTATTTTGTTAAATAATTAAATGTATAAATAAAAGAATTAAAAAAAATGAGGTGGCAATTGAGTTCAATGGGTTCAGTGGGTTAGCGGTACTCCACTTTTGGGTAAGGAGGGTAGGAAAGAGAAAAGCTGATGTGGCGCTGAGATGGCAAGTGGATTCATTGGGTTCATTAGGTAGTGGTACTCATGGCCTAATAACTTATCTGTTGTTTGAATTTGCAGAACATATGTGCAATCAAAGAAGATGTAATGTAATGGCAGCAAGGAATCTAATTCACCACCCTTTCTTCTGCTTTAGTATGCACTTACTTCACTAGATAAGGATGTTTCTAGAATCAAAGGAACTAGACTTGCATTTTTTTTGGTAAAACAAACCTTGGTTGATTTATAATTGTGTTGTATGTTTTGTTTACATAGGGTTTGATGCATCAATTTGTGTTGATTTGTATACATATGGTTTGATGCACCAATCTCTGTTGATTTGTATACATATGGTTTGATGCATCAATTCGTGTTGATAATGTATCCATCTGAGGAAATTCATAGAGATATGTTGAAGAAATAATTGGTGTTGTAGTTGAAGTTGAAACATCCTTTAGTTGTTTGATGTCTTGAGATATAAGTGTTTGAAATTGAGTGTTGACCAAAGCAACAAAATCTGAAATTTGTATTTAGTCTACCAGGTCTTGGGGTAACATTACAATACAAAGCAACAAATGGTACATAATCAGACATTTTCAGCTTATAAAAACAAACAGTCTTTGTCTTTCAGATTTCAGACTTCAGCTTACAAAAACAAACAGGTTTTTTCTTTCAGATTTCAGACTTCAGCACCACCACTTAAAAATCAGAAGTGAAATCAGTCTTCAGACTTCAGTAGCACTTAAAAAATAAATGCCACCTTAGAGTCTTTCATGATTTATGAGTGGAGTGGCTTCTTGAAAAATGGGAAGCAACCATAATGGGCTTTTCAACCCGCCGCAATTTTGATTCCCCTCCGCAATTTCTAAAGCTGAGTTTCACTATGAATTTAGGCCCTAATAGTGATGGACAATGTTGTTGTTAATCCATCACTGATAGTCTGTGGGTCAAAGGGTCGTGGGTGATGTTATCTGCGACGAACACTATTAAAAATAGATTAGTGACAGACTATAATAGCGATGGACACAAACACTATTAGAGACAATTTAGCGATGGACTTATACGACGGACTAGCGATGGATCCACCCTCTTTTAGCAACGGATTTTTGTTGCTACGTCGCTAATTGTTTTCAGTTTTTTTAAATTAAATAAAAAATCAATATTTTATGCATATTTTATTCAAAACATACCATAAATTAAAAATAACAAACCTAAACACCCCAACAAATTCAAAATTACCAATTTATACAATTCAAAATTCCAAATTCATACTATTCAAATCACAATATGGGAGATGCGTAACAATCTAACTAGGAGGAGGGCCGGGAGTGGGGAGTGTATTCCTACTACTATATAAAAGCAGCAAAGTGTTGCGACAAAGTGATATGCTCAGCTAAATGGGGAGTGTATCCACTGTGATACCCGTGATACTTTCAGCTAACGTGATGCGACAAAGTGATATACACTCCCCGGGAGTGGGGAGTGTATCCACTGTGATACCCGTGATACTTTCATGTGATACACCCAACCCCTTAAAATTTGGGAATTAGGTTTATGGTAGAGAGAGAAAGATAGATGATACGTATGAGAGAAAAAGGAGAAATTTTAGGAATTTCTTAATTTAATTAGATGTAAAAACAAATTTACTAACATACCTTTTTATTTATTTAAAAATTGTATTAATTATTCTAAATGTGTGGCTCATATTGGATCTCACGGTTATCACAAACTACCTAACTCTCATTTAATTAGGCTCATATATATATAGGGAGAGGTTCATTTGAGAAGTGCTAAATATAAGAGAAATAGAGAAGTAATCTTGGTCATTCATTCGGTCAACATTTGAGGCTTTGACCGAGAAGAAGCGGATAATTTTTCTCGTGTGGTCTGCACAAGATAGAGGGGTAGCTTGGTAAAATACGCGAGACGAGTTCATATATGAATCTGTGTGATTCACATATGAACTATACGTTCATATACGAATCTTTGTAATTCACATATGGACTCCTTGTAACTTCATATATGAACCTTTGTGATTCATATATGGATCAGTTAATTAGTTCATATGAGAATTAGTTAAAAAGAGTTCATATATGAATCACAAAGGTTCATATATGAATCAGTTAATTGGTTCAACTGATTCATATATGAACCTACAGTTAATTAGTTCATATATGAAACACAAAGGTTCATATATGAAACACGAAGGTTCATACATGAATTAGTTAAAAAGAGTTCATATATGAATTACATGGGTTCACATATGAACAGATAGTTCATATGTGAATCACATATGTTCATATATGTAATACCCCGGGTAAGTTCGTTAGTTAAAATCCCTTTCCGTTAAATAAAGTTAACTTTAAAATTTGAGGTTTAGGGTAAGTTTAGGTAAATTTATAAGTTAAGGGTGTTTGGGTCATTGTTGAATAGTTTAAGGGCTAAAATGTAATTAGGGTTTGATATTACCCCTTGAAGAGTTCAGATATTTTCATTTCAGAAAATATCCAGATTTCAGCAGGTGTGTGTGTGTGTTTTGGGGAGAAAAGTAGCAAAAGAAGAAAGGAAGGGTTAAGGCTTCAAATTGGATTGTTGGAAGTGAATTCAAGGTATGTTTCTTTGTATTTTATGTTTGTAATTGCTAATAGATAGTTTCCATCGGAGTAGAATCGTTGATTTCACATCTTGGGTTAATTCCAGTCGAATCTGGGTAGAAAATACATAAACCGACAGAGGCTTCCGGACACTTTATGGTAGTGTCCGGTAGTCTTGTTGAATGTGTCCGGTAATTTCTATGGCTAGTGTCCGGACGAACAAGTATCCGGTAAGTATCTCTTTTCTATAGTTTTCGGGTGATTTATGTTACCGGGTGGTATCCGGGTTACTACGGTTTCCGGATGGCGTCCGGATTATTGATGTTGTCCGGAAACTTATGCTGTCCGGATTGGTCTTTTTGTCCTGATAGTTCTGTAGTATCCAGTAACCTTAGCTGTTTGGTCACTTTTGGAGGATTTAAGTTATCTCGAGTTCTTAGCCTAGTATGTCTTATGTGTTTATTTAGTAAGGGGAAATTTGTATTTAATCTGTTTCAGACTCAGTGGATTTGGATTGAAAGACTGAATCTTTGGAAAAGGCTTGGAAGAGTTGTAATAAAGCAATCAGGTGAGTTTTACTTTAAAAACGTTTGTTGGTCCCGAAGGGCTATACAAGTTTGTAGAAAGGGGGGGGGGGTTGAATACAAACACATATTTTACTTTTCTAAATTTTTTATTGATAAATCATTAACAATTTACAGCTTGTTGCGGAACAAGATTAAGGATAAACCTAAATCTAAACAAGTTGGAACACTAAGTTTCTTGCACTAAGAAAGAGAAGGAAATTATTAATAATAACCTATCTCAAAATAAGAAAGATGACTTGTCCAGAGTTAGCAAGTGCTTCAAAAATGAAGCTGGAGTCCTTCTTATATACTGCATGCATTTAATGCATGGCAGTTTACACTTTACACATGGCAGCAGCTGATTGGTTGCATGCCATTGACCTTTGTAGACAACCTTAGTAGCCGCATGTTTGAACAGTGTAGTATCAGAGTGATTGTACGATTTCAGACAATAAGGAGGTTCTTTTCTGACGTATCGTACGGAGTCGTGCAAGGGTAGTTAAGACAAAAGTACGTTGTACGGAGGACATCATGATCAGCTTTTCGTTGATTCATTGCTTTACCATTGTTTATCTGCGAATGATAAAGTTCAGCGATAGCTGAAGTCTTGTACTTGATACTTCACGTTGAGTGGACAAATCTGAGTCTTCGCTGATCCGCATCAGTTCATTAGGAGACTTGTCGCTGGTTCTTGAGCTTGATCTTCGACTTCAACGTAGAACCTATGTTGACGTGAAACTTGTCTTCAGGGATCATAAGTAAACAACTAACTTATCAGCGATCACCATAAGGACTGAACAGACTCATAGCATTATGGTGAACAGTGTTCGCTGAATGTTTAATCTAAAGAGCGAGAGTTCCTATCAGCGGTACTGTAAGATCTTAGTACTTATCAGCGATAGTGAAACTCTGATACATATTGTTTACTTACAATTTTCACTAAGTATTTAAGAGAGGGTCATTATCAAATCACTGAGGGTTTTGGATCATCAATCTCCCCCTATTTGATTATGACATAGCAACAGAGAAAATTGCTATTTAATGAAAACATAAGGATAAAAAGAACTAATAAAATATTTGTCCCTTTTACTGTTTTCTGGGATCTTTTCTGTACTGATGGAGTAAAGTAATTTCGCTGAAAACTTTCTTTAAACTTCGAATCAGATTACAAAAGGAAGTGGAAAGGTTACAAGTACAAGCAAAATAAATTACAAGTACAAAAGAATAACTGATACAATAGAAGAATGAGGCGATCCTATCAGTTTATAAAGGTTCTTCCTTAATAAGAAGTTCATCAAGGGTCTTTGATGTGGGAATCATCCAGGCAGGGACATTTACTCCTTGATTCCTTTTGTTCAGCACTTCTTCAAAAATCAAGGGTTTAAGATGTCGTGCCTGAATGTCGTTTTTGAAGTCACACCAGTAGATGAGATCTTTCAGTTGTTCGATGGGAGTGATGGGAAGCTCAGAGATACGTTGAAAGCGTTTTCATCCATCATAGTAAATAAAGAATATCCCATAGGGTTTTCTTATGACTTTCCCAGGGATGAAAGTCTCACCAAGAGGAAGAGATGTGTCAAGTGCAGAAAGGTCAGGTTCTGGACCAATCACTTCATCAAGAGAAAAACCAATACCTGTTTCGTTTCGTATACGAGGACCATCATCTGAAGAGTTAGACTTTTTCTTTGTATAGGCCCTTCTTTTCTGACTTTCGAGAGGAGGAGGAGGAGGAATATCCACACAAGAAGAGACTAAGTCGATCTGTTTGTTTATCAGCTTTTCAACATGATCCTTGTACTTAGACTGAGACTTCTGGATGGCTAATCTAATCTCCAACCATTTAGAGAGACCGTACTTCGTGATGGCTTCAGCATAGAATTTTTCGTACTGTCCATTCTCTCTGAATATCTCGATTTCAGCGATTGAAACTTTGAGGGTTGATCTTCCAGCGATGAGTACCTTGTTGATTTTGGAAGTTCGCTATCTGAAGTGTACCTTTTCTTTGCACCAGATTAAAGTAGAATGAGACACAGTTCTCTTTTCTTCAACGATCTTCTTGGCGTCTTCCCATAGCTGACGTTGAACTTCGATTGGAGTTCTTTTCAGCTTGGGGTCTTTCACTGGTTATTGAGTAAGCCGGATGGCGAGTTTTCTGTCTTTTTCTTCAGCTTCCCTTCTTTCAGCGATTAGACGTTCAGCTCTGAGGTGATCCTTGTATTCCTTTTGAGAAAGTTTGAACTTTGGAGGAATAGAAGGAAGTTGATCATGCTTCAGAATGATTCGCTGAGCCTCGAACTTCTTTATTATCTCTTCTCTTCCTTTCTGATCCTCTTCACTTGGTTTTTGAGGAACCAAGGAAGGTCTGTTTGTATGAGAGAGAATCTGTTCTTTAGGTTCATCAGTCTCAGAGATCAAATCCAAGACTGAGATTATTTCTTCAGCGTTGGGAGCTGGGATTATTGTTGGTGAAGTCGCAGCTGTAGGAACTTCAGCGATATCCTCAAACAGGGGAGAGGACTAGCTGAAACACAACGATCGTACGAGTAAGAACTTGGGTAGAACAGAGATAGATAAAGAATGTGGTTGTGTATAGAAGTTGTGGAGAGGAGAGCTGAATGTGTATAGATAGAGGAGGGATGTAGTGTAAGGAAGATTTAGTTTACCTGACAAACTGGCTTTGTAAGCAAGATCGCCAGATTGTCTTCTTCAGCGAGGCCTTTGTTTTTGCCTTTGTCAGCTTCAGACGCTGTTGGCTTTGTCTTGGTCCGCTCCCCTGAAGGTTCTTTTATCAAGATCCCTTTAAGAGTTGTAGTCTTCTGAGCAGGCTTGACGATAAAGGAGTCATCATCATCATCGTCGTCATCATCACCCTTATCACTGGATGATGGTTCATCGTCAGATAAGTCGACGACTTCATCGTCTTCAGCTTCAGATTCATATTCTTCAGCATCTTCTTCGAGTTGCCCCCCCTCAGATACATAGGTAAGCTTCTCGGTTCCCTCAGGGTTTTCATCTGCCTGAGGTCCAGCGGTTGTTTCTTCATTTGTCTTCTCACCCTCTTCAGTAAGGGTAAGGTCTTCACTCTTCTCCACCTTGATAGATTCATCATGGGGAAGGTCTTCAGTCTTCTCCCCCCCTTCCTCATAATGAGTGGGGGAGGAATGCGATGACTCAGCCGTTGGTTTTGGTTCCCTGTCTTCTTGGCCAGGGATACCCATGTAGTTTTCAATCTCTGCTACTCTGTCTTCAAGGCCAGTAATAGCAGGAGTGATCTTCAACAGTTCAGCACGATCCGCCGTAGTAAAATGCGAAGGTGCAGGAGCAGGGGCGGTCATGTTGGTCAGGATTTGCTGCATCATTGTCTTCATTGAACCCACGTCAGTCTTTACAGAACTCACGTCAGTTTTTAATGAACTTACGTCAGTCTTTAAGGAACTTACGTCGGTCTTTACAGCAGACATATCTCCTTCGAGTTTTCCAACCGGTGTCTTCAGCGTTGTGACCTCGCTGGACATGGATTGACTGATGTTTTGAGAGAGAGGTAGTCTGTGTAGATGTCAGCGGGAACTTTGGCAAAGTTTCTGAGAGTATGATCAACCTTCTCCAAGTCAGCTTTGGAGGCATTCTTTTTAACCACTGTAGCTAGCTTTGTAAGATTCTCTCCAGCGTTTGTTACGACTGAAGAGTTGTCTGAGAGAGTAGTGGTGAGACCTGTCAGCTTCGTCTCTATGTTCTTCAGAGAGGCGTTGATGTCTCCCAAATTAGGACCTGTAACATATAAGTACTTGTGACCAGAGGAAAGCTCAGAAGTTTGGGGTTCAGTTACAGTGTATATGGGTTGGTGTGTACCTGCAGGAGGATTGGTGAATTCATCAAAATCTCTGTGTCGTGAGAAGAGTTCCATGTCGTCAGCTAGAGTGCGTGTACGCATGGTCATCTCTGCAGGTCCTACATCCATCATTCCTTGAAGAGTATCTGCTTTAGCTTCTGGAGGAATGATAGGTGCTCCAGTGGTGACAACTGGATTAGAGTCTAATGGAGTAGAGGGAGAAGCGAAGGTTGAGAAAGTTGGTTGGGTGCGGGGTTCAGCGTTGGATCCGCTGAGAATTGCTTCTTCAGTCTATGGAGAGACTGAAGGAGGTTGGGTAGATTCCAAGTTTATAACTTCAACGTTTAGAGACGCTAAAGTTGGGATGGAATGGGTGGCTTGTTTAGCTGTGGCAGAGCGTACCACTGAACTTTCCTCCAGCTCTTCAAGATGAGCTGAGGAGTCTTCAGCATGAGATTGCTCCTTGGTTTTCTTAGTTGTTTTGGAACTAAGTTGGGTAGATGAGTGTTTCCTTTTATGAGAAGGAATGGAGGTTGCAGCTTGGGTATCAGCGATGGGTTTGTCCGCTGAAGGAGCTGCAGAAGTCGAAGAAGTAGGGTTGAGAAGAGTTAAGAGTGTAGAGAGACGTACCTCGTTTTCCACTGGCTTGAAGTCGAGTACTTTAGGGCCAACATGAGAGAGTTTCAGGTCACCCTCTTTTGGGTAGTTGTCCTTCAGACCTGTTTGGAAGACGGCGCTGATGAATCTTGGATATGGAACCCATGGTGATTGGTCAGCGGCAGAGTCTACTCTGAGAACTAGATCATCGTAGATTATTGATGCCCGATCTATATGTAGACCTTTCAGCAATGCATATCCCATTGCTTGCTGAGGTTGAGCAGCTTGATCAGAGGAGCTGGTCTTTGCAGTCATGCAGCTTATCAAATGTGTGAAGATGAAGTTCATCTCGCTGGGCATTTTTGATTTCTTGATGAGGGTCAGTTTCTTCTCAGGCTTCTTGTCCCTTCCAGTTTCCCAAACATAGCCCATTGCATCAAAGAATGCAGTGATGGCTTCCCTATCAGAATGTTTCTTGTGGTTAGGGAGAGGAACAAAAGGTTTTTCTTTTGTGGCGATGGGAAGGCTCAGGGCTTTGCGGATAATGGCAGGGGTGATCTTTATTGTGCCAAAATCAGTATCACAGAGGATGCAATCAATTATCTTTGAGGAGTCTTTGGTTGATGGTAGCTGAGAGTGTCTGGCAGAGTACCAGAACTGAGAAAGTAGTAGCTGATGTGCAGGAGGTGTTATGGTCAGGGCTGTAGAGAGCCAACAGTTTTTCAGGAAATTCACAGCATCATTCAGATGTGTGACTTGCTTTCGAGGAGGAAACTCGAAAAGCGCATATAGGTTGTTTGTTTTTGTCCAATCAAGTTCTTCAAGAGTGAACTTGACCTGAGGAGCCTTGATGATTTCTAATTCCTCAGCAGCAGCAGAAGTGTTCTCAGCGGTAGGAGTGTCAGAAGATGCCATTTCTGTATTATCAGTTCAACCAAACATATAGCAAATAAGAATAATCTTAATGTGGAAAGATTTTCCAATAAGATGGTTCGAATTTTGTCCATTTCATTCAGAAAAAAATGTCTTAATGAAGATTAGGGTTTTTCTTGGTTTTGAAAAAGAAATGCAAACCAAAAAAAATCTTGTTTTCCAGTTTCCTTTGAGAATTAGGATTCTGGAGAAACGTATGAAGAACAAGTTTAAGATTTTGCGTTTAAACTTGAAGAACAACCATGAAAGGTTGTGTTCATAAAACCATGAAAGAAATGATTTCATTTTTGAAAGAGTTCTTTTGTTTGATCTTGTAAAAACAATGAGAAGATCATTAACATGTTTTAAGAAACAGGTAAATAACAGAAATATTAACCTGGTTCGTTGAAGAAGAAGAAGTTCTTGAAAACTTGAGAGCACAAATGCAACAGTAATTTACTTTTTCTTGCTTGGAGGAGATGTTTTTCGCGTAAAGGAAAAATATAAACCCAAAAAGTGTTTATATAGTGAGATTAGAGAGAGAGAAAAACTCGAACGGGAAAGTTTTTCATCATGACACAGACACGTGTTTGCATTTGATTGGAAGGTAAACGAAACGTGCAAACGTGTGTCAGAAAAAGAACGTGCCGGGGCTTATCCGTTGCAATGACGTCACAACTGTCCTTTCATTTTCTAGGATGTCTCTGAGGTTTTGAAAACTCAGGGACACTTTTGAAAACAAGAAGCACTTAATAGAAATATCAGTGTTGGTTTTAGAAATTTCAAAGTATCGCTGATTAAGGAAGAGATATTCAGCGATGCAATTTGTTTTGAAATCTTGTATTCACATGCGATTGTCAGTGAGAGAAAAAACATACCTTGATATCAGCGAATCAAGTTTATTCAGAGAGAATGATAGAATAGGTTATACAAGTTGATTTTATCCTATCGTTGATCAAATGTGAACCGCTGAAGATTTTACTCTTCATAATTCAGCATTCCAAGCTCGCTGATGAGAAAGTTGAATCTTGTCTCATCAAGAGGTTTGGTGAATAGATCAGCTAACTGATAATCAGTTGGGATAAAGTTAAGTTCTATATCACCATTCATCACATGATCTCTGATAAAATGATACCTGATTTCGATGTGTTTTGTCTTTGTGTGTAGCACTGGATTGTTGACTATAGCGATGGCACTTGTGCTGTCGCAATAGATTGGAATATTTGAGAGCTGTAGGTCATAGTCCAGTAGTTGATTTCTCATCCACAAGACCTGAGAACAACAGCTTCCAGCGGCTACATACTCAGCTTCAGCTGTGGAGGTGGACATTGAGTTTTGCTTTTTACTTGTCCAACTCACCAGCTTTCCACCCAGGAGCTGACAGCCTCCTGTGGTGCTTTTCCTATCCAATTTGCAACCTGCAAAATCACTATCTGAATAGGCGATTTGATCAAACCCTGAGTCTTTGGGATACCAAAGACCTAGATTCGCAGTACCCTCAAGGTATCGAAAAATTCGCTTTACAGCGGTCATATGAGATTCCTTAGGTTCAACTTGATATCGTGCACACAAACAGGCTGCGTACATAATATCGGGTCGGCTAGCTGTAAGATACAAGAGAGAGTCGATCATCCCACGGTACAGCGTGACATTAACAAGAATACCTTTAGTATCCTTATCTAGTATCAGCGATGGTGCCATAGGGGTTTTCATAGCTGAACTCTAAGTTAAATCGAATTTCTTCAGCATATCTTTAACATACGTTCCCTGATTAATGAAAGTTCCTTTTTCATTTTGCTTTATCTAAAGACCAAGGAAATATGTTAGTTCACCCATCATGCTCATTTTATACTCATCTTTCATTCTATCAGCAAAACGAGTACAAAGATCAGGGTTACTAGAAACAATATAATGTCATCAACATATATATGAACAAGGATGATATGACCCTTTACTTTCCTGAAAATAGAGTCTTATCGATTTTACCACGCTCAAATTGTTCGATATGGAGATAAGTAGAGAGAGTGTCATACCATGCACGTGGAGCTTGCTTTAAGCCATAAAGTGCCTTATCCAGTTTATAAACATAACTTGGACGCTTAGGATCTGAGAATCCTGGAGGTTGTTCCACATAGACTTCTTCATTCAGCTTTCCATTTAGAAACGCTGACTTAACATCCATCTGATATACTTTGAAGTCTTTGTGTACAGCGTATGCTAGGAATAGACGAATAGATTATAGTCTTGCTATTGGAGCAAATGTTTCGTCGTAATCTATGCCTTCCTCTTGTCTGTATCCCTGAGCAACAAGACGAGCCTTGTTGCGGGTTACAGTTCCATGTTCGTCCAACTTGTTTTGATAGACCCATTTAGTGCCTATCACTGTCTTGTCAGTTGGTCTTCGAACAAGTTTCCAAACTTTGTTTCTTTCGAATTCAGTCAGTTCTTCTTGCATGGCGCTGACCCAGTTTGGATCTTTGAGGCATCATCTATCTTCTGTGGTTCAATCAGAGAAATAAAGTTAACAAATAAACAAATATTACCTGCACTTCGTCGAGTCTGAACACCAGCATTTGGATCACCAAGTATTTGATCAATTGGGTGATTTACAGTCCATCGCTGAGCCGGAGCGTGAGACGCTAACTCAAACTGAACTGGAGGAGCTGAAGATGAGGCTTCCGCAGCTTCTGGAGTATCAGCCAAGAGAGGAATGGGTGCAGTTGTCATTATATTCACTGATTGCTGAGAAGTAGATGGTATGTCTGAGACATTTGGTTCAGAAGCATGTATAGTGTTTAAAGGAACAGCTGAGACCCATGATGTTTCAGCTTCACTATTCTGCATATTTGGAATGATAGTAGGACTATCATCTTCAACTGTATGAGTATGAGGAGTGGGAATATCTTCTGAATCACCAAGATGAGAAAACATCCATTGATTCAGTTCTGCAGTATCAGCGGACCGTTTAGAGTTCGCTGAACGGGATTCGTCAAACGTGACGTGAGTAGTTTCTTCTACAGTTTGTCTTCCATGATTGAAGACTCTGAAGGCTTTGGAGATTGAAGAATATCCAAGAAAGATTCCATCTTCAGCCTTAGGATCAAACTTTCCAAGGGCATCTCTGTTATTCAGTATGAAACACTGACATCCAAAGATGTGAAGAAAGCTGATTGAAGGCTTTCTCCCATGAAAAAGTTCATAGGCTGTTTTATTGAATCTTTTGACTATCAGCGACCTGTTTTGCGTAAAACAAGCAGCGTTGACAGCTTCTACCCAAAACTGAGTAGGCAGGTGAGAATCGCTGAGCATTGAACGTGCAGCTTCAATAATTGTTCTATTTATTCTTTCAGCGACTCCATTTTGTTGTGGTGTTCTCACTGAAGAAAAGTTGTGAGAAATACCCTTACTTTCAAAGAAGGAATCAAGAGAACTGTTTTTGAATTCAGTCCCATGATCACTCCTTATTGAGCGAACGGTCAAGTTGTTCAGGGTTTCCATCTTCCGAACAAAGGTGATGAGTTCTTCAGGGGTGTCACTCTTAGAACGGAGAAACATTACCCATGTATAGCGAGAGAATTCATCAACTATGACCAGTGTATATTTCTTTCCAGCGATGGATTGTTTGTTAACAGGGCCAAACAAATCCATATGGAGAAGCTGTAGAGGAGATGACACTGAGGAGACTTGCTTTGACTTAAAGCTTGCTTTGGTCTGCTTCCCGTTCTCACACGCTGAACATAAAGACTCTTTGGCATATGAGTGTTGAGTTAGACCAGTGACTAACTCTTTTGAAGAAAGAGTGTTCAGTGTCTTGAAATTCAGATGAGAGAGCCTCTTATGCCATAGCCAGTTGACATCAGATGAGGCTTTTGAGAAGAAACAGGAGTTATCAGTGGTTGTTGAGTCCATGTTTATTACATAAACATTTTCCAAACGATAACCGCTGAGAGCTATCTTCTCCTTTTTGTCAGTGACAAAGCAAGATTCCTTAGTAAAGATTACTTTGTTATCCTTGTCGCAAAGCTGACTGATGCTTAGAAGATTATGCTTCAGCCCTTCAACATATGCGACTCTTCTGAAGGTGGTTGTACCATTTGAGAGTACACCAAACCCTCGGGTATGTCCTTTTCCATTTCCACCGAAAGTCACAGAGGGACCCTTCTCTTCTTTGTATTCAGCGAGCAGGCTTTTCTTTACAGTCATGTGTCTAGAGCATCCGCTATCGAGATACCAGATACCCTTCTTAACTTGTATTACAAAGGAAGATTAGTTTTTCTTGGGTACCCACTTAACCATGTGTACATGTTTGTCAGTGGAAGTAGTTGGAACGGAAGGTTCAGCATTTGAAGATTCAGCATTTGAAGATTCAGCCATGTCAGTCTTCACTTTTGTTAATTTCTTAACCCCAGTGGTCTTCTTTGCCTTGGGGGCAATGATCTTCACCTTAGCTATCTTTTCAGCTTTGGTGGTTGTGGGGCACTTACTAGCAATATGATCAGTAAGTCCACAGTGATAACATTTCCTATAACTAAAAGTAGTTCTAGGACCATTTGAATGCTGAGCTTTTGATTTTGAATTAGAAGGATCAGCACCAAATAAGCTATTGGCTTTTGAAATGGGAGGAACATTTAGTTCTTCGGATTTCTTACCAAAGACATCCACTCTGAGTCTAGGAGTAGATCGTTGAATAGATCCACGCTGAGTAGATCCAGAGATCTGATTCCTTGATCCAGAGGGATGAATCACTAAAGCTTTAGAAGCATTCAGCTTTGGTACAGAGGTACCCTTCTGAGGATTTTGTTTAAAAGCAATTCCTTTACCCTTATCTTTAAAGACAGAGGTAGGTTTTGGATAAACCATTTTCTCTTTACCTTTTGAAGAGGTAGAAATTTCCTCAGGGATAGGCGGTCTAGAAGAGGAACACTGAGAGGATGAAGTATCAGCGACTGAGGATACGAAAGTTCCAAATAAGAGCATGGAACGATCAGTGGTTGGTTCTAGAAGATCAGGTTTGTAACCAAGACCACGTTTATCACTCAGGGGAATCTAAGACTTAATTATCTCAGTGATCTTTGTTGAAGAATTACACAATCCTTCAACAGTAGCTTTTTCAGCTATTATTGCAGCGATAGCTTCTTCACGCTCGATTTTGACTAGCTGATTTAAGTGCACTTGATCTTTAAAATCTTCTTCAATTTTAGAAAGCTTTTCTATTTGAAGGTGACAGTTTTTACGCTGTTCAGCGAGATCAAGGTTTTGATTTTCAACTACAGTTTTGCCATTCATGGCTTCATATAAACTTCTAGTCAAGAGATCGATCTTTCAAAGACTATCAGCTTCATCAATATTTGCAATATTGGTAAAGAAGGAAGGTGATACCTAAGTTACAGAGGTTGAAGTAGAGGGAATGTCTGAACTTTCTTCCTCATCTTCAATCTTGGCCATAAGACAGAGATTGGCTTCATCATCTTCAAAGTCAGATGATGATTCTTCTTCATCAGAGGCAGCCCAATCATAGTTAGCCTTCAGGCCTTTGCCTTTCTTCTTAAAGCTTTTCAGCTTCGCATACTTTTCTTTCAGCTTGGCGTATTTGTCATCTTTATTCCCGGGAATAAAGGATTTCTTGGGAAACGCTGAGTTTCTCGAAAATTTCTTAGACCTGCACTCGTTAGGGAAATGTCCTATCTTTTCACAGTTAAAACAAGTAGCAGTAGCCTTATCAACAGGAGCTGATGATCTTGGCTTGTCAGTAATGGAAAGAGGTTTATTCTTTCTGAACATTTTCTTTTTGGCGAATCTCCTGAACTTTTTAGTGAGGAGAGCCAAAGATTCATCTTCATCTGAAGAGTCAGAATCTGATGACTTTTCAGAGTTACTTTCCAACTCAGTGATAGTGACCGAGGGTCGCTGAGTGGAAGGTTCCTCTGAGATTAAAGCAACAGGGGTGCTTTTGGAATCTTTTACAAGATTCTTCTTTAGATGACTCGATTGCTCATGATTCAGCATCGTGCCATGTAAGGTAGAAAGGGTCATTGATTTTAGATCCTTCGACAACTTGAGACATATAGAATAACTGTCCCAGATTTCAGGTAAACATTCTAAAAACATTGTCAGCACTTCAAAGTTAGAATATTCCTTAGCAACAGTTTTCAGATCTATTATTAAACAGTTAAAACGTTGATGTACTTTAGAGAGAGTTTCATTCTTACCACAAATGAAGCTTTCGTACTGTCTTACCAGGTTGATCTTTCGAGAGTCTTGGACTTCAGAAGTACCTTCATACTGAACACAGATTGTGTCCCACATGGCTTTTGAGGTTTTCAGGTTCAGGACGGAATGGTAGACTTCATCAGGAAGAGCCATGGAGAGTATGGATCTGGCTTTGGTGTCGATAGCCACTTTCTTCTTATCTTCGTCAGTCCATAAATGAATTTCTTTAGGAATCAGCCTTTCTGGAATAGCAGGTCTATTCTCAGCGGCTGGAACTGCAGCATCAATTCTTACAGGAATATATGGGCCGTTTTCAAGATAATAAGGCATAGTAGGGTCTACACCTTCTAAGAAGAGAATCATCCTATTTTTCCATAGATTAAAATTATCTCTGGAGAATCTAGGGGGTTTTGCAAGAGAACCATTGTCAATATAGTTTGTGTTTGTGTTGGTAGCCATTTTCAGAAATAGCAAGGAAGAGAAATCTTAGTATAGATTAGATCTTGTTTATGAGATTAAACAAAACCGCTCTGATACCACTTGTTGGTCCCGAAGGGCTATACAGGTTTGTAGAAAGGGGGGGGGTTGAATACAGACACATATTTTACTTTTCTAAATTGTTTATTGATAAATCATTAACAATTTACAGATTGTTGCAGAACAAGATTAAGGATAAACCTAAATCTAAACAAGTTGGAACACTAAGTTTCTTGCACTAAGAAAGAGAAGGAAATTACTAATAATAACCTATCTCAAAATAAGAAAGATGACTTGTCCAGAGTTAGCAAGTGCTTCAAAAATGAAGTTGGGGTCCTTCTTATATAATGCATGCATTTAATGCATGGCAGTTTACACTTTACACGTGGCAACAGCTGATTGGTTGCATGTCATTCACCTTTGTAGACAACCTTAGTAGCCGCATGTTTGAACAGTGTAGTATTAGAGTGGTTGTACGATTTCAGACAATAAGGAGGTTCTTTTCTGACATATCGTACGGAGTCGTGCAAGGGTGGTTAAGACAAAAGTACGTTGTACATAGGACTTCATGATCAGCTTTTCGTTGATTCAGCGCTTTACCATTCTTTATTAGCGAATGATAATGTTCAGCGATAGTTGAAGTCTTGTACTTGATACTTCACGTTGAGTGGAAAAATCTGAGTCTTCGCTGATCCGCATCAGTTCATTAGGAGACTTGTCGCTGGTTCTTGAGCTTGATCTTCGACTTCAGCGTAGAACCTATGTTGATGTGAAACTTGTCTTCAGGTTTCATAAGTAAACAACTAACTTATCAGCGATCACCATAAGGACTGAACAGACTCAGAGCAGTATGGTGAGCAGTGTTCGCTGAATGTTTAATCTAAAGAGCGAGAGTTCCTATCAGCGGTACTGTAAGATCTTAGTACTTATCAGCGATAGTGAAACTCTGATACATATTGTTTACTTACAATTTTCACTAAGTATTTAAGAGAGTGTCATTATCAAATCACTGAGGGTTTTGGATCAACAACGTTTTCAAACCGGGATACATATATATAAATATACATAGGAGATGGATATGTGGAAGGAACGTGATGACGTGTTTATAAATAACAATATGATATATTGAGATATATATTGTATTTATATGTATATTGCAATACACGAGTATACGTTAGCCGAACTAATAGTCGGTGGAGTTTTGGCTGTAATTGTCGTACGGCGGTGTTGGCTGTAATTGTCGTACGGTGGAGTAATTGATTAGTTGGCTTGCAACCAACTAATTTGGCCATGTGAAGGATGAGTGGTACACGATGCACGAGTCTTGTTTGGTATATAAGTATTTGTGATATATGTGTGTTTTTACAAAAAGGATTACTAAACTGTCGGGAATTATCTCACTAGACCGTTTGGTCTAACCCTCATTTTGTTTTTAAAAATATGTATTCCAGGTTCAAGAAGGTATAAAGGCAAGGATAAAGTGTAGGATGTGGTTGATAGCTGACGAAGATTAGGAAAGGCTTATGTTTTGTATTGTATAGTTTTGAGACTATGGGACCGTACATGAATTATTATGTATCTTTTGTTATGAATGTAACGACGTTATGTATAACATGTTAATTGATGTATATTATGTATGTTTTGGGATACCGGGTCGTTACAGATGGTATCAGAGCCCTAGTTTAAGGGATTTAGGTATTCGTATTTGTACCTAAACTTAAACTGCATGTGAAGTAGGATGTCCCTAATATTGTAGAACCTTGGGATGTTAAATATAAAAAGGTAGAAGGAACATCATGTAAGGTAATTTCAGATTACACCTGGCCAGTGTAATTATGATCTTACAAGTACATGTTTGAACTGGAATACCTTGTTATATGGGGTATGTGCTTATGTGTATATTAACTTGTTTGAATCTACAGAATGGCAAGTGGTACTCGACAAACGAATCGAGAGGGAGGAGGAAATCCTAATAGAACAAATCCAGCAGTTGGGACAAGAGGAAGAGGGGGAGAAAGAGGTAGATGCAGAACTGGAGGTAGAGTTCAAGGGCAAGGTACGGAGTTTGTTAAAAGAGACGATTTGACGGCAGAGATGGGAAGACTACAAACCAATATACAGGCTATGTTTGATCGAACTCGCCACAATGGAACTGATATACCAGATCTTAATCTGGAAGACGAGATGCCATTACACCTACTGTCATACCGGTGCCAAGGAAGTGTGACTATAAAATGTTTTTAAATTGCAAATCCCTGACATATTCAGAAGAAAGAGATCTAGTGAAGCCCATGAGGTGGCTGAAAAAGATAGAAGCTGTCTTCACGACCAGCAAGTGTGCAGAAGAAGATAAAGTGCTATACGGAACCGCGATGTTGAATGCAGAGGCTCTATTTTGGTGGGATGCTCTTATTACCTCTAGAGGATCTAATGTGTACTCAACTTTTACTTGGGACGAATTCACAACAATTTTCAAAGGACAGTTTTGTCCTCAAGCAGCAGTTAGACAACTGGAAGAGGAATTCATGAACCTACATCAGAGAAGTTTATCGGTTAGGGATTACACTGCTCGTTTTCTAGAGAAGTCTCGCTTCGCGGAGTACTATGTTGCCACGGAGTCTCTAAATATGGAAAGGTTTATTTTCGGGTTAAATTCAGAAATTAGAAAGCTAGTGATTGCAAAAGGACCCGATACCTTCTCAGCCGCAGTAGATGCCGCGGAAAATGTGGAACAGGATAATAGGAGAGACGTTGGTGATAAGAGTACTGGAAAAAGAAAATTAGAAGAAATGACGTACGATTTGGAGGAATACGAATCCCCGAGGTTTGATAGTCATTCACCTTTCAGACCAGCTGAAAGACTATGTCCAAAATGCAACCGAGTTCATCAAGGAAACTGTTATGTGGATTCCCGAAGATGTTACAAGTGTGGGAAGACTGGTCACATTGCTAAAGACTGTCACGTAACTCGATTCTGTTTCGTTTGCAATTCCCCTGATCATATTCAGTCAGATTGTCCACGATGGAAAGTACAGCAGGGTAGTATGACGGTGAGACTAACGGGTGTTAGGTCGGGAGAGGTACAAGGGTCTGAGGTACCGAAAGCAAAAGGTCGTGTCTTCCAAATGACAACACAAGAAGAGGAGGAAATTCCGGATGAGGTTACAGGTACATTTCTAATAAACTCTATACATGCTAAGGTGTTATCTGACTTCGGTGCAAAATGGTTATTGGTATTTCCGTGCTTTTTTTGCTTATCTGTGTTAGAGACATCGGTGGGTGTGGGGTGTCTATTCAATTTGTTTCTATGGTTTTGATTGAGTTCGAAGTAGTAGTGATAAGTATTCGTACCTTTTCGCTTAACCAAATTCTGGGACAAAATTCTTTTAAGGGTGAGATAATGTAATACCCCGGGTAAGTTCGTTAGTTAAAATCCCTTTCGGTTAAATAAAGTTAACTTTAAAATTTGAGGTTTAGGGTAAGTTTAGGTAAATTTACAAGTTAAGGGTGTTTGGGTCATTGTTGAATAGTTTAAGGGGTAAAATGTAATTAGGGTTTGATATTACCCTTTGAAGAGTTCAGATATTTTCATTTCAGAAAATATCCAGATTTCAGTAGGTGTGTGTGTGTTTTTTGGGGAGAAAAGTAGCAAAAGAAGAAAGGAAGGGTTAAGGCTTCAAATTGGATTGTTGGAAGTGAATTCAAGGTATGTTGGTTTGTATTTTATGTTTGTAATTGCTAATAGATAGTTTCCATCGGAGTAGAATCGTTGATTTCACATCTGGGGTTAATTCCAGTCGAATCTGGGTAGAAAATACATAAACCGACAGAGGTTTCCGGACACTTTATGGTAGTGTCCGGTAGTCTTGTTGAATGTGTCCGGTAATTTCTATGGCTAGTGTCCGGACGAACAAGTATCCGATAAGTATCTATTTTCTATAGTTTCCGGATGATTTATGTTACCGGGTGGTATTCGGGTTACTATGGTTTTCGGATGGCGTCTGGATTATTGATGTTGTCCGGAAACTTATGCTGTCCGGATTGGTCTTGTTGTCCGGATAGTTCTGTAGTATCCGGTAACCTTAGCTGTTTGGTCACTTTTAGAGGATTTAAGTTATCTCGAGTTCTTAGCCTAGTATGTCTTATGTGTTTATTTAGTAAGGGGATATTTGTATTTAATCTGTTTCAGACTCAGTGGATTTGGATTGAAAGACTGAATCTTTGGAAAAGGCTTGGAAGAGTTGTAATGAAGCAATCAAGTGAGTTTTACTTTAAAAACGTTTTCAAACCGGGATACATATATATAAATATATATATGAGATGGATATGTGGTAGGAACGTGATGTGCTGTTTATAAATAACAATATGATATATTGAGATATATATTGTATTTATATGTATATTGCACTACACGAGTATACGTTAGCCGAACTAATAGTCGGTGGAGTTTTGGCTGTAATTGTCGTACGACGGTGTTGGCTGTAATTGTCGTACGGTGGAGTAATTGATTAGTTGGCTTGCAACCAACTAATTTGGCCATGTGAAGGATGAGTGGTACACGATGCACGAGTCTTGTTTGGTATATAAGTATTTGTAATATATGTGTGTTTTTACAAAAAAGATTACTAAACTGACAGGGATTATCTCACTAGACCGTTTGGTCTAACCCTCATTTTGTTTTTAAAAATATGTATTCCAGGTTCAAGAAGGTATAAAGGAAAGGATAAAGTGTAGGATGCGGTTGATAGCTGACGAAGATTAGGAAAGGCTTATGTTTTGTATTGTATAGTTTTGAGACTATGGGACCGTACGTGAATTATTATGTATCTTTTGTTATGAATGTAACGACGTTATGTATAACATGTTAATTGATGTATGTTTTGGGATACCGGGTCGTTACAGATTGTATCAGAGCCCTAGTTTAAGGGATTTAGGTATTCGTATTTGTACCTAGACTTAAACTGCATGTAAAGTAGGATGTCCCTATTATTGTAGAACCTTGGGATGTTAAATATAAAAAGGTAGAAGGAACATCATGTAAGGTGATTTTAGATTACACATGGCCAGTGTAATTATGATCTTACAGGTACATGTTTGAACTGGAATACCTTGTTATATGGGGTATGTGCTTATGTGTATATTAACTTGTTTGAATCTACAGAATGACAAGTGGTACTTGTTAATGCCAAAAATTGCACCAAAGGGACAACTTAAGGTCGATGTGGACTTAATCAACTAAAGAAAGGATCTTTCGACGAGACGTGCGACGAGGGAAAAAATAAACGAGACAAGAGATTTGATGACGCAGGAAAAACCTCAATCGAGGAAAAAACCTGCGGACGACAAGAGGTGTCGTCGCTGCACTATGGTCGCCAATCAGTGGCGATGTCCTTGATACTGGCGTCGGTCGTACGATGATTACAATACAAATGAAGGAAATACTTCGAAATGTAAAGTACAAGTGTTTAAATGTAAAAACAGGTGTTTGTCGTGTGTGAATACAAGGTGTGAACTTCTGGTTGAGGGCTGTTGTCATGCGTCGAGAGCGATACTTGAGCTTTCCTTCGAGTGTTCTTGAGTTCGCTGTAGGGTTCTAGCTTTTAGTACTTGATCTCCAGAGTTTGAATGTTCTTTGCTATAAGTTTGGATGATTTTCTCTGCTGTTTGGTGATGTTCGCTGATGTATATTAGATGTTAACTGTTGTCCCTTGATGTGAAGACTTAGCTTGGTATTTATAGTCTTCGGGTCATTAATTAGCTCCATTAATGCTTTGATCAACAGCTACAACGGCTGGAAACGGTCGCCGGAGTGATTATCCATAATGCTCTCCGTCCGTTACGGCTACTTGCTGTTAATGGCTTTGACTCCTGCATTAAATACTTAACAAATGTAACAGTCAAGGTTAACGTTAGCTTTGGTCGAAGGTGCAATGATCTTACGCGATGGTCGTACGGGACGGGCGATGCTATGGTCGAGCGTCATAGGAGACGTACGACTTACCTTTTATGGGAGACGACGGATGTTTTCTGGGTTCTTGTCGAGACCTTATCTTAATACAAGATTTGGATTATAACGTGCGTCTTACCTGCACTGGTCATGGTCGTACGACGTGATTTTTTGCCCAACCAGTTTGCCCCCAAAATTTGAAAATTGAATGTCAAATTTATGTTTTAAATTTTGCTTGTCGAATGCTTAGGCTCGTGACCTGGGTTGAGGGACTTACCTGGTTGTCGTGGAACTAGACTGGCCCGCTTCTAATTGAACGAGAAGTCGAAAGAGGAACGAGGTCGGGACGTGATAGAAGAAGGAGATGAAGACGTACAGGAAGAGGCGACTGGTAAGTGTACCATAGTTTTTATTTTATTTTGTTTACTCTATCTGTCTGGCGCTTCATGTATTTGATTTCTTGATCAGTGTCGACCGAGAGGAAATCGGTTTCTAGGGCGAGAGGGAAGCAGGTTATGCGTGCCGTTCGGGGTGAAAATGTTTCGACAGCTGTGTCGAGCGAAAAAAGAACCCGGAGGACAGCCCTGAGGGAACCGTCGTCGAGGGTTGATTACTCATCGGGAGTTGTTTTGCCTAAGAAGGCGAGGGCGTCATCTAGCCGTCTTGGCGTGATGGAAGCGACACCACAAGTTCTGCGCCTCTGGCGACGGTGATGAAACCGGTGTCTCAAGTATCGATCCCAATATCTGCCGACAGGGGCAAGGGATCATCGGCCGAAGTTATGACGGTTAATTTTACATTGCCGACTGACTTTTTGGCGGACGGTGTCCTAGACGGGACAACGTCGTTCCCTCATCTGGGGAAGTATTTGCTCCCGTCTTTCGGGGAGCATTTTCACGGAGTTCCGGCCGGAGAGATGAGATCTCGAGTTGCCAGTCTGGCGTTCACGGTGAATGTCAATCTTTCATGACTTGTGTAATCTTTGTCGAATGTTCTTGAATGCACCTTTTATTTTTCACAGACATTTCAGTCTTCCATGGCGTTACATGCTGAGACGTCAAGAGTTGAAGATCTGGTGTCGTCTGCTCTTGAGAGGGAAGCTGCAGCGTTGGAGAGGGAGAGAGCGGCTTTAGATAGGGAGAAGTTGGCCATGGCGCGTGCCGATGAGCTGGCCATCCAACTTTTCGATGCTCAATATGAACTGCAGGAGATTCGTGCGGGAGGAGTGGCAGATGAAGGCCCTCAGGTCGGGACTTCTAGCAGGGATACGACCGATGTTCCCCCTGTCGTCTAGAATTTTTTCTTTCCTTGTTGGTTTGCCATTCGACCAATCAGGGGTCGAGTATGTATATAATGGTTTACTTAATGAATATATATCTTTTGCTTATGCTTTATTCGAATCACGTTTGATTATAAAGTCGAACATAAGATACATATGAAATCATGCGACTAAGGCACTCATTGTAATACGATGACAAGAACGTAAAACAAATATAAAAACACGCGATTAAAGCATCCATTCAGGGTATGAAAGTTAAGAAACTTAGGGGTAAAGTCGTTTAGACTCTGCAATCGTACGACCAGATCGTACAATGAGTTGGTATCGTATGCCCCTGTAGAGAAATGATCAAGTTAGAGACCTGATCGTTTATGTCGTTCGACCTTGCGATATTAAAGTCATATAGTAGACTTAGTGATTATTGTCGTGTGATCCTGCGATAATCTATCGTGCGATTCTGCGATAAAACCATGTCGGAGGTTGGTCGTTGGTTAGCCAACGACCCTCCGATGCTTAAGTCAGTAGTCGTTTTGTGAGAAAAAATTGTATGAAAAAGAGTTAGAGAACGTAACATTTCAGACTCTCTCTATTTGCCCCCTGTCATTTATTACTGTATCCTTTTTGGGAGGAAAAGATAGGTTTTAAATGAGAGAATGACACGGAGAAATATTGTCCTGCGTTGACTATATTGTCGTGCGACCGGGCACCATAGTAGACTTATCTTTGTGAAAAAGATATTAATTTAGGGATAGAGGAACGAACCTGTCGAGAGCCTGATCTTGTGACTTTGGTTTATTTTCGCGGCTTCAATGTAGACTTGTAGCACTCACGAGCGACTTTTGGCTCACTCTTAATCTCTTGGATTCCCCATGGCGTAGGGAATTTCAACATTTGATGATACGTCGAGGGAACGGCTTTCATATCATGGATCCATGGTCGTCCTAAGATGATGTTATAAGCCGACGCACAATCGATGACACTGAACTTGGTCTGCTTGTTGACTCCTCCGGCGTAGACGGGCAGGATTATCTCTCCGAAGGTGCTCGTCGCTTCTTCGTTGAAACCGACCAAAGTCGTCGAACGTCGGGTGATTTCCGAGCGATCGATTCCCATGGCTTTGATAGTGTTGAGAAAAGTGACATTTGCTGAGCTGCCCCCGTCGATCAAGACTAGACGCGTTAGACAGTTACCGACTGTGAGCTGAATGATCAACCCGTCGTGATGCTTCTGATACGAGTCGCCAAGGTCGACGTGGTCGAACACAATCTTCATGGCTTCTAGCTCCAAATCTCCTTTGGGTCTAGACGAGCGAGGAATAGGCCTATCATCGGGTGCCTTACTGGCATGACGCTTGGCCGCTGAATACGTCAGACCGCACACATCTCAACCACTTGTAATGCAATTGACGACCTTCGCATGCTCGGGGGTCGTCGTTCGATGTTCGTTAGCTGAAATATCGACATCGTCGATGATATATTTGAGATTTCCTTTTGGAAAATGATATGCTAGTTCCTTCTTCAATGCGATACAGTCATCTGTCGCATGACCATGATCGGCATGGAGGTCGCACCACCTTGATTTGTCTTTCTTAGCATCGTCCAGGTCGTACTTCTTTGGCCATCGAATGGTAGCTTGGGAACTTTTCAGAGCTTCGACTAGGTCCTTTGTAGATCCTTTGAATCCGTAAGAAGATATCTTGGGGTACTGAGTGAACTTAGTCGCGGTCTTGGCTTCTGCTTTCGTCTTGAAACGAACATTTGAAATTTGGCGCGCTGGCTCCACTCTGGAAACAGCCTTTGTCTTGAACTCTGGCTTTCTGACGCCTAACGACTTCTTGTCGTCAGTGCGCTTGCGACGAAAGGCGGCATCATCCTCGACCCTCATATATGCCAAGGTTCGAGCTCGGACGTCTTCGAAAGTCTTTGGGGGATACTTGGTCAGATCGATATATAGACCCGAACTATCGTCTAGACCACGCTTATAAGCTTCGATCGCAGTTTTGATGTCACAATTGCGGATACTGATCATTTCGGCATTGAATCTATTGAAATAATTTCGAATAGACTCATTGGTCTTCTGCATGACATAGTACAGATCACTAGTCTGCTTTTCCATCTTGCGACTGCTGGCGAATTGTCGGGAGAATTGGTTGACCAATTCGGCGAACGACCCGATTGATTTGGGTTTGAGATTGATCAACCACTGGAGAGCTGGACCAGTGAGAGTTGCCCCGAAACTCTTGCACATGCATACTTCCTGGTACATGTGTGGAATCGAGATTGTCCACATGAGCTGCTTATACTGCGCGACATGCTCGGTTGGATCGGTCACACCCGAATACTTGGGAGTGAAGGCAGGAATGTTATACTTCTTTGGGACCTTGATGGTGGCGATCTCGTCGATCAAGGGCGACGCCTGATACCCCGAGCAAGGCTCGACGTCGACAGGCACGGCTGCCCCAGGAAACTTGGCGAGCAAGGACAGGAGGCGCTCATTTTGGTCTTCTAACATCTTCAAACGCTGGGCGACGGGATCGTTAAGATCAGGATTTGCCCCTGTCGAGGGATTGGTTCCTGAGCTTGTGCCATTACCATGCGACGAACCATTGGTGTCCCCGTTGAACGGAACAAAATATGGATGCGACCCATGTTGGAATTGCTTCGTTCCATTCTGAAACGACTGTGGTCCCTGCTGAAATGGCTGCGATCTCTGCTGGAAAATTGCGATCCTTGCTGGAAAGGTTGATGACCACTTTGGAATGGTTGGGAAAACGGCTGGGATCCATTCTGAAACGGCTGGGCGCCACCTTGCAATGGTTGGGATCCATTGTTCAAGGATGGTGGTCGGATGTGCTGAGGGGGAATCTGCTCAGACTGGGGATTTTGAATGAACGGACCCGGCTGCTGATTCTGCATGAATGGGCCTGGATGCTGATTCTGCGCAAATGAACCTGGATTCGGAACAAATGGTCTAGGGTCATTCTGGTCGAACGATCTTGGAATTGGGTTCTGCACGAACGGCCTAGGACCATTTTGAGGCCCAAGAGGATTTCTTAACCGTTCGATCTCCTCAGCTGCTCTGCGATTCTGCTCTGCCATTGCATTGAGCTGATTCCTGGTGACTTCGAGCTCCTGATACATCTGAGCAACAGCTTGCTGCGGATTTCCAGGGGCTGCCATTGTTCTTGCAATAGAGAGCAGAAAAAAACTCCAAGAAACTGTTAGTAGGGTGCATGTTCGTCGAGGATTTTCTCTAGGTGAGGTCCCACGGATGGCGCCAAACTGTTAATGCCAAAAATCGCACCAAAGGGACAACTTAAGGTCGATGTGGACTTAATCAACTAAAGAAAGGATCTTTCGACGAGACGTGCGACGAGGGAAAAAATAAACGAGACAAGGGATTTGATGACGCAGGAAAAACCTCAATCGAGGAAAAAACCTGCGGACGACAAGAGGTGTTGTCGCTGCACTATGGTCGCCAATCAGGGACGATGTCCTTGATACTGGCGTCGGTCGTACGATGATTACAATACAAATGAAGGAAATTCTTCAAAATGTAAAGTACAAGTGTTTAAATGTAAAAACAGGTGTTTGTCGTGTGTGAATACAAAGTGTGAACTTCTGGTCGAGGGCTGTTGTCGTGCGTCGAGAGCGATACTTGAGCTTTCCTTCGAGTGTTCTTGAGTTCGCTGTAGGGTTCTGGCTTTTAGTACTTGATCTCAAGAGTTTGAATGTTCTTTGCTATAAGTTTGGATGATTTTCTCTGCTATTTGGTGATGTTCGCTGATGTATATTAGATGTTAACTGTTGTCCCTTGATGTGAAGACTTAGCTTGGTATTTATAGTCTTCGCGTCATTAATTAGCTCCATTAATGCTTTGATCAACGGCTACTACGGCTGGAAACGGTCGCCGGAGTGATTATCCATAATGCTCTTCGTCCGTTACGGCTGCTTGCTGTTAATGGGTTTGACTCCTGCATTAAATACTTAACAAACGTAACAGTCAAGGTTAACGTTAGCTTTGGTCGAAGGTGCAATGATCTTACGCGATGGTCGTACGGGACGGGCGATGCTATGGTCGAGCGTCATGGGAGACGTACGACTTACCTTTTACGGGAGACGACGAATGTTTTCTGGGTTCTTGTCGAGACCTTATCTTAATACAAGATTTGGATTATAACGTGCGTCTTACCTGCTCTGGTCGTGGTCGTACGATGTGATTTTTTGCCCAAACAGTACTCGACAAACGAATCGAGAGAGAGGAGGATATCCTAATAGAACAAATCCAACAGTTGGGACAAGAGGAAGAGGGGGAGAAAGAGGTAGAGGCAGAACTGGAGGCAGAGTTCAGGGGCGAGGTACGGAGTTTGTTACAAGAGACGATTTGACGGCGGAGATGGGAAGACTACAAGCCAATATACAAGCTATGTTTGATCGAACTAGCCACAATGGAACTGATATACCAGATCCTAATCTGGAAGACGAGATGCCCATTACACCTACTGTCATACCGATGCCAAGGAAGTGTGACTATAAAATGTTTTTAAATTGCAAACCCCCGACATATTCAGGAGAAAGAGATCCAGTGAAGGCCATGAGGTGGCTGAAAGAGATAGAAGCTGTCTTCAGGACCAGCAAGTGTGCAGAAGAAGATAAAGTGCTATACGGAACCGCGATGTTGAATGCAGTGGCTCTATTTTGGTGGGAGGCTCTTATTACCTCTAGAGGATCTGATGTGTACTCAACTTTTTTCTTTGGACGAATTCACAACAGCTTTCAAAGGACAGTTTTGTCCTCAAGCAGCAGTTAGACAACTGGAAGAGGAATTCATGAACCTGCATCAGAGAAGTTTATCGGTTAGGGATTTCACTGCTCGTTTCTGGAGAAGTCTCGCTTCGCGGAGTACTATGTTGCCACGGAGGCTCTGAAGATGGAAAGGTTTATTTTCGGGTTAAATTCAGAAATTAGAAAGCTAGTGATTGCAAAAGGACCCGATACCTTCTCAGCCACAGTAGATGCCGCGGAAAATGTGGAACGGGATAATAGGAGAGACGTTGGTGATAAGAGTACTGGAAAAAGAAAATTGGAAGAAATGACGTACGATTTGGAGGAATACGAATCCCCGAGGTTTGATAGTCATTCACCTTTCATACCAGCTGAAAGACCATGTCCAAAATGCAACCGAGTTCATCAAGGAAACTGTTATGTGGATTCCCGAAGATGTTACAAGTGTGGGAAGACTGGTCACATTGCTAAAGACTGTCACGTAACTCGATTCTATTTCGTTTGCAATTCCCCTGATCATATTCAGTCAGGCTGTCCACGATGGAAAGTACAGCAGGGTAGTATAACGGTGAGACCAACGAGTGTTAGGTCGGGAAAGGTACAAGGGTCTGAGGTACCGTAAGCAAAAGGTCGTGTCTTCCAAATGACAACACAAGAAGAGGATGAAATTCCAGATGAGGTTACAGGTACATTTCTAATAAACTCTATACGTGCTAAGGTGTTATCTAACTTCGGTGCAAAATGGTTATTGGTATTTTCGTGCTTTTGTTGCTTATCTGTGTTAGAGATATAGGTGGGTGTGGGGTGTCTATTCAGTTAGTTTCTATAGTTTTGATTGAGTTCGAAGTAGTAGTGATAAGTATTCATACCTTTTCGCTTAACCGAATTCCGGGACGGAATTCTTTTAAAGGGGAGATAATGTAATACCCCGGGTAAGTTCGTTAGTTAAAATCCCTTTCCGTTAAATAAAGTTGACTTTAAAATTTGAGGTTTAGGGTAAGTTTAGGTAAATTTTCAAGTTAAGGGTGTTTGGGTCATTGTTGAATAGTTTAAGGGCTACAATGTAATTAGGGTTTGATATTACCCATTGAAGAGTTCAGATATTTTCATTTCAGAAAATATCTAGATTTCAGTAGGTGTGTGTGTGTTTTGGGGAGAAAAGTAGCAAAAGAAGAAAGGAAGGGCTAAGGCTTCAAATTGGATTGTTGGAAGTGAATTTAAGGTATGTTGCTTTGTATTTTATGTTTGTAATTGCTAATAGATAGTTTCAATCGGAGTAGAATCGTTGATTTCACATCTGGGGTTAATTCCAGTCGAATCTGTGTAGAAAATTCATAAACCGACAGAGGTTTCCGGACACTTTATGGTAGTGTCCGGTAGTCTTGTTGAATGTGTCCGGTAATTTCTATGGCTAGTGTCTGGACGAACAAGTATCCGGTAAGTATCTCTTTTCTATAGTTTCCGGATGATTTATTTTACCGGGTGGTATCCGGGTTACTACGGTTTTCGGATGGCGTCCGGATTATTGATGTTGTCCGGAAACTTATGCTGTCCGGATTGGTCTTGTTGTACGGATAGTTCTGTAGTATCCGGTAACCTTAGCTGTTTGTGTTAGAGCATTGTTGTATTCAAGATTTACTGTAAAGTCAATGTACTGTATTAGTTAGCTGTGCCTTTATACCTTGTATGTTATGGGTATAAATAGGCATGTCTAGTTATTAGTTAGTAGAGAATCTAGATCCCTTTAGGAACAACTTGTAGCATTAGTCATTTGTACTTTGAAGATCAATATATGGATGACTTGTGTACTCTAGATTTTCTCTCTATATCATTTTTGATTTCTAGCTAGATTTGGGATTTCACATTTGGTATCAGAGCTAAACAGAAGATTCTAGCAGATCGAAGACCAAATTGAAGATTTTTTACACTAAACTCGAAGAATTCGGATCTGGTGTTCATCACTGTTCATCTGAACACTTATCATTCAGACATAGATTTTTTCTGGATTTTGATTTCTTGGATCGTTTCTTAGCATCACTGAACTCGGAATTGATATCTGAACAACATTAATTCTTGGATCATCATCATTTTCTAAACAGAATCATCAGACTTGATCATTTCTTTGGATTTTGGTTCGAAAACCCTAATTCATTGTTTTAGACTTTAATTCGATTAAATTGATCGAATTAGATCTTGTGATTAACTAAGAAAGTGTGTGGATTTTGATTTCGAGCAAACCAGTACAAATTTCGTGTCAATTGATCAAGAATTGAAAAAGTTATGGCTGATTTAGTGTTTTTTAAGTTCGAAGTGCAGAATTCGGATCATTCTTGGTGAATTCGGATCATTCATACACAATTCGGATCATTCAAAGGGAATTCGGAGTGTTCTTGGCATCACAAATATAGAATTCGACTCAAGAAGCTTTCGAATTCATTGAATTCGAACTCTGTTAAGTTCGAATTGGGTTGAATTCGAACCCTGTTAGATTCGAATTGAGGAGTTGTGGATAAATCTGAGTTGGTTTTGATTTACCAAGGATAGAATTCGATCCCTGTTAAGTCCGAATTGAGTGAATTCGAACCAAGTTAAGTCCGAATTGAGTGAATTCGAACCCAGTTAAGTCCGAATTGGGTGAATTCGAATCCTTCTTCATCCGAATTCATTGAATTCGAACCCTTATTCATTCGAATTCATTGATTTCGAATCCTTATTCATCCGAATTCTTGTGAATTAAAAAACAAAAATATGGACTTTTGAGAAAAATTTTTATTCCGAAATTTTTTCTATAGTGTTTTTCATACACTTTAAGAGCTTTTCAAGAAAAATTTTTATATAAAATTTTTTCTGCTTGATTTTCTGAACGATCAATTATTCTAGCTATTTGAACAGATGTCTGACATACTGGATTTAAATGGGAGAATATGGTATCAGTTAGGAAAAGAGAGAAAATGGACTCTTTCTGAAGCTAAAGATGAGATCAAGCGTCTTGAAGGTTTTATTGATAGATACATAACACATACTAATGAAGATGCAAGAAAAATTACAAAGCTCAAGTCTGAGAAAGCTTTATTAGAAGACAAAGTCTCTTCTCTTGAGTCCGAACTGAAAGATTTGAATGACAAGATTGTAGTGCTTGAAGTTACTCAAGAGAAAAATAAGACAATGGAGGAGCTTCAAGGGAGTATAAAGACAATGGAGGAAGAATATGCTGATTTGAAGAGACATATTTTAGACATTTCTTCTTCAAATGAAAATTTTATTTTTAAAGAACAAAATGTTTTACTTACTAAAAGAATTACTGATCTTGAAGTATATATTGCAGGTCTTGAAACAAAGAAAGACAAAGACAACTCAAGTCTGCACGATCAAATCGAGAAACTTCAAGAGAAAATAACAACTCTTCATAAAGAAAATGCTGATCTGAAGAGCATTGAAGACAAGAGAGAGAAGATTCTTAAAGAAAAGGAAGTAATTGAACGTAATTGTATAAAACTTTCAAAACAAGTTTCTGACTTTGAGAAAGTTTTATTTCTTGAAAAGGAGAAGTTGGAGAAGGAAAGGGTCGAGTATGAAAAAGAAAAGAAAAGCTTTGAAGCGAAGAATGCGAAACTGTCAAAGAAAATTTCTGATCTTCATAAGGACTTAAAAAAGGAAAGACAAGAGCTAGATAAAGAAAGTCAAGAGCTAGAAAAGATGAAGAAAGCTGACTTTCAGGCTAGGTGCGTTAAAGACGACTTTTCTAAAGAAAGGAAGATATTTCGGCAGGAAATTCATAAATTGACAATGAATTTGGCTGCATTATCGACTGACATCATGAAAGAAAAGAGGGTCAAGTCTAATATTCAGAAGAAGCTTGATTTGGTGACCAAGGAACGGAATGACTTATCTTACAAAGTGAAGTCATTTAACAAATCCAAATGCTACTCAGAATGTCTGATTCGTCCTTCTAATCTATTCTATGATCACTCGGTGGATAATTCTTCCAAGTATCAATATGCTGATCTTCCTTCATATAAGAAAGTTAACATGCAATGGAGAGTAAAAGGTACGTCAACTGAAAAAGGTGAGCCAAAATCCTCTGTTCCCAACAAGAACACTAATCTGAAAGCTAAACCTTTTGCTAATCCTGATTCATTCTATTCCGCAAATCATTTAATCAGGTTAGCACAAAAGAATCTTTATTGTTCTTATTGTGGTACTAATGATTTTATTAAAAATGAGAGTGCTCAATATTGGTATGGTACTTATCATTTTCCTTCCTATTTGGCTCCGCTTAACACACTAGGACCCAAGTCCCGTTGGGTACCAAAATCTGCTTAATCTGTTTTGCAGGCTTATCATGTGTTGTACTGACTTGTAAATTCATACTACACACATGACTGAAAACAGAAGAGAAGCGGTGGATTTTTTTGAAGAATATTTGTACCATTAAGGGGGAGACAAAGAACATTGGCTTTTGAACATATAAGTTCAAAACCCGTGCTTCAACGACAATGGTTTCTAAACATATCAATTTAGGACCCGCACTTAAAAGAGATTTTGGTTTCTGAATACATCAATTCAGGACCCGTGCTTCAATGTCATTGGCTTTTGAACATATCAGTTCAAAACCCGTGTTTCAACGACTATGGCTTCTGAACAATTCAGTTCAGGACCCGTACTTCAAAGACTAAGACTTCTAAACAAATCAGTCTAGAACTCACACTTCTCAGGTGATATCTTTAACTGTTACATCTTTTTACTTCAAGGAACAAGTGGTGAAAGGTAACATTGGATTATATTTTGTTTCTACCACTTTGAAAACTTGAATCTTTACAAATTTAATTCAATGAGATAAAATTTTCAATTTTCATTCAATGAATTAAATGTGTGCTAAAAGATGATTTTTTCAAGAATCTTTGTATTATCTGAGTTAGATTTGCTTCAACTTTCACCTCTGAAATAAATCGAAAGATAAGCAAAACATGAATGAAATTATGTTGAATGCTCAAAGTTATGTGAATCTGGATATATATAGAATATAATGCTCAAAAAGCCTATATGTCAGAATGATGGATGGAAACGAAAATATGGGGGAAGCACTATGTTTTAGAACCAAGTGATTGAGATATTATTCATATTTTGTGATGGAAATCTGAACTTATATAGAATATCATTTAGTTTGAAAGTTTGTACCTGTGGCCTTTCTGGTTTGGGAGAGTATGTCCTAAGGGGTGCTCGACACCTAGTCCCTAAGATCAACTGGTCTGGGATCGGCTGACCCAAATCCTGCAATAGAACCACATAGAAAGCCATGTTTTACTGGTACAAATGGTTTAAGATATATCGATGTGGCCTTTCTGGTTTGGGAAATTAAGTTCTAAGGGGTGCTCGTCACCTAGCACCTAAGGCCAACTGGTCTGGGATATGCTGACCCAAATCCTGCTATAGAACCAGATAGAAAGTCATGTTTAACGGTATATCTTATTCTTACTAAACTTTTTGATCAAAAGATGCCAATGAGCACAAAATCAAAAGATGCCAATGAGCACAAAAGAAAAGATGCCAATGAGCACACATCTCTTGAAACTTGGGAAAATACAAAGTCGCGATAAACCCGTAAATTTGTGAAAATTCTGATTTTGGACAAATAGTGTGAGTAGAGCAAAGTATTCTTATATGTTTTAGAATTGCATATGCTTGAAGCTAATCATATTTCGCATGCTAGCACACCAAATAGATTTAATAAAGGGGTTGAAACTGAACATTTTTAACTTGATATACAATGATGACTTGTTCTTGCATCCAAACACATGCATTTGATTTCATTTGATTGAAAAATCTATTAAATTTCATAAAGTTGAATTTCTTTTGTAAAGTTTTCAAATGATCAAATGTTTGTTGTTATAAAATGAAATTCAATGAATTTTATTTTCCTTGTGTAAATTTGTTTTAAAATTTGTGCTACAATTTCAAATACTGTACGTTATTGAAATATACGCATACTTTCAGGGGGAGAAAAAAATTGCTCCAGAATTCTTATTTTGAGGGGGAGCAAGGTTATTCTGTAAGGAGGAGATTGTTAGCAATACTCAAAAACACGACTGAAATTGAAAATGGTTTTCGATGATTATAATGCTCACCATCATCGAAAAAGGGGGAGAAAAGTTTAATTTCAATTTCATGTCAAAGAGCTTTCAAATCAAAGATATTTCAAGTCAAAGATTCGTGAACAAAGACTGAAGATTAGGGGGAGAAGGATCATGTGAAGTTCAAATGTTGCTGAATTTGGTTATCTTAGTTCTGAGTGGTTCTCGGAATGCGCTTACACCGAATATGGTTATCTTAGTTCTGAGTGGTTCTCGGAATGCGCTTACACCTAAAAGTTCAACAATGTGGATGGTTTCACATCTTTCTGATCCAAACTCTAATCGTTTCTGATTCATCTTGTTCCATGTTCAAGACTTGAAGACAATCTGTTGAAGATTGTATTGAAGAAGGTTGATTTTTCAAAGAAAAAGACAATGACTTTTCATGTTTGTCTGAAGATTCTTTAAAGCTGAGTTCTTAAAGAGTGTCAAAGCATATAGTTCGCCGTGAACTAGTGGAGATAAAGCTATTTGAAGATGGTTTGATAGAGTGTCTGTTGGAGAAGATTGACTTTACAAAGAGCTGAAGACTGCTGTCATAATTTTTAAATCTTGAATCCAAAGGGGGAGATTGTTAGAGCATTGTTGTATTCAAGATTTACTGTAAAGTCAATGTACTGTATTAGTTAGATGTGCCTTTATACCTTGTATGTTATGGGTATAAATAGGCATGTCTAGTTCTTAGTTAGTAGAGAATCTAGATCCCTTTAGGAACAACTTGTAGCATTAGTCATTTGTACTTTGAAGATCAATATATGGATGACTTGTGTACTCTAGATTTTCTCTCTATATCATTTTTGATTTCTAGCTAGATTTGGGATTTCACAGTTTGGTCACTTTTGAAGGATTTAAGTTATCTCGAGTTCTTAGCCTAGTATGTCTTATGTGTTTATTTAGTAAGGGGATATTTGTATTTAATCTGTTTCAGACTGTAACGTCCCAAAAATTACAAGGAAATTTAAATTTTCTAAAACATATATTCCATTATAAAACAACCACATTTTTAATAAACCGTAACTCAATTAAAGTTAATATCGTCAACTCAAACAGTCAAAAGAATTTATGCAGCGGAAATATTATAAATAAAATCTAAAAGTTCAAAAGTGTAAATTCCAACAATTCCCGACGCCTGCGCTTTGTGTGTACCGTCAAGCCCGACTGCCGCTCGCACCTGCAGTCACAACATATTGGGGAAGGGTAAGCTAAACGCTTAGTGAATCCAACCACACACTTAGGTAGCAACCCCACGCATATCACCCCTACTCGCAAGTAGGCAACATCACCATCACTACGAATATCAAACCACATAATGATTATTATATAAGTACGAACCTCTGTCCCACCGAGTACACAAAACACATTAATACAAGCTCAGTCCCACCGAGCCCTCGGTCCCACCGAGTAAAGATTACTGTACTAGCTTAGTCCCACCAAGCCCTCGGTCCCACCGAGCCCCTCAGTCCCACCGAGGTGTACACATGCATAAATATTCCACATACGAATTCAACAAATCACAACCAGTTATCACATCCCAACTAGTTTATGTAAGCACATAAATACACGTAATAACATGTAACACAAAAGAACGACATACATGAAATTCCTAACTACGCGGTGAGAGAACTCACCTCAAAGCAAAGCGACGCGCTCCCGAGCCGCAACACCAGCAAGTCAACCTTCCTCACATTTTCCCACCTAATTACGCACTAAAAACGTCAACGGAAGGTCCCAACTCACGACACCTTTACTAGATTTTATAAGACTAAACATTCCAGCTTTTTATCTAAAACACGAGTCTGTTCGGGACCTATTTTACCCCCTTAAAACTGATAAATACAGAAATCAAATTCCATAATCACGAAGTTCTAAGTTTCACGGTTCCAGGGACGTATCGCACGCGTCCTAACGATTTTTCTATAATTTAATATGGATTTTACAAGAACGATTCGCAGAACAGCGAGAAACAGAACCTTTCAGTACAAAACGACGATTTGACATAGGCTACGGTCCGAACTGGTTTTTCCCCAAAACATAGAAAAGTTACTAGGCTCAGAATGGGAACTTTTGACACCAGTTTCATCCCAATCCGACATTCCTATCAGGAGTTATGCTACAAAACAGGGACAGAAAGCTGTCTAAAATCCCGACCTGCTGTAAAAACCACACTTTTTCGCCTAGCTAGAGGCCGAACCAAACTTTCTCTAAAACATGAAACACGTGCCCGACACAGAATGTGAACCGTGAGCACCGGATTCGCCTCAATCCGAGTTACGACGAGAAAGTTACGCACGATTGAAGAACTGGACAGAACACTAAAAAAATTACATAAAATGATAACCTTTTGAACTTGATCCCAATAAGACGTCTTAATCCAAACAGACCCGCAAAACAACTTGACTTACTGTTTTAGGGTTACCATGGTCTGAAACACACCAAGCACCACCCACTGCCGCCTCCGGAGGTGGTGGTGATTGGCGGTGACACGGTGGTTGCGGTTTACAATTTCCGACGAAGAAAACATCAATAAAACGAACGGGACACTTACCTTAACGGAATCCTTCTTCTTCCTCCTTTCCGACCAGTCCCGACGCTGGTTCCCTCACGCCGGTGATCGCCTCCTTCCTCCTCTCGACTCTCGCTCTCTTTCTCTTTCGGTCTCTCTCTCTTTTCTTCTCGGTTTCACTTCCCTTTCTTCTTGGCCGAAAACAACAAGGGGAAGGGAAAGAAAATGGTTAAGGGTTTTGGGGAGGATTGTTAAGATGAAACCGAAGGGGAGGGGAGGGGTCGTGCCTCTTGGCCGATCCTCTTGCCCAACTATGGAGAAAGTCCCAAACATCCCCTCAACTTACACTTCTTAGCAAAATCCCACAAAGGTTACTTCACTTAACTTTTTGGCCCGACTCGGCTAACCCCGCTAACGGAAACCACGTTAATTAATTAAATGCTTCTTTTTATATATAAAAAAAGGGAATAACGAGAATACATACCGGGATACGGGCTTTACAACTCTCCCCTACTTGGATTAGACTTCGTCATCGAAGTCTATGCCCGTGAATAGCTATAGATAGGTCTCCCACATCTCAACCTCAGGTTCCCAAGTTCACTCGGAACACTTTCGGTGTTTCCACTAGACCTTCACTAACTGGAATTTAAGATTTCCCACACCGCCTAAAAATCTCTCGAATACTTTTCTTACCACAAAACTCCTTCAAGCACACCGCAAGTATGATCGGAGGAACATTCCAACAACAGGATTCATTCCTAGTCAAACGACTTCGGTTGTCTCCCAACCATAGATAATCAAAACATCCCGATTCAAATTTCAAGCTCTAACCATTCTAAAGTTGCTCACCAATATACCCTACAGGATACTCGAATTCGATCATTCCTATCATTAACTGACTCCCACAATTTATTCCACATGAATTATCAAACTAGTAAATTTATAATCATCCACGAAGGTCACTCCACCACAAACATTCACCACAAGCAAACATCTCAGGATTACTACTACCATCAACATAATTTCCTTAAAATCGACTACAATTCCCCAATTACACTAAGGCATTTGGCCTTAAGCCCGAAAGTCGACACCTAAGTATACTATTTACCTCAAAAATTCTACGCATTTATCCTCTTTATTACAAAGGGCAGCATTCCCTAACCGATACTATTCGGCCTACAGTACCCACACGCGTGGGATACCCAACCTTCCATTAAGACCGAGCAATTGACCCATGACTATCACGGACAAAATTCGGAATTTCCCTCGAAACTCTCTCGCTATTGGCATTTTCCTCCAAAACTGCCACCTCCTGAGCACTACCTATCGACTCGAGAAGAGGTGCAACCACTGTTAACCGTTGACACAAGCCCCACAGTGGCTCACCATCCAGATGTCGACTAAGTGCGTCCGTAACAACATCCGCTTTATCGGGGTGGTAAAGTATCTCACCATCATAATCCTTGACCACGTCAAGTCACCTCCTCTGACGCATGTTGAGGTTTTGCCGGTCATCAAGTACTGGAGGCTTTTATGGTTAGTGTATACATTTGACGCCATACAAATAGTGCCTCCAAATCTTGAGAGCAAACACCACCAATTCTTACATACCCTCCGGCAAAGTCAGCATCGGAGCCTCGCATAACGCCTGCGTAGCTCCCCAAAGCCCTCTGCTTCTCTTCACCCCAACTAAAAGCCGCAGATTTCTTCGTCGATCGGGTCATCGGTAAAGCAATCTTGGAGAAATCCTGAATGGATCTCCGAAAGTACCCTGCTAACCCAAGAAAACTCTGTACTTCAGTGAGAGTCTTTGGCACTTCCCACCGCATCACAGCCGTAATCTTGGCCGGATCCACCATAATACCGTTCTGGTTCACGACATGTTCTCGAAAGTGTACCTCTCGTAACCAGAACTCACACTTGGAGAGCTTAGCATACAGCTTCTCCCGCCTCAAAACTTCCAAAACTTCTCGCAAATGCATCTCATGCTCTTCCTTCGACTTCGATTACACAAGAATATCGTCGATGAACACGATCACCGATCGATCCCACATAGGGCTACATACCCGGTTCATGAGGTCCATGAACGCTGCGGGTGCATTGGTGAGCCCGAGAGGCATCACCACAAACTTGTAAATGGCCATGACGTGAACGAAAGGCCGTCTACTCCGTATCCTCTCTCCTCACCCGCATTCGATGATACCCCGATCTCAAATCAACCTTAGAGAACCACGAGGCTCCCTGAAGCTGATCGAACAAGTGATCGATCCTTGGCGGAGGATAACGATTCTTCACCGTAAGCTTATTCAACTCACGATAGTCTATACACATCCGTTGGGACCCGTCTTTCTTTTTCACAAACAGAATCGGGGCTCCCCACGGTGGACAACTCGGCTTGATGAACTCCTTTTCGATAAGTTCCTGCAACGAGTGTACAACTCCTTCATTTCCGGTGGAGCCAAGCGATAAGGTGCCTTGGCCACCGGAGCAGCATCCGGAATCAAATAAACGTGGAACTCTACCTGTCGCTCGGGAGGTATCCCCGGTAACTCCTCGGGAAAATACGTCAGCAAACTCCCGTACAACTGGCACATCCTCCACAGACTTCTTCTCTCCATCGACGCGCGTGTCGATCACATACGCCAAAATTCCCTGACCACTGTGCTGCAAGTACCTCTGAGCCCTCGCAGCCGAACATATCGCTGAGGTCCGCCTGGGCAAGCCGCCCTGAACTAGCATTTCTCCCCCACTTGGGGTTCGAACTCGTACTTGTTTGCGACGACAAACAATCTCCGCATCATACGCATCCATCCAATCCATGCCCACAGTCACGCATAACTCCCGCATAGCGATCAGAATCAAATCAATCAGGAACCTCACACCAGAGATCTCCATAGTGCACCCCCGGTACACGTCAGTAACCGTCGAGGTCTTGTCTTCAGCAACTGCAACCACAAGTGGACAGCCTAACCGTCCTACAACTCGGCCCCAAACACTCACTGACTATGTGAGACACAGAAGGATGAGTAGCCCCGCTATCAATCGTCACCATAGCAAGCACCGAGTTAACCAAGAACGTACCTGTCACCACTTTATACGTAGCTTGTGCCTCCTCCACTCCCAGTTGACGAACTCTACCTCGGGCCGCCTCCAACACTACAGCAAGTGAAGCATACTGCGCGGTACTCACGAACTCCCTGATCTTGGTACGTAACATATCCTTGCACCGTGTCCTCTTCATGTCCTCAAAAGCAGCATGCTAAGGATAGAATAATGTCATTTCCGTAAACTTTCGGTTCACCTCCTTTATGGCCTCCGCAGTCTGATAGAGCTCCAAGAACTCTTTGGCACTCCTCTCCATCTCCACTAGAGGCACATGCTCTACACGAAACATACGACGAACTCCTCCCAGGTCAAGTAGTGCGCCCGTTAAGCGTCAAAGCAATAGCACACCAGTCTTTCGCTCCGTATCGTAACAGATTCACCGCGAAGCGAACCTTCTAGTTCGCAGGACAACCACCGATAAGGAATGTGCACTTTATAACCGATCCCGACCCTCTTGTTCGGGGCTGCCCACCCGCAGGGGGTGGAATCGCCGCGATGCGCTCCTCCATCGACACTATTACCTCATCACGAATGGCGGTAATAATTTCGGGGATCGCCTCCTCAAAATATGCGTCACCTCGACCGCAAACATCTCACGAATCTGATCAGCAATAATTCCAGCATCAGCATCTGGATCAACATTGTTGTTCCTCCTTAACGAGCTACTAGCACACATTAAAACCTGCTAACTACGCTCACACTCAACTCTTCGGATTCTCCGTGACTTTCCCCGACTCGAGCACGGATCCTGTGCTTCAGATAGTAGGAGCTCTGCTACTACCCTTCACACCTATCCTTACTCGTTTCGAGTCCTGTCCCGGGACGTCCAAGTAGTTGCTTACCACAAACTAACACATATGCCCATTCCGGCATATGCAAACACTTTTCCTAGCTCCCTAGAAAAGTCGTAATACCCCACCACCCTTGCTAGAACGGAACCCCCACTAGCCCTGATGAGTCGCCTCGTAAACGCACAGTCGTATACAGTGAAACCAGATAGACATTCGAATATAAAATTCTATCCTACAACGGTTGGACTCAAACAAGAGCTGCGCAATAGAACTAAATCCAACATTCTAAGGCTATTTAGTTCCTACTGTATACAACCTAAGGTGCATTCACATAACAACCTATCAAGGCTAGCATGAGTTCCTAATAGCAAGTAACAAGTATACAGTACCACAAAATCCACGTAAGCAATCTAGCATACATACTCCTATGTTCTAGAAAGCAATCTAGCATACGTACTCATATGTAAACGCTATTCCCAGCTCACTAGGAATTTCATCTCACCCCACTACTCTTGCTACAACGGAATCCCTGTTAGCCATAACGAGTTGCCTCACGAATACCCAGTCGCACGCAACGTGAATCAAATAGACATTCGAATACAAGATTCTATCCTAGAACGGTTGGACTCAAACAAGAGCTGCGCAATAGAACTAAATCAAATATTCTAAGGCTATATGATTCTTACTGCATGCAACCTATAGGGCCTTCACTTGACAACCTACTATAACTAGCATTGATTCCTACTAGCAAGCAGTCATCGTACAGTACAGTGTAAACAACCTCGGCAATCTAGCATGCATACCCTATGCCTAGAAAGCAATAAATACACTAAGTGCTGTACCTTCCCAATTGGCGTCGGCTGACTGTACACACTGCGCCCACGATCACCGTTTCCCAAACGGGCTTCCTCCGTTCATTTATTTTCAAAGACTTTAATAAGAGAGTTTAAAAACTTCATAGCCGCAACTTGAGACCAAACACACCGAGACGTGTTTGATTCACTCAAGCTGTGCTCTGATACCAAGTTGTAACGTCCCAAAAATTACAAGGAAATTTAAATTTTCTAAAACATATATTCCATTATAAAACAACCACATTTTTAATAAACCGTAACTCAATTAAAGTTAATATCGTCAACTCAAACAGTCAAAAGAATTTATGCAGCGGAAATATTATAAATAAAATCTAAAAGTTCAAAAGTGTAAATTCCAACAATTCCCGACGCCTGCGCTTTGTGTGTACCGTCAAGCCAGACTGCCGCTCGCACCTGCAGTCACAACATATTGGGGGAGGGTAAGCTAAACGCTTAGTGAATCCAACCACACACTTAGGTAGCAACCCCACGCATATCACCCCTACTCGCAAGTAGGCAACATCACCATCACTACGAATATCAAACCACATAATGATTATTATATAAGTACGAACCTCGGTCCCACCGAGTACACAAAACACATTAATACAAGCTCAGTCCCACCGAGCCCTCGGTCCCACCGAGTAAAGATTACTGTACTAGCTTAGTCCCACCAAGCCCTCGGTCCCACCGAGCCCCTCAGTCCCACCGAGGTGTACACATGCATAAATATTCCACATACGAATTCAATAAATCACAACCAGTTATCACATCCCAACTAGTTTATGTAAGCACATAAATACACGTAATAACATGTAACACAAAAGAACGACATACATGAAATTCCTAACTACGCGGTGAGAGAACTCACCTCAAAGCAAAGAGACGCGCTCCCGAGCCGCAACACCAGCAAGTCAACCTTCCTCACATTTTCCCACCTAATTACGCACTAAAAACGTCAACGGAAGGTCCCAACTCACGACACCTTTACTAGATTTTATAAGACTAAACATTCCAGCTTTTTATCTAAAACACGGGTCTGTTCGGGACCTGTTTTACCCCCTTAAAACTGATAAATACAGAAATCAAATTCCATAATCACGAAGTTCTAAGTTTCACGGTTCCAGGGACGTATCGCACGCGTCCTAACGATTTTTCTATAATTTAATATGGATTTTACAAGAACGATTCGCAGAACAGCGAGAAACAGAACCTTTCAGTACAAAACGACGATTTGACATAGGCTACGGTCCGAACTGGTTTTTCCCCAAAACATAGAAACGTTACTAGGCTCAGAATGGGAACTTTTGACACCAGTTTCATCCCAATCCGACATTCCTATCAGGAGTTATGCTCCATACAAAACAGAGACAGAAAGCTGTCTAAAATCCCGACCTGCTGTAAAAACCACACTTTTTCGCCTAGCTAGAGGCCGAACCAAACTTTCTCTAAAACACGAAACACGTGCCCGACACAGAATGTGAACCGTGGGCACCGGATTCGCCTCAATCCGAGTTACGACGAGAAAGTTACGCACGATTGAAGAACTGGACAGAACACTAAAAAAATTACATAAAATGATAACCTTCTGAACTTGATCCCAATAAGACGTCTTAATCCAAACAGACCCGCAAAACAACTTGACTTACTGTTTTAGGGTTACCATGGTCTGAAACACACCAAGCACCACCCACTGCCGCCTCCGGAGGTGGTGGTGATTGGCGGTGACACGGTGGTTGCGGTTTACAATTTCCGACGAAGAAAACATCAATAAAACGAACGGGACACTTACCTTAACGGAATCCTTCTTCTTCCTCCTTTCCGACCAGTCCCGACGCTGGTTCCCTCACGCCGGTGATCGCCTCCTTCCTCCTCTCGACTCTCGCTCTCTTTCTCTTTCGGTCTCTCTCTCTTTTCTTCTCGGTTTCACTTCCCTTTCTTCTTGGCCGAAAACAACAAGGGGAAGGGAAAGAAAATGGCTAAGGGTTTTGGGGAGGATTGTTAAGATGAAACCGAAGGGGAGGGGAGGGGTCGTGCCTCTTGGCCGATCCTCTTGCCCAACTATGGAGAAAGTCCCAAACAGCCCCTCAACTTACACTTCTTAGCAAAATCCCACAAAGGTTACTTCACTTAACTTTTTGGCCCGACTCGGCTAACCCCGCTAACGGAAACCACGTTAATTAATTAAATGCTTCTTTTAAAAAAAAAAAGGAATAACGAGAATACATACCGGGATACGGGCTTTACACAGACTCAGTGGATTTGGATTGAAAGACTGAATCTTTGGAAAAAGCTTGGAAGAGTTGTAATAAAGCAATCAGGTGAGTTTTACTTTAAAAACGTTTTCAAACCGGGACACATATATATAAATATATATATGAGATGGATATGTGGTAGGAACGTGATGACGTGTTTATAAATAACAATATGATATATTGAGATATATATTGTATTTATATGTATATTGCACTACACGAGTATACGTTAGCCGAACTAATAGTCGGTGGAGTTTTGGCTGTAATTGTCGTACGACGGTGTTGGCTGTAATTGTCGTACGGTGGAGTAATTGATTACTTGGCTTGCAACCAACTAATTTGGCCATGTAAAGGATAAGTGGTACACGATGCACGAGTCTTGTTTGGTATATAAGTATTTGTGATATATGTGTGTTTTTACAAAAAGGATTACTAAACTGACAGGGATTATCTCACTAGACCGTTTGGTCTAACCCTCATTTTGTTTAAAAAAATATTTATTCCAGGTTCAAGAAGGTATAAAGTAAAGGATAAAGTGTAGGATGCGATTGATAGCTGACGAATATTAGGAAAGGGTTATGTTTTGTATTGTATAGTTTTGAGACTATGGGATCGTACGTGAATTATTATGTATCTTTTGTTATGAATGTAACGACGTTATGTATAACATGTTAATTGATGTATATTATGTACGTTTTGGGATACCGGGTCGTTACAATATATGAACTTGTCCCGTGTTTTTGTAAAAGTTATGAAACTGCCCTTCTATTTTTGGAACAACCGCAACTTTTGACCGGTCAAAGCCGATCTTGACCGAATAAATGACCAAGATTACTTTATCTATTTCTCATATATTTAGCACTTCTCAAATGAACCTAAGTCTATATATATATATGCATGTGGTATATATTGGGCTCGATAAGAGCACTATGGTTCAATAAGACCCACTAAGACCCATTATGACTTATTAAGACCCAATCACAAATGGAGACTCGTTACTTATTTGTATGTGGTTACCAAACAACACAAATTTATGTATATATATATATATATATATATATAGACATACATACATTCACATATACACATGCATATAAACATATATACAACACATATACACATCATTTGTGGTTACCAAACAACACACACATTATCTATACGTTAACACATACGCATGCATATAGACATTTATACAAAACATAAACACATACATATATATCTATATATATAGAGGCTCCATAAAATGCAAACCTTGCATTTGTTGCTCACCTTACAAACCACAGTGTGCATATGTGAACAATATGCATATACATATGCATATGCATACGTGCAATAATATACATATAATGGACATACATTCATATGAGATAATGCATATATGCATCTCAGATTATGCACACATTGTTCATATATGCACATTGGGTTGTAAGGGATGCAACAAATACATGGTTTGTATTTTATTTGTATCCTATATATATTTTATAATATATACATAGATCCAATCGGGTAAGCAACCAACACACATACACATCATGTATATATATAAATATGGATTGACGGATACATATAATACATACACTTACACATATATACGGATAACACATACAAATGAGAAAACAAGAAAAAAAAAATTCCCGCTAATTGGCGAGGGATTAGCGACGAATAGAACACAAACCCCATTCCATCACTAATTTGTCGCTAATTAGCTAGAGATTAGCAACAAAATGGTTTTGTGGTATATCCATCGCTAATCCCTTGCTGATAGCGATGGATTTTGACCTTCACTAAACTACTGCGCCTTTTCTAGTTGTGTTTGGTAAGAGGAGTGGAGGCACGCGAGGTTTTTTTTTAATGACCGCTTTGCAAGTTGCGGTAAGGGCACATGCGGTGGTATTGACTATTTGGTGAGTGTGGAGAGGAATGACTAAGAGGTGAATTTGTCCATAGGAAATGGCTAGTTCTTTCAATTTCTCGTATATATATATATATATCTGTGTGTGTGTGTGTGTGTGTGTGTGTGTGTATGTGTGCGCGCATGTGTGTTAAATCCAATTGTAAAGCTCATTTAAATTGTAGAGTAGTTAATAGATCTGAGTTATAAATTGATCAAAATAAAAAAAATACCAAAGTTCTAAATGACATGAGACGTGGCATGGCGGCGAGGTCACGGCGTTTTTCAAGGCGTGCTATAAAGCGACATATATATGTACACATACACATACACATACACATACACACTTATGTGTTAGTGTATTGTGTTAGCTCCAATCTTTATGATAAATAGAAGTATTGGAAAAATAGACCAAGTATCGACACCAACAGAGGCTCTGCCGAGTAGCCGAGTAACCGAGAAGACCGAAGTCTTCGACAGAGGCTCTGCCGGGTTAATCAAGAAGACCGAAGTGAAGAAACAACAGAAGACTCTTCTAAGCGGACAAGGCCACAGAGCTTCTGTCATACTTGACAGAGCTTATGTGGTAAAAAGAAGATCTACGCAAAAGATCTAAACAAGGGCGAACATGCTTCTTACAATACCTGCCATTCGAAGTTTCTGCAGATCAATCGTACAAAGGCGTGACCTGACAACTCCATGTGTCAAACTCTGGTAGGTTTCCGCCTAAAGCTGAATACGGAGCATTTAATGAACGTTGTATTTGCAACAATTCCAGAATAGTGTTTTGTACCTTCCAGCTACTATTCCTCAACAGTGTCTTCGTACCTCCAGTCCTTATTGTCCCCTTTAGAAGTAGTATAAATAAAAGGTTCATGTGAACTCTTCTATTAAGCTTTTTACACAACACACACACCTTTAGAGCAGTTTCTTGTCAAACCTTTCGGTGTTCTTGGTGTTATTATTATATCAAATACAATGAATCATTGAGCTATTTATCTGTCTTATTTACACCTCTTGTATTTGATATTGTGTGTTATTCTACCTCATAATATATGTTACTTCGTTAAAACTCTTCTGCATTATATATTGTTTGAACTAATTAGATAGAATCATCGTTGTTAAGCAAAACAGGAACCAACAATTGGTATCAGAGTCTGCCTTGATTTTCTATATCAAGTGATCCACTCTTACAATGATTTTTGGTAGAAACTTGGACTGATATTAACCTGTTCTTCATTCCTTCTGTTTTTCTGCCACTCTCGACCTGTTCGACTTTGGTATACTTACAGAACCTGTTACTACAGTTAAATCTCCATTTTAGTACACTGCTCAAAGCTTTCAGAAAGCTTACCCTATTTTCTGGAATTATCACTCTCTCAAAATGACAAATTCAAACAACCTCTACACCGCTGGTTCCTTAACCAAGCCACCCACACTACTCAGAGATGAGTACTGTTTGGGCAAAAAATCACGTCGTACGACCACGACCAGAGCAGGTAAGACGCACGTCATGGAAAACATCTTGGATTAAGATAAGGTCTTGGCAAAGACCCAGAGAACATCTATCGTCCTTCATAAAAGGTAAGTCGAGAGTTCCCCACGACGCTCGACCATAGTGTCGCCAGTTCCGCACGACCGTCGCATAGAACCATGCGACCGAACTAACGTTAACCATGACTGTTACGTTTGTTAAGTGTTTAATGCAGGAGTCAAAGTCATTAAAGAGCAACGGATATAACCGACGTAACCATTAACGATCGATAGCCGTAACGGACGAAGAGAATTATGAACATTCATCTCGGCGACCGTTTCCAGCCGTTGTAGCCGTTGATCAAATCATTAATGGAGCTAATTAATGACGCGAAGACTATAAAAGACAAGCTAAAGCCTCATTTCAGGAACATCAGTTAACATCCAGCATACATCAGCGAACATCACCAAACAGCAGAGAAAATCATCCAAACTCGTAGCAAAGAACATTCAAACTCTGGAGATCAAGTATCGAAAGCCAGAACCTTACAGCGAACTCAAGAACACTCGAAGGAAAGCTCAAGTATCGCTCTTGACGAACGACAACAACCCTCAACTAGAAGTTCACACTTTGTATTCACACACGACAAACACCTGTTTTTACATTTAAACACTTGTACTTTACATTTCAAAGTATTTCCTTCATTTGTATTGTAATCATCGTACGATCGCCCCTGATTGGCAACCATAGTGCAGCGACGACACCCACTGTCGTCCGCAGGTTTTTTCCTCGTTTGAGGTTTTTCCGGCGTCATCAAATCCCTTGTTTCTTTATTTTATTCCTCGTCGCACGTCTCGTCGAAAGATTCTTTCTTTAGTTGATTAAGTCCACATCGACCTTAAGTTGTCCCTTTGGTGCGATTTTTGGCATTAACAGTTTGGCGCCATCCGTGGGACCTCATCTAGAAAAAATCCTCGACGAACGTGCACCCTACTAATAGTTTCTTGGAGTTTCTTCTATTTTCTATTACAGGAAAATGACAGCCTCTGGAAATCCGCAGCAAGTCGTCGCTCAGATGTATCAGGAGCTCGAGGTTGCCAGGAATCAACTCAATGCAATGGCAGAGAAGAATCACAGAGCAACTGAGGAGATCGCACGGTTAAGAAATCCTCTTGGGCCTCAAAATGGTCCTAGGCCGTTCGTGCAGAACCCAATTCCAAGATCGTTCGACCAGAATGGCCCTAGACCATTTTTCCCGAATCCAGGTTCATCCGCGCAGAATCAGCATCCAGGCCCATTCATGCAGAATCAACAGCCAGGGCCGTTCAACTCAAATCCAAATTTTGGGACAGCTCCTCCTCAGCACATAAGGCCACCACCGGTTAATAATGAGTCTAAGCCATTACAAGGGTCGCAGCCTTTCCAGCAGGGGTCGCAACCATTTCAGCAGCCATTTCAGAATGGACCTCAAGGTGGATCTCAGCCATTCCACGGTGGATCGCAGCTTTTCCAGCAAGGATCACAATCGTTTCAGAATGGACCGCAGCAATTCCAACATGGGTCGCAGCCATATTTTGTTCCGTTTAACGGGGACACCAATGGTTCGTCACATGGTAATGGCACTAGCCCAGGGACCAACCCCTCAACAGGGGCAAATCCTGATCTTAACGATCTCGTCGCCCAACGTTTGAAGATGTTAGAAGACCAAAATGAGCGCGTCCTGTCCTTGCTCGCCAAGTTTCCTGGGGCAGCCGTGCCTGTCGACGTCGAGCCTCGCTCGGGGTATCAGTGTTAGAGCATTATTGTATTCAAGATTTACTGTAAAGTCAATGTACTGTATGAGTCTATACAGTATTGTGAATGCCTTTATACCTTGTATGTCATGGGTATAAATAGGCTTGTCTAGTTCATTTGTTAAAAACACTTTAGAAAGCTTTAGTAATCTTTTAGAAACCTTTTGTAATCCTTTGAGCTCAATACATGGATGACATATTTGCTCTCTAGATTCTCTCTCACTACATTCATATCTTATTGCTAGAGATCTGGGATTTATCAATTGGTATCAGAGCTAAACAGAAGATTCAAGCAAATCGAAGAGCAAATTGAAGAAATTTTACACTAAGTGCTCAAGAATTCGGACCACTCATTCTTTACTGTTCATCTGAAGTCTTATCATTAAGACATAAATTTTTCTTAAATTTTGATCTTTTGATTCGATTTCTTGCATCACTGAACTCGGAATTGATCACTGATCATCTTTAATTCTTGAATCAACATCAAAAACTGCACAGAATTGACAGATCTAATCGATTCTTGATTTTTTTTCGAAAACTTCAAGATCACTGTTTTGATCTTAATCTGTTCAAATTGATCGAATTGTGAATTGAAATCAACAGAAAAAGTGTGCGGATTTCAATTACGAACAATTTGATATAAGATTCATCACAATTGATCAAGAATTGAAGAAGTTATGGCAGATTAAGTGATTTTGAAGTTCGAAGTGCAGAATTCGGATCATTCTTGGTGAATTCGGATCATTCAAAGAGAATTCGGAACATTCATAAAGAATTCGGATTGTTCTTGGCATCACAAGTGTAGAATTCGACTCAAGAAGAATTCGAATCCTATTAGATTCGAATTGTAGAGAATTCGAACCCTTGTGGATTCGAATTGGATGAATTCGAACCCTTATGGATTCGAATTGGATGAATTCGAACCCTTATGGATTCGAATTGGTTGAATTCGAACCTAAGTACATTCGAATTGAGTGAATTCGAACCAAGTTAAGTCCGAATTGAGTGAATTCGAACCCAGTTACATCCGAATTGAGTGAATTCGAATCCTTCTTCATTCGAATTGAGTGAATTCGAATCCTTCTTCATCCGAATTCATTGAATTCGAACCCTTATTCATCCGAATTCATTGAATTCGAATCCTTATACATCCGAATTCATTGAATTCGAACCCTTATACATTCGAATTCATTGATTAAAAAAAAAAAAAAAAATTCCCGAAATTTTTCCTATAGTGTATTTCATACACTGTAAGAGCTTTTCAAGAAAAAATTTTATATAATTTTTTTGTGTATTTTCATACACTGTTTGCTTGATCTTCTAAACGATCAATTTCTAGCAATATTCAAAATGGTTTTACAACAAGTTATTGTTAAAAGCAGTGGTGAAGATTTGAAGCAAACTCTGAAAAAGGAGATTCCTCCAATTGCAAAAGTTTTTGTTAAACCAAATGTAAAGTTGCAACAAGTCATTATAACAGAAACATCTGTTAATTCACATGTATCTGTTAAACCAAATAATGAAGTGTTGCAACAAGTCATAATAACAAAAACACCTCCAAAGCCACTTGAAAAAGCTAAGGCAAATAATGGAATTTTGCAACAAGTTATTTTATCAGAAACATCTCCTATATCAGAAACTCCTGTTAAAGATAATGCTTCAAATTCTTCAACTCCTATTTTAAATAAAGCATTGGAAGAAGAAAATGTTGATCTGAAAAGACAAATTTTAGACATTTCTTCTTCAAATGCTAAACTTACTAAAAGAATAACTGATCTTGAAGTTTATATTGCAGATCTTGAAGCAAAGAAAGACAACTCAAGTCTGCACGATCAAATCGAGAATCTTCAAGAGAAAGTAACAACTCTTCAAAAAGAAAATGCCGATTTGAAGAGTAGAGAAGAAAAGAGAGTGAAGTGGAACTTAAAGTTACATGCTCAATTAAAAGAAGTTAAAGATATAGGGAAAATTTTGGACAGTGAAAATGCCGATCTAAAGAGAAAACTGTCTAATTTTTCTTTTGAAGAAAAGAAAGTTTTTGAAGAAAAGAAAGAGACTGAGCTGAAATGTATAAAACTTTCAAAACAAGTTTCAGACTTTGAGAAAGTTTTATTTTTAGAAAAAGACAAGCTCGAAAAAGAAAGAGCTAAATTTGAAACTGAACGAAATTTTTTTGAGATTAAAAGTTCTGAACTTTCCATGAAAATCTCTGAATTAGAAAATCTTTTGGAAAAGGAAAGAAAAGATTTCACGGAAAAGAAAAATCTCTTTGAAAAGGAAAGTAAAACTCTTAAAAAGAAAAATATGGAAATTTTCAAAGAGATTACTGATAAAAGAAAGTTTTTGGAAAAAGATTTTGAATCGGAACGTGAATATTTTGAAGATGTGATTCTTAATCTTACCAAAAGATTATCTGGTTTATCAGCTGATATTATGAAGGATCAGTTGATCAAATCTGATCTCCAAAAGAAATTTGATCTAATTTCTAAAGAGAAAAATGTTTTAATAAACAAAGTCAAAGAACTTGAAGACGTCATTTTTAAATTTGATGTCTCAAAGCAGGCTAGTCATAATTCTATCTTTCAGACTCCATTTGTTGATTCAAATGATTCTGAATGTTCTTTTAAAACTGCTTCAAGTTCAAGTTTTAAAAACATTCCTTCTAAACAATTTAAAAGATCAACATATTTCTCAAAAGGTCGGATTCGTTCAACAAATCTCTTCTATAATCCTCTGTATGATAAATCAGATAACAAAACAAAAGTGCCTAAAGTTAATACTTACAAACCTGAAGAAGTTCCAGTCTTCAAGAGGGTGAAGATGGAATGGAGAATCAAAGGCACAACAGTTCCAAAGAAAAATGTGCCAAAATCATTTGTATCCACATCAAATGAAAAGAAGAACAATGCGCCAAAAGGTAAATCTTCTGCTAAACTTAATCCTATTCATTCTGTAAATCATCTGATTAGGTTGGCACATAAGAAAATCTGTTGTTCTTACTGTGGATCAAATGATTTTGTGCATAAAGATTATACTTCTTATTGGTATGGTTCTTACAGTATTCCTTGTAAGAAATCTACACCTAACCCACTAGGACCCAAGTGCCATTGGGTACCAAAATCTGCTTAATCTGTTTTGCAGGTTCATCATGTGTTGTACTGAATTGAAATACATATCACACGCATGACTGAAAACAGAAGAGAAGCGGCGTATTTTTTGAAAAATATTTGTACCATTAAGGGGGAGACAAATATTAATGGCTTTTGGACATATCAGTTCAAAACCCGTTCTTCAAAGACTATGGCTTCTGAACAATTCAGTTCAGGACCCGTACTTCAACGACTAAGACTTCTAAACAAATTAGTTTAGAACTCACACTTCTCAGGTGATATCCTTAACTGTTACATCTTTCTGTTTCAAGGAACGTGGTAAAAGGTAACATTGGATTATATTTTGCTTCTACCACTTTGAAAACTTGAATCTTTACAAATTTAATTCAATGAGATAAAATTTTCAATTTTCATTCAATGAATTAAATGTGTGCTAAAAGATGATTTTACAAGTATTTTTTTATTATCTGAGTTAGATTTGTTTCAATTTTCACCTCTAAAATAAATCGAAAGGTCAGCAAAACATGAATGAAATTATGCTGAATGCTCAAAGTTATGTGAATCTGGATATATATAGAATATAATGCTCAAAAAGCCTATATGTCAGAATGATGGATGGAAATGAAAATATGGGCAAAGCACTATGTTTTAGAACCAAGTGATTGAGATTAAAAAAATTGCACTATCATTTAGTTTGAAAGTGTGTGCCTGTGGCCTTTCTGGTTTGGGAGAGTAAGTCCTAAGGGGTGCTCGACACCTAGTCCCTAAGATCAACTGGTCTGGGATCGGCTGACCCAAATCCTACAATAGAACCAGATAGAAAGCCATGTTTTACTGGTACAAATGGGTTTAAGATATATCGATGTGGCCTTTCTGGTTTGGGAAATTAAGTTCTAAGGGGTGCTCGTCACCTAGCACCTAAGGCCAACTGGTCTGGGATCTGCTAACCCAAATCCTGCTATAGAACCAGATAGAAAGTCATGTTTAACGGTGTATCTTATTCTTACTAAACTTTTTGATCAAAAGATGCCAATGAGCACAAAATCAAAAGATGCCAATGAGCACAAAATCAAAAGATGCCAATGCGTACAAAATCAAAAGATGCCAATGCGCACAAAATCAAAAGATTCAAATGTGCACAAAATCAAAAGATGCCAAAGAGCACACATCTCTTGAAACTTGGTAAAAATACAAAGTCGCGATAAACCCGTAAATTTATGAAATTCTGATTTTGGACAAATAGTGTGAGTAGAGCAAAGTATTCTTATATGTTTTAGAATTGCATACGCTTGATGCTAATCATATTTCGCATGCTAGCACACCAAATAGATTTTATAAAGGGGTTGAAACTGAACATTTTTTAACTTGATATACAATGATGACTTGTTCTTGAATCCAAACACATGCATTTGATTTCATTTGATTGAAAAATCTGTTAAATTTCATTAAGTTGAATTTCTTTTGTAAAGTTTTCAAATGATCAAATGTTTGTAGTTATAAAATAAAATTCAATGAATGTTATTTTCCTTATGTAAATTTGTTTTAAAATTTGTGCTACAATTTCAAATACTGTACGTTATTGAAATATATGCATACTTTCAGGGGGAGAAAATAAATTGCTCCAGAATTCTTATTTTGAGGGGGAGCAAGGTTATTCTGTAAGGAGGAGATTGTTAGCAATACTCAAAGACACGACTGAAATTGAAAATGGTTTTCGATGCTCACCATCATCGAAAAAGGGGGAGAAAAGTTTAATTTCAATTTCATGTCAAAGAATTTTCAAGTCAAATATATTTCAAGTCAAAGATTCGTGAACAAAGACTGAAGATCAGGGGAAGAAGGATCATGTGAAGTCCAAATGTCACCGAATTTGATTATCTTAGTTCTGAGTGGTTATCGGAATGCGCTTACACCTAAAAGTTCAACAATGTGGATGGTTTCACATCTTTCTGATCCAAACTCTAATCGTTTCTGATTTATCTTGTTCCGAATTGATGGTTCTATATAAAGATATGAAATCCATGTTCAAGACTTGAAGACAATCTGTTGAAGATTGTATTGAAGAAGGTTGATTTTTCAAAGAAAAAGACAATGACTTTTCATGTTTGTCTGAAGATTCTTCAAAGCTGAGTTCTTAAAGAGTGTCAAAGCATATAGTTCGCCGTGAACTAGTGGAGATAAAGCTATTTGAAGATGGTTTGATAGAGTGTCTGTTGAAGAAGATTGACTTTACAAAGAGCTGAAGACTGCTGTCAAATTTTTTAAATCTTGAATCCAAAGGGGGAGATTGTTAGAGCATTATTGTATTCAAGATTTACTGTAAAGTCAATGTACTGTATGAGTCTATACAGTATTGTGAATGCCTTTATACCTTGTATGTCATGGGTATAAATAGGCTTGTCTAGTTCATTTGTTAAAAACACTTTAGAAAGCTTTAGTAATCTTTTAGAAACCTTTTGTAATCCTTTGAGCTCAATACATGGATGACATATTTGCTCTCTAGATTCTCTCTCACTACATTCATATCTTATTGCTAGAGATCTGGGATTTATCAATCAGGCATCGCCCTTCATCGACGAGATCGCCACCGTCGAGGTCCCAAAGAAGTATAACATTCCTTCCTTCACTCCCAAATATTCTGGTGTGACCGATCCGACTGAGCACGTCGCGCAGTACAAGCAGCTCATGTGGACGATCTCGATCCCATTTATGTACCAGGAAGTATGCATGTGTAAGAGTTTCGGAGCAACTCTCACTGGTCCAGCTCTCCAATGGTTAATCAATCTCAAACCCAAGTCCATCGGGTCGTTTGCTGAGTTGGTTAACCAGTTCTCCCAGCAATTCGCCAGCAGTCGTAAGATGGAGAAGCAGACCAGCGACCTATATTACATCATGCAGAAAGCTAATGAGTCTATTCGAAGGTATTTCAATAGATTCAATGCCGAAATGATCAGCATTCGCAATTGCGACGTCAAAACTGCGATTGAAGCTTATAAGCGTGGTCTAGACGATAGTTCAGGTCTATATATCGATCTGACCAAGTAACCCCCAGAGACTTTCGAAGACGTCCGAGCTCGAACCTTGGCATATATGAGGGTCGAAGATGATGCCGCCTTCGTCACAAGCACACTGACGACAAGAAGTCGTTAGGCGTCAGAAAGCTAGAGTTCAAGACAAAGGCTATTTCCAGAGTAGAGCCAGCGCGCCAAATTTCAAATGTTCGTTTCAAGACGAAAGCAGAGGCCAAGACCGCGACTAAGTTCACTCAGTACCCCAAGATATCATCTTACGGATTCAAAGGATCTGCTAAGGAATTAGTCGAAGCTCTGAAAGGTACCCAAGCTACCATCCGATGGCCAAAGAAGTCCGACCTGGACGATGCTAAGAAAGACAAATCAAAGTGGTGCGACTTCCATGCCGATCATGGTCATGCGACAGATGACTGTATCGCATTGAAGAAGGAACTAGCATATCATTTTCCGAAAGGAAATCTCAAAGGTATCATCGACGATGTCGCTGTTCCAGCTAATAGCCATCGACCGTCGACCCCCGAGCATGCAAAAGTTATCAATTGAAATTCCCTACGCCATGGGGAATCCAGGAGATCAAAAGCAAAAATAAACTGAAGTCGCAAGATCAAGCTCTCGACAGGTTCGTTCTTCTATCCCTAAAATTAATATCTTTTCCACATGGATAAATCTACTATGGTGCCTCGTCGCACGACAACATAGTCGACCGCAGGACAATATTTCTCCGTGTCATTCTGTCATTTAAAACCTATCTTTTCCTCCCAAAAAGGATACGATTATAAATGACAGGGGGCAAATAGAGAGAGTCTGAAATGGTACGTTCTCCAGCCCTTTCTAGCTCTTTCTCATACGATTTTTCTCACAAAACGTTTACTGACTTAAGCATCAGAGGGTCGTTAGTGAGCCAACGACCAACCCCCGACATCGTTTTATCGCAGAATCGCATGACAGATTATCGCAGAATAGCACGACAGTAGTCATTAAGTCTACTATATGACTTTAATATCGCAAGGTCGAACGAAATAAACGACCAGGTCTCTAACTTGATCATTTCTCCACATGGGCATACGACATAAACTCATTGTACGATCTGGTCGTACGATCACAGAGTTTAAACGACTTTACCCCTAAGTTTCTTAACTTTCGTACACTGAATGGATGTTTTAATCGCGTGTTTTTATATTTGTTTTACGTTCTTGTCATCGTATTACAATGAATACCTTAGTCGCATGATTTCATATGAATTTTATGATCAAATTCATAACCAATGTGATTTGAATAAAGCACAAGTTCAAACAAAAAGTGCATTTAAAAATAAAATTCTTAAATTAAAGGTACACGCTCAACCACCAACAATCGAGCAAACAAAATAAAATTCTTAAATTAAAGGAGGAGCATCCGTCGCATTCATGCCCGAAGTCCCGTCCTGAAGGCTTTCGCCTGCCACCTCTTCCTCAGCATCCTTCTCATCGTCCGAGTCAAGATCCCTCTCGGTCCCAACACCATTCAGATAAATGTCTAGCTCCTCCTTCTCCGAAGCAAGAAGGTCTTTCCCCAGCAAATGTCGTCGCATGATCGCCGCCCGAGCAGTCAGACGAGCTATGGAAAAAACCGACTTACCCTCGTCCTTTGCAGCTTGCACTTCTTTCTCCAAACTCTCTACCTTGGATTTATAATCCTCAGCCTCTTTTGAAATAGCGACCAAGGATTCCTTAATTTTTTCCATCTCCTCCCTTTGTTCAGCAGGCATGGACAAGGATTGCGTCAGCCGATGACTAAGATCTTCCTTGGCAAGATGAACGATCTTCAAATGTTCTAAAGAATCGTCAAGCCGCTTCAAAAAATCTTCAACACGACTTATAGAGGCACTCGCTCTGTCCAGCGCCGCTTTCTCTCTTTCACGTGCAACAGACAAGAGATCTTTCACCTTCGCAGTTCCACTTCGCGAGGCCAAGGAAGCCTAAAGTGCCTGCGAAAACATAAAAAACAGACATCATCAGTGGACAACGACAACGACAGCGACAACGAAGTCTGGGCCTAGACAAACTAAGTCTTGAAAGAAAGACTTACCATGAATGAAAAGCCGGCTACATGGGCACCCGTCTTCTCGATAGGAAACCCCTCAAAACGCTCCCTGAAATATTGAAGCAGGAATTTATCCAGATGAGGGAACAGGTTCGTCCCGTCAAGGACATCACCTGTCATAAAGTCCGATGGCAGCGAAAAGTTGACCGTCGTGACTTTCTCCCCTCCCGTCGAGTGATCCTTGCCCTTGTCGGCTGACAAAGGATTCGACGCGGCAAATGGGGACTTCACCGTTTCCGCCGGAGGCGCATAATTGATGGGGGTCACTGCAATCGCCTTCTTAGGTGATCCGACCCCTACCTTCTCAGGTGAAACGACTCTCGACGAGTCATTAACCCCAGCTGACGACTCCCTCGGGGTCGTCGTCCTCGTCTTCTTCGGAATTTCAGGGCCAACAGACATAGCTTTTAGCCTCATCTCCCTGCCCTGACGAGCACACTCCAGCTCAGCTGCTCTCTTAGCAGAAACCTTCAACACTTTAGGTTGAGACTCTCCTGGAAAAAAGGAATGTCATAAAGCACGCAAAGGAAAAAGACTCGAGGTAACATAGGAAGAAAAGGAAAGTAAAACTTACCCGTCATCCCTCTCCTTCCTCTCGACTTATCTTCTTCCTCTTCTCTTCCTTTCTCTTCACACTTCTCCCCCTGATTCTCTCCTGAAGATTCTAAATCGTCGTCATCCGCCGAGTGTCGCACGACGAAAGACCTCTCGGCGGCGTTAAATTCTAAAAACGAATTGATCTTCGCTTGAGAGTTAGCGTCTGGCTTCACGACCTCAAATTTTATGGCTGTCAACATACAAAAAACAAGTTAAAAATCATATGTAAATCATCTACAGCGCACGCCAGATGAAATAACGAGGCTCTCCCGACGTATTCCGGCTCGTCCTAATCCACTCACTCTCAGAGTCAAGGGACAACTTACGCACGAAAACATATCGAGACTTCCACCCACGGTCGTTTACACCCATTCCTAAGACCAAAACGCGATCGCCCTTGAATTTAGAATGTAAAATACATCGATGACATCCGTCCATCTTGGCTTGATAAGCCGATAGGAGGTCATGTACATTCATGGGAGAATCCCATTTCTTAGTAGCACGCTCGATCACTCGTATGACTCGCCAGAACTGGGGCATCAACTGACTCGGTGCCAAGTCAAACTCTAACATAAACGCCTTGGCCAGAGGAGAAAAAGGCCATTCGAAACATATCTTAAAAGGGTATTCATAGATACTTGAGCTTTCCTTCGAGTGTTCTTGAGTTCGCTGTAAGGTTCTGGTCTTGAAAGCCAGAACCTTACAGCGAACTCAAGAACACTCGACCAGAAGTTCACACTTTGTATTCACACACGACAAACACCTGTTTTCACATTTAAACACTTGTACTTTACATTTCAAAGTATTTCCTTCATTTGTATTGTAATCATCGTACGATCGACACCAGTACCAAAGACATCGCCCCTGATTGGCGACCATAGTGCAGCGACGACACCCACTGTCGTCCGCAGGTTTTTTCCTCGTTTGAGGTTTTTCCGGCGTCATCAAATCCCTTGTTTCTTTATTTTATTCCTCGTCGCACGTCTCGTCGAAAGATTCTTTCTTTAGTTGATTAAGTCCACATCGACCTTAAGTTGTCCTTTTGGAAGACACGAATGATTCACTTCTTCGAGGGTACTGACAAAGAACTCATGCACTTTATCAACAATCCTCCTTTCGTTCCCATGGTCACAGTACCACGTATTCCTGCCACAGGTGACACTCCTGAGGTTCCTGCGTACGAGAAACCAAAGACCAAGGATAAGTGGTCCGAACCTGATTGGGAAAAATATGAGGTTGCTCAGAAAACAAAGAGACTTATGATAATGGCCATACCCAATGACCTTTTCCAATCCCTAGATGCTTGTGAGTCTGCATACGATCTGTGGAAGGAACTGGAAAAACAACTGGAGGGTGGGGCCAAAACTCAAAAGAACCGCAGAGCCCAATGCATAAATGAATACTATGCATTCAAAGCACTGTCGACCGAATCTCTACAGACGACATATGATCGGTTTAACTCTCTAATCAACAAGTGCAAGAAGTTCGGGATTCATAGAACTTCTGAAGAGAACAACGTCATGTTCCTAAAGAGTCTAAATGAAGAATGGCTCCAGTTGTCCATGTCTCTGCAGACAAATCAGGACTTAGACTCCAAGAACCTCAAATCGCACAAGCAAAAGCACAAATCAATGCACCTCTTGCACTGGTCGGTAAGACCACAAAAGCTAGAGAGAAGCCAAAGGAGAAAGCTGCAGAGGTAAAGAAGGAGAAGAAAAAGAAAATCTTGATCGTTGGTAGTGAAGATGAGGAGGTGGTGGAAGAAGAAGAAACATCAATGGCCTCTATTGCTAAATCGTTAGCCCCTTTTACAAGGGAATTCAGCAGAGGTTACCAGAAGAAGTCTGGTAATGAACGCTATAGAAGAGATGATCGAGGAAGAGAAGGGTCAAATGAAAGGTCGACCGACAGAGGTAGCGACCAACAGAGGTCGACTGACAGAGGTGGTGACCGATGGAGGCCAGACGATAAAGTTGGCAAAACTCCACAAAACCAAGTATGTTACAACTGTGGTAAGCCAGGCCACTACGCCAATGAATGTAAAACTGAAAGAGGTGGTGACCGACAGAGGTCGGACGACAGAGCTGGCAACGGTTCCCAGAACCAAGGATGCTTTAACTATGGCAAGTCAGGTCATTATGCCGTTGACTGCAGAAGCAAATCTAACCGACCACAGAGGGACTCTGCTTACTACAAAAAGAAAGCGGAGTTTTATGTTCAGAAGTCACTAATGGTGAATAAGGAGAACTGGCTGTCAGACGAATCACCTGATGAAAGCGACAAAAATGCCTTGTTCTGTGGAATGGCAGACGTCAGCTCATCCGACTCCGATAATGAGGTATCCAATTCTGACTCTAACTCTAGTCCAGCAGAAGCTGATTTGCTCAAACTAAACATTGAATACACAGAACTTAAAAAGACCTGCGAAAGTATTCAAAAGAAGCTTACCTTCTTTGAGAGAGAAGCTAGACTTCTCACTCAAGAAAAGGCTATAATCTTTCAAGAAAAGGAAGAAATTGAAACAAATTGGAACAAACACCTAAATCATTTGAAAGAAAAGATTTCTAAACTTAACTCTGCATTAAAAACAAAATCAAAAGAACTAATGGACGTTGATACCGACAGAATGAACATTCTAGCTCTTAAACATTATTTTCAAAAGGAAAGAGAAGTCCTCTGTCAAGATTTACTCAGAAGAGATCTTTTAATTAAGAAATACCAAGATGCACAGAAGGTATACGAGAAAATTAACACACAAATAAGGAGACGGGGAATTGGCTTCTGTGATATAGATCCATACATCGGACACAAAAGAAACAAATCTCTGTCATCTCTATTTCTCACTGGAAGTACAAGAAAACCTGGTTTTCCAAATCTACTCTCTGTTAGCAAAAGGCAAAAAGTCTCTAGGGAACCTCACATAAGGAAACATATGAAGATGAAAAATGTGTGGTTTGAAAACACAGATTTGTCACCTTCAATCTCTGTCAAAAGAGAATCCAAACCTAAGAAATATCTGAAAACTCAAGATCAGATAGGAATCTTCAAGTTTGGTAAACCCGAGACTCAAACACAGGTTGCCTTTGTCTGCATGATAAACTCTGGAAAAAAAAAATTATCGGCAGAGACTCCTGAGTTCAAGCCTAACGTTTCAGATGAAAAAGAGTTGATAGAAATTGGGAAAAACAACTTTTTCGAAAATTTCTATACACCTTCTGTCGATCAAAATCTCTCTGAAGAAACCTTATCAGATACCTATGTTGACTCAGAAGATAGTCCCCTAGAAAAGGAAGAAAGTGATTATGGCACATGCTCTGAAAGTCCAGCCTCTGTCGAAAGAGAACTAAGTGACTCAACCTCTGTATATGAGGATGATTCATCCTCTGACGAACCTGAGACTGACTCTAAGTCAGAGATAGCACCTTGTGACACAGAGGATTTTAAACTACCCTCTGGACTTCTTAACAGAACTATTCCTCCAAAGGAGAAAATCACAAGAGTTCCTATCTGTCCAGACTTTTTGGACATGTTTATACAAGCCAAAACCTCTCTTGAGCTTGAGAAAATTAAACAACAAAAGGCTCTGTCCTCTCAAAATCCAACAAGTTCAAAGATTTTAAAATCCTTAAGGCCTATTAAAGAAAACCTAACATGGCAACAAAAGGGTAAATGGGCTAAAAATGACAAATCTTTTTCTTCTATGACAGTGAAACCTGCAGAAGTTCACCACATAAGGGGTCCACAGAAGGCTGCTCTCAACAAAGGATTTTGCAAACAACAATCTAGTCTAAATAGGTCTTCTTGTAATAGGAAGTCAAATGTTAGGGTAGAATGTAATGCCTCTGTGCCCCCATTTAATGTTTCAATGAAAAGTTCAAGCAAATCTCTTCGCACATTCATTATTGTCATTGCTTTGATCTCATTAATAAATTAAGCCAACACTTCACAAATCCACATTGTTTACTCTCTGTACCCAACAAGAATGCTAAACTCAAGGGTAAGAAGAAACATAATGTTTCTTCGACAGAAGCTAAAGCAAACTCCAAGAATGCTAAGGCAAACTTGAAAACCCCTAACAAAGCTGGACCCAGTTGGATATGGGTACCTAAAACTCTCTGATTATCTTGCAGAAGCAGTATGTGCCGATATGGTATCTAGATTTTGGATGCTCGCGACACATGACTGGCGACAGTGGTCTACTATCCACATACAAAGAAAAACACGATGGTGGATTTGTGACATTTGGAGACAACAAAAAGGGGTACATTAAAGGCTACGGAGTCATCAAGAAGGAGAACATATCCGTATGCAAAGTTGCATATGTGGATGGGCTTAAACATAATCTTCTTAGTGTTAGCCAACTCTGCGATACGGGTTTCGACGTAATATTCAAAAGAACCTTCTGTTCTCTACAAGGTGAGGACACAAGAGTCGAACTTCTGCGAGCCGAACGAAGAGGCGATCTCTACCTAATGAACTTATGTGCCAAGAACAAGGAAGACAAGCTCTGCCTTGTAGCCTGTAAAAGAGAAGAAGTCTGGTTATGGCACAATAGGTTCTGCCACCTAAACTTTCATACTCTAGATAAGCTTGTTAAACTTGATCTATTCGAAGGTCTGCTAAATGTTAAGTTTAATAAAGATCACTTGTGCTCTGCCTGGGAAATGGGAAAACTCAAAAGAGCTTCCCATAAAGGCAAAACTGATAGATCATGCACTAGGCCTCTGTACATGCTTCATGTCGACCTCTGCGTCCAATCGCTACACAAAGCTTAGGTGGCAAGAAATATATACTTGTTTTGATCGACGAATACTCAAGATTTACATGGGTTGAATTTGTCAGAAAGAAATCAGATGTTCCAAACATTCTGATAAATTTAATGAAAAGAATCCAAGTCTTGTATGAGTGCAGGATTCAGAAACTAAGAAGCGACAATGGCACAGAGTTCAAAAACTCTGTCATTGAAACCTATCTTACGGAAGAAGGCATTTCACATAACTTCTCTGCTGCACGTACCCCACAACAAAATAGCGTGGTTGAACGAAAGAACCGCACGCTTGTGGAGGCTGCAATAACTATGCTGACAGCATGTGGATTACCAATGTCTTTTTGGGCAGAAGCAGAATCAACCGCATGCTACACCCAAAATCGATCAACCATGGTAAAGAGGCACATCAAAACACCTTATCACTTAATCAACAATAGGCGACCAAACATCAAATTCTTTCATGTATTTGGATGCAAGTGCTTTGTCTTAAATGATAGAAGAAGCAAGAGGAAAGTTTGAGGTAAAAGCAGATGAAGGAAAGTTCATAGGATACTCTGCCACTTCAAAAGCTTACAGAGTGTACCTTCTGAAGTCTCGATCCATCGTAGAAAGCATCAATGTATCTTTTGATGATTCCTTTCAAAAGGCTTCTGAACAAATCAGTTCAGAAATCGGTCTAAAGAAGGAATCCTATGGCATTTCAAAAACAAGAGAAGAAGACTTAAATCTTCAATTTGAAGAAATGTTCCATGATGATATTGATCCCTCTGCTGGAGCCATCAGAACCTCTAGAGAAATATCTTCTGCAAACTAGTCTGAGTCAGGTATATCTCTAACTGGTCCATTAAATACTTCATCCTCTTCTGTGAATCATACAGATGCACGTGTTGAGGGGGAGCCAATAAAAGATGAAACGACCAAAGATTCAACAACAGAGGCTCCTTAAATACCTACTCCAGCAACAGAGGAATCAATACCAGAGGAAAACGAAGACTCACTCTCTACTTCCTCAGAGGAACAAATTCTAACTCTCATTCCAATCCTCCCACAAGCTGAAGAACCATCAACAACAGAGGTTGCACCAGAACCGTAGTGTGCAACCACAAAAGTTAATCTTGATGACTCAAATGACCATCTTCCAAGAACAACACAGTGGACGAAAATCCATCCTCCAAACCTTATAATCGGTGATCCTTCTGAAAAGGTCAAAACAAGATCAGTCACTGCTAATTTTTGTTTCTTTACAAATTTTATCAGTATGATCGAGCCAAAAAGAATCTTTGAAGCCCTAGATGATCCAAACATGGTAGATGCTATGCAAGAAGAGCTTCTACAGTTTGAGAGAAACAAGGTATGAACTCTAGTACTTCTGCCACGAGGGAAACAAGCCATAGGGACAAAATGGGTCTTCATAAACAAGAAGGACGAGGATGGGGTGGTCATTAAAAACAAAGCAAGATTGGTGGCCAAGGGATATCGCCAAGAAGAAGGCATTGATTACAATGAAACTTTTGCCCCTGTCGCACGGCTCGAGGCTATTAGAATATTTTTAGCCTTTGCAGCCCACAGAGGTTTCAAAGTATTTCAAATGGATGTAAAATCGGCCTTTCTAAATGGCAAAATCCAAGAAGAAGATACAGCAGCCACCAGGGTTTGAAAGCTCCAAGTACCCAAACTACGTATATTACCTTGACAAAGCTCTATATGGACTGAAACAGGCTCCAAGAACATGGTACGAAAGACTTTCAACCTTTCTTCTCGATAATAATTACGAAAGAGGTACAACCGATACTACTTTGTTTTACAAAAGAAAAGGTGATGAGATTCTGCTTGTACAAATTTATGTGGATGACATTATTTTTGGGTCTACAAATGCACAACAGTGCAAAGATTTCGAAAAACTCATACAGAGTGAATTTGAAATGAGTATGATGGGAGAATTAACTTTCTTCCTCGGACTCCAAGTAAAACAAGCATCAGAGGGAATTTTTATAAATCAAGCAAAATATGTCTATGACATAATTTCAAAATACAGTCTCTCTGATGCCTCTGTAATGAAGACCCCAATGGCCACTGGAAATAAATTATTCTCAGATCAAAATGGCACATCTGTAGAGTGGAAACTCTACAGAGGTATGATTGGGTCTCTTTTATACTTAACTGCAAGTAGACCTGATATAATGTATGCCACATGCCTCTGTGCAAGATATCAAGCTAACCCAAAGCAATCCCACTGTATTGCTGTAAAGAGAATCATCAGATACCTCAAAGGGACCAAAAATCTTGGACTCTGGTATCCGAAGAACTCTGGTTTTGGTCTTAAGGCATACATAGATTCAGATTATGAAGGATGCAAGCTTGATCGAAAGAGCACCTCTGGGAGTTGTCAATTCCTGGGAGGTAATCTAGTCAGCTGGACTTCGAAGAAGCAGAACTGTGTATCTACATCTACAGCAGAAGCAGAATATGTTGCTGCAGCTAGCTGTTGCTCTCAAGTTCTGTGGATGAAAACTCAGCTCAAAGACTATGGGTACAACATATACAAGATTCCCAGCCTCTGTGATTCCAAAAGTGCCATAGCAATCTCTGCCAATCCAGTACAACACTAAAAAACAAAGCATATCGATATTCGTTATCACTTTCTGAATCATCATGTTGAATTTGGCACAATCGAAATGCACTTTGTGCCCACTGAATACCAGCTTGCACACTTATTCACCAATGCACTAGATGAGAAAAGATTCCTTTTCTTGGTGGGTAAGTTGGGATTTATTAACATGAGTTGAACCCTCTGCAAGTAAGATTTGATCTTCTTGTACATATGTATATATTTAAACTCTTCTGTATGTAAATTCTTAATCATCAAAAGTTCTGTAACCAACAGAGCTTCTGTGGGATTGCTCAGATATGACAATCTCCACAGAACCTCTGATAACTTTGACCTATGTTCAAGTGCACAACTTATCTCATTTGATCCAAGCATAGGTCAAGGGGGAGCAGAAGGAGACCTTGAACTGATCTACAGAGGTTGATCATTCAAGGGGGAGACAAAAAAGAGATATGATCAACCATATACACAGAAGTCAGGTGTTTTTACCGAACAAAGAAGAACCAAAAGTGAGTAACTCGTACAAATCCTTTTTAAAAACAATTTTCTAGGACACAAATTTCAAAATACGTCCTATAAACACTGTTTAAGACATTTCAAACAAGAAATGATCAAAAAGATTTTCGAGCCTTCCGTTATGAGAAATTTAAAGTCATAGAGCTTCTGCTGAGCTCAACAGAGCCTTTGTAAGCCGGATCCTCTAGAACTGCAAATTTCATACGAAAACTCTGTCGATCAAACTTAAATGTCTTCTTTAAGGATTTGTACGTACAAATGCACACACAAGGATACAAGAAGAAAGTCTTATGGGCAAAGAGCTCACTTAACCAAAGAGTCTCTGTCGCCCAAACTAGACACTCTAAGAGTGTGTCTCGAACAAAATCAATTTCCAAAACAGTTTTCCAGGACACAAATTTCCAAATATGTCCTTAAAACAGTGTTTAACACAATGAAAACATTGGATGATCAAAAAGTTCTCTAAATTTTTAGTTATGAGAAATTTTCACTCTCAGAGCCTCTGATGGCCTCGATAGAGCCTCAAAGCCTCTGGGAATGAAAACCTTGTACTAAAGATCTATCGATCCTCTCCAATGATCTTTCAAACGTTTCTGGTAAAGGTACAAGCACCAGAAGAGACAAAAAGACAAGGTTCAGATCACAGAGCTCACTCCACCACAGGGCCTCTGTTGAATCTGACACTTAGCCTTTTATGGATATTCTGTAAAAGAACGAGTTATCTACTGCGGGTGACAGTCTTCTGAAAATAGAAAAGCTCACGCGCCAAGCATTAATGGGCCGCACACGCCATCTAATCGTGCTCTGACATTAATGACGTGGCATCTTTTGATTGGACGTATGTGGCACACGTTCTCCTGGAAAGTTGAACCAACCGTATGCACTTAATTACGGATCCCAAATTTTATTCACTTTCAAATATTTACCCTTTCAGATTCTACCATCTCTTCAGTATAAAACCAAACTTACCACAACCTCTAAACGTTTACGAGCTTATTCTCTTCATCTTCTCCGGCGAACCTTGCAAAAACCTGCAACTTCCATATTCTACTCCCTTTCTTCAAAGAAAATCACAATGGCTTCCACCTCCAACGCTCCGGTGAACTCCCCATCTCATTCTGAGAACTCACAAAACCAAGAAATCGCCAGAAACATAGAACAAGACCACTCCGGCGATGAAGCAGATTTTGCTCCGACCACCCATCTTCAAAACTTCATTGCCCATGAACACTTTGAACGTGTTCTTCCTTTGAAACCAAACAACTACTATTTGGTTCCCTAAAAAACGGCTTTTGGGGAAGCACACGCCATACTGCTTCACATCTTGGAAAACCATTACCTCTACCCCCTGTTATCCAAAACAGTCAATAAAATCCCTGCCAGATATCTCAATCAATTCTGGCAAAGCAGCAGATTTGACCCCGCAGATAGACAAATCAAGGGTTACATCTCCAAACCAGACAAATCTGAACACCTCGAACTCAAATTCAACAGAACCATGTTCTCACTGGAGTTCAGCCTACCCACCAGAGGACTACTAGGGATAAAGGCATATGCAGAGGAACCAACAGACGAAGAGCTCTGCCGTTTGTTGAAATGTTAGGGTACAACACAACCCTAAGAAAAAGAAACGATTTCAGAAGAAATCGCCTTCCTCCTCTGTGGAATACGCTCTTCTCAATTCTAAATCGGTGCCTAACAAGGAAGGTGGGTAGTCCAGACCAAACTTCACACCAAATCTTGACCATAATGTACGGGGTATATTATGATCTACCTCTGGACTACTCCACCATCATGATGCAAGAAATGGTTAACACCATTGACAGAATATCTCCTCTCAGAAGGCCAAAGGACGAAAGACCGAAAGTCTACCTCCTCTGCAATATCAAAGAATTCTGGGAGTCCTGCTAGAGCCTCTGCTACGACTACAAAAATGACCAATGGAGGGACCAACGGCCAGAATGTACCCACTGAACAAAAACACCCTAACAGAGCACGAAGATGAATACCCTTTCTGCAAACCTCTGCTAAAGAAACTTTTGGGATACGCTACAGACAAAACCCTTAAGTTAGAATACATACGCGATCATAGGACTCCAGAACCGAGTCATGTGACACCCCCGCGTCTAGGAGCCCCATTAGGAACTAGGGTTGTAGATAGGAAGTCAGATGAACAATGGGCAGCAGCTTTGGCCAAACATCAGCTTGTACATGCCAACTTTCAAGCTCAGAGGGAAGCGATTCTCTCCCCTTCAACAAAGAGCAAAACCTCTCCCACCACTCCCAAGAAGAAGAAGAAGAAGAAGAAGAAGAAGAAGAAGAAAACCCACAAGAAAACTACAGAGGGCACCTCAACCTTTGCTGCTCAACTATCCCCTCCTCATGCAACAGAGGTTGGATCACCTGCATAACCCCCTCCTCCAAAAGAAAAGAAGAAAAGAAAACATAAGTCTCCAGAGGAGGGTGCCCCAAAGGCAAAAAGGAAAAAGAGCAAGAAGAAGACCAAGAAACCTCACACCCCTCTGCGGACCATTACAGAGGATGCAGAAATGGTAGAAGAAACCAATGAGCAACCTCTTCAATCCCCTTCACCCATCAACTATGCAGAAGATCAGGGTGATTTTCTATCTTCCTCCAACAACCCAGGATTGCACACTCTTTGGACCCCTCTGGATGGACTGCAGAAGCTCTATCTCATCATTCAGCAGAAGCACCAGACTTCAGAATCTCTTCTGACTTGGATGATGATGACCAAACCCCACAGAATAATCAGTCCAAAACTCCAGAAGTACTACAGAACCCCTTCACTCAAACCGGATTTGATGTACAAAGTGCAAGCCCAGAAGAAGAGGTAGCTGCAGAAGACCATCAGATGGACACCATGTTAGGAGAGCCAACAGAGGAGATGGTTGAAACTAGAGGTACAAGGGTAGAAGTCTCAGAGGTTGATTCTGATGAAGAGGAAGCAGACCAAATAAGAAAAGGTCTTTATCATCCACATATCATGAAACTGATTGGGACTCATTCCTACTATGATGACCTAGGGAAAAGCCCATAAGTCAGGATAGAAGCACCAAGCCATAGGGTAGCAACAGAGGTTGAGACCATAGATGGAGAAGGAGTGCTAGGATGCCCAAGAGAAGCAGAAGCAATAAAAGATGCCTGGAATAGTAGAGGCACACAACCCCAACCAAATCCCAGTGCAACCCACATATCTATTACAGCCAGTCTAGTGGCAGAAGGTAATATTGAACAAGAGCAGCACGGCTCGACCCCAACCCAAACTGACCGGGCAGAGGTAACTCTTTCTACCTCTGTGCCAATCTTAGCCGGGGAAACCAGTCCAGGGGAGTCCTCTCAAAAGGACTTACCCTTAGTTCGGGGTCCATCGCCCAGACCAAAATCGCCAAACTAACAGAGGAATTTGTTTCCTCTGCCATGCACACTACTATTCAGAGGAGCATAGAGTGCACAAAGACGGAGAGACTCTAGACAAGTCTCCGAGTCAACAGAAGGATACTCTTGTTCCCACCTCTGGAGTGGATCAAGACAGTGTCCTTCTCAGAACCTCTATAGAGTCTGAAGCTGATAAAGCCTCTGCTCAAGGATTAGAGGGAAATCCTTCCGTCCTCAACATCAATACAGGGACGAAAGAAGGTGTTCCAGGAACGGGAACTCACTCTAGGGATGAATGTGTTCCCCAGAGGTTACACCAAGTCCACATGTATCAAGGGATGAGTTCCAAACCCTTGTCACTTCTGTGGACAATACATTAAAAGAGTTGAAAAGCTCTTTTAACTCTTTTGCAGATACTACATCCAGGGCACTCACAAACCTGAACACCAAAATGGACAACCTGTCCACAGAGGTGAAAAATGCCTTAGCCCAGATGCAGGGAACTGCTACAACCTCTGCCATATTTGCTACTGATGAGTTTGAGAAGGCTACAACCTCTGCCTTCCAAACTTCTGTCAAAGATCTCTTGGCTCAACTCAAAGATCAAGCCTCCACCCCCAAGGGCCTTACTCCTGAAGATTTAAAGAAGGCCCTCGACCAAGTTCAAGAGCAAAAAATAGAAACAACTCTGGCCATGAAGCCCTCAGATTATATGACCAGAGCTCAGCTCACAGAACTTGGCCAAGGAGTGATCGATCAAGTAACAGAGCTTATCAGAGCCTTCACAGCTGCCAACGCAAATTATGTCAAAGACTTCAGGGAAAGCGTCCGCAGAATGCGCTATAACACAGAAGCAGAGCTCCAAACTATCCTTGGGCTCTGTATGTGCAAAACTGATAGCTGCAGGTGCCACTCCTCCAAAGAAACCAGAGGAATCTTGCAGAGCAGAGGGTACACAAGATAAGAGTCAGGATAACTCTGATGATGACTCTGATAGTCCATCAGATCATCCTGAGGGGGAGAAACAAAGGGAAGATGCTGCAAACAAAGGCCTACCAGCTCCATCGGTATCCGCAGAACCCTTAAACCAAGTTCCCCCAACTAAAACCCAAGGAAGACAACAACAGTCCACAGAGGCAACAACCACCTCCGTGGAAACAACCCATGAAGAAACCCCCGTCAAAACACAAAAACCCCAAACCACTGAAAACCAACAACATACCACAGAGGCAACACCCACCTCTGTGGAATTCCCCTCTGTATTCGGAGAAGATGTCCAAACCAAAGAGAACTTCCAAATTCTGACATCTTCTGAAGAAGAACTACCTTCCCCAACACCTAGAACCAACCCAAGAATCAAAACCATTGCTCAAAAACAGAGAAAATATCTGAGCAAAACACCTGAAGCCTCTCCAACAAAACCCACATCACCAACCAAGCCCTCTGAAACTCAAGTCAAATCCAACAGAGGCAACCCCAACAGAACCTCCTACAACCAAACCCTCTGAAGCTCAAATACCAAAACCCACAGAGGAAACCCCATCTCTACAAGCTGACAAACCAATGGTGAAAGACAAAGGCAAAGGGATTATGACAGAGGAACCGCAGAAGAAAAAGGCCAAGCATCAACCTCCGACAAAAAACTGATGAAGAGCTCTTTCGATGCTTGTGTTACACCAAAACCAGAAGAAGAAGAATGGGCTTTTGGTGCCACCTATCTGTCAAACATACTGGTTCTGGAACCAAAGAAAAAGCTCACAGAGGATCGAGCGGCAGAAATTAAGAAGAAAATGGATGCTCTACGTAGACCCATGCCTCCACCTGGTGCACCTCAGCCTCAAATGGAAGAAGTGGTATACAGGTATCTCTACAACAGAACTGCCAGAGATCCAATGCCACCAATGGTCCAAGATCCTGAACTTCGTGCTGACCTCAAAAACATCTTCATAAGAACAAAACCCAAGCCAAAACACGAAGTCTTCTCAATCGAGAAAATCGACAAGGTCATATACTGTAAGTTTTTTCAAACCAGAACTACACCTAAGGTTTCCTATAATATATACAAGGTCAGAAGGGAGAACAGAACCATGAATCAGTTCTCAAATGCTGATCTGAGAAATCTAAATCTCTACGACCTACCCGACCTTCTGCTCTGGACAAAAGAGAACTTCACAACAGATGCACATCGAAGGGCATACAGGGTAATAAGGAAAGCCATGCGTGAGAAACTTCTGCTATACAGCATTGTCGACTTCCAATTAGCACGAGATCTCAGAGTAAGAAACCTCGCACTCCGACCACCAGAAAATGACTGCCCATCCTCTGCCATACCAAACTCAATCATCACATCTCCAAGAATTGGGTTAGTCTATCAAGATCCTGCTGGGAAGTCAAGACTATTTGTAGAAATGGATTGTCAGAAGTATGCAACAAATACTTTGACAGAGTTCAGAGCAAGCCTCGTTGAGCATAGAGGAACAGAGTAAATGGATCGGGTTAATGCAGATAGACTGATAGATGTCATCGATTCAACAATCAACTTCTGAAACCTCTGCATCAGCTTCAATCACGAGCTTAAGGAATTAGGATTCGACAATAGAAGTTTCAACGACTTCAAAGGCGCCAAAGTCTGATATCCTCTACCAACCTCTGTTACTTTTACTTTCATCATGTAATAAAATGTAAGTGTCTCTGGCACATCTTTTATGAAAGAAAATTATCAACAGAGGTGAAATACCTCCTGTCGTGTTCTTAGTCTACAAAACCTTCCATGTTTCAAATTTTTATTTTTCAATACTTAGGGGGAGATTGTTAGCTCCATTCTTTATGATAAATAGAAGTATTGGAAAAATAGACCAATTATAGACACCAACAGAGGCTCTGCCGAGTAGCCGAGTAACCGAGAAGACAGAAGTCTTCGACAGAGGCTCTGCCGGGTTAATCAAGAAGACCAAAGTGAAGAAACAACAGAAGACTCTTCTAAGCGGACAAGGCCACAGAGCTTCTGTTATACTTGACAGAGCTTCTGTGGTAGAAAGAAGATATACGCAAAAGATCTAAACAAGAACGAACATGCTTCTTACAATATCTACCATTCGAAGGTTCTGAAGATCAATCGTACAAAGGCGTGACCTGACAACTCTACTTGTCAAACTCTGATAGGTTTCCGCCTAAAGCTGAATACGGAGCATTTAAAGAACGTTGTATTTGCAACAGTTCCAGAATAGTGTTTTGTACCTTCCAACTACTATTCCTCAACAGTGTCTTCGTACATTCAGTCGTTATTGTCCCCTTTAGAAGTAGTATAAATAGAAGGTTCATGTGAACTCTTATATTAAGCTTTTTACACAACACACACACCTTTAGAGCAGTTTCTTGTCAAACCTTTCGGTGTTCTTGGTGTTCTTATTATATCAAATACAATGAATCATTCAGCTATTTATCTGTCTTATTTACACGTCTTGTATTTGATATTGTGTGTTATTCTACCTCATAATATATGTTAGTTCGTTAAAACGATTCCGCATTATATATTGTTTGAACTAATTAAATAGAATCATCATTGTTAAGCAAAACAGGAACCAACATATTGAATAATACCGTAAAACAAAATAAGTTCATGTAAAGTAATAAAACAAAAAAGGCCATTGATACTAAATATATAGATCTTACCGAAAATGATATCAAAATAGCAAAATTGGGAGTAAATATCTTGAATCTCTACTCACTACCTTCTTCAAGTCTCAAAGAATTCACGTTCAGCTTTTCGTGTACGAGAATGAGAGTAAATATTTACCAATTTAGGGTTTTTAGTTTATAAGTCTCCCTTTTATGTGTATATAAGTCTTAGGTAACAATTATCATTTATTATTCAAGTCATATACTAAAAATAATCCTATTCCATACAAAATAAGGCGTCGTAACCCGTTGCGGAGCCACGTTAGCACCATAAGGTGCACGTGCTCCCCTTGAGATTTAACCTTTTGTCATTATTATTTCAAATTTTCCTTTCATATCTTCCTCTCACATTATAGTTGTAGTTGTTGCTTTATGCTTTACCCATTTGCATTATCCATAGGCCCTCACATAGGATTGAATAAACTGATATTGAACTCGTTGATAATCTATTGAGCGTCTCTCCAAACATAAATTGTTTGATGCTTTGGAAACTTCTGGTGCTACTATTTTGGCGTTCTTAGGGGCCATTTATAAACCATGGCATTTATCGGATAAAAGTTACCATCCTCCTTTATCTTATTTAGTAAATTTTTCAATCAACAAAATGACATAATAAGGTTGTTGGTTTGCGTCTTTTACTTGATAAGCACTAACCGGGTATGAGTCACAATCCTCGTTTACTGGGTAATATTCTTAGTCTTTATCATTTTTTTTTCCGGGCAAAAAAATCATTTTTTACCATGCTCATTCGATAAGGTAAAGAATCCAGTAAACGCTTACTCGGTTAACATTTGGTAAGCTGAATGTTAATGAGGTTAAAACCATATGTTACCGAAAAATTTAGAATTGAATAACTGTTAGAGTTGATGGATCGTATGCTATTGGTGCTTCTCCTGATTCTTCATCCTGGCTCCGCCCCTGGTCGTAACGCATCATAACGCGCCATAACGCATTATAATGCAACCAAGCCAGAGACTGCAGCCAAAGGGGTTAACGTGGCGGCGAACCCAAGCCTTGACAGTAACACGCCATAACGAGACCGTAACGAGTTATTTAGAACCATGAAAAATACATAAATATGTGTGCAATAATAAGGGTAGATTGTAAACCATTGGACATATCTAGGTCCCATTACACATTTTAGTTAACCAAATAACAAATTTACTCTTAATTAATTTATCTCTCCTCTTTCAAATATTTGTGCATTAATTAAAGGCATATGTAAACACTTATTTATATTTTTTAAAGTAGACAATTATTTTGGAAAAAATATAAATAGAAATTTGAACACTTATTTAGGGACGGATGAAGTATTAGCTATAGTTAGTTTTTTAATTGACAATTAACTTATTTCTAAAAAATCAACAATTAACTTATTAGACCATCTCTAACCCATCTCTAAAAACACTAAAAACACTAAATTAAGTTTGTTTTCATCTCTAACCCACCACTAAAACACAAAACAATGGAGGTTAACTAAGCATCCCTCTATATTTGGAGGCCAATAAAGTAGGCCTCTAAAAATAATATTAGTATTATTTTCAACTTATAATTACATACATACATATATATATATATATATATATATATATATATATATATATATATATATATAAATTAATAATTTAATAGATTAAGTAATATTTTGTATTAAGTTTGCAATTTAGTTATTTTATGTTTGCATATTGTAAATTATATTTAAATAAATAATTTGTTTTATTAAAAATAAAAATTAGTAAAAATTAAAATATGAATAATCATAAAGCATTTATTAGAATGAAGTTTCATTAGCAAAAGAAAATTATTTGCAATAAATCAAGAATCATGCAGAAAAGACGTAGAACGTGCATTGAAGTCATAAGCTAGGTTATTGTCAGTCATATTGATCATTGTTAAGTATTTTTTATATTGTTGGTATTATAATTGTTATTATTCTATAGATTTAGTCGCTTAAAAATAAACAACTCTGAAAAATAGATTTATTTTGTTTAATAATTGATAAATTAAGTTTCAATAAGTGGTGCTCATAAAATATTTAATTACTATCTAAAAAATCTATGGTTGACAAACTTTATTTATTCATATACAAGTATATCGTTTATATCGTTTATTTAAAACCATCAATTAATGAGACAAAATGTTTAAAAATTCATATTTGATTACACTAAGGTAGCGTTTGATACGTAAATTAGATGGTACTAGACAAGACGGAAAAGAATTGGACTGGACAGGACTGAACTAATTCTTTATCCTACGTTTGCTATGATTAAAACATGATACGACAAAACTATTAAAATAACTAAGTTATCCCTAAATGTTATTTACTGTTTTTTATTCATATAATAGTTAAAAATAACACAATTCAACCAAAAATTTAGACAATTTTATTTTTAAAAGTTAGGACTTTTAATTATAAAAATAAATCTATATTACAAACCATTTTACTTATAAAACCTATATATATATATATATATATATATATATATATAAGACGGTAATCAAATGAGTACCGAAATAATGTTGAGGATCGTGACGACTAATCTCAACCATTTAAAGAAATTAATCAAAGGTCATTAATAACGATGGTATTTTTTGTAATATTAATGAAGATTTTGGAAGTTTGAGGGTAGGTTTGTAATTTGAGATCTAAAAAACTCCTCTTCCCATCATCATTTTCTCCCCCATACAATTGACAAAAACCCATCCCATCAAATCCCTAGAAAGTCTAAATTCTTCCCCACTCAAGAAAGAAGAAGGAAGAACGAAGAACAATCAAGAAAAGTTCCAAGAAATCCTCGGTCAAAAGAACTTAAAGTTTTGCATCACTTCAATTGTAGAGATCGGAGGTTTTATTTCGAATATGAACGGACCGAAGATCCATCGTGATGAATCGATCTGATGACGTTGTTCCTTATTTTCTTCGCCATCCAAACCGTGCTTTATCTAGTCTGCAAATCGCACCATCATGCCATGATTTGCTCTTCGCCAAACCCCAAACACCACCTCCTCTTGATAGGCGGGTTAACACCCCCTAAATCTAACCGCAAGTGTACGGTGTCGAAATCAAGTAATACGTACGGAAGTACGAGTATGGAATGCAAGCAAACTATTAACTAAACTATCGAAACTATCGAAAACTTTGAGAGGTTGGTTTATGAACTATTTAAATGCAAGCAAAATAAATCACAACGGAACAGTAACAACTTAAGAAACTTTGATAGAGAAACAGTTGAGGGTTGGGAATCCGATGATTCTTACATATAAACATTTGACTCTAAACAATTACCAGTTATTCCCCTTAATGAATACCCAATCTTGGATCACCGTTGTTCTTTCTCAAGCGACAACGGGTTTTATTGTAACAGCATGGTTCTTTCTCAAGCAACCACGAGTTTTATCTTGAAAACACAAGTTATATCTCTCGATCTCAACCTATGTAATTCAAAACACATTAAGCGCAAGATTGTAATGGAACTAAGGCTTACTCGGTGTATCTCTATCACCTTTTTCACCTTAGGCATGCAATTTCTAGTTCTAGTTAACAATTAATTCTCTCGAACTTAATTGAAAACAACACAACAATTGGAAGCTAGCTAAACTCACAAAAGCATTAAAAACGAAATCACATGCTTCTTTAATTAAGGAAAACTGATAAAAGTTCAAATCATCTGTTCATATGCTATAAACCACATTCATTCCAAACCCCAACATCTAGAAATTAGTTCATGTTGGTGGTGGATTCAAACACAAGAGAAAGAAAAGAGAAAGTGTATGTAAACATGGTAATTATAAACGTGATAGATATGATGATGAACTCCCTTCTCTTATGCTCGTCTCTACTTCGCGTGTTGAACGTGGCTCCAAAAGCTCCGAAAATGCTCTTAAAATTGCCCCAATTCGTCTACCGTTCGTCGTGTGAGGCGTGTGTCGAGAATGACCTAAAATCTGGAAAAAGGCCAAAGTTATTGGCTGGAACAGAGGGCTCCGCGACTTGTCACGCGACTTGCAAGTCGCGTGGCAAGTCACCCGCTTTTCTAAGTGTGTCTGGGTCAGTATCGGGTCCTGGTTCGGGCGCGGGTCTTGGGCTTGGATCTTGGGCTTCCGTTGGCCTTCGTTTTGGCTCTTTTTGGGCTCTTTTTAGCTTCTTTTCTCGATGGTTACTGCCTTTTAATTATCCTGCACATTCCACTAGATAAACCGTAAAATTCCGCTTCTTTGCTTGAATACAAGCCAATCTCTTTGGTTTTAGGACCGAAAATAACGCCAAAAAGTGGCGTTATCACCTCTACTGTAGTGACTCTCGGGAAAGGAACAACACCGTCTCCATGTCTTCACTAGAAAGTTCTTTCAAATATTACTCTTGATTGATTACATTATCTATATATAAGTTTTGATTGAGAAAAGGAGAAAAAATTAGGGTTTTAATTTTAGGGAAATGTGAAATTAGGTTTCAGATTTTAGTCTTATGTTTGATTTTGATTGGGTTTTAATTTGGTTTCAACATAAATTTTGTTTGATTTCATTTGGTGAATTAAGGTATACATGAACATTATGTTTTGATTTTATTCGGTGAAATAGCATATTTATGAAAATTGTGTTTTATTTCATATGGTGAAATAAGGTAAGTATGTGTTTCAGTTAGTAAATTTATGTGTTTCATATGGTGAATCTGTGTGATGTTTCATTTATTGAATCTGTATGTTTCATTTGATGAACGAATCTGTATGTTTCATATGGTGAATCTTGCTACCAAAATGACGATTCTGCCCTTTCCATGTGGTGAAACAGGTTTTAATTAAAACCATAGGATCAAAAACAAATTACGACTTAGATCGGTTCTCACGGTTTTCAAACCTTTTTTGGTTCTCATATGATTTAACCCCTATATATATATATGAGTTTATTTTACACAGGAACACAACATCTTTCCAATATCTTCTTACTGCCCCCACACATTTCCATCTTCGACACAACTTCAAGATTGAAAACGAAAAGCAACCTCTTCTTCTCCTCTAGTTTTGAACCCATACATAGCTTCAAGATCAAAAGCAAAAAGCCCCCTCTTCTTCTCCTTTGGTATGAACCTAGACGAAGCTTCAAGATCAAAAACCAAAAGCACCATAAAAGAGATAGTCGGTGATGGAGATTCACGAGCAAGATGGATGAACAATGGTGATGGAGGATGAGTGGTTAGCTAGGGTAAAATAGTAATTTGAGTTTTTGTCCAAGGTTGTTCCACCTATTTGGGTGGAACAAAAAACCCTATTTTTGTCCCATTAAAATGAGTTTTTGTCCAACTAGCTCAACCTTGTTTTTGTCCCATGACGTCCCAAACATGGGACTATTTTTTTTGTCCCATCCCATCCCTCCTATATAGTCTGCATACCAAACACACCCTAAATGACTATTTTTAAATGTTCACCCCCTTCTTAATAATGAATCCATATCATGAGATGTGAAAATTTCATAATAATATTGTAAATAAAATATGAAATAAAATGACTGTTTATTAAACCTAAATAATTGTAGAACTTTTTATTTTGATTAGTACTTAATTTTAATATAAGGAAATATGTTAGTGATTGTTTTAATTATATTATGTAATGTTAAAAATGAGTAAATTTTCAAAATATCTTTCACTGCTAGACAAATAACCTTTTTCGACGGAGTTCAGGATATATATATATATATATATATATATATATATATATATATATATATATATAGAGAGAGAGAGAGAGAGAGAGAGAGAGAGAGGGCCCTTCTTTTGTTAACCCCCAAATTAGTATTAACCCTATTAACTATTATCAACCAATAGGAATCAAGTATGAAGTTTGGTTTTGCAACATTCTGGACTATTTAGGCAGGGGTATATCTGGAAGATTATTTTTATTTCCAGTAACTTAAGGTTGCTTGATTTACGCCTCCAATAATAAATTTCTGGAATATATTTTAGTTTAATATTAAAGATAATCTTCATCATCTCTTTTCTTAATCTTATCATATCATTAATAAATCTTTTCCAGTTTTTAATGGTTCCTTCATAATCGATCCATCTTTTTTCTTAATATTATCATATCATTAATAATATTTTCCAGATTTTACTGGTTCGTTCATAATCGATCATGAATTCTACTCAAGAAGAAAGATTTTACTGGTTTCCATGAATTCACATATGCACATTCAAACCATTTGCATATATGCACATTCCATAATTTGCATATATGCACATTCCATAATTTGCATATACGCACATTCCATAAGTTACATATACGCACATTCCATAAGTTGCATATATGCACATTAGAGAGTTGCATATATGCACTTAAAAAAACTGTATATACGTAATCTTTACGCGTGAAGCATATATGCATACATCTCAAATTGCATATATGCAATTATAACACGAAAAAAATAATTCCATCATTTCACATTTGCATATATACACATACCAAACTTGCATATATGCACATACCAAACTTGCATATATGCACTCGAATCGAACGAAATTGGAGGTGGTATCACTCTATTTTTAAGAATCGATTTTGAAAACGGGGCTGATCGAACTCATTTTTTAAGAGATTTAGGGACCACTTTTTGACTTCTGGATGATATGTGCCGATTTGGAGATTGGAGAGAGAGAGAAACCATCTCATAAAATCAAATCCCTTAAATGTAGCTTTCTCTTTTTCTTGTTTCCATATCAAGATTTATCAAATGACAACAATACCCCTCTGCACATATGCTTTAGCCGTGTTTTTTGTTTAAAAATGAATTAAAATATGTTTTTGATCTAAGCCATTGATCTTGATTTTTAAGGGTCCATATTAGTTAACGTAGTTAACACTAAATGACTGGTTAACAAAAGAAGGGGACCCTATATATATATATATAAGCATGAAACGGCAGTTGATGTTGAATTTTAAGTCGTACCACTTTTGATGCTATATGTACAAGTCTCACAACTCACGTCCCTTTAACAAATACAATTTTCAATTTATAAGTTACACTTTATAGTTTTAGAATTAGTTATCCAATTTACTTTTAATCCCTTACTTTTTCATTTTTTATTTTACACCCTTATCATATTAACATAAATAATCGTATATGAACAAGAATGCATTAAAAAAATACATTTCTTTTTTTACAAATTACACCATTGTAATCGTCTCGTCAATACCTTCAAAATGAGCCAAATATTGAATATTTTTGGATTTAATCATATTATTAAATATCATGATAATGTATGAATTAATTTGTGTTGATCCAAACCCTCAGTGATTTGATAATGACCCTATCTTAAATACTTAGTGAAAATTGTAAGTAAACAATATGTATCAGAGTTTCACTATCGCTGATAAGTACTAAGATCTTACAGTACTGCTGATAGGAACTCTCGCATTTTTAGATTAAACATTCAACGAACACTGTTCACCATAATGCTCTGAGTTTGTTCAGTACTTATGGTGATCGCTGATAAGTTAGTTGTTTAATTATGATCCCTGAAGACAAGATTCACGTCAACAAAGGTTCTACGCTGAAGTCGAAGATCAAGCTCAAGAACCAACGACAAGTCTCCTAATGAACTGATGCGGATCAGCGAAGACTCAGATTTGTCCACTCAACGTGAAGTATCAAGTACAAGACTTCAGCTATCGCTGAACTTTATCATTCGCTGAATAGTAAATGATAATCGCTGAATCAACGAAAGCTGATCATGAAGTCCTCCGTACAAAGTACTTTTGTCTTAACCTCCCTTGCACGCCACCGTACGAAATGTCAGAAAAGAACCTCCGAAAATCTGAAATCGTACAACCACTCTGATACTACACTGTTCATTCATGCGGCTACTAAGGTTGTCAACAAAGGTCAATGACATGCAACCAATCCACTGATGACACGTGTAAAGTGTATACTGAATTGCATTAAATGCATGCAGTATATAAAGAGATGAACTCACTTCATTTGAAGCAACTTGCTAACTCTGGACAAGTTCAAATCTCTCAAGATAGGATTTTATTAGTAATCTCCTTATCTTTCTTAGTGCAAGAAAACCTTAGTGTTCCAACTTGTTTAGATTTAGGTTTATCCTTAATCTTGTTTCCGCAACAAGCTGTAAATTGTTAATGATTTATCAATAAACAATTTAGAAAAGTAAAATAGTGTGTTTGTATTCAACCCCCCCCCCCCTTCTACAAACTTGTTTAGGCCTTTCGGGACCAACAATTTGTTTTATATCCCTTACATTATTCATTTTCATTTTACACCCTTATCTATATTTATATCTATACTATATATTTTTAAGCACGAAGAAGCAGTTTTATTGAAAATTCAGACGTATTATTTATTATGCTTACTGTACAATGTGTAAAGCATCATTCCACTTCCCCCTCCACCCACATTTCCCCAAAACTGCATTCCACCCATGTTCCTCCAAAGCATGGATAACAATTATTTGTTTGAAAATTAAGAGGTATGCATTGTTTTGCACAATGTACAACCTTGAAAGCACGTTTTCTGATTCGTGTCACCACACCCCGGCCTTATTTCCCACTTTCCAGCCCCTCTCCTCTCCTCAGTCGGTTTTCTAAAAATATAGCCTCACCAAATTCATGCTGTGTTTGATTCCACTCTGCAACCTTCTTCCCTGTTGTGATTCTTCTGTATTCTCGGTTCTCTGCTCTTCTCAAAACACAAAGCAGATTTTAATTTTGGTATAAGAAGACCATGGATTTCTTATTATCAAATATGCTTTGTTTTCTTTTTATTTGATTTATTTTTTGTCCTTTCATCTGCTTCTTCATCTAAATTTAGGGTTTCCAAATTTTGAATTTTCGTTTGTCAATTATGGTGTTTTTGCATTTGTTTTTTGCAAAGTTGGGTGGTTGAAGTGAATCGAGGTCAATGGACTATTTATGATGATGATGAAAAATACCAACTCCAAGTCGACTTTGCAGAGGTGGGCGATTTTGCATTTCGCTGTTTTGGGTGTTCTGGACTTGGTGACCCCAAATACTTAATCCATTGATTCTTTAATTCATGGGAGAAACGGAAGTGAACAATACCGAGGTGGGGGTGATTATGTGTTGGTTCCCGTATTTGATTAACAAAGATTATCTTATCTATTAGTTCAAATAAGATGTGTTGTAGAAGCGTATTTGAAGAACTAACAGATATGTTTGTATAGAAAGAATATAGAATATCAAATAAACAGTATATGAAGAACAGATGAATATCTCAAAGTTTTACTGTATTTGATGAAGAACACTAACAATAGATTTGACGTTAATTGTGTGTATGTGTGTGTTTTTCTGATATTGAACTTGTTTTCTGATTGTTAGGAAGAACTCAACATGAGTCTTCCTTTTATACTACTACAAAAGAACTGTTCTAGACAAAAGGACTAATGCTACAGGAAAGAAGGGATGGCATGAACAGTTGGAAATCTATATGCATTAAATGTGCTAATATCAACTTGCAAGGATTCCAATCAGAGTTTGACACGTGTTTGTTGTCGGACCATGCCTTGTGCAAGTTGATGAACGGACCCTGGAACAGTAGCAAGATATTTATGTAACAGTGGTAAGATATTTCTGCAACAGTGGCAAGATATTATAAATATCTTCCAAGTCTTCAGTCTGAACCGCAGAGGCTCTGTCAAGGGTGACAGAGGTTCTGCGGCTCGGTCCTTGGTGAGCATTCTTCTGTAGATTCTTCTTTGGTCCTTTGTGAGTAGTCTTCTGTAGATTCTTCTTGGGACTTGGTGTTCCTTGAATGATCGTTTGCTTCGGCAGAGCTTCTGTGGAACACCGCAGTGCTTCTGTGGAACTCTTTCATACTTAGCCTATTTTTCAATACTTCTAATTTTATGAATAATTGGAGCTAACAATCTCCACCTAAGTATTGAAAAATGAAAATTTGACTTTATGCATAATTAGGCTAAGTAAAGTAGACAGAGGTTAAACAATACCTCAAAAGTTTCATTTCATTTCTTTTTTACTATTACAGAGATATGTAAAATAGATTTAGACATTTGCATCTTTGAAGTCTTTGAAACTTCTGTTGTCGAATCCTACTTCTCTGAGCTCGTGATAGAAATTGATGCATAGTTCTCTCAAGCCGATTGTAGCATCTATTTCTCTGATCATTCTTTCTGCTGATTCTTGATCCATAAGCTCAGTACCTTTGTTCTCTTGTAAGATTGATCTGAACTTATTCAGAGTACTGGTTGCATACTTCTGACAGTCCATTTCCACAAAAAGTCTTACTTGACCAGCAGGATCCTTATACACTAACCCGTACCTTGGTGTTGTTATGATTGAGTTGGGTATGGCAGAAGGTGGGCAGTAATCCTCTGGTGGTCTCAGACTCAGGTTTCTGACTCCAAGATCTCTTCCCAGTTGAAAGTCTATCATGCTATACAGCAGAAGCTTTTCTCTCACCGCTTTCCTGAACACTTGATAGGCCCTTCTGTTAGCATCGTTGTCGAAGTTTTCTTTTGTCCAAAGTAGAAGATCTGGCAGATCGTATGGGTTCAAGTTCCTTATACCGGCATCTGAAATTTGATTTTCGGACTTGTTCTCCCTTTTGACTTTGTAAATGTTGTACCTGATCTTTGGAAAGGTTCCCGTTTGAGAGAATTTGCAGTATATTACCTTTTCTATTTGGATTCTGAGAAGACTTCTGCCCTTGATTTTGGCTTTGTTCTGCTGAAGGTGTTGTCAAGGTCAGCTCTGAGTTGAGGATCTTCGATGTGTGGTATAGGGTTGTTCTGATATTGCTGTTTGTAAAGGTACCTATACACCACCTCTTCCATTTCTGCATGTCGTGTATCTGGTGGTGGTATTGTTCTTCGTAGAGCATCCATTTGTCGTTTTATCTCTGCAACCCTACCCTCTGTTGCCTAGTCGTCTTCAGGTTTAGGAGTGACAAAGGCATCGAATGAGCTCTTCATCAACTTCTCTGTTGTCTGTGGCATTTGCTTTTTCTTCTGTGGTTCTTCTGTCATGATTCCCTTACCTTTATCTTTGGTTTGGGAAGGCTCAGAACCTGTTGCTTGTCTTGGACTTTGTGGGATTGCTTCTGTTGTTTTGGGTGTAGAGGTTTTTGTGGGTGTGATGGGAATTGCCTCTGTAGTTTTTGATAGTTCAGTTTCTGAGGACTTTGGTGGGGATGGTTCTGTTGGTTTGATTTGGGATTTGGGTTCTGTAGATGTTTCTTCTGTGAGCTCGGTTGTTTGTGGAGGGATATCAAATCGTTTTGCAGCTCTGAAAGCGGATACGAACTCCATTCTCTTTAGGACATATGTAGCAGAACGTTTAGATGTCTTTGGTTTGTGGGCAATGGATTTTCTTCTTGGGTGAGTTTTGGGTTGGGGTTTTGGTGGAGAATGGGAAAGTTCTTCTGAGGATGAAGAAGTCAGGATTTGAACTTCAGGGACTTCTTTTTCAAGGACAGAGGTGGTTTCTACAGAGGCTGGTGTTTCCTCTATGGGTCTCTGTTGTGTTTCCTGAGTTTTGGTTTGGGTTGGTGGTGCAGAGGAAATTGGTACTGTAGATATTGGAGGATTGCTTGCAGCTATTTCCTTTTCTTTCTCCCCTTGTGTCTCCCCCTCAGGATGATCTGATGAATCATCATCATCAGAGTCATCCTGACCCTTATCTTCTTTACCTTCTGCTCTGCAAGTAGTGTCAGGTTTCTTCGCCCCGGCTGCCATCATTTTGGCACATAGATTATCACAGAGACCAAGAAGAGTTTGAACTTCGGCCTCTGTGTTGAACTACATCTTTCCCACACTAGCTTTGAAGTCTTTTACGTAAGAAGCGTTGGCTATTGTGAAGGCTCTGATAAATTCTGTCATTTGATTCAAGATGCTTTGCCCAAGTTCTGTCAACTGTGCTCTGGTCATGTAGTCGGTAGGTTTCATGGCTAGAGTAGCTTTTGTTGTTTGTTCCTGAACTTGTCGTAGAGCCTTATGCAGTTCTTCTGGAGTAATAACTTTTGATGACACTTGTTCTTTCATCTTTTCCAGATATATGTTGATTGAGTTGTTGAGGGCAGAAGTTGCAGCTTTTTCAAAATTAGCAGTAGCAGAGGCATGTGTGGTGGCAGAAGTTGTGGCAGCAGTCTTCATAGATTGCACCTCTGTGGACAAGTTGTCCATTTTGGTGTTTAGTTCTGAGAGGGCCTAGGATGTAACCTCTGCAAAAGATTTGAAAGAGCTTTTCAACTCTTCCAATGTTTGGTTCACAGAGGTGACAAGGGTTTGGAACTCACCCCTTGATACGTGTGAACTCGTGGTAACCTCTGGAGGAACACATTGGTCTCCAGAGTTTGTCCTTGTTCCTTGGACACCTTCTTTCACCCATGTTTGTACGTTGAGGGTGGAAGGATTTCCTTCTGATCCTCGAGGAGAAACAAGAGTTTCAACCCCTACAGAAGTTCTGTGAAGAACGTTGTCCAAATCCACTCCAGAGGTGGGTATTGGAATATCCTTCTGTTGACTCGGAGACTTGTCTAGAGTCTCTTCGTCTCTGTTCTCTCTAATCTCCTCTGAAGGGATGTTTGGCCCTATTGTGGTGTGCGTGGCAGAGGAAACGAATTCCTCTGCTAGGATGTCAGATGTGATTTGGGATCGAGTTGTGCTGCTCTTTTTCAATGATACCTTCTGCCGCTAGACCGGCAGTATCAGAAATGTGGGTTGCACTAGGAGGGGGTTGGGGATGTGTGCCTTCTACCTCTTCGGCATCTTTTTCTGCAGAACCCTCTGCGGTTTCTATCCTAACCTCTTCCTCTAATTCTATGTTTACCTCTTCTTCTGAGGTTTCCTCTGTAGGAGCTACTGTTTCCGCTTATGCTCTTAAGGAATCATATATGGAATGGGATCATATGAGTCTTCGTACGTGAGGGTGCATGGTTTGTGTACCTTAAGTTGCAGAAATGATTTCTGTTGTGCGCATAGCCTCTGTAGGTTGATGCAATGGTTCTGCGACCCATCCTGATGGATCTAAGGTTTGAGCAATGTCGGGATTGTTGAGGAAGGCATTGAAATCTCCCTGTTGATCTGTATAAGCTATTGGGGAGGGAGATTGCAGAGGTATAGCCTGATGTTCCTCTTCTTGTTCGACATCCTCTGTAATTACCTGCAGAGGTGATATGGGTTTCTTCTTTGACTTTCTTTTCTTTTGCTTAGGAGCTCCCTCTTCTGTGGATTTGGATTTCCTTTTCTTTTGTTTTGGAGGTGAGGGATATGCAGAAGACCTTGTCTCTGTAGCATGTGGTGGAGAAGAGTGTAGATGCTCTCTCAGAGGTTGTAGTTTCCTCTGTGGGTTTTCTTTTCTTGCTCTTCTTCTTGGGTGTTGCTGCAAAGGTTTTTCTTTTCGGAGAAGAGGGGTAAATGCTCTCTCTTTGGGCTTTGAATCGGTCTTGTACTGAATAGTGTTTCTCTAAAGCTCTAGCCCATTCTTCTTCTGTCATTCTCTCTACTATATCTACACCTAAGGGGTCTCCTAGACGCGGGGGTGTCACAGGACTTGGTTCTGGAGTCCTGTGGACGCTTATATACTCTAATTTCCTATCCTCATCAGTTGCATATGCCAGAAGGTTCTTCGACAGAGGTCTGCAGTGGGGGTAACTGTCTTCATGCTCTGTATGAGTATTTTTATTCATTGGGTAAAGCTTTACAGACGGCCCTTCTATTGGCCACTTCTGCATTTGAAGTAGAGGCTCGAAGATTACTCCTAAAATTCTTTGGTATTGTAGAGGAGGCAGATACCCTTGGGTATTCTTTTTGGCCCTTTGAGTTGCTAGCTTTCTGTCGATTGTATTCACTATCTCCTGCATCATGATGGTGGCATAATCAAGTGGAATATCATAATAGATTCCATACATGATGGTTAGGATCTGGAATGAGCTTTGGTCAGGGATACCGGTTTTCCCTGTGAGGCAACGATTCAAGATGGAGAACAGGGTATTCCACAGAGGTGGTAATCTGCCTCTGTGGAAATCATTGCGTTTCCTCAGGGTTGTGTTATACCCTAACATTTCTACGAATCGGCAGAGCTCCTCGTCCGTAGGAACCTCAGCATATTTCTTGATTCCAAGAAGACCTCTGGTTGGCAGGTTGAACTCCAGTGAGAACATGGTTCTGTTAAACATGAGTTCTAAGTGCTCAGACTTGTCTGGCTTTGAAATATAGCCCTTTATTAAAGAATCATCTGAATCAAATCGGCAACTTTGCCAAAATTGATTCATTTATCTTGCAGGGATTTTGGTTGGGGTTTTGGAGAGGAGAGGGTATAGGAAATGATTTTCCATAATATTTAGGAGAAGAGCATGGGCTTCGCCGAAGGCTGTTGGTGAGGGTACCAGGTAGCAATTGTTGGATTTCAATGGAAGAACATACTCAAAATGTTCTTTGTTCAGAAAATGTTGAAGGTTTGTGGTTGGTGTAAAGTTTGTAGAGTCGCTGGAGTTTTCTGTTTCAGCATTTATGGCGATGTTGGGGTTTTGGGAGTGCTCTGAATGCACTGGGGAGTGTTGAGGAGAGTTCGCCGGAGAGTTTTGAGCAGCGTGGGAACTGGAAGCCATTTTGCTTAGTAAAATGAAGATTTGAATATAGTTGCAGGTTCGTCGGAGAAGAGAGTGAGTAAAGATTTTGTGAGGTATGGTAACTTTGGTTTTATACTGAGTTTGTGGCCGTAGAATCTGAAAGGATTAATATTTTGAGGTAAATAATATTTGGGGTCCGCACTTGAGTGGTTACGGCGGGTTCAACTTTCCATAGGAACGTGTTGCATGTAGGTCCAATGAAAAGATGACACGTCCTCAGTGTCAGTTATGACGAGACATTATGGGCGGCCTTATTAAATGCTGGGTGCGTGGGCCTCTTTACCTCCACATGATTCTCACTCGCAGAAAAGTTACCGTTACTGTTACAGAAATGCCTAAAGTAAAAACTGACAGAGGCTCTGTGATTTGAGAATCTTATTTTTCTTGCCTCTGTAGGTTATACCTTCACAGAGAATGGTTGAAAAATCCATGGAGAGGATCGATAAATTATTTGTTATAGAAACTCCTTTACAGAGGTTTTAGGACCTCTGTCAGAGCCAGCAGAGGTTCTGAGACAAGAAAATTCGTATAACTAACAATTTATAAACATTTTTGATCATCCAAGTTTTTGATTGAATTCAACAATGTTTTTAGGAAATGTTTGAAAACTGGTGTCCTAGAAAATTGTTTTTGAAAAAGGTTTTGTGCAGCAAAAAGTCTTTTTAAAACATGTGTTGGTCTACAGAAGTTCTTTCGTGTGGAGAGAACTCTGTAACCGGATACTTCTGCTGCAGTGCTTGTACGCGATGATTCTTTTTTATTTTGATACCTAAAAAGATTGACAGAGTTTCCAAGAATTATTGCTTTAAGATCAGAGCTTTTGCCTGCAGAACCTCTGTTGGACTCAACAGAGGCTCTGTGACCTTAAATTTCTAATAATGGAAAACTCAACATTCTTTTTGATCAAATTTGATTTGGAATGTGTTTAATAATGTTTCTAGAACATGTTTAGAAATTTGTGTCCTACAAAATTATTTTCAAAAAGAATTTGTTCGAGATACTAACCTTTTTGTTCTTCTTTGTCCGGCAATGTTCTTTTCTTCTGTTGTTTTCATCTCTTCCTCTGCTCCCCCTTGACTTATAAATCTCTGTAGATTAAGCAAGGTCTCCTTTTGCTCCCCCTTGATCTAATCATCCTCTATAGATCAAGATTGTTTTCTTTTGCTCCCCCTTGACCTATGCTTGGTTCAAATAATCAGAAGTAAATGTATATAACATAGGTCGTGTAACAGAGGGTCTGTAAGAATCGTCAGAGGTTCTGAGGAGACATACAGAATCTCTGTATTTTTCAGAATTGAGATTTTAGAATTTACAATGAGAAATAATTTACAAAAAATAAACAAAACAAAAAATATACATACTGTATAATATAAAGATAAAGATACTTACAGAGGTTAATCCATATTTATCATTCCTAATTTACCCACCAAGTAAAGGAATCTTTTCTCATCAAGTGCCTTGGTGAATAAATCAGCAAGCTGAAATTCTGTTGGTACAAAATGCATCTCGATGGTTTGATTTTCCACATGATACTTTAGAAAGTGATACCTGATATCTATATCCTTTGTCTTTGAATGCTGTACTGGATTTGCAGAGATGGCAATCGCACTTTTGGAATCACAGAAGATGGGGATTTTGCAGATGATGTGACCAAAGTCTTTCAGCTGAGTTTTCATCCACAGAAATTGAGAGCAACAGCTAGCAGCAGCAATGTATTCAGCTTCTGCCGTAGATGTTAAGACACAATTCTGTTTCTTTGAAGTCCAGCTTACTAATTTCCCACCTAGGAATTGATAACTCCCAGAGGTACTCTTTCTCTATGACTCCATAGCTTTTGATATGCCCCTTTTTGTTATCTCCAAAAGTCACTGATCCACCATCTTGTTTTTCTTGGAATGTGGATAGAAGACTTCTGTTGCCAGTCATGTGCCTTGAGCATCCGGAGTCTAGATACCATATTGGCAAAAACTGCTTCTGCAAAACAATCACAGAGATTTAGGTACCCATATCCACATGGGTCCAGCTTCGTCAGAATTTTTCAAGTTTGCCTTGGCATTCTTGAAATACATTTTATTTTTTGTCGAAGAATCAGTTTGTTTCTGTTTTATATTTGATTTAACTGCAGAGAGAAAACAATTTGAACTACAGAAATGATTATTTAACTTGAACATTAGATCAAAGCAATGACAATATTGAACATCAGAGGTGATTTGCTTGAAATTTTCATTGAAAGCTTTAAACTGGGCCACAGAGGCATTACATTCTATTCTAGCATATGGCTTCCTATTACAAGAAGATTTATGTAGATTAGATTGTTGGCAAAAATCTTTGTTTGTAGCAGCCTTCTGTGAGTCCCTTCTGTGGTGAACTTCTGTTGATTTCACTGTCACAGGTGAAAAAAGATTTGTTAGGTTTTGTCCTTTTACCCTTTTGTTGCCATGTTGGTTTCTCTTTTATTTTTAAGGGTTTTAAAAATTTTGAATCTTTTAGATTTTGAGAGGACATTAACTTATTTTGTTTCAACTTTTCAAGCTCAATAGATGTTTTGGCTTGTATGCACATTTTCATAATGTCTGGATAAATAGGAATTCCAGTGATTTTCTCTTTTGGAGAAATAGTTCTGTTAAGAACTTCAGAGGTTTGTTTAACAACCTCTGTGTCACAAGGAAACTTTTCTATTCTGTTAGCCTTTGATTCGTCAGATGATGAGTCGTCCTCATACACAGAGGTTGAGTCATCATTATTTCTTTCGACAGAGGCTGGAGTTTCCGAGCATGTGTCATACTTGCTTTCTTCCTCTGAAAAATTACTTTCTAAGTCAACAGAGGTGTCTGACAAGATCTCTTTAGAGAGTTTTTGATCTACAGAATGTGTATATGAATTTTTTAACATATTTATTTTCCCAATTTCCATAATTTCCTTTTCAATTATATTTCTTAGTTTTTCTTCTGAAAACTTTGGTTTGAACTCAAGTGCTTCTACAGATAATTTCTTTTCAGAATCTATTGTGCAGACAAAAGCAACTTGAGTTTGAGTCTCTGGTTTACCAAACTTAAAGATTCCTATCTGATCTTGAGTTTTCAGATATCTCTTTGGTTTGGATCCTCTTTTGACAGAGGTTGATGGTGATAAGTCTGTGTTTTCAAACCACACATTTATCATCTTCATGGGTTTCCTTAAGTGAGGTTCCCCAGAGACTTTTACTCTCTTGCTTACAGAGATTAAATTTGGAAAATTAGGTTTGTTAACTTTTCCTACTGAAAATAGAGAAGACAGAGGTTTATTCTTTTTGTTTTCTGTACCTTGATTAATATCACTGTACCCAATACCTCGCCTTCCTATTTGAGTATTTATTTTCTCATACACCTTTTGAGCATCACGATAATTTTTAATTAAAACATCTCTTCTAAGTAGATCTTGCCAAATGACTTCTCTTTCCTTTTGAAAATATTTTTTTAGAGCTAAAATGTTAAGTCTGTCGCTCTCAGAATCTGAAAGTTCTTTAGTTTTGGATTTTAAAGATGTATTTAATTCAGAAATTTTCCCTTTTAAAGGAAAAAGATTCTTGTTCCAGTGTGCTTCTAATTCTTCATTTTCTTTGAAAATCTTTGCTTTTTCTTCAGTGAGAAGTCTAGCTTCTCTTTCATAAAAAGTGAGCTTTTTCTGAATATCATCACAAGTCTTTTTCAGTTTAACATTTTCAGTTTTAAATATAAGCAAATCAACTTCTGTTGTACTAGAGATGGAGTTTGAAGTAGATACCTCAGTGTCAGAGTCGGAGCTGATGTCTCCCATGCCACAGAACAAGGCATTTTTGGTGAATTCTTCATCAGAGGTTGTATCTGACTCCCAATCTTCCTTGTTCACCACTTTGTTCGCCATGAGTGACTTTTGAGCATAATATTCGGCTTTCTTTTTAGTAAAAAGCTGAGTCCTTCTGTGGGCGATTTGATCTGCTTCTACATTCATTGGCAAAGTGGCCTGGCTTCCCACAATTGTAGCAACCTTGGTTTTGGGAGTTATTACCAGCACGATCGTCAGTCTTCTATCGGTCACCACCTTTTTCCGATCTGCATTCATTTGCAAAATGTCCAGGCTTGCCACACTTGTAGCATTCTTGTGGTGTGTAGCTTGTCTTGTCATCTGACCTCTGTCGGTCATTTCCTCTGTTGTATCTTTCACTCGACCTCTGTTGGTCGTTACTTCTGTCGTCTGACCTCTGTCGGTCAGCTGATTCTTCTCTTCTTCCTTGATCCCTTCTATTCCAATCTTCTCTTCTCTCTGCCATATCTATCATTACCAGAATTCTTTTGGTTTCCTCTGAATTCTCTTGTCAATAGAGCTAATGATGTAGCTATTGATGCCAGAGTAATTTCTCCTTCTTCCATAATCTCTTCATCTTCGCTGTCAACTACCACCATCTTTTTCTTTTTCTCCTTCTTCTTTTCCTCTGTAGTTCTTTCTTTCCTCGGCCTCTCTGTTTCTTCTGTAGTTTTGCCAACCAAAGCAAGAGGTGCAGTGGTTAGTGTCTTTTTCTGTGCGATTTGAGGCTCTTGACCTGCTAATGTTCCGTAGAGGTCTGAAAGAATCCAGGAGTCTAAATCTTGATTTGTTTGTAAAGACATAGATAGCTGGAGCCATTCTTCGTTCAGACTTTTGAGAAACATGACATTATTCTCTTCAGAAGTTATGTGGATGCCGAACTTTTTGCAGTTATTGATCAGAGAGTTGAACCTGTCGTATGTTGTCTGCAAAGATTCATTTGTCAGGGCTTTAAAAGCGTAATACTCGTTTATGTATTGAGCCCTTTGATTTTTCTGAGTTTTAGCTCCCCCTTCTAGTTGTTTCTCCAGTTCTTTCCAGAGATCATACGAAGATTCGCATGCATCTAAAGACTGGAAGAGTTCGTTGGGGATTGCCATAATCAGAATTCTTTTTGTTTTCTGCGCGAGTTCATCTTTTACCTTGTCTTGATCTGACCAACCATCCCTGCTTTTAGGTTTTTGATGCTCAGGGATTTCAGGAGTGTCAGTTGTCGCTGGTACACGAGGTACTATTAACATAGGAACATGAGGAGGATTATAAAGGTATTGTACGAGCTCTTTATCAGTACCCTCAAAGAAATGGATCATTCTTATTTTCCACTGAGGATACTCATTTGTGTGCTTGTCATTTTATGAGTGGAAAGATTCAGAATGAAGATATGATACGAAAAGTACGAGAGAATAAACTGGAAGGATTTTCTGGGTTTGGAAGTTCTTAACAGTGTACTTTAATGGAGTTTTAACTTGAAGAAACAGTTTCTCTAGATTTACCAAATATCGAATAAATCGAGAATGGCTAAAAAGTAGAATCTGTTTGAAGGAATGGATAACAGGTTAAAATCAGACCATGTTTCTATCAATAATCTTGTTAAACGAGGATCACTTGATATTGAAAACCAAGCTTCGCTCTGATACCAATTGTTGGTTCCCGTATTTGATTAACAAAGATTATCTTATCTATTAGTTCAAATAAGATGTGTTGCGGAAGCGTATATGAAGAACTAACAGATATGTTTGTATAGAAACAATACGGAATATCAAATAAACAGTATATGAAGAACAGATGAATATCTCAAAGTTTTACTATATTTGATGAAGAACACTAACAATAGATTTGACGTTAATTGTGTGTGTGTGTGTTTTTCTGATATTGAACTTGTTTTCTGATTGTTAGGAAGAACTCAACATGAGTCTTCCTTTTATACTACTACAAAAGAACTATTCTAGACCAAAGGACTAATGCTACAGGAAAGAAGGGATGGCATGAACAGTTGGAAATCTGCATGCATTAAATGCGCTAATATCAACTTGCAAGGATTCCAATCAGAGTTTGACACGTGTTTGTTGTCGGACCATGCCTTGTGCAAGTTGATGAACGGACCCTGGAACAGTAGCAAGATATTTATGTAACGGTGGTAAGATATTTCTGCAACAGTGGCATGATATTATAAATATCTTCCAAGTCTTCAGTCTGAACCGCAGAGGCTCTGTCAAGGGTGACAGAGGTTCTGCGGCTCGGTCCTTGGTGAGCATTCTTCTGTAGGTTCTTCTTTGTTTCTTTGTGAGTAGTCTTCTGTAGATTCTTCTTGGGACTTGGTGTTCCTTGAATGATCGTTTGCTTCGACAAAGCTTCTGTGGAACACCGCAGAGCTTCTGTGGAACTCTTTCATACTTAGCCTATTTTTCAATACTTCTAATTTTATGAATAATTGGAGCTAACATTATGGTTCAGGTGGCATTGAGAAAGATGTGACTGAAGATGACTAATCGACTCGTGTTGCACATGTAAAGCTCTCTTTAGTCTCTTAGGTTCATTAAGGCTGTATAAAAGTTTTATGTGTCCCATTAGTGGACATGATGTATTTGTTTATTTATTTATTTATTTTCAATCTCAATTTATGGACGATGTAGGAGGAAGTAGAAGTTTCTAGAACCATTTATTCCAGAAAGGAAAACGATGAATTGCATGAGAGACCGTAATTAAAGTTGACAAGAGAACAAGTGTGATCCTTCTTGTACAGGTAAAGAGAGCGTGCTTTGTTTCTTTCTTTTTCTTTTTTTCCAAAAATACATCTACCTATAAAATACATGGTTTTGTCCATCAGTGCATGAGGTTTGATTATTTTGTTACATTTTTTAAACTAAAACATGAAGTAACAGAAGACAATCTAGATACTGTTGTGTTGGTGTAGAGTAAATATTAATTTGTTTCCATTCTCATTTCGTTTTCCATAGGTTGCAGGGTCAAGCTGAAACGATTAACGAAACATCTATGGTTGGCAATTAAATTATTATTTAATTCATTGCAGGTACTAGAGTTCAAAGTTGGTAGCAAAACACCTATGGTTGTAAGTTCATTTGTCAATTTCATTTAAACCCTTAACTGTTTATAACACGAATGCAATTGCCAAGAAGTTGTATCAACGATTGAGGTATGAGATTTATCACCCGAACATGGTGCAACAAATTTGTTTCATTTCACTATTCAGTTTCATTTGAATCCTCATGCAGTTTCCACCTTCCAACAAATCATATGGTCAACAAACTAGAAAGAAAGAGTGGGGTATGAACTTGATCCTTCCATTTTTTAGTATGTGTTGGAGATTCTCTTATTGAATAAATATTTACAACACCTTATATTGCTCATCCTGAGCTGATACTTTTTCATTACAATCTCAGATCATATGAATGTCTTTGGTTGTAGCATCCGATACAAATGTCGCTCTCCTTATAACTTTTTGTGGAACACCAATGAGAATATATAATATTGCAATCCTAATGCCATTAGAGAGAAACACTAGTGATCGTGAGGCTTGGATAGCAAAGGCGGCGACGTCATGTACTCCTTCAGTTTTTGAAATGCTTGCTTATGATCGTCGGTCTAGTTGAAGCCTTTATTTTTCCCGGGGACATTATAAAATAGATGACATCTATCCGAGGATTGAGAAATAAACCTGTTCAGAGCTGCCACCCGACCAGCGAGCCTTTGGACTTCTTTAAAAAATTTCAGAGATTTGATCTCGATGATGGCTTTGATCTGGTCGGGGTTGGCCTCGATTCCTCGTCGAGTGACCATATAACCAAGGAATTTTCCCGCACTGACCCCAAAGGAACACTTCGTCGGGTTGAGCTTCATGCTATACTTTCGGAGGATGTCGAACGACTGCCTCAAATGCTCGACGTGGTCGATTGCTTGCTTCGACTTGACTAACATATCGTCGATATATACCTCCATCGTGTCGCCCAGATGATCTTTGAACATCTTGTTCACTATAAGTTGGTAGGTAGAACCTGCATTTTTTAGTCCAAAGGGCATAACTTTATAACAATAAATACCTCGATCTGTCATGAATGCAGTCTTTTCTTGATCCTCGACATGCATCAGGATCTGATTATATCCAGAATAAGCATCCATGAACGTTAATAGTTCATGTCATGCTGTCGCATCGACCATGGAATCGATATGTGGCAATGGAAAAGGATCCTTTGGACAAGCTTTGTTGAGATCGGTAAAATCGATACAGACCCACCATTTGCCATTTTTCTTCTGTACGACCATGACATTGGCAAGCCAGTCGGGGTATTTTACTTCTCGAATTTTCCCTGTCTTCAGGATGTTGTCGACCTCGTCATTTATCACCTTATTCCTTTCAGGAGCGAATTTTCGTCGCTTTTGTTTGACGGGCTTAAATGACGGGTCGACATTGAGCTTGTGAGAAATAACGCTAGGGTCTATGCCGACCGTGTCTTCGTGCGGCCAGGCAAGGCAGGGATCGAGAGACGAACCTACAAAGACTTTCTGGTCAGGCTTTCTCTGGTCCAGGACGACCTCCTCCAGGTGATAGTCATCGGCTGTTCCAGGAGCATCCTGGACCTGTAATTGCTAGATGGCTTGCTTATGCGGTTTCATAGTCGTCTTGTAGCAGTCGTGGGCGACTTTTGGCACACTTTTGATCTCCCGGACTCCCCATGGCGTAGGGAACTTCATGGTCTGATGGTACGTCGAGGGAACGACTTTCATGTCATGGATCCACGGTCGACCTAAGATAATGTTATAGGCCGACGAGCAATCGATGACATTAAACTTGGTCTGCTTGGTGAGTCCTCCGGCATAGACAGGCAGGGTGATCTCTGCAAAGGTACTCGTCGCGTCTCCATTGAAACCGACCAAGGTTGTCGAGCATCGGGTGATTTCCGATCGATCGATTCCCATGGCCTTGATGGTATCAAAGAAGATGACCTTTACTGAACTGCCTCCGTCGACCAAGACTCGTCGGGTCAGACAGTTACCAATCATGAGATGAATGATCAATCCGTCATGATGCTTCTGATACGAGTCGCCGAGGTCCTCTTGGTCGAATGAATTCTTCATGGCTTCTAACTCTAGATCTCCTTTAGGTCTTGATGAACGAGAGGTAGGTCGTTCATCGGGTGCTTGGCTGGCGTGACGTTTGGCTGTGAAATACGTCAGACCACACACGTCGGACCCACCGGTTATGCAATTGACGACCTTTGCATGATTGGAAGTAGGCGGTCGAACGTCGTTAGCCGGAGTAATGACGTCGTCGATGATATTCTTGAGATTGCCTTTCGGGAAGTGATATGCTAGCTCCTTTTTGAGAGCTATACAGTCATCTGTCAAATGACCGTGGTCGACATGGAAGTCGCACCACTTTGATTTATCTTTCTTACCGTCATCTTTGTCGGTCTTCTTCGGCCACCAGATGGTCGCCTGGACGGTCTTCAGGGCCTCGACCAAGTCCTTAGTAGTTCCTTTGAATCCATAAGAGGATATCTTAGGGTAATGAGGAAACTTAGTCGGAGATTGTTAATGCCAAAAATCGCACCAAAGGGACAACTTAAGGTCGATGTGGACTTTAACAACTAAAGAAAGGAATCGTTCGACAAAGGCGTGCGACAAATAAAAAAATGTAAATGAGACAGGAAAAACCTCAACGAGGAAAAAACCTGCGGACGACTGTGGAAGTCGTCGATGCACTATGGTCGCCAATCAGGGGGGATGTCCTTGGTGTTCCGGGTGTCGATCGTACAGAGATTACAATACAAATGAAGGGAAAGACTTCGAAATATAAAGTACAAGTGTTTGAAATGTAAAAACAATGTGCGTCGTGTGTGAAAACAATATGTGAAATGTTGGTCGAGAGTGAATATTGTGCGTCGAGAGCGATCTTCTATTAATGATCTCTTTGCTTTGAATGAATATTCTTCGAGTGTTCGCATTTGCTTCTGTTGTTCGATGCTCTTGTTCTATCTCTCTCCCTGTGTTCTTCGATATCCAAAAACTGAGGATTGAACTTGGGATTTATAGTCTTCGGATGATTTTAATTGAATCATTAAGATCTTTGATGATTGTTGTAACGGTCGTCGTCTTCAATGTGGGATTAGATGCTCATAACTGATTTTGTCGGTTATAGCCGTTGTCCATTAATGACTTTGACTCCTGCATTAATCAATGAACAAATATAACAGTCGTATAACGCGTTAGTCAGCCGAGGTCGCATGATTCTACGTGACGATCGTGCGACGTAGGCGACGTCGAGGTCGAGTGTCGTAAGGAACTCTCGACTTACCTTTTAGGAAGGAAGACGGAGGTTTTTTGAGTCTTCGTCGGGACCTTATCTTAATACAAGATATAGCTCATAACATGTGTCTTACCTTTTCTGGTCGTGGTCGAGACCTGTGAATTTTAAATTCGAATTTTAAATTTTGCTTGTCGGGTGTTTAGGGTCTTGTGTTGAAAAATAACTTGGTTGTCTCGGAACCGGATTGATCCGATTCCAACTGAACGAGAATTTGAAGAGAAAAATGGGATTGTGACGTCCTACTGTCGCACGATTTTTCTTACCAGCGGTCATTTTAGAAATGTCGACAGAGCCTAGAGGTACTATTAGAAATGAAGACGATATAGATGACTTCAGAAGTCTATCGAAAATTCCCATGAGGATTACTGTACGCAAGGCTGACGGGGTTCGACCGGAGATGTGTCCCCAGGGGTATGTCGCGATATACGAGTACCTGTTTAAGATGGACTTCTACTGGACGTATTAGCCTCTGGCCACGGCATTTCTGTGTGAGTTTGACCTGTCTCCAGGGCAACTGATGCCCCAGTTTTGGCGAGTCATTCTAGTCATCGAGCGACTTACTTCGCACTGGGAGCGGCGTATAAAGTCACGAGCGATCAATATCGTCGTTATAATTTACTTTCAAGGCTTAAAGTTAATCGTACCTTAATTTTGAACACTGCTGTCAATGATCGCAAATGGAGGACGAGGTATGTACTTGTGCGGGTAGCGATGTTGTATATTGACAGTGATTGGATTAGATTCGTAGATATTGCACAACTAGCGACGATGTCTCATACTGCGCAACTGGCGATGGTGTCTCATACTGCGCAACCGGCGACGGTGTCTCATTCTGCGCAACCGGCGACGGTATCTCATACTGCGCAACTGGCGACGATGTCTCCTATATCCTCGTCGACCCTTTCGTCAGCCGCCAGGGGCAAGGGTGTAAAGACGAGAGAGGATGACGAGGAAGTTATGATGATCAACTTTACGTTGTCAACGATCCTCCTGACTGACTATGTCCTTGACGGGACGAAGTCATTTCCGTATCTGGGGAAATATCATCTCTTATCTTTCAAGGAGCCTTTTCATGGGACCTCTATCGAAGAGATGGGATCGCGAGAAGGAGTTTGAGGAGGAGGAAGGTCTCCAGGGTGAGGCGTCAAGCAGGGACGCGACCGACGCTCCCCTTTGCCTTAGGAAATGTTTTTGTCATTTGTTGTTTCTTTTGCTGCTCGATTGTCACTGGTCAAGTTATTTTGAATGTAAATGAAAAACTATTCAGGGAATGAAATTTAAATTTCCGTCGTACTCGTGTTTTGTATATTCAGTAAATAAATAGCATGTCAATTATGAAATTTACTGAGTATAATATAATAGAAATCATGCGACTTAGGCATCTATTGCAATGAACAATAAATCACGCGACTTAGGCATCTGTTGCAACGTAATAGCTTAGAATGTAAGACATAGCGCTTGTAAATCGTGTAAACAAACATCGGAATGTGCGACCAAAGCATACATTTAGAGTAATATATATTTCTAAGTTTAAGAAACATAGAATGAAAAAGTCGTGTAGACTTAGCGATCATACGACTAGTCGTGCGACGAGCTTGAATCGTGTGTCCCTGTAGAAGGATGGTCAAGTCATAGACCTGATTGTTTATGTCGTGCGACCTTGCGAAACTAGAGTCGTTTGATTATTGTTGTGCGATTCTGCGGAATAAACAATGTCAGAGGTTGGTCGTTGGCTAACCAACGACCCTTCGATGCTTAAGTCAGTAATCGTCGTTGTTAAAAAATAGTATGAAAAAATAGAAAAAGGGTTTAGAAGACGTACCTTTTCTGACGCGTCGTGCCCAACTACGTGGGACGTCTTGATTATTGCTACCTTCTTGGTCTTACGGCAGCCAAGTTGGGATGAAGAATGTTTCCTCTTTTTAAGAGAGGAGGTTGTAGTGGCTGGGGTATCAGCGGTTGGGATTACCGCTGATGTAGTAGTAGCCCCTGAAGTAGAAGAATGAGTGCGGAGAACAGAGAGTAGGGTAGAGAGACTTATCTCGTTTTTCACCGGTTTGAAGTCGAGTACTTTTGGACCGACTTGGGAGAGCTTCATGTCTCCTTTTGTATGGTAGAGGTCCTTGAGGCCATATTGGAGGATAAAGCTGATAAACCGCGGGTAGGGAACAGTGTTGGGGCGGTCAGGCGTCTCAACACTAACCATCATGTCTTCAAAAATGACTCGTTCATAATCGACATGTAAGCCCTTGAGTAGAGAATAGGCCATGGAACACTGAGTCTTTGAATCTTGGTCAGTAGAGTCGGTTTTCGCTGTCATGTAGCTGATAACATGAGCGAAAATAAAGTTGATCTCTGAAGGTATTTTATTCTTCAGGACCGTGGTGATCTTCTTCTCAGGTTGGCTGTCTCGGTCGGTGTTCCAGATGTATTTCATCTTGTCAAGGAAGGAGATGATTTCCTTCTTTCCTTCAGCAGAATTCGGGTCAGGGAATGAAACGAAAGGATTTTGTTTGTTGCCAGCAGGGAGGTTCAGGGCTGCGCAAATTGCAGCAGGTGAAATGGTTTTGTGACAGAACTCGGTGTGAAAACCGATGACTGAGAATTCCTTATTGGTTTTGGCAGAGGTAGCAGTGGCAAGAGGGCAAGTCTTAATGAAGTTCATGCGATGGAGGAGTGTTGGTCATCGCTGTGGCAAGAGGGCAAGTCTTGATGAAGTTCACAACGTCAGTTAGATGGGGGGAAGGTTTCTTCTTTAGAAATTCGAGAAGAGCGTAATGGTTGTTGCTAACAAACGTGATTTGATGAAGGCCATGCTTCATGTTTTCAGCTCTTGTCATGGTGGAAGTAGCAGTAGCATTAGTGGTAGCAGCCATTTCTGTGAGAAGAAGAGTATAGAGAAAAATATGAAACAAATTCTTAGAATGGAAATAGGTTTCCAAAATAAGGGTTTTTACAGTTTCCTTTTGGGGAAAGAAGATGTAAAAATAGGGTTTCTAGTTTAAAAAGTTCAAAACTAGTGAAATTCTTGTTTTCGAGTTTCCTTTAAGGAAAGGATTTTGGAAAAACGTATGAAGTTTAAGTTTATGATTTTTAGTACAAACTTAAAAGAAAAACTTATTTTTAAGTTCTGTTTCTATGAGCATGAAGAAGATGATCATAAGTTTAGAAACACATTTTATTGATCTTTTAAAAATAAGTGTAAGATCAAAACAAGATAGAAGAATATGTTTGGGAGATATATTAACCTGTTGTTGATTGTTTGAAGAATAAAACACAATAATTCACACAATAATCCGAGAAAACAAGAATGCAAGGAGGTTCTTTCTGCGTTTGAGAGTTCGAGAGCGTAAAAGGAAAAAAAAATATAAACAAGAAGTGTTTATATAGTGAGAGTAGAGAGAGAAAGTGATGAGCGGGAAAAGTTACTCATCATGACACAGACACGTCCTACGAAGCGTATTGGTCAAGAATGAAAATAGACGAACGTGTCAGAGAAAAAGGCGTGCCATAGGTTATCCATTTTGATGACGTCACAACTGTCCTTTCACAATTCTAAGTTATCTCTAAAGGTTTTGAAAGTCTCAGGGATAATTTAAAAGAAATCACTAATGAGAAATATCAGTGAGCATAGTTATTTCAAAAAGAATCACCGAAGGAAGAGATATTCAGCGATGCAAAATATTTTGAAATTCTGCATGCTGAAGTAAACTTCATCGATTGGAGAGAGAGAAGTGTTAATGCCAAAAATCGTCCAGAAGGGTAACTTAAGGTTGATTGTGGAGCTTAACAACTAAAGAATAGGACTCTTCCGACAAAGCGTACGACAAAGGCAAAAAATGTTAATAAGACAGAGATTTTTGTGACGCGGGAAAAACCTCAACGAGGAAAAAACCCGCGGACGACTGTGGAAGTCGTCGCTGCACTATGGTCGCCAAACAGGGGCGATGTCCTTACGTTTCGGGTGTCGAGAATACAAAGATTACAATTCAAATAAAAGAAAGACTTTAAATGTAAAGTAACAAGTGTATCAAATGTAGAAAACTGGTGTGTCGTGTGTAAAAACAATGTGTCGTGTGTAAGTTTGTGCGTCAAGAGCGATCTGTTGAGAGAGAATTCTATGCTTCGAGTGTTCTTCAGAGTTCGGATGATTCAAGGTGATGTGTGATGCCCCCTGACGTTGTCGGGTGCTTTAATTGATTTCATAAATGATTCGTGTAACGGACGTCGATTTTAATGCTATTAATGGCCTTCGTCAGTTATAGCCGTTGGTCATCAATGACATTGATTCCTGCATTAAACAATGGAAAAACGTAACAGTAATATTGCACGTTAGTCGGTCGAGATCGCAAGGTTTCATACGACGGTCGCGTAAACTAGACAACTTCATGGCCGAGTGTCGTGAGGTAAACAACTTTTGATTTTAACTTTGGTCAAAAGATAAAGTGCTATGATTTTACCTTGCTACGAAAAAGTGTAATAAATGTTTTCCTTACCTTGGTCGTGGTCGAGGCTAGTGAATTTTTACCCAAACAGTTTTCCCCCAAAATTTAAAAATAGAATGACAAATTCAAATTTTAAATTTTGTCAGCTAGACGTATAGGGTCGTGACATGTGTCAAAAATTACCTTAGTTTCCTTGGAACTGGATCGGTCCAATTCCAACTAGAGAGGAAGTCGAAAATGGGATAAGATCGTGACGTCACGCTGACGCACGATCATGCTTAGCAGTTGTCATCGCCAGGTGTCGACGATCCGTGTGTGCATACGAAAAGATAAAGGCACGTGTCGATCATCGGGGGACTCGACCTGACATGATTATTTACATAAATAGATACCGCAATGGATCTTTTCCTTTTTACGATTTCAGAGAGTTTTAGAGAGAGATTCTTCTTGATTTCTTGTTGTTCTTCGTCCAATCTTTTCCAAACCTGCAAGAATTTTCGATTTGACTAGGAACTTCGACGTTTAGAGCGCCTATATAAGGTACGACACTCATCCTTTGTATGCGTCGTAAGTCGATAGCTAGAAAGCCTAGGAAAAACTGGGATATTTGGGGTTTTTCTGAACGTCAAACTTGGTTAACCGGGTTCTCGATGTTGACAGAACCTATGAGCACCATCCGAGATCAAGATGATCTCGATGACTTTAGGAGTTTAGCCAAAATCCCTGCGGGGATTACTGTGAGCAAGGTCGGTCAAGTTCGATCGAAGATGTGCCCCGAGGGGTACGTCGTGATCTACAAGTACCCATTCAAGATATGATTCCACTGGCCATATTCGCCTCTAGCCAAGGCGTTTATGTGCGAGTTTGACTTATCGCCAGGGCAACTGATACCCAATTCTGGCGAGTTATACAGGTCATCGAGCGACTTACTTCAAATTGGGAGTCGCCGATGAACGTGACGGACCTACAAACGGCTTACTAGGTCAAGAAAGACACAAACCACCGCTACAGCTTGTTTTCCAAACACAAGGGCGATCGTACCTTGGTTCTGAAAACTATGGTTAATGACCGCAAATGGAAGACCAGGTATGTACTTGTGCGGGTAGCGACGCTGGACCCTGAAAGTGACAGGATCAGGTCCGGTTGGAACATGGCAGGTGAGTTTCAGTATTGATCGAGTGTTTTTATCGTATTTATTTGTTTATCAACTAATTTTCTCCTTTATGTTCTTGTAAATCAACTTTGACAAGGTGGTGCCCAACGAAGACTCCAAGGCTAAGATCGAGAAGTTCTTGGAGATCATTCCAGACGATCGATTGTTCGTCACATGTCGTTTGGTAGACGAAGACGATGACTTGGTCTTCTTGAGCAAGAGACTTCAGGGGAGTCGAGAGGAAGAGAAGACAGAGGAAGAAGAGGAAAAAGAAGAGGAAGATGAGACAGAGGAGGAGGTAGAGATGACCGGTAAGTGTACCCTACTCCGCTCCACTTGCTTTTTCCACTACTTTAGTTACTTAATTGTTCTTCCTTTCTTACTGTACAGGAAAATCTCAAGCAAAGATGACGCCTGCGGCTGCCAAGAAGGCAGCTTAAGTTGAGCTGGCCCATCAGGGCAGAGAAAAGAGGAAGGTGATCCCGACAACTGGGCCGGGTGTCCTCAAGAAGACGAGGACGAAGATCCTGAGGGAACCGTCTTCGAAGGTCAGCGGCTCGTCAAGAGTCGTTAGTCCTGAGAAGGCGAAGGCGGCGATCGCGACTCTTGAGAAGGCGAAGGTGTCTTCCGATGCGATCGATGCAATGTCTATCAGCCCGGCGCTCCAGGCGACAAAGACGGCGTCTGTGTCTACGACGTCGACCCGTATAGCGGCCGACAAGGGAAAGGGTCACCCGACCGCGGAAAAGGAAGTCACGACGGTTAATTTTACATTGTCGTCAGACTTCTTAGCTGATAATGTCCTAGACGGGACGAGATTGTTTCCGCATTTGGGGAAATATTAGCTCCCATCTTTCGAGGAGCGTTTTCGAGGGGTCTCCGTCGAAGATACGGGAGCGCACGTTCCCGGACTGGCGTTCTTGGTAAGTCACTCTTTTCAAGACTTAGATTATTTTATAGTTGTTTAGCTTTGTCAAATGTTTGCTAACATGTGTCTTACATTTTTTCAGACATTTCAGTCTTCTTTGGCCCTGCACGCCGAGACGACGAAGATAGAAGGTCTAGTGTCCTCTGCTCTTAAGAGAGAGGACGCTTCGTTGGTGACGGAGAAGTCCGCTCTGGCATATGCCGAGGATCTGTCGGTACGACTCGACGATGCCCTAAATGCGTTGGAGGCTGAGGGACATGCTAAGGATGAGGCGAACCATTGCCTGAAGCTTTCTTTATCCCTGCTCGCCGAACAAAGGAAAGATTTGGACAGGACTAAGGAATCTCTGGCTGCGAGCTAAACAGAAGCTGAAGATTCTAAGTCCAGGGTGGCTAGTCTGGAAAAAGAGGTCGAGGAGCTGAAGGACGAGGTTAAGTCTGTCTTTGCTTTTGCTCAACTTACTGCGCGTGCGGCGATCATGCGACGCCACATATTGGGCAAGAATCCCCTGGCCTCGGCTTCGGACGAGCTGGACCTATTCTACAGGGAGGTCGGGACCGAGAGAGATCACGACTCAGACGATGAGAAGGAGGTCGAGGAGGAGGAAGGTCCTCGGGGTGAGGCGTCAGGCAAGGATGCGACCGACGCTGCTCCCCAGTCTTAGAAAATATCTTTGTTATTTTTGTTTCTTGCTGCTCGACCGTTGGTGGTCGAGTTATTTGGGATGTAAATGACAGTTTATCCAATGAATCAAATTTCTTTTGGATTTGTGTCTTATACAATTTGTGAATAAATACAACATCAATTGTGAAATTCACCAAGTATAGAATGAACAACAAAAAGTGCGACTTAGGCATCCATCGTAATACATAAGTCATAAGACTTTTAAATCGTGTTGGCAAACATAAGCACATGCGATCACAACATTCATTCAGAACATGAATTACTTCTAAGTTAGAAAACTGAAATCATGGGGTCGTTAGACCTTGTGGTCGTACGACTAGATCATATGATGAACTTGAATCACGCATTCCTGTGATAGGATAATCGAGTTATAGACCCAATCGCTTATGTCGTGCGATCCTGCGAGACTAAAGTCGTGTAGTAGATTTAGCAACTCATGTCGTGCGATCTACGATAAAACAATGTTAGAGGTTGGTCGTTGGCTAGCCAATGACCCTCTGATGCTTAAGTCAGTAATCGTCGTGATAAGAAATCGTATGAAAGAAGGATAAGGACTTAGAAAAAAAATACCTTCTCAGATTTTTCCTGTTTAGGGGGGGGGGGGGGGTATTTGCCCCTCGTCATTTATCACCGTATTCCTTTCAGGAGCAAATAGGTTTAAATGACGGGTCGACACTGAGCTTTTGGGAATTGATGCCAAGGTCTATGTCGACCTTGTCTTCGTGCGACCATGCAAAATAGTCGGCATGTTCCTGCAAGAAAGACAGTAGTTTGTCTCTAAGGTTAGGGATAAAAAGACGAACCTGCAAGACCTTATGATCAGGCCTACTCTGGTCCAGGATGATTTCCTCGACCCGTGACTGCTAGACGGGCTACTTCTGCGGCTTCAGAGTGGTCTTGTAGCAGTCCCGGGAGACTTTCGGCTCACTTTTGATTTCTTGGACTCCCCATGGCGTAGGGAACTTCATGGTATGATGTTACGTCGAGGGAATGACTTTCATTTCATGGATCCATGGTCGACCTAAGATGATGTTATAGGCCGACGCACAGTCGATGACGTTGAACTTGGTCTGCTTGTTGACTCCTCCGGCATAGACAGGCAAGGTGATCTCTCCAAAGGTGCTTGTCGCGTCTCCATTGAAACCGACCAAGGTTGTCGAGCGTCGGGTGATTTCCGATCGATCGATTCCCATGGCCTTGATGGTATCAAGGAAGATGACATTTGCTGAACTACCTCCATCGACCAAGACTCGTCGGGTTAAACAGTTACCAATCGTGAGTTGAATGATCAACCCGTCATGATGCTTGCAATACGAATCACCGAGGCCGTCCTGGTCGAATGAAATCTTCATGGTTTCTAACTCCAGATCTTCTTTGGGTCTAGATGAACGCGGGATAGGCCGATCGTCAGGTGCCTGGCTGGCATGGCGTTTGGCCGCGGAGTACGTCAGACCGCATATGTCAGACCCACCAGTTATGCAATTGAAGACCTTCGTGTGATCGGGAGTCGGCGGTCGAGCGTCGTTAGCTGGAGTAACGACGTCGTCGATGATCTTTTTGAGACTGCCTTTCGGGACGTGATATGCCATCTCCTTTTTGAGAGCTATGCAGTCATCTGTCATGTGACCGTGGTCGACGTGGAAGTCGCACCACTTTGATTTGTCTTTCCTATCGTCATCTTGGTCGGACTTCTATGGCCACCGGATGGTCGCCTGGACGGTCTTCAGAGATTCGACCAAGTCCTTAATAGTCCCTTTGAATCCGTAGGAGGATATCTTAGGGTACTGAGGAAATTTGGTCGCAGTCTTGGATTCCGCTTTCGTCTTGAATCGGACGTTCGAGATTTGTCGAGCAAACTCTAGCCTGGATAATGCCTTCGTTTTGAACTCTGGTTTCCTCACACCTAACGATCTTTTGTCGTCGGTATGCTTACGAGGAAAGGCAGTATCGTCTTCCACCCTCATATAAGCAAGGGTTCTGGCTCGGACGTCTTCGAAATTCTCCGGGGGATACTTGGTCAGATCAGTGTATAAACCCGAACTGTCGTCTAAACTACGTTTATAAGCTTCGATCGCGGACTTGACGTCACAATTGCGGACACTGATCATCTTAGCGTTAAACCTGTTGAAATAACTCCAGATGGATTCACCGGTCTTCTGAATGACATAATACAGATCGCTGGTCTGCTTCTCCATCTTGCTACTACTGGCGAATTGCTAGGAGAATTGGTTCACTAACTCAGCGAACGACCCGATGGATTTGGGTGTGAGGTTAATCAACCACTGGAGGGCAGGACATGTGAGGGTCGCCCTGAAACTCTTGCACATACAGACTTCTTGATACATGTGTGGAATCGAGACCGTCCACATTAGCTGCTTGTATTGCGCGATGTGCTTCGTCGGATCGGTGATCCCCGAATACTTGGGCGTGAAAGACGGGATATTATACTTCTTCGGGACATCGACTGTCGCGATCTTGTCGATGAAGGGAGACGCCTGGTATCCCGAGCAAGGCTCGACGTCTACGGGCACGGCTGCCCCTTGCAGCTTAGCAAGCAAGGACATGACACATTGTTGGTCCCGAAGGGCTATACAAGTTTGTAGAAGGGGGGGTTGAATACAAACACTAAGATTTTACTTTTCTAAACTGTTTATTGATAAATCATTAACAATTTACATCTTGTTGCGGAAACAAGATTAAGGATAAACCTAAATCTAAACAAGTTGGAACACTAAGTTTCTTGCACTAAGAAAGAGAAGGAAATTACTAATAATAACCTATCTCAAGATAAGAAGGATGAACTTGTCCAGAGCTAGCAAGTTACATCAAAATGAAGTGAGTTCTGCTTCTTATATACTGCATGCATTTAATGCATGGCAGTTTACACTTTACACGTGGCAACAGCTCATTGGTTGTACGACATTGACCTTTGTTGACAACCTTAGTAGCCGCATGTTTGAACAGTGTAGTATCAGAGTGGTTGTACGATTTCAGACAATAAGGAGTTTCTTTTCTGACATATCGTACGGAGTCGTGCAATGGTGGTTAAGACAAAAGTACTTTGTACGGAGGACTTTATGATCAACTTTTCGTTGATTCAGCGATCTATCATTCTATATCCGCGAATGATAGAGTTTAGCGATGGCTAAAGTCTTGTACTTGATACTTCACGTTGAGTGGACAAATCTGAGTCTTCGCTGATCCGCATCGGTTCATTAGGAGACTTTTCACTGGTTCGTGAGCTTGATCTTCGACTTCAGCGTAGAACCTATGTTGACGTGAAACTTGTCTTCAGGGATCATAAGTAAACAGCTAACTTATCAGCGATCACCATATGTACTGAACAGACTCAGAGCATTATGGTGAACAGTGTTCGCTGAATGTTTAATCTAAAGAGTGAGAGTTCCTATCAGCGGTACTGTAAGATCTTAGTACTTATCAGCGATAGTGAAACTCTGATACATATTGTTCACTTACAATTTTCACTAAGTATAAAAGAGAGGGTCATTATCAAATCACTGAGGGTTTGGATCGACAATCTCCCCCTATTTGATTATGACATAGAAACAAAGAAAATTGCTATTTAATGAAAACATAAGGATAAAAAGAACTCATAAAATATTTGTCCCTTTTACTGTTTTCTGGGATCTTTTCTGTACTGATGGAGTAAAGTACGTTCGCTGAAATTTTTCTTTAAACATCGTAAAGATTACAGATAGAAGTGAAAAAATTACAAGTACAGCTAATACAATTACAAGTACAAAAGAATAACTGATACAATAGAAGAATGAGGCGATCCTATCAGCTTATAGAGGTTCTTCCTTAATGAGTTGTTCATCAAGGGTCATTGACGTGGGAATCATCCAGTCAGGGACATTTACTCCTTGATTTCTTTTGTTCAGCGCTTCTTCAAAAATCAAGGGTTTAAGATGTCGTGCCTGAATGTCGTTCTTGAAGTCACATCAGTAGATGAGATCTTTCAGCTGTTCGATGGGAGTGATGGGAAGTTCAGAGATACGTTGAAAACACTTTCGTCCATCCCAGTCATTGAAGAATATCCCGTAGGGTTTGCTTAAAACTTTTCCAGGGATGAAAGTCTCATCAGGAGGAAGAGATATGTCAAGTGTAGAAAGGTCTGGTTCAGGACCAAGTACTTCTTCCATAGAAAAACCAATACCTGTTTCATTTCGAATACGAGGACCATCTTCTGAAGATTTAGACTTTTTCTTTGCAGAGGCCCTTCGTTTCTGACTTTCGAGAGGAGGAGGAGGAGGAATTTCCACACAAGAATAGACTAAGTCGATCTGCTTGTTTATCAGCTTTTCAAAATGATCCTTGTACTTAGACTGAGACTTCTGGATGGTTAATCTGATCTCCAACCATTCAGAGAGACCGTACTGCGTGATAGCTTCAGCATAGAATTTTTCGTACATTACGTCTTCTCTGAATATCTCGATTTCAGCGATAGAAACTTTGATGGTTGATCTTCCAGATACGAGTACCTTGATTATTCTGGAAGGTCGAAGTCTGAAGTGTACCTTTTTGTTGCACCAGGCTAGGGTAGATTGAGACACAGTTCTCTTTTCTTCAACGATCTTCTTGGCTTCTTCCCATAGCTGACGTTGAATTTCGATTGGTGCTCTTTTCAGCTTGGGGTCTTTTACTGATCGTTGAGTAAGCTGGATGGCGTATTCTCTGTCTTTTTCTTCAGCTTCCCTTCTTTCAGCGATTAGGCGTTCAGCTCTGAGGTGATCCTTGTATTCCCTTTTTGAAAGTTTGAACTTTTTAGGAATAGAAGGAAGTTGATCACGCTTCAGAATGATTCGCTGATCCTCGAACTTCTTTACCATCTCATCTTTTCTTTTCTGATCCTCTTCACTTAGCTTTTGAGGAGCATGAGAAGGTCTGTTTTTGTGAGAGAGTATTTGTTCTTCCGGTTCATCAGTCTTAGAATTCAAATCTAAGACCGGGATTATTTCTTCAGCGTTGGGAGCTGGAATTATTGTTGGTGAAGTCGTAGCTGTAGGAGCTTCAGCGATATCCTCTGTTAGCTTCAATCTTCCTAATCATAGAAGTATTTAGAAGTAGTGAAAAATAGGCTAAGTGAAGAAAGCCTCTTACAGAGGCTCTGCCGACATTACCGAGAAATCAAGGTCAAGAAGCTACAGAAGCAGCAGAGGCTTCCTACAGAAGCTCTGTCATACGCACAAAGAAGACCAAAGACTCGGAATCCGGCAAAGACTGCTCCACAGAGGACCAGACCGCAGAACCTCTGTAATTCATTACAGAGCCTCTGTGGTCTTCTATGAAGACTTGGAAGATATTACTGGATACGTTCATCAACTTGCATGGAAAAGTACTGTCAAAACACGTGTCAAGCTCTGAGTGGACTCAATAGGGCATGGTACAAAATAGACGTCTGTGCCATTTAATGCATTTACCAATAGTACATCTGCTCCATTAAATGCGCATGGCTCAAACAACTGCTCACACCATCCAGTCCACTGTTCACACCATCCAGTTTACTATTCATGCCGTAAAAGGAACAGTGACCAACTTCATAGTCTTCTAAGAGTAGTATAAAAGGAAGTCTCATGTTGAGATCTTCCTAACGACGAATAGACAAGGAATCACTAATACTCTCAAACTTTATTGTCAAATATCTGAGTGTTATATTCTCACACACCAACAGTTCTTAATCTGTTCTTCGTGTTGTTATTATATATTGAATAACAGTAACTGTTCAAGAAATCCTTTTCATTCTTTACTGTTTTCTTTATATATGTGCGTTCTAATATCTATCAAACATATCTGTTAGTTTAATACGCTTCCGCATCAAACTCTAAACTCAACTAATAGACTGTTAATCTTGATTAAGCGTATCTGGGTTCCAACAATTGGTATCAGAGCCTTCCTTGATTTTCAATATCAAGTGATCCACTTATCAAGACTCTTGATAGATATTATTGAGATTTAAAATTGTGTCTGGAAACTGCTTAAACCCAGAAAATCTTCAAGCTCATCGAAGTAACTCTTTAGTCATACTTTCTTTCTAAAATCTTCAAATGACAAATACAAATAATTTCTTTACTACTGGTTCTCTCACTAAACCTCCTACTCTCCTTCGAGATGAGTATCCTCAGTGGAAAATAAGAATGGTCCATTTTTTCGAGGGTACTGAAAAAAATCAAGTACAATATATGTACAATCCTCCTCCTATTCCCATGACAGTAGTACCTCGTATACCTGCTACTGCTGAATCTGCCGAAATCCCCGAACATCAAAAACCAAAGCCAAAAGGGGAGTGGTCAACCGAAGATAAAGCAGAAGATGAAGTTGCTCAGAAAACCAAGAGGACATTAATTATGGCAATACCCAACGAACTCTTTCAATCCTTGGATTCATGTGAAACAGCGCATGATCTGTGGAAAGAACTGGAAAGACAGTTGGAAGGAGGTGCTAAAACACAAAAAAACCGAAGAACACAGTACATCAATGAATATCATGCATTCAAAGCCTCTGCAACAGAATCTCTGCAAACAACATACGACATATTCAACTCTCTAATCAACCAGTGCAGAAAATCAGGCATTGACAGAACTTCTGAAGAAAACAATGTCATGTTTTTAAAAAGTCTAAATGAAGAATGGCTCCAGCTGTCTATGTCCCTACAGACAAATCAGGATCTAGACACCTGGACTCTCTCTGATCTTTACGGAACATTAGCCGCACAAGAACCTCAGATAGCACAGGCTAAAACACTAACCATTGCACCATATGCATTGGTTAGTAAAACTAAAGAGGATGCACAGAGACCAAGAAATGATAAAGCCACAGAGGAGAAGAAGAAGGAGAAGAAGAAAATGGTGATAATTGACAGTGAAGAAGAAGAAGAGCAAGCAGAAAAGGAAATAACTCTTGCGTCACTAGCTAAATCTTTAGCTCTATTGACAAAAGAGTTCAGAGGAAACAGAAGAGGTTCCGGAAATGAAAGATATGATAGAGAAAACCAAGATGACAGAAGAGACAACAGAAGAGATGACAGAAGAGGAGAAGAATCAAGTGGCCGACAGAGGTCAAGCGATAGAAATTACAGAGGGAATGACCGACAGAGGTCAAATGACTCGGTAAGCCACACGCAGCAAGAATGCTACAAGTGCGGCAAACCTGGTCACTATGCAAATGAATGTAGATCAGAGAAAGGCGGAGACCTACAGAAGTCCAATGATCGAACAGGAAACACTCCTCAAGGGTGTTTTAACTGCGGAAAACCAGGCCATTTTGCGAATGAATGCAGAAGCAGATCAAATCGCCCACAGAGGGACTCTGCTTTCTACAAAAAGAAAGCCGAATATTATGCTCAAAAATCCTTAATGGCAAAAGGACATTCTGAGGAGAACACCGAAGACTTCCAGTCAGACTCTACTTCTGATGATGAACATACCGCTAATGCCCTCTTCTGTGGCATGGCAGAAGTCGACTCCTGCACTGACTGTGAGGTATCCACTTCAAATTCCAACTCTTGTATTACCTCTGTAGATGATAATGCACTTAGAATTAACATTGAATTAATTGAACTGAAAGAGATAAATCAAAGTATTCAGAAAAGACTCACTTTCAATGAGAGAGAAGTACGGCTTCTCACTCAAGAAAAAGCAAAGATTTTTGAGGACAAAGAGAGAATAGAAATGAATTGGAACAAAACTCTAGATCCTTTAAAAAAACAAATTTCTGAATTAACCAATACTTTAAAAGATAAAACAAAAGAACTTTCAGTTTCAAGGAGCGAAACTACTGACATAAGAGCTCTTAAAGAATACTTTCAAAGAGAAAGAGAGGTATTATGGCAAGATTTACTCAGAAGAGAAGTTTTGCTTAAAAACTATAAAGATGCACAGAAAGTTTATGAAAAAATAAACTCACAAATAGGGAGACGAGGTATAGGGTATGATGATATCACCCTAGGTGTTGAAGGCAAAAGAAACAAGCCTCTGTCCTCGTTATTTGTGATTGGAAAAACAAACAAACCAGATTTTCCAAATCTAATCTCTGTAAGCAAACGGGCGAAAATCTCTGTGGATCCTTACTTGAAGAAACATAAGAAGATGATTAACGTGTGGTTTGAAAACCCAGACTCATCATCTTCAACCTCTGTCAATAGAGGTATCAAACCAAAGAAATATCTGAAAACAGAAGATCAGATTGGTATCTTCAAGTTTGGTAAACCAGAGACCCAAACACAAGTTGCTTTTGTCTGTTTGATAAACGTTGAAAAGAAATTATCAGCAGAAGCTCCTGAGTTTAAACCCATTTTTTCAGAAGAAAACTTTAAAAATTTAATTGAAAAAGAAATTTTGGAAATATGGAAATCAAGCGTTTTAGAAAATTTCTGTACATCTTCTATAGATAAAACTCTCACTGAAGAAATCTTATTAGAAACATCTGCAATCTATGAAAACTATTCTACAGAGGAAGAAAGCTCGTACGATACATGCTCAGAAAATCCAGCCTCTATTGAAAGAATTGACTCAACCTCTGCATACGAGGACGATTCATCCTCTGACAACTCAGAGACTGATTTCAAATCAGGGATAATTCACTGTGACACAGAGGATGTCAAATTCTCCTCTGAAGTTCCTCACAGAACTATTTCTCCAAAAGAGAAACTCACAGAGATTCCAATCTGCCAAGATTTTATAAAATTGAATCTACATATCAAAACCTCTGCTGAGCTTAAAATGTTACAGAAGACCTCTATTGATCCTATAAGTTCTAGATTTTCAAAACCCAAGGTTAATAAATCTTTTTCTTCTGTGACAGTGATGAAAGAAGTTCACCACAGAAGCAACCCACAGAAGGCAGGTCCTAAACAGAGCTTTTGCAAACAACATTCGAGTATTCATAGATCTTCTAGTAATAGGAAATCTAATGTAAAGAAAGAATGTAATGCCTCTGTGGCTGAGTTTAAAAAGTTCAATGAAAAGTTCAAGCAAATTACATCTCATATTCAATACTGTCATTGCTTTGATCTTATGTCTAAACTTAATAATCATTTTTCAAGTCAAGTCTGTTTACTCTCTACGACAATTCAAAAGTCAAATCCCACAAAGAAACAATCTGACTCTTCTTTAGAGAACAAAATGTATTTCAAGAATGCCAAGGCAAACTTGAAAAACTCTAACAATATTGGACCCATATGGATATGGGTACCTAAATCTCTGTGATTATCCTGTAGAAGAAGTATGTGCCAATCTGGTATCTAGACTCCGGATGCTCAAGGCACATGACTGGTGACAGAAGTGCACTATCCACGTACAAAGAAACACAAGATGGTGGATCTGTGACTTTTGGAGACAACAAGAAAGGACACATAAAAGGCTATGGAGTCATAAGGAAAGAAGACGTTTCTGTATACAAAGTTGCATATGTGGATGGCCTTAAGCACAACCTACTCAGTGTAAGTCAACTTTGTGATACAGGATTCAATGTGTTGTTCAAAAGAACTTTTTGCTCTCTACAAAGTGAAGAAACAAGTATGGAACTTCTGCGAGCTGAAAGAATAGGTGATCTATATCTAATGAACTTCAACTCAAAGAACAAAGACAAAGTTTGCCTTGTTGCCTGCAAAAGTGAAGAAGCCTGGTTATGGCACAACAGGTTCTGTCACTTAAATTTTCACACATTGGAAAAACTGGTCAAACTTGATCTAGTTAAAGGTTTGCCAAATGTTAAATTCAATAAGGATCATTTATGTTCTGCCTGTGAGATGGGAAAACTCAAAAGAGCTTCCCACAAAGGCAAAACAGATGTATCTTGCACTAAACCTCTGTACATGCTTCATGTCGACCTCTGCGGTCCCATTGCCATACAGAGCCTAGGTGGCAAGAAATACATACTTGTCCTAATTGATGAGTATTCGCGTTTCACATGGGTTGAATTCGTTAGAAAGAAATCAGATGTTCCAAATATATTGATAAATCTAATGAAAAGAATCCAAGTTCTTTATAATTGCAGAATACAGAAGTTAAGAAGTGACAATGGCACAGAATTTAAAAACTCTGTCATTGAAGCCTATCTTTCAACAGAAGGAATATCACAGAACTTCTCTGCAGCTCGCACTCCACAACAGAACGGTGTTGTCGAAAGAAAAAATCGAACACTTGTGGAAGCCGCAAGAACTATGATGTCAGCATGCGGATTATCAATGAACTTTTGGGCAGAAGCAATTTCTACTGCGTGTTATACTCAAAATCGATCAACCATTGTGAAAAGACACCTCAAGACGCCTTACGAATTGATTAACAAACGGCGGCCAAACATCAAATTTTTCCATGTATTCGGATGCAAATGCTTCGTCTTAAACGACAGAGATTCAAGAGGAAAGTTTGATGTAAAAGCAGATGAAGGCAAATTCATTGGATACTCTGCCACTTCCAAAGCCTACAGAACATTCCTTACAAAATCTCACAAGATTGTAGAAAGCATCAATGTTTCTTTTGATGATTCATTCCAAATGACTTCTGAACAAATCAGTTCAGAACTCGGAATTAAAGGGAAATCCTCTGTCATCTCACGAGCAAAAGAAGACTTGGATCTTCTATTTTTAGAGATGCTCAACGAAAACATTGATCCTTCTGTTGGAACAATCAGAGTTTCTGAAGAACCATCCTCTGTCGAACAAAATCCTACAGGTTTGTCTCTAACTGGTCCTAAATATGCTTCATCTTCTTCTGTACATACTACAGATGCAATTGCCGAAGCAGAAGAAAGTGCAGAAGATGAAACATCAAGGAAAACGACCACAGAAGCTGCACAAACCACAGAAGAACCAATTACAGAGGAAATCGAGGACCAAGACTATACGTCCTCAGAGGAACAAACTCCACCACCACTCATACCAATCATTCCACAAACGGTAGAATCAACTACCAAGGCACGAAGAACAACAGAGGCTACACAAAAAGAAACACAAGAAGTCTCTAAAGAAAGTCTGAATGACATTGATGATCATCTTCCACGCACAACTCAATGGACAAAAAGCCATCCTCCAAGCCAAATAATCGGAGAACCTTCTGACGCAGTAAAAACAAGGTCTGCCACTGCTAACTTTTGTTTCTTTACAAATTTTATTAGTGTGATAGAACCAAAGAAGATTTCTGAAGCCCTAGATGACCCAAACTGGGTAGACGCCATGCAAGAAGAACTTTTGCAATTTGAGCGTAACAGAGTATGGACTCTAGTACCTCTGCCAAGAGGAAAACAGGCCATTGGGACTAAATGGGTCTACATAAATAAGAAGGATGAAGATGGAGTGGTCATCAGAAACAAAGCAAGATTAGTAGCAAAGGGATATAGACAAGAAGAAGGCATAGACTACGATGAAACTTTTGCCCCTGTCGCACGGCTCGAAGCAATAAGAATATTCTTAGCCTTCGCAGCCCACAGAGGTTTTAAAGTCTATCAGATGGACGTAAAATCAGCTTTTCTCAACGGTGAAATCCAAGAAGAGGTCTACGTTAATCAGCCACCAGGATTTGAAAGCTCAAAGTTTCCAAGGCATGTATACTACCTTGAAAAAGCTTTATATGGACTGAAACAGGCTCCACGAGCATGGTATGAACGACTTTCTACCTTTCTTCTAGTCAATGGTTACAACATAGGTACAACAGATACTACCTTATTCTATAAACGCAAAAGTAGTGAGATAATGCTTGTACAAATATACGTAGATGACATAATTTTTGGGTCTACTAATTCAGAAGAGTGTAAAAGATTTGAAAAACTCATGCAGAGTGAGTTTGAAATGAGTATGATGGGAGAATTAACTTTCTTCCTCGGACTCCAAGTCAAACAATCATCAGAGGGAATTTTTATAAATCAAGCTAAATATGTCTCTGACATTCTTTCCAAGTATAGCTTCTCTGATGCCTCTGCAATGAAAACTCCAATGGCCACTGGAAACAAGTTATTCTTAGATTCAGATGGCATCTCTGTAGAATGCACTCTCTACAGAGGCATGATTGGATCTCTGTTATACTTAACAGCAAGCAGACCTGACATTATGCATGCCACATGTCTCTGTGCACGCTATCAAGCTAATCCAAAGAAATCACATTATGATGCCGTAAAGAGAATCTTTAGATACCTAAAAGGGACCAAAAATCTTGGTCTCTGGTATCCACAGAACTCTGGTTTTGGTCTTAAAGCTTATACAGATTTAGACTATGGAGGATGCATGCTCGACAGAAAGAGTACCTCTGGGAGTTGTCAATTCCTAGGTGGTAAACTAGTCAGTTGGACCTCCAAGAAGCAGAATTGTGTTTCCACATCCACTGCAGAAGCTGAATATGTTGCTGCCGCTAGCTGTTGTTCTCAGGTTCTATGGATGAAGACTCAGCTAAAAGACTACGGCCACATTCTGTTCAAAATACCCATCTTCTGCGATTCCAAAAGTGCTATTGCTATCTCTGCCAACCCTGTGCAACACTCAAAAACCAAGCATATCGATATAAGGTATCACTTCTTGAAACATCATGTTGAATACGGTACAATCGAAATGCATTTTGTGCCCACAGAATATCAACTCGCTTACTTATTCACCAAAGCACTAGACGAGAAAAGATTCAACTTCTTGGTGGGTAAGATAGGAATGATTAACATGGTGTGAAAATCCTCAGTAAGTATAGTTTTATATTCTGTAAATAATAAGTAAATACATTGCTTAATTTATTGCTTTGATTGATTCTACTTCTGTATGTAAATTCTTAAAACCTTAAATAGTTCTTAAAATCACAGAGCTTCTGTAAGTCAACTCAGAACCTCTGACGACCCCTACAGAACCTATGAAAAACCATGACCTATGTTCTATGCAAAACTTATCATTCTTTGATCCAAGCATAGGTCAAAACCGAGTCCTATGACACCCCCGCGTTTAGGTGTCCCCCTAGGAACAATGATAGCAAAACCTCTTTCCACTCAAGCAGAAAAAGATCAAAAGTTAGCCAAACAAATGGCTATTCAGCTCAGCTTCATAGCCAAACGCGCAGAAATAATGGGAAAGAAGTCTTCATCAAGAACCTCTGCATCTACTCCAAAAGCAAAGAAGAGAAAAACTGTAGAAGGCACCTCAACAAGCACTACAGAAGATCGACCTTCACCTCCCCATGCCACAGAGATTGGCTCCTTTGCTCCTCCCCTTTTCACAAAACAGAAAAAGAAGAGATCCAAATCAACAGAGGAAGGGGCACCAAAACCAAAAAGGAGGAAAACCAAAAAGAAGCATGGTAAAACACTTAAAAAGTTGTTTACCATTGCAGAAGAGGAAATCATTGAGGGAGAAACTGCAGAAGAAGAAGTTGCAGAAGTAGGAATGACAGAAGAAGGATATCAATCACCCTATCAATCTCCAGATAGATTTGCTCACCAAGGAGACCTGAATGATTTCCTACAGAACCCCGAAATTGCAAACACCCTTAATACAGCAGGGTGGACGGCACAACCTCTCGACCACCACACTCCAGAAGAACAAGATTTCTTCATTTCTGGCATTGACACACATCTACACGAAGATGACACAACACCCAGAAATCAACCAGCCGAAACCCCTGTGATTTTACAAAACCCTTTCATTCAAGGATTGGACGTCCACAGAAGAAGTCCAAACCAAGCTTCAGAAGAAACAGAATAATCGAAGCTGAGTGGAATACAACTAAAGTTACAGAGGCAACGGTTGTAGAAGAAACCACAGAAACAGGGATAGAAATCTCAGAGGTAGATTCAGATGAAGAAGAGGCTATCTGTATACAAAAAGGTCTCTATCATCCTCATGTCATGAGATTATACGGATCTCATCACATGTATGACTCCTTGCGCACAGAGCAAGGAACTTCCACAGAACCAGAAGAAGAAACAAGAAAAGATGCCGAAGTTGAAGAAGGCACACATCAATCACCCCCTCCCAGTGCAACCCACATTTCTAACTCCGCAGGTCTAGCTGCAGAAGGTGTTATTGAAAAAGAGCAGCACAGCTCGATCCCAAACCAACCCATCCAGCCAGAGGTTACTCTTTCAACCTCTGTGCCCACAGAAACCGGGGAATCCATTCCTAGGGAGTCTCCTCAAAGAGACTCACCTAATGTTCGTGATCAATCGCCCCATATCACACAAGAACACCCTACAGAGGAATTTGTTTCCTCTGACACGCACTTATTAAGACCCACACTTCTTTCAGAGAGAAGTAGAGAGCACAAAGACAAAGAGACTCTAGACAAGTCTCCTAGTCAACAGAAGGATATTCCAATACCCACCTCTGGAGTGGATTTGGACAATGTTCTTCTCAGAACTTCTGTAGGGATTGAAACTCATGTTTCTTCTCAAGGATCAGAAGGAAATCCTTCCATTCTCAACATACAAACAGGAATGAAAGAAGGTATCCCAGGAACAGGGATTCACTCTGAAGACGAATGTGTTCCTCCAGAGGTTACCACCGGAACACAAGTCACAAGGGATGAGTTCCAAACCCTTGAGACCTCTGTGAACCAAACCTTGAAAGAGTTGCAAAGCTCTTTCAAATCTTTTGCAGAGACAACATCACTGGCACTGCTAAACCTGAACACCAAAATGGACAACCTGTCCACAGAGGTGAAAACTGCCATCTCACAGATGAAGTCTGCTGCTACCGCATCCACCACTTCTGCCGCAACAACTACTCCTTCTTCGATTGAGAACTCCATCAACAAGTTCCTTGATCAATTGAACAAACAGACTTCAGTGTCAACGGGAATCACTTCTGCAGAGATACAGAAGGCCCTACAAAAAGTTCAAGAAGAAGCCATGCGAAATACCATGCTGATGCAACCCAAATACTACATGACAAGAGCACAGCTGACAGAGCTTGGGCAGAACGTGATTAATCAAGTGACAGAAGTCATCCTTTCCTTCACCACTGCCAATGCTAACTTCGTCAAAGATTTCAGAGAAAGTGTAGGAAGGATGAGATTCAAAACAGAGGCAGAGCTAGCAACTCTTCTTGGCCTCTGTGATGATGTCTGCGCAAAACTGATCGTTGCTGGAGCCACAATGCCAAAGAAACCCGATGCTTCCTGCAGAACAGAAGGTACATCAGACAAGGGTCAGGATGACTCTGATGATGATGACCATCCTGGTCCATCAGATCATCCTGAGGGGGAGAAAACTACAGAGAAAACTGCAAGCAGAGGACTTACAGGTCCACCAATAGCCGCAGAACCTCTAAGTCAAGCACCTCCAGAACAGACCCGACAACAACAAACTCAACAAACCACAGAGAATACACCCATCTCTGTGGATTCAACCTCTGAAGAACCCAACACTACAGAAGCAGATAAGCAAACCTCAGAGGCAACAACCGCCCCTGAGGTAATCATTTTGGAAGAAACAGATGAACCAACCACAGAGAAAACACCCACCTCTGTGGAAACACCCCAAACCATACCCAGAAGAAAGTCGATTGCCACCAAACCAAAAAGAGCAACGACCTCTGCTTCTGACATTCTGAAAAGGATGCACACAACAATGAGTGATCGTATGGTGAAGAGAGAAGAAGAAAGGCACAGGTTCACTTTAGCCTTCAGAATGGCAAGAAGATTCAATGAAAACACTTCATCAACAGAAACTGAGCTCACAGAAGAAGTCACCAAACAACCTCCAACAGAGGTTACAGAGCAAGTCAAGCCAACAGAACCATCGCCACAAAAGTCCTCTAAGTCACAATCGTCAAAATCCACAGAGGCAACCTCCATCAAACCTACAGAAGTACAAACCTCAAATCCCACAGAAGCAACAGGTTCTGCCACGACAATAAAAGATAAAGGCAAAGGGATACTGACAGAAGAGCCTAAGAAGAAGAAAACATTGTCAAAGCCAACAGAGAAACTGATGAAGAGTGCGTTTGACGCCATTCAAACCCCAAAACCCGAAGAAGTTGATTGGGCACATGGATTGAAGCCTCTGTCAGAAATTCCTTTAACTGGTAGAGCTGCAGAAGTCGTTCAACAGATGGAGAGTCTCAGAAGACAAATTCCACGACCTGGTCCAACACATGAAGAAATGGAAGAAGTGGTATACAAATACCTCTACAAACAATCCTTTCAGACAAACTATCCAACAGATCATGTGACAGATCCAAGGATCAGAGAAGAATTTGAGAACATCTTCACGAGAACAAAGCCAAGAACCAAAGCAGATGTTTTCACAATTCACAAGATCAAAAAGGTGATCTTCTGCCGATTCTCCTTCACAAGAACCTATCCAAGGGTCAGGTACAATCTTTACAAAGTCAGAAGAGAGAACAATTCAGAATCTACCTTCGCTGATGCTGACTTAAGAAACATCAATCCATACGATCTACCTGACCTTCTGCAATGGACAAAGGACAACTACAACACAGAAGAAAACACCAGAGCCTATCAAGTATTGAGAAAAGCGATGAGGGAAAAGCTTCTGCTCTACAGCATGATAGATTTCCAGCTGGGAAAGGATCTCGGTCTCAAACATCTGGATCTACGACCACCAGAGGATCGCTGCCCACCAGACGCCATACCAAACTCAATCATCACAGAACCACGGTTTGGGTTAGTATTTCAAAACCCTCAAGGCGAAACTAAACTATTTGTATGCATGGACTGTCAGAAGTACGTAACAAATACTCTGAACAAGTTCAGAGCAAGCCTTGTGAAATACAGAGGTTCAAAGAAAATGGAAAAAGATGTTGCAGATACAATCATAAGAGAGATTGACGCAACAATTCGCCTAAGAGAACTCTGCATCAGATTCTACAAAGAAATCAGAGAAGTCGGCAGAGACAACAGAAGCTACAACGATTTCAAAGATGCCAAAATCTGATTCTCAGACCTCCAATCTCTACAAACAAAGTTTTATCTTTCATTGTACTCAAATGTAAAATGCCTCTGGCATATTTCTAAATGAAAGAAATTTCGAGGTATTGTTTAACCTCTGTCTTATCTAACTTAGCCAAACTTAACTCAAGTTCAAATTTTTATTTTTCACTACTTAGGGGGAGATTGTTAGCTTCAATCTTCCTAATCATAGAAGTATTTAGAAGTAGTGAAAAATAGGCTAAGTGAAGAAAGCCTCTTACAGAGGCTCTGCCGACATTACCGAGAAATCAAGGTCAAGAAGCTACAGAAGCAGCAGAGGCTTCCTACAGAAGCTCTGTCATACGCACAAAGAAGACCAAAGACTCGGAATCCGGCGAAGACTGCTCCACAGAGGACCAGACCGCAGAACCTCTGTAATTCATTACAGAGCCTCTGTGGTCCTCTATGAAGACTTGGAAGATATTACTGGATACGTTCATCAACTTGCATGGAAAAGTACTGTCAAAACACGTGTCAAGCTCTGAGTGGACTCAATAGGGCATGGTACAAAATAGACGTCTGTGCCATTTAATGCATTTACCAATAGTACATCTGCTCCATTAAATGCGCATGGCTCAAACATCTGCTCACACCATCCAGTCCACTGTTCACACCATCCAGTTTACTATTCATGCCGTAAAAGGAACATTGACCAACTTCATAGTCTTCTAAGAGTAGTATAAAAGGAAGTCTCATGTTGAGATCTTCCTAACGACGAATAGACAAGGAATCACTAATACTCTCAAACTTTATTGTCAAATATCTGAGTGTTATATTCTCACACACCAACAGTTCTTAATCTGTTCTTCGTGTTGTTATTATATATTGAATAACAGTAACTGTTCAAGAAATCCTTTTCATTCTTTACTGTTTTCTTTATATATGTGCGTTCTAATATCTATCAAACATATCTGTTAGTTTAATACGCTTCCGCATCAAACTCTAAACTCAACTAATAGACTGTTAATCTTGATTAAGCGTATCTGGGTTCCAACATCCTCAAACAGAGGAGAGGACTAGCTGAAACACAGCGATCGTTCGAGTAAGAACATGGGTAGAACAGAGATAGAGAAAGAATGGGATAAAGTGTATGGAGGTTTTAGTGAGTGTAGAACTGATAATGTGTATAGAGAGGAGGGATGTAGTGTAAGGAAGATTAGTGTACCTGACAAACCGGTTTTTTAAGCAAGATCGTCAGATTTTGCTCGTCTTCAGCGACACTTTTTCCTTTGCCCTTGTCAGCTTCAGACGCTGATGACTTTGTCTTTGTCCACTCCCCTGTAGGTTCATTTATCAGAATCCCTCTAAGAGCTGTGGTCCTCTGAGCAGGATTGACGATAAAAGAGTCATCATCATCATCATCATCATTCTTTAAAGAAGAGGATGGTTCGTCATCAGACAAGTCGATGGCTTCTTCATCTTCAGCTTCAGACTCAGATTCTTTAGCTTCTTCTTCGAGTTGCTCCCCCTCAGATGCAGAGGTATGCTTCTCGGTTCCCTCAGGGTTTTCATCTCCCTGAGGTCCAGCGGCTGCTTCAATTGCCTTCTCACCCTCTTCAGTAAAGGTGATGTCTTCAGTCTTCTCTCCCCTGATAGATTCATCATGGGAAAGGTCTTCAGCGCTCTTCTCCCCCCCTTTTCCATGATGAGTGGGGGAGGAATGCGATGACTCAGCAGCCTGTGTCGGTTCCCTGTCTTCTTGGCCAGGGATCCCCACACAAATTTCAATCGCTGATAATCTGTTTTCAAGACCAGAAATATCAGGATTGATCTTCACGAGTTCAGCACGATCCGCCGGAGTAAAAGATGAAGGTACAGGGGCAGGGGCGGTCGTGTTGGTCAGGATCTGGTGCATCATTTTCTTCATTGAATCCACGTCAGTCTTTACAGAACTCACGTCGGACTTTACAGCAGACACATCTCCTTCGATTCTGCCAACCGATGTCTTCAGCGATGTGACCTCGCTCGACATGTTGTTATCTGAAGTTTTGATGGCGAGGTAGTCTGTGTAGATATCAGCGAGAACTTTGGCAAAGTTGCTGAGCGTTTTATCAACCTTCTTCAAGTCAGCTTTGGAGGCATTCTTTTCGACCACGGATGTCAGCTTTGTGAGATTCTCTCCAGCGTTTGTTACAGCTGAAGAGTTTTCGGAAAGAGTAGTTGTGAGACCTGTCAGCGTCGTCTCTATTTTCTTTAGAGAGGCGTTGATGTCTCCCAAATTAGGACCTGTAACATATAACAACTTGTGAACAGAGGAAAGCTCAGAAGTTTGGGGTTCAGTTATAGTGTATAGGGGTTGGTGTATACCTGCAGGAGGATTGGTGAATGCATCAAAATCTTGGTGTCCTGAGAAAAGTTCCATGTCGTCAGCTAAAGTGCGTGGACGCATGGTCATCACTGCAGGTCCTACGCCCATCATTCCTTGAGTGTCAACTTTAGCTTCTGGAGGAATGATAGGTGCTTCAGTGATAACTGGAGTAGAGTCCAATTGTGTAGAGGGAGAAGCGAAGGTTAATAATGGAGGTTGGGTGCGGAGTTCAGCGTTGGATTCGCTGCGAATCGCTTCATCAGTCTTTTGAGAGACTGAAGGAGGTTCTGTAGATTCCAAGTTTGTAACCTCAGCGTTTAGAGACGCTGAAGCTGGGATAGAATGGGTGGCTTGTTCATATGTGGCAGAGCGTACCACTGAACGTTCCTTCAGCTCTTTGAGATGAGCTGAGGAGTCTTCAGTAAGAGATTGCTGGGGTTGCTCCTTGGTTTTCTTAGTTCTTTTGGAACTAAGTTGGGTGGAGGAGTGTTTCCTTTTAAGAGAAGGAATGGAGGTTGCAGCCTGGGTATCAGCGGTGGGTTTGTCCGCTGAAGGAGCTGCAGAAGTAGAAGAAGTAGATTTGAGAATAGTTAAAAGTGTAGAAAGACGTACCTCATTCGCCACTGGCTTGAAGTCGAGAACCTTAGGGCCAACCTGAGAGAGTTTCAGGTCACCCTCTTTTGGGTAGCTGTCCTTCAGGCCTGTTTGGAATATGGCACTGATGAATCGAGGATAAGGAACCTATGGAGATCTGTTAGCGGCGGAGTCTACTCTGAGTACCAGATCATCGTAGATTATCGATGCCCAGTCTATATGTAGACCTTTCAGCAAGGCATATCCCATTGCTTGCTGAGGCTGAGCGGCTTGATCAGAGGAGCCGGTCTTTGCAGTCATGCAGCTGATTAAGTGAGCGAAGATGAAATTCATCTCGCTGGGCATTTTAGACTTTTTGATGATGTTAGAGCATTGTTGTATTCAAGATTTACTGTAAAGTCAATGTACTGTATTAGTTGCTAGTGCCTTTATACCTTGTATGTTATGGGTATAAATAGGCATGTCTAGTTCTTAGTTAGATAAGCAAACTAGATCCCTTTAGGAACTTCTTGATCATTTTGTCATTTACACTTTAGAGATCAATATATGGATGACAAGTTCTCTCTAGATTCTCTCTCTACATCATTCTTGATTTCTTGCTAGATTTGGGATTTCACATTTGGTATCAGAGCTAAACAGAAGATTCAAGCAGATCGAAAACCAAATTGAAGATTTTTTACACTAAGCCTGAAGAATTCGGATTGGGTGTTCATTACTGTTCATCTGAACACTTATCTTTAAGACATAGATTTTTTCTAAATTTTGATTTTTTTGGATCAATTTTTTGATTCACTGAACTCGAAATCGATTACTGATCAGCTTTAATTCTTGGATCAACATCAAAAACTGCACAGAATCATCTGATTTGATCGATTTTTTGGGTTTTGTTCGAAAACCCAAAATTCACTGTTTTGGACCAAAAGTTGTTTAAATCGATCAAATTACGAGTTGTGATCAACAAGAAAAGTGTGCGGATTTCAATTTCGAACAAATCGATACAAGTTTCATCTCATTTGATAAAGAATTGAAAGAGTTATGGCAGATTAAGTGATTTTAAAGTTCGAAGTGCAGAATTCGGATCATTCTTGGTGAATTCGGGTCATTCATACACAATTCGGATCATTCAAAGGGAATTCGGAGTGTTCTTGGCATCACAAGTATAGAATTCGACTCAAGAAGCATTCGAATTGAGTTGAATTCGAACCCTTATGGATTCGAATTGAGTTGAATTCGAACCCTTATGGATTCGAATTGAGTTGAATTTGAACCCTGTTAGATTCGAATTGAGAAGTTGTGGATTCATCTGAGTTGGTTTAATTTTCCAAGTAAAGAATTCGAACCAAGTTAAGTCCGAATTGAGTGAATTCGAACCCAGTTAAGTCAGAAGTGGGTGAATTCGAATCCTTCTTCATCCGAATTCATTGAATTCGAATCCTCCAGCATCCGAATTCATTCAATTCGAACCCTTCAGCATCCGAATTCATTCAATTCAAACCCTTATTCATTCGAATTCATTGATTTCGAATCCTTATTCATCCAAATTCTTGTGAATTAAAACAAAAATAAAAAAACGCAAAATCTTAAACTTGTTCCGAAATTTTTGAGAAAATTTTTTATTCCGAAATTTTTTCTATAGTGTATTTCATACACTTTAAGAGCTTTTCAAGAAAAAATTTTATATAAAATTTTTTCTGCTTGATTTTCTGAACGATCAATCTTCTAGCATTCTTCAAGATGTCTGACATAGAGAATTTAAGTGGGAGACTAGATACATAAGACATTCTAATGAAGATGCACGAAAAAATACAAAGCTCATGTCTGAGAAAGCTTTATTAGAAGACAAAGTCTCTTCTCTTGAGTCCGAACTGAAAGTTTTGAATGACAAGATTGTAGTGCTTGAAGTCACTCAAGAGAAAAATAAGACACTTGAGATCACAACTCATCAAGATAACATAAAGGAGCTTCAAGGGAGTATAAAAGCATTAGAAGAAGAAAATGCTGATTTGAAGAGACACATTTTTGACATTTCTTCATCAAATGAAAAATCTATTTTGAAAGAACAAAATGCTGAACTTACTAAAAGAATTACTGATCTTGAAGTTTATATTGCAGATCTTGAAACAAAGAAAGACAACTCAAGTCTGCACAATCAAATCGAGAAACTTCAAGAGAAAGTAACAACTCTTCAAAGAGAAAATGCTGATATGAAGAGTGAGAAAGACAAGAGTGAAAAGGGGAACTCATATTTACGAAATCAAATAAAAAGAGTTCAAGAAAAGACAACAACGTTGGAAAGTGAAAACGTTGATTTGATGAAGAAGCTTTCTGAACGTGAAGGAGTGTCACCTTCTTCAAAGAAAGTTCTTAAAGAAAAGGAAATAATTGAACTAAAATATATAAAACTTTTGAAACAAATATCCGATTTTGAGAAAGTTTTATATCTTGAAAAAGAGAAGCAAGAGAAAGAAAGAAATGAATTTGAAACAGAACGCAAATCTTTTAAGATTAAAAGTTCTGAGCTTTCCGTGAAAATCTCTGAATTAGAAAATGTTTTGGAAAAGGAAAGAAAACATTTCACAGAAAAGAAAAATCTCTTTGAAAAAGAAAGTAAAACCCTTAAAAAGAAAAATATGGAAATTTTCAAAGAGATTACTAATAAAAGAAATTTTTTGGAAAAAGATTTTGAATCGGAACGCAAACATTTTGAAGATGCGATTCTTAATCTTACCAAAAGATTATCTGGTTTATCAGCGGATATTATGAAGGATCAATTGATAAAATCTGATCTCCAAAAGAAATTTGATCTAATTTCTAAAGAGAAAAATGTTTTGATAAACAAAGTTAAGGAACTTGAAGACATCATTTTTAAATTTGATGTCTCAAAGCAGGTAAGTCCTGAAAGTATCTTTCAGACTCCATTTGTTAATTCAAATGATTCTGAATGCTCTTTTAAAACTGCTTCAAGTTCGAGTTTTAAAAACATTCCTTCTAAACATATTAATAGATCAACTGGTTTCTCAAAAGATCAGATTCGTTCAACAAATCTCTTCTATAATCCTCTGTTTGACAAATCAGATAACAAAACAAAAGTGCCTAAAAATAATACTTCCAAACCTGAAGAAGTTCCAGTCTTCAAGAGGGTGAAGATGGAATGGAGAGTAAAAGGCACAACAGTTCCAAAGAAAGAAGTGCCAAAATCATCAGTATCCACATCAAATGCAAAGAAGAACAATGCGCCAAAAGGTAAATCTTATGCTAAACCCAATCCTATTCATTATGTAAATCATCTGATTAGGTTGGCACATAAGAAAATATGTTGTTCTTATTGTGGATCAAATGATTTTGTACATAAAGATTATACTTCTTTTTGGTACGGTACTTATAGTATTCCTTCAAAGAGATCTACACCTGACCCACTAGGACCCAAGTGCGATTGGGTACCAAAATCAGCTTAATATGTTTTGTAGGTTCTTCATGTGTTGTACTGATTTGTAGATGCATACCACACACATGACTGAAAACAGAAGAGAAGCGGTGTATTTTTTTGAAGAATATTTGTACCATTAAGGGGGAGACAAAAGAATAATGGTTTCTAAACATATCGGTTTAGGACCCGCACTTCAAAGAGATTTTGGCTTCTGGACAAATCAGTTCAGGACCCGTACTTCAAAGACTAAGATTTCTAAACAAATCAGTTTAGAACTCACACTTCTCAGGTGATATCCTTAACTGTTACATCTTTATGTTTCAAGGAACGTGGTGAAAGGTAACTTTGGATTATATTTTGCTTCTACTGATTTAAAAACTTGAATCTTTACAAATTTAATTCAATGAGATGAAATTTTCAATTTCCATTCAATGAATTAAATGTGTGCTAAAAGATGATTTTACAAGAATTTTTGTATTATCTAAGTTAGATTTGTTTCCACTTTCACCTCTGATATAAATCGAAAGGTCAGCAAAACATGAATGAAATTATGCTGAATGCTCAAAGTTATGTGAATCTGGACTTATATAGAATATAATGCTCAAAAAGCCTAAATGTCAGAATGATGGATGGAAATTAAAATATGGGAAAAGCACTATGTTTTAGAACCAAGTGATTGAGATAAAATTGTTGCACTATCATTTAGTTTGAAAGTTTGTACCTGTGGCCTCTCTGGTTTGGGAGAGTAAGTCCTAAGGGGTGCTCGACACCTAGTCCCTAAGATCAACTGGTCTGGGATCGGCTGACCCAAATCCTGCAATAGAACCAGATAGAAAGCCATGCTCTACTGGTACAAATGGGTTTAAGATATATCGATGTGGCCTTTCTGGTTTGGGAAATTAAGTTCTAAGGGGTGCTCGTCACCTAGCACCTAAGGCCAACTAGTCTGGGATATGCTGACCCAAATCCTGCTATAGAACCAGATAGAAAGTCATGTTTAACGGTGTATCTTATTCTTACTAAACTTTTTGATCAAAAGATGCCAATGAGCACAAAATCAAAAGATGCCAATGAGATACAAAATCAAAAGATGCCAATGAGCACAAAATCAAAAGATGCCAATGAGCACAAAATCAAAGGATGCCAATGTGCACAAAATCAAAAGATGCCAAAGAGCACACATCTCTTGAAACTTGGGGAAAATACAAAGTCGCGATAAACCCGTAAATTTGTGAAATTCTGATTTTGGACAAACAGTGTGAGTAGAGCAAAGTATTCTTATATGTTTTAGAATTGCATACGCTTGATGCTAATCATATTTCGCATGCTAGCACACCAAATAGATTTAATAAAGGGGTTGAAACTGAACATTTTTAACTTGATATGCAATGATGACTTGTTCTTGAATCCAAACACATGCATTTGATTTCGTTTGATTGAAAAATCTGTTAAATTTCATTAAGCTGAATTTCTTTTGTCCAGTTTTCAAATGATCAAATGTTAGTAGTTATAAAATGTGGTTCAATGAATTTTTTTTCTTGTATAAATGTTTTCATTAACGCACTGTATTTGAAATGAATATCGTTATTGAAATATATGCATACATTCAGAGGAAGAAAACAAGTTACTCCAGAATTCATATTTTAAGGGGGAGTTAGATTTTTACACAAAGTGATAAGTCTAACAGTTTGGACTCATGTTCTATGAGTACCAAGTTTTCATCTGTCTGTGCAGATTCCTCTGAAAAAAAGACAGCAATTTATGCAATTGTTTAGGGGGAGCAATTTGGCATAAGTCTGGGGAGAAAACAAATTCCTCCAGAATTCTTACTTTGAGGGGGAGCAAGGTTATTCTCTAAGGAGGAGATTGTTAGTAATACTCAAAGACACGACTGAAATTGAAAATGGTTTTCGATGATTATGATGCTCACCATCATCGAAAAAGGGGGAGAAAAGTTTAATTTCAATTTCATGTCAAAGAGTTTTCAAGTCAAAGATATTTCATGTCAAAGAACTTTCAAGTCAAAGATTCGTGAACAAAGACTGAAGATCAGGGGGAGAAGGATCATGTGAAGTCAAAATGTTGCTGAATTTGGTTATCTTAGTTCTGAGTGGTTCTCGGAATGCGCTTACACCGAATTTGGTTATCTTAGTTCTGAGTGGTTCTCGGAATGCGCTTACACCTAAAAGTTCAACAATGTGGATGGTTTCACATCTTTCTGATCCAAACTCTAATCGTTTCTGATTCATCTTGTTCCATGTTCAAGACTTGAAGACAATCTGTTGAAGATTGTATTGAAGAAGGTTGATTTTTCAAAGAAAAAGACAATGACTTTTCATGTTTGTCTGAAGATTCTTAAAAGCTGATTTCTTAAAGAGTGTCAAAGCATATAGTTCGCCGTGAACTAGTGGAGATAAAGCTATTTGAAGATGGTTTGATAGAGTGTCAGTTTGAGAAGATTGACTTTACAAAGAGCTGAAGACTACTGTCATATTTTTTAAATCTTGAATCCAAAGGGGGAGATTGTTAGAGCATTGTTGTATTCAAGATTTACTGTAAAATCAATGTACTGTATTAGTTGCTAGTTCCTTTATACCTTGTATGTTATGGGTATAAATAGGCATGTCTAGTTCTTAGTTAGATAAGCAAACTAGATCCCTTTAGGAACTTCTTGATCATTTTGTCATTTACACTTTAGAGATCAATATATGGATGACAAGTTCTCTCTAGATTCTCTCTCTACATCATTCTTGATTTCTTGCTAGATTTGGGATTTCACAGATGAGGGTCAGCTTCTTCTCGGGCTTCTTGTCCCTCCCAGTTTCCCATACATAGCCCATTGCATCGAAGAATGCAGTGATGGCTTCCCTATCTGAGTGTTTCTTGTGGTCAGGGAAGGGAACAAAGGGTTTTTCTTTGGTGGCCAAGGGAAGGTCCAGGGCTTTGCGGATAATGGCAGGTGTAATCTTCATAGTGCCATAGTCAGTATCACAGAGGATGCAGTCAATTGTTTTTTTGGAGTCTTTGGTTGATGGTAGCTGAGAGTGTCTAGCAGAGTTCCAGAATTGCGATAGTAGAAGCTGATGTGCAGGAGGTGTTATGGTCAGGGCTGTGGATAGACAACAATTCTTCAGGAAGTTCACAGCATCATCTAGATGTGTGACTTTCTTTCGAGGAGGAAACTCGAGAAGCGCATAGAGGTTATTTGGCTTAGTCCAATCCAGTTCTTCAAGAGAGAACTTAACCTGAGGAGCCTTGATGATATCCAATTCCTCAGTAGTATTATCGGCAGCAGTTTTCTCAGCAATGGTGTTCTTGGAAATGTCAGTAGATGCCATTTTCTGTATATCAGTTCAACCAAAGATTAACAAACAAGAATAATCTTAATGTGGAAAGATTTTCCAATAAGATGGTTCGAATTTTGTCCATTTCATTTAGACAAAAATGTCTGATTAGGGTTTTTCTTGTTTTTGAAAAACGAAATGCAAACCCAATAAAAATCTTGTTTTCCAGTTTCTTTTGAGAATAAGGATTCTGGAAAAATGAATGAAGAACAAGTTTAAGATTTTGCGTTTAAACTTGAAGAACAACCATGAAAGGTTGTGTTCATAAAACCATGAAAGAAATGATTTCATTTTAAAAAGTTCTTTTGTTTGATCTTGTGAAAACAAAGAGAAGATCATTAACAAGTTTGAAGAAACAGGTAAAATAAAAGAATTATTAACCTGGTTCGTTGAAGAAGATGAAGTTCTTAAGTTCTTGAAAAACTTTAGAGCACAAATGCAACAGTAAATTTTCTTTTTCTTACTTGGAGGAGAAGTTCGCGTAAAAGAAAAATATAAACCCAGAATGAGTTTATATAGTGAGATTAGAGAGATAGAAAATCTTTAGCGGGAAAAGATTTTCATCATGACACGGACACGTGTTTGCATTTGATTGGAAGCTAAACGAAACGTGCAAACGTGTGTCAGAAAGAAGAACGTGCCAGGGCTTATCCGTTGCAATGACGTCACAACTATCCTTTCATATTCTTGGATGTCTCTGAGGTTTTGAAAAACTCAGGGACACTTTTGAAAACATGAAGCACTGAATAGAAATATCAGTGTTGGTTTTAGAAATTTCAAAGTATCGCTGATTAAGGAAGAGATATTCAGCGACGCAATTTGTTTTGAAATTCTGCACTTACATGCGATTGTCAGAGAGAGAGAAACATACCTTGATATCAGCGAATCAAGTTTATTCAGAGAGAGGATGATAGAATGGGTTATACAAGTCGATTTTATCCTATCGCTGATCAAATGTGAACCGCTGAAGATTTTACTCTTCAAAGTTCAGCATTCCAAGCTCGCTGATGAGAAAGTTGAATCTTGTCTCATCAAGAGGTTTGGTGAACAGATCAGCTAACTGATAATCAGTTGGGATAAAGTGAAGTTCTATATCACCATTCATCACATGATCTCTGATAAAATGATACCTGATTTCGATGTGTTTTGTCTTTGAGTGTAGTACTGGATTATTTGCTATAGCGATGGCACTTGTACTGTCGCAATAGATTGGAATATTTGAGAGCTGAAGGTCATAGTATCGTAGTTGATTTCTCATCCACAAGACCCGAGAACAACAGCTTCCAGCGGCTATATACTCAGCTTCAGCTGTGGAGGTGGACACTGAGTTTTGCTTTTTGCTTGTCCAACTCACCAGCTTTCCACCCAGGAGCTGACATCCTCATGTGGTGCTTTTCCTATCCAATTTGCAACCTGCAAAATCACTATCTGAATAGGTGATTAGATCGAATCCTGAGTCTTTGGGATACCAAAGACCTAGATTCGCAGTACCCTTAAGGTATCGAAAAAATCGCTTTACAGCGGTCATATGAGACATCTTATGTTCAACTTGATATCGTGCACACAAACATGTTGCGTACATAATATCAGGTCGGCTAGCTGTAAGATACAAGAGAGAGCCGATCATCCCACGGTACAGCGTGACATTAACAGGAATACCTTTAGTATCCTTATCTAGTGTCAGCGGTGGTGCCATAGGGGTTTTCATAGCTGAACTTTGGGTTAAATCAAATTTCTTCAGCATATCTTTAACATACTTTCCCTGATTAATGAAAGTTCCTTTTTCATTTTGCTTTATCTGAAGACCGAGGAAATATGTTAGTTTACCCATCATGCTCATTTTATACTCATCTTTCATTCTATCAGCGAAACGAGTACAAAGATCATGGTTAGTAGAGCCAAATATAATGTCATCAACATATATCTGAACAAGAATGATATGACCTTTTACTTTCCTGAAAAATAGAGTTTTGTCGATTTTACCTCGCTCAAATTGTTCAATATAGAGATAAGTAGATAGAGTGTCATACCATGCACGTGGAGCTTGCTTCAAGCCATAAAGTGCCTTATCCAGTTTAAAAACATAACCTGGATGCTTAGGATCTGAGAATCCTGGAGGTTGTTCCACATAGACTTCTTCATTCAGCTTTCCATTTAGAAACGCTGACTTAACATCCATCTGATATACTTTGAAGTCTTTGTGTACAGCGTATGCTAAGAATAGACGAATAGATTCTAGTCTTGCTACTAGAGCAAATGTTTCGTCATAATCTATGCCTTCCTCTTGTCTGTATCCCTGAGCAACAAGACGAGCCTTGTTGCGGGTTACAGTTCCATGTTCGTCCAACTTGTTTTGATAGACCCATTTAGTGCCTATCACTATCTTGTCACTTGGTCTTCGAACAAGTTTCCAAACTTTGTTTCTTTCGAATTCAGTCAGCTCTTCTTGCATGGCGCTGACCCAGTTTGGATCTTTGAGGGCATCATCTACTTTCTTTGGTTCAGTCAGAGAAATAAAGTTAGCAAATAAACAAATATTACCTGCACTTCGTCGAGTCTGAATACCATCGTTTGGATCACCGAGAATTTGATCAATTGGGTGATTTACAGTCCATCACTGAGCGGGAGCGTGAGACGTTGACTCAACCTGAACTGTAGTAGCTAAAGATGAGGCTTCAACAACTTCTGGAGTATCAGCTAAGAGAGGAATAGGTGCAGTTGTCATTATATTCACTGATTGCTGAGAAGTAGATGGAATGTCGGAGACATTGGTTTCAGAAGCAGGTATAGTGTTTAAAGGAACAGCTGAGACCCATGATGTTTCAGCTTCACTATTCTGCATATTTGGGATGATAGGACTATCATCTTCAACTGTATGAGTATGAGGAGTGGGAATATCTTCTGAATCACCAAGATGAGAAAACATCCATTGATTCAGTTCTTCAGTATCAGCGGACGGTTTAGAGTTCGCTGAACGAGATTCGTCAAACGTGACGTGAATTGTTTCTTCAACAGTTTGTCTTCTTCGATTGAAGACTCTGAAGGCTTTGGAGATTGAATAATATCCAAGAAAGATTCCATCATCAGCCTTAGGATCAAACTTTCCATGGGCATCTCTGTTGTTCAGTATGAAACACTGACATCCAAAGATGTGAAGAAAGCTGATTGAAGGCTTTCTCCCATGAAAACGTTCATAGGCTATTTTATTGAATCTTTTGACTATCTGCGACCTGTTTTGCGTAAAACAAGCAGTGTTGACAGCTTCTGCCCAAAACTGAGTAGGCAGGTGAGAATCGGTGAGCATTGAACGTGCAGCTTCAATAATTTTTCTATTTCTTCTTTCAGCGACTCCATTTTGTTACGGTGTTCTCACTGATGAAAAGTTGTGAGAAATACACTTACTCTCAAGGAAGGAATCAAGAGAACTGTTTTTGAATTCAGTCCCATGATCACTCCTTATTGAGCGAACAGTCAAATTGTTCAGGGTTTCCATCTTCCGAACAAAGGTGATGAGTTCTTCAGGGGTGTCACTCTTGGAACGGAGAAACATAACCCATGTATAACGAGAGAATTCATCAACTATGACCAGTGTATATTTCATTCCAGCGATGGATTGTTTGTTAACAGGGCCAAACAAATCCATATGGAGAAGTTGCAGAGGAGATGACACTGAGGAGACTTGCTTTGACTTAAAGCTTGCTTTGGTCTGCTTCCCTTTCTCACACGTTGAACATAAAGACTCTTTGGCGTATGAGTGCTGAGGTAGACCAGTGACTAACTCTTTTGAAGAAAGAGTGTTTAGTGTCTTGAAATTCAGATGAGAGAGCCTCTTATGCCATAGCCAGTTGACATCAGATGAGGCTTTTGAGAAGAAACAGGAGTTCTCAGTGGTTGTTGAGTCCATGTTTATTACATAAACATTTTCCAAATGATAACCGCTGAGAGCTATCTTCTCCTTTTTGTCAGTGACAAAGGAGGATTCCTTGGTAAATATTACCTTGTTATCCTTGTCGCAAAGTTGACTGATGCTTAAAAGATTATGCTTCAGCCCTTCAACATATGCGACTCTTCTGAAGGTTGTTGTACCATTAGAGAGTACACCAAACCATCGGGTATGACCTTTTCCATCTCCTCCAAAAGTCACAGAGGGACCCTTCTCTTCCTTGTATTCAGCGAGTAGGCTTTTCTTTCCAGTCATGTGTCTAGAGCATCCGCTATCGAGATACCAGATACCCTTCTTAACCTGCATCACAAAGGAAGATTAGTTTTTCTTGGGTACCTACTTAACCATGTGTACATGTTTGTCAGTGAAAGTAGTTGGAATGGAAGGTTCAGCAATCTTCGCAGCATTTGAAGATTCAGCTTTGTCAGTCTTCACTTTGGTTAATTTCTTAACCTCATTGGTCTTCTTTGCCTTGGGGGAAATCTTCACCTTAGCTATCTTTTAAGCTTTGGTGGCTGTGGGGCACTTACTAGCAATATGATCAGTGAGTCCACAGTGATAACATTTCCTATAACTAAAAGTAGTTCTAGGACCATTTGAATGCTGAGCTTTAGATTTTGAATTAGAAGTACCAGCACCAATTAAGCTGATGGCTTTTGAAATGGGATGAACATTCAGTTCTTCAGATTTCTTACCAGAGACATTCACTCTGATTCTAGGAGTAGATCGCTGAATAGATTCACGCTGAGTAGATCCAGAGATCTGATTCCTTGATCTAGAGGAATGAATCACTAAAGCTTTAGAAGCATTCAGCTTAGGTACTAATGTACCCTTTTGAGGATTTTGGTTAATAGCAATTCCTTTACCTTTATCTTTAAAGACAGAGATAGGTTTTGGATAAACCATTTTCTCTTTACCTTTTGAAGAGGTAGAAATTTCCTCAGGCATAGGCGATCTGGACGAGGAACACTGAGAGGATGAAGTATAAGCGACTGAGGATACGAAAGTTCCAAACAAGAGCATGGAACGATCAGTGGTTGGTTCTAGATTATCAGCTTTGTATCCAAGACCACGTTTATCACTCAGGGGAATCTGAGACTTAATTATCTCAGTGATCTTTGTTGAAGAATTACACCATCCTTCAACAGTAGCTTTTTCAGCTCTTAAAGCAGAGATAGCTTCTTCTCGCTCGATTTTGACTAGCTGATTTAAATGCACTTGATCTTTAAAATCTTCTTCAATTTTAGAAAGTTTTTCTATTTGAAGGTGACAGTTTTTGAGCTGTTCAGCGAGATCAAGGTTTTGATTTTCAACTACAGTTTTGCCATTCATGGCTTCATATAAACTTCTAGTCAAGATATCAATTTTACGAAAACTATCAGCATCATCAATATTTGCAATATTTGTAAAGAAGGAAGGTGATACCTGAATAGCAGAGGTTGAAGTAGAGGGAATGTCTGAGCTTTCTTCCTCATCTTCAATCTTGGCCATAAGACATAGATTGGCTTCATCATCTTCAGAGTCAGATGATGATTCTTCTTCATCAGAGGCAGCCCAATCATAAGCCATCAATCCTTTGCCTTTCTTCTTAAAGCTATTCAGCTTCGCATACTTTTCTTTTAGCTTAGCGTATTTGTCATCTTTATTCCTGGGAATAAAGGATTTCTTGGGAAACGCTGAGTTTCTCGAAACTTTCTTAGACCTGCACTCGTTAGCGAAATGTCCAATCTTTTCGCAGTTAAAACAAGTAGTAGTAGCCTTATCAACAATACATGATGATCTTGGCTTATCGGTAATAGAAAGGGGTTTGTTCTTTCTGAACATTTTCTTTTTGGCGAATCTCCTGAACTTTTTAGTTAGGAGAGCCAAAGATTCATAATCATCTGAAGAGTCAGATTCTGATGACCTTTCAGAGTTACTTTCTAACTTAGTGATAGTGACCACGGGTCGCCGAGTAGAAGGTTCCTCTGAGATTAAAGCAACAGGGGTGCTTTTGGAATCTTTTACAAGATTCTTCTTAAGATGGCGCGATTGCTCATGATTCAGCATCGTGCCATATAAGGTAGCAAGGGTAATTGATCTTAGATCCTTTGACAGCTTGAGACACATAGAATAATTGTCCCAGCTTTCAGGTAAACATTCTAGAAACTTTGTCAGCACTTCAAAGTTAGAATATTCCTTACCAACAGTTTTTAGATCCATTATTAAGCAATTAAAACGTTGGTGAACTTCAGAGAGAGTTTCATTCTTACCACAAATGAAACTTTCGTATTGTCTTACCAGGTTGATCTTTCGAGAGTCCTGGACTTCAGACGTACCTTCATACTGAACACATAGTGTGTCCCACATGGCTTTTGCGGATTTCAGGTTCATGACGGAATGGTAGACTTCGTCAGGAAGAGCCATGGATAGTATGGATCTGGCTTTTGTGTCGATAGCCACTTTCTTCTTATCTTCGTCAGTCCACATATGAACTTCCTTGGGTATCAGTCTTTCTGGAATAGCAGGTCTATTCTCAGCGGCTGGTACTGCAGCATCAATTCTTACAAGAATATATGGGCCGTTTTCAAGATAGTAAGGCATAGTAAGGTCTACACCTTCTAAGAAGAGAATCATCCTATTTTTCCATAGATTAAAATTATCTCTGGAGAATCTAGGGGGTTTAGCAAGAGAACCATTGTCGATATAGTTTGTGTTTGTGTTGCCAGCCATTTTCAGAAAAATAGCAAGGAAGAGAAATCTTAGTATAGATCAGATCTTGTTTATGAGATTAAACAAATCTGCTCTAATACCACTTGTTGGTCCCGAAGGGCTATACAAGTTTGTAGAAGGGGAGGTTGAATACAAACACTAAGATTTTACTTTTCTAAATTGTTTATTGATAAATCATTAACAATTTACAGCTTGTTGCGGAAACAAGATTAAGGATAAACCTAAATCTAAACAAGTTGGAACACTAAGTTTCTTGCACTAAGAAAGAGAAGGAAATTACTAATAATAACCTATCTCAAGATAAGAAGGATGAACTTGTCCAGAGTTAGCAAGTTACTTCAAAATGAAGTGAGTTCTTCTTCTTATATACTGCATGCATTTAATACATGGCAGTTTACACTTTACACGTGGCAGCATCTCATTGGTTGTACGTCATTGACCTTTGTTGACAACCTTAGTAGCCGCATGTTTGAACAGTGTAGTATCAGAGTTGTTGTACGATTTCAGACAATAAGGAGTTTCTTTTCTGACATATCGTACAGAGTCGTGCAAGGGTGGTTAAGACAAAAGTACTTTGTACAGAGGACTTTATGATCAACTTTTCGTTGATTCAGCGATCTATCATTCTATATCAGCGAATGATAGAGTTCAACGATGGCTAAAGTCTTGTACTTGATACTTCACGTTGAGTGGACAAATCTGAGTCTTCGCTGATCCGCATCAGTTCATTAGGAGACTTGTCTCTGGTTCATGAGCTTGATCTTCGACTTCAGCGTAGAACCTATGTTGACGTGAAACTTGTCTTCAGGGATCATAAGTAAACAACTAACTTATCAGTGATCACCATAAGTACTGAACAGACTCAGAGCATTATGGTGAACAGTGTTCGCTGAATGTTTAATCTAAAGAGTGAGAGTTCCTATCAGCGGTACTGTAAGATCTTAGTACTTATCAGCGATAGTGAGACTCTGATACATATTGTTCACTTACAATTTTCACTAAGTATAAAAGAGAGGGTCATTATCAAATCACTGAGAGTTTGGATCAACACACGCTCATTCTGATCTTCTAGCATCTTCAACCGCTGAGCGACAGGGTCGTTAGGATCTGGACCGGTTGGGGGAACGACTCTTGAACTGGTCCCATTTCCATACGATGAACTGTTGGCGTCCCCGTTGAAAGGGACGAAGTATGGCTGCGATCCATTTTGAAATGGCTGAGACCCATTTTGCATGGGTGGTGTCCTTATGTGGTGAGGAGGAACTGTCCCGAAATGGGGATTTGGGTTAAACATCCCCTGCTGCTGGTTCTGCATGAATTGACCTTGCTGCTGACCGAATGGTCCTGGTCCAGGGTTATGAACGAATGGACCTGGACCTGGATTATTGGTGAATGGAGCGGACCCTGGATTCTGACCGAACGATCCTTGACCTAGGTTCTGAACGAATGGTCTTGGACCGTTCTGAGGTCCGAATGGATTCCTCAGCCGCGCGATTTCCTCAGCTGCTCTGCGACTTTGCTTAGCCATGACATTGATTTGATTTCGTGCTACCTCCAACTCCTGATACATCTGGGCAACGAGGTGCTCTTGATTTCCAGGGACTGCCATTTTCCTGAAACAGAAAAAGAGGAAACTCCAAGAAACTGTTAGTAAGTCGCACATTTGTCGAAGATTTTCTCTAGATGGGGTCCCACGGATGGCGCCAAACTGTTAATGCCAAAAATCGTCCAGAAGGATAACTTAAGGTTGATTGTGGAGCTTAACAACTAAAGAATAGGAATCTTCCGACAAAGCGTACGACAAAGGCAAAAAATGTAAATAAGACAGAGATTTTGGTGACACGGGAAAAACCTCAACGAGGAAAAAACCCGCGGATGACTGTGGAAGTCGTCGCTGCATTATGGTCGCCAAACAGGGGCGATGTCCTTATGTTTCGGGTGTCGAGAATACAAACATTACAATACAAATAAAAGAAAGACTTTAAATGTAATGTAACAAGTGTATCAAATGTAAAAAACTGGTGTGTCGCGTGTGTAAGTTCGTGCATCGAGAGCGATCTGTTGAGAGAGAATTCTATGCTTTGAGTGTTCTTTCAGAGTTCGGATGATTCAAGGTGATGTGTGATGCCCCCTGAAATGATGATTGAGCTTGGTATTTATAGTCTTCGGGTGCTTTAATTGATTTCTTAAACGCTTCGTGTAACGGACGTCGAATTTAATGCTATTAATGGCCTTCGTCGGTTATAGCCGTTGGTCATCAATGACATTGATTCCTTCATTAAACAATGGAAAAACGTAACAGTAATATTGCACGTCAGTCGGTCGAGGTCGCAAGGTTTCATACGATGGTCTGAACTAGACGACGTCATGGTCGAGTGTCGTGAGGTAAACAACTTTTGATTTTAACTTTGGTCAAAAGATAAAGTGCTATGATTTTACCTTGCTACGAAAAAGTGTAATAAATGTTTTCCTTACCTTGGTCGTGGTCGAGGCTAGTGAATTTTTACCCAAACAAGGACATACCTTGATATCAGTGAATCATTTTTGTTCAGAGATTTGATGAGGAATGAGTGAATAAAATTTTCTTTATCACTGATCTAATGCCTTACCGCCGAACATTTAATCTTCAAGGTTTAGCATTCCAAACTCGCTGATGAGAAAGTTGAATCTTGTCTCAACAAGAGGGTTGGTAAAAAGATCAACTAACTGAAAATTAGTTGGGATAAAGTGAAGTTCTATATCACCATTCATCACATGATCTATGATAAAGTGATACATGATCTCGATGTGTTTGGTCTTTGAGTGTAGCACTGGATTATTGGCTATAGCGATGGCATTAGTGCTATTCCAATAGATTGGAATTTTAGAGAGCTGAAGATTATAGTCCAATAGTTGATTTCTCATCCATAAGACCTGAGCACAACAGCTTCCAGCGACTACATACTCAGCTTCAGCTGTAGAGGTGGATACTGAACTTTGTTTCTTGCTTGTCCAACTCATCAGCTTTCCACCCAGGAGCTAACAGCCTCTTGTGATGCTTTTTCTATCCAGCTTGCAACCTGCAAAGTCACTATCTGAATAGGCAGTTAGATCAAACCCTGAGTCTTTGGGATACCACAGACCTAGGTGGGGAGTACCCTTCAGATATCTAAAAATTCGCTTTACAACGATCAGATGAGATTCTTTGGCTTCAGATTGATATCGTGCACACAAACAAGTAGCATACATAATATCAGGACGACTAGTTGTAAGATAAAGAAGGGAGCCACTCATCCCACGGTATGCAGTGACATTAACAGTCTTCCCTGAAGGATCTTTGTTAAGTGTTAGCGGCGGTTCCATAGGGGTTTTCATAGCTGAGCTTTGAGCCAGATCAAATTTCTTCAACATATCTTTGACATACTTACCTTGGTAGATAAACGTACCCTTATCATTTTGCTTGATTTGGAGTCCAAGGAAGTAGTTCAGCTCACCCATCATACTCATTTTATATTCAGATTTCATTCTTTCAGCAAAACGAGTACATAGAGATGGGTTAGTAGAACCAAATATAATGTCATCAACATATATTTGAAAAAGAATAATATGACCTTTTACTTTCTTGAAAAATAGAGTGTTATCAATTTTGCCACGCTCAAATTTTTCGATGAGAAGAAAATAGGATAGAGTGGCATACCATGCACGTGGAGCTTGTTTCAGTCCATAGAGTGCCTTATCCAATTTATAAACACAAACTGGATGCTTAGGATTAGTGAATCCTGGAGGTTGTTCAACGTAGACTTCTTCATTCAGCCTTCCATTTAGGAATGCTGATGTCACGTCCATTTGATATACTTTGAAGTCTCGATGAACAACATAAGTTAGAAATAGACCAATAGCTTCGAGTCTTGCCACTGGGGCACAGGTTTCGTCATAATCTATACCTTCCTTTTGTTTGTATCCTTGAGCAACTAAGCAAGCTTTGTTGCGGGTTACAGTTCCATTTTCATCTATCTTATTTCGATAGACCCACTTAGTCCCTATCACTGATTTGTCAGATGGCCTTGGAACGAGATTCCAAACCTTGTTTCATTCGAATTCAGTCAGCTCTTCTTGCATAGCGCTGACCCAGTTTGGATCTCTGAGGGCATCATCCACTTTCTTTGGTTCAGTTAGTGAAATGAAATTTACGTAAAGACAAATGTTACTTGCACTGCATCAAGTTTGAACACTTGCATTTTGATCACCATGAATTTGATCAATAGGCTGATTTATGGTCCATCGCTGAGCGGGAGCATGAGCCGCTGACTTAGAATGAAACTCTGGGATCACTGAAGAGGAAGCTTCAGCGACGTCAGGTAGTAGAGGCATGATAGGAAGAACATATGAGATTTCATTCACTGACTGCTGAGAGGTTGATGGAATATCAGATGATGGTTCAAAAACAGGCATATGGTTGATTGGAACAGCTGAAACCCAAGATGATTCGACTTCACTTGTCTGTACGCTGGGAATGATGATAGGATCATCATCAACGGTTGGTGTGTTGTCCTTCGTTAGGAACAGTTTCTGAATCTCCAAAATGAGAAAACATTCACTAATTGGGTTCTTCGTTATCAGCAGATGGTCTTCAGTTGGTTGAACAGGATTCGTCAAAGGTAACATGAATGTTTCTTCTACAGTCTATCTTCTTATAGAGAAGACTCTGAAGACTTTGGATATGGAAGAATATCCAAGAAATATTCCATCATCAGCTTTGGGATTGAATTTTCCAAGAGCATCACTGTTGTTTAAGATAAAGCACTGACAACAAAAGATGTGAAGAAAACTGATAGATGGTTTTCTTCCATAAAAAATTTCATAGGCAGTCTTGTTGAATCTTTTGACGATCAGCGATCTATTCTGCGTAAAGCAAGCAGTGTTGACCGCTTCTGCCCAAAACTGAGTAGGTAGATGAGAATCAGTGAGCATTGAACGAGCATCTTTGATGATCGTACGATTTCTTCTTTCAACAACTCCATTTTGTTGAGGTGTTCTCACTAAAGAAAAGTTGTGAGAAATACCCTTACTTTCAAAGAAGCTATCAAGGGAACTGTTTTTGTTAGCTTCAATCTTCCTAATCATAGAAGTATTTAGAAGTTGTGAAAAATAGGCTAAGTGAAGAAAAGCATCTTACAGAGGCTCTGCCGACATTACCGAGAAATCAAGGTCAAGAAGCTACAGAAGCAACAGAGGCTTCCTACAGAACCTCTGCTGTAGTCAAAGAAGACCCAAGACTCGGACACAAAGGTGGACTGCTCCACAGAGGACCAGACCACAGAACCTCTGTAACTCATTACAGAGCCTCTGTGGTCCTCACTGAAAGACTTGAAGATATTTATAATATCTTGCTACTGTTACAGGACTCGTTCATCAACTTGCATGGTAGCATGCCCTGTCCAACGTCGACGTGTCCAACTCTGATTGGATTCAATAGGGCTTAGTACATATTAGACGTCTGCTGCATTAAATGCAATACAGCACGTCTGACTGTTCATACCATCCTTGCAACTGTTCACGACATCCGTTCTACTATTCATACGTACCTTTTGAATAGTAGCATATGCTTTATGGTCCCCTTTAGAGTAGTATATAAGGAAGACTCATGTTTAGTTCTTCCTTACACACATAAAACACTTCAATCGAACATCAAGAACACAAAAGCTTATTCACCTTAAAAGTCATATCTGTTTTAAAGCTTTTCTTACTCACGGTTCATAAACCTGTTCTTAATATATATTCAGTAAACTTTGAGATATAATATTCTGTTCACTCTTTATTTATATTTTGTTCTAAATCTATCAAACATATCTGTTAGTTCTTCAAATACGCTTCCGCATCAAACATTAACTTGAACTAATAGATCTGATAATCTTGTTTAAAGAAAAACGGGAACCAACAATTGGTATCAGAGCAAAGCTTGATTTTCAATATCAAGTGATCCTCATTTTACATCTTTTATTTGATAGATTATTTTCTCTCTTCATCACCATATTTCTATATATTAGTCGTATCCAGAAAACCATCCAGATCTTCATACTTAGAAATCCTCCATCAGATTATCCTTTCCTCAAAATGACAAATACAAATAACTTTTTCACTGCTGGCTCACTAACCAAACCTCCTACTCTTCTTAGAGATGAGTATCCTCAATGGAAGATAAAAATGGTTCATTTCTTTGAGGGTACTGAAAAAACTCTCAAACAATATCTTTACAATCTTCCTCCAGTTCCGATGATAACTATGCCACGTGTACCAGCTACTGCTGAATCTGCTGAAATCCATGAACATCAAAAACCTAAGCCAAGAGAAGAATGGTCAAATGAAGATAAGGCAGAAGATGAAGTTGCACAGAAAACAAAGAGAATATTGATCATGGCAATCCCCAACGAACTTTTTCAATCCTTAGATGCATGCGAAACAGCGCACGATCTCTGGAAAGAATTAGAAAGACAATTGGAAGGGGGTGCTAAAACTCAGAAGAACCGAAGGGCACAATACATAAATGAATATCATGCTTTCAGAGCCTCTGCAACAGAATCTCTGCAAACAACATACGACCGGTTCAACTCTCTCATTAACAAATGCAAAAAGGCTGGTATTCACAGAACCACGGAAGAAAATAACGTCATGTTTCTAAAGAGCCTGAACGATGACTGGCTTCAGTTGTCTATGTCTTTACAAACAAATCAAGATCTAGACTCCTGGACACTCTCTGATCTCTATGGAACACTTGCTGCACAAGAGCCTCAAATAGCTCAAGCTAAAACACTAACCATTGTGCCATACGCATTGGTTAGTAAATCTACAGAGGCTGCAGACAGACCAAGAAATGAGAGATCTACAGAGGAGAAAAAGAAGGAGAAAAAGAAGATGGTAATGGTTGATAGCGAAGAAGACAAGCTGATAGAGGAAGAGATAACTCTTGCGTCATTAGCTAAATCAATGGCTCTATTGACAAGAGAGTTTAGAAATAACCAAAGGAATTCTGGTAGAAGAGATGATGGAAGAAGAGAAGAATCAAGTGACCGACAGAGGTCAGACTACAGAAATGATGACCTACAGAGGTCGAGCGACAGAAGCTACAGAGGAAATGATCGACAGAGATCAGATGACAAGGGAGGCCACACACAAGAATGCTACAAATGTGGTAAACCCGGTCATTACGCAAACGAATGCCGAACAGAGAAAGGTGGAGACCTACAGAAGTCTGACGACCGAACTGGAAACATCTCCCAAGGTTGTTTCAACTGCGGTAAGCCAGGTCATTTCGCAAAAGAATGCAGAAGTAGACCAAATCGCCCACAGAAGGACTCAGCTTTTTACAAAAAGAAGGCCGAGTATTACGCACAAAAATCTCTAATGGCGAACAAAGGGCATTCTGAGGCAAACAAAGAAGACTTCGAATCAGACTCTACCTCTGATGATGAATTTCCCACAAATGCCCTGTTCTGTGGCATGGCAGAAGTTGACTCCGGCACTGACAATGAGGTATCCATTTGAAACTCTACCTCAAGTACTAATTCTGTAAATGATGATTTATTTAAACTTAACATTGAACTGAAAGATATAATTGAAAGCATTCAGAAAAAGCTGACCTTTAATGAGAGAGAAGTAAGGCTTCTCACTCAAGAAAAAGCCAAATTCTTTGAAGAAAAAGGAAAAGTCGAAAAATATTGGAGCAAAAATATAGATCCTTTAAAAAGGCAAATTTCTGATTTAACCTTTACTTTAAAAATCAAAACAAAAGAACTTTCAGTTTCAAGAAGTGAAACTACAGACATAAGAGCTCTCAAAGAATACTTTCAAAAAGAAAGAGAGGTACTTTGGCAAGATCTTTTAAGAAGAGAAGTTTTAATTAAAAACTATAAAGATGCACAGAAGGTGTATGAAAAGGTAAACTCTCAAATAGCAAGACGAGGTATAGGGTACAGTGATATTACCTTAGGAGTTGAAAATAAACGACTAAAACCTCTGTCCTCTCTATTTGTTTTGGGAAAAACTAACAAACCAAACTTTCCAAACTTACTCTCTGTAAGTAAAAGGGTTAAAATCTCTGCAGAACCTCACTTGAGGAAACATACAAAGATGATCAATGTGTGGTTTGAAAAACACAGATTCATCATCTTCAACCTCTGTCAATAGAGGAATCAAACCAAAGAAATATATGAAAACACAAAATCAGACTGGTATCTTTAAGTTTGGTAAACCAGAGACTCAAACACAGGTCGCTTTTGTCTGTATGATAAATGTCGAAAAGAAATTGTCAGCAGAAGCTCCTGAGTTTAAACCCATCTTTTCAGAAGAAAAACTTGAAGAATCTATTGAAAAAGAAATTTTGGAAGTTTTGAAATCAAATGTTTTAGAAAATCTCTGTACATCTTCTATAGATCAAAAACTCGCTGAAGAGATCTCATCAGAAACCTCTGCCATCTATGAAAGTTTTTCTACAGAGGAAGAAAGCTCGTATGATACATGCTCAGAAAATCCAGCCTCTGTCGAAAGAAATGACTCAACCTCTGCATATGAGGACGATTCATCCTCTGACGACTCAGAGACTGATTTCAAATCAGGGATAATTCACTGTGACACAGAGGATGTCAAATTCTCCTCTGAAGTTCTTAACAGAACAATTTCTCCAAAAGAGAAAATCACAGAGATACCTATCCATCCAGATTTTCTGAAAATGTGTATACAAGTCAAAACCTCTACAGAGCTTGAAAATCTGAAAAAGGCCTCTGAAAATCCAAAAAGCTTAAAATTTTCAAAACCTTTAAGGAAAATCAAAGAGAATCCCACTTGGCAACAAAAGGGAAAATGGCCTGAAGCTAACAAATATTTTTCCTCTGTGACAGTGAAGAAAGATGTTCACCACAGAAGAGAGCCACAGAAGGCAGGAACTAAACAAGACTTTTGCAAACAACATTCTAGTATTCATAGATCTTCTTGTAATAGGAAATCTAATGTAAAGAAAGAGTGGAATGTCTCTGTGGCTCAGTTCAAAGAATTCAATGAAAAGTTCAAACAAATCACATCTCATATTCAATACTGTCATTGTTTTGATCTTATGTTTAAATTGAATAAACACTTCTCAAATCCAGATTGCTTCCTCACCACTTAAATTCGAAAGTCAGAACCAAAAGAGAAACAATCTGATTCTTCTACAAAAGATAAAATGTATTTCAAGAATGCTAAGGCAAACTTGAAAAATTCTAACAATATTGGACCCATGTGGATATGGGTACCTAAATCTCTGTGATTGTCTTACAGAAGCAACATGTGCCAATTTGGTATCTTGACTCCGGAAGCTCAAGGCACATGACTGGCAACAGAAGATTATTATCCACATACAAAGAAACACACGATGGTGGATCTGTAACTTTTGGAGACAACATGAAGGGACACATCAAAGGCTATGGAGTCATACAGAAAGAAAATGTCTCTGTATACAAAGTTGCATATGTGAATGGCCTCAAACACAACCTACTAAGCGTAAGTCAACTCTGTGATACAGGATTCAATGTGTTATTCAAAAGAACTTTCTGCTCTCTACAGAGTGAAAACACAGGAATGGAACTTCTGCGAGCTGAAAGAAGAGGTGATCTATACCTAATGAATTTTACTTCAAAATCCAAGGACAAAGTTTGCCTAGTAGCCTGCAAAAGTGAAGAAGCGTGGTTATGGCACAACAAGTTCTGTCACTTAAACTTTCACACCTTGGATAAACTAGTCAAACTCAATCTAGTTAAAGGTTTGCCAAATGTTAAATTCAATAAGGATCATTTGTGTTCGGCCTGTGAAATGGGAAAACACAGAAGGGCTTCCCACAAAGGCAAAACAGACGTGTCTTGCACTAGGCCTCTGTACATGCTTCATGTCGACCTCTGCGGTCCCATTGCCATACAGAGCCTAGGTGGCAACAAATACATACTTGTCCTAATTGATGAGTATTCACGTTTCACATGGGTTGAATTTGTTAGAAAGAAATCAGATGTTCCAAATGTATTGATAAATCTAATGAAAAGAATCCAAGTTCTTTATGATTGCAGAATACAGAAGTTAAGAAGTGACAATGGCACAGAATTTAAAAACTCTGTCATTGAAGCCTATCTTTCAACAGAAGGAATATCACAGAACTTCTCTGCAGCTCGCACTCCACAACAGAACGGTGTTGTCGAAAGAAGGAATCGAACACTTGTGGAAGCCGCAAGAACTATGCTGTCAGCATGCGGATTATCAATGAACTTTTGGGCAGAAGCAATTTCTACTGCGTGTTATACTCAGAATCGTTCAACCGTTGTGAAAAGACACCTCAAGACGCCTTACGAATTGCTTAACAAAAGGCGGCCAAACATCAAATTTTTCCATGTATTCGGATGCAAATGCTTTGTCTTAAACGACAGAGATTCAAGAGGAAAGTTTGATGTAAAAGCTGATGAAGGCAAATTCATTGGATACTCTGCCACTTCCAAAGCCTACAGAACATTCCTTACAAAGTCTCACAAGATTGTAGAAAGCATCAATGTTTCTTTTGATGATTCATTCCAAATGACTTCTGAGCAAATCAGTTCAGAACTCGGAATTAAAGGAAAATCCTCTGACATCTCAAGAACAAAAGAAGATTTGGATCTTCTATTTTTGGAGATGTTCCACGATAACATTGATCCTTCTGTTGGAACCATCAGAGTTTCTGAAGAACCATCCTCTGTCGGACAAAATCCTACAGGTATGACTCTAACTGGTCCAAATAATGCTTCATTTTCTTCTATAAATACTACAGATGCAAATGCCGAAGAAGAAAATGCAGAAGATGAAACTTCAAGAAAAACGACCACAGAAGCTGCTGAAAATCAAACTCCACAATCCACAAAAGAACTAATTACAGAGGAAGTTGAGGACCAAGACTATACGTCCTCAGAGGAACAAACTCCACCACCACTCATACCAATCATTCAGCAAACGGTAGGATCAACTACCAAGGCACGAAAAACGACAGAGGCTACACGAGAAGAAGAAACACCAGAAGCCTCTGAAGAAAGTTTTGATGACATTGATGATCATCTTCCACGCACAACTCATTGGAAAAAAAGCCATCCTCCAAGCCAAATAATTGGAGAACCTTTTAACTCAGTAAAAACAAGGCCTGCCACTGCTAATTTTTGTTTCTTTACAAATTTTATTAGTGTGATAGAACCAAAGAAGATTTCTGAAGCCCTAGATGACCCAAACTGGGTAGACGCCATGCAAGAAGAACTTCTGCAATTTGAGCATAACAGAGTATGGACTTTAGTACCTCTGCCAAGAGGGAAACAGGCCATTGGGACTAAATGGGTCTACAGAAACAAGAAGGATGAAGATGGAGTGGTCATCAGAAACAAAGCAAGATTAGTAGCAAAAGGATATAGACAAGAAGAAGGCATAGACTACGATGAGACTTTTGCCCCTGTCGCACGGCTCGAAGCAATAAGAATATTCTTAGCCTTCGCAGCCCACAGAGGTTTTAAAGTCTATCAGATGGACGTAAAATCAGCTTTTCTAAACGGTGAAATCCAATAAGAGGTTTACGTAAATCAGCCACCAGGTTTTGAAAGCTCAAAGTTCCCAAGGCATGTATACAACCTTGAAAAGGCTCTATACGGACTAAAACAGGCTCCAAGAGCATGGTACGAACGACTTTCCACCTTTCTTCTAGAAAATGGCTACAACAGAGGTACAACAGATACTACATTATTTTATAAACGCAAAAATAGTGAGATAATGCTTGTACAAATATACCTAGATGACATAATTTTTGGGTCTACAAATTCAGAATAGTGCAAAATTTTTGAAAAACTCATGCAGAGTGAGTTTGAAATGAGTATGATGGGAGAATTAACATTCTTCCTCGGACTTCAAGTCATACAATCTTCAGAGGGAATTTTTATAAATCAAGCCAAATATGTCTCTGACATTCTTTTAAAATATAATCTCTCTGATACCTCTGCAATGATGACTCCAATGGCCACTGGAAATAAGTTATTCTTAGATCCAAATGGTATTTCTGTAGAATGTACTCTCTACAGAGGCATGATTGGATCTCTGTTATACATAACAACATGCAGACCTGACATTATGCATGCCACATGTCTTTGTGCACGTTATCAAGCTAATCCAAAGAAATCACATTATGAAGCTGTAAAGAGAATCTTTAGATACCTGAAGGGGACCAACAATCTTGGTCTCTGGTATCCACATAACTCTGGTTTTAGTCTTAAAGCTTATACAGATTCAGACTATGGAGGATGCATGCTCGACAGAAAGAGTACCTCTGGGAATTGTCAATTCCTAGGTGGTAAACTAGTCAGTTGGACCTCCAAGAAGCAAAATTGTGTCTCCACATCCACTGCAGAAGCTGAATACGTTGTTGCTGCTAGCTGTTGTTCTCAGGTTCTATGGATGAAGACTCAGCTAAAAGACTACGGCCACATCCTATTCAAAATACCCATCTTCTGTGATTCCAAAAGTGCCATTGCTATCTCTGCCAACCCTGTGCAACACTCAAAAACCAAGAATATCGATATAAGGTACCATTTCTTGAAACATCATGTTGAATACGGTACAATCGAAATGCATTTCGTGCCCACAGAATATCAACTCGCTGACTTATTCACCAAAGCACTAGACGAGAAAAGATTCAACTTCTTGGTGGGTAAGTTAGGAATGATTAACGTGGTGTGAAAATCCTCTGTAAGTATAGCTTTATCTTCTGTAAATAAGTATAAATATCTATTATTACTTAAGTTATTGCTTTGATAAGTTTATTTCTGTATGTATTTTTTTGTGTGCAAAAATAATTCTTGGTTACAGAGCTTCTGTGGGTCCGCTCAGACCTTCTGATAACCCTTACAGAACCTCTGGTAAACATGATCTATGATCAATACAAATCTTACCATTCTTTGAACCAAGCATAGATCAAGGGGGAGCAAAAGGAAAATTCTTGATCTACAGAAGTGATTAGATCAAGGGGGAGCAAAAGGGACCCTGAAATGATCTACAGAGGTAAATCTTTCAAAGGAAAGCCAAAGAAGAATGTCGATAATTCTCCATCGACAGAAGTAAGCCAAAGAAGAATGTCGATAATTCTCTCGCACAAAAGGTTTTTGGAAAACAGTTTTCTAGGATAAGAATTGTCAAATATGTCCTAAATATACTATGAATAACATTTCAAAAATCAAAAGTTCAAAAAGTTTAACAAAATTCGAAATAGGAGAAATTTAAGGTCATAGAGCTTCTGCTGAGCTCAACAGAGGTTCTGCAGGAAATATGCTCTGTGATCACAAATTAACCCCCTGTCGATATTTTGGAATGTTATCTCGGAAACCGAAAACACACACCATGACCTTCTCGAACAAAACGTTTTTCAAAATAGTTTTCTCGGACACCAACTTTCAATAATGTGCGAAAAACATCTCTTAACACAGATCAAAAATTGGATGATCAGAAAGTTAATAGAATTCAAGTTATAAGATTTTTTCTCTCATAGAGATTCTGCTGGCTCTCACAGAGCTTCTGCAAGTTCCATCAGAGCCACAAAACCTCTGTGAGTAAAATTTCTTGACAAAATCCTATTGATCCTCTCCAATGTCTTTCCAAACGTTTTCGTTCAAAGAAGAACCTACAGAGTCATGACAACAATGAGATATATGAGAAGAGGTTAAAAATCAAGATTTTCAAAATCACAGAGCTTCTGTAAAACACAAAAGTTCTGCCATTTTGTTATCTGGGCATCTCTGTAGTAATAACGGTTACTTTTACTAAGAGTGAAACTCATGTGGCTAAAAACAACCTCACGCGCCTAACATTAATGGGCCGCGCACGACGTCCTGTCATATTCTGACAAGGCCTACGTGTCCCATTTTCATTGGGCGTACATGGAACGTTTTTATTTGGAAAGTTGAACCCGCCGTTCAAACTCGAGTACGGATTCCAAATTTTAATCCATTGCCATATATTTTACTCTTTCGAATTCTACCGTTTTACCCTCCTATAAAAACCAAGCTTACCCTCTCATAAAACCTTTTACAAACTCTTATCTTCTTCTCCGGCGAAACCCTGCAAAAGCTTGCAAAAAAAAAAAAAACCTTGTTCTTAAAATCAAATGGCTTCATCTTCTAAAGCTATCTCCCAAGAACTCTCTCCGGCGAACTCACCGGAACACTCACCTGCCCATTCTGAACATTCAGAAAACCCCAACCTTGCAAGAGCTATTGAACAACAAGATTCCGGGGACTCAACAGAATTTGCTCCGACGACACACTTGCAAAACTTCATAGCAAAAGATCACTTCGAAACCATACTTCCTATCAAATCCAACAACTGCTATTTGGTCCCCTCACCCACTGCTTTCGGCGAAGCCCATGCTATTCTTCTGAAGATAATGGAAAATCACATCCTCTTCCCTCTACTCTCAAGAACCCCAAACAAAATTCCAGTCCGTTATCTGAACCAATTTTGGCAAAGCTGCCGATTTGATAAAGACGATTCTCTTATCAAAGGGTACATTTCAAGACCTGATAAATCTGAGCACCTTGAAATCAAGTTCAACAGAACAATGTTCTCACTTGAATTCAACCTACCAACAAGGGGTCTTCAGGGATTGAAGAGTTATGCAGAACAACCAACAGACGAAGAGCTCTGTCGCTTTGTGGAAATGCTTGGGTACAACACCCAACTACGTAAGAGAAATGACTTCCGCGGAGGAAGATTACCACCTCTGTGGAACACTTTGTTCTCTATTCTTAACAGATAACTGACAGGGAAAATAGGGAGTATTGACCAGAGCTCACATCAAATCTTGAGCATCATGTATGGGGTTTACTATGATCTTCCACTAGATTATGCGACCATAATGATGCAAGAGATCATAAACACCATCGACAGAAAGAACAACACGAGAAGGGTCAAAGAGAACGATCCCAACTTTCTACCACCTCTGCAATTCCAAAGAATATTGGGAGTACTGTTCGAACCTCTACTGCTAATTCAAAACTGGCCAATGGAAGGACCAACTCCCAAACAGTTCCCGATGAACAAGAATACCCCCATTGATCATACTGATGGCTACTCACACTGCAGACCTCTGTCAAAGAAGCTTCTGCGCTACGCATCGGATAAATCCCTTAAGAAAGAGTATATACGCGATCATAGAACTCCTAAACCGAGTCCTATGACACCCCCGCGTTTAGGTGTCCCCCTAGGAACAATGATAGCAAAACCTATTTCCACTCAAGAAGAAAAGGATCAGAAGTTAGCAAAGCACATGGCTATTCAACTCAGCTTTATAGCCAAACGTGCAGAACTTATGGGAAAGAAGCCTTCATCAAGAACCTCTGCATCTACTCCAAAAGATAAGAAGAGAAAAACTGCAGAAGGCACCTCAACAAGCGCTGCAGAAGATCAACCTTCACCTCCTCATGCCACGGAAATTGGCTCCTCTGCTCCTCCCTCTTCCCCAAAAATGAAAAAGAAAAGAAGATCGAAATCAACAGAGGAAGGGGCACCAAAACCTAAGAGAAGGAAAACCAAAAAGAAGCATGGTAAATCACTTGAAAAGTTGGTTACCATTGCAGAAGAGGAAACTGCTAAAGAAGAAGTTGCAGAAGAAGAAATGGCTACAGAAGAGTATCAATCACCCTATCAATCTCCAGATAGATTTGCTCACCAAGGAGACCTGAACGACTTCTTACAGAACCCTGACATTGCCAACACCCTAAATACAGCAGGGTGGACGGCACAACCTCTCGACCACCACTATCCAGAAGAACAAGATTTCTTCATTTCTGGCATTGACACACATCTGCAAGAAGATGACACAACACCCAAAGATCAACCACCCAACAGCCCTGTTATTTTACAAAACCCTTTCATTCAAGGATTGGACGTCCACAGAAGAAGTCCAAACCCAGCTTCAGAAGAAATAGAACAAACAGAAGCTGAGTGGAATAGAGGTGAAATTACAGAGGCTTCTGAGAAAATGATGGAAGAAGAAAAAGAAAAAGGGGTCGAAGTTGTACAAAAAGAGGGATTTGCAACAACAGATACAGGAATAGAAATGTCAGAGGTGGATTCAGATGAAGAAGAAGCTGTCTGGATACGAAAAGGTCTCTATCATCCAGATGTCATGAGATTATATGGCACTAATCCAATGTATGACTTCTTACGACCAGAGCAAGGAACTTCAACAGAACCTAGGGAAGAAGCACCAAGCCGAAGGATAGCAACAGAGGATGAAATGATAGACAATGATGTAGTGCTTGGATGCTTAACAAAGGAAGAAACAAGAAAAGTTGTCTGGATAAATAGAGGCACACAACCAAAACCAACTCCCAGTGCAAACCACATTTCTAACTCCGCAGGTCTAGCTGCAGAAGGAGTTATTGAAAAAGAGCAGCACAACTCGATCCTAACCCAACCCATCCAGCCAGAGGTTACTATTTCAACCTCTGTGCCCACAGAAACCGGGGAATCCATTCCTAGGGAGTCTCCTCAAAGAGACTCACCTATTGTTCGTGATCAATCGCCCCAGATCACCCTACAGAGGAATTCGTTTCCTCTGCCACGCACACATTAGGACCAAAACTTCTTTCAGAGAGAAGTAGTGAGCACAGAGACAAAGAGGCTCTAGACAAGTCTCCTAGTCAACAGAAGGACATTCCAATACCTACCTCTGGAGTGGATTTGGACACTGTTCTTCACAGAACTTCTGTAGAGATCCGAACTCAGGTTTCTTCTCGAGGATCAGAAGGAAATCCTTCCACCCCCATCGTACAAACAAGGGTGAACGAAGGTGTCCCAGGAACAGGGACTCACTCTGGATACGAATGTGTTCCTCCAGAGGTTACACAAGGAACACAAGTATCAAAGGATGAGTTCCAAACCCTTGTCACCTCTGTGAACCAAACAATGAAAGAGTTGCAAAGCTCTTTCAAATCCTTTACAGAGACAACATCTACGGCTATCCTGAATCTGAACACCAAAATGGACAATCTGTCCACAGAGGTAAAAACCGCCATCTCAGAGATGAAGTCTTCTGCCGAAACTACTGCCAAAGCAACAGCCACTTCTGCCGCTCAGGAATTCGGAACAACTGCAACTTCTACTTTCAGGGACTCTGTCAAAAATTTCCTTGAACAAATGAATACACAATCCAACAAAGCAGAGGGCATTACTCCTGCAGATTTACAGAATGCCCTATCACAAGTCCAAGCAGAGGCAATACGCAACACGACAATGATGTAACCAAAAGACTATATGACCAGAGCACAGCTTACAGAGCTCGGACAGAACGTCATTAACCAGGTCACAGAAGTCGTTGTCTCCTTCACAACTGCAAATGCCAACTATGTCAAGGATTTCAGAAAGAGTGTAGGCAGAATGCGTTTCAAAACAGAAGAAGAGATTGCGACATTGATTGGCCTCTGCGATGATGTCTGTGAAAAGTTGATGGCAGCAGGAGCTGAATTACCGAAGAAGCCCAACACTTCTTGCAGAGCAGAGGGTACTTCTGATAAAAGTCAGGATGATTCTGATGATGACCAACCTGGTCCATCAGATAATCCTGAGGGGGAGAATCTAAGAGAGAAAGCTACGAGCAGAGGAATACAAAGTCCACCAATCGCAGCAGAATCAATCAGCCAAGCCCCTCCAGAACAAACCAAACAACAACAAACCCAAAAGACCACAGAGACAACACCCATCTCTGTGGAATCATCTCCTGACGAAACCAAAATTCCAGAAGCAGATCAGCAAACCACAGAGGCAACAACCGCCCCTGAGGTAATCATTTTGGAAGAAACAGATGAAGAAACCACAGAGAAAACACCCACCTCTGTGGAAACACCCCAAACCATACCGAGAAGAAAGTCGATTGCCACCAAACCAAAAAGAGCAACGACCTCTGCTTCTGACGTTCTGAAAAGGATGCACACAACAATGAGTGATCGTATGGCGCAGAGAGAAGAAGAAAGGCACAGGTTCACTTCATCAACAGAAACTGAGCTCACAGAAGAAGTCAACAAACAACCTCCAACAGAGGTTACAGAGCAACTCAATCCAACAGAACCATCGCCACAAAAGTCCTCTAAATCACAAATGTCAAAACCCACAGAGGCAACCCCCATCAAGCCAACAGAAGTGCCAACCTCCAAACTTACAGAAGCAACAGTTTCTGCCCCGCCAAAAGCCAAAGATAAGGGCAAAGGAATACTGACAGAAGAGCCTAAGAAGAAAACATTGCCAAAGCCAACAGAGAAACTAATGAAGAGTGCGTTTGATGCCTTTCAAACCCCAAAACCTGAAGAAGTTGACTAGGCACATGGGTTGAAGCCTCTGTCAGACATTCCTCTATCTGGTAGAGCCGCAGAAGTTGTTCAACAGATGGAGAGTCTCAGAAGACAAGTACCACAACCTGGTCCAACATATGAAGAAATGGAAGAAGTGGTATACAAATACCTCTATAAACAATCCTTTCAGACCAATTATCCAACAGATCATGTGACAGATCCAAGGATCAGAGAAGAATTTGAGAACATCTTCACAAGGACAAAGCCAAGAACCAAAGCAGATGTCTTCTCAATCCACAAGATCAAAAAGGTAATCTTCTGCAAATTCTCCTTCACAATAACCTATCCAAAGGTCAGGTACAATCTTTACAAAGTCAGAAGAGAACACAATTCAGAAACTACCTTCGCTGATGCTGACTTAAGAAATATCAATCCTTATGATCTACCTGACCTTCTGCAATGGACAAAGGACAACTACAACACTGAGGCAAACACCAGAGCCTATCAAGTGTTGAGAAAAGCGATGAGGGAAAAGCTTCTGCTCTACAGCATGATAGATTTCCAGCTGGGAAAGGATCTTGGTCTCAAGAATCTGGATTTACGACCACCAGAGGATCGCTGCCCACCGGACGCCGTACCTAACTCAATCATCACAGAACCACGGTTTGGGTTAGTATTTCAAAACCCTCAAGGCGAAACTAAACTATTTGTATGCATGGACTGTCAGAAGTACGCAACAAGTACTCTGAACATGTTCAGAGCAAGCCTTGTGAAATACAGAGGTACAAAGAAAATGGATAAAGATGCTGCAGATACTATCATCAGAGAGATAGACGCCACAATCTGCCTAAGAGAACTATGCATCAGATTCTACAAAGAGATCAGAAGAGTCGGAAGAGACAACAGAAGCTACAACGATTTCAAAGATGCCAAAATCTGATTCTCAGACCTCCAATCTCTGCAAACAAAGTTAAAGTTTATCTTTCATTGTACTCAAATGTAAAATGCCTCTGGCATATTTCTAAATGAAAGAAATTTCGAGGTATTGTTTAACCTCTGTCTTATCTAACTTAGCCTAACTTAACTCAAGTTCAAATTTTTATTTTTCACTACTTAGGGGGAGATTGTTAGCTTCAATCTTCCTAATCATAGAAGTATTTAGAAGTAGTGAAAAATAGGCTAAGTGAAGAAAAGCATCTTACAGAGGCTCTGCCGACATTACCGAGAAATCAAGGTCAAGAAGCTACAGAAGCAACAGAGGCTTCCTACAGAACCTCTGATGTACTCAAAGAAGACCCAAGACTCGGAAACAAAGGTGGACTGCTCCACAGAGGACCAGACCACAGAACCTCTGTAACTCATTACAGAGCCTCTGTGGTCGTCACTGAAAGACTTGAAGATATTTATAATATCTTGCTACTGTTACAGGACCCGTTCATCAACTTGCATGGTAGCATGCCCTGTCCAACGTCGACGTGTCAAACTCTGATTGGATTCAATAGGGCTTAGTACATATTAGACGTCTGCTGCATTAAATGCAATACAGCACGTCTGACTGTTCATACCATCCTTGCAACTGTTCACGACATCCGTTCTATTATTTATACGTACCTTTTGAATAGTAGCATATGCTTTATGGTCCCCTTTAGAGTAGTATATAAGGAAGACACATGTTGAGTTCTTCCTTACACACACAAAACACTTCAATCGAACATCAAGAACACAAAAGCTTATTCACCTTAAAAGTCATATCTGTTTTAAAGCTTTTCTTACTCACGGTTCATAAACCAGTTCTTAATATATATTCAGTAAACTTTGAGATATAATATTATGTTCACTGTTTATTTATATTTTGTTCTAAATCTATCAAACATATCTGTTAGTTCTTCAAATACGCTTTCGCATCAAACATTAACTTGAACTAATAGATCTGATAATCTTGTTTAAAGCAAAACGGGAACCAACAGTTTTTGAATTCAGTCCCATGATCAATCCTTATTTAGCGAACAGTGAGATTATTCAGGACTTCCATTTTCCTGACAAAGGACATAAGTTCTTCTGAGGTGTCGCCCTTAGCACGAAGAAACATTACCCAGGTGTAGCGAGAAATTCGTCCACTATAACCAGTGTGTATTTCTTTCCACCGATGGATTGAATGTTGACAGGGCCAAACAAATCTGTGTGGAGAAGATGAAGAGGAGATGATACTGAGGAAACTTGCTTTGACTTGAAGCTCGCTTTGGTTTGTTTTCCTTTCTCATTTGCTGAACAAAGAGATTCCTTAGCGTATGAGTGTTGAGGAAGACCAGTGACTAACTCTTTTGAAGAAAGAGTATTCAGTGTCTTGAAGTTGAGATGAGAGAGCCTTTTATGCCATAGCCAGTTGACATCAGGAGAGGCTTTGGAGAAAAACAAGCATTCTCAGTGGTTGTTGAGTCCATGTTTATTACATAAACATTTTCCAAATGATATCCACTGAGAGAAACTTTCTCCTTCTTGTCAGTGACGAAACATGCTTTCTTAGTGAAGCAAACTTTGAAGTCCTTGTCACATAGCTGACTGATGCTAAGAAGATTATGCTTCAGTCCTTCGACGTATGCGACTCTTTTGAAGGTTGTTGTATCATTTGAGAGTACACCAAACCCTCGGGTATAGCCTTTTCCATTTCCACCAAAGGTCACAGAGGGACATTTCTCTTCCTTGTATTCAGTGAGCAGTTTTTTCTTTACAGGCATATGTTGAGAGCATCCACTATCAAGATACCAGATACCCTTCGAGACCTGCAAACAAAGTAAGATTAGTTTTGAATAGGTACCCGCTTAACTATGGGACCACATTTGTCAGTGGTGGCAGAGGAAGTGAAAGGTTCGGCAATCTTCGCAGCATTTGCAGATTCAGCTTCAGTGACATTCTTCACTTTGGTTAATTTCTTAACCTCAGTGGTGGTTTTCACCTAAACCTGATTTGCACCAGGATTGGTCTTCTTTACCTTGGGGGCATTGATCTTTACCCTAGCTAACTTCTCATATTTGGTGGTTGTAGGGCATTTACTAGCAATGTGATCGGTAAGTCCATAGTGATAACATTTCCTATAGCAAACAGTAGCTTTAGGATCATTTGCATACTTAATAGATATTTTTAAATGAGCAGGACTAGCACCAAGAATACCTTTGGCATTGGAAATTGGAGGAACTATCAGTTCTTCAGATTTCTTACCAATTACATCTACTCTTATTTTAGGAGTAGACCGCTGAATGTATTCAAGGATCTTAGTCTTAGAAGTAGAGGGATGGCTCGCTGAAGGTTTTGAAACTTTTAGCTTAGGTACATTGGTACCCTTCTGAGGTTTTTTAACAACTTTTTCTTTACCTTTAGGAATCAAGGTGGGTTTTTCCTCGGGGATGGGAGTTTTAGAAGAAGAAGAGCACTGAGGTAATGAGGTGTCATGGATAGAAGACACGAACATTCCAAACTTAAGCATGGAACGATCAATGGTTGGTTCCTCAGCGTCAGCTTTGTAACCAAGACCACTTATGTCTTTAGCAGGGATCTGAGCACCGATTATTTCAGTGTTCTTTGTTGAGGACTTATACCATCCTTCAACAGTAGCCTTTTCAGCTTTCAGTTCACCGATAGCTTTTTCTCGCTCGATACTGATGACTTGATTTACGTAGACCTGATCTTTCAAATTATTTTCAACGTTTGAAAGCTCTTGAATTTTCAGGTGAGAATTTTTTAGCTGTTCAGTTAAATGTAAATTTATTTGTTCAGCGTCGGTCTTGCCATTCATGGCATCGTATAAATCGACAGTCAGTATATCGATAGCTCGAAGTCTATCAACTTCAGTGATAGCTGAAGTAGAAGTAGAAGAGATTGATACCTGAGAGGTAGAAGTAGAGGGAATTTCAACTTGTTCTTCCTCTGCTTTTATTTCGGAAATGAGGCAGGATTGGCCACATCTTCTTCATCTGAATCTGATTCTTCATCAGACTCAGTCCAGTCATGATCTTCAACGATCAGACCTTTTCCTTTCTTTTTGTATTCCTTCAGCTTAACATACTTTTCTTTCAGCTTTTGGTATTTGTCATCTCTAGCCCTTGGGTTAGAGGATTTATTGAAGGAGGAAGATGAAGGTTTGAAAACTTTCTTTGACCTGCATTCACTTGCAAAGTGTCCTACTTTTTCATATTTAAAGCAGGTAGCAGTAGCCTTATCAACAGGAGTAGATTTAGGCTTATTAGTGACAGTGAGAGGTTTATTTCTTTTGAAGTTACTCTTTCTAGCAAACCTTCTGAAAGAGTTTGTCAGGAGTGCCAGAGATTCATCAAGTTCTGAAGGATCAACGTCTGATGAATCTTCAGAGTTAGATTCCATTTCAGTGATCGTGACAGTTGATCGCTGAGATGGTATTGACTTTGAAGAGAGTAAAGCAGCAGGTGTGCTTTTGGAATCTTTAACAAGATTCTTCTTAATTTGACACGACTGCTCATTATTGAGCAAAGTGCCAAATAAGGTAGGAAGGGTCAGAAATTTAAGATCTATAGAGAGCTTGAGACACATGGTATAGTTGTCCCAACTTTCAGGAAGACATTCTAGAAATTTTGTTAGGATCTCGTTATTAGAGTAGGTTTTACCAACAATTTTTAAATCAATAAATAAACAATTAAAGCGTTGGTGAACTTCAGAAAGAGTTTCATTCTTACCACAGTTGAAACTTTCGTATTGCCTTACCAGGTTTATTCTTCTAGATTCCTGGACTTCAGCAGCACCTTCATATTGAACACATATAGTGTCCCACATGGCTTTGGAACTTTTCAGGTTCATGATGGAATGGTAGACTTCATCGGGAAGAGCCATAGAGATGATAGATCTGGTCTTAGTGTCGATGGCCACTTTCCTCTTCTCTTCAGCAGTCCACTGAGAAACTATCCTAGGAATCAGTCTTTCAGGAACAGCGGGTGTGTTGGTAGTGGCTGGAACGACAGGATCTATAATGAAAGGAACATATGGTCCATTTTCAATATAGTAAGGTATAGTGGGATCTACAACTTCCAAGAAGAGCATCATTCGATTCTTCCAAAGATTGAAGTTGTCTTTGCTAAATCGAGGTGGTTTGGCAAGAGAGCCATTATCTATGTAGTTAGTGTTTGTAGAATTTGCCATATTTAAGAAATAGCATGGAAGAGAGTATAAGCAAGATCTGGTTTAAGAGACTAAACAATCTGCTCTGATACCACTTGTTGGTCCCGAAGGGTTATAGACGTTTGTAGAAGGGGGGGGGGGGTTTGAATACAAACACAGATTTTTATCTTTCTAAATTGTTTATTGATATATATCAAACAATTTACAGTTTTTTGCAGAATAAGATCAAGTTAAAAACCTAATCTAAACAAACAATGAGAACACACAGATTTTCTTGCACTAGAAATTTTGAGAGAAAGAAATAAGAAAACTAAGGAGAGTTTTCTTAACACTAAGATAGTTCAGCGAGGAAGAAATCCGAGCACTTCAAAATGAAGTAGGGTTTCCTTTATATATTGCATGCATTTAATGCAAGTCAGTATACCTTTACACGTGGCAGCCTCTGGTTGGTTGCATGATTTGACTTTGGCAAACATCCTAGTGGCCGCATGATGAACAGTGTAGTTGCAGGGTTGGTTGTACGATTCTGGACAAAATGGATGTCCGTTCTGACAAAATCGTACAGAGGCGTGCAAGGAGATAAGACAAAAGTTGCTTGTAGAACATGCTTCATGATCAGCACTCGTTGAATGAATCTTTATCAGCGAATGATAAAGTTCAGCATTCGCTGAAGTCTTCTACTTGAAACTTCGTGCAAAATGGATAAGTCTTTTATTCGCTAATATCCGCATCAGGTCACTAGTAGACTTAGTCACTTGTTCTTCATCTTGGTCTTCGATTTCAGCTTCGAACTTGGTTGACGCGAATCTTGTCTTCAGGGATCATAAGCAATCTGTTGATCCAAACCCTCAATGATTTGATAATGACCCTCTCTTATATACTTAGTGAAAATTGTAAGAAAACAATATGTATCAGAGTTTCACTATCGCTGATAAGTACTAAGATCTTACAGTACCGCTGATAGGAACTCTCGCTCTTTAAATTAAACATTCAGCGAACACTGTTCACCATTAATGCTCTGAGTATGTTCAGTCATTATGATGATCGCTGATAAGTTAGTTGTTTACTTATGATCCCTGAAGACAAGTTTCACGCCAACATAGGTTCTACGCTGAAGTCGAAGATCAAGCTCACGAACCAGTGACAAGTCTCCTAATGAACTGATGCGGATCAGCGAAGACTCAGATTTGTCCACTCAACGTGAAGTATCAAGTACAAGACTTCAGCTATCGCTGAACTTTATCATTCGCTGAATAGATAATGATAATGCTCTAAATCAACGAAAGCTGATCATGAAGTCCTCCGTACAAAGTACTTTTGTCTTAACCACCCTTGCACGACTCCGTACGAAATGTCAGAATATAACCTCCGACTGTCTGAAATCGTACAACCACTCTGATACTACATTGTTCATCCATGCGGCTGCTAAGGTTGTCAACAAAGGTCAATGACATGCAACCAACCAGCTGATGACACGTGTAAAGTGTATACTGACTTGCATTAAATGCATGCAGTATATAAAGAGATGAACCCACTTCATTTGAAGTAACTTGCTAACTCTGGACAAGTTCAATCTCTTACCTCAAGATAGGTTATTATTAGTAATTTCCTTATCTCTCTTAGTGCAAGAAACCTTAGTGTTCCAACTTGTTTATATTTAGGTTTATCCTTAATCTTGTTTCCGCAACAAGCTGTAAATTGTTAATGATTTATCAATAAACAATTTAGAAAAGTAAAATCTGGGTGTTTGTATTCAACCCCCCTTCTACAAACTTGTATAGGCCTTCGGGACCAACAAGTGGTATCAGAGCGGATTTGTTTAATCTCATAAACAAGATCTAATCTAAGATATTTCTTTTCCTTGCTATTATCTGAAAATGGCCACCAACACAAACACAAATTGTATAGACAATGGTTCTCTTGCTAAACCCCCTAGAATTTCCAGAGATAACTTCAACTTATGGAAAAATAGGATGACACTTTTCCTAGAAGGTGTAGACCCTACTATGCCTTACTATCTCGAGAATGGTCCATTCATCCATGTAAGAATTGATGCTGCAGTTCCAGCCGCTGAGAATAGACCTGCTATTTCAGAAAGGCTGGTCCCTAAGGAAATCTTTCAATGGACTGACGAAGATAAGAAGAAAGTGGCTATAGATACAAAAGCCAGATCCATACTATCCATGGCTCTTCCTGACGAAGTCTACCATTCCGTCATGAATCTGAAAACATCAAAAGCCATGTGGGACACAATATGTGTTCAGTATGAAGGAACGTCTGAAGTCCAAGACTCAAGAAAGATCAACCTGGTAAGACAATACGAAAGCTTCATTTCTGGTAAGAATGAATCTCTCTCTGAAGTTCACCAACGTTTTAATTGTTTAATTATAGATCTGAAAACTGTTGGTAAGGAATATTCTAACTTTGAAGTACTGACAAAGTTTCTAGAATGTTTACCTGAAAGCTGGGACAATTATTCTATGTGTCTCAAGCTGTCAAAGGATCTAAAATCAATGACCCTTTCAACCTTATATGGCACGTTGCTGAATCATGAGCAATCGGGCCATCTTAAGAAGAATCTTGTAAAAGATTCCAAAAGCACCCCTGTTGCTTTAATCTCAGAGGAACCGTCTGCTCAGCGACCCTCGGTCACTATCACTGAGTTAGAAAGTAACTCTAAAAGGTCATCAGATTCTGATTATTCAGATGATGATGAATCTTTGGCTCTCCTAACTAAGAAGTTCAGGAGATTTGCCAAAAAGAAAATGTTTAGAAAGAACAAACCTCTTTCCATAACTGACAAGCCTAGATCATCAGCTTTTGTTGATAAGGCTACTGCTACTTGTTTTAACTGCGAAAAGACAGGACATTTCGCTAACGAGTGCAGGTCTAAGAAAGTTACTAGACCCTCAGCTTTTACAAAGAAATCATTTGTTCCAAGGAATAAAGATGACAAATATTCAAAGCTGAAAGAAAAATATGCTAAGCTGAAAAGCTTTAAGAAGAAGAATAAAGGCCTGATGGCTAACTATGATTGGGCTGCTTCTGATGAAGAAGCATCATAATCTGACTCTGAAGATGATGAAGCAAATCTATGTCTTATGGCCAAGATTGAAGAAGAGGAAGAAAGTTCAGACATTCCCTCCACTTCAACCTCTGCTATTCAGGTATCACCTTCTTTCTTTACCAATATTGCAAATATTGATGAAGCTGATAGTCTCCATAAGATCGATCTCTTGACTAGAAGTTTATACGAAGCCATGAACGGCAAAACTGTGGTTGAAAACCAAAACCTTGATCTCGCTGAAAAGCTTAAAAACTGCCACCTTCAAATAGAAAAGCTTTCTAAAATTGAAGAAGATTTTAAAGATCAAGTATATTTAAATCAGCTAGTCAAAATCGAACGAGCAGAAGCATTCGCTGCATTAAAAGCTGAAAAAGCTACTGTTGAAGGATGGTGTAATTCTTCAACAAAGATCACTAAGATAATAAAGTCTTAGATTCCCCTAAGTGATAAACGTGGTCTGGGTTACAAATATGATACTCCAAAACCAACCATTGAGCGTTCAATGCTTAAATTTGGAACGTTCGTATCCTCAGTCGCTGATACTTCATCTTCTCAGTGCTCCTCGTCCAATACACCAATCCCTGAGGAAACTCCTACCTCCTCAAAAGGTAAGGAAAAAAGGTTTATTCAAAACCTACCTCTGTCTCTAAAGACAAAGGTAAAGGAATTGTTATTTACCAGAATCCTCAGAAGGGTACCTTAGTACCAAAGCTGAATGCTTCTAAAGCTTCTGTGACTCATCCATCTGGATCAAGAAAGCAGATCTCTGGATCTATTCAACGATCTACTCCTAGACTCAGAGTGGATGTCCTTGGTAAGAAATCTGAAGAACTGAATGTTCGTCCCATTTCTAAAGCCAATAGTTTACTTGGTGCTGGCACTTCTAATTCGAAATCAAAAGCTCAGCATTCAAATGGTCCTAGAACTATTTTTAGTTATAGGAAATGTTATCACTGTGGACTTCCCGATCATATTGCTAGTAAGTGCCCCACAGCCATCAAAGCTGAAAGATAGCTAAGGTGAAGATTGCCCCCAAGGCAAAGAAGACCAACCCTGGTGCAAATCAGGTCAAGGTGAATCCTACCACTGAAGTTAAGAAATTAACCAAAGTGAAGAAAGACAAAGCTGAATCTTCAAATGCTGCGAAGACTGCTGAATCTTCCATTCCATCTACTTCCACTGACAAATGTGTATACATGGTCAAGTGGGTACCCAAGAAAAACTAATCTTCCTTTGTATTGCAGGTTAAGAAGGGTATATGGTATCTTGATAGCGGATGCTCTAGACACATGACTGGAAAGAAAAGCATGCTCGCTGAATATAAGGAAGAGAAGGGTCCCTCTGTAACTTTCGGTGGAAATGGTAAAGGACATACCCGAGGGCATGGTGTACTTTCAAATGGTACAACCTCCTTCAGAAGAGTCGCATATGTTGAAGGGCTGAAGCATAATCTTCTAAGCATCAGTCAGCTTTGCAACATGGATAACAAAGTAATCTTTACTAAGGATTCCTTCTTTGTCACTGACAAAAAGGAGAAGATAGCTCTCAGCGGTTATCGTTTGGAAAATGTTTATGTAATAAACATGGACTCAACAACCACTGAGAACTCCTATTTCTTCTCAAAGGCCTCATCTGATGTCAACTGGCTATGGCATAAGAGGCTATCTCATCTAAATTTCAAGACACTGAACACTCTTTCTTCAAAAGAGTTAGTCACTGGTCTACCTCAACATTCATACGCCAAAGAGTCTTTATGTTTAGCGTGTGAAAAAGGGAAGCAGACCAAAGCAAGCTTTAAATCTAAGCAAGTTTCTTCAGTGTCATCTCCTCTACAACTACTCCATATGGATTTGTTTGGCCCTGTTAACAAACAATCCATCGCTGGAAAGAAATATACGCTGGTCATAGTTGATGAATTCCCTCGCTTCACTTGGGTAATGTTTCTCCGTTCTAAGAGTGACACCCCTGAAGAACTCATCACCTTTGTTCGGAAGATGGAAACCCTGAACAATCTGACCGTTCGCTCAATAAGGAGTGATCATGGGACTGAATTCAAAAACAGTTCTCTTGATTCCTTCTTTGAGAGTAAGGGTATTTCTCACAACTTCTCTTCAGTGAGAACACCGCTACAAAATGGAGTCGCTGAAAGAAGAAGTAGAACAATTATTGAAGCTGCACGGTCAATGCTCAGCGATTCTCACCTGCCTACTCAGTTTTGGGCAGAAGCTGTCAACACTGCTTGTTTTACGCAAAACAGGTCGCTGATAGTTAAAAGATTAAAAAAGACAGCCTATGAACTCTTTCATGGGAGAAAGCCTTCAATCAGCTTTCTTCACATCTTTGGATGTCAGTGTTTCATACTGAACAACAGAGATGCTCTTGGAAAGTTTGATCCTAAAGCTGATGATGGAATCTTTCTTGGATACTCCTCAGTTTCCAAAGCCTTCAGAGTCTTCAATCGTAGAAGACAAACTGTAGAAGAAACTATTCACGTCACGTTTGACGAATCCCGTTCAGCGAACTCTAAACCGTCCGCTGATACTGAAGAACTGAATCAATGGATGTTTTCTCATCTTGGTGATTCAGAAGATATTCCCACTCCTCATGCTCATCCAGTAGAAGATGATAGTCCTCCTATCATTCCAAACATGCAGAATAGTGAAGCTGAAACATCATGGGTCTCAGTTGTTCCTATAAACATTATACCTACCGCTGAACCAAATGCCTCAGACATTCCATCTATCTCTCAGCAATCAGTAAATGAAATGACAAATGCAAGTATTCCTCTCTTAGCTGAAACTCCAGAAGTAGTTGAAGCCTCATCTTCAGCTCCTCCAGTTCAAGATGAGTCAGCGACTTATGCTCCGGCTCAGCGACGGACCGTAAATCACCCAATTGATCAAATTCTTGGTGATCCAAACGCTGGTGTTCAGACTCGACGAAGTGCAGGTAATATTTGTTTATTTGTTAACTTTATTTCTCTAACTGAACCAAAGAAAATAGATGATGCCCTCAAAGATCCAAACTGGGTCAGCGCCATGCAAGAAGAGCTGACTGAATTCGAAAGAAACAAAGTTTGGAAACTTGCTCGGAGACCAACTGATAAAACAGTAATAGGCACTAAATGGGTCTATCGAAACAAGTTGGACGAACATGGTACTGTAACCCGCAACAATACTCGTCTTGTTGATCAGGGATACAGACAAGAGGAAGGTATAGACTATGACGAAACATTTGCTCCAGTAGCAAGACTTGAATCTATTCGTCTATTCTTAGCATATGATGTACACAAAAACTTCAAAGTATATCAGATGGATGTTAAGTCAGCGTTTCTTAATGGAAAGCTGAATGAAGAAGTGTATGTGGAACAACCTCCAGGATTCTCAGATTCTAAGCGTCCAGGTTATGTTTATAAACTGGATAAGGCACTTTATGGCTTGAAGCAAGCTCCCCGTGCATGGTATGACACTCTTTCTACTTATCTCCATATTGAAAATTTTTAGCGAGGTAAGATTGACAAAACTCTATTTTTTAGAAAAGTGAAAGGTCATATCATTCTAGTTCAAATATACGTTGATGACATTATATTTGGTTCTACTAACCCTGAGCTTTGTACTCGTTTCGCTGATAGAATGAAAGATGAGTATAAAATGAGCATGATGGGTGAACTAACATATTTCCTTGGTCTTCAGATTAAGCAAACTGAAAAAGGAACGTTTATTAATTAGGGAAAGTATGTTAAAGATATGCTGAAGAAATTTGATTTAACTCATAGTTCAGCTATGAAAACCCCTATGGCACCACCGCTGACACTTGACAAGGATTCAAAGGGAATACCTGTTAATGTCACGATGTACCGTGGGATGATCGGCTCTCTCTTGTATCTTACAGCCAGCCGACCCGATATTATGTATGCAACATGTTTGTGTGCACGATATCAAGCTGAACCTATGCTATCTCATATGAAAGGTGTAAAGCGAATCTTTCGATACCTTAAGGGTACAGCGAACCTAGGTCTTTGATATCCCAAAGATTCAGGATTCGATCTAACCGCCTATTCAGATAGTGATTTTGTAGGTTGCAAAATGGGTAGGAAAAGCACCACAGGAGGATGTCAGCTCCTGGGTGGAAAGCTGGTAAGTTGGACAAGTAAAAAGCAAAATTCAGTGTCCACTTCCACAGCTGAAGCTGAATATGTAGCTGCTGGAAGCTGTTGTTCTCAAGTCTTGTGGATGAGAAATCAGCTTTTAGACTATGATCTTCAGCTCTCCAAAATTCCAATCTATTGCGACAGCACAAGTGCCATCGCTATAGCAAACAATCCAGTACTACATTCAAAGACCAAACACATAGAAATCAGATATCATTTTATCAGAGATCATGTGATGAATGGTGATATAGAACTTCATTTTATCCCAACTGATTATCAGTTAGCTGATTTATTCACCAAACCTCTTGATGAGACAAGATTCAACTTTCTCATCAGCGAGCTTGGAATGCTGAACTTTGAAGGGTAAAATCCTCAACGGTTCACATTGATCAGCGATAGGATAAAATCAACTCGTATAACCTATTCAATCATCTTCTCTCTGAATAAAACTTGGTTAAGCTGATATCAAGGTATGTTTTCTCTCTCTGACAATCGCATGAAAATGCAAGATTTCAAAACAAAATGCATCGCTGAATATCTCTTCCTTAACAGCGATATTTTGAAATTTCTTAAAACCATCACTGTTATTTTCATTCAGTGCTTCAGGTTTGTAAAAGAGTCCCTGAGCTTTCAAAACCTCAGAGACATTCTAAAAGAATATGAAAGGACAGTTGTGACGTCATTACAACGGATAAACCCCGACACGTTTTCTCTTTCTGACACACGTTTGCACGTCTCGTTCAAACTTCCAATCAAAAGCAAACACGTGTCCGTGTCATGATGAAAATCTTTTCCCGCTCAAGATTTTCTCTCTCTAATCTATCTATATAAACAAACTCGTGGTTCATATTTTTCTTTTACGCGAACAATCTTCCTCCGCAAGAAAGAATCACTATTGCATATGCGCTCTCAAAACCTTCAAGAACTGTTCATCATCTTCTTCATCAAACGTTAAGGTTAATATGTTCTTATTTATTACCGAATGCGTATAACTTGTATCCGATCTTTTCCTTGTTTTAACAAGATCAAACAATAGAACTTCTTAAAAATGAAATCATTTTCTTTCATGGTTTTATGAACACAACCATTTCATGGTTGTTCTTCAAGTTTAAATGCAAAAATCTTAAACTTGTTCTTCATTCGTTTCCAGAATCTATTTTTTCATAGAAAACTGGATAACAAGAATAAATGGGTTTTACATTTTGTTTCTTAAAATCAAGAAAAACCATAATCTTCATTAAGACATTTGTGTCTGAATGAAATATATAAAATTTGAACCATCTTAATGGAAAATCTTTCCACATTAAGATAATTCTTATTTGTTAACATCTTTGGTTGAACTGATAATACAGAGAAATGGCATCGTCTGACATTCCTGCTACCGCTGAGAACATCTTCGCTGATTCTAAGGAAGTGGAATTTATCAAGGCTCCTCAGGTTAAGTTCACTCTGGAACAGCTAGATTGGACCAAAACGAACAACCATTCTGCGCTTCTCGAGTTTCCTCCTCGAAAGCAAGTCACACATCTGAAAGATGCTGTGAATTTCCTAAAGAATTGTTGCATATCAACAGCCCTGACCATCTCACCTCCTGCTAGTCAGCTACTACTATCCCAGTTCTGGTACACTGCCAGACATTCTCACTTACCATCCGCTAAAGATCCCTCCAAAATAATTGATTGTATCCTCAGCGATACTGAGTATGGAACGATAAAGATCACACCTGCCATCATTCGCAAAGCTCTGAACTTTCCCAACTCTACAAAAGAAAGGCCTTTTGTTCCTTTCCCTGACCATAAGAAACTCGCTGACAAAGAAGCTCTTATTGCATTTTTCGATGCAATGGGATTTGTATGGGAAATTGGCAGAGACAAGAAGCCCGAGAAGAAGCTGACCCTGCTGAAGAAGGCAAAAATGCCCAGCGATATGAACTTCATCTTCGCTCACTTAATCAGCTGCATGACGGCCAAGACCGGCTCCTCTGACCAAGCCGCTCAACCTTAGCAAGAAATGGGATACGCTCTGCTGAAAGGTCTATACATTGACTGGGCATCTCTTATCTATGATGACTTTGTGCAAAGAGTAGACTCTGCCGCTGACAGACCTCCATGGGTTCCTTACCACCGATTCATCAGCGCCATCTTCCAATATGGCCTGAAGGACAGCTACCCGCAAGAGGGTGACCTGAAACTCTCTCAGGTTGGCCCTAAGGTACTTGACTTCAAACCAGTTGAAAACGAGGTACGTCTTTCTACCCTTTTAACTCTTCTCAACCCTTCTTCTTCTAATTCTGTGGCTCCTTCAGCGACAATACCCATCGCTGATACCCTGGACACAAAATCCTCTCCTTCTAAGAAAAGGAAACATTCATCTACCCCACTTGGTTCTAAAAGGATCAAGAAAACAAAGGAGCAACCCCAGCAATCTAATGCAGAAGACTCCTCAGCTCTTTCTGCAGAGCTGAAGGAACGTTCAGTGGTACGCTCTGCCACACCTGAACAACCCATCCATTCCATCCCAACTTCAGCGTCTCTAAACGATGAGGTTACAAACTTGGAACCTTCCCAACCTCCATCAGTCTCTCAAAAGACTGATGAAGTGTTTATCAGCGAATCCAACGCTGAACTCAGAACCCAACCTCCATTCTTTTCCTTTGCTCCTCCCTCTACTCATTTGGTCTCTCCTCCAGTTCTCGCTGGAGCTGCCATCATTTCTACGGAACCTAAAGCTGATACTCCAGAAATGATGAAGACAGGACCTGCAGGACAATCCATGGGCACTTTTGAAGATGACATGGAACATTTTTCAGGAACCCGTAATTTTGACGAGTTCATCAATCCTCCTGTAGGTACACACCAACCCATAAACACTGTCACTAAACCCCAAACTTCTGAGCTTTCCTATGTTCACAAGTTCTTATATGTTACAGGTCCTAATTTGGGAGACATCAACGCCTCTCTGACGTCCGTGGAGACAAAGCTGACAGGTCTCACCACCACTCTTTCAAATAACTCTACAGCTGTAACAAACGCTGGAGAGAATCTTACAAAGCTGCCAACGGTGGTGGAGAAGAAGGCTTCCACAGATGACTTAAAGCAGGTTGATAAAACTCTCAGCGGCTTCGCCAAGGTGCTCGCTGACATCTACACAGACTACACCTCTCTCAAAAATTCAGTTTCATCCATGTCCAGCGAGGTCACAACGCTGAAGACATCGGTTGGACATCTAGAGGGATATATGTCTACTGTAAAGACTGACTTAGGCTCTGTAAAGACCGATGTTAGTTCGATGAAAACGATGATCGAACAGCTACTACACAAAGCGAATACTCCTGCTCCTGCCCATGTCCCTGCATCTGACAATTTCACAGCGGCGGATCGCACTGAGCTGGAGAAGATCAATCCTGCTATTTCTGGCCTTTAAGACAGAATAGCAAAGATTGAAGTTTGTATAGGTATCTCTGGCCAAGAAGACAGAGAACCTACCAATGCTGCTGAGTCATCCCATTCCTCCCCCACTCATCATGAGAAAGAGGGGGAGAAGAGTGCTGAAGATCTCTCCAAGAGCGCTGAAGACCTTTCCCATGATGAATCTATCAGGGGAGAGAAGGATGCTGAAGAAACCACCATTGGACCTCAGGGAGATGAAAACCCTGAGGAAACCGAGAAGCTCGCCTCTGTATCTGTGGGGGAGCAACTCGAAGAAGAAGCTGATAAAACCGAATCCGAAGCAGAAGATGATGAAGCCGTTGACGTCCCTGATAATGAACCATCCTCTTCTCCAAATAATGATGATGATGATGACGAAGATGACGATGACTTCTTTATCGTCAAACCTGCTCCGAGGATCAAAGTTATTAAGGGAATCTCGATAAATGAACCTTCAGGGGAGCGGACAAAGACAAAGCCCTCAGCCTCTGGAGCTGAGAAAGGCAAAGGCAAAAGCGTCGCTGAAGATGACAATCTGACGATCTTGCTTGAAAAGCCGGTTTGTCAGGTACACTAAACATCTCTCACTCCATCCCTCCTCTATCATACACTATCAGTTCAACTACCCAAGCCTATACACTTGAACAAATTTTCTCTTTCTGATTCTACCCAAGTTCTTACTTGTAAGATCGCTGTGTTTCAGCTAGTCCTCTCCCCTGTTTGGGGATATCGCTGAAGGTTCCACAACTGCGACTTCACCAATAATACCAGCTGCTGCTGAAGAAATAATCCCAGTCTTAGATTTGAACTCTGAGACTGATGAACCAGAAGAACAGCTACTCTCGCACAGACACAGTCCTTCCTTAGCTCCTCAAAAGCTAAGTGAAGAGGATCAGAAAAGAAGAGAAGAGATAATAAACCAATTCGAGGATCAGCGAATCATTCTGAGGCGTGATCAACTTCCTTCAGTTCCTCCAAAGTTCAGAATTTCCAAAAAGGAATACAAGGATCACCTCAGAGCTGAAAGATTAATCGCTGAAAGAAAGGAAGCTGAAGAAAAGGACAGAGAATACGCCATCCAGCTTTCTAAACGATCAATAAAAGACCCCAAGCTGAAAAGAGTTCCCATTGATGTTCAACGTCAGCTCTGGGAAAACGCCAAGAAGATAATTGAAGAAAAGAGAACTGCGTCTCAGTCAACTTTAGCCTGGTGCAAAGAAAAGGTCAACTACAAACTCTCTCCTGCCAAAATCAACAAGGTATTCATCTCTGGAAGAACAATCCTTATTTCAATCGCTGAAGTCGAGATATTCAGAGAAGATAAGAAGTACGAAAAATTCTATGCTGAAGCCATAACGAAGTACGGTCTCTCTGAATGGTTGGAGATCAGGTTAGCCATCCAGAAGTCCAAGTCGAAGTACAAGGAACATGTTGAAAAGCTGATCAACAAACAAATCGACTTAGTCTACTCTTGTGTGGATATTCCTCCTCCTCCTCCTCTCGAAAGTCAGAAAAGAAAGGCCTCAGCGAAGAAGAAGAAATCTATATCTTCAATTGATGGCCCTGTCATACGACATGAAACAGGTATTGGTTTTTCACGTGCTGAAGTCCTTGGTCCTGATCCTGATCTTTCCATGCTTGATACATCTCTTCCTCCTGGTGAGACTTTCATCCGTGGCAAAGTCATAAGCGAACCCTACGGGATATTTTTCCATGACTACGATGGTGGAAAGCATTTTCAACGCATCTCTGAACTTCACATCACTCCCATCGAACAGCTGAGAGATCTCATCTACTGGTGTGACTTCAGGAATGACCCTCAGGCACGACATCTGAAACCCTTGATTTTTGAAGAAGCGCTGATCAAAAGAAAACAAGGTGTAACCGTTCCTGACTGGATGATTCCCACCACACCAATGACCCTTGATGAACTTCTCATTAAGGAAGAACCCTTTACAAACTGATATGATCGCCTATTTCTCTATTGTATCAGTTATTCTTTTGTACTTGTAATTTATTTCGCTTGTACTTGTAATCTTTCCATTTCTATTTGTAACCTGATTCAAAGTTTTAAAGAAAGATTTCAGCGAATGTACTTTACTCCATTAGTACTGAAAAGATCCCATAAAACAATGAAAGGGACAAATATTTTATGAGTTCTTTTTATCCTTATGTTTTCATTAAATAGCAATTTTCTTTGTTGCTATGTCATAATCAAATAGGGGGAGATTGTTGATCCAAACCCTCAGTGATTTGATAATGACCCTCTCTTATATACTTAGTGAAAATTGTAAGAAAACAATATGTATCAGAGTTTCACTATCGCTGATAAGTACTAAGATCTTACAGTACCGCTGATAGGAACTCTCGCTCTTTAAATTAAACATTCAACGAACACTGTTCACCATTAATGCTCTGAATCTGTTCAGTCATTATGATGATCGCTGATAAGTTAGTTGTTTACTTATGATCCCTGAAGACAAGTTTCACGTCAACAAAGGTTCTACGCTGAAGTCGAAGATCAAGCTCAAGAACCAGCGACAAGTCTCCTAATGAACTGATGCGGATCAGCGAAGACTCAGATTTGTCCACTCAACGTGAAGTATCAAGTACAAGACTTCAGCTATCGCTGAACTTTATCATTCGCTGAATAGATAATGATAATGCTCTGAATCAACGAAAGCTGATCATGAAGTCCTCCGTACAAAGTACTTTTGTCTTAACCACCCTTGCACGACTCCGTACGAAATGTCAGAATAGAACCTCCGACTGTCTGAAATCGTACAACCACTCTGATACTACACTGTTCATCCATGCGGCTGCTAAGGTTGTCAACAAAGGTCAATGACATGCAACCAACCAGCTGATGACACGTGTAAAGTGTATACTGACTTGCATTAAATGCATGCAGTATATAAAGAGATGAACCCACTTCATTTGAAGTAACTTGCTAAATCTGGACAAGTTCAATCTCTTACCTCAAGATAGGTTATTATTAGTAATTTCCTTATCTCTCTTAGTGCAAGAATCCTTAGTGTTCCAACTTGTTTAGATTTAGGTTTATCCTTAATCTTGTTTCCGCAACAAGCTGTAAATTGTTAATGATTTATCAATAAACAATTTAGAAAAGTAAAATCTGGGTGTTTGTATTCAACCCCCCCCCCCCCCCTTCTACAAACTTGTATAGGCTTTCGGGACCAACACAAACAATTACATGATAAACATTCAGCGATCATCAGTGAGGCTGAACAGGCTCAGGGCTCACTGATGTACAGTGTTCGCTGAAGTATAAATTTAAAGCTTGTTTTCCATCAGCGATACTAAATAGACTTAGCATATTTTATTTGATGGCAAAACATTAATACATATTGTTTACTTACAGTTTTCACTAAGTGTTTCTCAGGTTCATTATTAAATCACTAAGGGTTTGGATCAACAAAACGCCAAAGGAGCAGGTCTTGGCGTCGTCTTAAAGTTGCCACAGAGGGTAAAGATGGTGTATTCCATACGATGTGATTTCAAAGCCACCAACAACGAAGCGGAGTACGAAGCCCTGATCGTGGGCATGAGCATGGCCCACGTCAAAAGCGATTCCCTCTTGGTCGTAAACCAAATGAACGGAGAATTTGTGGCAAAAGACTCCAAGATGACAGCATATCTCAAGATAGCCAAAGAGAAATAAAAAATATTCAATCCATTCTCGATCGAGCAGATCCCTAGAGATCAAAACACTCAAGCCGATGCGCTAGCGAATCTTGGATCAACACTCAACAAGCCGTCATTCGATGCCATCCCTATGATCCATCTGGAGACCTTGCCTATCGAGGATTCCAAGAAGATTCTGAGAAGATTCATGTTCTCGACGAAGAGAACAGTTGGTCATATAACATCAAGAATTACCTTATGCACCACCAACTGCCCGAAGACAGAATGGAAGATCAAAAGATTCGATTCAAAGCTTCAAAATGTCTTATGATCAGCAATAAACTCTATCGACGATCGTCGACGGGCCTGATCCTAAGATGTGTCGATACCCAGGAGCAAGTGCAAAAAATTTTGAAAGATATGCACGATGGTGAATGTGGTAACCACTCTGGTGGTCGTAGCCTTGCAAATCGAATATCCCGACAAGGCTACTATTGGCTGACCCTAAGATAAGATGCCATCGGGGACGTCCAAAGCTGCGACTCATGTCAACTACATTAAGGTATGACATGCCAGGCTTCTGAACCTTTGCGTACAACATAAATCCCATGGCCCATCATGAGATGGGGAATGGATATCGTCGGTAAATTACCTCCAGCCCCTGGGCAGAAAGTCTTTTTATTAGCCTTACGGATTATTTTCTAAGTGGATAGAAGCAGTTGCCTTCTCCCAGGTTCAGGATAAAGAGGTCATCTCTTTTATCCAGACTAACATTATCTGCAGGTTTAGAATTCCCTCCGATATTGTAGGTTCCCAGATTCACGTTGTATCATATTAATGGTAGTAAAATAGACAGCGGAAGCATATTAAATAAAGCCATTAAAATGAGTGATTGTGTAAACGATAAGTGAACTATGAGAATCAAATATTGAACAGTAAAATGATAACAAGATCAGATATAAAAGCTGCTCATATATTGATAATGAATCACACCAAGAACAAGATAAAGTGTGTTCGAAAATCTCATAGGACAACAATATCGTACGGAGGTAGTGCTCGGGATTGCTGCAGTATGTGCTTAAACAATTGTGGAAAAACTACTCTTCCTAAAGCTTACTAATGTTTGTCCCACTACCTCACTATTTATAGCCCTCAAAAAGTATAGACAGTGTACTATCGTACCCTGGAATGACACGTGGAAAGTGCGTCTCCTATTTTAGGGCATACGTGGAAAGTATGGACACTTGTCTAACACTTGGGCTTTCCTTCGAGGCTTAGGCTGATAGAGGTCTTCACTTCACCAGAGCTCGGTCGAAAGAGCTCTGTTGGTCTTTTTGATGACTACTTGTTCCTCTGTTGAATTTGTTCTTCTGTTGGATTCGACAGAGCTCTGTTGAGCTCTGTTGGTTTTCTTGATGAACTTCTTCCATGTCTTCTGTCTGATCTCTGTTGGTCTTCTATCTTGAATTATTTTCAATACTTTTACATAGTGGATACTTGAGGCTAACAATCTCCCCCTAAGTATTGAAAATAAAAATTTACATTTGACAGAGATTTAAACAAAAGAACAGAGAACTTTTACCTCTGTCGAAACCTTGCACTAATATTTTGGGATATTACAAGAAGATTAAAAGATCAGTACATTTTAAGCATAGTTGTCTCCACTAAGAATTCTGTCGAATCTTCTGATAAGAGTTCGGAAATCCAGCATCAGATCAATCTGGTTGATGAAGAGTTTCTGTTGTTTTTCAGGACACTTGTTTCTTGGGAGATCTTGGATTATGTTCTTGATGTATACCAGCGATTCACTTGAGTACTTGTGGGCTTCATTTGCTCTGATGGCCTTCTTTATGCCCTTCTGTCTGCAGATAAAGACCGGAGGATCTTCTACTACAGTTCCAGTTCTGTGATGACCATAACCCTCAAGGTTTTCGTTAGGAGGTGCAATCGCTAGTTTCTCCACTTCAAACTCTATTCCAAGTTGATAATCAATCTGTATTCTGAGATTGATGTGTTCTTGCATAGCAAATCTGACTTCTGGTAGCGCAGTTCTGGCCGGTGTGTATCTTTCTGAGAAGTTCAAGCAATATGCGTGGAGTAAGATCAGGTCATATGGATTCAGAAGGACGAGATCATTGTCATTGAAGATTTCATTTCTGCCTTATGTTGATTCCACAGTATACTCATGGTATGTGACCCTGTCGTGTTGAAACTTCTTGTGCTTGATGTCCAGAATTCTGCGGATACCGAAGTTTATATTGATGGGTCTGTTCTGATTTGACTTGGTTTGGATGAACTTTAGCCTTACATCAGAGATGGTGTTTATCCTGATTGGGTTGAGGTATGGGTTAATGGGTACGGCATTTACAGGGATGATGTCTCTGTTAGCATAGAGAAATGCAAATACCGTTTCTAAGGCAGGTTTTTCGGTGTGAAAGGTAGAGGTTTCTGGGTTCTGTTCTGTTACGGTTGGGTTTGGGTCATTGTGGGTTTCTGCCATAAGGGTGTCGATGTGAGCAGATTCGACTTGACTTATTTGTTCTTCAGCAAAGGATTGGTCTGTCCTTTCTGGTTCTTTTGTTGGAGAAGTAGGAGGGGTGTCTAGGCAGATGATCTCTGGTGGTTCTTGCGATGACTCTTCTGTCGCTTTGATGACTCTGTTCTTGAACATGTAGTCGAATGCCACTTCAGTCATATCTGTCATCCCCTTTTCTCCTTCTGTAGTCTCTGCCTCAGTTGCTTCTGTGACTTTCCCTTTACCCTTGGCTTCTTTTTCAACCTCTTTCTCCTTCTCTACCTCTTTCTCCTTTTCTACCTCTTCCTTCTCCTTCTCCTTCTCCTTCTCCTTCTCCTTCTCCTTCTCCTTCTCCTTCTCCCCCTTTTGTTGTTCTGAGGACTCACCCAATTGATTGTCGGATTGACCTTCTTGCGCGTCTTCAAAGTCATCATCATCGTCAGAGGATTCAATTCGAGCTTTTGGTGAGGACTGAACAACAAACTTCAGACCAGTTTTCTGTCTCTTGCTTGCGGGTTCGTCTGTGGGTGCTTCTTCTGCAGATCTTTTTGATGTAGAGGCAGTCTGTAAGATGATATTAGTAAAGTTTGAGGCTGCCTGTTTCATCACATCTTCTACCTCTGTTGCAGCGGCTCTGATTTCTTCTACTTGAGCCTCGAAGTTGACTTTGTGAGTATCAAGAGACGCTTTCACATGTTGCTCTGTTGCCTTAGCCTTCATTACGAATTTTGATGAGATCGTCATCATCCGGCTTAGAACAGATTTTCTGAAGTCTCCCATTTGCCCAACTGTCATGGGTAGGTCATTTGGGTTAGGGCTGGAGATGTTGAGTGGAGTAGCAGATGAAGTGGTTGCTTCTTTAATGGATTCCTTCACAGAGTTGGTAATTAGCTCTGTCAATGTTCTGATATTAGATTCTGAAAGAATAACCGTGGGGGTGGGAAGGGTTCTGTTCATCTGCGCTGTGTGATTCTCTGTTATAAGTCGCTTTAGGTTTGCAAGTTATGTCGAAGTCTTTGTAACTTCCTCTGCTCTGACTGATCGTAGGTCGGCTATCTCTGTCGTCAGCTTTGCAATCTCTTCTCCTCTGACCCTTTCAGACTCTGTTCTGAGTGTTGCAGCTTCGTCATACCTTCGAGTTAGATCAGCATGCTTGTTTGAGATGTTCAGCAGTTCTTCCCTTAGAGAAGCATTTTCCTTGCGGATCAGCTCCTCCTTTTGTTCATTGATAAGTTTATACTCGTTCAAAGAGTTGTTGATACTGTCACAGAAGCTTTCGAACTCTGCTCTTGTGACAGTGTCAACGGGGGTCTCCTTGGTTCCAACACATGGTTCCAATTCTGCCTCGAGTTCAGAGGCACCTCCGTCAAGAGTTGTTTTGATGTTGGCTCTTGGAGGACTTCCACCTGATCCTTGATGTTCCCTTTGAGGGGAAACAACTACAGGTGTTCTGACCAAAGTTTCCTCTTCCAGCTCAGGTTCTGAAGAAGGAAATCTGGTGTGATGGGAAGCATTTGGATCAAGCAATGTCTTCCCTTGTTCTACTATGGTCTCCCATTGTCCCTGAGTCGGACAGATGCTACGTGAGATTACAAAGATCTCTGGTCTAATTTGTGTAGTCTCTAAATGAGCCACAGAGGCATCATCGTGTGGAGGTGACCTATTGATGTTCTGGGGCGAATGAACATCACTACCAAAGATAGTTTCCCCGGCTTCGTGCGTATCAGAGGTATGAAGAAGTGCCTCTGATGGTATAGGCTGGTTGGGGTTCGAGGTGTGCACCTCTGTTTCAATAATCCCTTGGTCTTGATCACCAGGATTAGATTGTGTGGGAGCACTGGGAGTTTGGTTAAGGTTACCCTCAGATGTGCTCTGTTGAGCATCTTTTTCTATTCTTTCAGTTTCGTCGGCTCCTATGGCTGTGAAACACTCGGGTTCCTCTCTGTTATCCTCTTTCTCACCAGTATCAGAGGAAAGAACTTCTACCTATGGTGACTCCTGTACTTCCTTATGAACAGTCTCCATAGTGGATGCTCTGTTCCCTACTTCCTCCTCCATCATCACTCTAGAGGAAGACCCCACTTCGGGTACTCTTACCTCTGGTATGTTTCCTTCTTCCACTCCTATTTCCTCACTCGTACTCTCCTCAGATGGCTCAGAGCCTAAGTATGTTGGGGTTCTCACCTCAGGTTCTTGAGGTTGAGCAGCATGTCTATAGTTTTGGATAGAAATGTGGTCTGGGCTTATCAGAGCGAGCATTGTACCTGGAACGCGTCGAATGAGGGGATATTCTCCTGAAGTGGTGGGATTGAATCTGGTCATGACCCAGTTCCTGAACGTATTGCCTTGTTGAGTCAATTCCAGACTCTGAAATGCTCTTCTGATTACCAACCCGATAAACCTTGGAAACTTGATGTTCTTCAGAAGTTTATGTTGCCCAACTTCTCCTCCTTTGGCAATGGCAGAGGTTTTGAGATTAACAGCAGTGAGAAGGTCGGTGTAGAGAATGCTGGCATAGTCAAGGTTTCTTTGAAAGAACAATCCATACATTATCTGTAGGATTTCTATTCTGGCTTGATCTTGACTACCAGATTTTCCTGTGAGGGTTCGGTTCAGTGTGGAGAACATGAAATTCCACACTGGTGGTAGATTCTGTCTTTTGAATGCTCCGATGCGGGTGATATCTTTGTTGTAGCCTAGAAATCGTACAAACTCCAGAAGGACAGCAGTATTGGGTGGCTTCTCGAAAGCTTCTATGTCGAGCTGTCGCTTGCTCTTCATTCCGAGGATTCTCCGCAGGGTAGTTGCTCTGATTCTGATCGTTCCTGAACCTCCATCTCGACCAGAATCCACATTGCCAATGATTCCGTTTAGCTCTTCTACGTGTTGGCAAGTAGTCCACCACTGCTTGATGTAGAGCTCAGGAATGTTGTCGTCGAAGTCTGTTAGGGCTCTGAAGATTTCTGAGTTTCTGAAGAACTCCAGAAATATATGGTATGTGGGTAGATAGAGAGCAGGATTTGGATCTAATCGATGGTTTCTTTCAGCAAACTCGTATGGGAGAATAACAATTTGGTCGACGGGACCAATACGGCTTGAATCTGTTGAGTGTTGAGGGTTTGCCATTTTTGCAGGTTTGGGTTTTGAAGGTTTGAATGAAGAGGAAAGATGAACAGGGTTTAAATAAAAGAGGGAAAGGTGAAAGGTTTAGGAAGTTTAGAAAAGAAGTGGGTCAAGGTTTTGGATATTTATAGTCTGAGCTTTTGGCTGAGTAATCGCCGCAGATACTGTAGGCACTCGAGTGTCAGAAGGTGGAGTGGCCTGAAATGTGTATCGTGGGGACAGCTAGTGGTTTAGCTTTCAATTGGAGATTGCCACGTGGATTTGTTCTGACCACTTTTGTGCAAGTAAACCGTCGCGGTTAGAGATGTGCGGGTTACAAGTGGTTGACGTTTAGAAATAACCCGCACCTCTGATGACGTTACTTTTGATGACGTGTTCTGATGACGTGGCAGAACAGACTAACAGAGCTCTGATAGAGTTGTGTTAAGTTGCTTCTTTTGAATGACCCAAGATGTTCTGATGAGAAAAGAACAGAGCTTAGACAAACAACAGAGCTCTGGTGAGAGACAACAGAGGTTCTGGTGTGAGGTCAGAGTTCTGTCAGATTCTTGATATTTTCAAGATTTTCATCAGAACAGGATTTCCTCCTTAAAAAAAATTATCAATGAAGATCAAAAAGCAGTCAGTTTAGATTTTGACACCGAGTACTGACTTGCTCCCCCTAAAACTATGCACATTTTGATATCAAAGCTCCCCCTAAAACCATGCACATTTTTTTTTGAACAAACGAACTTTTGTACGACCAAGAAAAAAAATGCGCGACATAATTCTTGTGTACAACAGAACTCTGTTGAACTATCCTACCCAACTTTTTGACAGAGCTCTGGTAGGAACATCAGAGCCTCTGTTGATTTTAAACAGAGTTAGGAGGACAAGTTCAGCATACCCAGTTTGCTGATTAGGAAGTTAAATCTCCTTTCATTAAGGGCTTTTGTAAACAAATCAGCAAGCTGGAGGTCTGTTGAAACAAAGTACATTTCAATAGTCCCTTTTTCAACATGATCCTTTATGAAGTGATACCTTATGTCGATGTGCTTAGTCTTTGAGTGCTGAACTGGATTTGCAGTTATGGCAATGGCACTCTTGGAGTCACATAGAATTGGAATCTTACCATACTCCAGACCATAATCTTTGAGTTGAGTTTTCATCCAGATTACTTGAGAGCAACAGCTAGAAGCAGCAACATATTCTACTTCTGCTGTAGAAGTTGAGACACAGTTCTGTTTCTTGGATGTCCAACTTACCAACTTATCTCCAAGCAGTTGGCAGCTACCAGAAGTACTCTTTCTGTCATTCTTGCATCCTCCATAGTCTGAATCTGTGAATGCTACAAGCTCAAAACCAGAGTTAAAAATACGTTTGACAGCAGTTAAATGAGTTTCTGTTGGATTAGCCTGAAATTTGGCACAGAGACAGGTTGCAAACATTATATCAGGTCTGCTAGCAGTTAAGTACAAAAGTGACCCTATCATGCCTCTGTAGTGCTTGACATCTGTTGGTTCACTCTTAAGATCAAGTTTAACTCTAGTGGCAATAGGAGTTTTCATGGGTTTTGAATCATTGAGCTTATATTTCGTCAACATATCAGAGATATACTTGGACTGACTTATAAAAGTCCCTCTGTCAGATTGTTTAACTTGTAAACCAATGAAGAATGAAAGGTCTCCTATCATGCTCATTTTAAATTCACTTTTCATTAAACTCTCAAACTTGTCACAGTACTCTTGCCGAGTAGACCCGAAAATAATATCATCAACATATATTTGTACCAGAAGTATATCATTCTTATACCTTCTAAAGAATAGAGTTTTATCGACAGTACCTTTCTCGAAGTGATTGATCAACAGAAATTTGGACAGAGTTTCATACCTGGCTCTTGGAGCTTGCTTAAGGCCGTAGAGAGCTTTGTCTAACTTGTAAACGTGGTCTGGAAACTCTGAACATTCAAAACCAGGTGGTTGCTGGACATAAACTTCTTCTTGCAGTTTGCCATTTAGAAAGGCAGACTTGACGTCCATTTGATAGACCTTAAAACCTTTATGAGCAGCATAGGCTAGGAAGATTATTATGGCTTCTAGCCTAGCCACAAGTGCAAAGGTTTCGTCATAGTCAATTCCTTCTTCCTGGCTGTATCCCATTGCAACCAGACGGGCTTTGTTTCTGATGATAATCCCATCTTCATCCTTTTTGTTTCTAAACACCCATTTGGTTCCAATGGCTGTTTTTCCTTTTGGGAGTGGAACCAAGGACCAGACTTTATTTCTCTCAAATTCCAGAAGCTCTTCTTGCATAGCTTCGATCCAATTTGGGTCCTCTAGGGCTTCATAAATCTTCTTCGGCTCAATCATGCTTAGAAAAATTACAAAGAAAGCTTCATTGATTGTGGCTGATCTTGTCTTCACACCATCTTCAGCAACACCAATGATAAGATGATGAGGATGATCCTTTGTCCATCGTGTCATGGGAGCATGGACAACAGGCGGGGTTTGTGCTTCTGATGGGAAAAGACGAACTTCAGCATCAGAGCTTTGTTGAATGGGACCAGGGCTCTGTGGCACACAACTTTGGAGAGTGGCCTCATTGCTCTGAGAGTCATTAACAGGGCTCTGTGAAGGTGAGCTTTCAAACAAGGAGTCTATGGCAATATTAGTTAGCAAAGGTGATGATGGTTCTTGAACATGTTCTCTTTCTCTCTGTTGTGGTTCCTCATTTCTTTGAATTACTCCCGTAGACAGAGAAGTAGATGGTGAAAAATTTGAGGGCCCAGTAAGAGTTGTACCTGTCAGATTTTGTTCTGTTGAGTTCTGAACTTGATCTCCTTTGTTGACGTTATCAGAGGAATCATCATCATTGAAAAAATCGTTGAACATGAGATTTATATCTTCTTCTCTTGTCTTTGAAGAGCTTGTCGTCACCTTCTCTGTATGTGTCCCCTCTGTTGATTTTTGATCAGAGAATCTTGATGTTCATTCATCAAAGGACACATTTACACTTTCTTGAATGACCCTAGATCTGAAGTTGTAGACTCTGTAGGCTTTAGAGGTTAAGGAATAACCAATAAAGATTCCTTCGTCTGCTTTCTTATCAAACTTTCCAAGATGATCTCTGTCATTCAATATGTAACACTTGCTGCCAAAAACATGAAAGAATTTCACGTTTGGTCTTCTTTTGTTGATGAGTTCATAAGGAGTCTTCTTAGATCTTTTCACTATTACAGCTCTGTTTTGGGTAAAACATGCTGTTGAGACTGCTTCTGCCCAGAAGTTCATTGGAAGAACAGAGTCAGCCAACATGGTTCTGGCGGCTTCTACTAGAGTTCTGTTCTTTCTCTCCACAACTCCATTCTGTTGTGGAGTTCTTGCTGCTGAGAAGTTTTGGGAAATACCTTCCTCTGTTAGGTAGGCATCAATTTTGGCGTTCTTGAATTATGTCCCGTTATCACTTCTCAACTTTTGTACCTTTAGATCTAACAGAACCTGTATCCTTTTCAACAAACTTATCAGAATTTCTGGGACATCAGATTTTACTCTGATGAACTCAATCCAGGTATATCGAGAATATTCATCAATTAAAACAAGGATATACTTCTTGCCCGATAGACTTTGCACAGAGATTGGACCACAGAGATCCACATGAAGCATATGCAAAGGTCTGGGACAACTATGATCACTCTTTGTTCTGTGTGAAGATCTTCTCATTTTGCCCAGCTCACAAGCAGAACAGAGATGGTCTTTGTCAAACTTCAGGGAAGGTAGTCCTTTTACCAATTTCAGTTTCACGAGCTTGTCAAGGTTTTGAAAGTTGAAATGGGCAAATCTTTTATGACAGAGCCAGGCATCTTCATTTTTCAAAGACACTAAACAGAGTTTCTCTGTTGTAGAGTTTTGGTTTGGTTTAAAGTTCATTTTATAAAGATTGCCTTTTCTGTCAGCTCTTAAGAGTTCTTGACCAGTCTCGGAAAGTAACAAGGAACAATATTTCTTCCTGAAATTGACATCAAATCCGTGATCACAGAGTTGACTTATACTGAGAAGATTATGATTTAATCCTTCAACATAAGCAACTTCAGAGACTGAAACACCACCATTTACTAATGTACCATAACCTTTAATATGTCCGCCATTGTCTCATCCGAAGGTTACTGCACTTCCAATTTTGTTTTTAAAAGAAGTTAACAGCTCCTTATTCCCCGTCATGTGCCTGGAGCATCCAGAATCCAAGTACCAGATCTGCACATGAGGTTTCTGCAAGACATATTAATTTCTTTTAGGTACCCATTGCATAATGGGTCCTCTCCTGTTAGGCTTAGGTGGATTATCAGATTTTCCTTGGGATTGTTTATACTGAGATGATGTGCCAGAGGTTTTCCTTTGTGTATTCTGAACAGTCTTGACATTTTTCTTTTGAACCGACTTATTCAGAACACAGTGGGGACCATTTAGATGGTTTTGCAATTTAACAGCTGAATGCAGTTGCAGTTTATGGAGCATAACTGATGCACATTGTTTTTATTCAAAAACTGTTTGAATGGAGCTTGATTCTGAAAGATTTTAGGACCAGATGTCTTTGCATACAATCTGTCCTGACTTTGTTTCTTAGAAACAGACTCTGTTGATGTTAGGTTCTTTGAATTTGACTCTTTTGACCAGACATAATTTCCTCTTTGATTTACACCAGAATTTGGAATAGATCTGTTGTTTGCTATCCATTTTCCCTTCTGTTCTGGTGTGAACTTTACAGGTTTGAAAGCAAGAGGATTATTTTGGTTTACTGAAACGCTTTTGTTTTTTTCTCTTTTCTCCACTTCTACTGCATTAGAAGCAAGAATCTTAAAACCTTTGTTGTCAAATTCAGTTACCGGTATAAACCTTGATTGTTTCTTGAAGAAAGAAACATCATTTGATAGATCCGTAGATTCTGTCGGTATCTGCTTTTGTTGGTCCCGAAAGGCTTAAACAAGTTTGTAGAAGGGGGGTTGAATACAAACACACTATTTTACTTTTCTAAATTGTTTATTGATAAATCATTAACAATTTACAGCTTGTTGCGGAAACAAGATTAAGGATAAACCTAAATCTAAACAAGTTGGAACACTAAGGTTTTCTTGCACTAAGAAAGATAAGGAGATTACTAATAAAATCCTATCTTGAGAGATTTGAACTTGTCCAGAGTTAGCAAGTTACTTCAAATGAAGTGAGTTCATCTTTTTATATACTGCATGCATTTAATGCAATCTAGTATATACTTTACACGTGTCATTAGCGGATTGGTTGCATGTCATTGACCTTTGATGACAACCTTAGTAGCCGCATGAATGAACAGTGTAGTGTCAGAGTGGTTGTACGATTTCAGATTTTCGGAGGTTCTTTTCTGACATTTCGTACGGTGGCGTGCAAGGGAGGTTAAGACAAAAGTACTTTGTACGGAGGACTTCATGATCAGCTTTCGTTGATTCAGCGATTATCATTTACTATTCAGCGGATGATAAAGTTCAGCGATAGCTGAAGTCTTGTACTCGATACTTCACGTTGAGTGGACAAATCTGAGTCTTCGCTGATCCGCATCAGTTCATTAGGAGACTTGTCGCTGGTTCTTGAGCTTGATCTTCGACTTCAGCGTAGAACCTTTGTTGACGTGAATCTTGTCTTCAGGGATCATAAGTAAACAACTAACTTATCAGCGATCACCATAAGGACTGAACAGACTCAGCGATATGGTGAACAGTGTTCGCTGAATGTTTAATCTAAAAGTGCGAGAGTTCCTATCAGCAGTACTGTAAGATCTTAGTACTTATCAGCGATAGTGAAACTCTGATACATATTGTTTACTTACAATTTTCACTAAGTATTTAAGATAGGGTCATTATCAAATCACTGAGGGTTTGGATCAACAATCTCCCCCTATTTGATTATGACATAGCAACAGAGAAAATTGCTATTTAATGAAAACATAAGGATAAAAAGAACTCATAAAATATTTGTCCCTTTTACTGTTTTCTGGGATCTTTTCAGTACTGATGGAGTAAAGTACATTCGCTGAAATCTTTCTTTAAATCTTTGAATCAGGTTACAATATGAATAAGAAAGATTACAAGTACAAGCGAAATAAATTACAAGTACTGAAGGATGACTGATACAATAGAGAAAATGGTGATTGTTGTCAGCCTTCAAAGGGTTCTTCCTTAATGAGAAGTTCATCAAGGGTTGTCTTTTCAGTTGAAATCATCCAGTCAGGAACCTTTTCTCCTTTATTCTTTAGCTTCAGAGCAGCTTCAAAAATCAAGGGTTTTAGGTGTCGTGCCTGAATGTCTTTTCTGAAGTCGCACCAGTAGATGAGATCTTTGAGCTGTTCGATTGGAGTGATTGGAAGCTCAGCGATCCGTTGAAAGCATTTACGTCCGTCGTAGTCAAGAAAGAATATTCCATAAGGATTACTGATGACTTTACCAGGGACGAAAAGTTCACATGGTGGCAAAGAGACATCAAGGGCAGATAGATCAGGATCAGGACCAAGTACTTCAGCGCGAGAGAAACCAATTCCAGTTTCATTTCGTATGACAGGACCTGAGTTTGAATCTTGACGTTTCTTCCTTGGAGAGTCCTTTTTTCTTTTCGGCTTTAGATCAGGAACAGGAGGAATATCCACACAAGAAGATATCAAATCGATCTGTCTGTTTATCAGCTTTTCGAAATGATCCTTGTACTTAGATTTTGACGGTTGGATAGCTAACCTCATCTCCAGCCATTCAGAGAGACCATACCTTTTTACAGTGTCAGCACGAAAGGTTTCAGATGAGTCATCTTCTCTGAACAGTTTGATGTCAACAATAGGTACTCCGACGGAGGTTCTTCCAGAGATGAATACCTTGTTGATCTTCGCTGGACGATATCTGAAGTGGATTTTCTCTTTACACCAGATCAGGGTGGTCTGAGAAACTTCAGCTTTCTTTTCCACGATCTTCTGGGCTTGTTCCCAAAGCTTTCGTTGGATTTGAATGGGAATACGCTTCAGCTTGGGGTCTTTGACAGATTCTTGAGTGAGCTTGATGGCGTATTCTCTGTCTTTATCTTCAGCTTCCTTCCTTTCAGCGATGAGGCGTTCAGCTCTGAGATGATCTTGGTATTCAGCTTTTGAAATTCTGAACTTAGGAGGAACTGAAGGTAGTTGATCGCGCCTTAGGATGATTCGCTGATCCTCGAATCGCTTTATCATTTCTTCTCTCCTCTTTTGATCTTCTTCACTCAGCCTTTGAGCAACTGAGGAAGGTCTGTTTCTGTGCGAGAGAGGTTGTTCTTCTGGTTCATCAGTCTCAGAGATTAAATCTAAGACTAGGATTATGTCTTCAGCGTTAGCTGGAATTATTGGTGAAGTCGCAACAGATCTTTCAGCGAAATCCTCAAACAGGGGAGAGGACTAGCTGAAACGCAGCGATCTTACAAATAAGAACTGGGTAGAAGAACTTGGGTAGAAAAGATAGAAAAAAAATGTGGATGTGTATGGTGTTTGTGGAATGGATAACTGATTTTTCATAGATGATCAGGGAAGGAAAGATAAGTTTAGTGTACCTGACAAATCGGCTTTGCAAGTAGGATCGCCAGATTATCATCTTCAGCGATGCCTTTGTCTTTGCTTTTCTCAGCGCCAGAGGCTGAGTGCTTTGTCTTTGTCTTTGTCTTCTCCCCTGAAGGTTCTTTTATTGAAATACCTTTAAGAGCTTTGGTTCGAGGAGCAGGTTTGACAACAAAGAAATCATCGTCATCTTCATCATCATCATCATCGTTCCTTGGAGAGGAGGATGGTTCAGCTTCAGGGATGTCGAAGTCTTCGTCTTCTTCTGCTTCAGATTCCTCAGCATCTTCATCGAGTTGCTCCCCCTCAGATATAGAGGCGAGGTTCTCGGTTCCCTCAGGGTTTTCATCTCCCTGAGGTCCAGTAATCCGATCTTCATTACCCTCTCCCCTGATAGATTTATCATGGGAAAGGTCTTCAGCGCTCTTCTCCTGTTCAGCGCTCTTCTCCCCCTCTTTCTCATGATGGGCGGGGGAGGAATGGGTAGATTCAGCATTGGTGTTGTCTCTGTCTTCTGGGCCAGAGATTTTCACACAACCTTCAATCTTAGCTATTCTGTCTTCTAGGCCAGAAATAGCAGGCGTGATTTTCTTCAGCTCTTGGCGATCCTCTGCGGTGAATGAGTCCAAAACAGGTGCAGGGGCCGGAGCAGGAGCTGGATTATTTGCCTTGTTCACCAGTGTCTCGATCATTGTCTTGACGGAACCAAGGTCGGTCTTCACTGAGCCCAAGTCGGTCTTGACCACTGACATATCACCTTCGAGTGTACCAACCGATTTCTTCAGCGTTGTAACTTCGCTGGAAATGGTGGAAACTGATGATTTGAGGTTGGTGTAGTCAGTGTAGATGTCGGAGAGCACTTTGGCAAAGTCGGCGAGAGTTTTATCAAGATCTTTGATGTCATCAGAGGAGGCCTTCTTTTCCACCACAGTAGTCAGCTTCGTCAGATTCTCTCCAGCGTTTGTTACAGCTGTAGAGTTATTTGATAGACCGGTGGTGAGATCCGTAAGTTTCATCTCCATAGACTTCAGAGACTGGTTGATGTCTCCCAGAAAAGGACCTGTAACATATAAGTACTTGTGAACAAAGGAAAGCTCAGAAGTTTCAGGTTTAGTTACAGTGTTTAAGGTGGGATCTGTACCTGCAGGAGCGTTGACGAACTCATCAAAGTTTCGAGTCCCTCCATAGTGTTCCATATCTCCCTCAAAAGTTCCGTGAGGAATGGAGATCTCTGCAGGTCCTTTCTTCGTCATTCGCTGAGAAGCTTCAACGGCTTCTTGAATGATGGCATCTCCAGTTTTGACTGGAGGAGTGTCCAAAGAAGTAGAGGGAGGAGCGAAGGATATGAATTGGGGTTGGGGTTCAAGTTCAGCGTTGGATTCGCTGAGAAGTACTTCATCAGTCTTTTGAGAGACTGACGAAGGTTGGGTAGATTCCAAAGTTCTAACCTCAGCGTTTAGGGACGCTGAAGTAGGTTTAGAAGGGATGGCTTGAATTGGTGTGGCAGAGCGTACCACGGAACTTTCCTTCAGCTCTTCAGAATGAGCTGAGGAGTCTTCAGCATGCAACTGCTGGGGTTGCTCCTTGGTTTTCTTGATCCTTTTGGAATCAAGAGGGGTAAGAGATTGTTTCCTTTTCTTAGAAGGAATGGAGTTTGTGGCCGGGGTATCAGCGATGGGTATTGTCGCTGAAGGAGCCACAGAAAGCGGAGAATTAAGAAGAGTGTGAAGAGTAGAGAGACGTACCTCGTTGGCGACAGGCTTGAAGTCGAGAACTTTAGGGCCAATCTGAGAGAGTTTCATATCACCCTCTTCAGGATAGCTGTCCTTCAGGCCATATTGAAAGATGGCGCTGATGAATCGCGGGTAAGGAACCCATGCTGGTCGGTCAGCGGCAGAATCAACACGTTGAATGAGGTCTTCATAGATGATGGAGGCCCAGTCAATGTTGAGACCTTTCAGCAGTGCGTAACCCATGGCCTACTGAGGTTGAGCGGCTTGATCAGAAGATCCGGATTTCGATGTCATGCAGCTGATCAGGTGAGCGAAGATGAAGTTCATCTCGCTGGGCATCTTGGATTTCTTTATCAGCGTCAGCTTCTTCTCAGGTAGCTTGTCTCTTCCAGTCTCCCAGATGTAACCCATCGCATCAAGGAAAGCAATGATTTCTTCCCTGTCAGCGTGCTTCTTGTGGTCAGGAAATGGAATGAAAGGATTTTCTGAGGTAGCGTTAGGGAATTTCAGAGCTTTACGGATTATTGCGGGGGTTATCTTGATGGTGCCATACTCAGTATCGCTGAGTATGCAGTCGATGGTTTTAGATGGATCTTTGGCTGAGGGTAGGTTGGTGTGTCTGGCAGAGTACCAGAATTGGGATAATAGACGCTGACTGGCAGGAGGTGTGATTGTCAGTGCTGTGTATATGGGGCTATTCTTCAAAAAAATCACAGCGTCGTCTAGATGGGATACCTGCTTCCGAGGAGGAAACTCGAGAAGCACTGAAAGGTTGTTTGCCTTTGTCCAGTCTAGTTGATCCAGCTCAAACTTAACCTGAGGAGCTTTGGTGATTTCCAGTTCCTCAGAATCACTGGAGATGGACTCAGCGGTAACATTAAGCTTTGAAGTTGCCATTTCACTGTATTATCAGTTCAACCAAAGATGTTAACAAATAAGAAATATCTTAATGTGGAAAGAGAATTTCCATTAAGATTTTTCGAATTTTGTCCATTTCATTCAGACAAAAAAGTCTTAATGAAGATTAGGGTTTTTCTTGTTTTTAAAAAAAAACGAATATAACACCTATAAGCCTTGTATACCAGTTTTTTTTTAAAAATGGATACGAAAGAAGAACAAGTTTAAGATTTTAGATTTAAAACTTGAAGAACAACCATGAAATGGTTGTGTTTATAAAACCATGAAAGAAAATGATTTTATTTTTGAGTTCTTTTGTTTGATCTTGTGTAAAACAATGATAAGATCGAAAACAAGTTATTTGCATTTGATAAAAGATAAGAACATATTGACCTTGAGTTTGATGAAGAAGATGATGAACAGTTCTTGAAGATCGAGAGCACAAAATGCAACAGTGTTCTTTTCTTGCGGAGAAAGATTGATTCGCATAAAAGACAAATATAAACTTTGAGAGAGTTTATATAGGAAGAGAGTAGAGAGAGAAAAACTTGAGCGGGAAAGTTTTTCATCATGACACGGACACGTGTTTGCATTTGATTGGATAGACAACGAAACGTGCAAACGTGTGTCAGAAAAAGAAACGTGCCTGGTGTTATCCGTTGCAATGACGTCACAACTGTCCTTTCACATTCTTTCGTTGTCTCTGAGGTTTTGAAAGAAAAACTCAGGGACTCTTTGGAAAATATGAAGCACTGAATAGAAATATCAGTGAGGGTTTTAAGAAATTTCAAAATATTATTCAGCGATGAAAGAATTTGAAATCTTGCATTTTCATGCGTTTTGTCAGAGAAAACATACCTTGATATCAGTTTAACCCAATTTATTCAGAGAGAAGATGATGAAATGGATTGTACTAGTTTATTTTATCCAGAGCCTATACAAGAATGTATAAACGTATCGCTGATTAAATGTGAACCGCTGAAGATTTATCCTTCAAAGTTCAGCATTCCAAGCTCGCTGATGAGAAAGTTGAATCTTGTCTCATCAAGAGGTTTGGTAAACAAATCAGCTAACTGATAATCAGTTGGGATAAAATGAAGTTCTATATCACCATTCATCACATGATCTCTGATAAAATGATATCTGATTTCTATGTGTTTTGTCTTTGAGTGTAGCACTGGATTGTTTGCTATAGCGATGGCACTTGTGCTGTCGCAATAGATTGGAATTTTGGAGAGCTGAAGATCATAGTCTAGTAGTTGATTTCTCATCCACTAGACTTGAGAACATCAGCTTCCAGCGGCTACATACTCAGCTTCAGCTGTGGAAGTGGACACCGAGTTTTGCTTCTTACTTGTCCAACTTACCAGCTTTCCACCCAGGAGCTGACATCCTCCTGTGGTGCTTTTCCTATCCATTTTGCAACCTGCAAAATCACTGTCTGAATAGGCGGTTAGATCGAATCCTGAATCTTTGGGATACCAAAGACCTAGATTCGCTGTACCCTTAAGATATCGAAAGATTCGCTTTACAGCTTTCATATGAGATATCTTAGGTTCAGCTTGATATCGTGCACACAGACATGTTGCAAACATAATATCGGGTCGGCTAGCTGTAAGATACAGTAGTGAGCCGATCATCCCACGGTACAGCGTGACATTGACAGGAACACCCTTTGTGTCCTTATCAAGTATCAGCGGTGGTGCCATAGGGGTTTTCATAGCTGAACTTTCAGTTAAGTCGAATTTTTTCAGCATATCTTTAACATACTTTACCTGATTTATAAAAGTTCCCTTTTCAGTTTGCTTAATCTGAAGACCAAGGAAATATGTTAGTTCACCCATCATACTCATTTTATACTCATCTTTCATTCTATCAGCGAAACGAGTACAAAGCTCAGGGTTAGTAGAACCAAATATAATGTCATCAACATATATTTGAACTAAAATGATATGACCTTTTATTTTTCTAAAAAACAAAGTTTTGTCAATCTTACCTCTCTCAAATTTTTCAAGGTGGAGATACGTAGAAAGAGTGTCATACCATGCACGAGGAGCTTGCTTCAAGCCATAAAGTGCCTTATCCAGCTTATAAACATAACCTGGACGCTTAGGATCTGAGAATCCTGGAGGTTGTTCCACATAAACTTCTTCATTCAGCTTTCCATTTAGAAACGCTGACTTAACATCCATTTGATGTACAGTGAAGTTTTTGTGTACAGCATATGCTAAGAAAAGACGAATAGATTCAAGTCTTGCTACAGGAGCAAAGGTTTCGTCATAATCTATACCTTCCTCTTGTCTGTATCCCTGAGCAACAAGACGAGCTTTGTTGCGAGTTACAGTACCATGTTCGTCCAACTTGTTTCGATAGACCCACTTAGTGCCTATCACTGTTTTGTCAGTTGGTCTCCGAACAAGTTTCCAAACTTTGTTTCTTTCGAATTCAGTCAGCTCTTCTTGCATAGCGCTGACCCAGTTTGGATCTCTGAGGGCATCATCTATTTTCTTTGGTTCAGTTAGAGAAATAAAGTTAACAAATAAACAAATATTACCTGCACTTCTACGAGTCTGAATACCAGCGTTGGGATCACCAAGAATTTGATCGATTGGGTGATTTACAGTCCATCGCTGAGCCGGAGCATGCGTCGCTGACGCAGTCTGAACTGGAGAAACTGAAGATGAGGCTTCAGCTACTTCTGGATAATCAGCTAAGAGAGGAATGCTTGCATTTGTCACTTCAGTCACTTCTGGATAATCAGCTAAGAGAGGAATGCTTGCATTTGTCACTTCATTTAACGGGGCCAAACAAATCCATATGGAGTAGTTGAAGAGGAGATGACACTGAGGAAACTTGCTTGGACTTAAAGCTTGCCTTGGTCTGCTTCCCTTTTTCACACGCTGAACATAAGGATTCTTTGGCGTATGAATGTTGAGGTAGACCAGTGACTAACTCTTTGGATGAAAGAGTATTCAGTGTCTTGAAGTTGAGATGTGAGAGTCTCTTGTGCCATAGCCAGTTGACATCAGAAGATTCCTTTGAGAAGAAACAGGAGTTCTCAGTGGTTGTTGAGTCCATGTTTATAACGTAAACATTTTCCAAACGATAACCGCTGAGAGCTATCTTCTCCTTTTTGTCTGAGACAAAGCAGGATTCCTTGGTGAAAATCACTTTGTTATCCATGTCGCAAAGCTGACTGATGCTCAGAAGATTATGCTTCAGCCCTTCAACATATGCGACTCTTCTGAAGGATGTTGTACCATTTGAAAGTACACCATACCCTCGGGTGTGTCCTTTTCCATTTCCACCGAAAGTTACAGAGGGACCCTTCTCTTCCTTGTATTCAGCGAGCAGGCTTTTCTTTCCAGTCATGTGTCTAGAGCATCCGCTATCGAGATACCAGATACCCTTCTTAACCTGCAATACAAAGGAAGATTAGTTTTGCTTGGGTACCCACTTCACCATGTATACGCGTTTGTCAGTGGAAGTGGTTGGATTGGGTTCAGCAGTCTTCGCAGCATTTGAAGATTCAGCTTTGTCTTTCTTCACTTTGGTCAATTTCTTGACCTCAGCGGTATGAGTCACCTTGACCTGACTTGCAACTGGTTTGGTCTTCTTTGGTGCTATCTTCACCTTAGCTATCTTATCAGCTTTGGTGGCTGTGGGACACTTACTTGCAATATGATCAGTAAGTCCACAGTGATAACATTTCCTATAACTAAAATTAGTTCTAGGACCACTTGTGTGCTGAGCTTTTAATTTGGAATTAGAAGTGCCAGCACCAAGTACACTATTGGTTTTTGAAATAGGACGAACATTCAGTTCTTCAGATTTCTTACCAAGGACATCTACTATGAGTCTAGGAGTAGGTCGCTGAACTGATCCAGAGGTCTGATTTCTAGAACCAGATGAATGAATCACTAAGGCTTTGGAAGCATTCAGCTTAGGTACTAAAGTACCCTTCTGAGGATTTTGATAAATTACAATTCCTTTACCTTTATCTTTAGAGACAGAGGTAGGTTTTGAATAAACCATTTTCTCCTTACCTTTTGAGGAGGTAGGAGTTTCCTCAGGGATTGGTGTAATCGACGAGGAGTACTGAGATGAAGAAGTGTCAGCTACTGAGGATACGAACGTTCCAAATTTAAGCATTGAACGTTCAGTGGTTGGTATTGGAGTATCATATTTATAACCCAGACCACGTTTATCACTCAGAGGAATCTGAGCCTTAATTATCTCAGTGATCTTTGTTGAAGAATTACACCATCCTTCAACAGTAGCTTGTTCAGCTTTTAATGCAGCGATAGCTTCCGCTCGTTCAATTTTGACTAGCTGATTTAAATGGACTTGATCTTTAAAATCTTCTTCAAATTTAGAAAGCTTTTCTATTTGAAGGTGGCAATTTTTAAGCTTTTCAGCGAGATCAAGATTTTGGTTTTCAACCACAGCTTTGCCGTTCATGGCTTCGTATAAGCTTCTAGTCAGTAGTTCGATTTTACGGAGACTATCAGCTTCATCAATATTTACAATATTGGTAAAGAAGGAAGGTGATACCTGAATGGCAGATGTTGAAGTGGAGGGAATGTCTGAACTTTCTTCCTCTTCTTCAATCTTGGCCATGAGACATTGATTTGCTTCATCATCTTCAGAATCAGATGATGAGGCTTCTTCATCAGAAGCAGCCCAATCATAGTCAGCCATTAGGCCTTTTCCCTTCTTCTTAAAGCTTTTCAGCTTTGCATACTTCTCCTTCAGCTTTAAGTATTTGTCGTCTTTATTCCTTGGAACAAAGGATTTCTTTGTAAAGGCTGAAGGTCTCATGATTTTCTTTGACCTGCACTCGTTAGCGAAATGACCTGTCTTTTCGCAGTTAAAACAAGTAGCAGTAGCCTTATCAACAAAAGCTGATGACTTAGGCTTGTCAGCTATAGAAAGAGTTTTGTTCTTTCTAAACATTTTCTTCTTGGCGAATCTCCTGAACCTTTTAGTTAGGAGAGCCAAGGATTCATCATCTGAAGAATCAGAATCTGATGATCTTTCAGAGTTACTTTCTAACTCAGTGATAGTGACCACGGGTCGCTGAGTAGAAGGTTCCTCTGAGATTAAAGCAACAGGGGTGCTTTTGGAATCTTTTACAAGATTCTTCTTAAGATGGCTAGATTGCTCATGATTCAGCAATGTGCCATATAAGGTAGCGAGTGTCATTGATCTTAGATCTTTTGACAGCTTGAGACACATGGAATAATTGTCCCAGCTTTCAGGTAAACATTCTAAAAACTTTGTCAGAACTTCAAAGTTAGAATATTCCTTACCAACCGTTTTAAGATCTATAATTAAGCAGTTAAAACGTTGATGTACTTCAGAGAGAGTTTCATTCTTACCAGAGATGAAACTTTCGTATTGTCTTACCAGGTTGATCTTTCTTGAATCCTGGACTTCAGACGTTCCTTCATACTGAACACATATTGTGTCCCACATGGCCTTCGAGGATTTCAGGTTCATGACGGAATGGTAGACTTCGTCAGGAAGGGCCATGGATAGTATGGATCTGGCTTTTGTATCTATAGCCACTTTCTTCTTGTCTTCATCGGTCCAATGATGAATTTCCTTTGGAATCAGCCTTTCTGGAATAGCAGCTCTAGTTGCAGTGGCTGGAACGGCAGGATCAATCGTTACAGGGATATGTGGACCGTTTTCAAGATAGTAAGGTATAGTAGGGTCTACACCTTCTAAGAAGAGTGTCATCCTATTTTTCCATAAGTTGAAGTTGTCTCTGGAAAATCTAGGGGGTTTTGCAAGAGAACCATTGTCGATATAGTGAGTGTTTGTGTTTGAGTTGGCCATTTTCAGATAATAGCAAGGAAGAGAAAATATCTTAGATTAGATCTTGTTTATGAGATTAAACAAATCTGCTCTGATACCACTTGTTGGTCCCGAAAGGCTTAAACAAGTTTGTAGAAGGGGGGGTTGAATACAAACACACTATTTTACTTTTCTAAATTGTTTATTGATAAATCATTAACAATTTACAGCTTGTTGCGGAAACAAGATTAAGGATAAACCTAAATCTAAACAAGTTGGAACACTAAGGTTTTCTTGCACTAAGAAAGATAAGGAGATTACTAATAAAATCCTATCTTGAGAGATTTGAACTTGTCCAGAGTTAGCAAGTTACTTCAAATGAAGTGAGTTCATCTCTTTATATACTGCATGCATTTAATGCAATCCAGTATATACTTTACACGTGTCATTAGCGGATTGGTTGCATGTCATTGACCTTTGATGACAACCTTAGTAGCCGCATGAATGAACAGTGTAGTGTCAGAGTGGTTGTACGATTTCAGATTTTCGGAGGTTCTTTTCTGACATTTCGTACGGTGGCGTGCAAGGGAGGTTAAGACAAAAGTACTTTGTACGGAGGACTTCATGATCAGCTTTCGTTGATTCAGCGATTATCATTTACTATTCAGCAGATGATAAAGTTCAGCGATAGCTGAAGTCTTGTACTTGATACTTCACGTTGAGTGGACAAATCTGAGTCTTCGCTGATCCGCATCAGTTCATTAGGAGACTTGTCGCTGGTTCTTGAGCTTGATCTTCGACTTCAGCGTAGAACCTTTGTTGACGTGAATCTTGTCTTCAGGGATCATAAGTAAACAACTAACTTATCAGCGATCACCATAAGGACTGAACAGACTCAGCGATATGGTGAACAGTGTTCGCTGAATGTTTAATCTAAAAGTGCGAGAGTTCCTATCAGCAGTACTGTAAGATCTTAGTACTTATCAGCGATAGTGAAACTCTGATACATATTGTTTACTTACAATTTTCACTAAGTATTTAAGATAGGGTCATTATCAAATCACTGAGGGTTTGGATCAACAGCTTTAACTTGTGTAAAATTTTCTTTTGACCGCAAAAGATCTGTTCATCTACCTCCGAGTCAGAGTCACGGTCAGAGGCTAGAAAGTCTCTTGTGGCTCTGTTGGAGGTATTAGTTTCGATAGGTACATCAGAGACCTTTGACTTAACAGTTCTAAACCTTTTCAACTTGGGTTTTAAGGAATCTGAAACAGCATTTTCTTTGATAACTTTCAACAAATCCTCCTCAAAGATGTTCTAATAGATTCAGAGGTAGGAGAGAAGGCTGGGGCTTCTGGATTCAGCTTGCTCTGTGGTATTTCAACAGAGGGGTCTGTCGCAGAAGTAACAGACTTCTGTCCTAAGAATGAGTTGAAGTTAAAAATCTCTTTTGTGCCCAAATTCTTAACAGAGTTAGGAAGTATGATTCTAGCTCTTCCTTGATCAAGAATAAACTCTGAGGATGGTTTTAAATCCTTCTTTTGATCGGAGGAGTCATAGTTGACGTTCCTATAGTTAAGATGTTTTGGTTTTGAGAAAGCATCTGAGATTTTGGTTCTTTTGAAAACAGCATTACCAGATATCACATCCTCTTGGATTTTCCCAATACAAAAGACAGAGGACAGAGATGTCTTCTTTCTTTTGTCATAGGGAGCAAGGTCAGAGAAACCAAGACCTTGCGTATCCATCTGTGAATTTATCTTGATATACACATCTTGTGCATCTTGGTACTTTTTGATTTGAATTTCTTTTCTCTGTAGGGATTGATGTAGAACTTCCCTCTCTCTTTGAAAATAATCAGTTAGAGCAACAGAATTAAGTCTCTCTGTTTCAGATTTTTTTAGTTTTTCAGACTTCTGTTTCAAAACGTTTTCATATTCATTAATTCTGTTAGAAAACAAGCTCTCTTTCTTCTTTTGCGAGATTTCTAGTTCAGATTTTTCTTTGAAGATTTCTTCCTTTTCTTGTTCCAAGAGAGTTTTCTCTCTCTTGTAAAAGGCAAGATCCTTCTGAGCTAGTTTTCTCAGCTCCTTTTCTTCAAAAAGTTTTTGTTTAAGAAGTTGAAATTCCTCATTTAGCATAGAAACATGCATTTCTAATTCTGAGTCAGATTTGGATTCAGATGAGCATACCTTGGCACTGGGTCTGGTGGTCTCCAGCGCTCTGTCGTTAGACTCTGTCGTGGTGAGAGCAAATGCATGAGCTAGATCTTCTTCTTCTGTTGTTCCCTTCGTTATTTCTGGTTCTCCAGTCATCCAGTCAACAGCTTCTTCTAAACTTTCATCATCCACAACAACTCCACAGAAGTTGGCTTGTTCTGGTTCATCATCAGAGGATGAATCAGAAACCCAATTTTCCAATTCAGCAACATAACTTCTTTCTCTGTAATTGTACTTATATTTGTTTTTGTAGTAGTCCTGGTCTTTTACCAGTTTGCCTCTACAATTAACAGAGAAGTGTCCAAGTTTGCCGCATCTGAAGCAGCGTCCATCATTTTGATTGATGGGTTGGGCAGCATCGGCCTTCTGTTGTGCTGGTGGATTTTCTCTTCTTTGTGGAGGTTTCCCTATTTCTGTGGCAACTCTGTTGGAACTTTGCTATGGTGCTGTATATCCTCTTCTGTCTTCCCTTCCTTCTCTCTCATATCTTCCTCTTCTGTCGAACTTATTGCCAAATCTCTTGTTAAATTGCTGAGTTATTAAAGCAAGAGATTGGGCAAAGGCTTGAATGTCATCATCCTCTGATGAGCTCTCATCTGTTTCACTTTCTGCAATCAAACTTTTCTTTCCTTTCTTCTTATCAGACTTTTCTTTCTTTTTCTCTCTGTTTGAACTCTCTCTGTTAGAATTTTCTGATGTGGTTTTCTTATAATCAGAGACTAAGGCGATTGGGCCTGCAATGGTGGATTTGCCTTTGTGTTTGACAACATCCTTCTCTTGTGCGGCCAGAGTGCCATACACATCTGGTAGAGACCATGCATCTAAGTCCTGGTTAGCTTGTAAAGACATGGACAGATTTAACCATTCATCATTCAAACTTTTCAAAAACAGAACATTGTTATCTTCCTTTGACCTAACAACCCCACATTTTTTGCATTTATTGATCAACACATTAAATCTGTTGTAGGTTTGCTGTAAGGTTTCCTCAGGAAGTGCCTTGAAATCGTTGTATTCATTTATACATTGGGTCCTTCTGTTCTTTTGGGTTTTGATACCACCCTCAAGTTGGTTAAGAAGTTGATCCCAGATTTCCTTAGCAGTAACACATGAATCTAGTTCTTGAAATATTTCGTTTGGAATGGCCATTATCAGTAGTCTAACTGCTTTAAGATCATTTTCCATTTTCAGATTTTCCTCATCAGTAAAACCTGTGGTTTTAATCTCATAATGAGCTGGAATCTCATCAGTAGTTCCTGTTGCGGGTACACGGGGAACAAAAACCATGGGTTGGAATGGTCCATCCGTGACAGATCGCATGAGGTCTTTATCCATACCATCGAAAAAATTAACCATCCTGATTTTCCACTGAGGATATTCATCTCTCAGAAGAGTATGAGGTTTTGTTAAAGAGTCAGCAGTATAGATAGCATTTATACAGTTGTTAGCCATTTTTGAAAGAAAAACATAGTACAGTTTGTTGCAAAACGATTTTCGGCTAGAAACAGAGTTTCAATCAGTAACCAATGGAACAGTAACTTTTGAGAAGATTTTAAGCTAAACTAGAAAGCTTTAAACACAGTTATATGAGCTATGAAGACTTGTCTGGACTAGAAAGCAGTAAAAACAGAGTATACAATGAAGCTTTTAAGGACACACAGACACAATTGGATCGTTTGGCTTAAGAAAGCCTTGGTAGATTGGATCGTTTGGCTTAAGAAAACCAAGATGCTCTGATACCAATTGTAGGTTCCCAGATTCACGTTGTATCATATTAATGGTAGTAAAATAGACAGCGGAAGCATATTAAATAAAGCCATTAAAATGAGTGATTGTGTAAACGATGAGTGAACTATGAGAATCAAATATTGAACAGTAAAATGATAACAAGATCAGATATAAAAGCTGCTCATATATTGATAATGAATCACACCAAGAACAAGATAAAGTGTGTTCGGAAATCTCATAGGACAACAATATCGTACGGAGGTAGTGCTCGGGATTGCTGCAGTATGTGCTTAAACAATTGTGGAAAAACTACTCTTCCCAAAGCTTACTAATGTTTGTCCCACTACCTCACTATTTATAGCCCTCAAAAAGTATAGACAGTGTACTACCGTACCCTGGAATGACACGTGGAAAGTGTGTCTTCTATTTTAGGGCATACGTGGAAAGTATGGACACTTGTCTAACACTTGGGCTTTCCTTCGAGGCTTAGGCTGACAGAGGTCTTCACTTCACCAGAGCTCTGTCGAAAGAGCTCTGTTGGTCTTTCTGATGACTACTTGTTCCTCTGTTGAATTTGTTCTTCTGTTGGATCCGACAGAGCTCTGTTGAGCTCTGTTGGTCTTCTTGATGAACTTCTTCCATGTCTTCTGTCTGATCTCTGTTGGTCTTCTATCTTGAATTATTTTCAATACTTTTACATAGTGGATACTTGAGGCTAACAGAGATCGTATGTGATAATGGATCACAATTCATAAGTGATCGTACGCCACAGTTTTGTGAGGATCGTAATATCAAACTTACGACCTCGACTCCATGTTACCCTCAATATAACGGTCTTGCAGAGTCAAGCAAGAAAGTGATCATCAACTCGATAAAGAAAAGACCCAAGGCATCGAAAGGAAGATGGGTCGAAGAACTCCCGTCGGTCGTATAGGCTAATCGTACGACACCCCAAACGTCAACAAGACAAACGCCATTACTCATTGGTCTACGGTTGTGAAGCAGTCCTACCTATTGAGGTGCAACTCCCGACATCGAGACATACATCTGTTGACCACAATTTGGTGGACCTAAGCTACGATCTTGATGCTCTCGAAGAGCTAAGAGAATCCGCCTTAGTTAAAATGGCATCACAGAGACAAGTCGTCGAGCGAAATTTTAACAAAAATGTTAAGGCCAAAGTCTTTCAGGAAGGTGACTTCGTCTTACGACGAGTCTTCCAAAATACTAAGGAGCCAAACGCAGGTAACTTATCCACTAAGTGGGAAGCACCGTATCAGATATTTGAAGTTGTAGCGAAAGGTGCTTACAGGCTCCAAACCCATGACGATCAAGACATCCCACGTAGCTGGAACGCAGTACATCTAAAGAAATACTTCTTTTGAAAATTTTCCTACGATTTATTTTCCTCAACGATTGCTGACTTAAGCATCGGAGGGTCGTTGGTCAAACCAACGACCGCCCCTAACTCCATGCATTGCAGGGCCGCAGGATCTACATCGTAAGTCCTACGATTATTACTATGCTACAATAGGTACCCTACGATCTAAGTCTCGGTGGATGAGTCTCACAACTTTGATCCCCAACTTAGAAATGTTCTGCCCCAGTCGGAATTTCAAAACAGGGAGACTTAAGTACTGTTGTCGTACCGATAGATATATTTCTGCTTTAATTGCTCGATCCATAGGTCGTATGTTTACGTTCTCATCGTTTATTTTGCCTATCTACGAAATAAAAGGTATAACGACAGTTCACGTCTGACAAAAAAGTATTTGCATTAAAAACTAAAGCGTTACAATGCAAGGGCACGACCACCAACAGTCGCCCCCAAAACACAAATACGAGGAACATAAAAAGATCTAATTAGGGCCCTAGATGGCCCCAATGTCGTCATCCCCCGCACCTTTCTTCTCAGCTCCAGCTTCCGCAGAGTCGTCGTCAATCTTGTCTTCCTGGTCGAGATCCTATTTGGTCCCGACGTTCTCAAGATATGATGCGACTTCGGATTCAGCGCCAGCCATGGGATCTTTCCCCGGCGACGACACATGATCGCCGCCCTGACCTTCAGACGGGTAAGCGCCTGGAAAGAGAGGAGCTGCTCCTCAAGGGACGTCGTCTTGGCCTCCGCCGCCTTAACCGACGACCGAAGTTCTTCTACCTATTTTTCGCGCACGGTGAGAAAACCCTTGGTCACCGTCACCTCTGCCTCATGTGCAGAGGCCCTCTCCAATGCCTCCTTCAGACGACTCCGAAGCTCCTCCTTTTCCTAGTACACAGTCTCCAGATGACTTTGGAGGTCATCCAACTGAACGGAGAGAGACTTCGCCTTGGCCTTGGCCGCTTCCTCCTCCTCACGAGCTACACGCTCCTCCTTATGCAACCGTTGCAACTCCACAATGGTATAAGGATCAGCCTTCTGGATCTCATTCATTTGGTCTAAGAGGCAGAGAGACGCCTGGAACGCCTGTAGTCACACGATCAAATAGGTTAGACAGACTTATGACATAACAACTTACAACAACCGAACAAAAGTCAGGGACTTACCAGGAAAGAGAGTCTTGCGACATAGGACCCGGTCTCCTCCACAGGAACGCCCCAATAGAGTTCGATGTAAGACGACAGGAGAAATTTTCCCAAGTTAGGGAAAATCTTCGCCCTATCAAGGACGCCGTCCACCAAGAAGTTAGACGGTAACGAAAAATTAATCGTCGTAACTCCACGGCCTTCCTAGACCAATGGACCCTTCCCCCGATCTCCAGGAACGGGCGACTTGGGAGACACCGATGTCGTCCCCATAACACCCGATGCTGTATTCGCCTTCTCCGGAGTGGAGACCTGTACAGGATCCCCACCCATCGACGACGGTTCCCTCAGGGGGTCGCCTTCGTCCTATTCAGCACCTTCTACTCAAGAATCGGAGGGTCCTTCCTCTTCAATTATTAGGCCATGCGGGTCAAAGTCAATCGTGCCTCTTTCCTGGAATTTCCAGAAACGGAATGCATCTCCGAGCCGCCTGTATAAAAACAAAAAGGAAAGAACGTCAGAAACCGTCAGACGTATGAAAAAGACTTACGACTTATAAACTTACTTGTCGACGTCTCTCGTTGATCTCTTTCCTCTTCCCTTGCGACCGAAGCTCTAGGTGCCTCGGCAGTCGTAGCTTCTTCAGATGTCGTACGACTCATAAAAAAATATCTCTCCTCAACACTATAGGAAAGAAATCTTGCAATCTTCTCATCGGTGTCAGGAGAAGGCTGGACTCCAGAAAAGCCGACGGCTGAAACAAACGACAAAAGTTAGAAACAACGAAGTAAAAGATAGTAAAACGTACGACAATGCTAAAACCACATATACCATTGGTATTCCACTAGGCTACGACCCAAGAGGAATCCTCATCGAGAAGGTCGACCGTTTGCACTCGACCAAGAACGTATCTGGTCTTCCACCTACGATCATTGATCTGGATATCCTTGACCAGAGAGTGTGCACCTCTGAACTTCAAAGAAAGGCTATACCGGTGATAGCCATCCTCGTTTACTTGGTACGCCGCAAGGAGGTCGTTTACGATAAATGGTACCTCCCATCCGACCGTGATCCGATCGATCACTTGGACTATTCGCCAGAACTGGGGCATGACTTGACCAGAGGACAGATCAAACGTGCTCAAGAAAGACCTGGAAAGAGGAAAATGGCCATCTAAACCCTATCTTCAAATGATACTCGTACAACATGAAGTATCCCCTTAGACACTCCGCCGGACGGAGTTGGTCGGGCGAATACAACCTGACGACAGGCGGTATTTGGGCAATAGACCTAAAAACCTCTAAGTCGTCCCTATCCTTAAATAAGCTCGCAGGCTCAGAAGACATCAAAAAATAAGAGGTTGTAACCAGAGCAACGTAAAGGTCTTTTAAGTCTCTATTCCTAATCGGTTTTCTCGCCACCGATTTCTTACGCATGATGAAAAAGCAGAGATCATACCTTAAATGAAGCTCTAAAAAACCTTGATCGGAAGATGGAAAGTATACGAATCCTTGTGAAAACAGCAACCGAATCACTCGAAAATCTCTCCTGAAGAATGCCAGAAAGCGTAAAAAGAAAATGATTGCCAGAATCGACCTATTTATATGGCTATGGCTTGTTAGGATGGACGACACCTGTCCATCACCTCTTCGCATGCCACTCCCCGATGAGTGACACATGTCAAGGCAATGGCTCCACGCCTCGCCCACGTCCTCATGACGTCACAAACCTCTTCGGTTCCTTAGTTCAAATCGGACCAGAACAGTTGGGATTCCATTGGTCCCTGTCCCCACGCGACACGTATTTATCCCAGTCACTAAGAATTTAAAATTTGAATCTCATGCCAAAATTCAAATTTTGGGGGCAAACTGTTTGGGTAAAATTCCATACCTCACGACCGACGAAGAAAAACAAACATGACATGTATGTAAGACCATTCTTGCATTAAGATAAGTTCTTGTAGACTACTTACGACAGTATCCTCTGTCGTACATTTCGACGATGGACGTAAGGTATATATAATCGACAACCGTGACTTAAGACGGTCATACGACCATGCCAACCGTTAACAGTCAACATCCATTTTTTTGTTTCATTAAATGCAGGTCCAAGAGCAATCATTTCCCAACGGTCATAACGGACGAGCCATTAATGTCAATTAAAGACCAAGCAGTGGTTACGACAATCATCAAGACACATTCAATGCCACCAGAAGCTATATAAAGGCATGCGCTACACTTCAAAAAAGAGGATCTTCGCACTAAACACTTTTTTGCAATACAACAGAAATAATCAGAGCATTTGAGCAAATATCACTCACACAAGTTACGCAAGTCAACAACTTTATTCTGCACGATCCAACGCACTTATACACGGCGCACGATTGTAGCTTACGATTAAGTTTACTTTATTCTTATTGAAATCTATTATACTCACGACACTTGTTACTAAAGGACATCACCCTTGTTTGGCGATCATAGTGCACCGTCGACTTCTATAAGTCGGCCCCAGTTTTTACCCTCGACGGGGTTTTCCGCGTCACCAAATACATTTGTCTTATTTACTTTCTATCGACGACTGTATTGTTTACCTTGAGATCCTTTTCTTTAGTTGTTAAAGCTCCACACCGACATTAAGGTATCCTTTAGGTGATTTTGGGCATTAACAACAGCCATTCGATCTTCTTCTTCTTCTCTCTCTTCTTCTTCCTTTTTTTCTCTTTCCTCTCTCCTCACGACCGAAGCCTCAGGTGCCTCGATCTCGACGATGTTGTCGTCAGAGTCCTCGTCGACAGGGGAGTGGTTGATGAAGAAGGACATCTCCTCGACGTTGTAGGTAAGGAACTTCTCGATCTTCCACTGAGTGTCAGGAAGAGGCTTGACTTGGGTGAAATCGACGGTTGAAACGTTGAAAAACAAAAATTCTAGCATGACAGTAAAAACAAGAGCAAAAAAAACGTACGACGGGATAAAGAAAATACCCTTGTCGTTCCAGTTGGCCACGACCCAAGAGGTATCTTCGTCGAGAAGGTCGAGGGAAGCCAAACGACCAAACACGTATCTGGGCTTCCACTTATGGTCGTTAATCGCAGTGTTTTGTACCAAGATACGGTCGCCTCTGAACCTCGAAAAGAGGCTGTATCGGTGGTAGTTGTCCACCTTGACCATGTACGCCTCTAGGAGGTCGTTCATGGTGAATGGCGCCACCCAGTCGGCGGTGGCTTTTTCGATCACATAGACAATGCGCCAGAACTGCAACATTGCCTGGTCAGGGGACAGGTTGAATGTATCTAGAAACGCCCTGGAAAAAGGAGAGTAAGGCGACTTAAACCCAATCTTGAAAGGGCATTTGTAGATGATGAAGTACCCATTTGGGCACTCCTCAGGACGTATGTGGTCCGGCAGGTTTAGCCTAACAGCGGCCGAAATTTGGGCTAGAGTCCTAAATGCCTCTAGTTCTTTGCCATCATTAATGGAATTGGCATGTTAGCCGGAGATGATGAAATCAGGGGTTGTAACATGGCCGACGTATAATTCCCTAAGGTCCTAGTGTCTCGCAGGCTTTTTTTTTTGATAAAGCCTTAATGCGCATAAAGAATCGGAAAAGGAGATCGTACCTTATAAGGGCTCTAAACCTCGAACAATTTTGGAAAAGGTTGAGTTCTTTGCAATTTTTGGAAAGAAAATCGAAGAAGATATTTCTCTAGAGTAGATTAATGCATAAAAAGGTAATCATCGGGCGGAAAACCTATTTATATGCGCCAACATGTCACGTCGAGTCGTCCGATGGACGACACTGTCACCAAACTGGTCGCATGCCATCCCGGATGGGCGACACCTGTCCTACAGTTGTCGTCCATGCGCCACACGTCAGCATGACATCACTGATCTTATCGACTCTATGGTTTCTTGCGAACCGATTCGGTTACTTTGGAACCGATTCAGTTTCTTCAATCGACACGTGTCCATTCAGTTTCCTTAAGGTATAAAATTGCTTCTCGGGTGGCTCACACCATAGGTGGTGCGGCTGAGCCAGAGTGGGCTCAGTAGTCGGCCTTGTAGCTTCACTCCTTGGGATAAGTTATCCAATAAATGTAATTATTTTATTGATCAGTAATAATAATGTCAGAAATTTTAATGTAGTACACACAATAATCATAATTTAGCGCGCTAAATTCAAATTTTAGGGGCAAACTGTTTCGGTAAAAAATCACACGTCGCGGCCGACACCATAAATTAAACCACACCTAATGTACGACAAGTCTTGTATTAAGATAAGGTCCTGTAAACTATGCACGACCATGACCATAATCGTCACTTAACACGTTGGTCGTAAGTTACTCGCGACTAGGGACCAAGTTCCTTAGCAGAACCTCACGACCGTCGTAAGCTTCCTTGCGACCATGACTAATTAACTCTCGAAAAGCGATTTCTTTGTGTCTATTCAATGTAGGTCACGAGAAATTAGGCACAACAGTTATAACTGAAGACTGCCATGAAACGCATTAAACGACAAGAACCATTTAGTGCATTTAGAAAGATCATTTATGATATCAAGGCCTACATAAACCAAGCTCAAATCTTCATTGTACAGACACTGATTCCTAAAAACACCCAGAAAATAGTAGCAAGCATCAATAGCGAACAAACTTCAGTCTCTCTCGAAGGATCTCACGACAGCTACTTTAAACTCATGACGCTCAATACAAACTCATGATTAAGTTAATTTTTACTCTCTTTATAATTAATTGTACTCTCGACACTTGTTATTAAAGGACGTCGTCATTGATTGATGACCATAGTGCACCGTCGACATAACTGTCAACCGTAGTTTTTACCCTCGACGGGGTTTTCCGCGTCACCAAATTTTGTTGTCTGTTTTACTTTTTATTACCCGTCGTACGATTTTGTCGAGAGACCTCTTTCTTTAGTTTTTAAAACTCCACACCGACTTTAAATCTTCCTTTGGACGATTTTTAGCATTAACATGGAAATCGATAGATTTATTGAAGAAAAGAAACAAACCGAATAACGATTTGGAAGTTTGGTTAACGAGAAGAGTTAGGTGATGAAAGATTTGGAGAACGCCCTAAAATAGTTAGAGCACCAGAAGTTCACAATTGATCAGATAGTTCGGAAGAAAACAGAAATTGAGGATGCCAAGATTCAAGGGGAGAATGAAAACTTGAAGATGAAGGAACAATTGATCGAGTTTCAAGAAACAATTTCGTCACTCGAAAAGTCTAAATCGGATCAAGTGTGTAGGAGTGCATTATATATATATAATTATATACACACATTATATTATATTATAATATAGAAAACTTTTAATAGAAAATAGAAAACATACTAAAATACCCTTAAATTTAACCCACTCTAACATAATCATCTAACGGTGTTAGGCTAAACGGACCAAAGACATGTGAAAATGTAAACCATAGGGACGTTTTCCATAATTATTTCAAATTAGGGACGCAGAATGCAATTTTGTGTGAACCACAGGACCAATCATGTAATTTACTCTTTAGTAGTGTTTCACTACAAAACAAAAGGGCATTTTAGATAGAAATACCCATCGAAAAGGTAGGTTTTCGACAATATTTCTCACCGATAATAGTTGGCCAATAAATAGACTTTTCGACGATTTTCAAAGGAAGTTTCGACGGACAACTTTTGTTGAAAAACCCATGAAAATTGTGAGGGACTTTCAACCGAACTTGTGAGGGATTTTCAGTGGAAAGAATACTCATAAGATTTTCGATGAAAAGAATCAGATTTTCGACGGACGGGATCTTCGAGTGATTTTCGACGGACATGATATTCGAGGGATTTTTAACGGAGCTTGGTCAACTCTAGTTGATCATCTATGATGGATTATCATGGGATTTTCATGATCCTAAGTCTATATGTGTGTGTGTGTGTGTGTATATATATATATATATATATAGGGTCCTCTTCTTTTGCTAACCTTCCTATTGGTACTAACTGTGTTAACCAACCACAACCGTAGATGCATCAGATCAATGGTAGGATTAATAATATATTTTCATAATTGATTTGGTAAGCCATACACGCTTTGCACTTTGTGCATATGCGCATAAGGGTAACTTTGTCAAATCACAATAATCATAAACATGGCAAGTGCTATCCACGGTAACTGGTTTTCAAAACAATTAATTTGTGCATACATGAACAAATTAAAAAAATAACTACCAAATTTTAAAAAGGGAAAAATATGATAACAATTCATAGAACAAATTCAAAACCAGACATTAAACCATTACTTGAAATTCGTAAATAAAAAAAATAAATTAATACATAATATCAAAACATAATTTGTGCATACATGCATAATTTCAAAAACAGGCATTAAACCATTTACATAATTTGTGCATACATGAACAAGTTCAAATTGAATAACTACCAAATTTAAAAAACAGAAAATATGGAAACAATACATGGAGGGAATCTTGAATTTGTGCATACATGAACAAATTCAAAAACAGACATTAAACATAGTTCGATGGTTAAACATTTGTGTATTTGTGCATATGTGCATCTGTGCACAATAAACAAACAATTGAAAATTTTGTGAGATTGGAAAGAAATGAATTCGAAGGTACTACATTCGAACGTTTGATTTTATACGCTCATTTAATGATTAAATACATTCGTTCATTTTTTAAGGAATTATAAAAAAAAGATAAACATAAAAAATTAGAATTAAATAACTTCCAAAATTAAAAAAGAGAAACATAAGTAAAGGATTATGATTGAATTGAAATACCAAATGTAGCCTCCTTTTAAATGGTGAACATGATTTAAGACTAATCGAGTCGTTAATAAAAGAATAAGACAATATATATATATATATATATATATATATAGGGAAATGTTCAATAGAGAAGTGCAAATATTTAGAGAAATAGAGAAGTAAAAAAACACGGGACCGTTCATATATGAACGTTCATATATAAACAGTCATATATGAACGTTCATATAACAGTCATATATGAACGTTCATATATGAACGGTCCCGTGTTTTTTTACTTCTCTATTTCTCTAAATATTTGCACTTCTTTATTGAACCTAAGGCTATATATATATATATATATATATATATATATAGAGAGAGAGAGAGAGGGGGGGGGGAGAGAGGAGGTTTAGGGGAAAACCTTAAAAAAAACAGATAACTGAAGAACCCCCTGGTGGCCCTTCATCTGGACGGTATACACTTGTGTATACAGGTAAATTATGTTGTTTTTTTGTTTTTAAGAACAAGTGCATCATGCACGTGTGCATGTTACAAATTACTTGTATGCGCTAGTGCATACCGTCCAGATGAAGGACTACCAGGGTGTTCTTCAGTTTTCCGGTTTTTTGATTTTTTCCTCTGAACCTGACCCTATATATATATATATATATATTAGGCGAATGATCATGTAAGAAACGTGAAAAGTGGATTTGAAATGTTGATCAGGTTTAATCAAATGTCCTCCCATAAATTGCGACTTAGAAGGAAATTGATCCAGTGCACCTCAATACATCTCATCCAAATGTGTGTCCGTTCCTCGTTTAATGGTTGATAACCACTTCTCACGCTTTTCATGTTAACTTCAATTTCTACCTACCTATATATATATATATGTATATATATATATATATATAGGGTCGGTGTAAGACCCCGAAATTTCCATTATATTATTTTAATATGAATGGGGTTGAATTGTAATTTAGTCTAAGTTGTGGACTATTTATATTTATAAACTTTAGGGTTGAAATTGTATTTTGACCAAAGTTTAATGAAATGGATGAAAATTAGAACTAGAGGGGCTGTTTGGTCATTATTGGAAAGTTGAGATTTATTATTATCTCAATAAGGGTTCTGGAGCCGGTTATTTTAGAAGAGAGAAAATGAAAGGAGGAAGCGAGAAGAACAAAGAGGAGGAACTGTGATTCTCAAGGTTGTGAAATAGAGAAGGAGAATATTTGGATTGCAACTTCTGTACAGGTTGTGAAGCAGAAAAATGAGAAGATTGGATTGTCGAGCTTAACTTATGTACATGTGAGTTCATCTTTTTCAATTTTGAAAGTTAACAGTTCAAACTAAATTCAGTATAGTACATATAAATGTCTGAATAAAATGGTATATCTATTTGGGAAAGGAATCGATCAATAAATTGTCTATAGATTGGTTTATTGGGAGTTAATCTGATGAGATTGGAACGAGTTAATATCTAAGTTCCGGTATTAGGATTGAATTCCGGTACACAAGTTCCGGAATTGGCATGGAAACAAGTTCCGGAATTGGCAGGTTCCGGAATTGGCTTTGAAATTGGTTCCGGAATTGGGTTATGAGAATTTAGGATCCGGAATCCAAACTTAAGGATCCGGAATAGTGCCTGTTTGGGTAAAAAATCACACCCTCGACCGACTTGGGAAATTCCCTCGACATGACCCATGGACATTGAGTACCCTTGTCTACGATAGTCATACCCCCGACCGACAAGAATAATAACCATTATTGTCATATCCCCGACAGACGATAGTTGATTATTAAAAGACATCTTGCGTCAATAGTCATTCAAGACAGTGTCTTACGTCTAATGATCGCACGTCACGTGTCGCACATCATGTGTCGCACATCGCTAGTCTTACATCACTAGCCTTATGTCACTAGTCTTACGTGTCGCCAGTTACGACTCGTCGGTCTTACGTCGACAGTCTTCTGTCATTGGTCTTATATCGCTCTGGTCTTGCGACGACATCGTCCTGACATCCTGGTCCGGCGACTTGGTCTTACGACCTGGTGGTCTTGCGACCTAGTCCTACGACATTTTCATCCTAGTCTTACGACATTTTCATAAGACCATTCTTATAGTAAGATAAGGTCTCACAAGACATTTACAGTCATATACACGGTCTTGTATTTCGACGACGGTCGTATGCTCCATAAGACCGACGTCCTGAACTTGAGACGGTCTTACGATTACACTAACCATTCATGGTCAACAGCCGTTTCTTTTGTTCATTAATTCAAGTCTATGGGCATTTATGGCACAACGACCAGTAACGGACGAATCATCAATGACATTAATGGCTAGACAGCGGTTACAAAGCTAATCATCAAGGCGCATTTAATGTCGACAGCGGTTACAAGACCAACCATTAAAGCTCATTTATTACCAACGGAAGCTATATAAAGGCCCTCGGTGATCAATTCAAGGGACATCAGTCTACACTCATCTGAACACTCAACTCTACATTTTCTCTCAAGACATTCGAACATACCTCGCTTACGCAGAGTTTCGCACGACGACAGCTCGAACCACCCGACGACGACAGTTCAAACGCCACAACGACATTAGCTTATTTCGCACGTTCAACACACGACACACGACTTTTACACACGATTAAGTTTACTTTTTCTATAATTGTAACTTATTGTACACAAATTTCCTGTAACACAAGGATTATCGCCCCTGATTGGCGACTATAGTGCATTGTCGACTCTAACAGAGTCGACCACGGTTTTTTCCCTCGTTTTGGGGTTTTCCGCGTCACCAAATCTCTTGTCTCTTTTACTTTTTCCTCGCGATTACGTTGTTTGGCTCGAGATACGTTTCTTTAGTTGTTAAATGTCCACATCGACCTTAAGTTGTACTTTTGTGTGATTTTTGGTATTAACAATTTGGCGCCATCCGTGGGACCCCATCTAGAGAAAATCTCAAGCCAACACATACATCGCTCTAACGATCTTGTGAAGCTTTTATTATTTTCAGGTAAATGGCGAATTATCAAGATCTCCTGATTCAACTTCGATCGGAATTGAATGCGGCTCTAAGCCAGATTCAAGCCCTGATAAAAAAAAATGCTTCGTCAAAAGTATCGCTTGTATCGCATCATTCAAGGGACTCGGGGGCTCGGAACACCCTTCGCAAATTGAAAAAAATACCACATTTGATTTCAAAAGTCCTCGAAAAAAGGCGCTTATCGACTCCGTGTTACGGTAACTGTGACGTCCTACTAAGAACAACTCTATATATATATACTCTAAAGTATATTTTCCTCGTTTAATTATTTTGATCTAATATATGATCGTTGATTCAAGCATCAAAAGATCATTGGTCAAAACCAACGACCATCCCCCGATTTTTACATTGTCGGCTCGCAAGATTATGTGAATACAGGTATTACGATTTACATCGTGAGAAATCAAAATCTCTACGACTTAAAAACACAGGTTAAAATTCTCGGTCGCCAATAAAAGCGACTCGCATATTGAAATCTCATCGTTAGTCATGGCATATGTCTTCAATAAAAACGACTTGTACAATCACCAGTCATGATTCCAAGGGACCAAAATACTTAAACCAATGCTTTAACAAACCTTGCGTCTGCTTTGGTCGAACCGATACTCGACAGCATTCCAATAATCCATCTGGCGAGGTCGTCCATCGAAAATGACGATGACGTCCAGATGGAAGACCAAGAAGATAATTGGTCGTGTGACATTCGAAATTGTCTGCGACAATAGATCCCAGTTCGTAAGCGACAGGACTCGACAGTTCTGTGAAGACTGCGACATCGAGCTGACTACCTCGACACCCAGGGGAAAGCGGTCGAGCGACATTTCAATAAGAGCGTCAGAGCTAAAGTCTTACAAGAAGGCGACTACGTTCCCCGTCGAATGTTCCAAAGCACTCAAGAGCTCAATGCAGGTAAACTTTCCACCAAGTGGGAAGATCCTTATCGTATCTCAGAAGTCATAGGTAAAAGTGCCTATCGGCTATAAAACCTCGACAAACGAGATGTCTCACGTATCTGGAATGCAACACATCTACAAAGGTATTTCTTCTAAACCCTTTTTTCTCATACGCTTTCTAATCATCATAACGATTACTGACTTAAGCATCGGAGGATCGTTGGTTTGCCAGCGACCAACCTCTGACCAAATTTATCGCCGGATCGCACGACACAAGTTACTAAGTCTATTACACGACTTCAGTACAATTTCTCAGGATTGCACGACATAAGGAACCAGGTCTACTATATGACTTGACCATGTTATCGCAGGGACGCATGGCTCAAATTTATCGCACGATTTATTGTTGCATTCATAAGGTCCAACGACTTCACGATCTAATTTCCTTAACTTAGAAGAATTCTCACATTTTGGATAAATGCCTAAGTCGCACGTATCTATGTTTGCTTAGCACGACTCAAAGATCTCAAGATCTGACGGTCTACATCCTAAACATGAAAAGTTGATGTGTTGTAATAAATGCCTATGTCGCAAGTCTTATATTCATTTTTTACACGATGTGTATTCACTTGATGAATTTCACAACTGATATCGTATCTATTCACGAAATATATAAGACAAAGTGATATGCAAGTTCGAAAGAAAGATAAATTTCATTTATCAATCATCGGTTACATGGAACGACTCGACCACCAACGGTCGATTGACAAAAAACAGATCATAGGTCTCTAACGACCGTATCGGCTCGGACGCCAGAACATGGGTCTCTAACAACCGTATCGGCTCGAACGCCAGATCATGGGTCTCTAACGACCGTATCGGCTCGAACGCCAGATCATGGGTCTCAAACGACCGTATCGGCTCGGACGCCAGATCATAGGTCTCTAACGACCGTATCGGCTCGAACGCCAGATCATAGGTCTCTAACGACCATATCGGCTCTAAACGCCAGATCAAAAGTCTTTAACGACTATATCGGCTCGGAACGCCAGAACATAAGTCTTTAACGACTGTATCACAAGATTCTTAAATTTTATCTTCGTTCGATCATCTTACGATCGCCGCCAAGCTTTATATCGACACAGAACGTCTTACGATCACCATCGGTTCCATACATATTAAGATCGTCTTACGATCGTCGGATGAATACCACAGGTATGTCGCGCATTAAAGATCATCTATCAATCGCTGCGACTTACTTCCTACCATCGACTGGTCACACGATTATAGCTGACCAAGTCGATTTTCTTCTAAATGATACAATTAACAAAAGTGACACATCTCCGTAGAAACACATTGGTACGAGATCTGAAATTCAAATGGCTTTGAAATTCAATTCTCGGGGGGCTAACTGTTTGGGTAAAAAATCACACCCTCGACCGACTTGGGAAATTCCCTCGACATGACCCATGGACATTGAGTACCCTAGTCTACGATAGTCATACCCCCGACCGACTAGAATAATAACCATTATTGTCATATCCCCGACAGACGATAGTTGATTATTAAAAGACATCTTGCGTCAATAGTCATTCAAGATAGTGTCTTATGTCTAATGATCGCACGTCACGTGTCGCACATCATGTGTCGCACATCGCTAGTCTTACGTCACTAGCCTTATGTCACTAGTCTTACGTGTCGCCAATTACGGCTCGTCGGTCTTACGTCGACAGTCTTCTGTCATTGGTCTTATATCGCTCTGGTCTTGCGACGGCATCGTCCTGACATCCTGGTCCGACGACTTAGTCTTACGACCCAGTGGTCTTGCGACCTAGTCCTACGACATTTTCATCCTAGTCTTACGACATTTTCATAAGACCATTCTTATACTAAGATAAGGTCTCACAAGACATTTACAGTCATATACACGGTCTTGTATTTCGGCGACGGTCGTATGCTCCATAAGACCGACGTCCTAAACTTGAGACGGTATTACGATTACACTAACCATTCATGGTCAACAGCCGTTTCGTTTGTTCATTAATGCAGGTCTACGGGCATTTATGGCACAACAACCAGTAACGGACGAATCATCAATGACATTAATGGCTCAACAGCGGATACAAAGCCAATCATCAAGGCGCATTTAATGTCGACAGCGGTTACAAAACCAACCATTAAAGCTCATTTATTACCAACGGAAGCTATATAAAGTCCCCGGGTGATCAATTCAAGGTACATTAGTCTACACTCATCTGAACTCTCAACTCTACATTTTCTCTCAAGACATTCGAACATACCTCGCTTACGCAGAGTTTCGCACGACGACAGGTCGAACCACCCGACGACGACAGTTCAAATGCCATGACGACAGTAGCTTATTTCGCACGTTCAACAAACGACACACGACTTTTACACACGATTAAGTTTACTTTTTCTATAATTGTAACTTATTGTACACAAATTTCCTGTAACACAAGGATTATCGCCCCTGATTGGTGACTATAGTGCACTGTCGACTCTCCCACAGTCGACCACGGTTTTTTCCCTCGTTTTGGGGTTTTCCGCGTCACCAAATCTCTTCTCTTTTACTTTTTCCTCGCGATTACGTTGTTTGGCTCGAGATACGTTTCTTTAGTTGTTAAATGTCCACATCGACCTTAAGTTGTACTTTTGTGTGATTTTTGGTATTAACAATTTGGCGCCATCCGTGGGACTGCATCTAGAGAAAATCTCAAGCCAACACATACATCGCTCTAACGATCTTGTGAAGCTTTTATTATTTTCAGGTAAATGGCGAATTTTCAAGATCCCCTGATTCAACTTCGATCGGAATTGAATGCGGCTCTAAGCCAGATTCAAGCCCTGATAAAAAAAATGCTTCGTCAAAAGTATCGCATATATCGCATCATCCAAGGGACTCGGGGGCTCGGAACACCCTTCGCAAATTGAAAAAAATACCACATTTGATTTCAAAAGTCCTCGAAAAAGGCGCTTATCGACTCCGTGTTACGGTAACTGTGTCGTCCTACTTAAAACAACTCTATATATATACTCTAAAGTATATTTTCCTTGTTTAATTATTTTGATCTAATATATGATCGTTGATTCAAGCATCAAAAGATCATTGGTCAAAACCAACGACCACCCCCGATATTTACATTGTCGGCTCGCAAGATTATGTGAATACAGGTATTACGATTTACATCATGAGAAACCAAAATCTCTACGACTTAAAAACACAGGTTAAAATTCTCGGTCGCCAATAAAAGCGACTCGCATATTGAAATCTCATCGCTAGTCATGGCATATGTCTTCATTAAAAACGACTTGTACAATCACCAGTCATGATTCCAAGGGACCAAAATACTCAAACCGATGCTTTAACAAACCTTGCGTCTTCTTTGGTCGAACCGATACTCGACAGCATTCCAATAATCCATCTGGCGACGTCGTCCATGGAAAATGACGATGACGTCCAGATGGAAGACCAAGAAGATAATTGGTCGTGCGACATTCGAAATTGTCTGCGACAATAGATCCCATTTCGTAAGCGACAGGACTCGACAGTTCTGTGAAGACTGCGACATCGAGCTGACGACCTCGACACCCAGAGGGCTAGCGGTCGAGCGACATTTCAATAAGAGCGTCAGAGCTAAAGTCTTACAAGAAGGCGACTACGTTCCCCGTCGAATGTTCCAAAGCACTCAAGAGCTCAATGCAGGTAAACTTTCCACCAAGTGGGAAGATCCTTATCGTATCTCAGAAGTTATAGGTAAAAGTGCCTATCGGCTATAAAACCTCAACAATTGAGATGTCCCATGTATCTGGAATGCAACACATCTAAAAAGGTATTTCTTCTAAACCCTTTTTTCTCATACGCTTTCTAATCATCATAACGATTACTGACTTAAGCATCGGAGGGTCGTTGGTTAGCCAGCGACCAACCTCTGACCAAATTTATCGCCGGATCGCACGACACAAGTTACTAAGTCTATTACACGACTTCAGTACAATTTCTCAGGATTGCATGACATAAGGAACCAGGTCTACTATATGACTTGACCATGTTATCGCAGGGACGCATGGCTCAAATTTATCGCACGATTTATTGGTGCAATCATAAGGTCCAACGACTTCACGATCTAAGTTCCTTAACTTAGAAGAATTCTCACATTTTGGATAAATGCCTAAGTCGCACATATCTATGTTTGCTTAGCACGACTCAAAGATCTAAAGATCTCACGGTCTACATCCTAAACCTGAAAAGTTGATGTGTTGTAATAAATGCCTATGTCGCAAGTCTTATATTCATTTTTTACACGATGTGTATTCACTTGATGAATTTCATAACTGATATCGTATCTATTCACGAAATATATAAGACAAAGTGATATGCAAGTTCGAAAGAAAGATAAATTTCATTTATCAATCATCGGTTACATGGAACGACTCGACCACCAACGGTCGATTGACAAAAAACAGATCATAGGTCTCTTACGACCGTATCGGCTCTTACGCCAGAACATGGATCTCTAACGACCGTATCGGCTCGAACGCCAGATCATGGGTCTCTAACGACCGTATCGGCTCGAACGCCAGATCATGGGTCTCTAACGACCATATCGGCTCGAACGCCAGATCATGGGTCTCTAACGACCGTATCGTCTCGGACGCCAGATCATAGGTCTCTAACGACCGAATCGGCTCGAACGCCGGATCATAGGTCTCTAACGACCATATCGGCTCTAAATGCCAGATCAAAAGTCTTTAACGACCGTATCGGCTCGGAACGCCAGAACATAAGTCTTTAACGACTGTAACACAAGATTCTTAAATTTTATCTTGGTTCGATCATCTTACGATCGCCGCCAAGCTTTATTTCGACACAAAACGTCTTACGATCACCATCGGTTCCTTACGTATTAAGATCGTCTTACGATCGTCGGAGGAATACCACAGGTATCTCGCGCATTAAAGATCATCTTTCAATCGCCGCGACTTACTTCCTACCATCGACTGGTCACACGATTCTAGCTGACCAAGTCGATTTTCTTCTAAATGATTCAATTAACAAAAGTGACACATCTCCGTAGAAACACATTGGTATGAGATCTGAAATTCAAATGGCTTTGAAATTCAAATCTTAGGGGGCTAACTGTTTGGGTAAAAAATCACACCCTTGACCGACTTGGGAAATTCCCTCGACATGACCCATGGACATTGAGTACCCTAGTCTACGATAGTCATACCCCCGACCGACAAGAATAATAACCATTATTGTCATATCCCCGACAGACGATAGTTGATTATTAAAAGACATCTTGCGTCAATAGTCATTCAAGATAGTGTCTTATGTCTAATGATCGCACGTCACGTGTCGCACATCATGTGTCGCACATCGCTAGTCTTACGTCACTAGCCTTATGTCACTAGTCTTACGTGTCGCCAGTTACGACTCGTCGGTCTTACGTCGACAGTCTTCTGTCATTGGTCTTATATCGCTCTGGTCTTGCGACGGCATCGTCCTGACATCCTGGTCCGGCGACTTGGTCTTACGACCTAGTCCTACGACATTTTCATCCTAGTCTTACGACATTTTCATAATACCAATCTTATATTAAGATAAGGTCTCACAAGACATTTACAGTCATATACACGGTCTTGTATTTCGGCGACGGTCGTATGCTCCATAAGACCGACGTCCTAAACTTGAGACGGTCTTACGATTACACTAACCATTCATGTTCAACAGCCGTTTCTTTGGTTCATTAATGCAGGTCTATGGGCATTTATGGCACAACGAATAGTAACGGACGAATCATCAATGACATTAATGATTCGACAGCGGTTACAAAGCCAATCATCAAGGCGCATTTAATGTCGACAGCGGTTACAAGACCAACCATTAAAGCTCATTTATTACCAACGGAAGCTATATAAAGGCCCCCGGTGATCAATTCAAGGTACATTAGTCTACACTCATCTGAACACTCAACTCTATATTTTCTCTCAAGACATTCCAACATACCTCGCCTACGCAAAGTTTCGCACGACGACAGGTCGAACCACCCGACGATGACAGTTCAAACGCCACGACGACAGTAGCTTATTTCGCACGTTCAACACACGACACACGACTTTTACACACGATTAAGTTTACTTTTTATATAATTGTAACTTATTGTACACAAATTTCCTGTAACACAAGGATTATCGCCCCTGATTGGCGACTATAGTGCATTGTCGACTCTCACAGAGTCGACCGCGGTTTTTTCCCTCGTTTTGGGGTTTTCTGTGTCACCAAATCTCTTGTCTCTTTTACTTTTTCCTCGCGATTACGTTGTTTGGCTCGAGATACGTATCTTTAGTTGTTAAATGTCCACATCGACCTTAAGTTGTACTTTTGTACGATTTTTGGCATTAACAGTGCCATGACTCAACTGATCCGGAAGTAGAAAAGAAATGAGGATCCAGAACTCTTTTCCGGATCCGGAATCACTAAATGGACCGAAGTCTGGAACTCTTATGCAAGGGTTAGTGGGCCGGGATTTATTTAAACCTGGTATTGGACCTTGGGGTTTGGACTTCCGAAAATCACAGAAACCGGAATGGAGTTAGGCTTCCAAAATGTAATTTAATTTTGGGATTTGGGCTTTGTGTTGTGCAGTCCAGTATCATAAATTAATTTAGGAAATTGGATTTTAGAATCCAATTTTGGTTTTAAATTTTATGATATAAACTATATTGAAATGGTTATCGTATTTTGGGATCGAGGTTTCGGATTATTTTCTAAATAAGAAATTTAGAAAATAAACTTTGAGGGTACGCTAGATTATTCGTTGCTCTTAGAGTTGAATATTTGCTAGAGGTGGTGTGATATGTTGTTATACATATCCACTTAAATTGTAATGGATCCATAAGGCATGCAAGTCAATCTTTATTGCCTTTTATGGGACGGTTATTCTCATGTTGTTGCTAGAATAGGCATCAGGTCATCGGGGGCAACTTGGTACGGTTTTATGGGAGCCGGATACTAGCCATTGATCACATGGTGTAATTTCTAGTGAATGAGTGTACCTTGAATCATCGGGGGCCCCGGTTATGAATCGCGATTTATTGATCCCATTGGGGGCCATTGATTCTAAGGTGATGAGAAACGTGGAATAGACCAGGCTCGTAATGGTAATTCGTGTTCGCCTATAATGTGGATTGTAATCGCATTTCGGGAGGCGATAGCCTATAATGTGGATTATAATCCTATTTCGGGAGGCGATAGCCTATAATGCGGATTGTTAATCCCATTTCGGGAGGCTATAAGAAATGATTGAATAGGCAAAGTAGAAATGCTATTCATAGCCTATAATGTGGATTGTTAATCCCATTTCGGGAGGCTATAAGAAATGATTGAATAGGCAAAGTAGAAATGCTATTCATAGCCTATAATGCGGATTGTTAATCCCATTTCGGGAGGCAATAAGAAATGATTGAATAGACAAAGTAGGAATGCTATTCATAGCCTATAATGTGGATTGTTAATCCCATTTCGGGAGGCTATAAGAAATGATTGAATAGGCAAAGTAGAAATGCTATTCATAGCCTATAATGTGGATTGTTAATCCCATTTTGGGAGGCTATAAGAAATGATTGAATAGGCAAAGTAGAAATGCTATTCATAGCCTATAATGTGGATTGTTAATCCCATTTCGGGAGGCTATAAGAAATGATTGAATAGGAAAAGTAGAAATGCTATTCATAGCCTATAATGTGGATTGTTAATCCCATTTCGAGAGGCTATAAGAAATGATTGAATAGGCAAAGTAGAAATGCTATTCATAGCCTATAATGTGGATTGTTAATCCCATTTTGGGAGGCTATAAGAAATGATTGAATAGGCAAAGTAGAAATGCTATTTATAACCTATAATGTGGATTGTTAATCCCATTTCGGGAGGCTATAAGAAATGATTGAATAGGCCAGGTAAAACTACTATTCATATTGAAATGGTGAATAGGCAAAATATAGTTGTTATTCGTGATTGAGATGTGGAAACGTGAATTAGATGGAGTGTATGTGTTGCTTTCACTTACTTTCAATGGATTAGAGATAGGCATTATATAAATGTTATTTATGCTTTCATTCCAAGAAAAGGTATGGCGATGGATTGTAAGTCTTTAGGCTTGATCGATAAACTAGAATCCTTGATGATTCGTAGTAGGCTCACGAACTTGATGTTATGACTTTCTGAATGTTAGTCATATTCATGGGATTGGGTATGTTCCCGTCATTATGAGACGAGTACGAGTACGGTAAGAATGGTGGTGAACATGTTTTTTTATATGATTGAATATCTGAGTTTTCAAGTTGTTAATGTTTTAATTTGAATTGGATGTTCTCACTAGGCGTAAGCCTAATTGTTCAAATTCAATGTTCTTACCATGTACGAGTTCATAGGAGTAATGGGAAGTGGGACGAGTGATTTTGGTATTCAACTTTTGATGATAAGCGGAGAACTTAGACGATGCGAGGAGGCTTTGGATGGATTGCTTAGAGGACCCTTTTAATATAATTATAGTTGACATGATTAGATTAATAGGTTGTTTAGAGAATTCGATTGGTGTATAAAGGAACCTTCATAATTGATTCTCTGTTTATATATGGAAAAGTTTGGATGACATTTGATATACCTTGTTAAATTGGCCCTGATTTTTAGGGTGTTACAGTCGGGCTTAGGGGAAAATCTTAAAAATCTAAAAACTGAGTAACACCCTGGTAGCCCTTCATCTAGACGATATGTATTTGTGCATACAAATAATTTGTAACATGCACACGTTCATATATGCACAAATGCATGATGCACGTTCATAAAACCTAAAAACAACTTAATTACTTGTATGCACAAGTGCATACGTTCTAGATGAAGGAATACCAAAGTGTTCTTTAGTTTTCCATTTGTTAAAGGTTTTTCCCTGAACCTCCCTCCCTCTCTCTCTCTCTCTATCTCTCTCTCTCTCTCTCTCTCTCTCTCTCTATATATATATATATATATATATATATATATATATATATATATATATATATATGGTACAAATCAAATACAAACCATGTATTTGTTGCACCCCTTACAAACCAATTTGCATATATGCATAATCTGAGATGTATATATCCATTATCCCATATGAATGTATGTCCATTATATGTATATTCTTGCATGTATGCATATGCACATTGTTCATATATGCACACTAGTTCTGCATATATGCACACTGGTTCTGCACATATGCACATTGGGGTTTGTAAGGTGTGCAACAAATGCAAGGTTTGCATTTTACGGAGCCTCTATATATATATATATATATATATATATATATATATATATATATATATATATAGCTTTAGGTTCAATAGAGAAGTGCAAATATTTAGAGAAATAGAGAAGTAAAAAAACACGGGACCGTTCATATATGAACGTTCATATATAAACAGTCATATATGAACGTTCATATATGATCGTTCATATGAACGTTCATATATGACTGTTATATGAACGTTCATTTATGAACGTTCATATATGACTGTTTATATATGAACGTTCATATATGACTGTTTATATATGAACGTTCATATATGAACGGTCCCGTGTTTTTTTACTTCTCTATTTCTCTAAATATTTGCACTTCTCTATTGAACCTTTCCCTATATATATATATATATATATATATATATAGGGATGTTCATTTGTTAACCCCACAAAGGTTGTTAACTTTGTGAACCCATTTTTGTCCAATATGATTGTATCTTCAATGGTTGTTGCTTAGTCATACGTAATTAATGTACAAGGGTATATTGGGAAGTGATGATTTTGAAAACTTTTAGCTAATTAAATTAGGAGTTACAAAATCAAGCATATCCATGATTTTAACTCTTAATTTATTACAATTTTTAGTCTATATACATTTGTTTTAATATTAACATGAACATATCAATAATCACTTCAATGATTCTAAACGATAATATGAATTTAGGGATTGGGTAAACATGAACATATGTGAACAATGAACAAACTGAATGAGTAGTTAACAAACGTGGTATGCTTCAGTATTAGGTATTTGTACAAACATGGTGAATGGAAGAACAATACCTTTGGTAATGAACATTTGTGAAAAATATGCCAACCAAGCTTGGTCTCATAAGTGACCATGTATCTGAACAAGGGGTGATCAAGTGATCACCATTGTTCATGAACATGTATGATCAATCTTATGAATATGATCATGTATATGTGAACCTCCAATGTAATTTGTATTTGGCATGAACATGTGTGCCCTACATTGTTCATAGTTTATCCTCGCATGCAAATGACAAAGAAATTGAATGCACATAAGAAGTGATTAATGGTTTCGATTTTGTTCAACGATCGTCGGTTTAGTTCACCACACCGGTTAATGGATATTAATGGAGCAATAATTATTTTAGAAGAGAGTAGGGATATATTTTTCGTATTTACCCTTTATCACTATTGTTCACCACACCGGTTATTAAATTAGACCGCATTTAATGATTTTTATTATACATCAAATATCAACCATCCATTCTCAAGATCAATGGCTTGGATTGGTTCATAAAATTAAGAGTAAATTATAGATTTGGTCCCTGTGGTTTGTTCAAAATTATGGATTTCGTCCCTAAATTTCATTTATTACGGAAATGGTCCTAGAGGTTTGCACTTTTCATTGGATTTGGTCCCTAGCCCTAACGTCCGTCCAACAAATCCGTTAACTTCGAGGGTATTTTCGTCATTTATACTATTTAACCATTTTTCCTTTTTTTATTTTTTTCCTTGATTCTTCATCTTCTCCAACAATACATGAATCCTAAATCAAGAACATCAAGAACATGAAAACCAAGAACACTGAAACTTGTTAATGAAATGATGATGTTTCTCAGATCTGAAACTTGTAATATGACCTAAACTACAAAACGAACAGATCTGTGAAAGTTATGAACATCAAAATACAATCAAATCATAAAATCAATCACCACTTTTTGAATGGTGTTCGAAGAACACACTGTAAACCCCATTTTTTCCCAACAAGATACAAAGAGAGAACAAATAAAGAAGAGCTTTTTTGGGTTGGATCTGTGAAAGTTATGAAAAGATCTATAACCCCCATTTTTGGGTTCGATTTTTTGGGTTGGATTAAGAAGAGCTTGGAGCCGTGCGATTTTATGCAAGATCAAAAATAATCGAGTAAGAACTTAACCACCAAAAAATCCATATACCACCATTATCATCATCATCGTTTACAACCCACCACCATAAACATCCTCTAAATTTTTAACTGGTCTTTATCCCCTTTCAGTGTTCAAAACCCACAATTTTATTGAAATCAAATTTGAAATCCATATCCAGATTAAAATCAAAATCATAACCCACATCATATATATGTTTCAATGGAGAAGGAGTTTCATACAAAAACCTCAACCAAAAACCCATTTTTGTTCAAAAACCTTAATGTAAAAACCCAATAAAAATACAAAATAAAATGTGAGACAGAAAATCGTTGGCCATTCAATAAACTCTAACCGAATCTTGAAGACAACATAGATTGAGGAGTAGATATGGGCACCATCTCCATCATTTTTATGGAGAAGGAGTAGATCTATAAGATCAGAACATTGTAGATCCTGAGGGATCGAAATTTCGAAGAGAATGACTTAAAATTGGCGTACATCCAGATGAGATTGAATCGATCGACCAAAAAAGCAAGAAGGGGAAGTGAAATTGGGGGATTTGAGATGAAGTGAAGGAGTAAAGAGATGAATTTGGACAAGGGTTTTATGTATTGTTGAAGAAGATGAAGATTCAAGCAAAAAAACCTTTGGATTTATGGATTTTTGGTGGTTTCCAATGGATTTGATTATACTTTTTGATGATAATGGTGGTTTTCAAAGGATTTTTGGTGGTTTCCAATGGATTTTTGGTGGTTGTCAATGCATTTAATTAATATGGTGTTCTTCATGTTCTTCAATTTAGGGTTCATGTTCTTCATAAAGAAGATGAAGATTCAAGAAAAAAAATAAAAAAGAAAAGGAAAAATGGTTAAATACTGAAAAGACAAAAATACCCTCGAGCTTAACGGAGTAGTTGGACGGACGTTAGGTCAAGGGACCAAATCCAATGGAAAGTGCAAACCTTTGGGACCATTTCCATAATTAATGAAGTTTAGGGACGAAATCTGTAATTTTGAACAAACCACAAGGACCAATCCGTAATTTACTCTAAAATGAATAACAAAATTGAGGTTAACAAATGAACTAGACCAATCAGGACCATTAAATCTGAAAACCAATGGCTAAGATTGAAACTGATTTTTAGTCATTAAAATAATAAACACATTTGATTAATATAAATCCATATACGCACAGGGGTAAATATTTCAATTGTCAAATCTCTTGTAATTAATAGATAAGGACAATGCCTTATCTCACGGAACATCCAAATCAAAATCAAGTCACTTTCTATTCCCTATTCCTACTATCACTACAACCACTATCAACAAAAAATCTTTAAAAATAAATTGCTTGAATCGTATACATGCCAATGGTTTGAATATGTGTACATGGATAGATGTGAATATATGCAGTTTGGTAACAAAACGTGTGTACATGAATAGATGTGCATATATGTAGTTTGGTAACAAAACATGCACTTTTTTAACAAAACATGTGTACATGAATAGATGTGCATATATGCAGTTTGGTAACAAAACATGCACTTTATCTAAATATGTGTACATGAATAGATGTGCATATATGCACGTTTGGTAACAAACATGTGCATATATGCACTTTTTCAGGTGCATACATGCACTTTTTCAGATGCATATATGCACATGCAATATACCGCACATCATAACTAACAAAAAAGAACACTAAAACACGAAACCCTAACTCAAAAAACGCCTAACAAAACTAATAATTTGAATTACAATATCAAAAACGAACCTACAGAAACTTCATCGTTCATCATCTCTACGACGTTACTGCACGATGTCGGGTTACAATCATCCACAAACTGAAAAGAAACATCTTAAACCCCACGGGACTGCACATGGGTACTAATCTGCGTAAGAACATCATCAAAAGGTTGAATACTATCCTTTACCAAAGTTTGTTCTTCGATATCATCGGAATAATGATTTTGATCGACAATGGAAGACGGGAACATTGAGGCAACACGTTCGTCTTGAGTGAAATCCATAATCGATTACAAGAAAAAAATCGTGAAAAAAAGGACTGATATGATAAGATGAAGAGAGATTAAGATGAAGATTAGCATTGATATTAAAAAAAATTATATAATAACAACTACCAAAATTGATAGGCGTGGAATTAGGAAAGTACAATTACTTAAAATAATCAAAATATCTAACTTCCTAAACTACCCCTAAAAATGGCGGCCTCCTACTACTAAAACCAAACAATTATCTTGATTTCTATTGGTCTAAAAAAGTTAACAAGGTTAATACTATATGATTGGTTAACAACAGAAGAGCACTCTATATATATATATATTGTAACACCCCGATCTTTGGAAGGTATCGATCTTTTAAGATAAATATGAAAAATAGGATTTTGGATCAAATCCTAGATTTTATGGTCTTGTTGGATGAAGACTTCAAATAAGAATCCAACGGGCCTTTCCGGAGCGAACGGAGATAAAACGAATAAGTTATGACAAAAAACAGTGATCGGGCAATAAACCGGGAAACCAGGGTCAAGTGGACGTCCGCATGGTGCAAGTGGACATCCGCATTAGTGGAAGACCGTGTGTGCTTCCGCGGAAGCAGCAGAAGGTTCGCCCTGATGCAAGTGAACGTCCGCATAGGGCTCCAAGCGGACGTCCGCATTGTGTTTGACAGGATTTTTCACCCTTTTCACCTTCAACCTTCCCTCCACTCTCTCCTACCTTTTATAAATCATATTAGATTTGATCTCTCTCCTCTCCCACTCGATTTTTCTCCCTTAAAACCCTAAATCCTTCATTTCTCTCTTCACATCTCCCTCCTCTCCAAGAATACTAAGGTGGGTTTGATGAAACAAGCTTCAAGGGTTTTAAAGCTTCAAGATCTCCACCTTCTTCATCTTCTCCATCACTTTTCCTCCATTGTTAAGCAAGTTTTGAGTTTTCCTAAGAACCCATTTGTAAGTTCATTTTCACTTCTCAAACCTTTATTGTGTTAACCCCAGAGATGTTTTTTTGGTGGATTCAAGTTGTGGTAAAGGTAATCTTCACTTTTTCTTCCATCTATGGAAATTAGGGTTTATGTATAAGTTGAGATCTTAATGTATCATGTTTAGGGAATGATTCTTTATGGTTGGATATGGATATTTATGGTTGGAAACTTGTGGATCTAGGTTTTTGAAAGATTTGGCTTGAAGATTCAAGTTTCTTCAAAGGAGCTCAAATTGGGGAAAATCTAGATTTAGCCTAACTCTAGCAATGTGAGTTCAAGTTGATTTGTGAAAACGTTGTACATGACAGATGTTCGTTTTAAAGTGTTTTGAGTGTTTTTGCATGAGAATATTCATTGTTGAATTAGTTAGTGGATTTTGACTTGGAATATTTGATTTTATAAATCTTGCAAAATAACCATTTTTGAGATTTTTGGATAACTTGATAAAATAAGTATAAATGAAAGTGTTTTGATATTTAATGCATGATTGGAGATTATCTGGTAAAATACATTCTTAGTGTTTTGTTGAAAATGTGCATAATTTTATGCGGTGGTATGTTTTAAAGCATGAACGTGTGGGTCATTGGGTTTTGGGTCATTTCCGACCTTGTGAACATTTTAAAGTTGTAAACCCTTCGGTTTGAGAAAAAGACAAATTTTGGGTATTTTAATGGATGAACCTTAAGTATTTCTAATTTAAATTATTTATCTTGCGCTTGTAAATGTTTGGGTATAAATGCACTTTAATGTGTACATTGGAAAATGACGTGTCTTAAATTAAGATTTGGGGTGAGTAATTGGATTATGGAGCATATTTCACATATACGTGGGTTATATATGTTTTAATGCATTGTTTGGTTTTCATGAGTGATTTATTGGTTTTGGTTGAGCTTATGGCTCGGTTTATGACTTTAGTGAGTCTTAAGGACATTTGTCCGGATTTTAACATTTGAATGTGGAACCGTGGTCGTCAGTTGCATTAAATGCATTTTATTTGAAGAGTACTTGTTTCGGGTACGTGTGTCGTGAAAGTATAGTCGTGTACTTTTAGACCGTAATGCATTGGATCCATAGGCATATGAGTCGGTCATATCTTTATAAGTGGAGAGTCTTGGTATTCTCACTTTAGTATGTACGCCATTTTGGCATTTCATGTCCCGACGATGTGGAAAGGAACCTTGTCGTATTGGGTTGTACACCGGGGGTTTGGGTTTATTGTTGATGTTCTAACTCTTGTGCACGAGGGTTGAACATCTTGGGTTATCAAGTAAGGAACTGAGACTCCAATTATTTTATGCCAATAAGTAGGCAATAAAGGTTCAATGGAAACCTTGAGGTGTAACTTACTAGAGAATGAACATGCAATAAGATCGTGTATCCTTGAGGTGTAGCTGGGCACAACAGGCAATAAAGGATACAATGGTGCCACCTGTTGCTGGGTGTGGGACTTAAGGTGTAGCTTAGCTAGCTGGCAATAAAGTCCAACTAGAGTTGGAGCTTATTAAAGCAGACATAAGAGACACGATCGGGTCTCCCCCGTCACCGAAAGGTGTTCTTTAGGTATTTATTTTATCTATGTTTTTGGTGACGTATTATATTTATATGGATTGTTTTATGGGCTGTGATTTATGCCTCATCCGCGTTTGGGATGTTTTGAATAATAATGATTTATTCATGATTTTATAATTTTGGAAATCAGCTACTATTTCACTTTTCAAGTGCGTTTTGGGTTGAGTCTATTTTGAGAATCGTTTTATATTAGAGCTTTCATCACGGAAATTGTGTGTGTTAGATAATGGGTGGTTTGCATTTAAAGTAAATCCTTTTGAACTCATGATTTAAATTCACCCCTCTCGTCTTACGAATTATATAACCATGATAAAAACTCTTGAGCTCACTAGGCGTTAGTCTAACCCTTTTTATTTGTCGGCATGTGCAACAGGATCCGATTGGGAAATAGTACTAGTGACACTGTGATGAATGGAGAGCTAGTTGTGTGCTCATGAAGTAAGTAGCTTGGTGAAGTCTTCCGCATTTGGGGAATTGCAACTTGATTTTTGGGGTGGAGTAACACCCGACCTTTTGTAGCCTTGGTGAATGACTTAGGTTTTGATTGTTGAAATTATAATGTTTTATATAGAGCCAATATAATATGGGTTTGTAGAAGGAATTTTATCCTTAAGTGGTTACAAGTTGGTATCAGAGCTTAAGTTTGAGAGAATTAGGTGTTGATTTGGATACCTAGACTTAAACTAGCGTTCTTGTAAGTAAATGAGAGTGAAATTTCACCATTAGGCACTTTAAGATAGGGTAAATTGAGGTTGATGGAGTCACTAGGAACGATAATCATGTCTAGAGTAGCAAGGATGATCATGTACGGTACATTCATAATTGCACCTGGCCAGTGTTATGGTGAAATTAAAAGTTACATGAGAGTACCTAGACAACTCTGATGTGACGACCGTTGGGGTAGTGAAGAGGTTTCTAAGCGAGTAGCCGTTAGAAGAGGTTGATGATTTTAGCATTTGCCATTTGGAGTGGCAGTAAGCATGGTGATTGCATTAGGTAGACCGTTTTGGGTCAAAATTGATAGTTGGATTAGCACCATAGGCTTATTGAATCGACCTTAATTCGAGGAGAAATTGTAAGGTTAATCGATGTAACTTTCAATTTTACCTTCAGATGTTTGAGCATCCATATGACGATAGTGTGACCGGAGGAATTTGAAGGAGTGTGGTTTTGAGACGTTGAGTGCCGACTAAGCTTATGCACAAATTCATATTTGAAATAAATTGCATCAATTATTTCTCATGTTCTCAAATCATCATTTGGGTTATGTCACGAAATCTTGGAAAACTTTTAGCACGCACAAGATTTTAAATCATGATTTAAAACATGCATGAAATTATTTTATTGCAGGAAATTGCAAACTTTGTTGGGACTTGCTTTATTTTTGTTGTTGTCCAACGTTATTTTCGGATACAGTGATATCCATATATTAATGTTGTTTATGGTGTTGGACAAGTAACTCCGGCTTATGACTTTAACGTTGGATCTCCTCCACATATGTTATGGTTTGGACGGAGAGTTACCTTCCACTATTTGATGTCAAGCTTTTGTTGAGAAATTTATTTAATGCGAGTTTGGCTGAAAAGTGTTGTTTATATTGTATTACAACAAAAAGGGAATTTTTGGAATTATGACATTTTAGTCATGATTTTGCTTTATGAAATTTGATTTTTAGAAGCGAAAAGTTTGGCACCATTTGATTGATTGGATGCCTTTGAGTTTCATTGAGTACTATGGAGTTTTGTTTTACGACGTTTTGTGTCGCGTGAGTCCAACTTTAAAATATGCATACTTTAATTATTATGGGTGTTAATTTATGGGTTCAATTGAGCATTTTGTCTCATACGGGTCTTGTTGAGAAATATTACTCTATGTGGCATTGCAACCAAAAAGAGTGGTTTTCGGAATTTTGATATCGTATGGTTTTCTCCATAGAGATTTGTTCTAGCATTTTTCGTCGCACCTTGTTTAGGGTACGAGGTGATTTATACTCATGGCGTGAGTAAGTATATAAGAGTACCATAGTGGTTTATCTTAATATTTTGTATGGACATTCGATTAGTGGTACTTTTGTTATCGTCTCATGCAAATGCATTATATTTACTTATTGATGTGCATGGCAGTATAGCCACTAATTTAGAACGACTATGTGTATCGTTGGTACGGCTTGAAATTTGAAGTCGATTTAACTTCCTTTATGTGTCAACCAAATTACATACACCTATCGTTTTTCCTACGTTCTGAGAAACTACATTGATGCGTGTGAGTCTCGTAAGAAGATTTTATTCTCATGTCATTATATGGCTAAACGAGAAGTTTTTTCCATTATATACAAAATAAGAGATAAATAAAATTTGATTTAATGAGTTTCCTCTTTCAAAATTAGTATGGACTATCTGTTGCATGTTTATTTATTTCGGGAAAACTACTATGAGAGCGTTTATAGTTTGCATACATGTTCTAAATTGGCATCTCTTCATGATATTTTAGCCGATATTTCCGAGGAATAAAAGCATATTGCTAGTTTGCTTTTAACTTGAAAACGACGCGGATCATTTCATATTTTAACCGAAGTCCATATATAGATCGTTTCACTGTTTTTTTCGAAATAAACCGACACATGCAAATTTTGTTGGTGAATTTAGTTCCATGTCATTTTTGGGCTAAAGAATAAATTGTTTGGAGTTGGATGTCATTTAAACTTCTTTTGAAGTTCGTACAAACATGTTAGGACCATAAATGTCCTACATATCAGAAAGATATATAAATAATTATTTAGTGCTTAATTAGTTTAATTAGTCTTTTTGTAAAAGCCTTTAATTATAAAAAGGGCTTAGATTAGGTTGATGGATCATGGGCCTTTGTGTTTGAAGCCTTGGTATATAAGGTTTAGGTAACCTAAGAATTAGGTTAAGCGATTCATTATCATTCATTAGTGCCTAGAGAGATTAAGTCGTTCCTTTACTTCCATTGTAATATTGTTGAACGATTAATACTTGAATGAATACGAGAGGGATGACAAGTTGAAATCATCAATCGTTCTTGTTATTTCAAATTGAATCGTTGTTACCTGATCAATCTGGAACTCACAATTGGTATCAGAGCAGACGGACAGATTCGATTCAAAGTTCTTTTATTGATTTCTGGTAAGTTTTGACTTTTTCACGTCTGTGTTCTTCTTGAAAATTCAATTCTTTGATTCTGGTAAAATTGATCAATTCTGCTTATTGGGTATTGTTAGCATTATTGTTTTGAGCGATTCTGCACATTTTCATAACCTAATTCGATCGTTTGAGTGGTTTATTAATCAAATTAAGTTCAAAAGTTTTGAGGGTGTTCTTCACTAAAAATCAATTTTTTACCATCAAAACTTGTTGTTTTTGCTTCAAAATCGATTGGGTTAGTGTTATTTTTGTGTTTGGTAGTGTTTCTAATCTTTCAGGAACATTTTTGAGCAACCCTAATCGAGTTTCAATCGAATTGAAAGAGGCAACCGCACTTTCCGGATACACAGCAACACTTTCCGGACAGTTACAAAACTTTCCGGATAATTGTGTTAATCTCTTTCCGGATGTCTTCGCGTGACGCTCTCGCAATCGGTACCGACACCAAACCACCTTGCCTCTATCAAGGGGAATACAGCCAGTGGCGAGATGGATTCATGATTTTCATAGAGTCCAAGGACAACTACGAGTATATCAAGAGAGCTCTTAAACACGGTCCAATCGCTTGGCCAAAGAAGACCATAGCAGCAACTGCAACTGCTGAAGCTCGTATTGAGGACAAGACCCTCGCCGACATGACCGAAGATGAAAGAGGCATGATTGAAGGTGAAAAGCATGCAAAGAGATATCTTGTTCAAGCCCTCCCCAACATGATCTACACTGCCATTGATAGCTACAAAGACACATCAAAGGGCATGTGGGATCAATTGGCCAGAATGATGCGTGGGAGCGATGTCGGAAATCAACTGAAGATCAATAGCGCAATAACCAAGTTCGATGGTTTCAAGCAGCGCACCGGCGAGTCTCTCACCCAGGCCTGTGAACGTTTCTGCTTACTTCTTAATGAACTGAACAAGAATTATATCACTCGCTCCAACACGGAAAACGCGCTAAAGTTTCTCAATAATCTGCTGCCAGAATGGAAGGTGTTTGCTTCTCATGTCAAGCACAACAACTTGATAGAGAACATTGGCATCAATGAACTTTATGAGACGCTTCTTCAAGACGAAGATGAAGTGAATGAGCTTCTGAGCGAGAAGAAGACTGAATCAAAACCAGCTGCTGATCCTATTGCACTCATGTCCTCCAAGAAAGGGAAATATTCGAGTCGTCACTCCAAACGTGCTCAAAAGCACAACTATTTCGAATCTGCAGAAAAAGGAAGGCAGTAATTCTAATGATGAAGTATATGACTTCAAGAAAGCGATAGCTCTGCTCACTAAATCTTTCCAACAACTAAAGTTTTATAAAAAGCCTTCGTCCAATAATCAGCGCTACTACACCTCCTCCAACAAACGCCACGATCATCAGGACAAGTATGAGGGAAAGAAGAAAGCAGATGAGCAAGATAAGTCAGAGAAGAAGGAGAAGACGAAGAAAGAAGAAAATAAGAAGAAAGATGAACCAGTGACATGCTACAACTGTGGAAGGCTTGGTCACTTCGCTAAAGATTGTAAGAAGCCCGTGGTAAAGAATTCTCATTACTACAAGGCTAAGCTCGCCCTGATTGAGCAGAAGGAAGCTGGAGAAGCTCTACTTGTGGAAAACGACTACGGGTTGGGTCGTTCTGATGATGAAGAAGAGTCTGGTGCTGATGCATTCATGGGCTATCACTCTCCAGCCAATGAAGAGAAGACAAGTCAGGTATGTGATTCTTGCCAAAAAGATTTCTTGAATCAAGTGCAATCACTTGTTGAACAGGCAGATTCCTTAAAGGCCACCACTAAAGAACAAAAGCTTGAGATTAGTTCTCTAACCGAAAAGCTAGATGTTCAAACGAGAATAACAGAAAAATATAAGTCTGAAAATGCTAATTTAAAAGATAAATGCAAAAATCTTTCAATAGCACCTAAAGACTTAAGGGCCAAATTATCTGATCTTCAGTCTCAGTTTGATCAGTGCATGAATGAGAAAGAAGAAATTGTTTATCAATGTTCCTCTCTTCAGATTCAGCAAAAGGAGTTTGTTGCTAAAATTCTTGATCTTGAAACCAAACTCCACAAAAGGGGTCAAACTGATCAAACCATCTTTCTGAATAAACCCAAAGAGTTCACCTATTTTAACAAAGAATGGGGAATCGGATATGATAACCCACACTATTTGAAAAAGGGAAGATACCAAACTCCTACTTTGTATGATTTTGGTTGTTTTGCATTAGATAAAAAGTATCCGAAATATGCAATTCAATGGACTGGTCCTCTTGAACCTGAAAAGGAAGAGGAAACTGAGGAATATAAGCGCACACACACGTCTAAAATGCAACTACCATTTTGTTATGAGCCTTTAAATTATTCCTATCAGAAAAATAAAAAGTATCTCTCGAATGACTACTTCGATTGCTACAAGGTTGCAAAGCCCAAGGATTCCTGTTAGGGCAGGTTTTATTGTTGATTTAAAGTTCAAGGGTCAAATTGTATTTGTTTAATCTTAGTCCATAGTGAACGGGCCGTGGGCTTGTTAGCCACGGGCCCGTACTATATAATGTTGTTTTAGCCTAAGAAAAAGGTTAATCATCTCATTAGCTTTCCTACTCTTATTGTAAACTCTCTGATTGAAAGCTTAATACATGGATGACCAGTTGAAATCATTGTTCTTATTTGCTTATTATTTCGATTTCATAAACTGTTGCACGGATCTGGATTCTACAATTCCTCTAAAAAGGATAAGGTCCAAGCAACCGCAACCAAGACTGAGACGGACGAGTACAAGCTCTATGTTCCCCCTCTCATCTTGGAAGCAAAGATAGTCGAGTTGGAGGAGACACTCGAGAAAGAAAGGTCAGTTTTTCAAAAGGAAAAGCAAGCGCTTGTCCAGGAACTTGAGAATCTTAAATCGGTTAAAACCGAATCTGTATCGGATGAAGGAAATGAAATCCTTCGGGGTGAAATCAATAAGCTCACGTCAAAACTGGATGCCTTGGCAACATATGCGATGAAGGAGCATACGAGAAATGGTCAGCTCCAAGAGCAGATTGACCAACTCCAATCTGAAAAGCAGAATTCACCCGAACTTTCCTCAAGTTCATCAGATACGTCTTCGTGCAAAGCTTTCATAGCCAAGATTTCTACTACACAAGACGGTAAAGATTCTCAAGACGAGAGTGTTTTATGGAATTTGAACTCTTATTTTTTCTTAGCTTCCGCACCAAATTCCCCAAAGCACACAAGCACAAAGTGTTCCTCGCCTTCCCGGACCGATCCAAGTCCAGTAATTCCGGATGTCCATTTTTCAGAATATATGAACTACGAAGGCAATTTTGATGGAGAGTTTGAGTCGTTCCCCTTCGACAAACCTCTTCCGTGTCATACTGGTTTTTTATCACCAATAGTCAATCGACCGGTCAATTTTCTAAAGGGTGCATGTTCTAATACAAATGCCCCAGCTGTGATTAAGATTTCCAAATCTAAACCTGCTTCTCAAAACCAATCACAGCCGAGGCAAAAGACCGAGTGATTGCCTATCAAAAATCTTGTTTCTTCAAAAGTCACTGACCATGCTGTCAATGTGGGTTCAGATAAAACTAGCCAGCCTAAACCATGCTGTCAATGTCGAAGTCATTTAACACTGTTTCTTACCCTAGAATGAACAAAAACGATTGTTCTTGGAATCATAGGACTGATTTTGTTAAAAGGGATGTTAATTTTCCGATGAAAATTTACTCCAATCAGCAATTGATCCAATTATCGCATGATCGTTTGTGTTGTTCTAGTTGTGGTTGGAATGACTTTGATGACATAAATACTAATGATTGCTTTGGGTCATATCACATATATAATCATACACCCAAACGCAAACCCCGTAAAAACAAAACGAAACACTATACTCCACGGGGTTCCTAATCAGAGGTTAAACCAAGGCAAGATAGGAAACCCACTTCAAAGCGGGTTCCTCCTACTGAGGTTAAACCTACACCTAAGAGGCAAAATGTTTCAAAGCAAGTTCCTCCGAGAGGTGTCAAATCTAACCCTCCCGGACCCAGGCAAATCTGGGTACCAAAGGTCCGCTAATCTTGTTTTGCAGGACGGTCATGTGTAGTTCTTAGACACTGGATGCTCCACACACATGACCGGAAGGAGGGAGCTGCTCACGATCTACAAAAAGCAATATTACGAAGATGTGAGGATTGTCTATACGTGTGCTTTCAAAACTGCTCATGTGTTTAAGGGGAGCATGATCAGCTATCAGGTAAGTTCATTCTAATGTTGAGGGGGAGCGTCACACACAATTTTTTTTAACTGATGAAATGTTTTTTTTTGTGTGTGGATACTCCTGTGTGCATTTCAGACTACGCGCACATTCTGAGGGGGAGCATTTCATTTTTTATGTTCATCTTTTGAGGGGGAGCGACACAAATTTTTCTTTAAATGTATAAAAGTTTTTTTTTGTGTCGGACTCTCCATTGCACAAGTTTGCACTATTCGAAGGGGAGCCAAACCATCCCCCAGTTTGAGGGGGAGCGAGAGAAGGTCCTTTCAATAATTCAAATTGTCCCAGTTTTTTTTGAAAATGGAAGAACAGGGATCTTTTTATCAAAATCCCCAAAGTATCCAGATGGATATTCGGATGTCCCATCCGGAAACTTTGTCCCATATATAAGGGGTCCAGAAAGGTTCTTCATCATTATCCGGATTTTGTCAACTAAAGCCCTACTGGCACACGCGGATCCCGCTGCACCGAGTGTAGTTGCTTATAGGCGAGAGTTAGGGAATCCCATGGTCCAGCCAGCGCCGGAGGAACCTCCCCAGGGACATAGAACCAAGGGAGTATTAGGTGATGAATTAGATCATGTGAGAAGGAGGGAACGAGGCTCCTGAGCGACCCCAACCGAGTGATATCCGGGTAGCCACATGATACGAGGTTTTCACACCCCGAGAATCTCACCGCAAGTGTACGGGTCGAAGTCAAGTAATAGTACTTAGAGAAGTACGAGTATCGAATCACGGGGAACTAGGAACTAAATATCACAATTACTATAATTGCTATTAACTGAACTATCGAAAATTGAGAGGTTGGTATTAAACTACTATTGCAGAAAATAAATCAAACACAAGACAGACAATGAACAGCTTTGGAATTCAGATAGAGACAACAGTTGGGGGTTGGAAATCCTATGGTTCTCGCATACAAACGTCTGACTCAATTCAAATACCAGTTATTCCTATCAATGAATACCCAATCATTATCTAATCATTGTTCTTTCTCAATCTACAACGATTTTATTTGCAAAGCATGCTTCTTTTTCAAGCAACCGTGATTTCTATTTTGAAAACATAAGTTTTATCTTTCGATCTCAACATATAGGGTTCAAAACGCATTAAGCTTAAGATTCAAACGGGACTAAGATTTACTCGGTATATCTCTATCCTTTCTTACCTTAGGCATGCAATTCCTAATTCTATTTCTCAATTACTTCTCTCGAACATAAATTGAAAGCAATAAAACAATTGTAAGGTAGCTAATCTCACAAAAGCCTTAAACACCAAATTGCATTCATTCATTAAAATAGGAAAACTGATAAAGGTCTCAGGTCATCTGTTTACAAGCTTAAACCACATTCATTCCAACCCCCAACATGAACCGGTTAGTTCATGTCGGTGGTGGATTCAAACACAATAGAAAAAGATGGAAACAAGTATGTAGACATGATAATCGTGGTAACTGTAAATGGAATGGTTACTCCCTTCTATCGTGCTCGTCTCTACTTCGCGTGATGAACGTGTATCTGATCCTCCCTCTATCGTGGCTCCAACGGGTGTCACTCGGCTCTGAAAATCGCCACCGGAACTGCTCTGGACGTCGTGTGAAAGTTGCGTTTTTAATAATGACCTAAAACCTGATTAATAAAGCTGAGATTCGCGAAACAGTGGGTTACGCCACTTGCCACACGACTTGCAAGTCGCGTGGTAAGTCGCGCGTATCCTTTTTGCAGCGTGGGTCGTCGTCTGGTTTGCGGTTCGGGTCCTGGTTCGGTCGTGGGTCTTGGGCTTGGCTCTTGGGCTTTCGTTGGCTTTGTTTTGGACTCGATTTGGGCTCTTTTTAGCTTCTTTTCTCGATGATTGCCGCCTCTTAGATAACCTGTATAATTCACTAGATAAACCATAAAATACACGCCTTTTTACTTGAACACAAGCCAATCTCATTGGTTTGAGAACTGAAAATAACGCCAAAAAGTGGCGTTATCAACAACCCCAAACCGAGCGTTGCTTGTCCCCAAGCAAATTAGCGATAAAATAGAATTAAAGCACACATAAGTGAAATAATAATTGCCCAATTCCCAATCGGTACCAAGTGATGCATCGGTGATTTCCCATACCCGTGAATGTCTATCTCACTCTCGCCTCATTCTTATTTCGTCCGATCTGTGACCTTCCATTGGGGGTTGAACTCGTGACTGTTTCGATCACCTTAAGGTTAGATTAGGTCCAAACATGCTAGGGAAAACATTTTGCCTCGACCCTACCTCACGGGATACTCTCTTTGTACTCGAACCTAGGTTATCGCTCGTGTTATCATGTGTAAGGAGGTTATGTACAAGAATACGCAATAATTTCATGACAACTAACATGGAAGACGCACAAGTGTCCAAAAGATTGATCTCAGAAGGAATCAAGTAGCAAGATAGGGAGTATCAATAGAGGTATTCGTAAACCGTAATCACGTTTCCCAGAAGATCATCCAGGTCTTTACACGGGTTGTAACGGGGCTAAGGTTAAGGCTAAGAAACGAAGGGTAAGAGGATCAAAAATCCTTGGCGTGTCAATCATTAGCAGTTCCGAACTTCTCTACTTCAACCTCTATCATTTGGCCCTCTTTGTCACTATTGGAGTCGCTTTGACTCTCTTATTCAGCTGCTGGAAATACTATCTGACTAACTGTATTTTTTTTTTATTTTTTTTATTTTTATTTTTTTTCAGTTGGGACTTCATTGGCCCTCTTTATTTGTCTTTTCTATTTCTCGGGTTACATTGACCCCTTTTATTCTCATGACTGGCATGTTCTCTTCTCTTCTTCTCTATCTCTCGTAGTTCATTTCCGCCTCTAATTGACACACTTTTGGATAAGGGTTGGCTAAGGCTTTTGGCTAAATGTTTAATGGTGGGTTTAGAAAGAATTAAGGTGTGTGTTTAGCTGAAAGGGGTTTATGGATACACACAGAAGGGTAAAAGGTAACGATAGCTAAAACGGGTTAAACCAAAACACACAATGCCTGGAATCATATCTTAAGGTCCACACGATGTGGTCTACTATACCCTTACCCAATATCCCGAGGTTCGTCTTTGCTACTTAATGCAATAATGTAGTGAGATCATTCTACATTCACGACAAAGAATTCGAAAAAGTGTATGTGACTTAAGTGTATGAATCCATCGAAATGAAAAACGTCTTTTAGGCTCAAAACTCACTATCGGGTGGTCTCCACTAATGTCCCTAGCCATGTCCTTTCCCGGTCCTTCCATAACGGTCACGTCACTATCACAAGATTCTTCCCACAATGGTTGGTCTCAATCATTCAAAACAAAAAAATTTAGCTATTATGATCTAGACACTCAGAAGTGCAGGAAATTTACGTGCATAACTTGGGCCCGATTGGGCAACCCCAAACCTTACCCACACATTGTCCCCAATGTGCAAGTAAAGTCGTAGGTGATGCGACTCGAGTCATTGTGCAGTTATTACAGTTATCAAAAGGGCGGGCAAGGCATTACATAGCAAGCAAAAGAAATCCCAAAGTTTCTAATATGGGCACCCCAAACCTAGGTCGTGGCCTAGGTTTTCTAAATAAAAGCCAACCCCAAACCTCGGTGAAACCGAGGTTTGCACAGGGTGAAAAAAGTGAGTGTGTAGATGTTTAAAAGATGAGGCACCCCAAACCTAAGTGAAACTTAGGTTTGTTGCCTCTCGTGAGACTAAAATAGACTAAAACATCGTACACCACTCGTTTAGTAGAAAGAGTTAGAACATACCTGTTTGCCCGGATGAAGGAGGGTTCTTGAAAGGTTGAGCATCAATCGGAGGAGATAGGGAGAACATCCAAAACAAAGGAAATCAAAGCACAAAACACACGACGAAAAAAACATGAAAATGAAACACACAAAGCAAGAAAGGAATAAAAACTGCACGAAAAACGAACAGGGCACAAGGGACTCCCGCGGTTTAGCCTGCGATTTGCAAGTCGCGTGGCAAACCGCGTAACCTACTATTTCAGAAAACAAACAGAGGGTCCCGCGGCTTGCTGCGCGGTATGCAAACCGCGTGGCAGGTCGCGTATGTCCCTGTTCCAGCTATTTTTGATTTTTCAATTTTTCGATTGTGATGGTTTTTTTCGGAAATAAAAACACACTCAAACTAAAAATAATAAAAGGAAACAAACTTTGGTGGGTTGCCTCCCACCCAGCGCCTTATTTAAAGTCGTGGCACGACTGTGTGGCTTTCAGCTTGGCTCAGTATCCGCAGAATTGGATCACCCACACTTGCGATTCTTCGCGGATTTTTCCTCATTTGGCCTTCCATGACCAGCTCCGGATTCTTTTTTTCCTCCAACTCGCACCTTCTCGAACATTTTGAACATCACTCTCTCTCCGCCAACTCTGAATGTCACATCTCCTTCCTCCACATCAATTAACGCTCGGCTCGTGGCTAGGAATGATCGTCCCAAAATCATCGGGACCTCTTCATCCTCATCTATGTCTATCACCACAAAGTCTACCGGGAAGTAGAACTTACCAACCTTAATTAGCACGTCCTCAATCACGCCGTACGGGTATCTTATTGACCGATCAACAAGTTTGAGCGTCAAGAACGTTAGACTCACCTCGCCCAATCCAAGTTTCCTGAAAATAGAAAGGGGCATCAAATTAATACTAACCCCTAAATCACACAAAACTTTATTGAAAGAAAACTTCCCGATTTGGATAGGGATAGAAAAACTCCCTGGATTATTGAGCTTCTGGGGAAGCTTATTCTGAAAGATTGCGCTACACTCTTCCGTGAGTGCAACGGCGGATTGGTGATCAATTGCCCTCTTTATGGAAAGGATCTCTTTCATGAATTTCATGTAGGAGGGCATTTGGGCGAGAGCATCTGCAAAAGGAATATTGATCGTTAGCTTTTTAAATACTTCAATAAGTTTTAAAAAATTGACCTCATCCTTATTTGCTTTCAGCCTGCTCGGGTAAGGTACTCTCGGTACCACCGGCTTGACCGGTGATTGTTTGGGTTTAGTCTTGTCAGTCTTCTTGTTCTCTTCCTCCCTCGGGATCTCTTTCCTCATACTCTCTTCATCAGCCTCCAATGCATCCATGTCAATGATCTCCACATCATTCTCGGCTTCCTTTGGTAACGGCTCTCGTGTAGAGTCTCTAGTCAGCTCTTTACCACTTCTCAGGTATATGGCGTTACATTCCTCTCTCGGTTTCCTTTCAGCCATACTCAGGAATGTTCCGGGAGGTCGGTTTTGTAGAGCTTCACTAATCTGCCCCACTTGCCTCTCGAGAATCTTGATTGAGGCTGTATTTTGATCAGTTGCGGCTTTCACCGTGTTGATCGTGCTTGCTAATCCCTCGACCGTGTTGTCCATTTTCGACATGAACTTCATCATCATGTCTTCGAGTCCCTGCTTCTTCTCTCCGGATGATCCTTCGTTTCTTTGATTAAAACCTGGAGGACGGTACACATTATTAGTATGAGAGAAATTAGAAGAGTTAGACAAATTACCTTGCTGTGGTTGACCGGGCTGATTCCATGAAAGATTGGGATGCTTCTTCCACCCCTCGTTATAAGTGTTCGAGAAAGGATCGTTTCTCGGTTGGTTCCGGTTTTGCACAAAATGAACCTGATCAGGTTCGTGAGGACTGCTTCCTTTCAGGTGATTCGTGATAAAGGCTAGTTGAGCCTTCAGTTCCTTCATCTCGTCATTTTCTTGGACACTTGCAACTCTTCTTACCGCTGATCTCGGAGTGGAAAACTATGTTCGGCCAGATTTTCGATCAGCACGCACGCTTCCTCATATGATTTATCCATCAGTGCTCCACCCGCGGCAGCAGTGATGTCATTTTTAAACTGCGGGTGAAGTCCACTGAAGAAGGTCTGAATAATCACCCATCCTTGCAACCCGTGATGAGGACACTTCTTGATCATGTCCTTGTAGCGCTCCCAAGCCTCATATAGCGTTTCTTGATCCCATTGCGCGAAATGTGTGATTTCGGCCATTAGTTGGGCGGTTCGACTTGGTGGGAAGAATTTTTTAAGGAAAGCGGCCTTTAGTTGTGCCCATGTAGTGACTGAATCCGGCTGGATACTCTCGGTCCATGTCTCAGCTCGGCCCTTGAGTGAAAATCCAAACAATCTCAGCTTGATCGCGTCCTCGTTCATGCCATTAATCTTGAACGTATTGCATATCCGTTCAAATGCCTGAAGGTGTGCATGAGGATCTTCTGTCGGCGTCCCTCCGTATTGGTTTTGCTGTACCATCACGATGGTACTTGGCTTAAGCTCAAAGTAGTTCGCCCCAGTTGCGGGCGCTTGAATGCCTATGCGTGCCGCTGCCACATTTGGGTCGGCAAACGACCGCATATGTACCCTTTCCGGAGGTGGCGGTGGATCATTGCGTGGAGGTGGAGGATCGTTGCGCGGTGGTCTCTCGTTGACAGGTCTCTCATCACCCATTTGTAATTGTCGCTTAGCTTTGGTCTCTTGACGTAGGCGACGAGCGGTTCTTTCAATCTCCGGATCGAATTCTTCAATCTCTTTCCCTCGGGTCGTCCTTGGCATAAACCAAGTGGTACCTGAAACGAAAGAAAGCAAAGTCAGTAATCCAAAAACTGAAAGTGATAAGGTAGAATAACAAAAATAAAAATGCTCAATCTAATAACGCGTATAGCTGGTAGTGCTATTAGTTACAACTAGTTCCCCGGCAACGGCGCCAAAAACTTGATACGAGGTTTTCACACCCCGAGAATCTCACCGCAAGTGTACGGGTCAAAGTCAAGTAATAGTACTTAGAGAAGTACGGGTATCGAATCCCGGGGAACTAGGAACTAAATATCACAATTACTATAATTGCTATTAACTGAACTATCGAAAATTGAGAGGTTGGTATTAAACTACTATTGCAGAAAATAAATCAAACACAAGACAGACAATGAACAGCTTTGGAATTCAGATAGAGAAAACAGCTGAGGGTTGGAAATCCTATGGTTCTCGCATACAAACGTCTGACTCAATTCAAATACCAGTTATTCCTATCAATGAATTCCCAATCTTTATCTAATCATTGTTCTTTCTCAAGCTACAACGGATTTATTTGCAAAGCATGGTTCTTTTTCAAGCAACCGTGATTTCTATTTTGAAAACATAAGTTTTATCTTTCGATCTCAACATATCGGGTTCAAAACGCATTAAGCTTAAGATTCAAACGGGACTAAGATTTACTCGGTATATCTCTATCCTTTCTTACCTTAGGCATGCAGTTCCTAATTCTATTTCTCAATTACTTCTCTCGAACATAAATTGAAAGCAATAAAACAATTGTAAGGTAGCTAATTTCACAAAAGCATTAAACACCAAATTGCATTCATTCATTAAAATAGGAAAACTGATAAAGGTCTCAGGTCATCTGTTTACAAGCTTAAAACACATTCATTCCAACCCCCAACATGAACCGGTTAGTTAATGTCGGTGGTGGATTCAAACACAATAGAAAAAGATGGAAACAAGTATGTAGACATGATAATCGTGGTAACTGTAAATGGAATGGTTACTCCCTTCTATCGTGCTCATCTCTACTTCGTGTGATAAATGTGTATCTGATCCTCCCTCTATCGTGGCTCCAACGGGTGTCACTCGGCTCTGAAAATCGCCCCCGGAACTGCTCTGGCCGTCGTGTGAAAGTTGCGTTTTTAATAATGACCTAAAACCCAATTATTCGCGAAATAGTGGGTTACGCCACTTGCCACGCGACTTGCAAGTCACGTGGTAAGTCGCGCGTATCCTTTTTGCAGCGTGGGTCGTCGTCTGGTTTGCGGTTCGGGTCCTGGTTCGGTCGTGGGTCTTGGGCTTGGCTCTTAGGCTTGGCTCTTGGGCTTTCGTTGGCTTTGTTTTGGACTCGATTTGGGCTCTTTTTAGCTTCTTTTCTCGATGATTTCCGCCTCTTAGATAACTTGTATAATTGACTAGATAACCCGTAAAATACACGCCTTTTTACTTGAACACAAGCCAATGTCATTGGTTTGAGAACTGAAAATAACGCCAAAAAGTGGCGTTATCACCACATCTACTATCCCGTCTCATTTGTTGGGACAGGGTATTGAAGAAGCCTCCGTGGACCCAGCGGAGCAATTGCACAACCCCCTTATCCACTCATCCGTCTCTCAAAAGACGGATGTTTCAGTCTCACACGGGGATCAAGCACAACTTCCACCTGTCTCTCACTCGGAGAGTACTGGTGTTGAAATAAGAGACCAGCAACCCCGGTCTCGCCTTCATTTCGTGCACAATCGAGTCTAGAGCCATTTGAAATTGAACAATCTTCGGCTAGGACACATGATGAGGAACAACAAATTGAGGCTTTTCGTGACCGGATCGGAACTTCCATAGTGTCTCCGTCTGGCAGAACACGAGGATCGGAAGGAAATCCTACCACAACTACCGAATTGCCAACTGTGAACGTAGGTGGCTCTGCCTCTCAGGTGGATGCCTCAACGGGTAATCTAAGTGATCCCGGAGTTATCTTACACGACTTTATGTCACCAGAGTCCCTGGACAGCACCCTTAAGGCTGTCCGCGAGGCGATGGAGCAGCACGTCGCCGCCGATATCGACACCGTTAAGCGCTTAATCAAAGGTAAAAGGCATATCATCGACACTGAAACCGCATCTACACCTCCACCGGTCCCTACTCAGCCTACCTACTCGGTGGACACCCTCAAGACGATGCTTTTAGCCCAACTGCTCCAACAATCTAAAACCAACGCCTCTACCGAAGCAGACCTGATAACAGTTCTGAAATCACAAGTCACTGCTCCTTCATCATCCATTACCACTCGATTGGATAACATTGACTCGACTCTCAAGGACTTTTAACAAGCGATGACAACGCTGACCGAGAGAGTCCGTTCACTCGAAGATACCTGCAAGAGTCAAGCAGGCGGTCTGAAGTGCAAGCACGATGACCAGGATGATCCTGATCACCGTGAGGGGGAGAAACGACTAAGACCTACCGAGACCGCCTCTATCCTTACCGAAACGACAACTGTGGTTCATTTGGAACCAGCAACTGCGACAACAACAACCGACGCCGAACCTGAAGCCGAGTTGCCCTTAGCCGAGATGGTAATAGACATGGACATCTCAGATGATGAAGACCCGACGGTTGAAAAGCCTAAGGGTTCAACACAGGAACTGGTTAATTTCGACTCATCAGATATACCGATACGGGATATGATTGACCCAGACTGCGAGACCAACCCGGAAACCGAAGATGCATGGTATGAAAAAGCCGCCAGTGCCACAAATCTCCAGGTTAATTTGGTTTTCCCTACTGATGAAGATGACAATATTGATTATGATCAGTTCTTGCTCCAGAATTTTTATGGAACCCCCGTCCACTCTGCTCAACCCGCTGAAACTTCAACAAGACCCGAGACCACAACTGCCGATATTCCGATATCTCCTCTGCAACCGACAGCTTCAGATCTTCCCCCTCCTCAACAGCAACAAATCCGTTGGGAGAAGATCCCGATATTTATTCCTCATCTGGAGGAATCCCTGAAGAAGTTGTTTGTTCACAAGCTACGCCCGATCGAGCCGACCTTTTGCCTTGGTATTTACAACTTTAACCCCGAATACCAACGCCGGTACATCAGCGCAATGAAGCGGTGTCTTCCAGTCAGCCAAGTCAAAACCAAGCATAAGATCACCGAGTTACTCAACATCCATTCAAGCTGCTTTATGAAAATCGTTTATCCTGTATTCACTGTCCAACGTGAAGATGGGAATGAATGGAAATTTTCCGAAGCCGACTTCCAGCACCTCCGACCGTTCGACTTTCTGGCAATTTTGAAAGACCTTCGTAAAAGAACCATTCGACCGCTACCTGTCTCAAAGGCGCTCGAAGCTGTTCGTCGATTCCTGGTCCGTACTATTATGATGTCACATCTCACGGATTTCCAAATGGCAATCGAGAACAGTGCAAAGAAGGTAAATCTGATAAAGCCGAATCTGAAAGCTCCTGAGTTGAAGACGTATTCCGAGAACGCTCTGCTTCTACAATCGAAATTTGGGATTGTCTTCATCAACGATCAGAATGAGAAGAAATTTCTGCGTTTCAGTCAGGTAGACAGATTCTGCGATGGCACACTCTTCAAAGTACAAAATGCTCTTTGCAAAATCATTTCCTATGAATCAGAAAATCAAAAGGTTTCGTATGTTCCTAACTCGAATGAGATAACTGCACGAAACTCTTTAGAAGTGGTTGAAGAACGCATCGACTATCGCCGTGCTATCAGAATGTTCGAGGTACTCTTTGCGCACCATAAAAGATACGTCTACAACTGGCGAGAACTAGAGCGCGAACTCGAACTTCAAATCAAAGGGGGAGATTGTTAGGGTCAATTTATGTTGATTTAAAGTTCAAAGGTCTGTATTGCAATTCTTTAATTTGAGCTTTGTTAGTGAACGGGCCGTGGGCTTGTTAACCACGGGCCCGTCTTATATAAAGGACATTAGCCTTAGAAAAATAGGCTAGTTGTCTCATTTGCTTTCCTACTTCGTGTTGGTCCCGAAGGCCTATACAAGTTTGTAGAAGGGGGGGGGGGGGGGGGGTTGAATACAAACACACATATTTTACTTTTCTAAATTGTTTATTGATAAATCATTAACAATTTACAGCTTGTTGCGGAAACAAGATTAAGGATAAACCTAAATCTAAACAAGTTGGAACACTAAGGTTTCTTGCACTAAGAGAGATAAGGAAATTACTAATAATAACCTATCTTGAGATAAGAGATTGAACTTGTCCAGAGTTAGCAAGTTACTTCAAAATGAAGTAGGTTCATCTCTTTATATACTGCATGCATTTAATGCAAGTCAGTATACACTTTACACGTGTCATCAGCTGGTTGGTTGCATGTCATTGACCTTGGTTGACAACCTTAGTAGCCGCATGGATGAACAGTGTAGTATCAGAGTGGTTGTACGATTTCAGACTGTCGGAGGTTCTTTTCTGACATTTCATACGGAGTCGTGCAAGGGTGGTTAAGACAAAAGTACTTTGTACGGAGGACTTCATGATCAGCTTTCGTTGATTCAGCGATTTATCATTTCATATCAGCGAATGATAGAGTTCAGCGATAGCTGAAGTCTTGTACTTGATACTTCACGTTGAGTGGACAAATCTGAGTCTTCGCTGATCCGCATCAGTTCATTAGGAGATTTGTCGCTGGTTCTTGAGCTTGATCTTTGACTTCAGCGTAGAACCTTTGTTGACGTGAAACTTGTCTTCAGGGATCATAAGTAAACAACTAACTTATCAGCGATCATCATAATGACTGAACAGACTCAGTATTAATGGTGAACAGTTTCGCTGAATGTTTAATTTAAAGAGCGAGAGTTCCTATCAGCGGTACTGTAAGATCTTAGTACTTATCAGCGATAGTGAAAATCTGATACATATTGTTTACTTACAATTTTCACTAAGTATATAAGAGAGGGTCATTATCAAATCACTGAGGGTTTGGATCAATAATCTCCCCCTATTTGATTATGACATAGCAACAAAGAAAATTGCTATTTAAATGAAAACATAAGAATAAAAAGAACTCATAAAATATTTGTCCCTTTTACTATTTTCTGGGATCTTTTCAGTTCTGATGGAGTAAAGTACATTCGCTGAAATCTTTCTTTAAAACTTTGAATCAGGTTACAAAGAGAAATGGAAAGATTACAAGTACGAGTGAAATAAATTACAAGTACAGAAGAATAACTGATACAATAGAGAAAAAGGTGATCATATCAGCTTATAAAGGTTCTTCCATGATGAGAAGTTCATCAAGGATCTTTAATGTGGGAATCATCCAGTCAGGGACATCATCCAGTATACGAGATCTCTAAGTTGTTCGATGGGAGCGATGTCTAGCTCAGAGATACGTTGAAAGTGATGATTTCCATAGTAGTCTAAAAAGAATATACCATAGGGATCACTTACAACTGTGCCAAGAATGAATGTTTCTCCAGGTGGTAGAGAGGTGTCAAGCATTGAGAGATCGGCATCAGGGCCAACAATTTCAGCACGAGAGAATCCAATGCCCGTTTCATTCCGAATATGAGGACCTGAACCAGAGGCTTTTTTTTCTTATCAGGGACTTTTCTTGGTTGAGGAAGAGTAGGAGGAATATTCACAACAGATGAAAGCAGGTCGATCTGTTTGTTTAAGATCTTCTCGACATGGCTTTTGAACTTTGAGCGCGATCCCTGAATGGCTAATTTTGTTTCTAACCATTCAGAGAGACCAAACTTTTCAAAGGTAGTAGCATAGAAAGTTTAATTGGTTTCGTCATCTCTGTAGACGTCCAGTTCAACAACAGGAACTTCAGCGTACAGTCTTCCTCTGATGTTTGCCTTGACGATTTTGGATGGTCTAGATCGATAGGTCAGCATTTGTTTAGCCCATTCCAAAGTCGTATCAGAGACCTTAGTCTTTTCTCTAACAATCTCTTGAGCATCATCCCATAGCTGACGTTGAACATCAATGGGAACTCTTTTCAGCTTGGGGTCTTTTATTGATCGTTGAGTAAGTTTGATGGCGTATTCTCTGTCTTTTTCTTTAGATTCCTTTCTTTCAGCGAGTAGGCGTTAAGCTCTGAGGTGTTCCTGGTATTCAGCTTTGGAAATTCTGAACTTTGGAGGAACTGAAGGAAGTTGATCATGCCTCATAATGATTCACTGATCCTCGAATCGCTTTATTATCTCCTCTCTTCTTTTCTGATCCTCTTCACTTAGCTTTTGAGGAGCTAAGGAAGGTCTGCCTCTGTGCGAGAGTAGATGTTCTTCTGGTTCATCAATCTCAAAGATTAAATCTAAGACTGGGATTATTTCTTCAGCAGCAGCTGGTATTTTTGGTGAAGTCGCATTTGTGGAGCCTTCAGCGATATCCTCAAACAGGGGAGAGGACTAGCTGAAACACAACGATCTTACAAGTAAGAACATGGGTAGAATCAGATAGAGAGAATTGGTTCAAGTGTATAGGCTTGGGTAAAGGAACTGATAGTGTATGATAGAGGAGGGATGGAGTAAGAGATGATTAGTGTACCTGACAAACCGGCTTTTTAAGCAAGATCATCAGATTGTCATCTTCAGCGACGCTTTTTCCTTTGCCTTTCTCAGCTCCAGAGGATGAGGGCTTTGTCTTTGTCCGCTCCCCTGAAGGTTCATTTATCGAGATTCCCTCAAGAGCTTTGATCTTTTGAGCAGGTTTGACGATACAGAAGTCATCGTCATCTTCGTCGTCATCATCATCATTCTTTGGATAAGAATATGGTTCATCATCAGGGATGTCGACGGCTTCATCATCTTCTGCTTCGGATTCAGTTTTCTCAGCTTCTTCTTCGAGTTGCTCCCCCTCAGATACAGAGGCGAGCTTCTCGGTTTCCTCAGGGTTTTCATCTCCCTGAGGTCCAGCGGTGGTTTCTTCAGTATTCGTCTTCTCTCCCCTGATAGATTCATCATGGGAAAGGTCTTCAGCGCTCTTGGCGAGGTCTTCAACGCTCTTCTCCCCCTCTTTTTCATGATGACTGGGGGAGGAATGGCTAGATTCAGCAGCGTTGGTAGGTTCTCTGTCTTCTTGGCCAGAGAGACCTACACAAACTTCAATCTTTGCTAATCTGTCTTCAAGGCAGAAATAGCAGGATTGATCTTCCCGAGCTCAAAGCGATCCGCCGCTGTAAAATGTTCAGATTCAGGGACAGGGGCAGGAGCAGGAGCAGGAGTATTCGCCTTGTGCAGCAGCTGTTCGATCATAGTCTTCATCGAACCAACGTCAGTCTTTACAGAGCTTAAGTCAGTCGTCAGAGTGTTGACATTTGTCTTTACAGCAGACATATCTCCCTCTAGTGTTCCAACCGATGTCTTTAGCGTTGTTACCTCGATGGACATGGATGAAACTGAATTTTTGAGAGAGGTGTAGTCTGTGTATATATCAGCGAGCACCTTGGCGAAGTCGCTGAGAGTTTTATCAACTTGCTTCATGTCATCTGTGGAAGCCTTCTTCTCCACCATTGTTGTCAGCTTGTTCAGATTCTCTCCAGCGTTTGTTACAGCTGTAGAGTTATTGGAGAGAGTAGTGGTGAGACCTGCCAGCTTTATCTCCATGGACTTCAGAGAGGCGTTGATATCTCCCAAATTAGGACCTGTAACATATAAAAACTTGTGAACAGAGGAAAGCTCAGAAGTTTGGGGTTTAGTCACAGTGTTTATGGGTTGTTGTTTACCTGCAGGAGGATTGGTGAATTCATCGAAATCACGGGTTCCTGAGTAAAGTTCCATGTCTTCTTCAAAAGTGCCCATGGATTTTTCTGCAGGTCCTGTCTTCATCATTCCTGGAGAATCAGCTTTATGTTCCGAGGAAATGATGGCAGCTCCAGTTAGATCTGGAGTAGAGACCAAATGAGTGGAGGGAGGAGCGAAGGATAAGAGTGGGGGTTGGGTTATGAGTTCAGCGTTGGATTCGCTGACAATCACTTCATCAGTCTTTTGAGAGACTGAAGGAGGTTGGGTCGGTTCCAAGTTTGTAACCTCAGCGTTTAGAGACGCTGAAGTTTGGATAAAAGGGATGGCTTGTTCAGGTGTGGCAGAGCGTACCACTGAACGTTCCTTCAGCTCTGCAGAAAGAGCTGAGGAGTCTTCAGCTTGAGATTGCCGGGGTTGCTCCTTTTTTTCTTGATCCTTTTAGAATCAAGTGGGGTAGATGAATGTTTCCTTTTCTTAGAAGGAGAGGATTTTGTGGCCAGGGTATCAGCGATGGGTATTGTCGCTGAAGGAGCCACAGAAGTAGAAGAAGAAGGGTTGAGAAGAGTTAAGAGGGTAGAAAGACGTACCTCATTTTCAACAGGTTTGAAGTCGAGTACCTTAGGGCCAATCTGAGAGAGTTTTAGATCGCCCTCTTGCGGGTAGCTGTCCTTCAGGCCATATTAAAAGATAGCGCTGATGAATCGGGGGTAGGGAACCCAAGCAGGCCTGTCAGCGGCAGAGTCTACTCTTTGCAGCAAGTCATCATAGATGAGAGATGCCCAGTCAATGTGTAGACCTTTCAGCAGAGCGTATCCCATAGCTTGCTGAGGTTGAGCGGCTTGATCAGAAGAGCCGGTCTTGGCAGTCATGCAGCTGATAAGGTGAGCGAAGATGAAGTTCATCTCGCTGGGCATTTTCGATTTCTTCAGCAGTGTTAGCTTCTTCTCAGGCTTCTTGTCTCTGCCCATTTCCCATACATAGCCCATTGCATCAAAAAATGCAATAAGAGCTTCTTTCTCAGCGATCTTCTTATGGTCAGGGAAAGGAACAAAAGGTTTTTCCTTTGTAGCGATGGGAAAGTTCAGAGCTTTGCGAATGATGGCAGGTGTGATCTTTATCGTGCCATATGCAGTATCGCAGAGGATACAATCAACTGTTTTGGAGGGATCTTTGGCGGATGGTAGCTGAGAGTGTCTGGCAGAGTACCAGAACTGAGATAGTAGCAGCTGACTTGTAGGGGGTGAAATGGTCAGGGCTGTTGAAATGCAGCAGTTCTTCAGGAAATTCACAGCATCTGTCAGATGTGTGACTTGCTTTTGAGGAGGAAACTCGAGAAGCGCAGAAAGGTTGTTTATCTTAGTCCAGTCTAGTTGATCAAGATTGAACTTGACTTGTGGAGCCTTGAGGATTTCCACTTCCTCAGAGTCAGCGGAGATGTTCTCAGCGGTAGCAGGAATGTCAGACGAGGCCATTTCTCTGTATTAACAGTTCAACCAAAGATGTTAACAAATAAGAATAATCTTAATGTGGAAAGAGTTTCCAATAAGATGTTTCGAATTTTATCCATTTCATTCAGACAAAATGTCTTAATGAAGATTAGGGTTTTTTCATGTTTTTGAAACGAAATGTAAAACCCATTTTCTTGTTTTCCAGTTTTCTATGAAGAAATAGATTCTGGAAACGAATGAAGAACAAGTTTAAGATTTTGCATTTAAACTTGAAGAACAACCATGAAATGGTTGTGTTCATAAAACCACGAAAGAAAATGATTTCATTTTACGAAGTTCTTTTGTTTGATCTTGTTAAAACAATGAGAAGATCGGAAACAAGTTATACGCATTTGGTAATAAATAAGAACATATTAACCTTGATGTTTGATGAAGAAGATGATGAACAGTTCTTGAAGTTTTTGAAATCACAAATGCATCATAAATTGATCGCGTAAAAGAAAAATATAAACAAAGAATTTGTTTATATAGAGATTTTAGAAAGAGAAAATCTTGAGCGGGAAAAGATTTTCATCATGACACGGACACGTGTTTGCATTTGATTGGAAGTTTGAACGAGACGTGCAAACGTGTGTCAGGAAGAGAAAACGTGTCGGGGTTTTATCCGTTGCAATGACGTCACAACTGTCCTTTCATATTCTTGGTTGTCTCTGAGGTTTTGAAAAACTCAGAGATACTTTTGAAAACATGAAGCACTGAATGAAAATATTCAGTGAAGGTTTTAAGAAATTTCAAAATATCGCTGTTAAGGAAGAGATATTCAGCGATGCATTTTGTTTTGAAATCTTGCATTTTCATGCGATTGTCAGAGAGAGAACATACCTTGATATCAGTGAATCAAGTTTATTCAGAGAGAAGATGATAGAATGGGTTATACAAGTTGATTTTATCCTTTCGCTGATCAATGTGAACCGCTGAAGATTTTATCCTTCAAAGTTCAGCATTCCAAGCTCGCTGATGAGAAAGTTGAATCTTGTCTCATCAAGAGGTTTGGTAAATAAGTCAGCTAACTGATAATCAGTTGGGATAAAATGAAGTTCTATATCACCATTCATCACATGATCTCTGATAAAATGATATCTGATTTCTATATGTTTGGTCTTTGAATGTAGTACTGGACTGTTTGCTATAGCGATGGCACTTGTGCTGTCGCAATAGATTGGAATTTTGGAGAGCTGAAGATCATAGTCTAGTAGCTGATTTCTCATCCACAAGACTTGAGAACAACAGCTTCCAGCAGCTACATATTCAGCTTCAGCTGTGGAAGTGGACACTGAATTTTGCTTTTTACTTGTCCAACTTACCAGCTTTCCACCCAGGAGCTGACATCCTCCTGTGGTGTTTTTCCTATCCATTTTGCAACCTGCAAAATCACTATCTGAATAGGAGGTTAGATCGAATCCTGAATCTTTGGGATACCAAAGACCTAGATTCGATGTACCCTTAAGATATCGAAAGATTCGCTTTACAGCTTTCATATGAGATATCTTAGGTTCAGCTTGATATCGTGCACACAAGCATGTTGCAAACATAATATCGGGTCGGCTAGCTGTTAGATACAATAGAGAGCCGATCATCCCACGGTACAACGTGACATTGACAGGAACACCCTTAGTGTCTTTATCAAGTGTCAGCGGTGGTGCCATAGGGGTTTTCATAGCTGAACTTTCAGTTAAGTCGAATTTCTTCAGCATATCTTTAACATATTTTCCCTGATTTATGAAAGTTCCTTTCTCAGTTTGCTTAATCTGAAGACCAAGGAAATATGTTAGTTCACCCATCATGCTCATTTTATACTCATCTTTCATTCTATCAGCGAAACGAGTACAAATTTTTGAACTAAAATGATATGACCTTTCACTTTTCTAAAAAATAGAGTTTTGTCAATCTTACCTCGCTCAAATTTTTCAATATGGAGATAAGTAGAAAGAGTGTCATACCATGCACGAGGAGCTTGCTTCAAACCATAAAGTGCCTTATCCAGTTTATAAACATAACCTGGACGCTTAGAATCTGAGAATCCTGGAGGTTGTTCCACGTACACTTCTTCATTCAGCTTTCCATTCAGAAATGCTGACTTAACATCCATCTGATGTACTTTGAAGTTTTTGTGTACAACATATGCTAAGAATAGACGAATAGATTCAAGTCTTGCTACTGGAGCAAATGTTTCGTCATAATCTATACCTTCCTCTTGTCTGTATCCCTGAGCAACAAGTCGAGCTTTGTTGCGGGTTACAGTACCATGTTCGTCCAACTTATTTCGATAGACCCATTTAGTGCCTATTACTGTTTTATCAGTTGGTCTCTGAACAAGTTTCCAAACTTTGTTTCTTTCGAATTCAGTCAGCTCTTCTTGCATGGCGCTGACCCAGTTTGGATCTTTGAGGGCATCATCTACTTTCTTTGGTTCAGTTAGTGAAATAAAATTTACAAATAAACAAATATTACCTGCACTTCGTCGAGTCTGAATCCCAGCATTTGGATCACCAAGATTTTGATCAATTGGATGATTTATAGTCCATCGCTGAGCCGGAGCGTGAGACGCTGACTCAACTTGAACTGGAGGAGCTGAAGATGAAGCTTCAGCGACGTCAGGAGTATCAGCCAAGAGAGGAATGGATGCAGTTGTCATTATATTCACTGATTGCTGAGAAGTAGATGGATTGTCTGAGACATTTGGTTCAGCGTTAGGTATAGTGTTTATTGGAACAACTGAGACCCATGATGTTTCAGCTTCACAATTCTGCATATTTGGAATGATAGGACTATCATCTTCTACTGGATGAGCATGAGAAGTGGGAATATCTTCTGAATCACCAAGATGAGAAAACATCCATTGATTCAGTTCTTCAGTATCAGCGGACGGTTTAGAGTTCGCTGAACGGGATTCGTCAAACGTGACATGAATAGTTTCTTCAACAGTTTGTCTTCTACAATTGAAGACTCTGAAGGCTTTGGAAACTGAGGAGTATCCAAGAAAGATTCCATCATCAGCCTTAGGATCAAACTTTCCAAGAGCATCTCTGTTGTTCAGTATAAAACACTGACATCCAAAGATGTGAAGAAAGCTGATTGAAGGCTTTCTCCCATGAAAAAGTTCATAGGCTGTCTTTTTGAATCTTTTGACTATCAGCGACCTGTTTTGCGTAAAACAAGCAGTGTTGACAGCTTCTGCCCAAAACTGAGTAGGCAGGTGAGAATCGCTGAGCATTGAACGTGCAGCTTCAATAATTGTTTTATTTCTTCTTTCAGCGACTCCATTTTGTTGCGGTGTTCTCACTGAAGAAAAGGTGTGAGAAATACCCTTACTCTCAAGGAAGGAATCAAGAGAACTGTTTTTGAATTCAGTCCCATGATCACTCCTTATTGAGCGAACGGTCAGATTGTTCAGGGTTTCCATCTTCCGAACAAAATTGATGAGTTCTTCAGGGGTGTCACTCTTAGAACGGAGAAACATTACCCAAGTGAAGAGAAAGAATTCATCAACTATGACCAGCATATATTTCTTTCCAGCGATGGATTGTTTGTTAACAGGGCCAAACAAATCCATATGGAGTAGTTGTAGAGGAGATGACACTGAAGAAACTTGCTTTGACTTAAAGTTTGCTTTGGTCTGCTTCTTTTTTTCACACGCTGAACATATAGACTCTTTGGCGTATGAATGTTGAGGTAGACCAGTGACAAACTCTTTCGAAGAAAGAGTGTTCAGTGTCTTGAAATTTAGATGAGATAGCCTCTTATGCCAAAGCCAATTGACATCAGATGAGGCTTTTGAGAAGAAACAGGAGTTCTCAGTGGTTGTTGAGTCCATGTTTATTACAAAAACATTTTCCAAACGATAACCGCTGAGAGATATCTTCTCCTTTTTGTCAGAGACAAAGCAGGATTCCTTAGTAAAGATTACTTTGTTATCCATGTCGCAAAGCTGACTGATGCTTAGAAGATTATGCTTCAGCCCTTCAACATATGCGACTCTTCTGAAGGAGGTTGTACCATTTGAAAGTACACCATACCCTCGAGTATGTCCTTTTCCATTTCCACCGAAAGTCACAGAGGGACCCTTCTCTTCTTTGTATTCAGCGAGCAGGCTTTTCTTTCCAGTCATGTGTCTAGAGCATCCGCTATCAAGATACCAGATACCCTTCTTAACCTGCAATACAAAGGAAGATTAGTTTTTCTTGGGTACCCACTTAACCATGTATACACGTTTGTCAGTGGAAGTAGTTGGAATGGAAGATTCAACAGTCTTCGCAGCATTTGAAGATTCAGCTTTGTCTTTCTTCACTTTGGTTAATTTCTTAACCTCAGTGGTAGATTTCACCTTGACCTGATTTGCACCAGGGTTGGTCTTCTTTGCCTTGGGGGCAATCTTCACCTTAGCTATCTTTTCAGCTTTGGTGGCTGTGGGGCACTTACTAGCAATATGATCGGTAAGTCCACAATGATAACATTTCCTATAACTAAAAGTAGTTCTAGGACCATTTGAATGCTGAGCTTTTAATTCCAAATTAGAAGTGCCAGCACCAAGTAAACTATTGGCTTTAGAAATGGGACGAACATTCAGTTCTTCAGATTTCTTACCAAGGACATCCAATCTGAGTCTAGGAGTAGATCGCTGAATAAATCCAGATATCTGCTTCCTTGATCCAGAGGGATGAGCCACTGAAGCTTTAGAAGCATTCAGCTTTGGTACTAAGGTACCCTTCTGAGGATTCTGGTAAATAACAATTCCTTTACCTTTGTCTTTAAAGACAGAGGTAGGTTTTGAATAAACCATTTTCTCCTTGCCTTTTGAGGAGGTAGGAGTTTCCTCAGGGAGTGGTGTAACGGACGAGGAGCACTGAGAAGATGAAGTATCAGCGACTGAGGATACGAACGTTCCAAATTTAAGCATTGAACGCTCAGTGGTTGGTTTTGGAGTTTCATATTTGTAACCCAAACCACGTTTATCACTCAGGGGAATCTGAGACTTTATTATCTCAGTGATCTTTGTTGAAGAATTACACCATCCTTCAACAGTAGCTTTTTCAGCCTTTAATGCAGCGATAGCTTCTGCTCGTTCGATTATGACTAGCTGATTTAAATATACTTGATCTTTAAAATCTTCTTCAATTTTAGAAAGCTTTTCTATTTGAAGGTGGCAGTTTTTAAGCTTTTCAGCGAGATCAAGATTTTGGTTTTCAACCACAGTTTTGCCGTTCATGGCTTCGTATAAACTTCTAGTCAAGAGATCGATCTTACGGAGACTATCAGCTTCATCAATATTTGCAATATTGGTAAAGAAAGAAGGTGATACCTGAATAGCAGATGTTGAAGTGGAGGGAATGTCTGAACTTTCTTCCTCTTCTTCAATATTGGCCATAAGACATAGATTTGCTTCATCATCTTCAGAGTCAGATGATGATGCTTCTTCATCAGAAGCAGCCCAATCATAGTCAGCCATCAGGCCTTTATTCTTCTTCTTAAAGCTTTTCAGCTTTGCATATTTTTCTTTCAACTTTGAATATTTGTCATCTTTATTTCTTGGAGCAAAGGGTTTCTTTGTAAAAGCTGAGGGTCTAGAAACTTTCTTTGACCTGCACTCGTTAGCGAAATGTCCTGTCTTTTCGCAGTTCAAACAAGTAGCAGTAGCCTTATCAACAAACGCTGATGATCTAGGCTTGTCAGTTATGGAAAGAGGTTTGTTCTTTCTAAATATTTTCTTTTTGGCAAATCTCCTGAACTTCTTAGTTAGGGGAGCCAAAGATTCATCATTATCTGAATAATCAGAATCTGATGACCTTTCAGAGTTACTTTCTAACTCAGTGATAGTGACCGAGGGTCGCTGAGTAGAAGGTTCCTCTGAGATTAAAGCAACAGGGGTGCTTTTGGAATCTTTTACAAGATTCTTCTTAAGATGGCTCGATTGCTCATGATTCAGCAACGTGCCATATAAGGTAGCAAGGGTCATTGATTTTAGATCCTTTGACAGCTTGAGACACATAGAATAATTGTCTCAGCTTTCAAGTAAACATTTTAGAAACTTTGTCAGCACTTCAAAGTTAGAATATTCCTTACCAACAGTTTTCAGATCTATAATTAAACAATTAAAACGTTGGTGAACTTTAGAGAGAGTTTCATTCTTACCAGAAATGAAGCTTTCGTATTGTCTTACCAGGTTGATCTTTCTTGAGTCCTGGACTTCAGACGTTCCTTCATACTGAACACATATTGTGTCCCACATGGCCTTTGATGTTTTCAGGTTCATGACGGAATGGTAGACTTCGTCTGGAAGAGCCATGGATAGTATGGATCTGGCTTTTGTATCTATAGCCACTTTCTTCTTATCTTCGTCAGTCCATTGAAAGATTTCCTTAGGTACCAGCCTTTCTGGAATAGCAGGTCTATTCTCAGCGGCTGGAACAGCAGCATCAATTCTTACAGGGATGAATGGACCATTTTCTAGATAGTAAGGCATAGTAGGGTCTACACCTTCTAAGAAGAGTGTCATCCTATTTTTCCATAAGTTGAAGTTATCTTTGGAAAATCTAGGGGGTTTAGCAAGAGAACCATTGTCTATATAATTTGTGTTTTTGTTGGTGGCCATTTTCAGATAATAGCAAGGAAGAGAAATATCTTAGATTAGATCTTGTTTATGAGATTAAACAAATCCGCTCTGATACCACTTGTTGGTCCCGAAGGCCTATACAAGTTTGTAGAAGGGGGGGGGGGGGGGGGGTTGAATACAAACACACATATTTTACTTTTCTAAATTGTTTATTGATAAATCATTAACAATTTACAGCTTGTTGCGGAAACAAGATTAAGGATAAACCTAAATCTAAACAAGTTGGAACACTAAGGTTTCTTGCACTAAGAGAGATAAGGAAATTACTAATAATAACCTATCTTGAGATAAGAGATTGAACTTGTCCAGAGTTAGCAAGTTACTTCAAAATGAAGTGGGTTCATCTCTTTATATACTGCATGCATTTAATGCAAGTCAGTATACACTTTACACGTGTCATCAGCTGGTTGGTTGCATGTCATTGACCTTGGTTGACAACCTTAGTAGCCGCATGGATGAACAGTGTAGTATCAGAGTGGTTGTACGATTTCAGACAGTCGGAGGTTCTTTTCTGACATTTCATACGGAGTCGTGCAAGGGTGGTTAAGACAAAAGTACTTTGTACGGAGGACTTCATGATCAGCTTTCGTTGATTCAGCGATCTATCATTTCATATCAGCGAATGATAGATTTCAGCGATAGCTGAAGTCTTGTACTTGATACTTCACGTTGAGTGGACAAATCTGAGTCTTCGCTGATCCGCATCAGTTCATTAGGAGATTTGTCGCTGGTTCTTGAGCTTGATCTTTGACTTCAGCGTAGAACCTTTGTTGACGTGAAACTTGTCTTCAGGGATCATAAGTAAACAACTAACTTATCAGCGATCATCATAATGACTGAACAGACTCAGTATTAATGGTGAACAGTTTCGCTGAATGTTTAATTTAAAGAGCGAGAGTTCCTATCAGCGGTACTGTAAGATCTTAGTACTTATCAGCGATAGTGAAACTCTGATACATATTGTTTACTTACAATTTTCACTAAGTATATAAGAGAGGGTCATTATCAAATCACTGAGGGTTTGGATCAACACTTCGTATTTTAATTCTCTCTCAATTGAAATCTAATAGGGATGACCAGTTGAAATCATAAACTATATTGTTTCACATCTTTTGATTTCATTGTTCGTTGCACGGATCAGGAACAAACAAAACATTTTGTTGCACACTATTTTAATGCAGGAAATTACTTTACATGGATGGCATAAATAAATCCATGCTAGGACCGTAGCGGTTCATTGTAAAAGTTTGTTGAGCATACTTTTGTGTTTCGTTAGTAACTTGAGTAGCTATCAAGTAACTTTCAAAATGGTTTTCACATGTGGGACGATGTTTGCCCATTTTGCACAACTACCGGGTAAGTAGTGGTAGATTTTTTACGCGTGCGATTAATTGATATGAAAACCTTCGTGTTGAAAAGTTCTATAAAAAATTTCGATTGGCATACAAGTACAAAGGTTTGGTCCCAAAGGGGTTACACAAGTACAAAGGTTTGTAGAGGGGGGGTGAATACAAACACAAACTTTAGTTTTTTAAATTGTTTATTGATAAATCAAACACAATTTACAGTTTGTTGCGGAATAAGATTAAGTAAAACCTAATCTAAACAAACTTGAGAAGCACTAAGTATTCTTGCACTAGAAAATAGAGAGAAAAGAAAGATAGAAAAATCAGAGAGTTTTTCTATGCACTAAGTAGTTCAGGGAAGACCACCTTCAAACTGAAGGGGTATTCCTCCTATCTATACCCACTGCATTTAATGCATTGCAGGATGACTTTACACGTGTCATCATCTGATTGGGCGCATTCTTCTGACTTTTAGCAACATGCTTTGGGTCGTAATGTTGAACAGTGTGGTGGCAAAGTGGTTGTATGATTTTGGACAAAAGCATGTCTCTTCTGACAATCCGTACTATGTGTGCAAGTAGATAAGACAAACAAATCTTGAAGTAGAAGCTTGATGATCAGCGATAGCTGAGTAGATCTTCCATCAGAGAAGAGCTGATGTAAGTCAACTATCGCTGACGTCTTCTTCTTGATTTGTCGCACGTGTAAACTTGTCTTGTTTTCACTGATGTCCACATCAGATCATTAGTAGACTTGTCACTTGTTCATTCATCTTTGTCTTCGATGTCAGCGATGAACTCTTTGTCGTGAGGCTTGTCTTCAGGGATTACAATTAACACTGTTACATTTGAAATCATCAGCGATCATTAGCGATAATGAACAGACTCATGTTATCGCTGATAGTAAAACATAAGTTATCGCTGATGGCGAAACATTAGCACATACATATTGTAATTGCAATTTTCACTAAGTTTTTCTAAGGGTCGTCATCAAATCACTGAGAGAGTTTGGATCAACAATCTTCCCCTATTTGATGATGACAAAGCAACATAAGAAAATTGCTAATTAAAAAACGTAAGGATAAAAAGGACTCCTGGCTGCGTGTACCTTTTACTGTTTTCAAGGATCTTTTCTTGTACCGATTGAGTAAAGTACTTTCACTGAAACTTTCATTAATTTCGTAAAAAGATTACAAGGGAAATTGAAAGTTACAAGTACAAGTGAAATAAAAATTACAAGTACTAAAAGTATTACTGATAAATTACAAACGATTACAAGAGAGGAATCTGTCAGCTTTAGAGGTTCGCCCTTGAAAAGCATTTCATCTAATGAGCTTCCTTCAGCGAGTCAGGTACCTTCTCCCCCTGTTGTTTTCTGAGTTTGGCTTCCTTAAGAACATGGGCTTTGAGAAAGATACATGGTCTTGATTGGTTGCACCAGTAGACTAGATCTCTGAGTTGTTCGATTGGGTAGATAGGGATCTCTGAGTTTCGTTGAAAGCGCATGATTCCATTCCAGTAAGGGAAGATTATTCCGTAGGGTTCACCTATCACTTGACCAAGTTTGAAAGGACCCCTGGTGGCAGTGATAAGTCGAGAGCTGAAAGATCAGTGGTGGTCCGAATACGACTACCCTTGAAAATCCAATACCAGTTTCGTTTCCGGGGGCAGGTCCTTTAGAGGTAGAATCTCGCTTTTGTTGTCTTTTAGTTGGTGCTGGTCTTTGATTCTGAAGAAGAGCTAGAGGATGAGGTAAATCCATTCTCGCTGAGACCTTGTTGATTTGAAAATTCAAGAACTTCTCCACGTAGGATATGTACTTGGATTTGGACTTTTGTATAACGTTTCTGATCTCTAGCCATTCATCAAAACAAAGAAGAGTCAGCTTAGACATGTACATTGTCTGCGATGAATTGTTTTCTCTGAAAATTTGGATTGTCACCAGCACTGTGTTCTTCTTGCTCGAACCCTTTATCATCACATCAGTGATTCGACTTGGATGGAATCTGTGGCGATCTTTTCTCTACACCAATCCAACTGGGAGTCATTATCAACACTTTCTTTGGGGCTTCTTTCTCAATTTCCTTCAGCAGTTGCTCCTGAACTCTGATTGGATTCTTTTTCAGCTTCCTATCAGATACTGAGTTATGCACTACCTTAAGGGCAAGTTGTGCATCCTTTCGGCAAGCATCATGTATTTCCTCAGCTCTGTTAGATTCTTTGAGTTCTTCAAGAGATAGGAAATCAAGGCGTTGTTGAGAAAAGACTTTGAGGGACAGGTCCTCTAGCTGTTGAATCATTGCTAATCTCTCTCTTTTGTTGATCCAAACTCTTGCAGTGATTTGATAATGACCCTTAGACTTACTTAGTGAATATCGCATTTGACTTGTATGTATTAGTGTTTTGCCACCAGCGATAAACACACTGATTCTTTTCAGTATCGCTGATGATATCCTATGTATTAATGTTTTGCTATCAGCGATAAGCATACTGAGCATGTTCACTATCGATGATAGTATCATTTGTAACAAGTTAAATGTAATCCCTGAAGACAAGTTTCCCGACAAAGAGTTAATCGCTGACATCGAAGACTAGGCTGAATGAGCTAGTGACAAATCTACTAATGATCTGATGCGGACATCAGTGAAACCAAGACAAGTCCACACACACGATATTTCAAGAAGAACACTTCAGCGATAGCTGGCTAACATCAGCTCTTCCCTGATGGAAGACCTACTCAGCGATCGCTGATCATGAAGCTTCTACTTCAATAAATGTTTGTCTTATCTCCTTGCACACATCGTACGATTTGTCAGACGAGACATGCTTTTGTCCAAGATCGTACAACCACTCTGCCACTACATTGTTCACCATACAACCCAAAGCATGTTGTGTTAAAAGTCAGAATGTTAGGACCATAAATGTCCTATTAATTAGAAAGTTATATAAAGTATTATAGAGTTTGATTTATATATTGTAAAAGCCTATAATTGTGAATTGGGCTTATTAGAGTTTATAGGCTTGGTCCTTGATTGTCAGAGGCCTAGGTATATAAGGTGAGTTTGTTAAGCTTTCATTACGAGTTTAGGTCAATCAATCCATCATTTAGCTTTTCAGAGTCGTGAACTTCATTGTAATACCTTTGGTTATAGAATGAGATGGATGACGAATGATTATTATCAGTTCTTGATTGTTATTGCTTAATCGTTAAATGTTATTACACATTATGGGATCCACGCGTGGTATCAGAGCAGAATCGTTGATATGAAGAAAGAAAGTTATTGACTCAAAGGTATCGAATTTCTCAGTGTGTTCTTCATCAAATCCGGTATACGACGCCGATAAGTAAGGTTTCTTATTTTTTCGATTTCTACTCAAATTAGTGGTTTCTAATTGTCTTAATCTGTCTATTTGAGTCATTAATAGTGTTTGGTAAAGATGGAGATTCAAAATCGAAGTTTAACGCATCAATTTTGAAAAATCGGGTCTTGAGTTTTTGGTGCTGTTCTTATTTTTTTTTTTTTTTGGTGATTCTTGAGAAATTGAGCATATTTTGGTACTAATCGAATTGGGTTAGTGTGTTTGGTGTTCCGATTATGTTTGTTGATTTCCAGGAAAGTGTTAGAAATTATTTGTGTTGAGCTTCAGATCCGAAAAAAAAAATCGATCGATCGACTTTACCAGTAATTGTTTTCCAGATAATTCTCTTTTCCGGACAAAACTTTTTCCGGATACCTTATTTTTCCGGACAAAAATCCTTTTCTGGACACCTCAATTTTTCAGGTCAAAAATACTTTCCGGACAAAACAACTTTTCCAGATAACTTTTTTTTCTCGAATGCAATTTCTGTCCGGACAACTATTTCCGGGTGAAACCGTTTTCCGGATGACTCACATCGCATACATCTTCCACAGCCTCCTTAGTTGACCTGCATGTTTTTCGTTTGACCATCTTCACAAGATGTCATCCATTCACATTCACATTCATACATTAGTTTTTTGGTTTGAGTTTTCTATATATTTCATACATGCATGCATCTATAATATCACATACATACATATTAATTCCATTCACATCGCATGCATACATATCTTTAATTAGCAGATCAAAACTTCCATCATCTTTTGTTTTATTATTTTCTCCATGCAAACCATACATAGTCTATCTCATTTAGATGCATACATTCATACATCTCATGCACAAATTCATGATTTATATATATTGCATGATTTTTTTATTAATTGTTGATCTCGTTGGAGACTCTTGAATATGTCGCAAGTTTACCGCCCGGTCTTTTGGTTTATCGTATATAAATCGCACGATACGTTGATCTTATCGCCTAGCTTCGACCGGTAAACGGGTTTACCGCACGTAAATGTTACCACACCTCGTCGTTACAACAAGTTTTCGAGATTATTCGATACGTTTTCGAGATCGTACGATAAGTTTTCGAGATCGTAAGATAAGTTTTCGAGGTCGTACGATAAGTTTTCGAGATTACCGTAACTCGAACTTTCAAGCTTATCGCATATAATTTTTAGTCGATTTTTGTTCATTTTTAACGCTAAGTGGTGTGTTTATCGAAAGCGATTGAAAACATAAAGTTGTGAGGTTTAACGATCGATTTGCAAAGTTGTTGTGATGTTTTGAGAATTTTTCGTGACGGTTTGTTAGTGTTAATGACAGCTTGCATGGTTTATGGTTTTGGAGATTTAGTGACAGCTTTGAGATCAATTGCGACAGTTTGAGTTTATTTACGACGTTTATCATTTTATGTGATTCGTTGTGACGTCTTTGAACTAATCATGTTTATTTATCTTGTAGGTTTTATTCTCGAAGTTTGATTTTGTTCGTTCAGATTCAATAATCAGTTTTTAAATTTTGAAAACAAACTTAATTTTTAGATTTGTTTTTCAGATTTAATTTTTGATTCTTTTCCGCATTTTGTCTTTCTTCAAAGTAACACCGATTAAGATCAAATTTTTCAGGTAACAATGTCTTATTCATCTCAGTCTGAAGCATCTTGTCAGGTATGTCTACCAACTCATAACGCTTTAGTCGATCAGATTCAACTGCTTGTTCAAAATATAGAGTCATGTAAGCTTACCACTAACGAACAATTGCCTGAAATATCCACTTTAAAAGAGAAGTTAGATGTCGAAAGTAAGGCTATAGAAAAACTTAAGTTTGACAATGCAAACCTAAAAGAAAAGTGTTCAATCCTTTCAAAAGCACCAAAAGACTTTAGGGCCAAAATATCTGATCTAACTGCAAAGCTCGATCAGTGTGAGAATGAGAAAGCAGTGATCGTCTATCAATGCTCGTCACTTCAAATTGATAACAACGAGCTTCTTTAAAAAATAAAGGATCTTGATCTTAAGTTTTACAAACGAGGACACACTGATTAAACGATCCATCTGAACAAACCAAAGGATTTTAACTACTTTACCTCTGAATGGGGAATTGGGTACGACAACCCACGCTATTTGAAAAATATCTTAACAATGGTGCCTACTTTATACGAATTTAATTTTCTAGGCCTTGATATGAGATATCCCAATATAAGATTAAATGGACGGAACCACCCGATGAGAAGGATGAGGAACGTGAGGAATTTAAACGCAAGAATACGGTTAAGATGCAAATGCCTTTTTCTTATGGAGTTCTTAACACGTCGTACGAAACAAAGAAATCCAAATATCTTTCAAATGATCGCTTTGACGGCTATGCAGTTACCAAGCCCAAAGCATCCTCTAACAAGGATACGGTCCCAACAACTGAACCTAACGAAGAGAAGGACGCGTTTAAACGTTATTTCCCACCTCTTGTTCTTGAAAAGAAAATATTTCAGTAAGAGGAGTCATTTGAACAAGAACGAAATAGTTTTCAAAAGAAAAACAAGAGCTTTTATCCAAACGCGAGTGTTTTAATTCCATAAAAACAGAATTTGTATCAGTTGAAGAAAAGGAGGCCCTTCAGACATAAATCAAACAACTCACATCTAAACTGTCTGCCTTGGCAACATAAGTGATGCAAGAGCAAGTATGCAAGGGTGAACTTCAAAGAAAGTTTTACCAACTCAAAGATGAGAGAAATGTTTTGCCTGAACCTTCCTCTTACTCATCAGATACATCTTCTTGTAAAGCTTTTATAGGAAAAATCTCTTCCAGAAAGGGAAACGAACCTCAAACGGAGTGTTTTGAAAACAATCTTGACTCTGATTTTCAAAAAGCCGCCGCACCTGATTCTTTGCAAAACACAAGTCCAAACTGTTCCTCCTATCCTTTGACCAATGATGTTCCATTAGAGAGTGAACGTGATTTTTCCGCGATCATGAATTCTAATGTGTGTTCAGATGATGATTTAATAAGTTTGACTCTGCGCCAAAACCATCTAGTCATGTTAAATTTCTTAATAAACGGAGTGACCTGGTCAATTTTCACAAAGGCGGATGTTCCACATCTGCTTCTCCAAAGTTTTTTGTGCCCAAATCTTCAAAACCAAAATCTACAAGAAGGTTACAGAAACAACAAAAGGCTGGTAACTCAACTAGCAGACATTCTTACTACTCAAGTTCTTCCGACAGTGACTTTAATGATATTTCAGATAATAATGGTTGAAGAAAAGGGTTCAAACAAGTTTGGGTAGTGAAAAAGTCTAATGAAAGCACAGCGGATACAAATTCATTTATGTCAATTTCGCATGTTAGGACATACAATCATAATCATGATGTTTTTAATTCGCGTATTTCTATTGAACAAAGTGTGATGTTTCCTTTAAGACTTTCTATTCAACAGTTGCTTCAACTTTCTCATGATTGTATTTGTTGTTCTACACGTGGTTTGAATGATTTTGTTGACCGGAAATATGCATCTCATTGGTATGGTACTTATAGTATCCCCGATCCTCATTCTAATAGGGCATCTAACCGTCAAGGATCCATCAAAGCATGGATACCAAAATCTTTCTAATCTGTTTTGCAGGAATGTCATGTGCGTTTAGTTCAAAAGATTCTGTTCACATGACAACAATAAAAGGTTACGCCAATTTTTAGGGGGGGGGGTGTACTATTGTGTGAAAAGTAAGTGAATTTTAAATGAAATCAAAGAATAGTGGCAATTCATTCTGAATAACTTACTTGTGTTTGTTACTCTCCGACTTTAACTTCCATGATTGCCATGTGTCATATTTTTCTAGAATTAGTTATTTCCATGTCTCATATGTTTGTTGATTTTTCGATGGAAATATACTCGCTTGAATTCCAAATTTTCTTCAAAGTTCGTCATTTTTGAACATATTGTGCTTACTGAGTCATTCTGTTTAGCGTTTGATCTTGTTCTTTGAAATTCATTATCATCTTATTATGACTTCTGATTACCTCATATCAGAACTCGGACTTAATTTTTCTGACTTTTGATCATCTCAGACCAGGACTCGTTCTTAAATGCTTTGACTTCTAAACATTTCTGTTAGCCCCAATCTTTCTGTTTGTAAAAGTAGTGAAAATAGTCTAAGTACAGAAGTAACCCACAGAGGTTCTGCCGCGTAGCCGAGTAACCGAGGAGACAGAACTCTTCGACAGAGGCTCTGCCGGGTTAATCAAGAAGACCGAAGTGAAGAAACAACAGCAGACTCTTCTATGCGGACAAGGCCACAGAGCTTCTGTCATACTTGACAGAGCTTCTGTGGTAAAAAGAAGATCTACGCAAAAGATCTAAACAAGGACGAACATGCTTCTTACAATATCTGTCATTCGAAGGTTCTGAAGATCAATCGTACAAAGGCGTGACCTGACTACTCCACGTGTCAAACTCTGATAGGTTTCCGCCTAAAACTGAATACGGAGCATTTAATGAACGTTGTATCTGCAACAGTTCCAGAATATGTACCTTCCAGCCACTATTACTCAACAGTGTCTTTGTACCTTTAGTCCTTATTGTCCCCTTTAGGAATAGTATAAATAGAAGGTTCATGTGAACTCTTCTATCAAGCTTTTCACACAACACACACACCTTTTGAGCAGTTTCTTGTCAAACCTTTCGGTGTTCTTGGTGTTCTTATTATATCAAATACTGTGAATCATTGAGCTATTTATCTGTCTTATTTTCACTTCTTGTATTTGATATTGTGTGTTATTCTACCTCATAATATCTATTAGTTCTTTAAAACGCTTCCGCATTACATGTTGTTTGAACTAATTAGATAGAATCATCATTGTTAAGCAAAATAGGAACCAACAATTGGTATCAGAGCAAACCTTGATTTTTAATATCAAGGGATCTACTCTAAACAATGATTTTTGGTAGAAACTTGGACTTTTAACCTGTTCTTCATATTATTCAAATAGCTTATGTTTTTCTATCATATTCGATCCATTCGAACCTTGGTAAACTTATAGAATCAGCTTCTTTGGTTAAAACTCCACTTAAGTGCACTGTTTAAATCTTTTAAGCTCAGAAATCCTTAATGGTGAATCAAGAAAACTGGCTATCAGATACATCCTCAGAAGGAGGAGAAACAAAGAACGCCCTGTTCTGTGACATGACAGAAGTCAGCTCTGGCTCTGATAGTAAGGTATCCACTTCCAACTCTAAATCTAATACAGCAGAAGCTAATTTGCTCAAACTTAACATTGAATACAATGAAATGAAAAAGACATGCGAAATTATTCAGAAAAAGCTCACCTTCTATGAGAGAGAAGCTAGACTTCTCACTCAAGAAAAAGCTAAGATTTTTCAAGAAAAAGAAGAAATTGAAATGGACTGGAACAAAAAGTTAAATCATTTAAAAGAAAAGATTTCTGAACTTAATTCTTCCTTGAAAACAAAGTCTAAAGAACTAATGGACGTTGAGTGCGACAGAATGAACATCTTATCTCTTAAAAATTATTTTCAAAAGGAAAGATAAGTCCTCTGTCAAGAGAACTTCAAATTAAAAAAATTCAAGATGCTCAGAAGGTGTACGAAAAAATAAACACACAAATAGGGAGACGGGGAATTGGCTTCTGTGATATAGATCCTTATACCGGAACCAAGAGAACCAAGTCTATGTCCTCTCTATTTCACATTGGAGATACAAGAAAACCTGGATTTCCAAATCTTCTCTCTGTAAGTAAAAGGCAAAAAGTCTCTGGGGAACCTCACAAGAGGAAACCTCTGAAGATGACAAATGTGTGGTTTGAAAACACAGATTTGTCACCTTCAATCTCTGTCAAAAGAGAATCCAACCCTAAGAAGTATCTGAAAACTCAAAATCAGATAGGAATCTTCAAGTTTGGTGACCCCGAGACTCAAACTCAAGTTGCATTTGTCTGTATGATGAATTCTGAAAAGAAATTATCTGCAGAGGCACCTGAGTTCAAACCAAAACTTACAGAAGAAAAACTTGGTATCTCTGAAGAAAACCTCTGTACACCTACCTGTGATCAAAATCTATCTAAAGAAGACTTAACAGATACCTTTGTTGACTTGGAAAATAGTTCCTTAGAAAGGGAAGAAAGTGATTATGGCACATGTTCTGAAAGTCCAGCCTCTGTCGAAAGAGAACCAAGTGACTCAACCTATGTATATGAGGACGATTCATCCTCTGACGAATCTGATACTGACTCTAAGTCAGAGATCGGACCTAGTGACACAGAGGATTTTAGACAAACCTCTGAAGTTCTTAACAGAACTATTCCTCCCAAGGAGAAATTCACTAGAGTTCCTATCTGTCCAGACTTTGTGGATATGTGCATACAAGCGAAAACCTCTCTAGAGCTTGAGAAATTCAAACAAAAGAAGTTAATGTCCACTCAAACTCCAACAAGTTCAAAGATTTTGATGCCCTTAAAACCTGTTAAAGAAAAATTAACATGGCAACAGAAGGGTAAATGGACCAAAGATAATAAATCTTTTTCTTTTGTGACAGTAAAACCTGCAGAAGTTCACCACAGAAGGGGTATACAGAAGGCCGCACTCAACAAAGGATTTAGCAAACAACAATCTAGCCTACATAAACCTTCTTGTAATAGAAAGTCTAATGTTAGGATAGACTGTAATGCCTCTGTGCCCCCATTTAATGTATTTAATGAAAAGTTCAAGCAAATCTCTTCGCACATTCAATACTGTCATTGCTTTGATCTAATCTTTAAATTAAACCAACATTTCAAAAGTCCACACTGTCTTCTCTCTGTACCCAAAGCAAAAGATAAATCCAAGGGTAAGAAGAAACAAAATGTTTCTTCAACAAAAGCTAAAACAAAGACCCCTGACAAACCTGGACCCATTTGGATAGGGGTACCAAAAACTCTTTGATTGTCTTACAGAAGCAGTATGTGCCAATCTGGTATCCAGACTCCGGATGCTCGAGGAACATGACTGGCGACAGAGGTCTTCTATCCACATACAAAGAAAAACAAGATGGTGGATCTGTGAATAACTTAAACTTCTGTAAATATGTATATACATGTTTCTGTTGTTTTATTTCATTTCTATATGTAAATTCTCAATCACCGAATGTTCTGTACAAAAACAAAGCTTCTGTAGGATTGCTCAGAACCTCTGACAATCTTTACAGAACCTCTGAGAAACTTGATCTATGCCCTAAGCATTACTTATCAATTTTTGACCCAAGCATAGATCAAGGGGAGGCTTTAGGAGACCTTGAAATGATCTACAGAAGTTGATCATTCAACGGGGAGCCAAAGAAGAGAAGTGATCACTCATGATTCACAAAAATCAGGTATTATGCCGAGCAAGAGAGAGCCAAAAGATAAGTATCTCGAAACAAATCCTTTTTGAAAATAGTTTTCTAGGACAAACATTTCTAAATATGTCCTAGAAACATTGTTTAAAATATACCAAACAAGTTTTGATCAAAAAGATTTACGAGACTTCTGTTATGAGATTTTTAGTGTAATAGAGCTTCTGTTGAGCTCAACAGAGCTTATGTATGCAGAATCCTCTATAAACTACAAATCTCATACAAGAACTCTACCGATCAAACTCAAATGTTCTCTTTAAAGATTTACTCGAACAAAAGGTTACAGAAGAAGGTCTTTTGGGACAAAGAGCTCATTCCATCAAAACGTCTCTGTCGACCAATCTAGACACTCAAAAAGGATCCTCGCGCACAAAAACTTTTCCAGAACAGTTTTCTAGGACAAAAAATTTCAAATATGTCCTAAAAACAGTTTATAAAGCAGTGAAAACTTTGGATGATAAAAATGTATTATAAATTTTTAGTTATGAGAAATTCCATCTCATAGAGCTTCTGCTAGCTCTGACAGAGCTCCAAAACCTATGTGAATGCAATTTCTTCTCTAAAAATCTATCGATCCTCTCCAATGCTTTTCAAACGTTTTTGGTAAAGGTGCAAGCAACAGAGGATACAAAGAGAGTTTCAAACAACAGAGCTCTATCTCAACAGAGCTTCTGTCATTTTCAAAATTTGGAAACTCTGTTACAGTAACGGCTATTTTTACTGCGAGTGAAAATTATGTGGAGGAAAGGAAACCCACGCGCCAAGCATTAATGGTCCGCGCACGACGTCCTGTCATACTCTGACACAGCTGACGTGTCTCATTTTCATTGGGCGTACATGGCACACGTTCTTCTGGAAAGGTGAACCAGCCGTTTACACTCGAGTACGAATTCCAAAATTTTATTCACTTCCATATATTTACCTCTTCAGAATTCTAACCGTTACCCTTCAGTATAAAACCCAAGTTACCAATCCTCATAAACGTTACAAACTCTCATCTTCTTCTCCGGCGAACCTTGCAAAACCTGCAACCTACCTATTTTTCATTCTCTTTCTTCAAGATAAACAACAATGGCATCATCCTCCAACATTCCTGAAGACTCCCCTGTTCAAGAAAACTCACCTGCTCAATCTGAGCATTCCCAAAACCCAAATATGTCCGCAGACCTGGAAAAAGACAACTCCGGCGATGAAGCTAATTTCTCTCCAACCACACACGAGAAAAACTTCATCGCAAATGAACACTTTGAAAGTGTTCTTCCTCTCAAACCCAACAACTATTATCTTGTTCCTTCAAGAACCACTTTTGGGGAATCTCATGCCATTCTCCTTCACATTTTGGAAAAACATTACCTCTTCCCCCTGTTGACAAAAACGTCAGCAAAATGCTAACAAGATATATAAACCAATTTTGGCAAAGCAGCAGATATGACCCAGCGGACCGACAGATCAAGGGCTACATTTCTAAACCTAATAAAACCCAACACATGGAACTCAAGTTCAATAGAACGATGTTCTCACTTGAGTTCAGTCTTCCAACCAGAGGTCTGCTAGGTATAAAGAATTACGCTGAAGCACCTACAGACGAAGAACTCTGTAGATTTGTTGAAATGTTAGGGTACAACACAACCCTAAGAAAAAGGAACGACTTCAGAAGAGGTCGATTATCCCCTCTGTGGAATACCCTCTTCTCAATTCTAAACAGATGCCTCACTGGCAAAATCGGTAGTCCAGATCAAACCTCCTATCAGATTATATCCATAATGTACGGGGTATATTATGATCTGCCTCTGGACTACTCGACCTTGATGATGCAAGAAATGATAAATACCATTGACAGAAGAATCTCCACCCAGAAAGCCAAAGAACGCTCAAAGCCATCTCTACCTCCTCTGCAGTATCAACGAATTCTTGGAGTACTTCTGGAGCCCCTACTCCTTCTGCAAAAATGGTCTTTAGAAGGTCCAACTGCCAAAATATATGCCATGACAAAAAACGTTCCAACTGAGCACGTCGATGGATACCCTTTCTGCATACCTCTTCCATCAAGACTTCTGGGATATGCTACAGATGAAAACCTAAGGTTAGCTTACATACGCGATCATAGGACTCCAGAACCGAGTCTTGTGACACCCCCGCGTTTAGGTGTGCCTTTAGAAACTAGGGTAGTTGAAAGGTTGACAGATGAAGAATGGGCAGCTGCTTTTCAGAAGCATGAAGAGGTTCAAGCGATATTCCGTGCTCAGAGAGAATCCATCTACTCTGCCTCAAAGAAACAAAAACTCTCTGCCTCAACTCCTAAAAAGAAAACAAAGAAGAGGAAAACCACAGAGGGTACTTCAACTTCTGCTGTCGAAGCTCAACAATCTCCACCTCATGCAACAGAGGTTGGATCATCTGCACCTCCCTCTCCTCCAAAGCACAAAAAGAAGAGAAAATCCAAAGCCTCAGAGGAAGGGGCACCTAAACCCAAGAGGAGAAAGAGCAAGAAGAAAACTGGGAAACATTTGTCTCCTATGCAAACAATTGCAGAGGAAGGAGTAGCAGAAGACGTAGAGGAATAGGTAACAAAAGAAGTAGCAGAAGAACAAACCCAAAAATCACCTCTGCAATCCCCCAATCCCCTCAACTATGCACATCACGGGGATTTCTCTGACTTCCTCCAACGTCCTGAATTTGCCAACACTCTTGACACTACTGGATGGGCTGCAGAAGCTCTGTCACATGAAACCACAGTAGCCACAGAAGATCCAGATTTCACAATCTCTGGAGTTGATTCTGATCTTGATGATGATGATCAAACTCCAAGGGACAATCCGGCTGAGACCCCAGAGGTACTGCAGAACCCTTTCCTTCACCCTAGCCTTGATGTTCACAGAAGAAGCCCAGAGCAAGTAATCTCTGCCTCTGACGGTACAAAGCTTATGCACCCCCACGTACAACAATTATTTGGATCACATCCAATGTACAACTCTCTATCCATTAGGACAGAAGATGCAACAGAGGTTAGGGAAGAAGCACCAAGCCATATGGTAGCAACAGAGATTGAAACTATAGATGGTGAAGTAGTGCTTGGATGCCTAAAAGAGGGAGAAACTAGAACAGAAGCCTGAAATAATAGAGGCTCTCAATAACAACCAACTCCCAGTGCAACCCACATTTCTATTACCGTTGGTCTAGCAGCAGAAGGTAATATTAAAAAAGAGCCGCACAGCTCGACCCCAACCCAAACCATCCGGATAGAGGAAATTCTTTCATCCTCTGTACCATTAATAACCGGGGAAACCATTCCAGGGGAATCCTCTCTAAAGGATTCATCCTTAGTAACTGGTCTATTGCCCCAGATCACAACAGAAATCCTTGCAGAGGAATTTGTTTCCTCTGCCACACGCACACAACTAGGTACAAACATCTCTTCAGAGGAGATTAGAGTGCACAAAGACGGAGAGACTCTAAACAAGTCTTCGAGTCAACAGAAGGATAATCTAGTACCCACCTCTGGAGTGGATCTAGACAATATCATTCTCATAACTTCTGTAGAGTCTGAAGCACTAGATGCTTCTGCTCGAAGATCAAAAGGAAATCCTTCCGTCCTCAACATCAAAACAGGGACGAAAGAAGGTGTCTCAGGAACAAAGACTCACTCTGGGGACAAATGTGTTCCCCCAGAGGTTACAACTAGTTCACATGTATCAATGGATGAGTTCCAAACCCTTGTCACCTCTGTGAGCAATACATTGAAGGAGTTGCAAAGCTCTTTCAAATCTTTTGCAGAAACATCATCCAGGGCAATTCTGGATCTGAACACCAAAATGGACAAACTGTCCACAGAGGTGCAAAATGCCGTAACCCAGATGAAGTCAACTGCTACCACCACTACTACCTCTGCAGCAACTGAATTTGGAAAAGCCGCAACCTCTGCATTCAAAGAGTCTATCAAGCACTTTCTTCAACAACTAAAAGAGCAATCCTCAAAATCTAAGGGTCTTACACCAGAAGACCTGAAGAAGGCCTTAGACGAAGTTCAAGAGAAAACAACCAGAAATACTCAGGCCATGAAGCCTTCTGACTACATGACAAGAGCTCAAGTGACAGAATTCGGCCAAGGAATACTTGATCAGATGACCGAATTCATCAGAGCTTTCACTGCTGCCAACGCAAACTATGTCAGAGAGTTTCAAGCAAGCGTCGGCAGAATGCGCTTCAACACAGAAGCAGAGGTTGAAACACTGCTCGGCCTCTGTGATGACTTATGCGCAAAGATGATTGCTGCAGGGGCTGTTCCACCAAAGAAACCAGATACATCTTGTAGGGCAGAAGGTAAAACAGATAAGGGTCAGGATGACTCTGATGATGATTCTAACGATTCATCAGATCATCCCGAGGGGGAGAATCAAGGGGAGAAACAAAGGGAAGTAGCTGCAAGCAGAGGTCTACCAGAACCACCAGTATCCGCGGAACCCCTGAACCAAATTCCTCAAACTCAAAACCAAGGAGGAAACCAACAACAGTCCACAGAGGCAACAACCACCTCTGTGAAAATGATCTCTGAAGAAACCCCTGCTAAAACCCAAAAACCTGAAACCCAAAGCAGAAACAAAACCACAGAGACAACAACCATCTCTGTGGAATCCATTACTGAAGAAACCCAAGTACCCAAAAAACAGTTCAACAGAAGACCACAGAGGCAACACCCACCTCTGTGGAATTTCCTTCTGTATTTGGAGAAGATGTCCAAATCCAAGAAGAGGTCCAACTTCTAACATCCTCCGAAGACGAACTACCTTCCCCAACACCCAAAACCAACCCAAGAACCAAAACCATTGCTCACAAAAGTAAATATCTTAGCAAAACACCTGAAACCTCTCCAACAGAACCCAAATCACCAATCAAGCCCTCTGAAACTCAAGTGTCAAAACCAACAGAGGCAATCCCCAAACCAACAGAAACATCAACAACAAAGCCCTCTAAGACTCAAGCGTCAAAACCTACAGAGGAAACCCCATCTCAACAAGCAGAACAGCCGAAGGCAAAAGACAATGGAAAAGGGATTATGACAGAAGAACCGCAGAAGAAAAAGCCCAAGAATCAACCTTCGACAGAAAAACTGATGAAGAGCTCTTTCGATGCGTATAAGACACCAAAGCCTGAAGAAGAAGACTGGGCTTTCGGCACAACAACGTTGTCAAATATTCCTGTTCTGGATCCAAAGACAAAACCTTCAGAGGATCGAGTGGCAGAAGTCAAGAACCAATTAGATGCTCTGCGCATAACCTTACCTCAACCACCACCACCACAAATGGAAGAAGTGGTATACAGGTACTTATACAGCAGAATAGGCATAATGGATCAATCAGAACCAACCATTCAAGACCCTGACTTTCGTACTGACCTCGAAAACCTCTTCACCAGAACAAAACCCAAGCCTAAACACGAAGTCTTCTCAACATCCAAGATCGTCAAAGTCCTATATTGTAAGTTCTCAAGAACCAGAACCTGGCCTAAACTCTCTTACAACATCTACAAGGTCAAAAGAGAGGACAGATCAGATAACCAATTTGCAGATGCAGATCTTAGAAATCTCAATCCTTATGATCTACCTGATCTTCTGGAATGGACGAAAGAGAACTTCACAACCGACGAAGTTCGCAGAGCCTACAGGGTGATTAGAAAGGCCATACACGAAAAGCTTCTGCTATACAGCATGGTAGATTTCCAATTGGGTCGAGATCTTGGAGTAAAAAGCTTAAACGTTCAGCCACCAGAAGACTACTGCCCTCCCTCTGCTACACCAAACTCAATCATCACAAATCCAAGGGTCGGGTTAGTATTTCTAGATCCTTCTGGTAAATCAAAGTTGTTCGTAGAGATGGACTGTCAGAAGTACGCAACAAGTACTTTGACAGAGTTTAGAGCGATACTAGTGGAGCACAGAGGAAAAAAGCTCATGAATCAAAGTCTTGCCGGCAGACTGATAGAGGTTATCGATGCAACAATCAACTTCCGAACTCTATGCATCAGCTTCTATCACGAACTCATACAAGAAGGACTCGCCGCAGAAGTTTCAATGACTTCAAGGATGCCAACGTCTGAGTCAGTCAAACAGATCCTCTGTAATATTTTCTTTTCAATACAATCAAATGTAAATGCCTCTGGCAAAATCTAATGTGAAAAGAAAATATTCTTGTACTTAGAAAATACTTGCACTTTCAAATTTTTAATTTTCACTACTTAGGGGGAGATTGTTAGCTCCAATCTTTCTGTTTGTAAAAGTAGTGAAAATAGTCTAAGTACAAAAGTAACCCACAGAGGTTCTGCCGAGTAGCCGAGTAACCGAGGAGACAGAAGTCTTCGACAGAGGCTCTGCCGGGTTAATCAAGAAGACCGAAGTGAAGAAACAACAGAAAACTATTCTATGTGGACAAGGCCACAGAGCTTCTGTCATACTTGACAGAGCTTCTGTGGTAAAAAGAAGATCTACGCAAAAGATCTAAACAAGGACGAACATGCTTGTTACAATATCTGCCATTCGAAGGTTCTGAAGATCAATCGTATAAAGGCGTGACCTGACTACTCCACGTGTCAAACTCTGATAGGTTTCCGCCTAAAACTGAATACGTAGCATTTAATGAACGTTGTATCTGCAACAGTTCCAGAATAGTGTTTTGTACCTTCCAGCCACTATTACTCAACAGTGTCTTTGTACCTTCAGTCCTTATTGTCCCCTTTAGGAGTAGTATAAATAGAAGGTTCATGTGAACTCTTCTATCAAGCTTTTCACACAACACACACACCTTTTGAGCAGTTTCTTGTCAAACCTTTCGGTGTTCTTGGTGTTCTTATTATATCAAATACAGTGAATCATTGAGCTATTTATCTGTCTTATTTTTACTTCTTGTATTTGATATTGTGTGTTATTCTACCTCATAATATCTGTTAGTTCGTTAAAACGCTTCAGCATTATATATTGTTTGAACTAATTAGATAGAATCATCATTGTTAAGCAAAACAGGAACCAACAATTTCAGTTTAGAACTCGTATACTTTACTGTTATATTTGGTAACTAAAAAGAGTGTGAAATGAGTGTTAGGCTTATATTGTTTCTATGGTCTATCCAGAACCGGAAAGAACTACCCAAGAAACACATCCAATTATAGACATCAGTGAGGGGTCTAGATGCATAGACGAGTTTGGAGTGAAAAGAATATGGTGAGGATGTGACAGGACTTAAAAAAATTATTGGTCCTTACCAAACCTAGTTAGTAATCCGGGTAACCACACAATCTATTCATTCTCATTCTTTAGAGATGAACATTGAAACATACATGGTCCTAGTGTCGATAACTCGTGTCACCCCACCTAGCCACTCGAGTATCTCACAAAAGATGCTTGTTTCATATATCCACGGAGATTTAACACATAATCTATCTATTCCTCACTCGAAGGTCTTATATATTGAAAAAGGAAGACATCAGCTAGGGTCTCCGAACTTCATTTTCTAATCACTGTGTCTATTGATTTTTTAACTTGTGTCCCAGGTTAAATCAAATTTTGAGCAAAATCTATAAAATTAATTTTTTCACACATGCACGAGTCTTTGTGATTCCATTCGTATATTTTTGTGATATTGCCAGAACAGTTTGAGAAATAATTTTTAAATTTTTACTTCAATGATAACTGGAAGTCCTATCAGAGATACCTCAATGCCAACTCTGAAGATAGGCCACGCTATTATTTTAATTGTTGTGATAACAGTTACTATTGTGTTTCTGTGTTAGTTGATTACCCCATTCTGGTTACTTAACGTTTTATCTGGTATTTTGCTACTCCTCGGTGTTTTCTTTGAAGTTACATGATGCTTCAGATGCTCCTACTCATCATGAGGGTGAGAACTGATACAGATTCAAAGACACCAAATATCAAGTTGAGGGGGAGTTATCTAAAGTTGAGGGGGAGTAACTTTGTTTTGATTGAATGTGAAAGATTGCAAAGATTAGTTAATTAAATCCGAGGTTAAAAAGCTATTGGATTTACAGATTGAAGTATTTGATTGATTCTTCTCATCCCTTATCAAGTGGTGTTTGCTACAAATATTTTCTCCTTTGAGCATTTGACAAGTTCTGAAATTTTTCAAAGCCAATTTAAATCGCGGTTCAAAGATAGATTCTTGATTTTTAAACTGGAGATGCATTGTGGAATGTAACGTAACTCGCACATTACATTTCTTGTGTGCTTATCCGATGTGTTGAGTTTCTACAGCTGAAAGCTACTTTTAGTGCACTCAGTCTTGGTAATTGTTCATTGAATCTGGTGATTAAGTTGAAACTATGAAGACTAAGAGCTTAATTCAAGGGGGTGCTTGGAAAGCCATGAAGACAAGCAACACCAAAGTGTTTCAAAGATTCAAGAGGAAGAGAAGATCAAGACCTAAAGTTTTCAAGACAATTTTTTTATATAACTTTAGGGGGAGATTGTTAGGACCATGAATGTCCTATTAGTTAGAAAGTTTGTAACGTCCCAAAAATTACAAGGAATTTAAAAATTTTAATTAAACATTTCGTATATAAAACCCATTAAATAATCCCAACATATCAGTTGCAAAATCATAAATATTGTTCATGTAACCAGAAACCAGCGGAAATAATGTTAATAAATAAAACTAATAATAGCCAGCTCATCCCGCGCGCCAGTGTGTACCCGTCACGCCTTAGAGCCACTTGTACCTGAAACCATAGTGTATTGGGAAAGGGTAAGCACGAAGCTTAGTGAATTCAAACACCATAAATAACACAGTTATTCCACACTACCCCTAAAACAGATAGTGACACATAAACGATCATACAGGTCTACGAACAAATCATAAACATGTATATCCACACCCACCCACCTAAAAGGCACAAGTCGGTCCCACCGACCACATGATAACATCTCCGGCCCCGCCGAATCCCCGGTCCCACCGAGTCTCTACGCCACCCGCGTATAAAATCTCCGGCCCCGCCGGATCCTCGGTCCCACCGAGTTAACATGACAACATAGTATCAACTAGACACCCCACTATCTAGTTCCACAACACAATCACATAAAGCTACCACACACGTACTACAGCAATGATAAAACAACCGTTATTAGATATAGTGAGAGAACTCACCTCGAATGCGCGCCTAGCTTAAAAAACACAATTCAAGCTTCACAATTACGGTCACTTCCCAGCACCTAAACGCATGTTAAAACGTGTCAATACGAGACCCGGACCCTATGACACGACACACGCTTAAACCGTCACTAAAACTATTTTCCGTTCTCGCCAAACAGGTCTGTTCGGGACCTGTTTCGACCCCTTTAAACCCAGAAAATTCCCAATATTATTTCATGATTAGAACGTACTCTGAGTTAGGGTTCCAAGGACATATTATACACCTCCTAACGATTTTTCTACATTTTATTACGGATTTTATAAAAACAGTTCGCAGAACAGTGAAAAACAGCAGCTATCGGTATAAAACGACATTTTGACCAATGCTACGTCCCGAACTGGGCTTCGCACAAAACACAGAAAAGTTTATACACTCAAAAAGGGAACTTTTGGCGCTGGTCTCACCCAGATACGAGTTACTAGCAAAACGTTATGGTTTTCCCAAGACAATGGCAGATTCCATAATTTTTCACATGAAATGACGAATCACTGAACTTACGACCACTTTTCCACCTAGCTAGAGGCCGAACCAGTTTTCCGCTAAAACACGGAAAACGTGCCCGACCCCGAGCTTGAACTATGGGCGCCAGTTTCGGCTCAATCGGAGTTACGACAGAAAAGTTATGGCCGTCGCAAAAACAGTGGCTGAACAATTACTCACAAGAAATGACGACTCTAAAAACAACGGTTCGATCGATTTGGCTTAAGCGATTAAGTCACGGCTTAATGGGTTCAACAATGATTATTAAAAAGACATGGCCACGCACCACCCACTGCCCTCCGGCGGTGGTGGTCGCCGCTGGCGGCCGGCGGCGGTTTTCGACGAAACAAATACAACGAACCGCAACCCACCAAGAACTCCCCACTCTCTCGATCGATCGACCGCTTGCACACCCACACACACGGCGCACACAGCCACCACCACCCGACACCCAGCCACCACTGTGGCGGCGCGCGGCGGCGGCGTCGCCGCTGACCCCTTCGCCGGAAAACGAAAGAACGGAAGAAGAACGAGGAATTCTTACCTTGCGACGACCAAACAGCCACAACTTAACGAGTTCCACTTCTCCTCCTCTCTCTCGCTGATCCCTCGTTTCCCCGACAACAGCACAGCTCCGGCGAGCGGCGGTCTCGCGACGGCGACAGACGATTCCGGCGGCTTATCCCTCCACTCTCGATCTCTCTCACTCTCTCTACTTTCTCTCGCGAATCTCTCTCTCGACCTCCCTCCCAAAACCGGCGCCCCACACCAAAAAAATAAAAAGGATTTTAGGGTTGGTTTTGGTTGGTTGTGGTCACGACGAGAAGAAGGGGAACAAGAAGAAAAAAAAGGGCTGGGGCCGGCTGTGGTCATGGGCCGACCACCCCATGCACCAATTCGAAAAAAAATACAAATTGGTCCCTGCAGTTTCAACACTTTGATAATAAACCCCAACAGTTAAGATTTACCATTTGGTTCTTATCTCCTAATCCCGTTAAATAATTTCGCTTAAAAAAATAAATAAATAATTAATTAATTAAAACGCATATCGGGACACGGGCTTTACAACTCTCCCCCGCTTGGGTTAGACTTCGTCCTCGAAGTCCACGTCCGCGAACAGCTCCGGGTAATTCTCCCGCATCTCGGCTTCTGGTTCCCACGTCCATTCTGAACCCTTTCGGTGCTTCCACTGGACCTTAACCAACCCAACTACCTTGTTGCGCGAGGTTCTCGTCCTCCTGTCGAGAATGGCAACCGGCTTCTCCACATAATTGAGTCGCTCATCAATCTAAATGTCTTCGAGAGGGATTACTGCAGACTCATCCATCACACACTTCCGCAATTGAGAAACGTGGAAAGTGTTGTGGATCAGGCTCAGTTCCTCTGGTAGCTCCAATCGGTAAGCTACTTTCCCCACCCGCGCGATGACCTTGTACGGTCTAATATATCGGGGACCCAACTTTCCCCGCTTGCGAAAACGAATTACCCCTTTCCAGGGTGACACTTTCAAAAGAACGTAATCCCCGACTTGGAACTCCAAGTCCGATCGTCTCTTATCGGCGTAACTCTTTTGTCGACTCTGAGCAGTGACTAACCGATCCCGCACCATCTGAATCATCTCCATCGTCTTTAGCACAACGTCGGTGCTCCCCAACACTCTGTGACCAACCTCGCCCCAGCAAATGGGCGTCCGACACTTCCTGCCATACAACACTTCGTACGGCGCTCTACCGATGCTAGCGTGATAGTTGTTATTATAGGAGAACTCAGCTAGTGGAAGATACTGATCCCAACTACCACCAAAGTCAATAACACAAGCTCGCAGCATGTCCTCGAGTGTCTGAATAGTACGCTCACTCAGCCCATCGGTCTGAGGACGAAATGCTGTACTGAAATGCAACCGCGTACCCATTTCATTTTGAAACTTCTCCCAAAACCGGGAGGTGAAACGAGTATCTCGATCCGAGACAATCAAGACTGGCACCCCGTGCCTAGTTACAATCTCTCGGATGAAAACCTCCGCGAGCTTATCCGCCGAGAAGCTCTCTTTAATCGCCAAGAAGTGAGCGCTCTTAGTCAGACGATCCACAATTACCCAGATGGTATCACTCCCTTGCTGAGTTTTGGGAAGCTTAGTGATGAAATCCATCGTAATCTGCTCCCACTTCCACACCGGAATCTCCAAAGGCTGCAATTTCCCGTGCGGTCGTTGGTGCTCCGCCTTGACCTTCCGACAGGTCAAACATACCTCCACGCATTTGGATACAGCCCGCTTCATGCCGGGCCACCAATAGCCTTCCCGTAAGTCTCTGTACATTTTGGTAGCTCCCGGATGAATCGAAAACTTGGACTTATGCGCCTCGTCCAATAGTATCTGTCGGTTCCCACCGGTGAATGGGACCCAAACTCTACCATATCGGGTAAATAATCCTCGACCATCCCGTACAAATTTCGGAATTTCTCCCGAAACCCTCTCACGTTTTGCATTTTCTGCCAACACGGCCACCTCCTGAGCGACACCTATCGACTCCAGAAGAGGTGCAACTACTGTCAATCGCTGACATAGACCCTTCAGCGGTTCCCCAACCGGATGTCGGCTAAGCGCGTCCGCGACTACATTCGCTTTACCCGGGTGGTAAAGTATCTTGCAGTCGTAATCCTTGACCACATCAAGCCATCTTCGCTGACGCATATTAAGATTTTGCTGATCCATCAGATATTTAAGGCTCTTATGATCAGTGTAGATCGTACACTTGACGCCATAAAGATAGTGTCTCCAGATTTTTAGAGCAAACACCACTGCTCCCAACTCCAAGTCATGAGTCGGGTAGTTCGCTTCGTGAGGCTTCAGCTGCCTCGAAGCGTAAGCTATGACCTTGCCGCGTTGCATAAGCACGGCACCCAACCCCTGATATGAAGCATCACAATAAACCACCAAATCCTCCATACCCTCGGGTAAAGCTAACACAGGAGCCTCACATAAACGCCTGCGTAGTTCCTCAAATGCCTTCTGCTGCTCTTCACCCCAACTGAAAGCTGCAGTTTTCTTCGTCAGTCGAGTCATAGGCAAGGCAATCTTGGAGAAATCGTGGATAAACCTCCGATAGTATCCTGCTAACCCGAGAAAACTCCGCACCTCGGTAGGAGTTTTCGGTACCTCCCACCGCATGACCGCTGAAATCTTGGACGGATCGACCATGATACCGTTCTGATTCACGACATGTCCTAGGAATTGGACCTCTCGTAAACAGAATTCACACTTGGAGAACTTAGCATAAAGCTTCTCCCGTCTCAAAACATCCAACACTTCCCGCAAATGCATCTCGTGCTCTTCTTTCATCTTCGAATATACGAGGATATCGTCGATGAACACGATCACCGAGCGATCCAACATCGGCTACATACCCTGTTCATGAGGTCCATGAACGCTGCGGGTGCGTTGGTGAGCCCGAAAGGCATCACCACGAACTCGTAATGGCCATATCGCATACGAAAGGCCGTCTTCTCCGTATCCTCACTTCGTACCCGCATCTGATGATACCCCGATCTCAGGTCAATCTTAGAGAACCACGAGGCTCCCTGCAACTGATCAAACAAGTCGTCAATCCTTGGCAGAGGATAACGATTCTTTACCGTAAGCTTATTCAGCTCCCGGTAATCAATACACATCCGCTGAGACCCATCCTTCTTCTTTACGAACAAAATCGGAGCTCCCCACGGTGAACAACTCGGCTTAATGAACTCTTTCTCGAGAAGTTCTTGCAACTGATCATACAGCTCCTTCATTTCCGGTGGAGCCAGGCGATAGGGTGCCTTGGCCACCGGAGCAGCACCCGGAATCAGATCGATTCGAAACTCTACCTGTCGTTCAGGAGGTATCCCCGGTAACTCGTCGGGAAACACATCGGCAAACTCCCTCACGACTGGCACATCTTCGGCAGTCTTCTTCGCCTCATCAACACGCGTATCTATCACATACGCTAAGTACCCCTGACCACTATGCTGAAGGTGTCTCCGAGCCCTCGCCGCGGAACATATTGTCGTAGTTCGTCTGGGCGAGTCTCCCTGAATCAACAACTCTTCCCCGCTTGGGATTTGAACCCGCACTGGTTTGTGGCGACAAACAATTTCCACATCAAACGCGTCCATCCAATCCATGCCCACAATCACACAAAGCTCTCGCATAGCTATCGGAATCAAGTCGATGGGAAACCTCACGCCCGAGATTTCCAACGTGCATCCCCGATACACATCCGTAACCGTCAAGGTCCTATCATCGGCAACCTCGACTACCAAAGGACATCCTAACCGTCCCATCACTCGGCCCAAACTCTCGCTAAAAGTGCGAGACACAAATGAATGAGTAGCCCCGCTACCAAACATTACAACCGCAGGCACCGAGTTAACTAGAAACGTACCTAACATACAATTTAATCCAAAAATGCAACAACATACAACGACCAATAAAAGGAACAAGTGAAGAATTATACCTGCCGCCCCTTTAGGCATAGTCTGTTCTTCCTCCACCGCCAGCTGATGAACTCTACTACGCTCACGCTCGACTCCTTGAATTCCTCGCGACTTTCCCCGACTCGAACATTGATCCCGTGCTTCCGGTAGTAGGAGCTCTACTACTACCATCCACACCTATCACTGTCCGCTCCGAGTCCCATCCCGAGTATCCAAGTAGTTGCTCGCCCAAACAATAAAAAATCATACACGCATGACCATACTGACGCATATACACACTCTTCCTAGCTCCCTAGGAATAAACATAATACCCCACTACCCTTGCTAGGGCGGAACCCCCTCTAACCCTGACGAGTCGCCTCGTAAACGCACAGTCGTATACAGTGGAAACCAGATAGACATTCGAATATAAGATTCTATCCTACAACGGTTGGACTCAAACAAGAGCTGCACAATAGAACTAAATCCAACATTCTAAGGCTATTCGGTTCCTACCGCATACAACCTATAGTGCATCCGCTTAACAACCTATCAAAGTTAGCATAAGCTCCTAATAGCAAGTAACAACCATACAATACAGTGTAATAAGCACCAAGTAATCTAGCATACCTACTCATATGTAAACACTCTTCCCAGCTCCCTAGGAATTTCATCTCAACCACTACCCTTGCTACTACCGAATCCCCACTAATCATAAAGGGTGGCCTCACGAATACCCGATTACATGCAGTGCAAAACAAATAGACATTCGAATACAAGATTCTATCCTAGAACGGTTGGACTCAAACAAGAGCTGCGCAATGGAACTAAATCGAATATTCTAAGGCTATAAGTCTCTTACTGCATACAACTTAGAGGGTATCCACTTAGTAACTTATCATAATTAGCATAAATTCCCAATAGCAAGCAGTCCAACATACCGCATAGTGTCAACAACAGGCAATCTAGCATGCATACTCTATGATCTAGAAAGCAATAAAACACTAAGCATTGTACCTTTCCCTTTGGCTCCGGCTGACTGTACACACTGCGCCCTCGATCACCGTTCCTCGAACGGGTTTTTACCCTTTTCTTTTATTCCCAAACAGGTTTAATAAAGAATTTGAAAATTTTCCCAGCCGCAACTTGAGACCAAACACACCGAGGTGCGTTTGATTCACTCAAGCTGTGCTCTGATACCAAGTTGTAACGTCCCAAAAATTTCAAGGAATTTAAAATTTTTAATTAAACATTTCGTATATAAAACCCATTAAATAATCCCAACATATCAGTTGCAAAATCATAAATATTGTTCATGTAACCAGAAACCAGCGGAAATAATGTTAATAAATAAAACTAATAATAGCCAGCTCATCCCACGCGCCAGTGTGTACCCGTCACGCCTTAGAGCCACTTGTACCTGAAACCATAGTTTATTGGGAAAGGGTAAGCACGAAGCTTAGTGAATTCAAACACCATAAATAACACAGTTATTCCACACTACCCCTAAAACAGATAGTGACACATAAACGATCATACAGGTCTACGAACAAATCATAAACATGTATATCCACACCCACCCACCTAAAAGGCACAAGTCGGTCCCACCGACCACATGATAACATCTCCGGCCCCGCCGAATCCCCGGTCCCACCGAGTCTCTACGCCACCCGCGTATAAAATCTCCGGCCCCGCCGGATCCTCGGTCCGACCGAGTTAACATGACAACATAGTATCAACTAGATACCCCACTATCTAGTTCCACAACACAATCACATAAAGCTACCACACACGTACTACAGCAATGATAAAACAACCGTTATTAGATATAGTGAGAGAATGTAACACCTTAGGCATATCCCACATCGGCCGTGGACATGAGAGATGCTGGGTATATTAGTAAACCTTGGCCTTACCAGACATAACGCGTTTTGGGGCCACAAGCATGCGGGTTCCTTGGGAACGCTGTGGTTAAGCGTGCTTGGGTGGGAGTAGTACCAGGATGGGTGACCTCCTGGGAAGTCCTTGCGAAGTCCTTGCCAGGTCGCCAAGAACAAAGCCGTGAGCCAGTGGGGCAAAGCGGACAATATTGTGTCGTGGTAAGCGGGGTGTTACAAATGGTATCAGAGCCACTCCTGTGCCGTTCGGGATGGTGGGGCAAATCTCATCGAGGACGATGAGTCCCTAAGGGGGGGTGTGTGTAACACCTTAGGCATATCCCACATCGGCCGTGGACAGGAGAGATGCTGGGTATATTAGTAAACCTTGGCCTTACCAGACATAACGCGTTTTGGGGCCACAAGCATGCGGGTTCCTTGGGAACGCTGTGGTTAAGCGTGCTTGGGTGGGAGTAGTACCAGGATGGGTGACCTCCTGGGAAGTCCTTGCGAAGTCCTTGCCAGGTCGCCAAGAACAAAGCCGTGAGCCAGTGGGGCAAAGTGGACAATATTGTGTCGTGGTAAGCGGGGTGTTACAAAGTTATATAAAGAATTATAGAGTTTGATTTATTTATTGTAAAAGCCTATAATTGTGAATTGGGCTTATTAGAGTTTATGGGCTTCGACCTCGATTGTCATAGGCCTAGGTATATAAGGTGAGTTTGTTAAGCTTTCATTAAGAATTTAGGTCAATCAATCCATCATTTAGCTTTTTAGACCCGTGAACTTCATTGTAATACCTTTGGTTATTGAATGAGATGGATGACGAATGATTATTATCAGTTCTTGATTGGTAATGCTTAATCGTTAATTGTTATTGCACATTATGGGATCCACACAGAAGCATGCACCCAACCATATGATGACACGTGTAAAGTCCTCCTACCATGCATTTAATGCATTGGGTATAAGTAGGAGGAATGCCCCTTCAGTTTGAAGGTGGTCTTCCTTGAACTACTTAGTGCATAGAAAAATATCCTTGTTTTTCTATTTCCTCTTTTCTCTCTGATTTCTTGTGCAAAAATACTTAGTGATTTTGTAGTTTGTTTACATTAGGTTCTACTTAATCTTATTCTGCAACAAACTGTAAATTGTGTTTGATTTATCAATAGACAATTTAGAAAACTATAAATCTTGTGTTTGTATTCAACCCCCCCCCCCTTTTTTACAAAGCTTTGTACTTGTATAACCCCTTCGGGACCAACATCTTTGTTGTTCCTTCTCAAATCTTTGAATTGGCCGTGAGGGTCTATTGGGATGACTCAGTAATGTTTCTTCTTCATCTTCTTGTTCATCAGTCTCTATCACTGAGATTGGGATTATTTTTGTTTCTTCCGCAATGGATGATGGGATTATTTGTTGTTGCACTTCAGATTGTCACTTAAGCAAGGGAGAGAACTAGCTGGATACAAGTGAAAAGGGTTAGGTTTATGGGATGACATGATAGAAAAAGAGGTTATGGAAAGGCATACCTGAGAAGGTTGCTCCCCCTCAGATGCAAAGCAAATCTTCAGGTTCCAGTAGCAGCGATTCCCTTCTGCTTACCTTGGGAAGATTTCTTTGTGGGAGTCATCAAGCTCTAAGACTTTTTCCTCCTCCTCTTCTTCTTCTTCTTCCTCTTCCTCTTCAGAGGGAATGGTTACAGTTTCAGCATTCGTGGAAGAGGAAGGAGAAGTTTGGGTTTAATTTAATTCCTCCCCCTCAGCTTGATGGAGGTCTTCTTCATTTCCCTCCCCATCAGCATGAGGGAGGTCTTGTTTGTCTCCTTATCCATTCTCCCCCTCTTTGTCATCATCGTTATTCGGGGTAGGGTTAAAAGGAGTAATGTTAGGGTATAATTTATGTTGATTTTAAGTTCAAGGGTTTATTTTGTAATAGATTAAACTTAGTCCATTGTGAACGGGCCGTGGGCTTGTTACGACGGGCCCAGCGTATTTAAAGTGCAATTAGCTTAGAAAATTAGCTAGTTGTCTCATTTAGCTTTTCTGCTTTACACTGTAATTCTCTCTAAATCAATAGATAAGTGGGCAGCCTTTGTGAATCATATCAACTATTCTTATTTGCTTATTCACAAACATAATCGTTGCACGGATCTGGATTCAACAATTGGTATCAGAGCAGACAGACGGATTCGATTCAAAGCTTCATTCATCAATTTCTGGTTAGTTTGACTTTTACTCGTCTGACTATTCTTGAATTCTTGAATATTTGATTCAGTCGAAATTGGTTGTTTTTGCTTATTGGGTTGTGTTAGCATTATCGTTATAAGTGTTTCTGCAAATTTTCACATCCTAATTCATTCGTTTGACTGGTCAATTTAGCAATTTAAGATCTAAAGTTTTGGTAGTGTTCTTGACAAAGATTCGATTTTTAACCATCAAAACTTGTTGTTTTTGCTCTAAAGACGATTGGGTTAGTGTTGTTTTAGTGTTTGGGATTGTTTCTAATCTTTCAGGAACCTTCGTGTGCAACCCTAATCGAAAAATCGATCGATTTGAGCAAACAGCCGACTTGTCCGGATAAAACAGCCGACTTTTCCGGACAACTTAAAGGTGTCCGGACGTTTGTGTGATTTTCATCCGGACTCCTCATTTTTCCAGGTAAGTTCTGCAATCCGGGTAAGTCACTATTCCTTACATTATCCGGGTAACATTTGTATCCAGAAACCCAGTGTTTCCGGACATATTTTATCCGGACAATCCTTTGTACCCGGAAACTTCATTGAATCCCGACAACTCAAGTTATTCGGACACGGTAACTTCGTTTTATCCGGTAACCTTGGTTATCCGGACAACTCAAGTTATCCAGACTCTTTCTCTTATCCGGACTCTTTCATTTTTCCGGACTCTTTATCCGGAAACCACCCGGACTCTTATCCGGGACCCCCGTGCTAAGTCGCAGGAGGGGGACATTTAAGTATTCGTGAATCTGTGCCATCCGGATTCTTTGTTTTACCCGGACACTTTGTGATTTATTGAACTGTACTTAATTGATCTGATTCGGACACTTCCTGATCAGACCCTTACTTGGATTCCTATCCAGTAAGATCACTCTTAGTTCATACCAGTCATAGAACCTGCGTTAGGATTCCACTCTTAGTGCCTTGCGTTAGGTTTACACTTTGAATCAATCTACACGTCTGACGATCACTCCAGTGCAACTGAAGATGTCTCCTGCTGAAGAAGACATGAAAAAGCCGTGTCAGGTATGTGAACCTATCTTTTCAGAACTTTATGACCGAGTGAAACCTCTTGCTGAACGGGTAGTTTCCTTTAAGGCCACTTCTAAAGAACAACTCCTTGAGATTAGGTCTCTAACCGAAAAGCTAGATGTTCAACAGAGATTAACTGAAAAATACAAGTCTGAAAATGCTATGTTAAAAGAGAAATGCAAAAATCTTTCAATAGCACCTAAAGACTTAAGGGCCAAATTATCTGAACTTCAGTCTCAGTTTGATCAGTGCTTGAATGAGAAAGAGGACATTGTTTATCAATGTTCCTCTCTTCAGATTCAGCACAAGGAGTTTGTTGCGAAAACTCTTGACCTTGAAACCAAACTCCACAAAAGGGGTCAAACTGATCAAACCATCTTTCTGAATAAACCCAAAGAGTTCACCTATTTCAACAAAGAATGGGGAATCGGATATGATAACCCACATTATTTGAAAAAGGGAAGATGGTTTACACCAACTTTGTATGATTTTGCTTGCTTTGGGTTAGATAAAAAGTATCCGGAATATGCAATCCAATGGACTAGTCCTCTTGAACCTGAGAAGGAAGAGGAAATCGAGGAATATAAGCGCAAACACAAACGAGGAATTCAACTTCTATTTTGTTACGGGCCTTTAAATTATTCTTATAAAAAGGACAAAAAGTACCTCTCCAATGACTACTTCGACCCTTACAAGGTTGCTACGCCCAAGGATTCCTCCAAGAAGGATGAGGACCAAGCAACCGAAACCAAGACTGAGGCGGATGAGTTTAAACTCTATGTTCCCCCTCTCATCTTGGAAGCAAAGATAGTCGAGTTGGAGGAGTCATTTGAGAAAGAAAGGCAAATTTTTTAAATGGAAAAGCAATCTTTAATTGAAAAACTTGAGAATCAACAATCGGTCAAAACCGAAGTTGTGTCTGATGAAGGACAGGAGATCCTTCGGTTTGAAATCAATCGAATCACATCACAACTGTCCGCTTTGGCAACAGAAGTGATGCAAGAGAAAGTGAGTAAAAGTCAACTACAAAAGCAGTTTGACCAACTCCAATCTGAAAAGAAGATTTCACCCGATTTTTCCTCTAGCTCATCGGACACGTCTTCGTGTAAAGCTTTCTTTGGAACAACCTCTTTCCCAACTGACAAAAGATCACAAGAGGGTTCTGATTCTCAAGATAAGAGTGTTTTAAGGAATTTGAACTCTGATTTTTTCCTAGCTTCCGCACCAAATTCCCCAAAGCACACAAGCACAACGTGTTCCTCGCCTTCCTCGACCGATCCAAGTCCTGTAATTCCGGATGTCGAATTTTCAGAATACATGAACTCCGAAGGTAATTCTAATAGAGAGTTTGAGTCGTTCCCTTTCGACAAACCTCTTCCAAGTCATTCTTACTTTTTGTCTCCAGTGGTTAATCGTCCGGTCAATTTTCAAAAGGGCGACTGTTCTCAATCCAAGACTCCGGCTGTGATCAAGATTCTTAAAAATGCTTCAAATTCTCAAAAACAATCACAGCCGAAGCAAAAGACCGAACGACCGACCACTAAGATTCCTGTTTCCTCAAAAGTCACTGACCGTATTGTCCATGTTGTTTCGGATAAAACCGGTCGCGCTAAACAAATAAAACCAAAGTGGCCAGCCAAGGAATCTGTCAAGGATGATGCATCAAAGTCGTTCAATACCGTCTTTCATCCTAGGATGAACAAAAACGATTGTGCCTGGAATCATAGGAATAATTTTGTTAATAGAGATGTTAATTTTCCGATGAAAATTTATTCCATTCAGCAATTGATTCAATTATCACACGATCGTTTGTGTTGTTCTAGTTGTGGTTGGAATGATTTTGATGACATTGCTAATAATGATTGGTTTGGGTCATATCAAAGGTTTAATCATACACCCAAACGCATACCCCGTAATAACCAGCAAAGACACTATCAAAAATGGGGTTACCAATCAGCGGTTAAACCACAGCGGGAGACCAAACCTGCTCCTAGATGGGTTGCTCCAACTGAGGTTAAACCGGCACCCAGGTGGAAAGCTGCTACAAAATTTGTTCCTCCTAAAGGTGTAAATTCTGCACCGAAACCAGTTCCCTCTAACGGTGTAATTCCTATACCTAAAGGGAAAGTTGGGACAAAACAAGCTTCCCCAAACGGTGCCAAACCTAACCCTCCCGGACCCAGGAAAATCTGGGTACAGAAGGTCCGCTAAATTTGTTTTGCAGGACGGTCATGTGTGGTCCTTAGACACTGGATGCTCCACACACATGACCGCAAGGAGGGAGCTGCGCACGATCTACAAGGAACAATATTAAGAAGACGTGAGGTTTGTCTATACATGTGCTTTAACAAGCTGCTCACGTGTTTAGGGGGAGCATGATCCTCTATCAGGTATTTTACTCTACTGTTGAGGGGGAGCGTCACACACATTTTTTTCCTTAAATATGTTAAAAAGTTTTTGTGTGTGTGGATACTCCCGTGTGCATTTCACACTATGCGCACATTCTGAGGGGGAGCATCCAACTGGATGTTCATCAGTTGAAGGGGAGCGACACAGTGTTTTTCTTTCAATGCCTAAAAGTTTTTATGTGTGTCGGACTCTCCATTGCACTATCCGAGGGGAAGCAAATTCTTCCCCATGCTCCGTTGGAGGGGGAGCGAGAGAAGGTTCGTTTCTGAAATCCATATAGCTTTATTTTTGCAAAATGTCAAGAATCAGGGAAATTCTTGAAAATCCAGAAGTATCCGGACAGGTTTCCGGACAGGGTCCTTATCCGGATTGGAAGGGAACCCGGGTACCATATCCGGACTCTTGGTCTCTCTTAAATGTCATTCGGATTCTCTTTTGTCCGGATTGCTTATTTTATCCGGAAACTTTCATCATCTCCGGTATGCTCTTTTGTCCGGACATCTTTTGTCCGGATACCTGTGTTGTCCGGAATGTCTTGCAATTTCATTATTATGTCCAGACGCCCCTACTATTTTCAGTCATGTACCTGTTTCATCACTACCTGTCCTCAATCTGTATCAGATTGAGCCACTTAATGCAAAGGTACGCACCAGAACTTGTTTATCCGCCTCAGTTTCTAACTTTGGGTCTTTTTACAGCTATTCCATGGCGGATCAACAACCTCAATCCGAGGGGAAGAGTCACACTGTTTTTCTCACAAAGTATAAATATTTTTTTCTTGTGTTGATATCACTCTCACTCCGAGGGGGAGCAAGTCAATCCCCATGAATGTTTTGAGGGGGAGCAGGATAATATTCGTGCTATGCATATGCCTGAAACCCTACCTATGATAGTATATGGACGAGAGTTAGGGAATCCCATGGTCCAGCCAGAGCCGGAGGGACCTTCCCCGGGACATAGCACATGTGAAAAGGAGGGTGTTAAGGTCGAACTCGAACCAAGAAAGATTGAGCCATAAAGATAACGAGGCTCCTGAGCGAAACCAGCCACGTCATATCCGGGTTGCCACATCTGCTATCCCGTCTCATTTGTTGGGATGGGGTATTGAAGAAGCCTCCGTGGACCCAGCGGAGCAATTTCACGACCCCCTCATCCACTCATTCGTCTCACAACAGACGGATATTTCAATATTACACGGGGAACAAGCACAACTTCCACCGGCCTCTCATTCGGAGAGTGTTGGTGTTGAAATAAGAGACCAGCGGCCCCCGGTCTCGACTTCTTTGTGTGCACCATCGAGTCTAGAGCCTATTGTTACTGAACATTCTTCGCCTAGGACACTTGATGCGGAACAACACCAAGTCGCGGCTCTTAGTGACCCGACCGAAACGTCTATAGTGTCTCCGACTGTCGGAACACGAGGATTGGACGGAAATCCTACCACAGTTAATATCACTCCAGCTGTGAACGTAGGTGGCTCTGCCTCTAAGGTAGATGCCTCAACGGGTACTCTAAGTGAGCCCGGCGTTATTTTACCCGACTTTGTGTCAAAATGGTCTCTGGACAACACCCTTGAGGCTGTCCGACAGGTTATGGAGCAACATATGCAGGAACATGTAGCCGCTGAACTTGCCAAAGCGATGCGTGCTATCAAAGAAAAGGGCCCCCTCGTCGACACTGAAACCGCCTTTGTGCCTCCACCGACTCAACCACAACCTACTTACTCGGTGGACACCCTGAAGACGATGCTCTTAGCCCAACTGCTCCAGGAATCCGACACATACGCATCTGCCGAAGCAGACCTGATCTCAGTTCTTCGATCCCAGGTCACTGCTCCATCTTCGTCCATCACCTCATACCTTGACGCCATTGACTCGACCCTCAACGACTACAACAAAGCGCTTGCCACGCTGTCTGAGAGGGTCCGCTCACTAGAAGACACTTGTAAGAGTCAAGCCGGCGGTCTCAAACGCAAGCACGATGACCAGAATGATCCTGATCACCGTGAGGGGGAGAAGCGTCTATGCCAAACCGACACCGTCCAGATCGTGACTGCCGAAACTACAATAGTGGTTCAACAGGAACCCCCAACTGCGGCAACTTCAACAGCAACACCCGAAGCCGAGTTGCCATTAGCACAGATGGTCATCGACATGGATATTTCAGATGACGAAGCCCCAACGGTTGAAAAGCCCGAGGGTACAACACAGGAATTGGTCGCACAAGAACCATCAGACATCCCAATGCTCACCATGATTGATCCAGCATGTGAAACCAACCCGGAAACCGAAGACGCATGGTACGAAAAAGCTGCCAAAGACGTAAACTTCAAGGTAAACTTGGTGTTTCCCACTGATGAAGACGACAACGTTGATTACGACCAGTTTCTGCTTCAGAATTTCTATGGTACGCCTTCCGTTCACTCGACTCAACCCACTAGGACTACATATCAACCCGAAAGCTCAAATGCAGAAATCCCGACATCTCCTCAGCAAACGACAGTTCCTGATCTTTCTCCCCCTCCTCAGCAACAAAATCGTTGGGAGAAGATCAAGGTCCTCATTCCTCATCTGGAGGAATCTCTGAAGAAGCTGTTTGTACACCGAATTCGCCCGATTGAGCCGACCTTCTTTCTTGGCATCTACAGTCCTGATCTAGCACGCCAACTCCGATACGTAGAAGCCATGAAGCGGTGTCTCCCGAGAGACCAGGTTCGAACCAAACATAAAATTTCAGAGGTGCTAAAGATTCAGTCAAACCGAATTATGAAGATCTTCTTTCCCGTGTTCACTGTTCGACGTGAAGACGGAAAAGAATGGATTTTTTCTGAAGCTGACTTTAAGCATCTCCATCCGTTCGACCTCCTGGTTATTCTGAGAGATCTTCGCACCAGAACCATCCGACCGCTTGCTGTAACAAAGGCGCTCGAAGCGGTTCGTCGATTCCTCGTCCGTTCTATTATGATCTCTTATCTTACGGACTTTCAAATGGGAATCGAGAACCGAGGGAAGAAGGTAAATCTGCTCAAACCGAATCTGAAAGCTCCTGAACTGTCGATGTATCCCGAGAATGCAATGCTGCTTCAACCGGAATTTGGGATCGTCTTCCTCAATGCTCAGAAAGAAAAGAAGTTTATGAGGTTCAGTCAGGTAGATCGATTTTGCGACGGCACACTGCTCAAAGTTCAAGACGCTCTTCGGAAGATCATCAAGCACGAATCCGAAAATCCAAAGGTATCCTATGTACCCAATCTGAATGAAAGAACTGCTCAGACTGCTTTGGATATGGTTGAAGAACGTCTCGACTACCGCCGCGCCATCAGATTCTTTGAGGTTCACTTCGCGTTGCGCAAAGGCTATGTCTACAACTGGCAAGAGATAGAGCGCGAACTCGAACTTCAAATCAAAGGGGGAGATTGTTAGGGTAGAATTTATGTTGATTTTAAGTTCAAGGGTTTATTTTGTAATAGATTAAACTTAGTCCATTGTGAACGGGCCGTGGGCTTGTTACCACGGGCCCAGCGTATTTAAAGTGCAATTAGCTTAGAAAATTAGCTAGTTGCCTCATTTAGCTTTTCTGCTTTACACTGTAATTCTCTCTAAATCAATAGCTAAGTGGGCAGCCTTTGTGAATCATATCAACTGTTCTTATTTGCTTATTCACAAACATAATCGTTGCACGGATCTGGATTCAACAAGTAACATAAGTAGTCACCCTGTCTTCGTGGCCATGGATTGCTGATGTTGAGGCATGAGCAACCTCAAGTTTGTCCACCCCGTCTACTAGGCCATGGATCGCTTCAGTGGCTCGTCGTACGAAATCAGCGACCATCCCCATCTTGGTGCGATCGTCATCAGTAAACGATGGGGTGGGAGCAGCCATTGGTTCCTTCAATTTGTTGAGGATGTCAGCTAGAAGTGAGTTGCTCTTGTCGACCTTTGAGCTGAGGTCGTTGATAGAATTATGGAGTGAGCCAACTGCAGTAGTGAGAGAGTTGATGGTGCTGGTCAGCGACTGTAGTGAAGAGGAGTTGGTGCCAACGTCCGTCTTCATCTTCGACACCTCCTCCGTAAGGGCCGATAGCTGAGCATTATCAGCTTTGGGGGAGAGGGAGGTGGAGAGTTCTTTCGGAGATTCGTCGGCATTGTTCACGGCAGTTGTGTTGTTGGAGTGGTTGGTGGAGATAGATTCCACGCGATCACTGACCTCTTTAATGGAAGTATTGATCGTCTCGAAATTAGGACCTGTAAGAGAAAAGGAATATTAAGCAAAGGAAAGCGCAGGCTGAATTATTTGAGAAGAAATGGGTAGGGAAGGTGAAATACCTGATGGTGCGGAGAAGTGTTCAAAATGACTACTCCCTCCATAAAACTCCATGTCATGCTAGAGAGGAGTCATAGACACGGGTATATGTTGAGAGCCCCCGAGAGGGATACCATCAGGTCCTATAGCATCGGTGCCATCAGTTCTTGCGCCAACGTTTCTCTTGTATCAACGAGTGATGTCGCTGGTGCAGTTGTTGTGGTGACCAAAGAAGTGATGGGAGAAGCTAAGTTGGTGAAGATGGCTATGATTGGTGGCGAACTGGCACTAGCGGTGCAAAAAACTAACTCCTCGGTGCTTTGAGGCACTGAGAGCAGTTGGGAAGGTGCCAGCGTTGATTTAGCGATGCTTAGGATCGCTGAAGCGGTTGTCTCGGTAGCAGATACGGTGGAGCGTACCAAGAAAGGTTCAGGGGTCTCCTGTGAAGAGGCGATCCCTGATGATGTAGTTGTTGTGGATGGCTGAGGGATTTTCTCCTTTGAAATCCCCATGGCTTTCATGGATTTTCCATGCGGGGCATCAGTTGGTTTCCTCTTTGAAGATGAGGATAGTTTGGCAGCTTGGGTAGCGACTGTAGGTTCATCTGTGGTCAAAGATGTTGGAGGCAAAGAAGTAGTAGGTGAAGAAAGGCGTTGTCTGAGGACAGAAAGACTTACCTCGTTATCAACCCACTCAACATCGAGGATACGGACCCCGAGCTTCGGGAGCTGATAATCACCCTCGGTCAGGTAGAGCTCCTTGAGGAAAACCTGGCGAAGAGCTGAGACAACCCGGACGTAGAGAACCTTGACTTCCCTGTCTGGTTTCTCGACCTTAATCATTAGGTCGTCAAAGATCATTTTGGCGTAATCGATGTTTCTGCCAGTGATCAAATTGTAGCCCATCTGCAGCTGAGAACGGTTGGCCTGATCATGAGAGCAAATTTTGCCACTCATGGCTTGGATGATATGGGTAAAAAGGAAGGTGAGTTCTGAGGGCATCTTGGCTTTCAGAACATTGGTCCAGATGTCCAGAAATTTAATCAGTTCTTCATCAGTGGGGGTTTTCAGCAAATGGTCTACTAGTGGGAAGGTGAAGAGCTGAGCATCCATTGGCAGTGATGCTGCCTACTCCATACTGAGTCTGGAAAGAGATCACAGTAACACTCTTCCCAGATTTCAGGGTCATTTCAACACGTTCTGCAGTGTACCAGAATTGCTGCAATAAATGTTTGTGTGTTGGGGGAGCAATGGTCAGCGTGTAGAAGATTGTAGAGTTCCGTAGCAAGGTGAAAACGTTTCCTAGGTGCAATGAGGGCTTCTTCTCAGGGAAAGTCAACATGGCCAAATGGTTGTTTCCCACGAATTGGACCTGTGAGAGTTCGAAATTGACATTCTTCGAATAGACAAAGGGGGTTGCTTGGGAGGCCATTTCTGGAAAGATTAGAAGAACAAAAAAGAAGAAGAAAGTTTCTTAATATGGAAAGAAGTTCCAAAATAAGAAAAGTAGGGTTTTTTCCAGTTTCCTTTTAAGGGAAGAAACAAGGAAAAATGGGTTTTCCAGTTTTAAGAATACTGAAAATGGTAGAAAACTATGTCTTACCAGTTTCCTTTTTGGGAAAGAATCTGGAAAATATACATTTAAGATGAAAGAGAAAGCTTAAAAACTGTTTTAAATCTTAAAAAACTTTTTAGGGTTTTTGGAAGAAAATCATGAAAGAATGTGATTTTTAGAAGAAAAACATGTGTTTGATCTTTGTTAGCAAAGATTTAAGATCAAAAAGAAGTTTTTTGTTCATAATGTGGATTAGATTTAGAAGTAATAACCTGTGTAGTCTTGAAGGTTTGAGGATCGAGTTCTTAAGTTCTTAAAATTCGAATGCCTTGAATATTCTTGCCTTTAGAGAGAGAGTTTGTGCGCGTAAAGAGAAAAAATATAAACAAGAGTTGTTTATCCAGGAAGGAAAGAGGAGACAGAAAATAGATGAGCGGGAAAAATACTCATCATGACACGGACACGTCCCACGAAGATGATTGGTCAAGAAGTGTAACGGACGAACATGTCAGACAAAAATGCGTGCCAAGGGTTATCTCAAAGATGACGTCACACAAAAAGTGTCTTTTCTTTTTTGAATTGGTATGCACTTTACAATGGGCCCACATTTGTTAGTGGAAGAGGAAGTGGAAGGATCAGCGATCTTCACAGCATCTACTGATTCAGCGTCAGTGGTAACCTTCACTTTGGTTAATTTCTTAACCTTGGTGGTATTCTTCACCTTGGCTTGTTTTTCACCTGGGGTGGTCTTCTTTGCCTTGAAGGTAGTCATCTTGACCTTAGCTGATTTCTCAGCTTTGGTGGATATGGGGCACTTACTAGCAATTCGATCAGTAAGTCCACAGTGATAGTATTTCCTATAGTTGAAAGTAGCTTTAGGACCATAGGCATGAGTATTTGAAAATTTTAAATGAGTAGGGCATGTACCAAGAATGCCTTTAGCATCAGATATCGGAGGAACCTTAGGTTCTTCAGATTTCATAGCCTTTACATCAACCTTTATTCTGGGGGTTGATCGCTGAACATATTCAGGGATCGTAACTTTTGAAGTGGAAGGTTGATTAGCTGAAGGTTTGGTCAACTTCAGCTTTGGCACTTTGGTATCCTTCTGAGGATTTTGTAAAATAGTTTTTCCTTTATCCTTGAGTTTGGGGCACAAAGAAGATTTTTCCTCAGGGATTGGAGTAGTATAAGAAGAGCACTGAGATGATGAGGTGTCAGGGATGGAAGAAACGAACATTCTAAACTTAAGCATGGAACGATCTTTGATTGGTTCTTCTTTGTCAGCACAAAAACCAAGTCCACTTCTGTCATGGACAGGGATCTGAGCACCGATTATCTCAGGGATCTTTGATGAGGATTTACACCATCCTTCAACAGTAGCTTTCTCAGCTTTCAATTCAGCGATAGCTTGTTCGCGTTCAAGGTTGATTATTTGATTTACATAATCTTGATCGTTTAAACTTTCTTCTATATTAGATAGTTCTTGGATCTTTAAATGACATTTTTTAAGATGTTCAGTTAAATCAAGATATAGTTGTTCAGCTTGTGTTTTGCCATTCAGTGCATCATATAAATCAATCGTCAGCGAATCGATAGCACGAAGTCTATCAGCATCAATGAGAGCTGGGATAGAAGAGGTTGATACCTGAGAAGTGGAAGATGTAGAGAGAACATCAACGGGTTCTTCTTTCACTTCTTGATCTCAGCCATTATGAAGAGATTTTCTTCATCAGAATCTGATTCTTCATCAGATTCAGCTCAATCGCGTTCTTCAGCGATTAGACCTTTACCTTTCTTCTTGAAGTTTTTCAACTTCTGATATTTTTCTTTGAGTTTAAGGTATTTGTCATCTCTGGATTTAGAGGTTGAGGAGTGTTTGAGAGATGAAGAAGGTTTGAAGACTTTCTTTGACCTGTATTCACTAGCAAAATGTCCTTTCTTTTCGCAGTTATAACAAGTAGCAGTAGCCTTATCAATAAGAGATGATTTTGGCTTGTCAGTGATGGTGAGAGGTTTATTTATTCTGAAGTTACTCTTTCTTGCAAATCTCCTAAAGGAGTTTGTCAAGAGTTCCAGGGATTCATCAAGTTCTAACGTGTCAGGTTCTGATGAATCATCAAGGTTTGATTCCAACTCACTGATTGTGACAGAGGATCGCTGAGAAGGCATCATCTCTAAGGAGAGTAAAGCAACAGGTGTGCTTTTGGACTCTTTTACAATATTCTTCTTAAGCTGACAAGATTTCTCATGATTGAGCAAAGTGCCATAAAGAGTTCTTAAGGTCATATATTTGAGGGATCTTTTCTAAGGATTTACACCATCCTTCAACGGTAGCTTTCTCAGCTTTCAATTCAGCGATAACTTGTTCGCGTTCAATGTTGATTATTTGATTTACATAATCTTGATCGTTTAAACTTTATTCTATATTAGATAGTTCTTGGATCTTTAAGTGACATTTCTTAAGTTGTTCAGCTAAATCGAGATATTGTTGTTCAGCTTGTGTTTTGCTATTCAGTGCATCATATAAATCAATCGTCAGCGAATCGATAGCACGAAGTCTATCATCATCAATGAGAGCTGGGATAGAAGAGGTTGATACCTGAGAAGTGGAAGATGTAGAGGGAACATCAACGTGTTCTTCTTTCACTTCTTGATCTCAGCCATTAAGAAGATATTGGCCTCATCTTCTTCATCAGAATCTGATTCTTCATCAGACTCAGCTCAATCGCGTTCTTCTGCGATTAGACCTTTACCTTTCTTCTTGAAGTTCTTCAACTTCTGATATTTTTCTTTGAGTTTAAGGTATTTGTCATCTCTGGATTTAGAGGTTGAGGAGTGTTTGAGAGATGAAGAAGGTTTGAAGACTTTCTTTGACCTGTATTTACTAGCAAAATGTCCTTTATTTTCGCAGTTATAACAAGTAGCAGTAGCCTTGTCAATAAGAGATGATTTTGGCTTGTCAGTGATGGTGAAAGGTTTATTTCTTCTGAAGTTACTATTTTTTGCAAATCTCCTAAAGGAGTTTTTCAAGAGTGCGAGGGATTCATCAAGTTCTTACGTGTCAGGTTCTGATGAATCATCATGATTGAGCAAAGTGACACATGGCATAACTATCCCAACTTTCAAGAAGACGTTCCAAGAATTTTATCAGGGTCTCAGAATTAGAGTAGGTCCTACCAACAGTTTTTAGGTCAATTAATAAGTAGTTAAAACGTTGGTGCACTTCAGATAAAGTTTCATTCTTATCACAAATTAAGTTTTCATACTGTCTTACCATATTTATTCTTCTAGACTCTTGTACTTCAGATGTACCTTCATATTGAACACAGAATGTGTCCCACACGGCTTTAGAAGTTTTGAGGTTCATAACAGAATGATAAACCTCATCAGGTAGAGCCATAAATATTATTGATCTGGCTTTTGTATCAATGGCTACCTTCTTCTTGTCTTCATCAGTCCATTTGCATATCTCTTTAATGAGCTCCCTTTCAGGTATGGATGCGGTGGTAACAGTGGAAGGAACAGCAGGAGAAAGAACATATGGAACATATGGGCCAGAATCCACATAGTAAGGCATAGTGGGATCTACACCTTCTAGAAATAGCATCATTCGATTCTTCGAGAGATTAAAGTTATCTCTACTGAATCGAGGAGGTTTTGCAAGAGAACCATTGTCGATATAGTTTGTGTTTGTGTTTTGTGCCATTTGAAGAATAACAAGGAAGAGATAAGTATAAGCAAGATCTTGTTTATGAGATTAAACAGTCTGCTCTGATACCACTTATTGGTCCCGAAGGGGTTATACAAGTACAAAGGTTTGTAGAAAGGGGGTGATGAATACAAACACAAATTTTAGTTTTCTAAATTGTTTATTGATATATCAAACACAATTTGCAGTTTGTTGCGGAATAAGATTAAGTAAAACCTAATCTAAACAAACTTGAGAAGCGCTAAGTATTCTTGCACTAGAAAATAGAGAGAAAAGAAAGATAGAAAAATCAGAGAGTTTTTCTATGCACTAAGTAGTTCAGGGAAGACCACCTTCAAACTTAAGGGGTATTCCTCCTATTTATACACAATGCATTTAATGCATATCAGGAGGACTTTACACGAGTCAACATCTGAGTGGGCGCATGCTTTTGAATTTTAGCAACATGCTTTGGGCCGTAATATTGAACAGTGTAGTGGCAAATTGGTTGTACGATTTTGGACAAAAGCATATCTCTTATGACAATTTGTACTATGTGTGCAAGTAGATAAGATAAACAAATCTTGAAGTAGAAGCTTCATGATCAGCGATCGCTGAGTAGATCTTCCATCAGAAAAGAGCTGATGTAAGTCAGCTATCGCTGAAGTCTTCTTCTTGACTTGTCGCGCGTGTAGACTTGTCTTGGTTTCACTGATGTCCGCATCAGATCGTTAATAGACTTGTCACTTGTTCATTCAGCTTTGTCTTCGATGTCAGCGATGAACTCTTTGTCGCGAGGCTTGTCTTTAGGGATTACGATTAACACTATTACATTTGAAATCATCAGCAATCATTAGCGATAATGAACAGACTCATGTTATCGCTGATAGTAAAACATAAATTATCGCTGATGGCGAAACATTAATACATACAGATGTTAATTGCAATTTTCACTAAGTTATTCGAAGGGTCGTCATCAAATCACTGAGAGAGTTTGGATCAACAATTAAAAACCTTGAACTCATTAGGCTTGGGATGGTTAAGCAACCCCGATTAAGGGTGAGGGAGTGTAGAACCTTGTCAGTGGAAGGTTGGATGTTCCAATGCGTGTTTGAACCGTAAGCCGAGTAGTATAATTGCAGAGTCGGTGTACTTTTGTAACTGGAGGGTTAGACTGGTGGTATCACTTGTTAATGCTCATAGTAACCATTCATTTCGGCAACCTTGTTTGGGTTTTCGTCAGTCTTACATAAAGGATGTGTAGGACCCTTGAGGCATCGTGCGGATAACCTTGGTTTTGTGGGTATGCTCGACGAATGAAACTCGTGTATGGAGTCCTACATTGGGTCGAATTTTGGTGAAATGGCTAGGTGTCAACTTTTGGATTTCGAGGCCAAGAACCGTTAGTGTATTTGGAGGGATGTGGTCCAATTCTAAACGATAGTGATATCGGTTGTAGTGGTTTTAAGAAGTTCAATTACGATAAGTAGATTTAGTGGGATGACCTTCCTTGAATGGTAAAAGGATCTGTCGATCGGATGATTGGTAATTGGACGTATTCTTGGAGTTGTATAATCGATGGGTCGGTGGTGACCATCTGTTTTGGAGTCTAATGGAACTCATTAGCATTAAGTGACATTTCAGCAGCGGAAACAATTGGATTTGGAGATTTTGTTGGATTCGGTAGTGATCAAACCTTGGACTAACTAAGAGTCAGGATCTGCCGTTGCGAGCGTATGGAACACCTAAGGTTGGGAGGCAACCGAAGCCATGCGGCTATAAAACTACTCTAGCAAGTTGAACTTTCATTCGGAGGTAAGGGTAACGTATCTGGGTGGACTTTGGTCGTGAGGGAACTAGATTTCGAGGACGAAATCTCTTTTAAGGTTAGGAGGATTGTAACACCGGTATCGATCTTTTAAGATAAATATGAAAAATAGTATTTTGTATTGAATCCTATATTTTATGGTCTTGTTGGATGGAGAATTCAAATACGAATCCAACGGGCCTTTCCAGAGCAAAAACGGAGCTAAAACGAAGAAGTTATGACCAAAACAGTGATCGCGCAATAAACCGGGAAACCAGGGTCAAGTGAACGTCCGCATGGTGCAAGTGGACGTCCGCATTAGTGGAAGTCCGCGTGTGCTTCCACGGAAGCAGAAGAAGGTTCGCTCTAAAGCAAGTGGACGTTCGCATAGGGCTCCAAGAGGACGTCCGCATTGTGTCTGACGAGATATTTCACCTTTTCACCTTCAACCTTGCCTCCTCTCTCTCTCTCCTACCTTTTATAAATCATACTAGATCTGATCCCTCTCCTCTCCCAGTCAATTTTTCTCCCCAAAAACCCTAAATCCTCCATTTCTCTCTTCCCATCTCCCTCCTCTCCAAGAATACTAAGGTGAGTTTGATGAAACAAGCTTCAAGGGTTTTAAAGCTTCAAGATCTTCACCTTCTTCATCTTCTCCACAACTTTTCCTCCATTGTTGAGCAAGTTTTGGGTTTTTCTAAGAACCCATTTGTAAGTTCATCTTCCCTTCCCAAACCTCTTAGATGTTTTGTTGGTGGATTCAAGTTGTGGTAAAGGTAATCTTCATTTTTCTTCCATCTATGGAAATTAGGGTTTTGGAATAAGTTGAGATCTTAATGTAAGATGTTTAGGGAATGATTCTTTATGGTTGGTTATGGATATTTATGGTTGGAATCTTGTGGATCTAGGTTTTTGAAAGATTTGGCTTGAAGATTCAAGTTTCTTCAAATGAGCTCAAATTGGAGAAAATCTAGATTTAGCCTAAATCTAGCAAGGTGAGTTTAAGTTGATTTGTGAAAACGTTGCACATGCCAAAATGTTCATTTTAAAGTGTTTTGAGTGTTTTTACATGAGAATATTCATTATTGAATTATTTGGTGGATTTTGATTACTTGGAATATTTGATTTTATAAATCTGGCAAAATAACCATTTTGGGGATTTTTGGATAACTTGATAAAATAAGTATAAATGAAAGTGTTTTGATATTTAATGCATGACTAGATATTATCTAGTAAAAATACATTCTTAGTGTTTTGTTGAAAATGTGCATAATTTTATGCAGTGGTATGTTTTAAAGCATGAACGTGTGGGTCATTGGATTTTAAGTCATTTCCGACCTTGTGAACATTTTAAAGATTGTAAACCCTTCGGTTTGAGAAAAGACGTACCTTGGGTATTTTAATGGATGAAACTTAAGTATTTCTTACTTAAATGATTTATCTTGCGCTTGTAAATCTTATGCACTTTGATGTGTACATTGGAAAATGACGTGTCTTAAATTAAGAGTTGGGTTGAGTAATTCGAGTTTATGGAGCATATTTCGCATATACGTGGGTTATATATGTTTTAATGCATTAATAAGTTTTCACGAGTGGTTAATTGGTTTTGGTTGAGCTTATGGATCGGTTTATAACTTTAGTGAGTCTTAAGGACATTTGTCCGGATTTTAACATTTGAATGTGGAACTGTGGTCGTCAGTTGCATTTATTGCATTTTATTTGAAGAGTACTTGTTTCGGGTGCGTGTGTCGTTAAAGTGGAGTCGTGTACTTTTAGACCGTAATGCATTGGATCCAAAGGCATATGAGTCGGTCATATCTTTATAAGTGGAGAGTCTTGGTATTCTCACTTTGGTATGTACGCCATTTTGGCATTTCATGTCCCGACGTTGTGGAGAGGAACCGTATTGGGTTGTACTCTGGGAGTTTGGCTTTATTGTTGATGTTCTAACTCTTGTGCATGAGGGTTGAACATCTTGGGTTATAAAGTAATGAATCGAGACTCCAATTCTTGAATGCTAGTAAGTAGGCAATAAAGGTTCAATGGAAACCTTGAGGTGTAACTTACTAGAGAATGAACAAGTAATAAGATCGTGTACCCTTGAGGTGAGCTGGGCACATCAGGCAATAAAGGATACGATGGTGCCACCCGTTGCTGGGTGTGGGAGTTGAGGTGTAGCTTAACTAGCAGACAATCAAGTCCGACTCGAGTTGGAGCTTATTAAAGCAGACAATAGAGTCACGATTTGAGGTGTAGTTCAATAACATAGTTATGCGGCTCAACTTCGTGTTCCGCCACATACTATGGAATCGGGTCTCACCCGTCACTGAAAGGTGTTCTTTGGGTATTTATTTTATCCATGTTTTCGGTGACACATTATATTTATATGGATTGTTTTCCACATTTTATGGGTTGTGATTTATGCCTCATCCGCGTTTGTGATGTTTTGAATAATAACGATTTATTCATGATTTTATAATTTTCGAAATCAATTACTATTTCACTTTTCAAGTGGACTTTGGGTTGATTCCATTTTGAGAATCGTTTTATATTAGAGCTTTAATCACGGGATTTTTGTGTGTTGGAAAATGGGTGGTTTGCATTTAAAGTAAATCCTTTTGAACTCATGATTTAAGTTTCACCCCTCTCGTCTTACGACTTATATCACTATAAAAGAAATGGGGTTTAGAGAAGGAATATTTAGAGAAGCTTTTAGAAGTGTATCTAAAACGAGTATTGTAACTATAGGCTAGATGATGTTTAGGAAAGGATTTAGGAGGCTAATCATACGGTGTGAAAAATGTTGCTAAAAGATTTAGAGAAGCTTTTTTTTTTTGAAAAGTCACTAAAAAGTTGGATCAAGTTTTAGTAACACTTTTTAAAGCTTCTCTAAAGATAAAAAAATCTAAGATTTTTAAAATTAAATAAAAAATATTCAGATACTCTTCAAGAAACGTATCTAAAACATTTATTTCAAAAATAAATTAAAATTATATAAAAAATATAAAACCAATTAGCCCTAGAGTTTTTCTCGCCTTTCTCCTGGTCGCAACTGAATCGTCGATTCTCACAGAATGTTGAGGCTATGTCAATGAAATCATCGATTCTACAGGTCTGAAATCTATTTCAATGAAATATCGATTCTCTGTTTCAATGAAATCCTTACCACTCAATCTATTTCAATCACAATCGCACCATGTAGCCACCGGGTCTGAAATCATCGTCGTCGCTTGAATATCTCGTTGTGGCTCGAATCTCTCTCCATCATTGAATCACTCTTCGTCTTTCTCTCGACATCGATTGCTTTTAGTGATAATCGATTATCACTTTTACTGTTTTATAAAGCAATTAATCAAATAGATTGCTCTTAGGTAAGCAATTTAAATCGATTATCGATTACATACTTTGTTCTTGTTGTTACTACTTATTGATTATCAATTGCTTACGTTTCTGACATTTTAATCAATTTTATTTCTGACCGGGTGGCAAGGTGTGTCAAAAGTACAATAGCTCAGGCGTTGCAATCTAAATCAAGTATCCAAAACTTTATTGTTTCTATTGAGGTAATTTTCTTCATTCAGATATAGTTTCTTCTCTTATTGCCTTTTGGTTCACTTGCTATTGTAGTACAGGTTCTCCATACAGTTCAAACATGCTCTGTGTTTCTTTTATGATGAATGATTCTCCATTAATTATTAATAGTCTAGGGATGTTAGGGTAACACTACTTGCTTTAACCAAATCTGAGCTCGCTCTTATGAAGGGTGACATGGCCGACCTGCGTCTAATGGTGAGGACGTTTATATCCGGTCAACCGCTTCCTAGTTTTTCATCTTCACTACACGTTCAAGACAATGGTTCCGAGACCCGAGATCGTTAAATATTGCACTATGATTTCGTTTTCTTTTTATAAATTTGGATGAATGCGAATTGATAGAACGTTTGGTTTCTTTTAATAAAAGTTATCGTTTTGGGATTTTCAAGAATTTGTTTTTATTAATTTAGTATTATTTATTTGTTATATTATAATATATATATATATATATATATATATATATATATATAATTATATATGAATATGCACCTGAATAGGGACGAAAAATAAATACAAAATATACTCTTCAGAGAAGGAATTGGATATTTAAATGTGTAACTAAAGATGACTTTTAGAGAAGATTTAGAGTTTATGTATCTAAATAGCATGTTTAGAGAATGTTGTATAAGTGTAACTAAATGATACTTTTAGAGAAGGTTTCAAAAAATGTTACTAAAGGTAACATCTTTAGAGAAGCTTTTCCATTTCCTTCTCTGAAAGTGTGTTTTTAGTTGCTCTTCTAATCTGTCACAAAAGCATGAAAAGCGTCACTAATAATGACTTTTAGAGAAGCTTTTTGAGAAAAATTGACTAACCTTTAGCGAAGCTTTGAAAGTGTATTTAAATCCCTAGAAAAGCGTCTCTAAAGGCAACATCTTTATAGAAGCTTTAAAAGTGTATCTAAAACATTTACCTACATTTGCATAGAGAACTTTTTGACCATGATAAAAAAGTTTTAAGTACAAAACAAAACCTTCCCTGAAGGCCATTTCTCTTGTAGTGTATAACCATGATAAAAACTTTTGAGCTCATTAGGCGTTAGCCTAACCCTTTTTATTTGTCGGCATGTGCAACAGGTTTCGATTGGGAAATAGTAATAATGACACTGTGAAGAGTGGAGAGCTAGTTGTGTGCTCAAGAAGTAAATAGTTTGGTGAAGTCTTCCGCATTTAGGGAATAGCAACTTGATTTTTGGGGTGGAGTAACACCCGACCTTTTGTAGCCTTGGTGAAGGACTTAGATTTTGATTGTTTAAATTATAATGTTTTATATTGAGGCAATTTCAAGATCGGTTTGTAGAAGGAATTTTATCCTTAAGTGGGTATTTATATCGAAAATTTTATTTAGTTGTTCTTTCTAATTTTAAGGGTGTTACATATATATACGATGAGTACCAATAATGTACGTATGCTAATTCCTAGCAATATGTACATGTGTATGTACATGGTTAAGTTATACACACACAAACGTACATACCAAGTCGTTTTAGAGCATCTTCAACAACTTCCTAATTTTTTAGAAAATGAAGAATATGAGATTTTGAGCTATAATTTTGCTCCAACAGTTTTCCCAAAACTATCTCCAAAATGGAGAAATAATGAGTTTTTCTCCAAATATGGAGATAACCCAAAATATGATTACTACTTGAGAACACCAATAGAAATCTTTGAAAATTAAATTTTAAAAAAATTAATATTTTAATAGATGAATTGAATATTTTAATATTATTATCATTTTTGTTTCTCCAAAATAGAGAATCTGTTGGAGATGAATGTAATTTTTTTTGAGATTTTACTTTTGGTTCTCCAATTTGAATTTTTTTAAAGAATCTGTTAGAGATGCTCTTAGTGACCAATAATATCCAATACGACATATCTAGACCAAATGGCTTGTTTATAACCTAAAAAGATACTCAAATATTTCGCTTAAATCGTTGAAAGTGGATGATTAAAAGATAATTCTCTTGAATATTTTCGACCCTATTTCGTTGAATATCTTTGAGGGAATTCAAAGAAAAAAAATTAATTTGTCAAATATTTTGATGGAAATAAAGATATAGGAAAATCAATCATTTTTTAAAATGTTTTCAATGGACTTACATCGAACACATATTTAATCGATCATCCGTCGATAATTCTGTCTAAAATTTTTGGCAAAATTTGATGGAACACATGTCGTCTAAAATCCATCTAGAATATTAGAAAAAATATTATAAGATTTGCTAACTAAAATTCGTCCATAATCCGTGGAGAATTTTCGGCGACTTTTTTCGTCGAAAATTTCAGACCAAGATACTCATTATTCTAGTAGTGATATATTTATCCGATTTGTCATTTTGTTATGTTATTTTTTACAAAAGAAATGATGATTAATGATGGTTGTTTGTTACTTATTTGGGTTCTTTCGTTTATGTTTGATATTGTTGGTTTGTTTACGTCCGTTGACCATCTTAACGAACAAACATAAACGAACACGAACAAACACATTTTTAACGAACAACTATAAACACAAAATATTCTATTCATTTACATTTCATGTTCCTTCGTTTGTTCAGTTAAGTTACATGAACGAACATAAAAATCTATGTTCATATACGTTAGTTTATTTACAACCATATATACTATTATTCTCTGTATTTAACCATTTTTGACTGACTTAAAAGACCAACCTACCAAAAGAATTGAGCTAGAAAGCGACGTACCACTTGTTGAAATGGGACTTAAATCCGAACGTAGAATGCATTAACATTCCGGGTAACTTGTTTAAATATACATAAGTCAATAAATATATCATCATTTTTGTGTTTAACTTAAGTTATTTAATTAATAACATCGTGTAACTAACTCATTAAGTAACGTTTTGGACATAAGAGGTTGTTTGATAGTTGCTGAATAGTTTGGTATAAAATAATTAATTGATCAGAATGATTAAGATGCTCTTATGATATAGTGAAAAATGAAATATGGTTGTTTGTTAATTGTTTAGAATGAAATTAAGGTGCTAAATGGTTAAGGAAGGCCTAAGATACAAAATCATTCTGAGGGTTTTGAACCATTAAGAAGCAAACTTATTTTTGTCAAACACGATTCACCTCCTAGCGATTCAGAGGTTGCATCTTACGGGAACTATTAAGAGGTAAACAAACAGTCACATTCAAAACTACTTAAACATGTTCTCATTCCTTCAAATTTAATTTATACAAGTAATATTACTAAACAAATGTCTTTTATTCACAAGATTCACCTAGGAAATCTTTGTCGGTGATTACGGATGGATTCTCTATAAAAAAATCAAGTAGAAATCGATTTTTTCGAGAAAATAAATAAATCAAGGCCCAATGCAATCTACCATTGATTTGAGTTTCCTACTAGCTTTTGTGACCGTTTTGTCGAAACAAATCACTTATTTAAAAACGAATTTTTCTGAAAAAAATTTATAAGTAAAAGTCTTTTCATTTACTAAAGACCTAAGATTTATTCGATTCGTAAAAGAAGGTTTTGGGTTATCCTTATAAATAAGAAAATTGACTCAAATAGCCATTCTACACAACAAACTTGGTCTCTTAGCTATTTATCTCCAGATTTTGCATAAATGTAACTACTTCTGCAATATACAGGTCCGTAATTGCGGACCTAACTCAAAAACACAAAAAAGTATGAATATGGTCGTTTTTCCTTAGAAAAATTACTACCCAGAGCCACAATTGCGGACCCAAGTCTGCAAAAAAAAGAAAAAAAGTAAAATCAACCAGATTCATATTTTTTGTATTTTTTTAAGCTAGGCCTATAATTATATTACAAATATAATGTAATTTTAATAAAATAAGAGAAAAATAACAAGGAAACCAATTTACTTGGACAAATTAATTATTTGAATCAATTTCCTCTTATGAGTATCATAAATATTATAATATATTTAATGGGTGTCATATATTTAATAAAATGGACCCATTTGCTGCTGTCCTTTTGTCTTGAATTTTGTAAGACCAATAAATAAAGAGTAACTATTTTTTATGGTTTTTTTTTCTTTTTGATAAACATTTTAATAGAATAAGTATAGTTTATATATTCTGTTATTTAGGGAAATTAATTAAAATACTCTAAGTTTGATCATCACTTACCAAAATGACACAAATCTCTCCCATCTTACAAAAATGCCACAAAAATCCGCGGTGGGCCCTGCGATCGCGGGCCCCAGACCACGTGTCACCAAACTTTGCCCACTTTGCCCGCGTTGGTCCCTCAATAATGCCCGCGGCCCAGCTTTCCCCCCTCAAGAATGCCCGTGTTGGCAGTTTTGGTCCTTGCCCGTGTTGGGCCCCCGCGATCGCGGGCTAACCCGCTACTTTTCGAATTTACAGTTTGGTCCATGAAGTTTGTTGCAAATTTAAAAAAACATTAATGGTCCCTATAGTTTTTAGGTTATCATTTTATGTGGTTTTTAATGTATTGTTTCCTTTCCATTTTAATGTTTTTAATATAGAAATTCACTTAAGTTATGTAACAAGGAAATTAATTAACAACATCATATAAAAGTTATTGCAAATCATCTTCCCAACCGAAACGGATACAGTGCATGTAAACAAAGAAATCTATTACTGGAAGGCGTCCTGGAGTCATGTGATAAAGTTAACCTTTTCCTTGATCACGTCCTCCATTCCTATGTAGTCCGATTCGAGTTCTTCTAGTTCCTCTTCAGCTTCCTTAATCTCTCGTTGCAGCTGCCGAACGTGAGCCATAGTCATGGCCAGTTCTCGTTTCTTCTTCGCTAGATACTCCATTTTCCCCTGCTGAATCCCCCTGTTATGGTTCCACATACCCTTTACCTTTTTGATATCGGCGTTCGCCTCATCAATGGCTTTTTGCACTGCGGGAGTAATTCGTTGACTTTGTCGAAGACCCGTCGGCATAAAATCATACATTGGTGGGGTTTTCATGCCATTATCGAAGTAGTAATAGTCGGATGCCATCTCCCAGTCTGCTTCCTCCTCATGCGTGAATGGAAAATCGGCTGCAGTTCGCCCACAGTTTGTCCACTCCTCGTCTGTTTCTGGTACCTTCCAGGTACTCCGGCGAGCTCTGTCGTTCAGTGGTTGGTAGGCTCCCGAACGTGAAGTTTCAGCCACATTCGCCGACCTGTTCCCCCTTGATCTTGAACCTACATCCATTGTGTTAAGAAAAGCGAGAGTGTGTTTGTATAAAAGATAGATAGGAAGTTGTGATTCGTCTGAATAGTTCACTGCAAGATTCGTTTGAAAAGAGTCTGTAAGATTCGACTGAAAAAGTAACTGCAATATTCGTCTGCTCTTGAATAAAGGTCTTTAAGTAGTCAAACATAGCTAATTAATAAGAATTTAGATCAGATTTATATGGTACTGTCAAATGCAAGTTTCTATAATATAGATACTGTTCTACATTACATGATACCAATTTTTGCATCATATGAATCACTTCCAGACAACAAGAACCAATACACCAATAATCAAGAAATAAATGCTTGTTCATCCAATAATATCTGTATTAGGATTATCGCAAGTTTCATAAACCTACTTACTAGGTGTTGGAAATATGGGTTTTACTAAACTTTGGACGCATTTAAATTTATATATATGTGTTATATATAACTAACTTTTAGTAGGTTTATGTTCTCCTATATGAGAGCTTCGAAATGATATATAATGCGTCCAAAATGGAGTATGTGTGAAAGAGATATCGATACTCAAAGTTGAGTAAATGGATGAAATTAGCAAAAACCAAATGAAGTAAACAGTAAGTCAATCACAATACTTTAACAAAATAAGTTAATACTAAAAATAACAATTATTTAATGTTACATAAACAACCTAACGTGGCCCTATTTGACAATGCTCATAAATAGACTCCGCCATATGTATGCGAAAATGTTTGGCAACATCCTCGGCCTCGTCAGGGTGTACCCATACCTCATTGTTATTTATCAACATTTGGGCATTACAGCATACCCAGACACCGCAATCCGCATTTATCCCGGCCTGCTGGGGTACATTCTTGGCGAACTTATAGCGAAAGACACCTGTCATATCGCGACGTCTATCATCCTTGACCCGGCAAAAGAAGTCAAATAGCACAGCTTTAAACTTTGTCATCTGCTCTTCCAATTGCTGTCTGAAGAGACTGGCACTGTCGCTATCATATATGGTCATGGTCATATCGTCAAGTTCAAACACTCCAAGCAGCCAATGTTGGGGATTAAGGCATATAGGGATGTACACCTGAAATATTACAATATTAGACAACTTAGTTAGCAACAAAACAAGTTAAATAAAATAAGAGTAAAACGATTTACATACCACATCGATGAGAGCCCAAGAGGTCCCTTCCAAGCCATTGCATGATCTAACCACGGAGGCGGGACCTAGATGCTCAATCAACAAGTAATGAAAGAACATACTGAACATCATGGTCCACCTCGTGTCTGTTCCACGATGTCTTTGCAACAGCGAGACCCAACAATCGATGTGCTATACATAAAAAATAGATGGTTAGACATGTAAAATAAATATATTTGATTATATGACTATAATTAAACTTCATACTAACCACATCCAGTAAGTCAGACTCCAAAGGGTCAACGGCCAGCAATACATTGAAAAACGAGGGGGTGATTTCCAATTTCAAGTGAGGGATGAAGATCAAGGGGGGGAGGCGACCAGTCCGACACATCCTCAATATTTCCGATGTCGGTTGAGGCTCCGGTGAAGACACCTTTCCCTTTTTCTTTCCTCCCTTCTTTCCCCCCGCTTTCTTTGCTTGCTTTTTAGCGGTCGGTGGTGTCGTAGATCCTTGTTGGCCAAACGGGTGACGAAACCATTGTGAAATTTTATGCGACCGCTTTTGAGGGAGAGGGGTCACCTGTGGTGGTGGATCTACAACCTCCATCGGGTCATCTTCCGGCTCCGAGAAGTGTTCCTGGATAATAGGAGACCCCATCGTCTGAAAATTATGTTATTAGATGTTTTAAGTACAATTTAGGAAATGTTCACAATTAAACCAAAACTACCAAAATAACTTACAGTATGCATTTCCGGGTTGTAATAGTCTCCGGTCGAACCGCCAAAGATGTCCGTGATTGCTGTGGTGGCGAACGGCGGATAGGAGGAGGTGTATGCCCCCGACATCCCGGCCTGCGTGACATTGATCATTAAAAGAGTTACAAACTTAGGAACAAACATATAACTATAATGGTTACTCAGTGTCACTTACACTCTCCGGGATAGTAGAATAGGATGTGGTGGCGAACGTCGTTTGGGACATCCCGGCCCCCGACATCCCGGCCTACGTGACATTGATCATTATAAGAGTTACAAACTTAGGAACAAACATATAACTATAATGGTTACTCAGTGTCACTTACACTCTCCGGGATAGTAGAATAGGATGTGGTGGCGAACGTCGTTTGGGACATCTCGGCCCCCGACATCCCGGCCTGCGTGACATTGATCATTATAAGAGTTACAAACTTAGGAACAAACATATAACTATAATGGTTACTCAGTGTCACTTACACTCTCCGGGATAGTAGAAAAGGATGTGGTGGCGAACGTCGTTTGGGACATCCCGGCCTGCGTGACATTGATCATTATAAGAGTTACAAACTTAGGAACAAACATATAACTATAATGGTTACTCAGTGTCACTTACGTTTTCAGGGAATGACGGATAGGATGTGGTGGCAAACGTCGCATGTGCCCCCTGTCCGAACGGAGCGGGGATCGGTGTCGTACTCGACAGCTAAAACAAATTTAGAACGTAATATTAATATACAAACTAAATAAACGTGGCCAACAAATTAAGTTAAACACTAACATAGACAGCGCTAAACTGTCTGTAGACTCCCTCCAGAAACTCTACACGTGACTCTAGTGGCCCGTGGACGTGGTCCCACAGGTACTCATGACAGCCACGATGTGGCCCGTAGGAAGGGGCCGCCTGATATGGATCGTAAGGGGCGGCTGGTAGGAGGAGGAAGGGGGCCGCGGATAGGGAGGGGGCGGCGGATAGGAAGAGGTAGGGGGCGGCGGATAGGAGGAGGAAGGAGGCTGCTGATATCCACCGGTAGGGGGCCTGTTGTAATACCCCGGGTAAGTCCGTTAGTTAAAAATATTATTCCGTTAAATTATTTAACCTAAAAGTTTCTATTTTAAGTAAGTTAAGTAATTTTATAAGTTAAAAGGGGGTTATGGTCATTAAAGAATAGAATAGGGTTAAAAGGGTAAAACTTAGTAGATATTATCTAAAGGCAATTCAGATATTTCATAAAAATCAGATGTGCAGTGTGTGTTAGTGTGTGTTTTGAGAGAAAAGAAGAAGGAAGAAAGTTAAAAAGCTAGGGATCCAAATTGATGCAATTGGAAGTAAAATTAAGGTATGTTTCTTGTATGTTTTATGTCTATAATTACCAATAGGTAGTTTCTATCGGAGTAGAATAACCGATTACGCATCCAGTAGTGATTTCTGTTGATTCTGGGTCGAAAGTGGTGAAACCGATAGAGGTGTCCGGACACAGTATGAAGGTGTCCGGATAGTTTTGTTGAAGGTGTCCAGGTAGTTCTTTGTCGGTGTCCAGACAAGTCTTTTTCCAGGTAAGTTCTCTTTTCTTGATTGTCCGGATGAAGTATGTTTCCGGATAGTGTCCGGATTACTTATGCTGTCCGGAAAAGGCATGATGTCCGGAATAGTCATGCTGTCCGGAATAGTCATGCTGTCCGGAATAGTCATGTTGTCCGGATTATTGGTGTTGTCCGGAAAACTCTGTTGTGTCCGGATACTTTTGCTGTTTGGCCAATTTTGAGAGTTTAGATGTTGTCGAGTATCCAGTAACCTGTATTTTGTTAACCATTAGATAGGGAGTGAATGAGGACTGACTGTCCCGTGGTCTTGACTTGAGTACGGGTTTGGGGGCAACATTTGAGGGTTTGAGTTCTTTAGAATTTTTATCCTTAGTAAGACTTATGTGTTTTATGTGGTAAAGAGATGTCTGTATCTATGTGTTACAGATCTTGTGAATTCGGGGTAAAAGGCTGAACCGGTTAAGAAGACTTGGAAACGTGTTAATAAGCAATCAGGTGAGTTTTACTTTAAAAACATTTTTAACTGGAATACGTATATGTGTGGATTGGGAATGTAATAGTTGATGACTATGTGTTTATATGTGAATTATAATATATTGAGGTGTTATATTTACATGAGTATTATAAGGTGTTATAATACGTTGGCCGGGTTTAGGACCGGTGTGTTTGGCTATAGAATTCGTATAGCGTTGTTTGGCTGTAGATGTTGTACAGCGTTGTATATTATTAGTTGGCTTGCTACCAACTAATATGGCCAGGAGGAATGAGATGGGAAGGTACATGATATGTGAGCTTGATTAGATATATATGATTGTGTTGCGTGATTTATATGAATGAAGTTTATATAAATGATTTTTAAACTAACAGGGATTCTTCTCACTTAGACCACAAGGTCTAACCCTCATTTTGTTTTAAAATATGTATTCCAGGTGGTGGATCATGTAAGAGCAAGTAATTAGAGTAACCAAAGGATGGCTTTTGTGAAGAATTATAAGAAGGAGATTTTGGCTTGTTTAGCAGTTGTATCGAAATATTAAATGTTATGTATGTAAATAGTACAAAGTTTGTAGTAGAATGGTTTCTTTTATTTGTAAAAGACTGCGGGACCGAACTTGTAATATGATGTTTCTTTTGTTATATGAATGTTATGTTACATTATGTGAATTGTTGTGTATATGGGATATGGGATGTTACAAATGGTATCAGAGCTTTAGTTTAAGGGATTTAGGTATTTGTATCTGTACCTAGACTTAAACTGCATGTGAAATAGGATGTCCGTATCATTATAGAACCTTGGGATGATGAAGTATAAAAGGTAGAAGGAACATCATGTAAGGTAATTTTATATTACACCTGGCCAGTGTAATTGTGATCTTACAGGTACATGTTTGAACTGGAATACCTTGTTATATGGGGTATGTGCTTATGTGTATATTAACCTTGTTTAAAACTACAGAATGGCAAGCGGTACACGGAATTCGAATCGAGGAGGAGGAAGAAATCCGAATAGTACGAATCCGCCGATAGGAACGGAGGACAGGGGAGGCAGAACTGGGGGCAGAGCCAGGGGTAGAGTTGGAGGTCGAGCCGGAGGCAGAGTCTAGCCACAGGGTACAGAGTTTGTTACCAGGGATGATCTAATGGCAGAAATGGGAAGATTGCAGGCTAGCATACAAACAATGTTTGATCGGAACCGTCATAATGAAACTGGAATATCGGATCCCGGACCGGAAGATGAAATGCCAATCACATCGACTGTTGTACCAGTACAAAGGAGGTGTGACTACAAAATGTTTTTAAGCTGTAGACCTCCAACCTACTCAGGAGACAGGGATCCAGTGAAAGCAATGAGATGGATGAAGGAAATAGAAGCCATTTTTAAGACGAGTAAGTGCGCTGATGAAGATAGAGTATTCTATGGAACCGCAATGTTAAAGGGGGATGCTTTGTATTGGTGGGAATCCTTTATTCATTCTAAAGGATCTGATATTTATTCTACCCTCTCTTGGGAAGAATTTGTGATAGCCTACAGGAACGCATTTTGTCCCCAAGCAGCCGTCAAACAACTGGAAGGGGAATTTATGAACTTACAACAAGGAAACTTATCCGTTCGAGACTACACCGCTAGCTTCCTGGAAACGTCTCGGTTCGCAGAATACTACGTTGCTACGGAGGCGATGAAGACAGAAAGGTTTATCTTCGGGCCGAACTCAGAGGTTAGAAGGCTAGTGACTGCAAAAGGACCCGATACCTTCTCAGCTGCAGTTGATGCCGCGGAGAATGTTGAACGAGATATGAGAAGAGATGCTGGCGATAAAAGTATAGGGAAGAGAAAGTGGGAAGGACCACAATACGATCCGAAGAAGTCCCGATTTCAGAGGTATGATAACCGTCCTCCGTTTCGACCAGCGGAACGACCATGTCAGAAGTGCAACCGTGTTCATCAAGGAAATTGCCAAGGTGATTTACGAGCGTGTTATAAGTGTGGGAAGACCGGGCACGTCCTTAAAGATTGTAAGGTAACGCGGTTATGTTTCTTATGCAATTCTCCGGATCACCTTCAGTCGGACTGTCCGCGGGGGAGGATACAGCAAGGTGGGTCGTCGGGCAGGCCAGCGATTGTTAAACCAGTAATACCAAGACTGGAACCGCCAGTAACCAGGGGCCGCGCATTTCAAATGACCAAGAAAGAAGCGGAGGAAACTCCGGATGTGGTCACAGGTACATTTTTAATAAACTCTACACGTGCTAAGGTGTTATTTGATTCCGGTGCAAACCGATCATTTGTGTCTCCTGCATTTGCTGCTTGCCTGTGTTTGAAACCTAAAATGCTAGAACATGCTCTATCAGTAGATACGGAAAATGATAATCAAGTGTCAGTTAAAGAAGTATTTGATGATTGCGTGATAAATATAGAGGAGTGTAGAGTTCCGATACAATTGTTTCCTATAACTTTGATAGAGTTTGACGTCGTAGTGGGAATGGACTGGTTAGCCGAGAATCAGGCTAACATAGTATGTGATAAGAAGTTAATAAATGTGGTATTACCTGAGAAGGGACCGGTAGTGATTTATGGTGATCGTAGGAATCATCAGTCTAGTCTTATATATATGATAAAAGCCCGTAAGTGTGTGAATAAGGGTTGTCAGAGTTACTTGGCTTATGTGATAGATATTAAGCCAGAGAGGAATAGGATGGAAGATATTCCTATTGTTATTGAATTCCCTGAAGTTTTCCCTGAAGACTTGAATAGTCTTCCTCCGGTTAGACAAGTGGAATTCGGTATAGACCTGATTCCTGGAGCCACTCCTGTAGCCCGTGCACCTTATCGTCTGGCACCTCCAGAGATGAAAGAGATGATGGCACAATTACAAGACCTGTCCGATAAAGGCTTCATCAGACCCAGTTCTTCACCGTGGGGAGCACCAGTGTTATTTGTGAAAAAGAAGGATGGTTCGATGAGAATGTGTATCGACTACCGAGAACTGAATAAGTGCACGATAAAGAACAAGTATGCGTTACCCCGAATTGATGACCTCTTCGATCAATTAGTTGGAGCTTGCTATTTCTCCAAGATTGATTTGAGATCCGGTTACCACCAGTTGAAAGTTAAAGAAGAAGACGTCCTAAAGACAGCCTTTCGTACAAGGTACGGCCACTACGAATTCTTAGTGATGCCGTTCGGACTGACGAACGCTCCAGCTGCCTTTATGGATTTAATGAATCGGGTATGTAAGCTGTATCTTGATAAATTCGTTATTGTATTTATTGATGATATCCTTATCTATTCCCGATCCAAAGAGGATCACGCGCAACATCTTTGTTTGGTTCTGGAGTTGCTGAAGAAAGAAAAGTTGTACGCTAAGTTCTCTAAATGTGAATTCTGGTTGCGAGAAGTTCAGTTTCTGGGGCATGTCGTTTCTGAGAAAGGTATACAAGTTGATCCGATGAAAGTGGACGCAGTTGAAAAGTGGGAACCGCCGAAGACAGCAACTGAAGTACGTAGTTTTCTGGGTTTAGCCGGCTACTATCGGAAATTTATAAAAGACTTCTCTCGTATCGCAACGCCTTTGACTAAGCTGACCCGGAAAAATCTAAAGTTTGAATGGAAAGCAGAACAAGATGAGGCATTCCGGATATTGAAAGAGAAACTGTGCAGCGCGCCGATTCTATCACTACCTGAAGGTTCTGAAGACTTTGTCGTTTACAGTGATGCGTCTAAACTGGGATTGGGTTGTGTGCTTATGCAGCGCGGAAAAGTTATAGCTTATGCTTCTCGCCAACTGAAGGATCATGAACGGCAGTATCCTACGCACGATATGGAGCTTGCTGCAGTCGTCTTCGCGTTAAAGATTTGGAGACATTATCTGTATGGTTCCAAATGTCAGATTTTTACCGATCATAAGAGTCTCCAACACCTCTTTGATCAGAAGGAACTGAATATGAGACAAAGGAGAAGGCTAGAATTGCTGAACGATTACGACTGTGAAATCCTTTATCACCCGGGAAAAGCGATTGTGGTGGCGGATGCATTGAGTCGTCAGGAAATGAGTGGAACAATAAAAGTTATTTCGCTACGAACTGAACTCCTACCCAACATATTTGACGAATTGAAGAAGTGTCAAGTGGAAGCTTATCAAGAAGAACATCTGAAATCAGAACGGTTAGTGGGGATATCAGCATTCTTAGTGAAAGATGATCGCGGATTATTATGTCTGGGAAACAGAGTGTGGGTACCTCGTTTGGGTGGTCTACGTGATCGTGTGTTACAAGAAGCTCATCAATCCCGTTTCTCTATTCACCCAGGTACAAACAAGATGTATAAAGACCTAAAGCAATTCTATTGGTGGCCGGGGATAAAAAGAGGGATTGCTCAGTATGTAGAAAGATGTGATACTTGTAAGAAAGTAAAGATTGAACACCAAAAGCCATTTGGGCAACTACAACGACTAGAAATACCAATGTGGAAGTGGGAACAGATTACTACGGATTTCATCACAAAGCTACCAAGAACACCGAAGGGATTTGATTCTATTTGGGTGATCGTCGACCGATTGACAAAGTCTGCACACTTTCTACCGATAAAGGAAACCGATTCGATGGAACGATTAGCAAAGTTGTACATTGACGAAATAGTAACTCGACATGGAATTCCAATCTCGATCATTTCTGATCGTGATAGTCGTTTTACTTCAAGATTTTGGAGAAGTTTTCAAAGGGAAATGGGGACACGGATAAGGTTAAGTACGGCGTATCATCCCCAAACAGATGGTCAGAGTGAACGAACGATACAAACTTTAGAAGATATGCTCCGGGCTTGCATTGTTGATTTTGGGGGATCATGGGATAAGCACTTACCGTTGATCGAGTTTGCATATAACAACAGTTATCATTCCAGCATTCAAGCGACACCGTTTGAAGTATTGTATGGTAGAAAATGTCGAACGCCTCTGTGTTGGAATGAAGTGGGGGAGAAACAGTTAGCAGGGCCAGAAATAGTTCAGTTAACCGCCGATAAGGTTACTCAGATTCGAGAAAGATTGAAAGTAGCTCAAGATAGACAGAAGAGCTACGCTGACCGCCGTCGAAAGCCATTGGAATTTCAAGTTGGGGATTACGTAATGTTAAAGGTTTCGCCGTGGAAAGGAGTCATTTGATTTGGACGACAAGGTAAACTTAGCCCAAGGTATATTGGACCGTTTGCAATTACAGAAAGGATCGGTGAAGTAGCTTATAGATTAGATCTTCCACCGGAATTGAGCAGAATACATAATGCGTTTCATGTATCGAACTTCCGAAAGTGTTTGGTTACTCCAGATCAGTCAGTCTCCCTACCAGAAATACAAGTCGATGAAAGACTGAATTATGTGGAAGAACCGGAAGCTATAGTTGATCATAAAGTTAAAGTGCTGCGGAACAAGGAGATTAGGCAAGTGAAAGTTCAATGGAGGCATTATAGAGGTCAGGATGCTACATGGGAATCAGAGACGGAAATGAGAACCAAATACCCTCACCTTTTTTACTAACCGAATTCCGGGACGGAATTCTTTTGAGGGGGAGATGATGTAATACCCCGGGTAAGTCTGTTAGTTAAAAATATTATTCCGTTAAATTATTTAACCTAAAAGTTTCTATTTTAAGTAAGTTAAGTAATTTTATAAGTTAAAAGGGGGTTATGGTCATTAAAGAATAGAATAGGGTTAAAAGGGTAAAACTTAGTAGATATTATCTAAAGGCAATTCAGATATTTCATAAAAATCAGATGTGCAGTGTGTGTTTTGAGAGAAAAGAAGAAGGAAGAAAGTTAAAAAGCTAGGGATCCAAATTGATGCAATTGGAAGTAAAATTAAGGTATGTTTCTTGTATGTTTTATGTCTATAATTACCAATAGGTAGTTTTTATCGAAGTAGAATAACCGATTACGCATCCAGTAGTGATTTCTGTTGATTCTGGGTCGAAAGTGGTGAAACCGACAGAGGTGTCCGGACACAATATGAAGGTGTCCGGATAGTTTTGTTGAAGGTGTCCGGGTAGTTCTTTGTCGGTGTCCGGACAAGTCTTTTTCCGGGTAAGTTCTCTTTTCTTGATTGTCCGAATGAAGTATGTTTCCGGATAGTGTCTGGATTACTTATGCTGTCCGGAAAAGGCATGCTGTCCGGAATAGTCATGCTGTCCGGAATAGTCATGCTGTCCGGAATAGTCATGCTGTCCGGAATAGTCATGTTGTCCGGATTATTGGTGTTGTCCGAAAAACTCTATTGTGTCCGGATACTTTTGCTGTTTGGCCAATTTTGAGAGTTTAGATGCTGTCGAGTATCCAGTAACCTGTATTTTGTTAACCATTAGATAGGGAGTGAATGAGGACTGACTGTCCTGTGGTCTTGACTTGAGTACGGGTTTGGGGGCAACATTTGAGGGTTTGAGTTCTTTAGAATTTTTATCCTTAGTAAGACTTATGTGTTTTATGTGGTAAAGAGATGTCTGTATCTATGTGTTACAGATCTTGTGAATTCGGGGTAAAAGGCTGAACCGGTTAAGAAGACTTGGAAACGTGTTAATAAGCAATCAGGTGAGTTTTACTTTAAAAACATTTTTAACTGGAATACGTATATGTGTGGATTGGGAATGTAATAGTTGATGATTTTTATATGAATGAAGTTTATATAAATGATTTTTAAACTAACAGGGATTCTTCTCACTTAGACCACAAGGTCTAACCCTCATTTTGTTTTAAAATATGTATTCCAGGTGGTGGATCATGTAAGAGCAAGTAATTAGAGTAACCAAGGGATGGCTTTTGTGAAGAATTATAAGAAGGAGATTTTGGCTTGTTTAGCAGTTGTATCGAAATATTAAATGTTATGTATGTAAATAGTACAAAGTTTGTAGTAGAATGGTTTCTTTTATTTGTAAAAGACTGCGGGACCGAACTTGTAATATGATGTTTCTTTTGTTATATGAATGTTATGTTACATTATGTGAATTGTTGTGTATATGGGATATGGGATGTTACACCTGTCGTCGTCTTCCTCATCTTCGTGAGATGTGGAAGGAGAGGGACGTCGAGCCCTTGCCACCTCTGCGTCAATAAAGGCCACGCTGTCTCTGTACCAACCCGTGTCCATCTCGGCGGCAGTAGGCTCAAGGCGAGCGAAAGGCAAGAGTGGTTGCTAAATATATGATAAAACATAAAAAAAATTAATAAGCGGGACTAACGTATGCAAATTGTAAACATAGTAAAAGAACTTACATGTCTAGATTCATTGAAGAACTGAACCCAAAGCGACCTACTTAGGGTAACACGCTTGTCCCAACGGGTTCTCCTAAGTACTCGGTCGTCGCGCTTGAAGAAATATCGGATTGATGCGGGAAACATCTCCAAGATCCATATCTGGAATTAGACAAGAAGAGCAAGTACGTAAAAAGAAAAGCCAAACAGTTTGTATGTATTATTAACAATTGTTATACTACGTATCTAACCTTGAAGGCGTATGTAAAACCACAAAGGTTCATCTTTGCATGTCGATCGGAGTCGCGTCTGGCTATGGCTCGGTGCAAGATTGAGTAGCAATGTGTCCAGATATGGCTACCCCACGGGTAGCTGTTAAACAGCACAAGGTCCTCGACGGCCCTAAGGACCGTCGAGGAAGCATACTGGCTATACTCACGGCCCATGAAGCCCATATCCACGATCACCACCTGTAACGTCCCAAATTTTTTTTTCCTTAAAACATATATATAAAACATCCATATATAAATAAACCATAATTCTAATTGTTCAACGCAACGGAAGGTTTTCAGTTACTAAATAACAAGGTAAAACTTGACTAAGTCTTGAAGCATTCTTCATCATGCCTTTATTCCAACGCCGACCCGGTTCTAGATTTTCTCCTTCCCCTTGCTACTACTCCCGAGTGAGTGACGACCTGGTTGCATAGTTATTTTGAAAAGGAGTTGGGTGAGCCTAGGGCCCAGTGAATTCACGGTTTTATGCATGAAAACAATATCATAACAATTTTCACAAAGCATCGTAATTTAACATGCACACGGTAAAACAATATAATTCACAAAGCTAACGGCGTTATGAGAGGTGTATAATTCACACAGCTTTGCCTGGCGGACTCACACAGCACTTCCGCGCTTACGGATCTAGACAAGCTCACACAGCATGCTCGTCTTACCACGATACACCCCCATTGCCACACAAAATATCAAGTATAAGTCATAGAAATCATGTCATGATTTTTGCATAAACAACATAATAAAATTCTCGAGAACATTAAGCATTTTTATAAAAAATATGCAACCGTTTAAAAATCACGTTAACTCACAGTACTCGTCGGAGTCCGAACCGTTCTTGAAGTTCCTCACGCGTTCCCTACAATTTACGATAACATTTAACTCGAAAGTACGACACCAAACTAAAAACCTCGAGTTAACTGATTTCGTTTCTAGACTATTATTTACCTAACGCTTCTACAACTCCTCACATAAATTTTTGGTTTGCAACTAAATAATGTATATTTATATACATACATATATATATATATATATATATATCTATATCTATATTTTTTCTTGAAACCCCATATGGGTTTATCTAACCCACTATTAACTCCATTTATTATTACATGCCATACATGTATATATATATATATATATGTGTGTAAGTTTGTGTGTACACATAATCCAGGATACCATATGGGTTTCGATAGACCCTTAAAGACATCTCTTTTGCATGCTTGACTTATATATATATATATATAACCATGAAGCCTCCATATGCATATGATTTGTATAAACGTCTTCAAACACCCATTTATCATATACATATATTTAAGCATTCTGTCGTGATATATATATATATCAACCTACTGGATTCCAAACTCAATATCTCCATGCTACATATATGTATACACATATGCATAATTCTTTTCTTTACAACTCTTACGTTCATACATCGAAGACCGGTGGTTGAGACCACTTTATTGAGACCACAATCATCTCGTCGAGGGTCTAGGATATTTATACGAAATGAACGAAACTGATCGAGTAAAGAAAGCACTTACCGATGAGTAACGAAACCGTTGCGATTTACCGAACCGTCACCACCCTTTACTTATCTTAGACGAGTTTCTTCTCTCGTTTTTGCACCATGATTGCAACCCTCACTTACCTTTATATACATGATGATTTGGATGGTTTCGTAACAAAAGGAAGGATGAAGAGTCTAGGTTTTAAATGAACATAAATTTCCATCAATTCACCCATCGTTTGAATTGCTTGAGAATTCAATTACATCCAAAATTTCAATTATAAACCCTTCATTTCTCTTGCTTTTACACAATAAGCTCCTTATCTTTAATTTTTTTTTGTTTATTACAAACTTCCCCCCTTAACAAAATTTCGTCCTCGAAATTTGTCCTATGCAAATAAATGAGGGTATTTCAATCTCATCTCCTTCTCGAGTTCCCACGTTGCCTCTGGACCTTTATGATGTCTCCATTGAACTTTAACGAGGGCAATCTCTTTGTTTCTTAGTTTCCTTACTTTCCTATCAACGATAGCTTCCGGTTCCTCAATGTAGCTCAAGGTTTTGTCCACCTTCACATCCTTAAGAGTTACCTCAGCACTTTCATCAGCCAGACACTTCCTTAGATTTGACACGTGGAACGTGTTATGAATGCCTTGAAGTTCTTCAGGAAGCTCCAACTTATAGGCAACCTCACCTACTCTTCCAGTTATCTTATAAGGGCCAATATAACGAGGATTTAGCTTTCCTCTCTTTCCAAAACGAACCACACCTTTCCATGGTGAGATCTTGAGCATAACTTTGTCCCCAACTTGAAATTCTATCGGCTTCCGTCTTTTGTCAGCATAACTTTTCTGTCTGTCTTGAGCTATTTTCAACCTTTCCCTTATCTGGTTTATCTTATTGGTAGTTTGCTGAACTATCTCAGGTCCAGCCAATTGTCTTTCGCCTACCTCATTCCAACACAGTGGTGTTCGACACTTCTTTCCATACAAAACTTCATATGGTGCAGCTTGGAGGCTAGCGTGATAGCTGTTGTTATAGGCAAACTCTATTAATGGAAGATGACTCTCCCATGATCCTGGGAAATCGATAGCACATGCTCGCAACATATCCTCCAGGGTTTGAATGGTCCTCTCGCTTTGACCATCCGTTTGCGGGTGATATGCTGTACTTAGCTTTACCTGTGAACCCAATTCCCTTTGAAAGCTTTGCCAAAATCTAGAGGTAAATCGACTGTCTCTATCAGAGATTATTGATGATGGAACACCATGCCGAGTCACAATCTCATCTATATAGAGTTTAGCTAGTCTTTCCATCGAGTATGTCTCCTTAATTGGCAGAAAATGTGCTGACTTGGTGAGTCTATCAACGATTACTCATATAGCATCATAACCCTTTGGTGTCCTTGGCAACTTTGTCACAAAGTCCATTGTGATTTGATCCCACTTCCACATAGGAATTTCCAAGGGTTGCAACTTACCATACGGTCGTTGGTGTTCAACTTTAACTTTCAGACATGTCAAGCACCTTTCGACATAATGAGCTATGTCCTTCTTCAACCCTGGCCACCAGTAACATTGGCGAAGATCTCGATACATCTTATTGTTTCCTGGATGGATAGAATACCGAGATTTATGAGCTTCGTCTAACACTCGGTTACGAAAGTCGCCCAAGCGAGGAACCCAAATTCTACCCTTATAGCTTTTTAATCCTTGATTGTTAACTTCAAGAAGGGAAACAACCCCTATCATTCTTTCAGCCTTCAAATTTTCTTCGGTTAGAGCTTCTTCCTGAACTTTCTTGAGTTCATCAACCCAACCAGGAGTCACCTCCATCCGCATTGCTTTAATCCTTATACGATCACTCCTTTCTTTGCGACTCAGTGCGTCAGCCACCACATTTGCCTTCCCGGGATGATACAAAATTTCACAGTCATAATCCTTCAGCAACTCCATCCACCTTTGTTGTCTCATGTTCAATTCTTTTTGATCGAACAAATACTTTAGACTCTTGTGATCAGTATAGATTTGACACTTCACCCCGTATAAGTAGTGTCTCCAGATTTTCAATGCAAACACCACCGCTGCCAATTCCAAGTCATGCGTTGGATATCGCTTCTCATGATCCTTTAATTGGCGAGATGCATATGCTATAACTTTCCCTTGTTGCATTAATACACATCCAAGTCCTAACTTGGATGCGTCACTGTAAACTACAAACCCTTCGGTTCCTTCTGGTAAGGTCAATATCGGTGCGGTACTCAACTTTTCTTTCAAGACTCTAAATGCCTCTTCTTGAGTTGGTTTCCATTCAAACTTTACGCCTTTCTTTGTTAGTGCTGTCAATGGTGTTGCGATCCGCGAAAAGTCTTGAATGAACCTTCTGTAATAACCTGCTAATCCCAAGAAACTCCGTACCTCGGACGGGGTCCTTGGTGGTTCCCACTTCTTTATAGCATCCACCTTGGTCGGATCCACTTTTATTCCTTCATGGGTCACCACATGCCCTAGAAATTGAACCTCACGGAGCCAAAACTCACACTTAGAAAATTTCGCATACAGTTTTTCTTGTTTTAGCAAACTCAAAACCGCTCGGAGGTGTTGCTCGTGCTCCTTTTCAGTGCGTGAATAAATCAAAATATCGTCGATGAAAACGATGACGAACTTATCTAGATAGGGTTTACATACCCTATTCATCATATCCATAAAAGCTGCAGGTGCATTTGTTAACCCAAATGGCATCACCAGAAATTCGTAATGCCCATATCTAGTCCTGAAAGCTGTCTTTGGCACATCCTCCTCCCGGACCTTCAACTGATGGTAACCTGATCGTAGATCAATCTTCGAGAAGTAATTGGCACCCTGAAGTTGATCGAAAAGATCATCAATCCTTGGCAGAGGGTACCTATTCTTTACCGTTACTTTGTTAAGCTCACGATAGTCGATGCACATTCGCATCGTACCGTCCTTTTTCTTAACAAATAACACAGGCGCTCCCCAGGGAGAAGTGCTAGGGCGTATAAAACCCTTGTCTAATAATTCTTGCAATTGGGACATCATCTCCTTCATTTCCGATGGTGCCAGACGGTAGGGTGTTCGAGCGATAGGTGCGGCTCCAGGTACCAGATCAATTTGAAACTCTACATGTCTCTCGGGTGGTAGACCTGTCAGATCATCTGGAAAGACTTCAGGAAACTCTCTTACAACGGCAATGTCTTCAATACTCTTTTTCTCCTTCTTAGCATCTATCACGTATGCCAAATAGCTCTGACATCCCTTTCTTACACATCTTCTTGCCTTTACCAAAGAAATCATACTGGATTTCCTATTTCTTCTATCTCCGTATATAACTACGGTTCCACCATCGGGTGATTCAATTTGGATGATCTTTTTGTTGCACATAATCCTTGCCTGGTTTTTAGCTAGCCAATCCATTCCAATTATTATATCAAATTCCCCCATGGTCATAGGGAGTAGTTTTAATGGGATCGAACGTCCGTCTATTTGAATATTGCAATCATCGTATTCTTTTCTAATAACCACCCAATTATCATTGGCGGTTTCTACTTCTAAGGCCGAACTTAAAGGCTTGGGCTCTCTATGCAAGTAATCACAGAATGTAGTAGACACAAAAGAACGATTTGCTCCAGAATCAAACAGTACCCTAGCATGCACAGAGTTGACCAGAAAAGTACCTGTCACCACGTCAGGTGTATCCTCGGCCTCTGTTGCCGTCATTTGGAAGACTCTTCCCTTTGGCTTTGTTGTTTCAGAACGTTTTTCCTCCCATTTACCATTTCGACTTCCGCCCTGACCTGAGGCATACTCATTCTTTTGCTGAGGACAATTTGCTTGTATATGGTTGGGTGACTTACAGGTAAAACATAGTCGTTCCCTCCTTTCAACCTTGCAATCTTGAGATAGGTGTCCTGGCCTCCCACACCGGTAACACACCCTTGGTTTAATCAAACATTCTCCTTTGTGCATACGGTTGCATCTAGGACATGGTTTGACAGTTTGTCCTTGCCACGATTTCCTTTCTGGACCCGAGAACCTTGACTTTTTGATTTCATTGCTTGTACCTTCCCATTTCCTCTTTATCTGGCCTCGCTCAGTCTCTTGACGGTTCTTTTCTTTTTCTCTAACTTCTGCTGCGTTCACTGCATCCTGGAATGTGGTTGGGTTCATAGTGAGAACAAACTCTCGAATGGATGCTTTTAACCCCCAGATGTACCGTTCAGCTCGCCTTTCCTCGGTCGACACATAATGCTCGGCAAATCTGGCTTTTTCAGTAAAGCTAGTTGTATACTCCCCCACTGTCATAGTTCCCTGTTCTAACCTTAAAAATTCCTCTTCCAGTTGCTTCACCGCTGAGCGTGGACAGAATTTATTGTTGAATAGTACCTTAAAGTCATCCCATGTCATTCTAGCCACCGCCTCGTCGCCCTTTAAGTTACAGACTACCTCCCACCAGGAAAGGGCTTCTGATTTGAGCATTGCCGACCCATAGGTCACCTTGTCTTCTTCTGCACATTTGCTGATTTTGAATACGACTTCTGTTTCCCGTATCCATCTCATCGCCTTCACTGGGTCACAATCACCTTGAAAAGGTTGTGGTTTACAGGCCATGAAGTTCTTATAACTGCATCCTCTTTGTCCTGCACCCCTGCCGATAGGACTTACTGGTCTTGACCTGTTGCTTGAATCATTAATATCTTCCCTTTGGCTGCTTATCACCCTATCTTCCTGATTTTTCAATTCAGCCTCTCGCACCTGGGCTATAACCATGGGTAACGCAGCTTGCAAAGCTTTTGTTACCTCCTGAGCGATGATGTCTACAGGAGTTTCCATGGTGGCTTGGGTACGCCCTCGTCCCCTTCCTCGACCTCGACCTCTTCCAGATGCAGAACTTGCTTGCACAGAGGGTTCAGGTTCATTCGGCACTGCCTGACTTCTACCTCGTCCTCTTCCCCTTCCCCGACCTCGTCCTCGTGTGCTAGCGGTCCTTGCAACCGCAGCAGATGCTGGTTGGGTTTCACGTACATTTGGGGTAGCCCCTATTGGTGGCGGTTCTACCGCATCAGGTGTAACTGATGCCGTTCTTACCGATCGTCGTGACATCTTTGCTGTATGCGATGAAAACTTACATTTATAAGCATATTTTAATCCATTTATAACCTAATTATCTCCTAAGTTCAACATTTGCATAATAGAATTAAACACCAAATGTTATTCATTCAAAAGATGTTTCAGTACATAAGTCCTTTGCATCATGTGCCAAACCGGCTAATACATAAACCCAAAATAAGGCAAAATTGGCCAAGTTCAAACCACTAAACATTCAAAACACTTTATTAAGACAAAAGTACTTAAAGATAACTATTCATCTCCTCGCTCTCTCAGTCAAGGCATATCCATAGGATAGTGAGTGATCCTAACAAATTCTTCATACGTGTTCTCTGGGCGGTACTCCCAAAGAAATCCCAAGTTTGGACCTTGTTGAAACTGACGTGCCCAATCCGAAAAATACCCTCGGATCAAACCTACATACTCCGAGGCCGCTTTCCGATAGTAGCGCGCTCGATCCCCCAATCGCTTCTTCCAAGTCCGGACAGCTATCCTCCTCTCCCACTCTAATGCCACACACTTCCATGCCATGTCGTGGTTGTCTTTCCAAAGCTCATCATTTTCACTCAACACCTTATTCATCTCACTTCCTAACTTAACATGTTCTTCTTGTAAGTTGCTCAGCCACCCTCCGACTTTGACATTTTCCTTTTGAACCCTCGTCAATTCAGTTTTTAACTCAGTAATCTCTCCTTGCAAGTTTGCTACATTCTCTTCCAAGTCCTCACGAGTAGGCGTACTTGGGGTGTACTCCACATGAGTTTCCTCCGATGGGTCATAGGAAGAATTCTCCACCGGGTTGGGTTGAGATGATTCGACCCTTTGGTCACTCGAGTTGCCCTTGGAATGGCTCCTCTCACTTCTAGGGTGTCTACTAGTGCGGCTGGAACTAGCGTGGTCGTGTTGTCCAACTCCACCTCTTGGGCCTAATCCAGCAGCTACCGCGCGGCTTCCGGCCCTGCCTCTTCCACGACCAATACGCCTAGTCGTCTTGGTGTACACCATTTTCCTACAAGCCGCAATAATGAACCTATAAATTTTCGGTACATTGTCAAAACTTAAAATAGACTATAACTTTTACATCTCCCATCAGTTTAAGCTTAGGCTAAAATAACCTATTTCTCTTAAACTAAGGCTCTGATACCACTTGTAACGTCCCAAATTTTTTTTTCCTTAAAACATATATATAAAACATCCATATATAAATAAACCATAATTCTAATTGTTCAACGCAACGGAAGGTTTTCAGTTACTAAATAACAAGGTAAAACTTGACTAAGTCTTGAAGCATTCTTCATCATGCCTTTATTCCAACGCCGACCCGGTTCTAGATTTTCTCCTTCCCCTTGCTACTACTCCCGAGTGAGTGACGACCTGGTTGCATAGTTATTTTGAAAAGGAGTTGGGTGAGCCTAGGGCCCAGTGAATTCACGGTTTTATGCATGAAAACAATATCATAACAATTTTCACAAAGCATCGTAATTTAACATGCACACGGTAAAACAATATAATTCACAAAGCTAACGGCGTTATGAGAGGTGTATAATTCACACAGCTTTGCCTGGCGGACTCACACAGCACTTCCGCGCTTACGGATCTAGACAAGCTCACACAGCATGCTCGTCTTACCACGATACACCCCCATTGCCACACAAAATATCAAGTATAAGTCATAGAAATCATGTCATGATTTTTGCATAAACAACATAATAAAATTCTCGAGAACATTAAGCATTTTTATAAAAAATATGCAACCGTTTAAAAATCACGTTAACTCACAGTACTCGTCGGAGTCCGAACCGTTCTTGAAGTTCCTCACGCGTTCCCTACAATTTACGATAACATTTAACTCGAAAGTACGACACCAAACTAAAAACCTCGAGTTAACTGATTTCGTTTCTAGACTATTATTTACCTAACGCTTCTACAACTCCTCACATAAATTTTTGGTTTGCAACTAAATAATGTATATTTATATACATACATATATATATATATATATATCTATATCTATATTTTTTCTTGAAACCCCATATGGGTTTATCTAACCCACTATTAACTCCATTTATTATTACATGCCATACATGTATATATATATATATATATATATATATATATGTGTGTGTGTAAGTTTGTGTGTACACATAATCCAGGATACCATATGGGTTTCGATAGACCCTTAAAGACATCTCTTTTGCATGCTTGACTTATATATATATATAACCATGAAGCCTCCATATGCATATGATTTGTATAAACGTCTTCAAACACCCATTTATCATATACATATATTTAAGCATTCTGTCGTGATATATATATATATCAACCTACTGGATTCCAAACTCAATATCTCCATGCTACATATATGTATACACATATGCATAATTCTTTTCTTTACAACTCTTACGTTCATACATCGAAGACCGGTGGTTGAGACCACTTTATTGAGACCACAATCATCTCGTCGAGGGTCTAGGATATTTATACGAAATGAACGAAACTGATCGAGTAAAGAAAGCACTTACCGATGAGTAACGAAACCGTTGCGATTTACCGAACCGTCACCACCCTTTACTTATCTTAGACGAGTTTCTTCTCTCGTTTTTGCACCATGATTGCAACCCTCACTTACCTTTATATACATGATGATTTGGATGGTTTCGTAACAAAAGGAAGGATGAAGAGTCTAGGTTTTAAATGAACATAAATTTCCATCAATTCACCCATCGTTTGAATTGCTTGAGAATTCAATTACATCCAAAATTTCAATTATAAACGCATCGGCGTCGCTTAGGGCACTAAGGCCCTCTTTCATCATGTCCCGGGCTGCCTTCAGCTTCAAACGAGATGCTGAAATGCCCCAAACCCTAGGAACGAAGGAGCAGTCTGCTAAGGGAGGAAGGGGGGAGCCTCTCCAAAACGTAGTCCTGTAATTAGACAGAACTCACGATGCCCAAAATGCAATCGATTGCCGAAGAAATCAAAATGCATCTCCTCCGGCTCAGCGTTGGCGTCCTCGACCTCCAACTGTAGAAACATGTATACTAGCGTAGGGTCGCCAGCAGAGTAAGACACATCCATCCATGGCCCGAACGGTGTCCCTCTAAAGATAACCTCAAGGGTATCCGCGCGATCACCTAATCCCCTAAAGCGGTTTCTTAAGTCCTCGATGTAGGCAACTTTGCACTTTAGCGTCAAGTCGATGTTAAAGAAATCCCTCTACATAGTCATTCACAGATGTTATAGTTAGTGTTATATATAAATGTTGCGGTTTATTTTATTTCAACGTATAATAGTGTTATAAATAGATAAAGTGCGGTTTATTTTATTTCAACGTATAATAGTGTTATATATAGATGTTGCGGTTTATTTTATTTCAACATATAATAGTGTTATAAATAGATAAAGTGCGGTTTATTTTATTTCAACATATAATGGTGTTATAAATAGATAAAGTGCGGTTTATTTTATTTCAACGTATAATAGTGTTATAAATAGATAAAGTGCGGTTTATTTGATTTCAACTTATAATAGTGTTATATATAGATGTTGCGGTTTATTTTATTTCAACATATAATAGTGTTATAAATAGATAATGTGCGGTTTATTTTATTTCAACATATAATAGTGTTATAAATAGATAAAGTGCGGTTTATTTTATTTCAACGTATAATAGTGTTATATATAGATGTTGCGGTTTATTTTATTTCAACATATAATAGTGTTATAAATAGATAAAGTGCGGTTTATTTTATTTCAACGTATAATAGTGTTATATATAGATGTTGCGGTTTATTTTATTTCAACATATAATAGTGTTATAAATAGATAAAGTGCGGTTTATTTTATTTCAACGTATAATAGTGTTATATATAGAGGTTGCGGTTTATTTTATTTCAACGTATAATAGTGTTATATAAAGATGTTGCGGTTTATTTTATTTCAACGTATCATATTGTTATATATAGATGTTGCGGTTTATTTTATTTCAACGTATCATAGTGTTATATATAGATGATGCGGTTTAGGGACCCTAGTTGTCATTCTTAAAAGTTTAGGGACCTAATTGGCATTCTTAAAAGTTTAGGGACCTAAATTGTCATTCTTAAAAGTTTAGGGACCTAAGTTATCATTCTTAAAACCGTAGGGACCTAAGTTGTCATTCTTAAAAGTTTAGGGACCTAATTGGCATTCTTAAAAGTTTAGGGACCTAAATTGTCATTCTTAAAAGTTTAGGGACCTAAGTTGTCATTCTTAAAACCGTAGGGACCTAAGTTAACATTTTTTTTATAAAAAAACACATTCTTAACAATTTTTTTTATAAAAACACACTCTTAACAATTTTTTTTATAAAAAACACATTCTTAACATTTTTTTATAAAAACACACTATTTAGAATTATTTTTATAAAAACAATCTCTTAACAATAGTGTTATATATAGATTCTTAACAATTTTTTTATAAAAACAGACTTTTAATAATTATTTTTATAAAAACACACTCTTAACAATTTTTTATAAAAAAACACATTTTTAACAATTTTTTATAAAAACACATTCTTAACAATTTTTTTATAAAAACACACTCTTAACAATTTTTTTATAAAAAAACATATTCTTAACATTTTTTTTTATAAAAACACACTATTTAGAATTATTTTTATAAAAACAATCTCTTAACAATTTTTTTATAAAAAACATTCTTAACAAGTTTTTTTTTTTATAAAAATACATTCTTAACAATTTTTTTAAAAAAACACACTTTTAAGAATTATTTTTATAAAAACACACTCTTAACAATTTTTTATAAAAAAACACATTTTTAATAATTTTTTATAAAATCACATTCTTAACAATTTTTTTATAAAAACACACTCTTAACAATTTTTTTATAAAAAAACACATTCTTAACATTTTTTTTAGAGTAAAGTTCACTTTTGGTCCTTAAAGTATGTCAATTTCAACGGATTTCGTCCTTAAAGTTTATTTTTTGAGAAAAGACCTTGACCTATCATACTTTCTCTCGCTTTTGGTCCAAATGACTCACACCGTTTAAATCTTGCCGTTAGTACCCACACACGTGCATCTCACATGAGGGTATTATGGTCATTTTACCTTATTTAATTTATTTTACTATTTTTTAATTAATTATAATTTTTGGTTCTTGAACATTCATCTTCTTCAAGAAGATTAGGATGAACATCAAGAACATTCATCTTCTTGAACATTCATCTTTTTTTAATTAATTAAACCCATATTTAAAAAAACTAAATCAAACCTTGATTTAAACAATCTAAATTAATATCAAATTTAGTATTGAAAACAAATGAGAGATTGAGAGAGAAAGAGTGATCTAGAGAAGAGAAGGAGAAGAGATCTAAGAGATCGAGATCTGAGATCTGCACAACAAACACAAATCGAGAGAAGAGATATGCGAGTTGCACAATAACATAGATATGAGAGATCGAGAGAGAGAAGAGGTGAAATGGCGAAGAAGAAGCTAGGACGCCCGCCTAGGGTTCCGGCAAAATCGCCGGAGAAGATGAAGTCACCGGAGAGGATGAAGTCGCCGGCCAACCTATTTCGTCCCTGTCGATCTGGTTCGTCTTCTTTTTCTCTAGATCTGGTTCTTCTTCTTCTTCTTCTCTCCATCTGGTTCTTTTTCTTTAGATATAGTTCTTCTTTTTCTTTAGATCCAGTTCTTCTTCTCTCCATCTGATTTGTTCTTTGGATTGGATTGGATTTGGATTTATGATAGGAATTTTTGTTTTGGTGCTTCATGTTGTTTGCTTCCTCCGTTGGCCATTATTTTACACCTTGCGATGATTTCTGCTTCAAAACAATAGTCGCATTTAGTGTAGAAATGTTTGTAATTAAGATGGCGATGGTGGTGGTGATATCGCTCCCACTGATATTGTTCTCAGTGATGCTTGGCGTTGGGTGCTATTTTGTAGGAAGAGCAAGAGGAAGACAAGATATCAGAACTCATGCACAAACCTTTGGGGTTCCCATTGCTCCTCCTAATGTCGATCCTTCTTCTTCTTCTAAACCCAAAATTGCAGAGATGGTCTGATGGATGAGATCTTCATATATAATTTGGAGTTAATTAATTGTTGGTTCTGAGGTCATAAAACATTTGATTTGTATGTAAATTGGTTTGATGTGCAGACTGTTTTGGTTGGAAATTGGAATTGAATTAATTTTATCTTTGAATAATTGTTTGTGTTGTTTGGTAGATATGAGTTATGGAATTCGGTTTCAACCAAATTTTCTGCCATTAACAAAAGAACCAACTTCAAATCACGAATTAATAACGGAAGTTTACAAACCACGCCCTAGATTCAAGAAGATGAATGTTCTTGATGTTCATCCTAATCTTCTTGAAGAAGATGAATGTTCAAGAACCAAAAATTATAATTAATTAAAAAATGGTAAAATAAATTAAATAAGGTAAAATGACCATAATACCCTCATGTGAGATGCACGTGTGTGGGTACTAACGGCAAGATTTAAACGGTGTGAGTCCTTTGGACCAAAAGCGAGAGAAGGTATGATAGGTCAGGGTCTTTTCTCAAAAAATAAACTTTAAGGACGAAATCCGTTGAAATTGACATACTTTAAGGACCAAAAGTGAACTTTACTCTTTTTTTTTTATAAAAACACACTTTTAAAAATTATTTTTATAAGAACACACTCTTAACAATTTTTTTATAAAAACACATTGTTAACAATTTTTTTATAAAAAAACACATTCTTAACATTTTTTTTATAAAAACACACTTTTAAGAATTATTTTTATAAAAACACACTCTTAACAATTTTTTTATAAAAATACTCCTATAACAACATACACATTATAACATACAAATATCACATTCAAACATAAAACTATACATATCATATATCTTAAAAATGTTAAACATAGAACATATTCAAATATAACAAAAGTTATAAACACTCTAACAACATACAAATCATATATCTTAACTTAAAATAACATACAAAAAATAACAAAAAACAGAAAGAAAACATACCACAGAGGTAATACGAGACATCTTCACAAAACTCGAACGTGTTCCACACGACAAAATTGAGAGAGTGGGAGAAAATTGAGAGAGAGTTTAAAAATTTTGAGAGTGTTATTAAAAAAATAAGTGTCGGCCGAATTGGTCCCCCCCACCCTTTATATAGTGCGGCCAAGATAGAAAAAATTAGGGTTTTGGTCTTCAATTAATTTTTAGGGTAAACCCTGGGCCGACGCGTGGCAGGTTAGCCTGCGATCGCGGGTTCTCAACACGGGCAGGGACTAAAACTGCCAACACGGGCATTCTTGAGGGGGGGGGGGAAGCTGGGCCGTGGGCATTCTTGAGGGACCAACGCGGGCAAAGTGGGCAAACCTGGGTGACACGTGGGCCTGGGGCCCGCGATCGCGGGGCCCACCGCGACTTTTTGGGGCATTTTGGTAAGATGGAAGAGATTTGTGGCATTTCAGTAACAAGATGTTTGACTTTTGGCATTTTAATTAATTTTCCTGTTATTTAACTTAGTTATATCATATCATATTATTTTTATTTTTATTTTCATTTTTTCTTATTTTATTATATTTTGAAGTTTTGTTTATAAGAAATACAACGCCAGATAATCAAACTCATGTAAAATTAATAAACGTCAAATGTTTCTAACAATATAATAGTTATAGTGATAATTTTTTTTTCCTAAGGGGTCATCATTCGAGCAAGTATACCAAAAACTTACTTGTTTGTTTTTCAAGATTTTTAGAATTAACCGAGGTATACACAAATTGTCCTGAACATCCGTATTTATAAAAAAAACTTAACAAATCTTTCACTAAAATATTTTCACGAATGATTAATTACTTAAAAAGTTTTTTTTTTGATAAGGTTTATCTAAGCTTTGCCTGAACTACATCCTTGGCAATTTGAAAACAAACAAACAAAGCGGCCGTCTGAGACTAAGTCTGTCCACAGAATGCTGACGCCTGAACTCGAACCCGAGATGGATGGGATATTCCACCACATCCCCCAAGCCCTTGCCAACACGCCACTACCCTTGTGGTTAAAAGTTAAAATACTTATTTAAAGCAAAAGTAGAAAAAGACTTTAAATCATCATCTATACTCCTTTATAAAAAGAATAGTGAGTAGTTATTTTCAACATACGGTTTTTCTAAACTACAATTTTTTTAAACCACTACTTTCTAAACACTTAACTTTCTAAACATTCAGTTTTTTCTAACCCCACGATCAATGGCAGCAGTTCCCCCTGGCTCATGACACGCCCTCTCCCTCCCGTCTTCTTCTCCACAAAATCAAGTGTCTCGCTTCTGATAATCCTCAAATGGCTCCTGCTTTTCTCTCAAACCCCGTTCACTCCTCTACACTACGACTCTTTGCCTACGCTCCGCCCTCCAAGGCTCCTCCAAGGCGAACGCAGATGGACTCAAATCAGTTTCTTCAAGGGTTTCTTCTTCTCAGAAAATGATTTTGGTTTCTGTTGGATTTTGGTCTGATCGATTTTGGTCTAATCAATTTTCGCTCTGATCGATTTTTGGTTTAATCGATTATTTTCTTATTTCCTCAAAGTTCGATTGCTTTTTTCAAGGTAAGCTCGAATGCTTCTGGTTGCTTGATTGATTTTATGGTCTGTATGGATTTAAACCCTAACATCGTCTTTTGATTTCTTTTATCGATTTGGTCTGTATCGATTTAAACTCTAACATCCGCTTTGTTCTTCTTGGCTTCGATCCAATCAAAAAGCCAGAGGTTCAATTTTTAATTTTTGTTTATTGTTTTATGTGTATTTTGATAATCGATTAATGTGTTTTGTAGCTTATAATTGTATGATGCTTTTGTTGTTGGATTTTACCCCTTTTAGCACACTATTGTTCGTTTGCTTGAAGTTTAACTGATCCTGAACGTGTATCTGGAGAAATTCATACCTGAACCTAATGCTTGGTTTAATTTTGAATTATATTTGCAGGTTTTCCGGAAGCTTGTTGATGGCAGTGGGGTTGATGCTTGTCACTATGGTCCCAATTGCACTCTTGTTATTGTTGATAAGATTGCCTATGTAAATCTAATTTCTTGATTACTTCATTTTGTATTTTCATGTTTTTACTTGTCAACTTTAGGCTTCATGCGTTGTGTTGGAGTGGTTCTTGTTTGTTTATGTTTGTGTCATTACATTGTGTGTTTTATGTTGCAGGATGATCCGATATGTGTTGCTGCTAGGCGAGATGGAAAGATATTAGTATCTGGCCTTTGGGTTGATCATAGTTTTGATGTGGGAGTACCTGTGGATACAACCTCGGTTAGTACGTCAATCCAATTCGCATTCGTGTGGTTGCACCCTCCAGCATATATACACAAAATTAGTTTTTAGAATTTTTTTGAGAAATAGAAAAGGGATGGTTGCTTATTATATGATGTTCCTAGGAGGTAAAAAGTGCCAACAACAACTCTTATTGTTGTTTCAATCTTGAATTGCTTAACTTTGTACAAGATTAATTTATTGGTTGTAATTGATCGTCTAGCTTACTCTTGTTGATAATGTTGATCAATGCAATAAACGTGCTAAACTTCGATTTCTTCTTTCAAGGTAAGCTCGAATGCTTCTGGTTGCTTGATTGATTTTATGGTCTGTATGGATTTAAACCATAACATGGTCTTTTGATTTCTTTTATCGATTTGATTCTGATCGATTCTGGCCTAAGGTTTGTGCCACGAATTCTTTTTATGGGTTTCAATTCATGGTCTATATCGATTTATGAAATTTATGGGTTTCGATTCCTTTTCCATTGTTTTCTACTTCTTTGCTTATGTATGTAACCATGGTTATATTGAGCTCATGTAACAATGTTATACTTGATTTGGCTTTAATCATGGTTTATTGGTCGGGCATAGTCTGAAAAACTCCCATGGCCCAGTTAGGCGCACAAGATCTCAAACCATATAATTTATGGTTTGCAATTGGGTATGTGGAACCTGGTGTATTCGTTATGTTTTTTAGTCTTGTGCAGAAGAACGGAGTTTGGAGACATTGATGAAAAAGCTTGACTGTGTTGGAAAAATCCTTAAAGAAAGTTTGGATTTCAAGGGCATGTGAGATGGTATCAAATCTTGGTGATAAAATGTTGTCTTCTTTAGATGTATGCGCCTTCATCCTTCAGTTTTCAATTGTAAGTCTCTTGCTGTTTTCTGTTTTACCAAGTTCTAATAAACTGTATGCAACTTTAAATGTTTGTTTGGTGAACCTTCCTGTTTGCTTATGGTGGTAAGTTTCCTGGAAAAAACCACCACATAAAGCCTTAATATTGCTTTTGTTTTTTACTAATAGGTGGTATTGACTTGAAATTTAGTGGGTTTAATTCTTTTGTTTTCGGGTAAAACACCACACGTTAAGCGTGTTGTAAGTTTTTTTCTTGATGTAACTATACAAAATGAAGTAGAGTTGCATTTATTATGTTATTGTGGTTGGGAGAATGGTGATCCGATGGTTTAAGTTTCTTGAATTTTAGTTATTATGATTAAGTTTCTTAAATTTTACTTACCGGGAAAGTGACACCCGACTAGCATTTGATTTTTAAGTTTCTTAATTTTGGTTCAACTCCAACCACTATGGTCCTTGCAAACAGGATAAGCGAATAAAACAATGGAGGCTTGCTTTACGTAAAATAAGTGGATGCTAAGAAATATAAACATGTGCTTGTGGTTCAATTTTTAGTAATGTGCTATATATTTGGTTTTTGTGTAGCCAGGAATTTGCATCGAATCATGTATAATTGCTCTCAGTTTTACATTTTTTAATTATATTGCAAGTGGTTGTCTTGTCGAAGTACAAACCTTTTGGTTTCTATGATATAATAGTTTTTTGTTGTATAGTGCTGGAAATTGTTGTTACTATTAACAAGTTATTGAATTTGGCAGTGGATGATTTGCTGAAACAAGAAACAGGAGCTGATGCAAAAGAATTGTAGGGATATTGTTGTTTTTATTCACCAAATTGAGTTGAGGTGCAAGTGTACAAGTGCTTGTGTTTTTTATTTGTGTGAACACAATATCAATTATTACTTTGTTGTTTATGTTCTTAGTCTTTAACATCATAAGTAAGAGTGGTTAATTTAGCTCCTGCAGATTAATTATGCTAATGGATTTTGAAGCTATAGATGTATTTAGGTTCTCTAAGTTGATAAGAACTTATTTCATATGGATATAGAAGCAGCTGAATGTGGGTTTGTTCATTTACTACTATTGGGCTTTTTCATAATAGTTTAATATTTTATTGCATCTTAATTGTAAGATTGGCATGGACCACACCCCTTTGATGTGTGAGTTGTAACACATGTTTTTTTTTAATTTTCATATTTTTAATTCTTTTAGAAATGAAGTGTTATTAAATCTGGTTTTAAAGAACCATGAACTCTATTCTCTAAATGCATATCTATTCTATCTTATTAAAAGAATAGTGACAGTTTTTTTTCAAGAAAACAGCTTTTCAAGCTTACAATTGTTTAAGCTTGATGTACAACTTTCTGCAGCATCGAAATTGGTTTTTCAAGATTACTGCTCCTTTCAGTTTTTTCTAACCCCACGATCAATGGCAGCAGAGAAGATTGATATCCCGCCGCATTGCGCGAGCACGATGACTAGTTTATTTAAGAGTAAATTACATTTTTGGACCGTGTGGTTCCGACTCACCATTAACTCTAGTCCTGCTATTAAATTAATTACAGTTTTGATAACTATGATTGCTAGTTTCTTTTGATTTTTGTTTGTTAAAAAATTCCGTTAAATTCAAGGGCATTTTGGTATTTTTATTATTTCCTTTATTTTTAATAAAAATTAAACAAAAAAAGCCATTTTACAAAAATTAAAATAAGTCACGACATTTTGTGCCGCCACCCTCTCCGACATTACCCTTCCCGTCCGATCATCTTCTCCGGCTTCCCCTTGACCTCTGGTCATCTCCTCCATCGCCACTATAAATCTTCATCTGTCCACCACATGGGAAAATATGGGTTTTCCACACATAGAAAACACTGTTTAGTGGTGGGAGAACACCGTTTGGATTTTCCACATGGATCGAAAATTTGGATCCCTTTCCGTGAACTCTGACACCCCACCTCCGACTGACCTGGTATTTGTGGCCTTCATCTCTCTTTTATCTCTGGCCAACGCTCACCACCACAAAACCTCAACTGGATCTCCCTCCAGCACCATGATCTCACCTCCCACCCAACTCCATCACCGATCTGCACACACCCCATCTCCCACTTTGCACCAATGATCTACCCCCCCCCCCCCCCCCCCCAACACACACACACGCATTGTTTACAATCGATATCAAGACACAAAAAATCAGAATCCAAACCCAAAGATGAAGTCGATTTAAACATAATCTTTTCTTAAAGAAGCAACTGGAATCACAGCACATCTCTACTTGCTAGAAGCACAGTAAAACACCCAAACTGAGGATATTATTGATCTCTATAGGTGAGGAAATACTTCCCTACTAAACTTCATTTTTAACAAGAATATCCCCTTCGCAACAAGCTAGGTAATAGACAATTTTTGACCAGGGGCGGACGATGATATAGAATTAGGGGGAGCACCGAATATAAATAATAAGAAACGATCAAAAACACAAATAAAATATATTAATGAAATGGTATATTAAAAAATGTAAATACTCATATATCGTATAAGAGTGTAACAACAAGCTTTATTTTGGGTACATTTACCATTTTTACTATCAACCTTAGCAAAATCATTATTTTCAATAACGCAACAATTTTCGGCGTCTAACTCAATTGACAAAAGGGCAATTGCCCAAATCCAAGATAGGCCCCAAGTGAGATACTAGGTTTTTCGCTAGCCTCAACCGCTGAGTGAGTCAAAAATATGCCCCATCACATTAGTATCTTTGGAGGCGGATCCCAAAAATATATCTGACCGGTTGTGGTTGACAGTAATCAACTTTCTGCTCAATCCCAACAAAGATATTTCTCAAGTCAAAGAATTATATGTATATTGACCACATGAGAAACACTTATGACACTAACATTACATCCAATGCAGTGTTCTCATAACGAATCACCCCCGATACACAAAATCTCCATTTTGTACCCATATGCAGATTCAATATCTCTATATGAATCCCTACACATGCTAGTCATTATCATATTATTTCAATCTTAAACCCAAATTAATATATAACTAGGGACATTTAGAATACATTATTCTAAGGTTATTTATTATGAATAATTAAAACACAAAATAAAATATAGACATAATAAAATGGGCAATGCCTTTTATTTATTTATTAATTTCATGAAACAAAACATAAAATTACAATCATCGTATGCTTGGTTTTTGGGCACTCACTAACAATCTCCCACTTGCACTAAAGCCAATCATCCATGCATCATATACCAATGGATCTACAGTGGCTATCATGCTTCTGATGTGTTAACGGTTTGGTTAGTGGATTAGCAACGCTGCTGTCAGTTGACACTCTACTTATACTAACATCGCCTCTATCAATTATCTCTCTAATGAGGTGATATCTTCTAAGAATATGTTTGGATCTTTGGTGAGATCTAGGTTCCTTGGCCTGTGCTATATCTTCATTTTTGTCACATAACAACTCTATAGGACTAGCACTACTAGGAATAACTCCAAGTTGTTAAATAAATTTCTTGATGCAAACAGCTTCATTGGCTGCATCTGATGCTGCGATGTACTCATCTTCTGTTGTAGAATCAGCTATTGTTGCTTGCTTGTAACTCTTCCAGCTCACAACACCACAATTAAGGCAAAACACAAAACCCAATTGCGATCGAAAATCATCTTTATCTGTTTGGAAACTTGCATTAGTGTAACCCTTTACACTCAACTCTTCTTCACCGCCATATACCAAGAATGAATCCTTTGTTCTTCATAAGTATTTTAGGATATTCTTGACGACAATCCAGTGACCATCATCGGGATTAGATTGGTATCTAATCGTCATGCTCAAAGCATACCATACATCAGGTTGAGTACATATCATGGCATACATGATAGATCCAATTGTCGAAGCATATGGAATCTTTCTTATTCATTCACTCTCTTGAGATGTAGTAGGGCACTGCATCTTAGAAAGTTGTATGCCATAAGACATATGTAATAACCTTTTCTTGCTATCAGACATGTTGAACCTTTTCAACACCTTATCTTTGTATGTACTATGACTTAAGCCAAGTAACTTCTGCGATCTATCCGTATAGATCCGAATGCCTAACACATAGGCAGCTTCACCTAATTCTTTCATTGAAAAACATTTTCCTAACCAATCCTTTACAGACTCAAGCGTCAGAATATCATTTCTAGTGAGTAGTATGCCATCTACGTATAATAAAAGAAATGATACGGTGCTCCCACTAACCTTTTTGTAGACACAAGGTTCATCCTCATTTATTAAGAAACCAGACTCTCTGATTGCTTCATCAAAACGATGATTCCAACTCCTTGAAGCTTGCTTCAATCCATAAATAGATCGTGCAACTTGCATACCTTATGAGATTTTTCGTGAGTGACAAAACCTTCAGGTTGTATCATATATACATCCTTAAGTAACTTTCCATTAAGGAAAGCTGTTTTGAAATCCATTTGCGAAATCTCATAATCGTGATATGCTGCAATGGCTAGTAAAATTCTAATAGACTTAATCATTGCGACTTGATAGAAAGTTTCATCATAATCAACACCTTGAATTTGTTTGAAACCTTTTGCAACCAATCTTGATTATAGGTAATCACATTGCCATCTATATCGGTCTTTTTCTTGAAAACCCATTTGCACCCTATAGGCCGTTTGGTGGCTCAACTAAGTTCCAAACTTGGTTTTCATATATGGAGTCCATTTCTATTCTCATAGCATCTAGCCATTTTTCGGAGTCAGTGCTTGCCATAGCATCTTGGTAACTAGTGGGCTCATCATCCATGAGCATCACATCCCCGGTATGAGTGATGAGAAATCCATATCTCTCAGGCTCATTCCGTTTTCTACTAGATCTACGAGCACTTTGTGCTACAACATCAGACTGCCTTTCCACAACACTCTGTGGATCCACAATTACTTGTGGTGTCTGTATTGGTTCCATCTGTGTTGACATATTTTTATCTTGAACAATTTCAAGTTGTACATTCCTCCCACTGATACCTTTGGAAATAAATTCCTTTTCCATGAAGACACCAGTACGCCCAACAAACACTTTATTGTCGTGAGGATGATAGAAGTAATATCCCATAGTTTCTTTGGGATATCCTACAAATAAGCATTTATCAGATTTTGGTTCTAATTTAGTTGTGATTAGACGGCGTACGTAAACCTCACAACCCCAAATCTTCATAAAAGATAATTTAGGATTTTTCCCAGTCCGTATCTTATATGGTGTCTTTTCAACAGATTTTGATGGAACCCGATTTAGTGTGAAAGTCGCTGTCTCTAGAGCAAATCCCCAAAAGGACGTCAGAAGGTCAGCTTGACTCATCATAGATCGTACCATGTCTAATAGTGTACGATTCCTCCTTTCGGAGACACCATTCCACTGTAGTGTTCTAGGTGGAGTGAGTTGTGATACAATACCACAATTTCTAAGATGGTCAAGAAAAGCATGGTCTAAGTATTCGCCACCTCGATCAGATCGAAGAATCTTAATACTTTTTCTAAGTTTTGTACTTCATTTTGAAATTCTTTGAACATTTCAAAAGGACTCGGACTTATGTCGCAATAAATATACATAGCCGAACCTACTGAGATGATCAGTAAATGTAATGAAGTATCTATAACCACCTCTAGCTTGTATGTTCATCGGACCACATACATCACTATGTAGGATTCCCAATACATCACTTGCTCTCTCACTTTGTCCAACAAAATGAGCCTTTGTCATCTTTCCTATTAAACAAGCTTCACACGTCCCATGTGACTCAAAATATAATTTGTTCAATAATCTATCTTTATGGAGTTTAGATATGCGAGTTTCGTTTATATGGCCAAGACGACAATGTCAGAGATAGGTTAAATTCGAACTATTCGATTTGACCTCCCTTTTATCTATGTTATAAACTAGATTATCCATATTAAGAATATAAAGACCATTAATCAAACTTGCGTCGCCATAATATATATTACCAAAAGAGAACGAACAACATTTGTTTCCAACTTTAAAGGTAAAACCTTTCCTGTCCAAACAAGATACAGAAATCAAATTTCTAGAAATTGTGGTATGCAATAACAGTCATCAAGTTCTAATATAAATCGGTCGGTAAAGTTAACCAAATAGATCCTACGGATATAGAAGCAACCTTTGCCCCATTTCCAACGCGCAGATAAACTTCACCTTTGCTCAACCTTCTAGTTTTTTTAGTTCTTGCATGTTTCTACAAATATGAGAAACACATCCGATATCTAATACCCATGATGTATAAGAAGTAGAAAGATTAGCTTCTATCACATAGATACCTAAAGTGGAAGTTACATTTCCTTTCTTCTTTTCTTTAAGTTAAAGCGGGAAGTTCCTCCTCCAATGCCCGGGTTTATTGCAATGAAAGCACTCACCCTCCTTAGGTACGGTTACCTTGGGTTTCTTATTCCTCCTTTTGGCTTCAAAGATTTAGAAGTGAGTTTGGCAATGGACTTTCCTTTCCCTTTCCCTTTCCCTTTCTTGTCCTTACGGACCATCAAAATGGTGGACTTGTTCTTTGCAAGCTCTTGATCGACTGTTCGTAACATGTTGAGCAATTTTAGAAGGGATTTTTCAAATTCATGCATGTTGTAGTTCATCACGAATTGACTGTAGCTATTTGGCAACGATCGCAAAACTACATCAATGGCTAACTCCTTTCGTAAAGAGAAACCTAGTCCTTCAAGGCGCTTAATATGCCCAATCATTTTAAGCATATGACTGCCAATGGGACTACCTTCGTACATTTTACAACGGAACAATTCCTTAGATGTTTCGTACCTCTCATGTATAGGTTGCTCTTGGAATAGCAATTTTAAGTGTTCGATCATATCGAACGCCCCCATGTTTTCATGTTGCTTATGAAGATCATGTTCCATGGTTATTAACATTAGACATGAGAGGTCCAAAGCATCCTCATCATGTTTTTTAAAAGTGTCCCTTTAAGTTCTAGGAGCGCTGGAATTAGGCTCTTCAGGGATTTGTTGCTCCAAGACATACAGTTTCTTTTCGGCTTTGAGGACGATTCTCAAATTACGATACCAATTGATGAATTTTTTTCCGTTTAGTTTTTCTTTCTCAAGAATCGATCGCAAAGTGTTTTTGTTTCCATTGTTGGTTTGTGCCATTAGTAATCTACAATAGAAAAGTAGAGTTCTTAGTGTCATGAAATTATTATTTTTTAATAAGCACTTTCATCAAACAAGCTTCCACTATTTAATACAAACAACAACCCTCTTTTATTGTTTAGGAAAACCTCATAAGTTTTCTAGCGGGCCAAGATCCATATTCTCATTATCGATCAATTTAGCTTTAGCTAACCGATCAACCAATAATGTTTTAGGTAAGCAACAACATTGCTAATTACATATCTATGTAACTCTTGGATAGTTGGGTGAATAACTATTATTTAAATTTATCATATGAATGTTCCCAACATATGCCTCCAAATCCCTAATCCTGTTAGGCTTAATTTGGTTAAGTCCGACCCAAAATGGCTTGTAGGAATCCTATGCTTACCTTATCTTTCCAAGACTAAAGAGAGTACCCAACTTTAGCATGAACCACTCTCGATGATCAAAGTCTTGACAAGTGCCATGTTTGGAAGACATCTTAAACTTAATATTTTGGTGAGGGATTTTTGTTAGTTTGATTTTACCATTCTTTCTTTTGTAATAGATCGTTCCTCATAGCTTGATTTAACCGGAGTCCAGATTGGAGGAGGACCACGAGGATCATTTGAATACCTTCCTTTCTTTGGCAGTTTAGGCCATTTTGAGAAAACCGGTTGAAATTTTGCTATGATGTACTAAGATTTTATCACTCAAGATCGACGTTCCATCTTATATCTTATATAACTATCAATTTTTATTTTATCAAAACTCATTTTGATTTGTAAAACTTCTTTTACTTATATATTTTAAAATCAAATTTTGTTTTAAAAAGTTGTAAGAAGTATCACATACATACAACCACGCATAATATATCACAATATATATAAAGCATAAAATAAAACGTAAAGTAAATGTGAGATGGTTATAGCCCTCCTATGCGATATTCATAGAGCCAAGTATGAATATCATTACATAAAATAAACTTCTATGGTTCTAAGTCTTCTCATCTTCATCACTTCATAACGCCTCCATCTCATGCTTTCTTTTATACAAAAATACTTTACATTTCAAACAAAGAAACCTCGAGTTACATTCGAGGGGATTGGATGAGAGGAGAATGTACAAAGAGAGTATATAGAGAAAAGGCATGACGTGCAAGTCGTATTAATCAAATATAATACATCCATGACTAAGGGCTATAACCATTCACCAAGCAAATCACATTATACATATTCAATCACATTGAAATATAAACCGATTTGCAATGCCACCGTATAAAAATAATACAAATTTCATACGATATAGAAAAAAGTTGATTCAAAGTGCTATGGAAAACTAATAAAAAGATCTACATCTTTTATGTTTTAGGATTTCAAAGATCTAGAACCCTTATGGGCCAAAATCCAAGTCAAACCCATAGTAGGTTTGATTTTCGAATAGCATTGCGACACTGTCGTTAAAAATTCATATGAAGTCGAAATGGTATGATTCAAAAGCCTATAGAAAGCTAACAGTAAGATCCACGTTTTTCATGTTATAAGTTTTGGAAGATTCGGAACCTTTCTAGGACGAAAAAACCAAAACAGTTATGAAACAAAAACATACAACAGCAAAACACTTTTAAAAATGCATGCATGTCACAAAAACCGATTTAGAGGTTCGTAAGTAGCTCTAATACCACCGTTGTGTTACGGGATCTCAAGCACATCGGAAAATAAAACGGTAACCCTCCATGGACCCATACGAACCAGAATAAAGCGGGTGTTTTGAAATTATACCTCACAGTTAATGAGACTTTGCATCAGAGCAACAAACAAAGCTTGATGCCTCCACGGTATCCACGCGAACAATCCGAATTCTTTGCCTTCTCATGATTCTAGTCACGGTTTCAAAACTTAGAAAGAAAAGGGAGCATATGTTGTAGGTGATTTTTGAGAGAGATGAACAAGACTAACTTTTGCAAAATGTCATACATTTTATATGGTGATGAAAGCATGACATGAAAGCACCACCATACCTACACCTTACTTGAGTGTGGAAGTATCCATGCACCATGACTCCCCTTGTAAGACCATCCCTATCCAACTTCATTTATGTCACACATAAATAATATCTTGTTTTATTTAATCAGATTAAATCAATACAAATCAGTTATAATAATTAAGCATTTTAATTATTAAAACTCCTTATTCGAATATGTTCAAAGCGTGTGACCAAATGGGTTCTCGACATGTTGGTAATAAATATAAAATCTCGTATTTATAGTTATAAACGATGAACGGTATCTAGCAATACATCACCGTCACCCAAATGACGAGAATTGGTGATACAACAAATTATCGGTTTGTAGTCAATTTTAGTTTACATATTTAATGCTTTTGTCGTTGATGTCTAGATTGAACACGAGACATTGAATGTGTCATTCTCGTTATGTCCAATCTTTAGTTTCTTGATTCCCTAATATACTAATAATACAGATCATGATATCTCATATCAATTATCCGAGCATGCATTCATTTCCTTAGTATATATTTATCACGGGGCCCAGAGACATCACTCTCGTTATAAAAGAGGGACAAATCCTATCTCGATACATGCGAGTTCTATCATGTAATTTATAACATACCCAACAATCATTTTATCACCCAATTACCGAATGATTAAAATAACTGTCAAGTTGTATTACTCGCACATAACAAACTCCATATTTCTCAAGTCAAAGAATTACATGTATATTGACCACATGAGAAACACTTATGACACTAACATGACATCCAATGCAGTGTTTTCATAACGAGTCATGCCTGGTACACAAAATCTCCATTTTGTACCCATATGCAGATTCGATATCTCTATATGAATCCCTACACATGCTAGTCATTATCATATTATTTCAACCTTAAATTCAAAATAATATTTAACTAGGGACATTTAGAATACATTATTCTAAGGTTATTTATTATGAATAATTAAAACACAAAATATAATATAGACATAATAAAATGGGCAATGCCTTTTATTTATTTATTAATTTCATGAAACAAAACTCAAAATTACAATCATCGTATGATTGGTTTTTGGGCATTCACTAACAGTCTATTGTAGTCCCAATATGCATTATGTGATAGGGATGAGATCGGTGCCGGACCGGTACCGAACCGGTTGGTACCGAAAATTTTGGGAGTAAAAACCGGTACCGAAAACCGAACCGTATGTACCAGTTCGGTACCGGTTCGGTTTCGGTTTTGGGACGGAAAATTCGGGACTAGCACCACTTAGGACCGAAAATTTTCAAATACGTTTCAAAACATCAAATCAAACTCTTAAGTTTTGAAGTTTCAAAACATCAACTAATGGAAACTATGTATATATAACAAGAACTTTAAGATGTTTATTTTTTTCAAATGCTAACCTTCAATAACTGATGTCGGAATCCCACCAACAAATATTTTTTTTGTTTTGAAATCTTTGGATTCAGCAGAACCTTTAGGAGTGGTTCTCTCGATCTCAACCTACAAACATTTATTCCAATATAATCAGTGGCCTACCAACAAAAAAAAGAACGAACAAAAACAAAAAAAACAACAGTAACGATAACGAACAAAACAGCTCCTAACCTATTGACTTATTGAGAACATCAAAGATATATCAAAACCAATCGCAAATCAAAATATATTCATAATGTTTCAAATGTGTTTTAAAATCAATCACGAATAATCAAATAAAAAACTTACTTGATTTTGATCCATGGAGGTGCCGAATCCCGAATACCGAATCACAAAAGTTTGGGTTGTTTAGGCAAAAAAAAATGGAGAAGAGATATGGTACTTGGAGAATTACCTTCCATCATCTAGGAAAACCAAACGACTTTTGTCAAAGATCGGTTGATCACGGACAACATCATTATTGCCTTTGAAATGCTCCATTCCATGCATCGCAATAAAAGAAAAAAGATGGGAGACGTGGCTCTTAAAATTGACATTAGCAAAGCCTACGACCGCTTGAATTGGAATTTTTTGCGACACATGCTTCTCGCGTTGGGTTTTCCTCTACATTGGGTCAACATGATAATGATGACCGTCGAATCCGTCAAGTATTTCATTAAAGTCAATAACGAGATGGTCGGGCCTATTTTTCCGAAAAGAGATATTCGTCAAGGGGACCCCATCTCCCCGTACCTCTTCATTATTTGCATGGAAGGCCTTTCGTCCTTCTTGAACCATGAGGACTCGGTTGGCCGAATCCATGGAAGTAAAGCGGCCAAAGGGGCCCCGACTATCTCTCACCTTTTTTTCGCGGATGATGCTTTCTTTTTTTGTAGGGCCTTATTTGACGAAATTCGACACCTCAAAGATATGCTCACAACTTATGAGGAAGCGTCGGGTCAAGCCATCAATTATTCGAAATCGGACATTATGGGAAGTAGCAACTTGGCCCCCGAGCTTATGCATGCCTTTTCTCACATCCTTGGGATCCATAACCCAATTAATACGGGTCGTTATTTGGGTCTTCCCTCACTTGTGGGTCGCTCTAAAAACTTTATTTTCCGGCATATCCGCGATAGACTTTGGATGAAACTTCAATCATGGCGCAAAAAACCCGTTTACTCCGCTGGAAAATCCACGCTTATTAAAGCCGTCGCCCAAGCAATTCCGGTCTATTATATGAACGTGTTTCTTCTTCCAAGCTCGGTCGTCCAAAACCTCGAAAAAATGATCAACTCATTTTGGTGGGGCCATAAACCCGACGGCAACCGTTCCATCAATTGGTTTTCATGGGATAAGCTTTGCACCCCAAAAACGTTTGGGGGCCTTGGGTTCCGTGATTTCACCGCCTTCAATCTCGCTATGCTCGGAAAACAAGGTTGGAGACTTATTAAAAACCCGACTTCTCTTGTTGGGCGTCTCATTAAAGCCAAATATTATCCTCGCGACAATTTCATGACGGCCCACTTGGGAAACGCTCCTAGCTTTATTTGGAGAAGTATTTGGCAATCGCAACTCGCCCTCAAGTCGGGCCTCCGTTAGAAGATTGGTAACGAGTTATCTATTAATGTTTGGAATGACCCTTGGCTAAAGGACGACTCGGGGTTCATGATTAATACTCCGATGGACGTTAGGCGTCCCAACTTGACCGTCCATGACCTTATCGACCCTCATTCCCAAGGTTGGAACTTCGTGCTTATCAAAGATATATTTTCCCAAGGGGATTATATAAAAATCTCCAAACTTCCTCCTTCAAGTCCTAATCGGGAGGACACGCTCATTTGCATGGATCGCATGACGGGATCTACTCCGTCAAATCTTGCTATCGCTCAATCATGGAACATATTGCCCCGAATTCTCATCTCTTTTTGAGCGGTGATTGGAATGCGCTTTGGAACGCCAACATCCCTTTTAAAGTGAAATTTTTCGCTTGGAGAGCTATTAGAAATGTTTTACCAACCCGCACCGCCCTCCAATCGAAAGGAATTAATACCGTGGCTTGTTGTCCTATTTGTAACCAACACTTGGAAAATGTTTGGCATGCTTTGGTCGGATGCCCTTCGACTAGACAAATTTGGCACGAGGCGGGTCTAGGGAACATCGTCGAGGATTTACTCCTTTCGGCTAATTCCTTTCATGAATTGGCCTTTAATTTTTTCCGCGACAACGATGGCCAATCCCGTGACTTCTTTCTCATGATTTTATGGAGCATTTGGGTTAGAAGAAACGATGTCATTTGGAACGATGGCCCTCGCGACTCTTCTTTGGTAATTTGCCGAGCAAAAGTTATGATTACGGACTGGAAGGCTTCACCCAATTCCTCTTCTCTCCCTCCCTTTCACTCCGAAACCCCGCCCGCATGGCAACCGCCGTGTGTTGGTTTCCTTAAATGTAACGTGGATACCGTGGTTTTTTCCTCCAATTTTAAAGCGGGTTTCGGTGCCGTCCTTCGCGATAACTCGGGAGCCTTTATTTCGGCCTTCGCCTCTCCTTGTTCTTTCGTCCCGTCCACAAGAGAAAGTGAAGCTCTTGCTATCCGTGAAGCCTTACAATGGATTTCTAGTCGCAACGATTCTCATGTTATTATCGAAACCGATGCCAAGAGTGTAGTGGACCCCATCTATGACTCGCATGTGGACAATTCGGAGTTCGGCGATGTCATCAAGGAAATTAGATTCTTCCTTAACTCGAAAGACCACATTTCGGTTCATTGGATCAACCGTCTTGCTAATGGGTCAGCTCATTTATTAGCTAGGCACGCTTGTACGATCGATCGCTTAATTTACTTTGATAGCATGCCTACCTTCCTTAATTATTGTAACGACACTAATTGTATTGCTACTGTTAATGAATTGAACGAGTCCTATCCGGGTGATGGCAATGCCGAAGCCCGGTAACGGTCTCCTTCCTTTGTCTTAAAAAAAAGATATGGTACTTATGGAGAAAGTTTGGATAGATTAGGAGATGATTTACTTTGATTTGGAAAAGATAATCTTCATTAGGAGAAGATAAGGATGATCAAAGAAGTTTAAAAGACACCACCTTTATATACCCGGTTCGGTTTCGGTATTTTCGGGAAATTCACGGTACCGAATACCGAAATACCGAATTTTAAGATTTTATGGAACCGAATACCGGACCGAATACATGGTACCGGTTCGGTACCGGTACGGTACCAGTTCGGTTCGGAAAATCAGCCCGATTTGCTTAGCCCTATTATGTGAGAAGATTAACCTAATAATATAATTTGTATATACTAATAAATATATAATCTATTTTCCATTTTGGTTTTGGTTTTGGTTTAAAAATGCAAGATTAACCATCTCTAAAGGGTCACTAAATCTTACACTAAACACTAAATTTGGTGTAAATCTCACTATTCACATCTCCGATTGGGTCACTATTTTCCACACTAAATTTAGTGTGGAAAATAGTATTACACTATATTTGGTGTAACACTATTCATTTACACTACTTTTTACACTACTTTTTATATCACTTTTTCAATTACATTTTTGGTCCCTCAATTTTGAGATTTATTATTTTTGTCTTTAAAGTGTTAAGTTTCAATAGGTTTATTATATATATATATATATATATATATATATATTGTTTAATAAAAAGTTTTGTTTTATGCATTAAAATAATTTAGTTCATAATTAATAAAAAATAAAAAATAATAATTTATGATCTAAATAAAAAATATAGGTATAAATTGTAAAGTTAGTAAATATAAGGATATTATTGAAAGTTTAATAAATTAATATAAAAATGATTTGTTGTAAAAAATAGTGTTATCCATTGGAGAAGATTTATTATTAACACTAAAATTTACACTACTTTTTACACTACTTTTGATGTTTAGTGTAAAATATAGTATGACCCATTGGAAATGAATGTGATAGAAAATGAGACGCTTAACTTTTTAGAACATCTTAGAAAAAATGTCAACAAGTTTAATATAGCAGTGACCATACACATAATGGATTTTTTTTTAAAGGGGAGCACATGCACCTCCTGGTGCCTATGTCGCTCCACCATTGTTTCTGACTGCAGTTGGCTCTAGGCAGGCCGTAGTTTGATTTGGGGGTTGCTTTAGGATTTAGATTTGTTGTTTGGGTTACCCGACAAAAGATGTAATAAAAGAGAACTTTAGAATCAAGTAAAATAAGAAAAAGACAAAATATAGCAATAAAACCCATAGTACCCTGAGTTAACAATTTTTTTAAGTGGAGATACTGAATGGACCAAAGTTGTAATCAAGTGACAACCACAATGACCAAAGGTCAAACATATTGGTAGTGACTAAAACTATAATTTGTTTAGAAAAGGGACTAAAATTGATAATAAATAGTAACAACAACGTATAAAAATGTAATTCACTCTTTATTTAATGATGTTTATATTTATTATTAATAGGTAAATAAATAAATCTATGAAAATTTTCAGAATATACCTTATGAATTTTAAAGGCACAACAGGTTTTCACACGTAAACTTCCATACCTTAGACAATCTTGTGAAAGAAAAGGTGATCTATACCTTATGAATTTTAAAGCCAAATACAAAAATGAGAAATTGTGTCTTGTCTCAGACAAGAATGAAGAAGCATGGCTATGGCACAACAGGTTTTCACACGTAAACTTCCATACCTTAGACAATCTTGTGAAATACAATCTGGTATGTGGTCTTCCAAATCTAAAATTCGATAGATATCATCTTTGTGGATCCCAGATTAACAAGTGCATTAACAAGAATCAACACAAATCAGTAATAGTGTCACAAATCTCACTTTGATTAGATGAACATAATGATGGCAATGTAGCCGTACAAAGGAAAAGTTTAGCAAACTAGTAATATGATCATTAAACCCTAATCTAGGATTAGACAAACTATTTATACCCAATAAAAGATATTTACAAGAATTGTCATAAAAGGTCCTTATACTTCTATTCCACCAACATAAGACATAACTGTTAGGACCATAAATGTTCTACATATTAGAAAGATATATAAAGAATTATATAGAGCTTAATTAGTTTAAATTATTATTTGTAAAAGCCTTAATATTGATTATTGGGCTTGTTTGTGTTAATGGGGGGCTTGGGCCTTGGTTGTAATAGGTCCAAGTATATAAGGCTTGTTTCCTTTAGAATTAGGTTAAGATTAATCATTCTAATTTGTGAGCTTAATTGTTTAGAGAGAGAGATAGTTGAGAATATCATTCAAACATTTGTAACTATCTTGAATCATTCAATAAGATTAATCGTTTCGTTGCTTATTCATTGTTACCTGATCAAACTGGGATCTACACGTGGTATCAGAGCAGAATCGGTGACTTGATGAAAGAAAAGAAGCCAATCGAAAGCAAGAAAAAGAAAGAAAATTCGTATTCAATTCTCTGGAAAACGCAGATGTGCTGTTTTGCCTATTCCCGGAGTTTGAATCGTCGGATCGTCGCGATTTTTGGACAGTAGCTTCACGACATTCTGTTCCACATTCTGAACGGTGAGATTAATCATTTGAGGTCCAGAAGGCACCTGTTTTATTTTCGACATTGTGCAGTTTTTGTAGGTAAATCGATCATCAATCGGGTTTGCAAAGTTTTTTCGTTGATTTAATAATTCGTTTGTTAGTTCTCGATTGTTTAATCGCTTTAATCTAGTGTTTATCTCCGTCTATATCAATTCTCAAAGGTATCAAATTTTCAATTTAAAAATCAGTTTTTGAGTTTTGGTATTGTTCTTGAATTGTTTTTTGTGATTATTGAAAAATATGATATATTTTGCTTAGAAATCGATTTGGGTATGTTTGTTTTTGTGTTTTTGGTCAAAGTCTAACCCTACAGGAGTGAAATCAAGCAACCCTATCGAACCCTGATGTGAATTTCTCAACCAGCCGTCGTATCCGGAAGTTCCTAACCTTTCCGGGTAAGTTTCCTAATTCTCACCACTATCCTGACGAATTCATCGGATTGTTTCTGGTTCCCGGATAAATTTGATCGGACACATCAAATTTTACCTGGAAACCTCACACTTCCCGGATGCAATTTGTTTTCCGGATGAAATCTTTTTAGCTTCCCGGATAACTCACTATACCGGATGAAAGTTATTTGGTTCCCGGATCCAGAAGTTACTGGATGCATCACTTCTTGCACTCACAACACGATTCAATTTTTTGTGTGTGTTTGGTTTCACTGGATACATGCAGACCATAGCCATCATCTTTGACTATCTCTTTTAATCTTTGACCTGTGCATGCATACACATACCATCTACAACCCTCACATACATCTTCGAATGGCATACATGGCATACATCATATTGAGTTGCATGAATTAGTATTTTTTGGTTTCTTCCTTGACAATCACAACGTGTTCATCACCATCTCACACATATCACATTTATACACATCATGCATGCGTTGTCTATTTTTAATTGAAAATCGTTGCCATCTACTGTGTTCATCTACCAAGTGCATGCATCAGATAAATATATTTGCTTGCTTCTTCATCCGGAAACAAGTTTTATTCGGAAACCATTCGGTTCGGTAATCACATCTCATCCGGTAAGTCTTTCTTTTTTACCAGGAATCTCTCTTCGTCCGGTAAGTTTTGTTTGGTATATTTTGATTAGTAAACCCATTTGACCAATTCAAGAAAGTTTTTCGCACGAATCTGATCGGTACTCGAGTTACCGCACGTCTCGTGATTGAGAGTTTTTTTTAACGAAAGTTGCAATTTTTTTTCACTCGGTTTACAGAGTTTGGTGACAGTTGAGATTTTTTTGCGTCGATTTGCATGGTTTGCATGGTTCGTGGTTTTGAGTTTTAGTGACGATTTGAGTCTATTTTCGACGGTTATCGTTTATGTGATTTATATCACCATTATTGATCTAACCGTTTGTGTTTTCTTGCAGGTTTCATTCTCAAAGTTTAGTTTTGCTCATTCGAATTTGATAATCAGAATTTAAATTTTTGGAGACGAATTCATTCTTTAAATTTGTTTTCAAATTTAAACTTTGATTTTTCTTCCGCAATTTTTATTCTTCCAAGTAACACCGATCAACGATCAAAATTTTCAGGTAACAATGGTGTATTGCTTATATCGGGAGTGTGTAGAAAGGATGAGAATATCTGAAGATAATCTCAAGCGATCAGAGAAATGTTGCAGCAAGTATTTCAAAGAACTGAAGGAACGGGAACGTCAAGTCTGGAAACGTTCCGAGAAGCTAGTTAAAACTGAAGAAAAGGCAACGATCTTAGAAACTGAAAACACTGAGCTAAAAAGGAAGATTTCTGAATTGTCATTGCAAGACGACATGAAGGCACTTGAAGAGAAAGAGCAAGCAAGACTATATGAAAAGAATATCAAGCAAGCAGATGAATTGTGCAGCAAGTACGTCAAAGAACTAAAGGAACATAAATATCAATTATGGATTAGTTCTGAGAAACTCGTTAAATCTGAAGAAAAGGCAACGATCTTAGAAACTGAAAACACTGAGCTGAAAAGAAAGATTTCTGAATTGACATCGCAAGACGACATGAAGGCACTTGAAGAGAAAGGTAAACTCTTGAACTGTGAAAACCTTGAACTTAAAAGTAAACTAACTACTTTTGAAAAGGTTTTTGAAAAGGAGAAAGAAAGTTTTGCAAAGGAAAGGCAATTGCTTATACAAAAGCAATATGATTTTTCAAAGAAATCTCTTGAAGAGCAGAAGAGTCTTGAGCTTATATGTTTAGAACTTTCAAAACAGATCTCTGACTTTGAGAAAGTTCTGATTTTAGAAAGAGAAAAGTTTGAAATTGAACGCAAATCTTTTACTGAAAAGAATGGAGAACTTTCTTTGAAAATAACTGATTTGGAGAAAGAATTAGACATACTAAGCAAAGAGTCTGAGAAGAAAAAGGTTGAAGGTTTTAGAGCAAAAAGTTTGAAAGATGATTTTGCAACCGAAAGAAAGATCTTTCAGACTGAGATTTCTAAGCTTACAAAGAAATTATCTGTTTTGCCAACTGAAATTATGATAGAGAAGAGGCTAAAATCTGATATCCAAAAGAAGCTAGATCTAATGCTTGAGAAGAAAAATGATTTGTTTAACAAAGACAAGGAACTTGAAGCCAAAAACTCTGATGTTGAATCACCCAATCTTGATAGTCCAGATACTATTGATCAGTCTCTTTACGGTGATTCAGCTAATTCAATTTGCTTTTCTAAGACTGCTTCAAGTTCTATCCACAAAAATGTTTCTTCAAATACCTACATTAGATCAAATAGCTCTTCAAAAGATCATATTCGTACCTCTAATCTGTTTGATGACCCTATTATTGACAAATCAGATAATCAATCTTTCAAGAATGTAAACATGGTTTGGAGAGCTAAAGGATCTGCTCCTGCTCCAAAGTCATTTGTATCTGTTAAGAGTGACAAGAACAACAAAGCTTTCCACACTAAACCTATTGAGAAAACTGATCCTGTTTACTCTGTTAATCAACTGATCAACTTATCTACACAGAAGTTGTGTTGTTCTTACTGTGGAATAAGTGACTTTGTGAATAAAGACCATGCTAAGTATTGGTATGGTACTTATAGTATCCCTGTTCCTCATAGGGCATTTAACCAACAAGGATCCATCAAAGGATGGATACCAAAATCTTTCTAATCTGTTTTGCAGGAATGTCATGTGCATTTAAATTAGAATATTCTTTTCACATGACGAACATTCAAAGGTTATGCCAATTTTGAAGGGGAGGACTATCTTATGAAAGGTAAGTGAACTTTAACTGAATTCAAAAACCGTGGTAATTCATTCTGAATAACTTACTTGTGTTTGTTATTCTCCAATTTTAACCTCCATGATTGCCACGTGTTATGTTATCTTGACTTAGTTATTTCCATGTCTCACATATTCGTTGATTTTTTGAGGGAAATACACTCTTTTGAATTCCTAGTTGTTTTCCAAGTTCACTATTTCTTGTAAATGATTCAATTCTTATCTGACACATTAATTGTAACTTGTTCTTCACAACTAAACTTTCTAATCATTGTTTCATTTTGGATCATCATGTGCTTACTGAGTCATCCTGTTTAGCGCTTGATCTTGTGCATTGAACTCCTGTTATTTCAAACAATGACTTCTGATTACCTCAGATCAGAACTCGAACTTCATTTTTATGACTTCTGAATAATTCAGTTCAGAACTTGTTCTTAAAAAGTTTGACTTCTAAACATTTCAGTTTAGAACTCGTACTTCACTGTTTACTAAACTGTTCAACTCGATGCATGAAAGGAGTGTTAGGACTTATATCGTTTCTATGGTCTATCCAAAACCGGAAGGACCTACCCAAGAAACACGTCCATATATAGATATCAGTGAGGTAACTAGATTGATAGATGAGTTCGGAGTGAAAATAAAAATGGTGAGGATGTGACAAGACTTAAAAGAATAAATTGGTCCTTACCAAACTGAGTCAGTTATCCGGGTAACCACACAATCTATTCATTCTCGTTCTTTGGAGATGAATATTGAAACATATATGGACCCAGTGTCGATAACTCGTGTCACCCCATCCAGCCACTCAAGTATCTCACAAAAGATGCTTGTTTCATATATTCACGGAGAATTAGCACATAATCTATCTATTCCTCACTCGGAGGTCTCAGATATTGAAAAAGGAAGACATCAGCTCCGGTCTCCGAACTTCACATTCTATTCATTGTGTCAATTGATTTTTAACTTGCGTCCCAAGTTAAATCAATTTTTGAGCCAAAACAGATATACTTTAATTCTTTCACACATGCACGAGTCTTTGTGATTCCAATTGCATATCTTCGTGATATTGCCGGAACAGTTTGAGAAGTAATTTCTTAATATTTTACTTCAGTGATGACTGGAAGTCCTATCAGAGATACCTCGATGCCAACTCTGAACATAGACCACACAATTATTTTAATTGTTGTGATAACAGTTACTAACGTGTTTCTGTGTTAGTTGATTACCCCATTCTGGTTACTTAATGTTTTGATCTGGATTTTTTTTTCTACTCGTCACTATTGTCTTTGAACATACATGATGCTCTAGACGCTCCTACTCATCATGAGGGGGAGAAAGGGTACAGATTCAAGGACATCGAATATCAAGTTGAGGGGGAGTTAGCAAAAGCCGAGGGGTAGAATCTGTTGATTGATCAGTCAATTCTGTTATTTGGTCAGTTCCGAAATCCGAAAAGCGTTCAAAGTGCATACAAGTGATCGATTATTCTCATCCTTTATCAAGTAGTGTTCGCTACAATTCGGTATTTCCTCCTTCAAGCATACTAGTTCTACAAGTTCTTAAAGTTGAAAGCCAATTCAACTCGCAGTTCAAAGACGGATTCATTGAAGACCAAGAGCTGTATTCAAAGGGGAGCGCTGAAAAGACATGAAGACAAGCAACATCATTGCATTTCAAAGATTCTAAAGGAAGAGAAGTTCAAGACCTGAAGGTTTCAAGACCGATTTTTCTTTATATATCTTTAGGGGGAGATTGTTAGGACCATAAATGTCCTACATATTAGAAAGATATATAAAGAATTATATAGAGCTTAATTAGTTTAAATTATTATTTGTAAAAGCCTTAATATTGATTATTGGGCTTATTTGTGTTAATGGGCTTGGGCCTTGGTTGTAATAGGTCCAAGTATATAAGTGTTAGCTTCAATCTTCCTAATCATAGAAGTATTTAGAAGTAGTGAAAAATAGGCTAAGTGAAGAAAGCCTCTTACAGAGGCTCTGCCGGACTTACCGAGGGCTCAAGATCAAGAATCTACAGAAGCTAAAGAGGCGCGCTACAGAAGCTCTGTCATACGCGCAAAGAAGACCAATATCTCAGAAAATAGGAAAGACTGCTCCACAGAGGACCAGACCGCAGAACCTCTGTAACTCATTACAGAGCCTCTGTGGTCCTCACTAAAAGACTTGAAGATATTTAGAATATCTTGCTACTGTTACAGGACCCGTTCATCAACTTGCATGGTAGCATGCCCTGTCCAACGTCGACGTGTCAAACTCTGATTGGACTCAATAGGGCTTAGTACATAATAGACGTCTGCTGCATTAAATGCAATACAACACGTCTTACTGTTCATGCCGTTCTTGCAACTGTTCACGACATCCGTTCAACTATTCATCAGTACCGTCTGAATAGTAGCATATGCTTTATGGTCCCCTTTAGAGTAGTATATAAGGAAGACTCATGTTGAGTTCTTCCTTATCAATCACATATAAATCGACCATCATAAGAACACAAAAAGCTTATTCACCTTAAGAGTCATATCTATTTTGAAGCTTTTCTTACTCATTGTTCTTTAATCTGTTCTTAATATATATTCAGTAAACTTTGAAATATTATTTCCTGTTCATTGTTTATTTATATTTTGGTCTAAATCTATCAAACTTATCTGTTAGTTCTTCAAATACGCTTCCGCATCAAACATTAACTTGAACTAATAGATCTGATAATCTTGTATAAGCAAAACGGGAACCAACAATTGGTATCCGAGCCTAGCTTGATTTTCAATATCAAGTGATCCTCGTTTTACAACTTTTATTTGATAGATTACTTTCTTTCTCTTCATCACCATATTTCTGGATATTAGGTGTACCCAGAAAACCTTCCAGATCTTCATACTCATAAATCCTCCATCAGATTATCCTTTCCTCAAAATGACAAATACAAATAACTTTTTCACTGCTGGCTCATTAACCAAACCTCCTACTCTTCTTAGAGATGAGTATCCTCAATGGAAAATAAGAATGGTTCATTTTTTTGAGGGTACTGAAAAAACTCTCAAACAATATCTATACAATCTTCCTCCGGTTCCTATGATAACTATGCCACGTGTACCAGCTACTGCTGAATCTCCTGAAATCCCTGAACATCAAAAACCTAAGCCAAAAGAAGAATGGTCAAATGAAGATAAGGCAGAAGATGAAGTTGCACAGAAAACAAAAAGAATATTGATCATGGCTATCCCCAACGAAATTTTTAAATCCTTAGATGCATGCGAAACAGCGCACGATCTCTGGAAAGAATTAGAAAGACAGTTGGAAGGGGGTGCTAAAACACAGAAGAACCGAAGGGCACAATACATAAACGAGTATCATGCCTTCAGAGCCTCTGCAACAGAATCTCTGCAAACAACATATGATCGGTTCAACTCTCTCATAAACAAATGCAGAAAGTCCGGTATTCACAGAACCACGGAAGAAAATAACGTCATGTTTCTAAAGAGCCTGAACGATGAGTGGCTTCAGCTGTCTATGTCTTTACAAACAAATCAAGATCTAGACTCCTGGACACTCTCTGATCTCTATGGAACACTAGCCGCACAAGAGCCTCAAATAGCTCAAGCTAAAACACTAACCATTGTACCATACGCATTGGTTAGTAAATCTACAGAGGCTACGGACAGACCAAGAAATGAGAGATCTACAGAAGAGAAAAAGAAGGAGAAAAAGAAGATAGTAATGGTTGATAGCGAAGAAGACGAGCTAATAGAGGAAGAAATAACTCTTGCGTCATTAGCTAAATCAATGGCTCTATTGACAAGAGAGTTTAGAAATAACCAAAGGAATTCTGGTAGAAGAGATGATGGAAGAAGAGAAGAATCAAGTGACCGACAGAGGTCAGACTACAGAAATGATGACCAACAGAGGTCGAGCGACAGAAGCTACAGAGGAAATGACCGACAGAGATCAAATGACAAGGTAGGCCACACACAAGAATGCTACAAATCTGGTAAGCCTGGTCATTACGCAAACGAATGCCGAACAGAGAAAGGTGGAGACCAACAGAAGTCCGAAGATCGAACTGGAAACACCTCCCAAGGTTGTTTCAACTGCGGCAAGCCAGGTCATTTCGCACAAGAATGCAGAAGTAGACAAAATCGCCCACAGAAGGACTCAGCTTTTTACAAAAAGAAGGCTGAGTATTATGCGCAAAAATCCCTAATGGCGAACAAAGGGCATTCTGAGGCAAACAAGGAAGTCTTCGAGTCAGGTTCTACCTCTGACGATGAATTCCCCACCAATGCCCTGTTCTGTGGCATGGCAGAAGTTGACTCCGGCACTGACAATGAGGTATCCATTTCAAACTCTACCTCAAGTACTAATTCTGTAGATGATGATTTATTTAAACTTAACATTGAACTGAAAGAAATAAATGAAAGCATTCAGAAAAAGCTGACCTTTAATGAGAGAGAAGTAAGGCTTCTCACTCAAGAAAAAGCCAAAATCTTTGAAGAAAAAGAAAAAGTCGAAAAATATTGGAGCAAAAATATAGATCCTTTAAAAAGGCAAATTTCTGATTCAACCTATGCTTTAAAAATCAAAACAAAAGAACTTTCAGTTTCAAGAAGTGAAACTACAGACATAAGAGCTCTAAAAGAATACTTTCAAAAAGAAAGAGAGGTACTTTGGCAAGATCTTTTAAGAAGAGAAGTTTTACTTAAAAACTATAAAGATGCACAGAAGGTATATGAAAAGGTAAACTCTCAAATAGCAAGACGAGGTATAGGGTACAGTGATATTACCTTAGGAGTTGAAAATAAACGACTAAAACCTCTGTCTTCTCTATTTGTTTTGGGAAAAACTAACAAACCAAACTTTCCAAACTTACTCTCTGTAAGTAAAAGGGTTAAACTCTCTGCAGAACCTCACTTAAGGAAACATACAAAGATGATCAATGTGTGGTTTGAAAACACAGATTCATCATCTTCAACCTCTGTCAATAGAGGAATCAAACCAAAGAAATATCTGAAAACACAAGACCAGATTGGTATCTTTAAGTTTGGTAAACCAGAAACTCAAACACAGGTCGCTTTTGTCTGTATGATAAATGACGAAAAGAAATTATCTGCAAAAGCTCCTGAGTTTAAACCCATCTTTTCAGAAAAAACACTTCAAAGATCAATTGAAAAGGAAATTTTGAAAGTTTTGAAATCAAATATTTTAGAAAATTTCTATACATCTTCTATAGATCAAAAACTCGCTGAAGAGTAGGGGTGCTCACGGGTTGGGTTGATCGGGTTGAAGGCATTTCGACACATAAACCCAATGTTGGCGGTTTGAAAAAATTTCAACCCAACCCAACCCAAACAAAGACACAACCCAACCCGTTCGGGTTGATCGGGTTAGTCGGGTTGGTCAGGTTGTGTTTAAACAAGGTGAAATCAAAATTAAAAACATAAAAATAAAGGAAACATGTCTTTAAAATACAACCGATAATTCAGACAATACTTAGATACTATATATAAAAATGTCTAAACCAAATATGATCAAATAACTTGACGTTTTCAATTTGCAGATTTCTTAAATCTTAAACATATCGTCATCAAATGTTTTTCTCAATTTACATATATATGTTAACATCTACTATATATATATATATATATATATGTGTGTGTGTGTGTGTGTGTGAGAAGGAGTTATATAGAGATGGATAAGAGATTGAATATATATATAGTTATATAGAGTTGTATACGAGATTGAATATATATATATATATATATCGGGTTCATCGGGTTGGGTTGGGTTCAAATTATCGTAACCCGATATCAACCCAATACATACGGTTTGAAGATTTTACAACTCGATTGGACATCGGGTTGCTTCGGGTTGGGTTTTTCCACGTCGGGTTGGGTTGGGTTGATCGGGTTTTTGAGCACCCCTACTGAAGAGATCTCATCAGAAACCTCTGCCATTTATGAAAGTTTTTCTACAGAGGAAGAAAGCCCGTACGATACATGCTCAGAAAATCCAGCCTCTGTCGAAAGAAATGACTCAAACTCTGTATATGAGGACGATTCAGCCTCTGACGACTCAGAGACTGATTTTAAATCAGGGATAATTCACTTTGACACAAAGGTTGTTAAATTCTCCTCTGAAGTTCTTAACAGAACAATTTCTCCAAAAGAGAAAATCACAGAGATACCTATCTGTCCAGATTTTCTCAAAATGTGTATACAAGTCAAAACCTCTACAGAGCTTGAAAATCTGAAAAAGGCCTCTGAAAATCCTAAAAGCTTCAAATTTTCAAAACCTTTAAGGAAAATTAAAGAGAATCCCACTTGGCAACAAAAGGGAAAATGGCCTAAATCTAACAAATCTTTTTCCTCTGTGACAGTGAAGAAAGATGTTCACCACAGAAGAAAGTCACAGAAGGCAGGAACTAGACAAGACTTTTGCAAACAACATTCTAGTATTCATAAATCTTCTTGTAATAGGAAATCTAATGTTAAGACAGAATGTAATGCCTCTGTGGCTCAGTTTAATGAATTCAATGAAAAGTTCAAACAAATCACATCTCATATTCAATACTGTCATTGTTTTGATCTTATGTTTAAATTGAATAAACACTTCTCAAGCCCAGATTGCTTTCTCACCACTGAAATTCCAAAGTCAGAACCTAGAAAGAAACAATCTGATTTTCCTACAAAAGATAAAATGTATTTCAAGAATGCTAAGGCAAACTTGAAAAATTCTAACAATATTGGACCCATGTGGATATGGGTACCTAAGTCTCTGTGATTGTCTTACAGAAGCAACATGTGCCAATTTGGTATCTTGACTCCGGATGCTCAAGGCACATGACTGGCGACAGAAGATTACTATCCACATACAAAGAAACACACGATGGTGGATCTGTAACTTTTGGAGACAACATGAAGGGACACATCAAAGGCTATGGAGTCATACAGAAAGAAAATATCTCTGTATACAAAGTTGCATATGTGAATGGCCTCAAACACAACCTACTAAGTGTAAGTCAACTATGTGATACAAGATTCGATGTGTTATTCAAAAGAACTTTCTGCTCTCTACAAAGTGAAAACACAGGAATGGAACTTCTGCGAGCTGAAAGAAGAGGTGATCTATATCTAATGAATTTTACTTCAAAATCCAAGGACAAAGTTTGCCTAGTAGCCTGAAAAAGTGAAGAAGCGTGGTTATGGCACAACAGGTTCTGTCACTTAAACTTTCACACCCTGGATAAACTAGTAAAACTCGATCTAGTTAAAGGTTTGCCAAATGTTAAATTCAATAAGGATCACTTGTGTTCGGCCTGTGAAATGGGAAAACACAGAAGGGCTTCCCACAAAGGCAAAACAGACGTGTCTTACACTAGGCCTCTGTACATGCTACATGTCGACCTCTGCGGTCCCATTGCTATACAGAGCCTAGGTGGCAAGAAACACATACTTGTCCTAATTGATGAGTATTCACGTTTCACATGGGTTGAATTTATTAGAAAGAAATCAGATGTTCCAATTATATTGATAAATCTAATGAAAAGAATCCAAGTTCTTTATGACTGCAGAATACAGAAGTTAAGAAGTGACAATGGCACAGAGTTTAAAAACTGTGTCATTGAAGCCTATCTTTCTAAAGAAGGAATATCACAGAACTTCTCTGCCGCTCGCACTCCACAACAGAACGGTGTAGTCGAGAGAAAGAATCGAACACTTATGGAGGCCGCAAGAACTATGCTATCAGCATGCGGATTATCAATGAACTTTTGGGCAGAAGCAATTTCTACTGCATGTTATACACAGAATCGTTCAACCATTGTGAAAAGACATCTCAAGACGCCTTACGAATTGCTTCAAAAAAGGCGGCCAAACATCAAGTTTTTCCATGTATTCGGATGCAAATGCTTTGTTTTAAACGACAGAGATTCAAGAGGAAAGTTTGAAGTAAAAGCTGATGAAGGCAAATTCATTGGATACTCTGCCACTTCCAAAGCCTACAGAACATTCCTTACAAAGTCTCGCATGATTGTAGAAAGCATAAATGTTTCTTTTGATGATTCATTCCAAATGACTTCTGAACAAATCAGTTCAGAACTCGGAATTAAAGGGAAATCCTCGGAAATCTCAAAAACAAAAGAAGATTTGGATCTTCTATTTTTAGAGATGTTCAACAATGACATTGATCCTTCTGTTGGAACCATCAGAATTTCTGAAGAACCATCCTCTGTCGGACAAAATCCTACAGGTATTCTTCTTTAAATACTACAGATGCAATTGCCGAAGAAGAACATGCAGAAGATGAAACATCAAGAAAAACGACCACAGAAGTTGCTGAAAAACAAACTCCACGATCCACAGAAGAACCAATTACAGAGGAAATCGAGGATCAAGACTATACGTCCTCAGAGGAACAAACCCCACCACCACTCATACCAATATTTCCACAAACGGTAGAATCAACTACCAAGGCACGAAGAACGACAGAGGCTACACAAGAAGAAACACAAAAAGCCGCTGACGAAAGGTTCGAGGACATTGATGATCATCTTCCACGCACAACTCAGTGGACAAAAAGCCATCCTCCAAGCCAAATAATCGGAGAACCTTCTGACTCAGTAAAAACCAGGTCTGCCACTGCTAATTTTTGTTTTTTCACTAACTTTATCAGTGTGATAGAACCAAAGAAGATTTCTGAAGCCCTAGATGACCCAAATTGGGTAGACGCCATGCAAGAAGAACTTCTGCAGTTTGAGCGTAACAAAGTATGGACTTTAGTACCTCTGCCACGAGGGAAACAGGCCATTGGGACTAAATGGGTCTACAGAAACAAGAAGGATGAAGATGGAGTGGTCATCAGAAACAAAGCAAGATTAGTAGCAAAGGGATATAGACAAGAAGAAGGCATAGACTACGATGAGACTTTTGCCTCTGTCGCACGACTCGAAGCAATAAGAATATTCTTAGCCTTCGCAGCCCACAGAGGTTTTAAAGTCTATCAGATGGACGTAAAATCAGCTTTTCTAAACGGTGAAATCCAAGAAGAGGTTTACGTAAATCACCCACCAGGGTTTGAAAGCTCAAAGTTTCCAAGGCATGTATACTACCTTGAAAAGGCTCTATACAGACTGAAACAGGCTCCAAGAGCATGGTACGAACGACTTTCTACCTTCCTTCTAGTCAATGGCTATAACAGAGGTACAACAGATACTACTTATTCTATAAACATAAAAAGGGTGAGATAATGCTTGTACAAATCTATGTGGATGACATAATTTTCGGGTCTACTAATTCAGAAGAGTGTAAAAGTTTTGAAAAACTCATGCAGAGTGAGTTTGAAATGAGTATGATGGGAGAATTAACATTCTTCCTCGGACTTCAAGTCAAACAAACTTCAGAGGGAATTTTTATAAATCAAGCCAAATATGTCTCTGACATTCTGTCAAAATATAAACTCTCTGATACCTCTGCAATGAAAACTCTAATGGCCATTGGAAATAAGTTATTCTTAGATCCAAATGGTATCTCTGTAGAATGCACTCTCTACAGAGGCATGATTGGATCTCTGTTATACTTAACAGCAAGCAGACCTGACATCATGCATGCCACATGTCTTTGTGCACGTTATCAAGCTAATCCTAAGAAATCACATTATGATGCGGTGAAGAGAATCTTTAGATACCTAAAGGGGACCAAAAATCTCGGTCTCTGGTATCCACAGAACTATGGTTTTAGTCTTAAAGCTTATACAGATTCAGACTATGGAGGATGCATGCTCGACAGAAAGAGTACCTCTGGGAGTTGCCAATTCCTAGGTGGTAAACTAGTCAGTTGGACCTCCAAGAAGCAGAATTGTGTCTCAACATCCACTGCAGAAGCTGAATACGTTGCTGCTGCTAGCTGTTGTTCTCAGGTTCTATGGATGAAAACTCAACTAAAAGACTACGGCCACATCCTATTCAAAATACCCATCTTCTGTGATTCCAAAAGTGCCATTGCTATCTCTGCCAATCCTGTGCAACACTCGAAAACCAAGCATATCGATATAAGGTACCATTTCTTGAAACATCATGTTGAATACGGTACAATTGAAATGCATTTCGTGCCAACAGAATATCAACTCGCTGACTTATTCACCAAAGCACTAGATGAGAAAAGATTCAATTTCTTGGTGGGTAAGTTAGGAATGATAAACATGGTGTGACAATCCTCTGTAAGTATAGCTTTATCTTCTGTAAATATGTACAAATTTCCTTTATTTTTGCTTTAAGTTAATTTATTTCTGTTTGTAAGTTCTCAATCTTAAATCGTTCTTAAAATCACAGAGCTTCTGTAAGTCAACTCAGATCCTCTGACAACCCCTACAGAACCTCTGGAAAACATGACCTATGTTCTATGCAAAACTTATCATTCTTTGATCCAAGCATAGGTCAAGGGGGAGCAAAAGGAAATTACTTGATCTACAGAGGTGATTAGATCAAGGGGGAGCAAAAAGGGATCCTGAAATGATCTACAGAGGTAAAACTTTCAAGGGAAAGCCAAAGAAGAATGTCAATGAATCTATATCGACAGAAGTCATACATCACTGCCGAGAAAAGAAGAACCAAAAGGTATGTCTCTCGCACAAAAGGTTTTTGAAAACAGTTTTCTAGGACACAAATTGTCAAATATGTCCTAAATATACTGTGGATAACATTTCAAAAATCAAAAGCTCAAAAAGTTTCATAAAATTCGAGTAAGAGAAATTTAAGGTCATAGAGCTTCTGCTGAGCTCAACAGAGGTTCTGCAAGAAATATGCTCTGTGATCACAAATTAACCCTCTGTCGATCTTTTGGAATGTTATCTCGGAAACCGAAAACACAAACCATGACCTTCTCGAACAAACCGTTTTTTACAGTTTTCTCGGACACAAACTTTCAAATATGTCCGAAAAACATCTCTTAAACCAAATCAAAAATTGGATGATCAAAAATTTTAATAAAATTTTTGTTATGAGATTTTTTCCCTCATAGAGCTTCTGCTGGCCCTCACAGAACTTCTGCAAGTTCCAACAGAGCCACAAAACCTCTGCGAAGCAAATTTCTTGACAAAAATCCGATTTTATCCTCTCCAATGCCTTTACAAATGTTTTGGTTAAAGAAGAACCCCACAGAAGTCATGATAACAATGAGATATATGAGAAAGGGATACACATCAAAAATTTTCAAATTCACAGAACCTCTGTAAACTACAGAAGTTCTGTCAATCTGTTACTTGGGCATTTCTGTAGTAATAACGGTTACTTTTACTGAGAGTGAACTACATGTGGCTAAGAATAACCCCACGCGCCTAGCATTAATGGGCCGCACACGACGTCCTGTCATCCTCTGACATGGCCTACGTGTCCCATTTTCATTGGGCGTACATGGAACGTTTTCTGTGGAAAGTTGAACCCGCCGTTCTAACTTGAGTTCGGATTCCAAATTTTAATCCATTACCATATATTTTACTCTTTCGAATTCTACCGTTTTACCCCCCTATAAAAACCAAGCTTACCCTCTCATAAACCTTTTACAAACTCTCATTCTTCACCGGCGAAACCCTGCAAAAACCTGCAAGTTTCTTATTCTCAGTATCAAATGGCTTCATCTTCTCAAGCTATCTCCCCTGCACACTCTCCGGCGACCTCACCAGAACATTCACCGGCTCATTCTGAACATTCAGAAAACCCCAACCCTGCCCAGAACATTGAACTAGAAGATTCCGGCGACTCAGCAGACTTTGCTCCGACAACACATCTGCAAAACTTCATAGCTAAGGATCACTTCGAAAAGGTACTACCAATCAAATCCAACAACTGCTATTTGGTCCCCTCACCCACTGCTTTCGGCGAAGCCCACGCCATTCTTCTGAACATAATGGAAAATCACATCCTCTTCCCTCTACTCTCAAGAACCCCAAAGAAAATACCAGTCAGATATCTGAACCAGTTTTGGCAAAGCTGCCGATTTGATAAAGACGACTCTATTATCAAAGGGTACATTTCAAGACCTGACAAATCTGAACATCTTGAAATCAAGTTCAACAGAACAATGTTCTCACTTGAGTTCAACCTACCCACGAGGGGTCTTCTTGGTTTGAAGAAATATGCAGAGCAACCAACAGACGACGAGCTCTGTCGCTTCGTAGAAATGCTTGGGTACAACACACAACTACGGAAGAGAAATGACTTCCGCAGAGGCAGATTACCACCTCTGTGGAACACCTTGTTCTCTGTTCTTAACAGATGCCTGACAGGGAAGATAGGCAGCATTGACCAGACCTCACATCAGATCTTAACCATCATGTATGGGGTGTACTATGATCTTCCACTCGATTACGCGACGATAATGATGCAAGAGATCATCAACACCATCGACAGAAAGAACAACACCAAACGGGTCAAAGAGAACGATCCCAACTTTCTACCACCTCTGCAATTCCAAAGAATATTGGGAGTATTGTTCGAACCTCTGTTGCTGATACAGAAATGGCCAATGGAAGGGCCAATTCCCAAACAGTTCCTAATGAGCAAAAATGTCCCCACTGATCATATAGATGGTTACTCACAATGCAGACCTCTGTCAAAGAAGCTTCTGAAGTATGCCTCGAATAAAACCCTAAAGAAAGAGTATATACGCGAACATAGAACTTCTAAACCGAGTCCTATGACACCCCCGCGTTTAGGTGTCTCCCTAGGAACAATAGTTGCTGAACCTCTTTCCACTCAAGAAGAAAAAGATCAGAAATTGGAAAAACACATGGCTATACAACTAAGCTTCATAGCCAAACGTGCAGAACTCATGGGAAAGAAGTCCTCTTCAAAAACCTCTGCATCTACTCCAACAGCAAAGAAAAGAAAAACTGAAGAAGGCACCTCTACAAGCGCTGCAAAAGATCAACCATCACCTCCTCATGCCACGTAAATTGGCTCCTCTGTTCCTCCCTCTTCCCCAAAACAGAGGAAGAAAAGAAAATCGAAAATCACAGAGGAAGCGGCACCAAAACCCAAGAGGAGGAGAACCAAAAAGAAGCATGGTAAATCACTTCAAAAATTGGTCACCATTGCAGAGGAAGAAGAAATCGCAGAAGAAAGACTTGCAGAAGAAGATACAGAAGAAGAAATGGCAACAGAAGAATATCAATCACCCTATCAATCTCCAGATAGATTTGCTCACCAAGGAGATCTGAACGACTTCCTACAGAACCCTGACATTGCCAACACCCTAAATACAACAGGGTGGACGGCACAACCTCTCGACCACCACTCCCCAGAAGAACAATATTTCTCAATTTCTGGCATTGACACACATCTGCAAGAAGATGACACAACACCCAGAAATCAACCAGGTGAGACACCTATTATCCTACAGAACCCCTTCATTCGACAAGGATTGGACGTCCACAGAAAGAGTCCAAGCCAAGATGCAGAAGAAGAAATAGAGGAAATAGACATGTCAGAGGAAGCTATTAAAGAACGAAATCAAAAGAACGCACCAGAGTGGAATATAGAAAAGGTTAAGGAAATCATAGAGAAAATGGGAGAAAAAGAAAAGGGAAAAGAAAAGATGCCGAAGTTGAAGAAGGCACAAATCCCTCAGCCCCTCCCAGTGCAACCCACACATCTAACTCCGCAGGTCTAGCTGCAGAAGGAGTTATTGAAAAAGAGCAGCACAACTCGATCCAAACCCAACCCATCCAGCCAGAAGTCACTCTTTCGACTTCTGCGCCCACAAAAACCGGGGAATCCATTCCAAGGGAGTCTCCTCAAAGAGACTCACCTATTGTTCGTGATCAATCGCCCCAGATCACACTAGAACACCCTACAGAGGAATTCGTTTCCTCTGCCACGCACACATTAGGGCCAAATCTTCTTTCAGAGAGAAGTAGTAAGCATAGAGACGAAGAGACTCTAGACAAGTCTCCTAGTCAACAGAAGGACATTCCAATACCCACCTCTGGAGTGGATTTGGACACTGTTCTTCACAGAACTTCTATAGAGATCGAAACTCAGGTTTCTTCTCAAGGATCAGAAGGAAATCCTTCCACCCCCATCGTACAAACAAGGGTGAACGAAGGTGTCACAGTAACAGGGACTCACTCTGGAGACGAATGTGTTCCTCCAGAGGTTACACAAGGAACACAAGTATCAAGGGATGAGTTCCAAACCCTTGTCACCTCTGTGAACCAAACAATGAAAGAGTTGCAAAGCTCTTTCAAATCTTTTGTAGAGACAACATCGACGACTATCCTGAAACTAAACACCAAAATGGACAATCTGTCCACAGAGGTAAAATCTGCCATCGCAGCGATGAAGTCTTCTGCCGAAACTACTGCCAAAGCTACAGCCACCTCTGCCGCTCAAGAAATCGGAACAAATGCAACTTCTGCGTTCAAGGACTCTGTCAAAAACTTCCTTGAACAAATGAATACGCAATCCAACAGAACAGAGGGCATTACTCCTGCAGATCTACAGAATGCCCTAAAACAAGTACAAGCAGAGGCAATGCGCAACACGACAATGATGCAGCCAAAAGACTACATGACCAGAGCACAGCTAACAGAGCTAGGACAGAACGTCATAAACCAGGTCACAGAATTCATTGTCTCCTTCACAACAGCAAATGCCAACTTTGTCAAGGATTTCAGAAAAAGTGTTGGCAGAATGCGTTTTAAAACAGAGGCAGAGCTTGCGACTCTACTTGGCCTCTGTGATGATGTATGTGCGAAGTTGATGGCCGCAGGAGCAGAATTACCAAAGAAAACCAAAGCTTCTTGCAGAGCAGAGGGTAGTTCTGATAAGAGTCAGGATGATTCTGATGATGACCATCCTGGTCCATCAGATAATCTTGAGGGGGAGAATACAAGGGAGAAAGCTACGAGCAGAGGTATACAAACTCCACCAATCGCAGCAGAACCAATCAGTCAAGCCCCTCCAGAACAAACCCAAGATCAACAACAAACTCAACAGACCACAGAGACAACACCCATCTCTGTGGAATCAAGTCCTGAAGAAACAAATATTCCAGAAGCTGATCAGCAACCCACAGAGGCAACAACCACCCCTGTGGTAATCATTTTGGAAGAAAGTCCTCCAACAGAAAACCCCCAACCATATAAAAAAGAAAGTCAATTGCCACCAAACCAAAAAGAGCAACGACCTCTGCTACTGATATTCTGAAAAAGATGCAAAATACAATGACTGATCGAATGTCGCAGAGAGAAGAAGAAAGACACAAGTTCGTACTAGCGTTCAAAATGGCAAGAAGATTCAATGTCGAAACTTCAACAACAGAAACTGAGCTCACAGAAGAAGTAATCAAAGAACCTCCAACAGAGGTTACAGAGCAACTCAAGCCAACAGAACCATCGCCACAAAAGTCCTCTAAATCACAAATGTCAAAACCTACAGAGGCAACCCCCATCAAACCAACAGAAGTCCCAACCTCCAAATCTACAGAAGCAACAGCCTCTGCCCTGCCAAAAGGAAAAGACAAGGGCAAAGGAATACTGACAGAAGAGCCTAAGAAGAAGAAATCATTACCAAAGCCTACAGCGAAACTAATGAAGAGTGCGTTTGATGCCTTTCAAACTCCAAAGCCTGAAGAAGTTGACTGGGCATATGGATTGAAGCCTCTGTCAGACATTCCTCTAACTGGTAGAGCAACAGAAGTTGTTCAAGAAATGGAGAGTCTCAGAAGACAAGTACCACAACCTGGTCCAACACATGAAGAGATGGAAGAAGTGGTATACAAATACCTCTATAAACAATCCTTTCAGACCAATCATCCAACAAATCATGTGACAGATCCAAGGATCAGAGAAGAATTTGAGAACATCTTCACAAGGACAAAGCCATGAACCAAAGCAGATGTCTTCTCAATCCACAAAATCAAAAAGGTAATCTTCTGCAGATTCTCCTTCACAAGAACCTATCCAAGGGTCAGGTACAATCTTTACAGAGTCAGAAGAGAAAACAATTCAGAGACCACCTTCGCTGATGCTGACCTAAGAAATATCAATCCTTATGATCTACCTGACCTTCTGCAATGGACAAAGGACAACTACAACACAGAGCCAAACACCAGAGCCTATCAAGTGTTGAGAAAAGCGATGAGGGAAAAGCTTCTGCTCTACAGCATGATAGATTTCCAGCTGGGAAAGGATCTTGGTCTCAAGCATCAGGATTTACGACCACCAGAGGATCGCTGCCCACCGGACGCCGTACCTAAATCAATCATCACAGAACCACGATTTGGGTTAGTATTTCAAAACCCGCAAGGCGAAATTAAACTGTTTGTATGCATGGACTGTCAGAAGTACGCAACTAGTACTCTGAACAAATTCAGAGCAAGCCTTGTGAAATACAGAGGTACAGAGAAAATGGATAGAGATGCTGCAGATACTTTCATCAGAGAGATTGATGCCACAATCCGCCTAAGAGAACTATGCATCAGTTTCTACAAAGAGATCAGAAGAGTCGGAAGAGACAACAGAAGTTACAACGATTTCAAAGATGCCAAAATCTGATTCTCAGACCTTCAATCTCTGCAAACCAAATCAAAGTATTATCTTTCATTGTACTCAAATGTAAAATGCCTCTGGCATATTTTCTAAATGAAAGAACTTTCGAGGTATTGTTTAACCTCTTTCTTATCTAACTTAGCCTAACTAAACTCGAAGTTAATTTTTTTTATTTTTCACTACTTAGGGGGAGATTGTTAGCTTCAATCTTCCTAATCATAGAAGTATTTAGAAGTAGTGAAAAATAGGCTAAGTGAAGAAAGCCTCTTATAGAGGCTCTGCTGGACTTACCGAGGGCTCAAGATCAAGAATCTACAGAAGCTAAAGAGGCGCGCTACAGAAGCTCTGTCATACGCGCAAAGAAGACCAATATCTCAGAATATAGGAAAGACTGCTCCACAGAGGACCAGACCGCAGAACCTCTGTAACTCATTACAGAGCCTCTGTGGTCCTCACTAAAAGACTTGAAGATATTTATAATATCTTGCTACTGTTACAGGACCCGTTCATCAACTTGCATGGTAGCATGCCCTGTCCAACGTCGACGTGTCAAACTCTGATTGGACTCAATAGGGCTTAGTACATATTAGACGTCTGATGCATTAAATGCAATACAACACGTCTTACTGTTCATGCCGTTCTTGCAACTGTTCACGACATCCGTTCAACTATTCATCAGTACCGTCTGAGTAGTTGCATATGCTTTATGGTCCCGTTTAGAGTAGTATATAAGGAAGACTCATGTTGAGTTATTCCTTATCAATCACATATAAATCGACCATCATAAGAACACAAAAAGCTTATTCACCTTAAGAGTCATATCTATTTTGAAGCTTTTCTTACTCATTGTTCTTAAATCTGTTCTTAATATATATTCAGTAAACTTTGAAATATTATTTCCTGTTCATTGTTTATTTATATTTTGGTCTAAATCTATCAAACTTATCTGTTAGTTCTTCAAATACGCTTCCGCATCAAACATTAACTTGAACTAATAGATCTGATAATCTTGTATAAGCAAAACGGGAACCAACAATAAGGGTTGTTTCCTTTAGAATTAGGTTAAGATTAATCATTCTAATTTGTGAGCTTAATTGTTTAGAGAGAGAGAGATAGTTGAGAATATCATTCAAACCTTTGTAACTATCTTGAATCATTCAATAAGATTAATCGTTTCGTTTCTTATTCATTGTTACATGATCAAACTGGGATCTACACTAACAATCTCCCCCTTGGAATTGAAGTTGGATCTCATGCTAGTTAGGGACATCTCGCTTTCGAATAGCGAATAGTATCTCGAAGTGCTGAATAGATTTCCTAAACTCTAGCCGTTCTTCAATAGCTTTGAGAAGCTCTTCAGCTAGATACTTTCTGACGTTCGCGTCGTTCTCTGACGACTCTTTCTCTTATTCAGTTCTTCTTCAATGATCTTTTCAGCATGTTCTGTATGTTCATCAAGTTTCCCTCACTAAACTTGTGTAGCTCGCTGATCCTCATGTATCTTTTCTACCCTTTGTCATTCAGATACACAATTCCTGTTTCTGGTTTGGATAAGATAGTATGTACCTATACGTCTTGGGGAAGATTCAGATTGGGCTTCAGAATGTTGATCTTCTTCTAATTGCTTTCTAAACCCAACTGGAAGTCGTTGATGTAGGCGAGGGTGATAGTGCACTTCATAAATCACTTTATCGTCTCGAAGTCTTTGGTGTAAGGTAACGGTCGGATGGTGCGGGTCTTTAGTTCTTTCAGTAGTACCGGGAAGTCGTTCAAGTTTAGATGCCTGAAGTCGGCTTCTGAGAATATCCATTCCTTTCCGTCATCCCTTTTGACAGTGAAAACCGTGAACCATACAATAACAACCTTGTCAGACACGATCTCCATAATTTCTGTTATTGTGTGTCTCGTTCGGACTTGGTGGACCATTATGCTTCTCTTCATTACATCGAAATATTATTTGCAGACTGGATCTTTCAGAAATGAGACCCCATGGCACATGACCGGGTCAAGTGGCCTGATCCAGTGAGCGAATATATTCTTCTGTGATTCCTCCAGGTATGGAACCAAGTTCTAGACTCTTTCCCAACGAGCTGGTTGAGCAGGTTGAGGTGGATCCATTTCCGGGTTTGGAGTTGGAAGCTTGGAAGTACCTGCAGTATCGTGTACATCATGCTGTGAAATCGATACCTGTTCGCTCTGAAGGAGGAACTGGTCGTAGTCGTCGTCATTCATGAACTCGTCTTCATCATAAAAGTTCCACAGAGCATCTGTCTCGAATTGGATGACAAGCACGACTTTCTCTCTCCATTCTCTTTCTTGTTCCGGATCGCCAGCTGAGTCTTCATCAATCAATTCTAGAACTTGCCTTTCCGGAACCGTCAGCAATAAATTTTCTTCCGATTGACCCTCGGGCTTTTCAACCGTTAGGTCTGCTGACACTGGCACTGTATCTTTGTCCGGTGTAGACAACTCTATGTCCTGAATCATTTCTGAGTCTTCTGGCTGATGTTGTGGTTCAGTTGGAGTAGTTTCGGATGGTAGTACTGTCTCTGAGGTTGACAGCTCGGTCAGTCTAAGTCGTTTCTCCCCCTCATGTTGGTCAGAATCATCCTGATCATCATGTCGTCGTTTGGAGCCCTGTGCTTGACCCTTACACGTATCTTCTAAGCTGGCAACCCTCTCGGATAAGGTTTCGAGGGTTTTCTTTCACGTCGGCTAGAGTGGTGGTAAGTGTATCAAGCTTGGAGGTGATTTGGGCTTGTGGATCAGTTGGAGTGACTGGGATGGTGGTTGGGTTTGTGAGCGTAATAGACTCACTAAATCGGCTTCAGATGAGGCGTCGATGTTGGATTGGGATAGGAGCTTGTCGAGGAGTGCGGCTTTCAGCGGCTCGATGCTCATGTTCTCGAGGTTCGGGGTTGGGTGAGGCATTCGAATCTGGGATTGTGTAGGGGGAATCTCTGTAGCTACTGCCTTGCCCGTGACTGCCCTTCTGATAAACGCCATCTCATCTGATAGCTTCTTCAAAATCTCCGTTTGGACAGCCTTTAAGGCGCCGTCTATAGTTTCCTTGGAGACGAACTCCGGGGTACTAACACGTGGAGCACTTAGCCTCCTAGTTGTGGTAACTACGGTGGATTACACCGCAGTACCGCTTGCACTCACGGTTGGCATGATGGTAGCCGTGGCAGGTGTTCCGCCCTGCCCTTGCAAGGTACCAAAAGGTAGGCTTGCTCTGGGCGTTCCGGTCGAGTCACGAAGAATCTCGACGCTAGCAGTAGATATGACCGGTGTCCTAGCCAAAGAAATGATATCAGCAAATGAATCTAGACTCGTATGTGCGCCGAAAGAAGTTGAGAACCGGGGCTGGTGTTCTCTTGTTTCAACACCGGAACTCTCAAAGTGAAAGATCGATGGCAGTTGTGCTATGTCCCCGTGCGAAATTGAAACAGTTTCCTTTTTAGAGGAAACTGAGTGGCTAGGTGAGGTGTGCAAATGCGTCTCTAGGCCCACGACGTCTTGTTCAATACCCTGTCGCAACGGATGCGACAGAGTAGTGGATGTGGTTGCCTGGCTAGGTGGAGGCTGGTTGGGAGCAACCTGAGAAGATTGCTCCATCACTCGTTCACTCTCGTTCTTTTTCTTACTTCTCATTTCACGCACATGCTCACCTTTTTTTTCTTTTTCAACTAAAACACCCTTCGCTCTCCGTGTCTCTCCAGTTATGGCTTCGGTTTGGCGTGTGTCATCATTATTATCGTCCGACTCGGTGGATTCATCATCTGAGCCAGATTCCGAGGACCCGGACTCAGACCCGGACGCCGAACCTGATTCAGAACCAGATTCGGAACCCGACTCTGAGTCAGAGCCTGACTCGGAGCTGGAAGAGGAGGATGCCTCTTCTTCAGGTTGTTCGCGCGTAACTCCTTCCACCTCCACATCATTAAATGATGGATCGTCATCTCGAGGTGGCGTAGGTGCACGTGGTGGAGTGGGTGGGTGTCTTGACGAGCTAGCATCATGGGTTGACCTACCGGCACTGCCCACGCTTGTTCCCCTCACGATATTTTCTCTCATCACGCCCCGTCCGGGAGCCCCTGCTCGTCGGACCCTTCCGCCTCTCGTACAAGGACCCTCACGTCTCTTAGGTCGCGCTCCTTGGGGAGGTCCTGCTGGATCTAGCTGGACCATCGGAGCATCTAGGTTGTTCTCACGCCTATACACTATCACACTCAGTGCCGATTCGTCTGCGATAGCTAGCAAGTCTGTAGGTATTAACATAGGGACTAGGTCCGGGATCACTTGCTTGTTCTAGATCCTAGTCCTTCTAGTTGAAAGAAGTACCTCAAGATTGGCGCGTCGAGGAATCGTCGGGTTTGTCGCCATGAAGTGAGCGACGATCAGCTGTAGAAAGCGCAGGAATTGCAGGAACGTGAGGCGTTTGCTTCCTTGTTTCTTCTGGACTTTCTCGATCAGTTCAGTCCAAAGCGTTGATGCGTAGTCGAAGTGACGGATGTAAACGACGCGTGGAACAGTCGGAGCAAGTTGACGGTTGTCTAATCTATACCTTTGTTGATTGATGATAGGAACCTGTTCAATATTGTGAACAAGGTGTACCATACAGGCTGAAGATGAATTCTCGAGAAGTGCGAAGGTTGGTTGAGCGTGGCATCATATCCGAGGTCGCGCGATTCCCGGCAGAGGACTGTATCAGAGACCTGAGCGTCATAGGCAATGCGTCCTGGAATAGCTGTTGCTTCTGGCAGTTCAAGGATCGGGCGAAAGACGTCTCGAGTAAGCAACACCTGGGAGTCGCCAATACGACCTTGGAGGACGAATTGTTGGCTGTGTGCGACGGGTGTGAGTGATCGCTATAGCTGGTGTACATATACTGCTGGAACTAGAGCGGTGGCCGTCAATGCTTGATTGAGCGTGTGGCGCTTCAGAATTTCCAGTATGACTGGACATTGGCATATAAGGTTTGACATGTCCAAGTGGAAGTTGTTGGAACTAAGGGGTAGGTTCGGGCCTTCTGGAAGTAGTGGGGCATCGCCTTGGGGTGGATTCGGTTGTGCCATGATGTACCTGTTAAAATCCAAAAGGTGTTGAGTGTTCATGGCTTGTGTAAGTCAAAGGCGTGTCTCGGGGCTCGTATTCTCGGATTTGGAAACCGAGAGTCGGTTACATTCCGAGAGAGGTCTCTACATGAGTCTTGACGAGCCGGAGTGAGTGAGCACCTTTAAATAGGACACTGATAACCAGATACCAATTAAACTAATAAAACAGTACTCCCGGTGTGTAGATCCGGATCCGGAGTGGAATCCGGAACCCAAAGGGATCTGGAACCGGATTAGGAACCGAAACCTAAGGGAAATCCGGAACTGAATTGGAACCGGAACCCAAGGGAATTCGGAACCTATAAGAAACCGGATCCGAAACTCAAGCACACCGGAACTACTCATAATTCGGAGCTAAGGTCACACCGGAACTACTCATGATCCGGAACTAAGGTCACACCAGAACTACTCATGATCCGGAACTAAGGTTACACCGGATCTCCATTCCGAAACCGGATGAGATCCGGAACTAGGTGATTCCGGGACACATACCCGATCTATAGAATATCGGAACACATACCGGAACTCACATCTTCCGGAACCGAACCCGGAGCCCTTATCGGTAAACAATGAACAGAGAACTCAAAATCGATCGATCAATGATGCTAATTCGATGTTAAACGTCGATTAAAACACTTGTGTTGGTTTAGAGTTCATGTCTATTAGATCAATTTGAGGAAAAAGTGGCGAACTGTAGGGTACAAAACCCTAATGGCGCCGATCTGAGTTTAATCGATGACATCAAACGATTTCTAGGTTGTTTCGACCGATTATGTGTTGCTAGATCAAGACTATTGAGTTTAGATTACATACCTGGTGATTTGGATGAAGATCTGAGCTCGAAAAATGCAAGAATCCAAGTTGAGAGCACAAAGATGGTTTAGGAGAGAAATGGCGCGAAGAATTTGAAGTTGTGAAGTCTTTAGAGACAAAATCCGGTATTTGTATACCAGTCGATACCGGAAGTGAACGCGGTACCGGTCTCCTTAATTCTCCCGGTTCCATCTTTGTCTCAACTTTAGGAAATTGGCGAAAAATACCCCTGAAGTTTCAAAAAATTTTAAAAATAACCTTGAGTTTGAAAAATTTTCATTTTAGCCCCCCAGGTTTTAAAAATTTCACTTCTCCCCCTCAACTTTCCGAAAACAACTCTGCCCCTCAAGTTTTCAAAAAATGCGATGCTCCCCCTCGACTTTTCAAAAAATAGGACACCTTTTTTTTAATAATTAAAACTTAAACAAAATCATGAAAAAATCTCCCCTTAAACTTTATTTAGTGACAAAGCTCCCCCTTGACTTGTCAACCTGACACTTCTCCCCCTCAATTTCTCAAAAATTGCAACTCTCTCCTCACAGAAACGAGAAACGTACCTTAGGGACTTGGCTTTCGAGGAAACACCTTGTTGAACACACGGTTAGTAGCTCGGGAAATAAAATAGAAAAACACAAAGACTAGACGAATAGAATTAAAGAAACATGTAAAAACCGAAAAATGAAAGAAACACTAAAACGGAAATGCAGAGTACATGTCACTGATGTGCTTGAAACACCTAAACCACGCTGCAAGACAAGTGTAACTGATTAAGGTACAGTTATCCCGTAGTGAAGAAAAGGTGTGAAAAGTACAGCAGTGACTCAAACTTTCATATTGAGCATACCCATCTTGGACACGAGTTCATTGAACGGTTTTTCGTCTAAAGCCTTGGTAAATAGATCTGCTTGTTGATTTTATGTACTTACGAAGTAGAGTTCCACCATACCTCTTTCCACATGGTCTTTAATGAAATGGTAGCGCACGTCAATATGCTTTGTCTTCGTATGTTGAACCGGATTTCTTGTGATTGCGATGGCACTTTTGGAGTGGCAGTAGATCGGGATGTTCGAGTAGTTGTACCCGTAGTCCTTCAGTTGCGTTCGCATCCAGATCACTTGGGAACAACATCTAGCCGCGGCCACGTACTCCGCTTCCGCCGTGGAGGTGGAGACGCAAGTTTGCTTCTTGGAGGCCCAGCTAACCAACTTATTGCCAAGTAACTGGACGTGGCCCGTGGTACTCTTCCGGTCGAGCATACTTCCTGCATGATCAGCATCAGAAAATGCTTTGAGTTCGAAACCTGTGTCCTTAGGGTACCAAAGGCCAAGATTAGCAGTACCTTTTAAATAACGAAGAATACGCTTAACTGCTATGAGGTGGGACTCTTTAGGTTTCGATTGAAACCTAACACATAAAAAGATTGAAAACATTATGTCCGGCCTACTTGCCGTTAAATACATCAACGAACCTATCATTCCTCTATAGGTAGTAGTGTTCACGTCCCTTCCGCCAGGATCGGCGTGTAACTTCGTACCCGGTGACATATGAGTTTTCATGGGTGTACACTGTTCCATCTTGAATTTCCGAAGAATATCTGTGATGTAATTAGATTGATTGATGAATATCCCGGTCGACAGTTGTTTAACTTGAAGACCGAGAAAGAAGTTCATCTGACCGATCATACTCATTTTAAAATGGGCTTTCATGAAGACTGCAAATTTGTAACAGTATTGTGGGTTCGTAGAGTCGAAAATAATGTCATCGACGTAGACTTGAATTAAAATTATATCCTCACCTTCCCTTATGATGAAAAGGGTTGTGTCGATCTTACCTTTCGAGAAACCGAAATTCGTTAGAAAAGTTGATAATTCATCATACCAGGCTCTCGGTGCTTGCTTGAGTCCATACAATGCTCTGTCGAGGCGATACACATGGTTGGGGTGATCTTGACTGACGAAACCTTCCGGCTGGTAGACGTAGACTTCCTCTTTGAGTTTTCCGTTTAGAAACGCCGTCTTCGCGTCCATTTGAAAGACGGTGAAGTTTTTATGAGCGGCGTAGGCGAGGAACATCCGAATAGCTTCGATCCGAGCAACTTGTGCGAACGTTTCTTCATAGTCGATCTCCTCTTGTTGTCGATACCCTTTTGCTACCAAGCGAGCCTTGTTTTGTACAACGATCCCCTTCTCGTCCTTCTTGTTCTTGAAGATCATTTCGTGCCGATAATGGTCTTTCTTCGGGCGAGGGAGCAGGCACCATACTTTGAGACTTTCAAATTCGTTCAACTTCTCTTGCATAGCCATTATCCAGTCTGGGTCGTGTAAGGCGTCTTTAGCCGTCGCTGGTTCAACATTGCTGAGGAAGATGGATAAGAAGCACTCATTTCCCGTAGCTACCCGTTTTTAAGTATTGCTCAGAAGTGCACGGGCGGCTTCGTCATCAGTTTCCGTCGTTACTCTAGTTTGAACGGGATAAGACAGATCTTCAATGATTTTGTGGGTGCGCTCGAGTCCACTTCCGCGTGTGAGGTAGCGGGTCTGTTAGGGGTTGAGAATTGTCGGCATCGATGTAGGACCCTAAGGGTAAGTTCTGAACTGCTTCTAAGGATGGAACCGGATTTAATTGGTCGACAGCCGCAGGTTGTGAAACTACAGCAGTTGTCGAAGATTCGGCAGTTGCGTCAGTACTGTTGCTTGTTCCAGGGGAAGACGGAGTGGGTTGAACCACTGGGGATGGAGGCGCGGTCACCGTTGCTGTACTTGATGATGGCGTCGTCTCGGTCACAGGTGATGAGGGCGAGTCCTCCGATGATGTAGTGTTGGAGGTTGGTGGAGGACCAGAGATGTGTGTCGATACCACTACAGCTCCATCTGCATTCACAGAAGCATTAGTAGATACAGGGGGAAGATAAAAATCATTATAAAAGTATTCAAACAGTAGATCTAACTCGGAGGGATGTGATTTCGACGTATTGGACGACGAAGGATCTACTGTCGTGTGCTTGGGTTCCGATCTAGAGTGATCAAAATCCAGCACTCCAGTAAGTACGGGTTCTGAACTGGTACGTTCAGAAGCCAAATCGACCAATTCGTCGAAGGTCACATTTATACTCTCAATAACGCTCTTAGTCCTCTTTTTGTAGACTCGGTATGCTGGTAGGAAGACTTAGTGCTTTCCTGATAATGGCAGAGTTGATTTTGGTGGTACCAAATTTGGTGTCACACAGAATAGAGTCAACGATCTTCGTTGGGTCTTTGGCATGGGGTACCTGAGCTCTTCTGGCAGTATACCAGAACTAAGATAGTAGGAATTGACGAGCAGGGGGTGTACTAGTCAGGGCTGTAGATAAGCAACATGTTTTGAGGTAATTCACAGCATCATCCAGATGTGTGACTTTCTTTCGAGGAGGAAACTCAAAAAGCGCATGGAGGTTGTTCGATTTTGAAAAATCGACTTCCTCAAGCTTGAACTTGACCTGAGGAGCTTTGACGAGAATCAGTTTCTTTGCAGCAGTGGATTTCTCAGCGATAGGAGCAGGAGTAGAAGATGCCATTTCTGTTTAACATATCAACCATGAACATAGATAAAGAATAGTCTTAATGTGAAAGATTTTCCAATAAGATGTTTTCGAATTTTGTCCATTTCATTCAGACAAAAATGTCTTAATGAAGATTAGGGTTTTCTTGTTTTGAAAAAGAAAAGCAAACCCAGTAAAAGTCTTGTTTTCCATTTTCCTTTAGATAAGGATTCTGGAAAAACGAATGAAGATTTTGAGTTTTAAACTTGAAGAACAACCATGAAAAGGTTGTGTTCATAAAACCATGAAAGAAATGATTTCATTTTAGAAAAGGTTTCTTTTGTTTAATCTGTTAAAAGCAACAAAAAGATCAGAAACAAGTTAAAATAGGTAAATAATGAGAATATTAACCTGGTTGTCGAAGAAGAAGATGAACAAATTTATGGAAATAAGCAACAGTAAATCTTTTCTTGCTTGGAGAAGAAGTTCGCGTAAAAAAAAATATAAACTCGAAATAGTTTATATAGTGAGATTTGAGAGAGAGAAAAACTAGAGCGGGAAAGTTTTTCATCATGACACGGACACGTGTTTGCATTTGATTGGATGGTAAACGAAACGTGCAAACGTGTGTCAGAAAAAGAACGTGCCAGGGTTTATCCGTTGTGATGATGTCACAAGCGTCCTTTCATATTTTAGGATGTCTCTGAGGTTTTGAAAGCTCAGGGACTATTTTGAAAAACATGAAGCACTGAATGGAAATATCAGTGTTAGTTTAAGAAATTTCAAAGTATTGCTGTTAAGGAAGAGATATTCAGCGATGCAATTTGTTTTGAAATCTTACATTCAGATGCGAACGTCAGTGAGCAAGAGAGAAAACATACCTTGATATCAGCGAATCAATTTTGTTTAGAGAGAATGATAGAATGGGTTATATAATTGTTTTATCCTATCGCTGATCAAATGTGAACTACTGAAGATTTTACTCTTCAAAGTTCAGCATTCCAAGCTCGTTGATAAGAAAGTTGAATCTTGTCTCATCAAGAGGTTTGGTGAACAGATCAGCTAACTGATAGTCAGTTGGGACAAAATGAAGTTCTATATCACCATTCATCACATGATCTCTGATAAAATGATACCTGATTTCGATTTGTTTGGTCTTTGAGTGTAGCACTGGATTGTTGGCTATAGCGATGGCACTTGTGCTATCGCAATAGATTGGAATTTTCGAGAGCTGAAGGTCATAGTCTAGTAGTTGATTTCTCATCAACAAGACCTGAGAACAACAGCTTCTAGCAGCTACATACTCAGCTTCAGCAGTTGAGGTGGACACTGAGTTTTGCTTTTAACTTGTCCAACTCACCAGCTTTCCACCCAGGAGCTGACAGCCTCCTATGGTGCTTTTCCTATCCAAATTGCAACCTGCAAAATCACCATCTGAATAGGCGATTAGATCAAACCCTGAATCTTTGGGATACCAAATACCTAGGTTCATAGTACCCTTAAGGTAACGAAAGATTCGCTTTACAGCGATCATATGAGATTCCTTAGGTTCAGCTTGATATCGTGCACACAAACAAGTTGCGTACATAATATCGGGTCGGCTAGCTGTAAGATACAGGAGAGAGACGATCATCCCACGGTACAGCGTGACATTAACAGGTATTCCATTTGAATCCTTGTTTAGTGTCAGCGGTGGTGCCATAGGGGTTTTCATAGCTGAACTCTGAGTTAAATCGAATTTCTTCAGCATATCTTTAACATACTTTCCCTGATTAATGAAAGTTCCTTTTTTCATTCTGTTTTATCTGAAGACCAAGGAAATATGTTAGCTCACCCATCATACTCATTTTATACTCTTCTTTCATTCTATCAGCGAAACGAGTACAAAGGTCAGGGTTAGTAGAACCAAATATAATGTCATCAACATATATCTGAACAAGAATGATATGAACATTCACTATTCTGAAAAATAGAGTTTTGCCGACTTTACCTCGCTCAAAATTTTCAATTAGAAGATAAGAGGATAGAGTGTCATACCATGCACGTGGAGCTTTCTTTAAGCCATAAAGTGCCTTATCCAGTTTATAAACATAACCTGGACGCTTAGGATCTGAGAATCCTGGAGGTTGTTCCACATAGACTTCTTAATTCAGCTTTCCATTGAGAAATGCTGACTTAACATCCATTTGATATACTTTGAAGTCTTTGTGTACAACGTATGCTAAGAATAGACGAATAGATTCTAGTCTAGCCACTGGGGTAAATGTTTCGTCGTAATCTATGCCTTCCTCTTGTCTGTATCCCTGAGCAACAAGACGAGCCTTGTTGCGGGTTACAGTTCCATGTTCGTCCAACTTGTTTCGATAGACCCATTTAGTGCCTATCACTGTCTTGTCAGTTGGTCTTCGAACAAGATTCCAAACTTTGTTTCTTCGAATTCAGTCAGCTCTTCTTGCATGGCGCTGACCCAGTTTGGATCTCTGAGGGCATCATCAATTTTCTTTGGTTCAATCAGAGAAATAAAGTTAACAAATAAACAAATATTACCTGCACTTCGTCGAGTCTGAACACCAGCGCTTGGATCACCAAGGATTTGATCAATTGGGTGATTTACAGTCCATCGCTGAGCCGGAGCATGAATCGCTGACTCAAATTGAACTGGAGGAGCTGAAGATGTGGCTTCAGCAACTTCTGGAATATCAGCCAAGAGAGGAGTAGGTGCAAATGTCATCTCATTCACTGATTGCTGAGAAGTAGATGGAATGTCTGAGACATTTGGTTCAGAAGCAGGTATAGTGTTTAAAGGAACAGCTGAGACCCATGATGTTTCAGCTTCACTATTCTGCATGTTTGGGATGATAGTAGGACCATCATCTTCAACGGTATGAGTATAAGGAGTGGGAATATCTTCTGAATCACCAAGATGAGAAAACATCCATTGATTCAGTTCTTCAGTATCAGCAGAAGGTCGAGAATTCTCTGAACGGGATTCGTCAAAGGTGACGTGAATAGTTTCTTCAACACTTTGTCTTCTTCGATTGAAGACTCTGAAGGCTTTGGAGACTGAGGATCAATCTTTCCAAGGGCATCTCTGTTGTTCAGTATGAAACACTGACATCCAAAGATGTGAAGAAAGCTAATGGAAGGCTTTCTCCCATGAAAACGTTCATAGGCTGTTTTATTAAATCTTTTGACTATCAGCGACATGTTTTGCGTAAAACAAGCAGTGTTGACAGCTTTTGCCCAAAACTGAGTAGGCAGATGAGAATCGCTGAGCATTGAACGTGCAACTTCAATAATAATTGTATTTCTTCTTTCAGCGACTCCATTTTGTTGCGGTGTTCTCACTGAAGAAAAGTTGTGAGAAATACCCTTACTCTCAAAGAAGGAATCAAGAGAACTGTTTTTGAATTCAGTCCCATGATCACTCCTTATTGAGCGAACGGTCAAGTTGTTCAGGGTTTCCATCTTCCTGACAAAGGTGATGAGTTCTTCAGGGGCGTCACTCTTAGAACGGAGAAACATAACCCATGTATATCGAGAGAATTCATCAACTATGACCAGTGTGTTAGAGCATTATTGTATTCAAGATTTACTGTAAAGTCAATGTACTATATTAGTTCGTAATGCCTTTATACCTTGTATGTTATGGGTATAAATAGGCATGTCTAGTTCTTAGTTAGACATGAATCTAGAACTCTTGTAACAATTGTAGCATTTGTCATTTACTCTTTCAAGATCAATACATGGATGACTTGTGCACTCTAGATTCTCTCTCTACATATCATTGTTAGATTCTGGGTTAAACATTTGGTATCAGAGCTAAACAGAAAATTCAAGCAGATCAAAGACCAAATTGAAGATTTTTTACACTGAAGCTGAAGATTTCGGATCCTTCATTGATCACTGTTCATGATGATTTCTAACCCTTCTTCGATTACTGTTCATCAAGAATCATCATTTTTTTCATTTTTTGATCTTTTGGACCGATTCTTGACATCATTGAACTCTTTTTTCGTCCCTGATCATCTTTAATTCCTGGATTTCTACCAAATTCCACAAGAATCACATCGATTTTGATCATTTTATAAACTTTTGTTTGAAAACTTGTTCTTACTGTTTTTGGATCAAAAGTCGATTAATTTGATCGATTTAGGATTTGAAATCAACTAAGAAAGAGTGTGGATTCAAATTTCGAACAAATCTGTGCAAATTTCATAACAATTGATCAAGAATTGAAAAAGTTATGGCTGAATCTGGGATTTTCGAGTTCGAAGTGAAGGTTTCAGATTGTTCTTGATGGTTTCGGATCATTCATATATGGTTTCAGATCATTCTTCGATTACTGTTGGTTTCGAATCATTCATCATTTAAGTTTTGGTTTCGGATCCTTCTTTGCTTACTGTTCATCATGATTTTGAACCCTTAAGGATACGAAACCAAGGATTTCGAACCCTTCTTGGTCCGAATCCATTGATTTCGAATCCTTCTTGATCCGAATTCGTGTTGATGAAATATATATATATATATATATATAGTGTTTTTCAAACACTTTAAGAGCTTTTCAAGAAAAAAAATTTATATAATTTTTTTTTCAATAGTGTATTTTATACACTTTCTGCTTGATTTTCTGAAAGATCAACATCTAGCAATTCCAAAGAAAGAAATGGCTTTGAAGCAAAATATTATAACAGAAATACCTCCAACTCCACAAGTTGTTGTTAAGCCAAATAATGAAATTTTGCAACAAGTTCTTATAACAGAAATACCTCCAACACCACAAACTTTTGTTAATTCTAATAATGAATGTTTGAAGCAAACTATTGTTAAATCCAGTGGTGAAGGTTTGAAGCAAAATTTTGTTAAACCTAATACTTCAAATTCTTCATTTCCTGTTTTAAATAAAGCATTGGAGGAAGAAAATGTTGATCTAAAGAGACAAATTTTAGACATTTCTTCTTCAAATGCTAAACTTACTAAAAGAATTACTGATCTTGAAGTATATGTTGCAGGTCTTGAAACAAAGAAAGACAACTCAAGTCTGCACGATCAAATCAAGAAACTTCAAGAGAAAGTAACAACTCTTCAAAATGAAAATGCTGATATGAAGAGTAGAGAAATCGAGAGAAAAAAGGGGAACTCATATCTACAAGATCAAATAAAAAGAGTTCAAGAGAAAAGAACAACGTTGGAAAGTGAAAACGTTGAATTGAAGAAGAAGCTTTCTGAACGTGAAATAGAGTCTTCTTCTTCAAAGAAAGTTCTTAAAGAAAAGAACGCATTTGAACTGAGAAGTATAAAACTTTCAAAACAAGTTTCTGACTTTGAGAAAGTTTTATTTTTTGAAAAAGAGAAGCTTGAGAAAGAAAGAGCTAAATTTGAAACTGAACGAAAATCTTTTGAGATTAAAAGTTCTGAGCTTTCCGTGAAAATCTCTGAATTGGAAAATGTTTTGGAAAAGGAAAGAAAAGATTTTGCGGAAAAGAAAAATCTCTTTGAAAAGGAAAGTAAAACCCTTAAAAAAGGAAAATATGGAAATTTTCAAAGAGATTACTGATAAAAGGAAGTTTTTGGAAAAAGATTTTGAATCGGAACGCGAATATTTTGAAGATGCGATTCTTAATCTTACCAAAAGATTATCTGGTTTATCAGCTGATATTATGAAGGATCAGTTGATCAAATCTGATCTCCAAAAGAAATTTGATCTAATCTTTAAAGAGAAAAATGTTTTGATAAACAAAATCAAAGAACTTGAAGACATCATTTTTAAATTTGATGTCTCAAAGCAGCCCAATCATGATACTATCTTTCAGACTCCATTTGTTAAATCAAATGATTCTGAATACTCTTTTAAAACTGCTTCAAGTTCAAGCTTTAAAAACATTCCTTCTAAACAATTTAATAGATCAACTGATTTCTCAAAAGATCAGATTCGTTTAACAAATATCTTCTATAATCCTCTGCTTGATAAATCAGATAACAAATCAAAAGTGCCTAAAGTTAATACTTCTAAACCTGAAGAATTCCAGTCTTCAAAAAGGTGAAGATGGAATGGAGAGTCAAAGGCACAATAGTTCCAAAGAAAGATGTACCAAAATCATCTGCTTCCACATCAAATGCCAAGAAGAACAATGCGCCAAAAGGTAAATCTTCTGCTAAACCTAACCCTATTCATTTTGTAAATCATCTGGTTAGGTTGGCACATAAGAAAATTTGTTGTTCTTATTGTGGTTCAAATGATTTTGTGCATAAAGATTATACTTCTTATTGGTACGATACTTACAATATTCCTTTTAAGAAATCTAAACCTAACACACTAGGACCCAAGTGCCGTTGGGTACCAAAATCTGCTTAATCTGTTTTGCAGGTTCATCATGTGTTGTGCTGATTTGGAAATATATATACCACACACATGACTTAAAACAGAAGAGAGCGGTGAATTTTTTTTGAAGAATATTTGTACCATTAAGGGGGAGCAAAGACCTTTGGTTTCTGAATACATCAGTTCAGGACCCGTGCTTCAACGTTTTTTGGCTTTTGAACATATCAGTTCAAAACCCGTGCTTCAACGACTATGGCTTCTGAACAATCCAGTTCAGGACCCGTACTTCAAAGTCTAAGACTTCTAAACAAATTAGTTTAGAACTCATACTTCTCAGGTGATATCCTTAACTGTTACATCTTTCTGTTTCAAGGAACAAGTGGTGAAAGGTAACATTGCACTATATTTTATTTCTACTGCTTTGAATGTTTGAACCTTCACAATTTAATTCAATGAAGTGAAAATTTTCAATTTTCATTCAATGAATGAAATGTGTGTCAAGGGTGATTTTTCAAGTGTTTTTGTATTATCTGAGTTCCATTTGTTTCATCTTTCACTTCTGAAATAAATCGAAAGGTCAGCAAAACATGAATGAAATTATGCTGAATGCTCAAAATTATGGAAATCTGGACTTATATAGAATATAATGCTCAAAAAGCTTAAATGTCTGAGTAATGGATGGAAACGAAAATATGGGGGAAGCATTATGTTTTAGAACCAAGTGATTGAGATAAAATTTTGCACTATCATTTAGTTTGAAAGTTTGTACCTGTGGCCTTTCTGGTTTGGGAGAGTAAGTCCTAAGGGGTGCTCGACACCTAGTCCCTAAGATCAACTAGTCTGGGATCGGCTGACCCAAATCCTGCTATAGAACCAGATAGAAAGCCATGTTCTACTGGTACAAATGGGTTTAAGATATATCGATGTGGCCTTTCTGGTTTGGGAAATTAAGTTCTAAGGGGTGCTCGACACCTAGCACCTAAGGCCAACTGGTCTGGGATCTGCTAACCCAAATCCTGCTATAGAACCAGATAGAAAGTCATGTTTAACGGTGTATCTTATTCTTACTAAACTTTTTGATTAAAAGATGCCAATGAGCACAATATCAAAAGATGCCAATGTGCACAAATCAAAAGATGCCAATGAGCACAAAATCAAAAGATGCCAATGTGCACAAAATTAAAAGATGCCAATGAGCACATATCTCTTGAAACTTGGGGAAAATACAAAGTCGCGATAAACCCGTAAATTTGTGAAAATCCTGATTTTGGACAAATAGTGTGAGTAGAGCAAAGTATTCTTATATGTTTTAGAATTGCATATGCTTGAAGCTAATCATATTTCGCATGCTAGCACACCAAATAGATTTAATAAAGGGGTTGAAACTGAACATTTTTAACTTGATATGCAATGATGTCTTGTTTTTGAATCCAAACACATGCATTTGATTTCATTTGATTAAAAAATCTGATATACTTCATTAAGTTGGATTTCTTTTGTAAAGCTTTCAAATGATCAAATGTTAGTAGTTATAAAATGTGGTTCAATGAATTTTATATTCCTTGTATAAATGTTTTCATTAATGCACTGTATTTGAAATGAATATTTTTAATGAAATATATGCATACTTTCAGGGGGAGAAAACAAATTGCTCCAGAATTCTTATTTTGAGGGGGAGCAAGGTTATTCATTAAGGAGGAGATTGTTAGTAATACTCAGAGACGCGACTGAAATTGAAATTGGTTTTTGATGATCATGATGCTCACATTCATCAAAAAAGGGGGGGAAATGTTTAATTCTATTTCATGTCGAAGACAATTCAAGGTCAAAGAGATGAAGATTGTATTGAAGAAGATTGACTTTACATTGTGAAAGACAAAGATGTTTTCGAATCACTCATATATGGATTTGGATTGCTCAAAGTTGAAGTTTTCGGATCATGTGAAGTCTGAAATGTTGCTGAATTTGGTTATCTTAGTTCTGAGCGTTTCGGAATGTGCTTACACCTAAAAGTTCAACAATATAGATGATTTCGCATCCTTCTATCCTTCTGATTCAAATTAGTATGGTTTCGCACTTGCCTTGGTACGAATCCTCATGGTTTCGTATCCTTATTGATACGACTTCCATGGTTTCGTATCCAACTTGATCCGACATCCGTTGGTTTCGTATTCAACTTCATCCGAATTGACATGGTTTCGCATCCAACTGATCCGAATGCATATGGTTTCGCACCCTTCTTGATTCGAATCCCATGGTTTCGAACCCTTATTGATTCGAATCCCCATGGTTTCGAACCCTTATTGATTCGAAACGGATGGTATCGCACCCTCTTGCATCCGAATCCTTATGGTTTCGAATCTGCCTACATCCAAATTGATGGTTTCGGATCATTTTAATATGAGAAAGTTTATATGAGAACAAGACTTGAAGATGGTTTGATAAAGTGTCTGTTTGAGAAGATTGACTTTACAAAGAGCTGAAGACTGCTGTCATATTTTTTAAATCTTGAATCCAAAGGGGGAGATTGTTAGAGCTTTATTGTATTCAAGATTTACTGTAAGGTCAATATACTGTATTAGTTCGTAATGCCTTTATACCTTGTATGTTATGGATATAAATAGGCATGTCTAGTTCTTAGTTAGACATGAATCTAGAACTCTTCTAACAATTGTAGCAATTGTCATTTACTCTTTCAAGATCAATACATGGATGACTTGTGCACTCTAGATTCTCTCTCTACATATCATTGCTAGATTCTGGGTTTAACACAGTGTATATTTCTTTCCAGCAATGGATTGTTTGTTAACAGGGCCAAACAAATCCATATGGAGAAGTTGTAGAGGAGATGACACTGAGGAAACTTGCTTTGACTTAAAGCTTGCTTTGGTCTGCTTGCCTTTCTCACACGCTGAACATAAGGACTCTTTGGCGTATGAATGCTGAGGTAGACCAGTGACTAACTCTTTTGAAGAAAGAGTGTTCAGTGTCTTGAAGTTGAGATGAGAGAGCCTCTTATGCCATAGCCAGTTGACATCAGATGAGGCTTTTGAGAAGAAACATGAGTTCTCAGTGGTTGTTGAGTCCATGTTTATTACATAAACATTTTCCAAACGATAACCGCTGAGAGTTATCTTCTCCTTTTTGTCAGCGACAAAGCATGATTCCTTAGTAAAGATTACTTTGTTATCCTTGTCGCAAAGCTGACTGATGCTTAGAAGAGTATGCTTCAGCCCTTCAACATATGCGACTCTTCTGAAGGTTGTTGTACAATTAGAGAGTACACCAAACCCTCGGGTATGTCCTTTTCCATTTCCACCGAAAGTTACAGAGGGACCCTTCTGTTCTTTGTACTCAGTAAGCAGGTTCTTCTTACAGTCATGTGTCTAGAGCATCCGCTATCGAGATACCAGATACCCTTCTTAACCTACATTACAAAGGAATATTAGTTTTTCTTAGGTACCCACTTAACCATGTGTACACACTTGTCAGTGGGGGTAGAAGAGGAGGTGGAAGGTTCAGCAGTCTTCGTAGCATTTGAAGATTCAACTTTGTCAGTCTTCACTTTGGTTAATTTCTTAACCTCAGTGGTCTTCTTTGCCTTGGGGGCAATGATCTTCACCTTAGCTATCTTTTCAGCTTGAGTGGCTGTGGGACACTTACTAGCAATATGATTGGTAAGTCCACAATGATAACATTTCCTATAACTAAGAGTAGTTCTAGGACCATTTGCATGCTGAGCTTTTAATTTTGAATTTGAAGGACCAGCACCAAGTAAGCTATTGGCTTTTGAAATGGGAGGAAAATTCAGTTCTTCGGATTTCTTACCAATAATTTCCACTTTGATTCTAGGAGTAGATCGCTGAATAGATCCACGTTGAATAAATCCAGGGATCTTATTCTTTTTACCAGAGGGATAAGTCACTGAAGCTTTAGAAGCATTCAGCTTTGGTACAGAGGTACCCTTCTGAGGATTTTGATTAAAAATAATTCCTTTACCTTTGTTTTTAAAGACTGAGGTAGGTTTTGGATAAACAACTTTTTCTTTACCTTTAGAAGTTAAGGTAGAGATTTCCTCAGGGATAGGCGGTTTAGAAGAGGAACACTGAGATGAGAAAGTGTCAGGGATAGAGGATACGAACATTCCAAACTTAAGCATGGAACGGTCAGTGGTTGGTTCTAGAGTATCAACTTTGTAACCAAGACCACGTTTATCACATAGGGGAATCTGAGACTTAATTATCTCAGTGATCTTTGTTGAGGAATTATACCATCCATCAACAGTAGCCTTTTCAGCTTTTAATGCACCGATAGCTTCTTCGCGCTCGATTTTGACTAGCTGATTTAAGTGAACTTGATCTTTAAAATCTTCTTCAATTTTAGAAGGATTTTCTATTTGAAGGTGACAGTTTTTAAGCTGGTCAACGAGATCAGGGTTTTGATTTTCAACAATAGTTTTTCCATTCATGGCTTTATATAAACTTCTAGTCAGGAGATCGATCTTTCGAAGACTATCAGCTTCATCAATATTTAAAATATTGGTAAAGAAGGAAGGTGATACCTTAGTAGCAGAGGTTGAAGTAGAGGGAATGTCAGAATTTTCTTCCTCATCTTCAAGTTTGGCCATGAGACATAGATTGGCTTCATCATCATATTCAGAGTCAGATGATTCTTCTTCGTCAGAGGCAGCCCAATCATAGTCAGCCATAAGGCCTTTGCCTTTCTTCTTAAAGGTTTTCAGCTTTGAATACCTTTCTTTCAGCTTTTTGTATTTTTCATCTCTAGTCCTGTGAGTAAAGTTTTTCTTGGGAAAAGCTGAGGGTCTAGAGACTTTCTTTGACCTGCACTCGCTAGCAAAATGTCCTATCTTTTCACAATTATAGCAAGTAGAAGTAGCCTTATCAACAGGGGTTGATGATCTTGGCTTGTCAGTAATAGCAAGAGGTTTATTCCTTTTGAAATTACTCTTTCTAGCAAATCTCCTGAACTTATTAGCCAGGAATGCCAGAGTTTCATCATTATCTGAAACGTCAGAGTCTGATGATCTTTCAGAGTTAGTTTCCAACTTAGTGACAGTGATAGTCGATCGCTGAGTGGAACGTGACTCTGAGATTAAAGCAACAGAGGTGCTTTTGGAATCTTTTACAAGATTTTTCTTAAGATGACTCGATTGCTCATGATTCAGCATCGTGCCATATAAGGTAGAAAGGGTCATTGATTTTAGATCCTATGACAGCTTGAGACACATAGAATAACTGTCCCAGCTTTTAGGTAAACATTCTAAGAACTTTGTCAGTACTTCAAAGTTAGAATATTCCTTACCAACAGTTTTCAGATCTATTATTAAGCAGTTAAAACGTTGGTGTACTTCAGAGATAGTTTCATTCTTACCACGAATGATCTTTGTTGAGGAATTATACCATCCATCAACAATAGCCTTTTCAGCTTTTAATGCACCGATAGCTTTTTCGCGCTCGATTTTGACTAGCTGATTTAAGTGAACTTGATCTTTAAAATCTTCTTCAATTTTAGAAAGATTTTCTATTTGAAGGTGACTGTTTTTAAGCTGTTCCGTGAGATCAGGGTTTTGATTTTCAACAATAGTTTTTCCATTCATGGCTTCATATAAACTTCTAGTCAGGAGATCGATCTTTCGAAGACTATCAGCTTCATCAATATTTAAAATATTGGTAAAGAAGGAAGGTGATACCTTAGTAGCAGCGGTTGAAGTAGAGGGAATGTCAGAATTTTCTTCCTCATCTTCAAGTTTGGCCATGAGACATAGATTGGCTTCATCATCATATTCAGAGTCAGATGATTCTTCTTCGTCAGAGGCAGCCCAATCATAGTCAGCCATAAGGCCTTTGCCTTTCTTCTTAAAGGTTTTCAGCTTTGAATACCTTTCTTTCAGCTTTTTGTATTTTTCATCTCTAGTCTTGTGAGTAAAGTTTTTCTTGGGAAAAGCTGAGGGTCTAGAGACTTTCTTTGACCCGCACTCGCTAGCAAAATGTCCTATCTTTTCACAGTTATAGCAAGTAGCAGTAGCTTTATCAACAGGGGTTGATGATCTTGGCTTGTCAGTAATAGCAAGAGGTTTATTCCTTTTGAAATTACTCTTTCTAGCAAATCTCCTGAACTTATTAGCCAGGAATGCCAGAGTTTCATCATTATATGAAACGTCAGAGTCTGATGATCTTTCAGAGTTAGTTTCCAACTTAGTGATAGTGATAGTCGATCGCTGAGTGGAACGTGACTCTGAGATTAAAGCAACAGGGGTGCTTTTGGAATCTTTTACAAGATTTTTCTTAAGATGACTCGATTGATCATGATTCAGCATCGTGCCATATAAGGTAGAAAGGGTCATTGATTTTAGATCCTATGATAGCTTGAGACACATAGAATAACTGTCCCAGCTTTTAGGTAAACATTCTAAGAACTTTGTCAGTACTTCAAAGTTAGAATATTCCTTACCAACAGTTTTCAGATCTATTATTAAGCAGTTAAAACGTTGGTGTACTTCAGAGATAGTTTCATTCTTACCACAAATGAAGCTTTCGTACTGTCTTACTAGGTTGATCTTTCTAGAGTCCTGGACTTCAGAAGTACCTTCATACTGAACACAGATTGTGTCCCACATAGCTTATGAGGTTTTCAGGTTCATGACGGAATGGTAGACTTCGTCAGGAAGAGCCATGGAGAGTATGGATCTGGCTTTGGTGTCGATAGCCACTTTCTTCTTATCTTCATCTGTCCACATATGAATTTCCTTGGGAATCAGTCTTTCTGGAATAACAGATCTATTCTCAGCGGCTGGAACTGCAGGATCAATTCTTATAGGAATATATGGGACGTTTTCAAGATAGTAAGGCATAGTAGGGTCTACACCTTCTAAGAAGAGAATCATCCTATTTTTCCATTGATTAAAATTATCTCTGAAGAATCTAGGGGGTTTTGCAAGAGAACCGTTGTCAATATAGTTGGTGTTTGTGTTGGTAGCCATTTTAAGAAATAGCAAGGAAGATAAATCTTAGTATAGATCAGATCTTGTTTATGAGATTAAACAAATCCGCTCTGATACCACTCGTTGGTCCCGAAGGGTTATACAAGTTTGTAGAAGGGGGGGTTGAATACAAACACACGTTTTTACTTTTCTAAATTGTTTATTGATAAATCAAGACAATTTACAACTTGTTGCGGAACAAGATTAAGGATAAACCTAATCTAAACAAGTTAAGAACACTAAGTTTCTTGCACTAGAAAGAGTTAAAGAAATTACGAATAATAACTTAACAATAAGAGAGAAATAAGAAGATGGTCCGAGCACAGTTCAAAACTGAAGTAGGGTTCTTCTTATATACTGCATGCATTTAATGCATGGCAGTATGGCTTTACATGTGGCAGCAGCTGAGTGGTTGCATGTCATTGACCTTTGTAGACAACCTTAGTAGCCGCATGGTGCACAGTGTAGAATCAGAGTTGTTGTACGATTACAGACAAAAGGGATGTCCGTTCTGACAGTTCGTACGGAGACGTGCAAGGGAGGTAAGACAATAGTAACATGCAGGGAGACTTCATGACCAGCTTTCGTTGAGTCAGATTTTTATCAGCGATTGCTGAAGTCTTCTACTTGATACTTCACGTTGAATGGACAAATCTTGGCTTCGCTGATATCCGCATCAGTTCATTAGTAGACTTGTCGCTGGTTCTTGAGCTTGATCTTCGACTTCAACGTAGAACTTTGGTTGACGTGAAACTTGTCTTCAGAGATCATAAGTAAACAAACTAAACTATCAGCGATCATCAATAGAACTGAACAGACTCAGAGCTATATGATGATGAACAGTGTTCGCTGAATTTCTATTCTAAAGAGTGAGAGTTCCTATCAGCGGTACTGTAAAGTCTTAGTACTTATCAGCGATAGTGAAACCCTAATACATATCATTTACTTACAATTTTCACTAAGTGTTAAGAGATGGTCATTTTCAAATCACTGAGGGTTTGGATCAACAATCAATACAAGTGATGAAATTTCTGACCCTAGTATTCAGAATTCTGGACAAGGTACTCAGAATTCTGGACAAGTCAATCAGAATTCTGGTCAAGGTATTCAGAATTCTGGACAAGTCAATCAGAATTCTGGACAAGGTACTCAGACTTCTGGGCAAGATACTCAGAACTCTGAGCAAGTCATTCAGAATTATGACTCTACTACTCAGAATCCAAACTTGGATGTTACACCTCAACAAGTTTCAGAACAAAGGGATAGTTCATAATTACAAGCTGTTATGGATGAGGATGATACAAACAACAATTTTGAAGATATTGATGTGCTTCCAAGTTCAAACAAATGGACAAAATACCATCCTATTCATCAAGTGATAGGAGATCCATCAGTGGGAGTGCAAACTAGACCAGCAACAACAAATGAAGCAATGTTTGCAAGATTTTTAAGTGTGATTGAACCTAAGAAAGCCACTGAAGCCCTAGAGGATCCAGACTGGATTTTAGCAATGAAAGATGAATTGCTACAGTTTACAAGAAACAAATTTTAGAGACTCATTCCAAGGCCTGAAGGAAAATCCATTATTGGAACAAAATGGGTATTCAGAAACAAGAAAGATGAGTCAGGTGTTGTAGTCAGAAACAAGGCTAGATTGGTTGCAAAGGGATATTCACAACAAGAAGGAATTGATTATGATGAGACATTTTCACCAGTTGCAAGAATAGAAGCAATCAGAACATTCTTGGCATATGCTGCACACAAGAACTTCAAAGTATACCAAATGGATGTCAAATCAGCATTTTTGAATGGTATACTCAATGAAGAAGTTTATGTCTATCAACCTGAAGGGTTTGTTGATCCTGAGTTTCTAGATCATGTGTATGTTTTAGATAAGGCATTATATGGTCTGAAACAAGCACCAAGAGCCTGGTATGACACTCTAACTCAATACTTATTAGAATTTGGCTTCAAGAAAGGTAAAATTGATACTACCTTATTTTTAAAGAAAGAAGGTAATCATTTAATTCTGATTCAGATATATGTAGATGATATCATATTTGGTTCTACTAATGCAGAATTATGTGATGAATTCTCATAAATCATGAAATCTAAATTTGAGATGAGCATGATGGGAGAATTAAACTTTTTCCTTGGTCTTCAAGTAAAACAATTACCAACTGGAATTTTTATAAATCAAGGAAAATATGTAAAAGATATTCTGAAAAAGTTTAATATGTCTGATTGTGTTGCTATGAGAACACCTATGGCTACAAATGTCAAGTTAGATGCTGATCTATCTGGAGTTTCAGTAGATAACAAGGTTTATAGAGGCATGATTGGTTCTTTTCTTTATCTAACTGCAAGTAGACCAGATATCATGTTTGCCACATGTTTTTGTGCTAGATTTCAATCAAATCCAAAAGAATCTCATTTGCTGGCTGTCAAAAGAATCTTAAGATATCTCAAAGGTTCACCTGATTTGGGCCTTTGGTATCCAAAAGAGACTGATTTCAAATTAACTGCCTTTACTGATGCTGATCATGCAGGAAGCAGGTTGGACATGAAAAGTACTTCTGGTGCTTGTCATTTTTTGGGAGATAAGATAGTGAGTTGGGCTTCAAAGAAGCAAAATTGTGTGTCCACATCAACTGCTGAGGCAGAATATGTAGCTGCTGCTGCTTGCTGTTCTCAAACTTTGTGGATGAGAACACAACTCATGGATTATGGCTATCAACTCAATAAGATTCCCATCTATTGTGATTCAGAAAGTGCCATTGCTATCACTCAGAATCCTGTACAGCACTCAAAGACCAAACATATTGATGTAAGGTATCATTTTATTAAGGATTATGTGGAAAAGGGAACTATAGAAATGCACTTTGTGCATACAAAGTATCAATTGGGTGACTTGTTCACAAAGCCTCTTGATCATAAAAGGTTTACTTTTCTCATATGTAAGATTGGAATGCTTAATCTGACTAATTGAGTATATTTGTTATTTTTCAGAATTGAATATTTTCTGAGTATTACACTAAGATATCTGACTCTTTTACTCAGAACTTCTGAGTCTTGAGTTCAGAACTTCTGAGTCAATACTTCAGAAATCTGACTTAACATTTTTTTTCATCTGAATAGGTTACTCAGATTTTCTGACTACCTTTCAGAAATCATTTCTGGAAATTACAAATGTTTCAATTTGTAATTAAGTTCTTTCTGTTTTTATTCTTTTCATATTCCTTTATGTCTAATATGTGTTTGAGTATATGCTTAAGTCAAGGGGGAGCATTGATAGCTTTCAGAAATCATTCTGAAGTGTTTACAAGGTTTGTATTTTCTTTCTAAGTGGAACAAGCTTTCAATGATAAAATTTTTCCACTTGTTCAAACTACTTCTGAATCCTAAAAAGGTTTTCAAGGTCAGATGTTAGATTTTAAATGATTTTCAGAAATTACAAATCATCAAAAGAGGGACAAAATTTTGATGATAAAACTATTTTCTATCTGTTCAAACTACTTATGGATGATCAAATGTTTTATATCATCAGAAGTTGATTTTAAATGAATCTCGATTCTAAGGGAATTTCTTCTGAACTGTGTACTCAGAACTTCTGAGTATGCACTCTCAGAATTCTGAACGTGTTATTCAGAACTTTTACTTGTGTTAATTTCTATCAAATAGCACGTGTCAGCATCTTATTCATTTGACATACCACGTTTCATTTAATATCTTTTGTGGTATTTCACAGTGTTAGAAACCGTTATAACTCTGACAAAAAGCAACTTTTCACCGTTTGAATCCTTTCAGCTTCGCGGATTTTAAATAGACCTTAAAATCCCTCTTTCAAATTCATTTGAATTCCATGAGTGAAAAGTGAGCTACGCAAAACGCCAGAGTTCTTCGATTCTGTTTTCTTTCAATCTTCCATATCGTAATCATGTCTGGTACAAGAAGAAGTAGACCTTTATCATTACAGTCCTCGAGAATTTTGATGGAATCCTCTTCGGATTCAGAGAATGATGAAGTTCGTATGCCTGAGAATAGAGACGTAGAAGAAGGGGCTATATGTAACACCCCGCTTACCACGACACAATATTGTCCGCTTTGCCCCACTGGCTCACGGCTTTGTTCTTGGCGACCTGGGGAGGACTTCCCAGGGGGTCACCCATCCTGGTACTACTCCCACCCAAGCACGCTTAACCACAGAGTTCCCAAGGAACCCGCATGCTTGTGGCCCCAAAACGCGTTGTGTCTGGTAAGGCCAAGGTTTACTAATATACCCAGCATCTCTCCTGTCCACGGCCGATGTGGGATTTGCCTAAGGTGTTACACTATAGGAGAGAATTTTGTAGGAGAAAATATTGAAGGAGACGCAAGGGATGAGAATATGGCCGAATCTGAAGGAAATGCAGATGAGGGGAATGATAATATCGAACACCAATAGAGTGCGGTGAGGTCTGTTATGTCTTCTAGAACTAATTATTTGGAAAGGATTGTGCCTGAAAGTGAGTATTTAGCCCTAGTTGAAAATAACTATGTGTTAGTGCTTAATGAAACCAGGTTTAAAGAAGAACATAGGATAATCATAGAGTTATTGAAGTTTCATCCATTCAAGAAGTGGTTTACAATGAAGAAGACTGTACCAATCCAGTATATACAACAGTCGTGGAAGCATTTGGAATTACAAGACAACAAATTTGTATCTAATATAGGGGGAGTTACTGTAACTCTGACTGTGAGTTTTATGAGAACTATGCTGAGGTTGCCAGAAAAAGATGACTTAGAGGGGAGATTAGATTTGAAGGACTCACCATTAATAGAGGAGTTGTTTGCTGAATTCAGAAGATTAGGGTATAATGAAGAGTTGAGGAATCTTAGTTCATTCAGAAGGAATAAACTACCACCTATTTGGGCATGCTTCTTTACCATTATCAACAAATGCCTTGCAGGAAAACACAGTTCTGTTGATCAAGCATCAAGGCAAATCTTGCAAATCTTTCATGGGTTAGTGAAAAATAGACACTATGATTATGCTTCTATCTTATGGGAAGATGTGAAGAATACCTTTGAGAGGAATCATAAGGCATTAGAGGGAAAAACAAGAGATAATCCACTAAAATATATACCTTATCAGAGGTATTCGCAGTTGGTAATCTGGTATGCAATGGATCAAGATAAAAACATTCCAAGAAGAGCAAATGAGGAGCATGGGCCAATTTTCTACATGGGTAAAATGATTTCATCTCTTAAACTTGAGAATTTTCCAAATCACAGACCATTACCAAGATCACTTAGGCAATACATTCCAAGGGAGAGTGAGATTTTAAAAGCATATTTCACCTCTATGGGATTTGAACAACCTCAGATCCCTACACATGAGGAAAACCCTTAGATGGGAGGTGAGGGGTCTAATGCAAATAGAGAGGGGGAGAATGTTCAGGAGGGAGAACATTCTGATAGAAATGAGAGGGAAAATTCTGAGAGCTTGGTTAGAATGGAAAGTGAAAAACAGATAGAGCGAGGTGAGGATGAGAGATTGTCACCAGAATTAGAAAACAGAGATAATTCTGATCCAACTGTTCTAATCCGGGCAACCACATCTACTATTGGTTCACAATCCTTGGTGACCAATATTGAAGAAAACACCACTGAGCCCATGGTGGAACTTGAACAACACAATCCTAGCCACTCAGAAGCATTCCAACATGCTACTGTTTCATTTCAAACAAGGGAACCATCCCATATATTTGGAGCTTGGTGATAAATCCCAAAATGTTATTCAACACATTGAGTCTGGATTACACAGTGATATCCATTTTGGGCCTAAATTTTCATTTCACACTAGCACATCACAAGAATTTTGTATTCTTGTATCAACATCCATAGACATACCTAAAATTGGGTGTCAAGGATTGGATGGAAGTCCTGGGGAAGTGAACATCTTAAAAGCTTCCTTACACAGTGCATCTGTTGTACATGGTGACTTTGTGGCACCTACAGGCCATATGTTCTCTGAACATATGAAAACTGGTTCATTTGTTGTTCCAGGTTCATAGTTAGACTATTCTGAATTTGAAAAGATTCAGAAACAGAACCATGATCTTGGAGAGAAAGTTAAAAAATTGGAGAATACAGTTGTTTCCTTGAAAGTTGAGGTCAAGGAACTCATAACAATGTTGGAAGGCAAAGCTAAGTCTGTTGAACAAAAGGTAGATGGAGTAAAAGAATCTTTGGAATCTCACAAAAAGGAGATCAAAGATGAATTATCAGAATTTCAAAAAGGGCTTCTGAAAAGTATGGAGGATATGAAGTCTTCTCAGATGCAAGTATTTAGTTCAAATCTGGCAAGTGTTTCAAAGCCTCTTACTATCATGCCTTTGTCTATTGCAGCACCAGAATCTGAATCTACTCAGTCTTTGAAGAGGAAATTTGATGATAATGAACCTCATCATCATCAAAAGGGGGAGAAAAAGCAGAAACAAAGCACTGAGTTAGCAGATGTTCAGAAGTTAACAGATGTTGAGAAGTTAGTAGATGTTCAAACAATAAGTTCTGATTCTGTGGATACTATGGAAACTGAAAATGTGGTACTCTCTTCAGAAGAAGTTACTAATAAAACTGATGAATTGGAGATAAATACTGAAGTGGAGGTAAATTCTGATGAAACTGATGTGATTGTGACAGATGAGAATATTATGACAAATGATGTAGCTATGACAAATGAGACAAGTATTTTTGTATCAGATGAAATGATTATGGCAGATGAGAATGTTTTGGGAGATGAGAATGTTATGGAAGATGAGGAGATTATGATAGATTCTTCTAAAGAATACATAACAGAAAGTTCTGAGGTGAATACATGCTCAGAAATTGTTCCTTATACCAGAGGTGTTCTTATTTCTGAGATTGAAGAAAGATGGTTGAATGATGTTTTGATAAGGAGAATGCACAGTGAGTTGGTGAGAGTTCTTAATACTCAAAATGTTCAAAGGTGTATCACATTGGTGAGGCCTATTGATTTGATGGGAGTAGAGGATCCCTCTGTTGGAAATTTACGAAAGTTTCAAGATGATTTTGAACTTCATTTTTTGGATGAGTTGGCAACTAATGATGAAGTATATGATAGAGTTGAGAATTACTTCATGCCTTTGGAATATGTGTTCAGAAGACCAATTGTAATTCCAATACTTGATTTGCCAGTTCTGGAAGAACCACCATGTGATTTCATCATTGAATAGAGTGATACTCCACTTGCCAGGCAATTTCATCATGATATCTTTCCAGAAGAAATCTATGAGTATCTCTACTGCAAAGAAGATGAGTTTATTGATATTGAGAAATTTATTGATGGTTTTATGGATGAAAGAGTACAGATGATATATGTAGAAGCTTCAAATAGACTGAGAAAACCTGATGACAGGTTACATGTTCAGAGAAGAAATGAGAAGGTGTTGGAATTTCAAACTGAAGAATTTGATGGTCTGAAGTATGTAAGTATGGAAGTTCTGAAGAAGGGAAATTTGAAAGTAAATCTGACTAGTTTTGACTTTCATAGATTGTTCCTTGATGATCAAATCTTTCTGGTGAAGTTCATTGCAACCACAGAAGAAACTTGGATGGAAATTGAATGCAGAAGGATTTTGGGCATATATGTTAGAAATATGCATATCTATGACTTCCAGCTGGCCATTGAATCAGGAAAATACAAATGCAATTTAAGTTGTCCAATCAAAAAGCCTTTCAATGTAAATTGTGTTCGTGGATTTGTGATTAAAGGAATTGAAAATGAAGGTTTCTTCTCTATAGTTTCTGGTGTACCAATGTTTTTCAGACTGAATGACCTTGTGAAGTACAGTTATGCTACACTACAATGGTTGTTGATAGAGATGAATGTAACTGCTGAAGGTGAGAAAGCAATTCTGAAAGATAGATGTTTACGACATATCCAAGAAAGGTTGGATCTCAGAACAAGAATCAAGGAGTGCAGTGAATGTATGCTTTTAGAAGAAAATACAAAGAAGTTGTTACATATTGATTTTGTATTCCCTGCTGAATATCAAGTTAATGGTGTTTACACTGAAGATATTGAAGAAGGTATTCTAGATGCATTATCTTCACAAGATGTTCAGATGCAAGAAGCTGAACAAGTAGAAAAATCTGAGGCAAATGAAGAAGAAATACCTGTTAATCTAAATGCCATGTTCTTGGAGTATACTTTACCGAACTTCTTTCAACTAAGAGAAGTAAATTTCCTAAGTGTGTATCATGATAAGTCAGAATTCACTCAATTGTTTCGTGTTGAATTAACAAGAGTTGTGGGAAAGAAAAAGTAGTCTGTCTATTCTGATTTCATGATCACTGGAATCAGAGAACTTTGTGTCAGGAAACTTAAGAAGAATGAATAATATGGATTTGAGGTTCTGAGAGAGGATGGAAAAGTCTACTACTTCCCTGAAGCTGACTTTGATAAGATCTTAGTGACAGATTTCTACAGGTTGTATTGTCTTCTGCAAAATAAAGATTGTAGCAAGTACAAAGTAGAAAGAGGAGCACTGGCTGTAGTGAGAGAAGCAATGTTCTACATTCTAAGATGGTATGCATATACAGATTTTCAAATTGCTCTATATGTGCATAGACCATGTGTGTATCTCTCCAAGCCAAATAATGATCATGTGCAACTAGATGTTCTGAAGACTGGATATGTTAGTGAATGGCCAGAATTGGGAGTTGTACTGAAGAATGATAAAAAACAAAAGATCTTTTTCAGAGCTAGTGAAGCTGCCAAATACTGCTCTGGAACTCTTAGATTCATTAGGAACAGTTTAAAAAAGAAGGTACAAAAAGGAGTTCAAGTTGAAAAGACAGAAGATCTCATTGAAAAGTTTGATAGAAGACTTGCTTTAAGGAATGTGATTCTTCTGAAGATTGTAACTGCTCTAAATGAATTTAAGGAAGATCAATATAGGAGTGTTTGACAAAAAGGGGGAGATTGTTAGATCTAGAGTTTTGTCAAAAACACAAGTGTTGAGATCTGAACTGAAGACTCAGAGTTCTGAGTAAGAAGACTCTGAAGTTATGATATGAGAATCTTGAATAGATTACCAAGTGTGAAGTCTGAATAGAAGGCTCGGAGTTCTGAGTAGGAGACTCAGAACTTCTGATGATGAAGATGAAAATGTCCAAGTGCTTGAAGGATGTTCTGAAGTGCTCAATCAGAATGATGTTCAGAAGTTCTGAACATGTTGTTCAGAACTTATGTCTTAGGATATTTTCAGTTATATTCTATTACTAATTAGGACACGTGTAATTGTCTATTAGTCTTTCACATATATGTACTGTAGCCTTTGCTTTTCTTTATAGTATATATAGAAGTTAGCAACTGTAAGCTAACTAAGTTTCCGCATAACTTTGTATTCACTTTGTAATCTTTGAGAGATTCTCTCTCTAGATCTGTAATCTGTTCTTGATTGAATACAAAGTTGTTTGATCTAATTCTCTATCAATTCACAGTTTAATTGTTCCTAATTGTTCATAATTGATTGTAAGATTGAATCCTGGTTTCTACACCTATCTGTCCAGACTTTTTGAACATGTGTATACAAGCTAAAACCCTCCTGAGCTTGAGAAATTCAACAACAAAAGGAAAAGTCTTCTCAAAATCCAACAAGTTCAAAAACTACAAAATCCTTAAAGCCTTTTAAAGAGAAATTAACTTGGCAATAGAAGGGTAAGTGGGTTGAAAATAACAAGTCTTTTTCTTCTGTGACAGTGAAACGTGCAGAAGTTCACCACAGAAGAAGGGGTCCACAGAAGGCTACTCACCACATAGATTTTCCAAACAAAAAATCTAGTCTACATAGGTCTTCTTGTAATAGGAAGTCAGATGCTAGAATAGACTGTAATAAAGCCTCTGTACCATGTTTCAGTGTTTTTAATGAAAAGTTCAAGCAAATTTCTTCGCATAATAATTACTGTCATTGCCTTGATCTCATGTATCAATTGAACCAACACTTCTCCAGTCCACACTGTTTCATCTCCTTGCCCAAAAAGAACGCTAAATTCAAGGGAAGAAGAAACAAACTGGTTCTTCAACAGAAGTTAAAACCAAACCCAAGGGTGCTAAGGAAACCTTAAAGACCTCTGACAAACCGGGACCCATTTGGATATGGGTACCTAAAAATCTCTGATTGTGTTACAGAAGCAGTATGTGCCGATTTGGTAACTTGACTCCGGGTGCTCGCAGCACATGACTAGCGACATAGGTCTACTATCCTCTTATAAAGATAAACTCGATGGAGGATCAGTAACCTTTAGCGACAACAAGAAGGGATATATTAAATGCTACGGAGTCATCAAAAAGGAAAACATATCAGTATGCAAAGTTGCATATGTGGATGGCCTTAAGCACAATCTTCTAAGTGTTAGCCAACTTTCTGATACTGGTTTCGACGTGATGTTCAAAAGAACTTTCTGCTCTACACAAGGAGAAGATACAGGAGTCGAACTTCTACGGGCTGAACGAAAGGGAGATCTGTATCTTATGAACTTTAGTGTCAAGAACAAGAAAGACAAGCTCTGCCTTGTTGCCTGTAAAAACGAAGAAGCCTGGTTATGGCATAACAGGTTCTGCCATCTGAATTTCCACACTCTAGACAAGCTTGTGAAACTTGATCTTGTTAAAGGTCTGCCGAATGTTAAATTCAGTAAAGATCATCTGTGCTCAGCATGTGAAATGGGTAAGCTTAAGAGAGCTTCCCACAAAGGCAAGACTGATGTGTCTTGTCCTGGGCCTCTGTACATGCTTCATGTCGACCTCTGCGGTCCAATCGCTACGCAGAGCCTATGAGGCAAGAAATACATACTAGTGGTGATCGATGAATACTCAAGATATACATGGGTGGAATTTGTCAAAAAGAAATAAGATGTTCCTAACATTCTGATAAACCTGATGAAAAGGATCCAGGTTCTGTATGAGTGCAAAATTCAAAAGTTGAGAAGCGACAATGGCACAAAATTCAAAAACTCTGTCATTGAAGCTTACCTCATAGAAGAAGGCATCTCTCAGAACTTCTCTGCTGCACGAACTCCACAACAAAACGACGTGGTTGAACGTAAGAACAGAACGCTTGTGGAGGCCGCAAGAACAATGCTGACAGCATCTGGATTGCCAATTTCTTTCTGGGCAGAAGCTATATCAACTGCGTGCTATACCCAAAATCGATCTGCCATAGTTAAGAGACACATCAAGACTCCTTACCAATTGATCAATCAAAGGCGACCAAACATCAAGTTCTTCCATGTATTTGGATGTAAGTGCTTCGTTCTAAATGACAGAGAAGCTAGAGGAAAGTTCGATGTGAAAGCAGATGAAAGAAAGTTCATAGGATACTCTGCCACTTCAAAGGCCTACATAGTTTATCTTCTGCGGTCTCGATCCATTGTGGAAAGTATAAATGTCTCTTTTGACGATTCTTTTCAGAAGGCTTCTGAACAAATCAGTTCAGAACTCGATCTGAAGAAGGAATCCTCTGGCATCTCAAAGACAAGAGAAGCAGACCTAAATCTGCTATTTGAAGAGATGTTTCACGATGATATTGATCCCTCTGGTGGAGAGAACAGAGCCTCAGGAGAAACATCTTCTGTCAACCAGACTGAGTCAGGTATTTCTCTAACTGGTCCTTTAAATACTTCAACCTCTTCTATGAATCATACAGATGCACGTGCTGAGGGGGAGCCAACAGAAGATGATACAAGCAAAGATTCTACCACATAGGCACTGGAATTACCTACTCCTACTACAACAGAGGAACCAATACCAGAGGAAAACGAGGATTCAGTCTCTACATCCTCAGAGGAACAAATTCCAACTCTTATCCCGATACTCCCACAAGCTGAAGAACCAAGCTCCAACACAGAAGTACCTTCCCCTATAGACTTTGCACCAGAACCACAGTGTGCAACCACAGAGGTTCAACTAGATGATGCAAATGACCATCTGCCCAGAACAACAAAGTGGACGATGAGCCATCCTCTGAGCCAAATCATTGGCGATCCTTCTGAGAAATTAAAGACAAGATCAGCCACTGCTAATTTTTGTTTCTTTACAAATTTTCTCAGTGTGATCGAGCCAAAATGTGTTTCTGAAGCCCTAGATGATCCAAATTGGGTAGATGCAATGCAAGAAGATCTTCTACAGTTTGAAAGAAACAAGGTATGGACCCTAGTTCCTCTGCCACGAGGGAAACAAGCAATAGGGACTAAGTGGGTCTTCAGAAACAAGAAGGATGAGGATGGGGTGGTCATTAGAAATAAAGCGAGATTGGTGGCCAAGGGATATTGCCAAGCAGAAGGCATTCATTATGATCAAACTTTTGCCCCTATCACACGGCTCGAAGCAATAAGAATCTTCTTAGGCTTCGCAACCCACAGAGGTTTCAAAGTTTTTCAAATAGATGTAAAATCTGCCTTTCTGAATGGTCAAATCCAAGAAGAAGTTTACGTCCAGCAGCCACCAGGGTTTGAAAGTGCCAAGTACCCAAACTACGTGTATTATCTAGACAAAGCTCTGTATGGAATAAAACATGCTCCAAGAGCATGGTACGAACGTCTTTCAACCTTTCTTCTCGAAAATGATTTCGATAGAGGTACAACCGATACTACTTTGTTTTATAAAAGAAAAGGTGATGAGATTCTACTTGTACAGATCTATGTAGACGACATTATTTTGGGTTCTACAATTGCACAATAGTGCAAAGATTTTGAAAAACTCATGCAGAGTGAGTTTGAAATGAGTATGATAGAACAATTAAACTTCTTCCTAGGACTCCAAGTAAAACAATCATCAGAGGGAATTTTTATAAATTAAGCCAAATATGTCTCTAACATTCTTTCAAAATTCAGGCTCTCTGATGCCTCTGTAATGATGACCCCCATGTCCACTGGAAATAAGTTATACTCAAATCCAAATGGCAAATCTGTAGAGTGTAAGCTCTACAGAGGCATGATTGGGTCCCTTTTATACTTAACAACAAGTAGACCTGATATAATGTATGCCACATGCCTCTGTGCAAGATTTCAAGCTAACCCAAAGGAGTCCCACCTTCTTGTTGTAAAGAGGATCTTCAGATACCTTAAGGGAACCAAAAATCTTGGGCTCTGGTATCCGAAGAACTCTGGCTTTGATATTAACGCATATACAGATTCATATTATGGAGGATGCAAACTAGACCGAAAAAGCATTTCTGGGAGTTGTCAATTCCTGGGTGGTAAACTCTTCAGCTGGACTTCAAAGAATCAGAATTGTGTGTCGATATCTACAGCAGAAGCTGAATATGTTGCTGCGGCTAGCTGTTGCTCTTAAGTTATGTGGATTAAAACTCAACTAAAGGACTACGGTTACACCATATACAAGATACCCATCCTATGTGATTCAAAAAGTGCCATAGTGATAACGCCACTTTTTGGCGTTATTTTCAGTTCTCAAACCAATGAGATTGGCTTGTATTCAAGTAAAAAGGCGTGTATTTTATGGTTTATCTAGTGATTTATACAGGTTATCTAAAAGGCGGTAATCCTTGAGAAAAGAAGCTAAAAAGAGATCAAAACGAGTCTAAACGAAGCCTAACGGAAGCCCAAAAGTCAAGCCCAAGACCCGCAACCGAACCAGGACCCGATCCGCGAACCAGAAATCGACCCACGCAGCAAAAAGCATACGCGCGACTTGCCATGCGACTTGCAAGTCGCGTGGTAGGTCGCGTAACCCACTGTTTGTCGATTTTAAGCTGTTAATTTCGGGTTTTAGGTCATTGATTCGATACGCAACTTTCACACGACGGCCATGGGCGATTTTGGGGCGATTTCTGGAGAATTTTCGGAGCTTTCAAGGTCACGATCGAGAGCCGATCAAGGAGACGTTCAACACACGAAGTAGAGACGAGCACGAGAGAAGGGAGTTCATCATCTTACCTTTCACGATTTCATCTTTTACGCCTAATCATGTTTACATACACTTTCGCATCTATTTCTCTTGTGTTTGAATCCACCACCGACATGAACTAACCGGTTCGTGTTGGGGGTTGGAATGAATTCGGTTTATTAAGCATGTAAACAATTGACTTGATATTTTATCAGTTTTTTCGTTATTAATGAAGCATGTGATTTTGTGTTTAATGCCTTTGAGAGTCTAGCTAGCTTTCAATAGATTTTTTATTTCCAGTTGAGTTCGAGAGAATTAACTGTTAAAAAGAACTAGGAATTGCATGCCTAAGACGATAAATCGGTGATAGAGATATATCGAATAAGTCTTAGTCCCAATTGAACTGTTAGGTTGAAATCGAGAGATGAAATTTAGCCGTTTAATATAAATCTGGTGCTTAATGTGTTTTGGAATCCATAAGTTGAGGTCGAGAGATTGAACTTGTGCTTTTCAAAATAAAATCCGTTGTTGCTTGAAAGAGAACAACGGTGATCTTAAAAAGATTTGGGAATCATTAAAGGGATAAATTGGTAATTGTTTTGAGTCAAGCGTTTGCATGTGGAAAACCTTAGGATTTCTAACCCCCAACTTTCTCTCTATCGAAGTTTCCTAAGTCGTTATTTGGTTCGTTTGTGTTTGAGTTGTAATTTACTTTCTGCAATTAAGTAGTTTAACAATAGCCAACCATCTCTCAATTCGACAGCTCAGTTAATAGCGATTGTAGTAATTGTGATACTTAGTTCCTAGTTCCCGTGGATTCGATACTCGTACTTACCGTACGTTATTACTTGATTCGACACCGTACACTTGCGGTTAGATTTAGGGGGTGTAAACCCACCTATCAAGTTTTTGGCGCCGTTGCCGGGGAACTAGTTGTAGCTAATAGCACTACCATCTATAAACGCTATTAGATTGGACAATTTTTTTTTATTTCGTATTTTATTTCATCGCTTTAAATTTACAGATTGCTAAGCTTGCTATTTTCTTCTCAGGTGCTAGTGGTTTATGCCAAAGGAAACCGGAGGGAAAGGAATCGAGCCGATCGATCCGGAAATAGAGAGACCTGCACGTCGCCTACGTAAAGAATCGAAAGCTAAAGACCAATTGAAGATGGGTGACGAGAGACCACCTCGCAACAATCCTCCACCACCTCCAGAGAGGGTACCTATGCGGTCATTTGCCAATCCAAATGTGGCAGCCGCACGTATAGGGATCCAACCACCCACCACTGCGGCCAATTACTTCGAGATCAAGCCGAGTACCATCGTCATGGTACAACAAAATCAATTTGGGGGAGCACCGACTGAAGATCCACACGCGCACCTACGGGCATTCGAACGAATCTGTAATACGTTCAAGATCAACGGGATGGAGGAGAACGCGATCAAGCTAAGACTCTTCAGTTTTTCCCTAAAGGGTAGAGCTGGAATTTGGATAGAGGGCTTACCATCGGATATTATCACCACATGGGCAGACCTGAAAGCTGCATTCCTCCAAAAATTCTTCCCACCGGGAAGAACCGCTCAACTGATGGCCGACATTACCCACTTCGCGCAATGGGACCAAGAGACACTCTACGAGGCATGGGAGAGATATAAGGACATGTTGAAGAAGTGTCCACATCACGGGTTACATGGTTGGGTCATCATCCAAACCTTCTATAGTGGACTCCACCCGCAATTTAAGAACGACATCACAGCTGCGGCGGGTGGAGCATTAATGGATAAGTCTTATGAGGAAGCGTGTGAGCTGATCGAGAATCTGACTGAACATAGTTTTACTACTCCACGATCCGATGTTAGAAGAGTGGCAAGTGTGCAAGAAAGTAGTGAGCTGAATGAACTGAAAGCTCAACTAGCCTTTATCACGAATCATCTGAATAGAGGTAATCCGGGAGAACCTGATCAGGTTCAGTTTGTGCAAAACCGGAACCAGTCGAGGAACAATCCTTTCTCGAACACCTATAATAAGGGGTGGAAAAAGCACCCTAATCTTTCATGGGTTCAACCTCAACAACAACCAGGTAATTCGTCTAACTCTTTTAATTCTTTTCATACTAACAATGCTTACCGTCCTCCAGGTTTCAACCAAAGGAACGAAGGACCATCCGGAGAGAAGAACTCGGGGCTAGAGTACATGATGATGAAGTTCATGACGAAGATGGAAAGCACGGTTGAGGGATTAGCGAGCACGGTGAGTACAGTCAAAGCTGCAGCCGATCAGAATACGACTTCAATTAAGATTCTCGAGAGGCAAGTGGGGCAGATTAGTGAAGCTCTACAAAACCGACCTCCCGGAACCTTTCCCAGTCAAACCGAAAGGACTAACCGGGAAACATGCAATGCCATTTATCTGAGAAATGGCAAGGAGCTGAATGGAGAGCCATTACGAGAGTCGTCATCAAGGGAGACCGGTCCGAAAGAGAAAGAGATCGAGAGCATTAAAGTGACTGAACTAGAAGCTGATAAAGAGTGTGCAATAAAAGAGAACTCGGAGGGTGAAGAGAACAAGCTAAAGCAACCACCGGTCAAGCCGGAAATTCCGAGAGTGCCATACCCGAATAGACTGAAAGAGCATAAGGATGATGTTAATTTCTCTAAGTTTATTGATGTATTTAAAAAGTTAACCATTAATATCCCTTTTGCAGATGCCTTAGCACAAATGCCCTCTTACATGAAGTTCATGAAAGAGATCTTATCCAAGAAGAGGGCAATCGATCACCAGGCCACCATTGCACTCACTGAAGAGTGCAGCGCGATTTTTTAGAATAAGCTTCCCCCGAAGCTTAAAGATCCAGGGAGTTTCTCTATTCCTATTCAGATAGGGGAGTTTAAATTTAATAAAGTGTTATGTGACTTAGGAGCTAGTATTAATCTGATGCCTCTTTCTGTTTTTAGGAAACTCGGACTGGGTGAAGTGCAGCCAACGTACATGATGCTAAAGCTCGCCGATCGATCAATCAGATACCCGTACGGGGTCGTAGAACACGTGCTCATCAAGGTCGGTAAATTCTACTTCCTGGTGGACTTTTAAGTGATAGATATAGATGAAGACGAAGAGGTCCCGTTGATATTGGGACGGTCCTTCCTAGCCACGAGTAGAGCCTTGATTGATGTGGAGGAAGGAGAGGTGACCTTTAGAGTCGGTGGCGAGAGGGTGACTTTCAAGATGTCCGAGAAGACGAGTGGTCGGAGTGAAGAGGCATCCGGATCTGCTCATGGAAGGCCAATTGTGAGAGAAACCGTGGGAAATCGCAAGTGTGGGCGATTCGAGTCTGCGGATACCGAGCCACGTTGAAAACCGCACAGTCGTGCCACGACTTTAAATAAGGCGCTGGGTGGGAGGCAACCCACCAAGGTTTGTTTCCTTTTATTATTTTTAGTTTGAGTGTGTTTTTATTTCCGAAAAAACCATAAAAATCGAAAAATCGAAAAAGCCAAAAATATTTTGAAACAGGGACATACGCGGCTTTACCCGCGGTTTACATAGCGCGCAGCAAGCCGCGGGGCCCTCTGTTTGTTGTCTGAAACAGTAGGTTACGCGGTTTGCCACGTGACTTGCAAGTCGCGGGCTAAACCGCGGGAGTCCCTTGTGCCTTGTTTTGTTTTTCGTGCAGTTTTTATTCCTTTCTTGCTTTGTGTGTTTCATACTTTTTGCAATTTTGTCGTCTTTTGCTTTGTTTTCCTTTGTTTTGCATGCTCTCTCCATCTTCTCTAAGTGCTCGAATCTGTCATGAAAATCCTCTCGGTCCGGGCAAACAGGTATGTTCTAACTCTTTCTGCTAAACGAGTGGTGTATGATGTTTTAGTCTATTTTAGTCACACGAGATGCAACAAACCTAAGTTTCACTTAGGTTTGGGGTGCCTCATCTTTTAAACGTCTACAAACTCACTTTTAACCCTGTGCAAAGCTCGGTTTTACCGAGGTTTGGGGTTGGCTTTTATTGGCAAACCTAGGCCACGACCTTGGTTTGGGGTACCCATTTTAGAAATTTTGTGTTTTCTTTTGCTGCTATGTAATGCCTTGCCCATCCTTTTTATAACTGTAGTAATTGCACAATGATTGAGTCGCATCACCTACGACTTTACTTGCACATTGGGGACAATGTGTGGGTAAGGTTTGGGGTTGCCCAATCGGGCCCAAGTTATGCACGTAGATATCCTGCACCTCTGAGTGTCTAGATCATAGTAGCTAAAATTTTTGTTTTGAATGATTGAGACCAACCATTGTGGGAAGAATCTTGTGATAGTGACGTGACCGTTAGGGAAGGACCGGGAAAGGACATGACTAGGGACATTAGTGGAGACCACCCGATAGTGAGTTTTGAGCCTAAAAGACGTTTTTCATTTCGAGGGATTCATACACCTAATTCTTATACACTTTTTCGAATTCCTTGTCGTGAATGTAGAATGATCTCGCTACATTATTGCATTGAGTAGCAAAGACGAACCTCGGGATGTTGGGTAAGGGTACAGTAGACCATATCATGTGGACCTTAAGATATGATTCCAAGCATCATGGGTTTTGTTTTTAACCATTTTAGCTATCGTTCCCTTTCACCCTTTTGTGTGTATCCATAGCCCTTTTGCAGCCAAACACGCACCTTATTCGTTTCTAAACCCACCAGTACACCTTTAGCCATAAGCCTTAGCCAACCTTTATCCGAAAGCGTGTAAATCAAAGGCAGTGATGAACTACGAAAGATAGAGCAGAAAAGAATAGAACAGGCCAGTCATGAGAATAAAACGGGTCAATGTAACCCGAGAAATAGAAAAGATAGAAAAGAGGGCCAATGATGCCCCACACAAATAAAGAGGACCAATGAAGTCCCAACTGAAAAAAAAATTAATACAGTTAGTCAGATAGTAATTATAGCAGCTGAATAAGAGAGTCAAAGCGACTCCAATAGTGACAAAGAGGGCCAAATGATAGAGGCTGAAGTAGAGAAGTTCGGAACTGCCAATGATTGACACGCCAAGGATTTTTGATCCTTTCTACCCTTCATTTCTTAGCCATAACCCGAGCCCCGTTACAACCCTTATAAAGACCTGAATGATCTTTTGGAAAACGTGATTAGAGTCTATGACCACCTTTACCGATATTCCCTGTCTTGCTACTTGACTCCTTCTGAGATCAAATTTTTGGACAATTGTGCGTCTTTCCTTAGAGTTGTCATGTACAAATTTGAGTATTCTTGTACAAAACCTCCTTAAACATGACAACACGAGCGATAACCTAGGTTCGAGTGCAAAAAGAGTATCCCGTGAGGTAGGGTCGAGGCGAAATGTTTTCCCTAGTATGTTTGGACCTAGTATAACCCGAACGTAATCGGAACAGTCACGAGTTCAACTCCCAATGGAAGGTCATAGATCAAACAAAATAGAGATGAGGCGAGAGTGAGATAGATATTCACCGATGCATCACTTGGTACCGATTGGGAATTGTGCAGTCATTATTATTTCACTGTGTGCTTTTATTCTATTTTTATCGCTAATTTGCTTGGGGACAAGCAACGCTCGGTTTGGGGTTGTTGATAACGCCACTTTTTGGCGTTATTTTCAGTTCTCAAACCAATGAGATTGGCTTGTATTCAAGTAAAAAGGCGTGTATTTTATGGTTTATCTAGTGATTTATACAGGTTATCTAAAAGGCGGTAATCCTCGAGAAAAGAAGCTAAAAAGAGCCCAAAACAAGTCCAAACGAAGCCTAACAGAAGCCCAAAAGTCAAGCCCAAGACCCGCAACCGAACCAGGACCCGATCCGCGAACAAGAAATCGACCCACACAGCAAAAATCATACGCGCGACTTGCCACGCAACTTGCAAGTCGCGTGGTAGGTCGCGTAACCCACTATTTGTCGATTTTAAGCTGTTAATTTCGAGTTTTAGGTCATTGATTCGATACGCAACTTTCACACGACGACTAGGGGCGATTTTGGGGCGATTTCTGGAGACTTTTCGGAGCTTTCAAGGTCACGATCGAGAGCCGATCAAGGAGACGTTCAACACGCGAAGTAGAGACGAGCACGAGAGAAGGGAGTTCATCATCTTACCTTTCACGATTTCATCTTTTACGCCTAATCATGTTTACATACACTTTCGCATCTATTTCTCTTGTGTTTGAATCCACCACCGACATGAACTAACCGGTTCGTGTTGGGGGTTGGAATGAATTCTGTTTATTAAGCATGTAAACAATTGACTTGATATTTTATCAGTTTTTCCGCTATTAATGAAGCATGTGATTTTGTGTTTAATGCCTTTGAGAGTCTAGCTAGCTTTCAATTGATTTATTATTTCCAGTTGAGTTCGAGAGAATTAACTGTTAAAAAGAACTTGGAATTGCATGCCTAAGACGATAAATCGGTGATAGAGATATATCGAATAAGTCTTAGTCCCAATTGAACCGTTAGGTTGAAATCGAGAGATGAAATCTAGCCGTTTAATATAAATCTGGTGCTTAATGTGTTTTGGAATCCATAAGTTGAGGTCGAGAGATTTAACTTGTCTTTTTCAAAATAAAATCCGTTGTTGCTTGAAAGAGAACAACGGTGATCTTAAAAAGATTTGGGAATCATTAAAGGGATAAATTGGTAATTGTTTTGAGTCAAGCGTTTGCATGTGGAAAACCTTAGAATTTCTAACCCCCAACTTTCTCTCTATCGAAGTTTCCTAAGTCGTTATTTGGTTCGTTTGTGTTTGAGTTGTAATTTACTTTCTGCAATTAAGTAGTTTAACAATAGCCAACCATCTCTCAATTCGACAGCTCAGTTAATAGCGATTGTAGTAATTGTGATACTTAGTTCCTAGTTCCCGTGGATTCGATACTCGTACTTACCGTACGTTATTACTTGATTCGATACCGTACACTTGCAGTTAGATTTAGGGGGGTGTAAACCCACCTATCACATAGCTATCTCTGCCAACCCTGTACAACACTAAAAAATAAAGCATATCGACATCCGTTACCACTTTCTGAAGCATCATGTTGAACACGACACAGTTGAGATGTACTTTGTGTCCACTGAATACCAGCTTGCAGACTTATTTACCAAGGCACTTGATGAGAAAAGATTCCTTTTCTTGGTAAGTAAGTTGGGTATGATAAACATGAGTTGAATCCTCTGTAAGTAAGACCTAATCCTCTTGTGAATATGTATATATTTATGTATATATTTTAAATCTCTTTTGTATGTAAGTTCCTTATCATCAAAAGTTCTGCACCCAACAGAGCTTATGTGGGATTGCTCAGAGCCTCTGAGGATCTCCGCAGAACCTCTAGTGTGTTTGACCTATGTTCTATGGATTACTTATCTAGCTTGATCCAAGCATAGGTCAAGGGGGAGCAGAAGGAGACCTTGATTTAATCCACAGAAGTTGTTAATTCATGGGGTAGGCAAAGAGGAGTAGTGGTCAGTCAAATCCACAGAAGTCAGGTACTACGCCGAGCAAAGGTAAATCAAAAAGAGAATGTCTCGCACAAAACCTTTTTCCAAAACAGTTTTCTAGGACACCAATTTCCAAATAGGTCCTAAAAACAGTGTTTAAAACAATGAAAACTTTGGATGATCAAAAAGTTTTATGAACGTTCCGTTATTTGAAATTTAAGGTCATAGAGCCTCTGCCGAGCTCAACAGAGCCTCTGTGACTGAGAATTTTAGACGGAAACTCTATCGATCACTTCAATTGCTTTTAAATGTTTTTGGTAAAGGTGCAAGCTCAGAGGTAACGTACAAAGGTTTCAAATCACAGAGCTTCTTCCACCACAGAGCCTCTGTCGATTTGACACTTATGTACAGAAACGGAATTCTGTAAGATGCGGGTTATTTCTGAAGGTGACAGTCATTCGAGTATAGAGACGCCCACGCGCTCAGCATTAATGGGCCGCGCACGACGTCTAATCAGGCTCTGACACCTCTGACGTGGCACTCTTTCATTGGACGTACATGCCACACATTCCTATGATACGTTGCACACAGCTGTTGTACTCGATTACGGACCCCAAAGAATTATCAAATAGTTACCATTAACCTCTTTAGATTCTACCACCGTTGAAAACTTATAAAACCCTCTTACATTCTTCCTCATTCCTTTACGATTCTCTCTCAAATACCTGCGGCGAACAGTAAAATACCTGCAACTTCATTCTGTCTGCTCCATTTCTTAAAGATTTCAGCAATGGCTTCCACCAAAAACTCACCGACGACATCCCCTGCTCACTCCTAGCACTCACAAGACCAAACCACAAATCCAGAACAAGAACAAGGCGAATCCGTTGATTTCACTCCTACCACACACCTGCAGTTCTTTATCGAAAATAACCATTTCGAGAACTCACTACCCCTCCAACCCAATAACCACTTCCTTGTGCCCTCAAGAACAACATTTGGGGAAGCACATGCAATTTTACTGAACATACTCGAAAACCACCGATTGTACACCCTACTATCCAAGAATGTCACTTGCATCCCTGCCGGATACATGAACCAGTTCTGGCAGAGTTGTTATTATGATGGAGAATCAAGGGAAGTCAGAGGTTGGATCTCAAAACCTGATAAGTCTGAAAAGATCGAGCTCAAATTTAACAGAACCATGCTATCTTTAAAATTCAATCTGCCCATTAGAGGATTCTTAGGGATTAAGGAGTATGCAGAACTCCCCTCTGACAAAGAACTCTGTGACTTCGCATAGATGTTGGGATACAACACCCATCTGAACAAGAGAAATGAGTTTTGAAGGAACCGCTTTCCACCTCTGTGGAACACTCTATTCTTAATCCTCAACAGATGCCTAACAGGCAAAATAGGGAGCCCCGACCAAACCTCACACCAAATCTTAGCCATAATGTACGGGGTTTATTATGACTTACCCCTAGATTTTGCAAATCTGATGATGCAAGAGCTCGTAAACACAATTGACCGTTGCATCTCAGTACAGAAGGCAAAGGGCCCAAATGTCCTAGATCTCTCTGCTTTGCAGTTCTAGAGGACTATCGAAGTCATTCTGGAACCTCTGCTACAAATCAACAAATGGCCAATAGAAGGGCCTATAGTTAAGACTTACCCCCTGGACAGAATGGCTACCACAACACACGCAGAGGGGTATGCGATCTGCAGACCTCTGCCAGCCAGACTTCTTTCATATGCCTCAGATGAACAACTTAGGATAGATTACATACGCGCTCACAGGACTCCAGAACCGAGTCCTGTGACACCCCGCGTCTAGGAGTCCCGCTAGGAACCTTAGTAGTTGAAAGAATGAGCCCAGAAGAGCATGCAGAAGCTGTGGCCAAACACGAGCAAAAACTGGCCAAGATCAAACTACAGAGGAGGAAAATGATCTCCTCTGTATCCAAGACCACAACAGCCACTCCTCCAAACAAAAAAAAGGCTCTCGGAGCAAAGAAACCTACAGAGGGAACCTTTTCAAGTGTTGCACAGATCATTCAACCCCCACCAGAAACCATGGTTGCATCCTCTGCTCCTCCTCCACCCAAGAAGAAAAAGAAACGCAAGTCAACGACATCAGAGGAAGGAGCCCCAAAACCTAAGAGGAAGAAAACCATAAAACCCACAACTCCTCTGCAAACCAACGTAGAAGAAACCGTAGCAGAGGAAGCTGCTCCTGAACAACCTCTGCTCTCCCCCACTCCTATTCATTATGCGGACCAAGGAGATTTCTCAGCCTTCCACGAACAACACGAGTTTGCGGACACCTTGGACACCTCTGGATGGACTGCAGAGGCACATCCAATGTTCTCCACAGAACCTCCAGCGCTCACCTCTGAACAAATCCCAACGGCCTCTACTATACCAGATGTTGAAACAACCCCAGAGCTCAACCCTAACCAATCCCATGTGGACTTTACAGTGACAGAAGTCGACTCTGATCTAGATAAACATGGCGACCAATTTCCATCTCCTCCGATCTACGATTCGGAACTACAGAACACGGAGGAGATGTTAGACACAGAGGATACCTGGGTGGAGATTCAATCCAAGCCCACTGCAATTATCTCATAGGCGGTTTCTGAGATGGAGGCCAGCGACAAAACCCCAGAAAAAATTCAAGCCGCTACCCATAGAAGGACTTACACACCCAGATCTACAAACACTACAAGGCTTCCACCCATGCTATGATGTGCTACGAAAAAGCCCAGAAGATATGGGAAACTTCGAAGAGATAGACGCTAACAGAGAGACCCTTAGGTTAGGATGTATGACAGAGGGTGAAGCTCAAAAAGATGCCGAAGATGTTATTGAATAAGAGCAGAAGATGTTATTGAATAAGAGCAGCACAACTTGATCCAATCCCAAGCAAACCGGGCAGAGGAAACGTTTTCTACCTATGTGCCACTTATAACCGGGGAAACCATTCCAAGGGAGTCTTCTCCAAAGGACTTACCTTTAGTAAGTGATCAATTGCCCCAGATCACATCCGAAATCCCCATTGAGGAATTCATTTCCTCTGACACACACACAATTGTAGGTCCCAACAGCTCTTCAGAGGAGCTTAGAAAGCACAATGACGAAGGGACTCTAGACAAGTCCCCAAGTCCACTTAAGGATACTCCTGTACTCACCTCTGGAGTGGATCAGGACAATGTGTTTAACAAAACTTCTGTAGAGCAAGAGGCCTCAAAAACCTCTGCTCAAGGATCAGAAGGAAATCCTTCCACCCTCAACATCAAAACAGGGGTGACAAAAGGTGTCCTAGGAACAGGGACAAACTCTGGGGATGAATTTGTTCCCCCAGAGGTTACAATTAGTCCACATGTCTCAAGGGATGAGTTCCAAACACTTGTCACTTCTGTGGATAACACGTTGAAAAGCACCTACAACTAAGCCCTCAGAAGCTAAACAGATAAAACCAACAGAGACAACCCAAACCCAACAAGCACAAGAGCCTAAGGCCAAGGACAAAGGGAAGTCCATCGTGACATAGGAACCGAAAAAGAAGAAGCCAAAGCATCAACCAACAGAGAAATTGATGAAAAGTGCCTCCGATGCCTTCGTCACCCCGAAACCTGAAGAAGAAGACTGGGCATTTAGTTTCGACACTCTGTCAAGCAAGCCAATACTTGACCCAAAGGCAAAACCCACAGAGGATCGAGTGGCCAAACTGAAAAGTGACTTGGATGCTCTGCGGAAACCCATTCCACCACCTCTTGTGCAACATAGAAAAATGGAAGAGGTGGTGCACAAATACTTATACAGCAGAGCAGTCAATGATCCTATGCCACCATCCAAACTGCACCCTGACCTTAATAAAGAAATACAAGATCAATTCTATCGAAAGAAAGCCAAACCCGTTAAAGAAGTCTTCTCGAACTCCAAAATTGACAAAGTCATCTACTGTAAGTTGTCCCATACTCATGGAAAAGAGGTTTACTACAACCTTTACACAGTCAAGAGGGTAGACAGATCAGAAACCACATTCTCAGATGCTGATCTAAGAAATCTAAACATTTATGATCTACCTGATCTTCTGAGTTGGGCAAGGTAGAACTACAGCCACATACTGGAAATCTAAGAAGCTTACAGAGAAATCAGGGTGGCCATGCGCAAAAGACTTATGATATACAGCATGACTGACTTCCAACTGGGACTCGACCTTGGTGTACGAGGATTAAGACTCCCACCACCAGAAGATGACTGCCCCCTCTCTGCATGACCAAACTCTATCATCACCTTTCCAAGGATTGGGTATGTCTATCAAGATCCTGCAGGAAAGTCAAAATTATTCCTAGAGGTTGATTGCCAAAAATACGCAACAAGCACTCTGGTAGAGTTCAGAGCCAACCTTTTGGAGCACAGAGGAACAAAGTTCATGGATCAAGCTCTAGCAGACAGATTGATAGAGGTCATTGACTCTGTCATCAACTTCAGAAATCTCTACATCAAAATATACCGTGAGCTCAAAGATGGAGGAATCGGAGGTCACAAAATCGACGACTTCCCAAATGCCAGAATCTGATTTCCTCAACATTCCTCTGCAATTTCTCTTTCATTATGTAATCAAATGTAAGTGCCTCTGGCATAACTTTATATGAAAGAAAAGTTTCAACAGAGGTCAAATACCTCTTGTCGTGTACTTAGTCTAGAAAACCATGCACCTTTTCAATTTTTTATTTTTCAATACTTAGGGGGAAATTGTTAGCTCCAATCTTTATGTCTAAAGAAGTATTGAAAAATAGGCTAAGTATAGACATCGACAGAGCCTCTGCCAAGAAACTAAGAGAAGGTCCAAGTGAAGACTCAACAGAAGATGTTCATAGAGGACAAGGCCACAGAGCCTCTGTCATACTTAACGGAGCCTCTGTGGTATGAAGACTGAAGACTTAGAAGATTATATGAAGATCAATATGAAGACAATCGTGCCTCTCATGTTTTCTGTTGTACGAAGATCCTTAAGATTATTCATACAAGGCGTGCCCTGCCAACTCCACGTGTCAACCTCTGATGGGTTACAACTTTAGCAGAAGATGACGCACTACATTAACGTTGTACTATGTAGCAATCCCACGATCGTGTATTTGTACCCTTAGTACTTCTTGTCTCCCCTTTGTCCCCTGTAGTTCAGTATAAATAGAAGGCTCATGTTGAGCTCTTCTATCAACTTTTGCACAACACACACACGCCCATTAGAGCAGGATTCTTGTTATACTTTCGATGTTCTTGGTGTTCTTGGTGTTCTTGGATTATCAATATACAGTGAATCATTGAGTTAAATACTTGTGTTATTTCTATTTCACGTATTTGATATTGTGTGTTTTTCTACTGTAGAATACCTTTTAGTTCGTTAAAACTCTTCCGCACCCTTATTTGTTTGAACTATTAGATATAGACATCATTGTTGAGTAAAATCGGGATCAACAGTACCTCTAAGTACCGAATAGATTTTCATCAGCAGATCCAACGCTGAATCTGCTACCCACACCATCTTCACAACCTTTGCTTCTCCCACTCATTCTTTGGTCTCTTCATAATTCATCTTCCCTACGGCATCATCGTCAAAAGTCACCCATCTGGACGACAGTTCTGCTGCTGAACTTCAGCGGATGATTCAGCAAAATGAAGGACCTGCAGGTGCTTAACTTCAATCATCCATGGAAATGGACATGGCCTATTACTCAGGTCATACGGATATCCGCACCTTCTCTGACCCACCTACAAGTACCCTAAACACTCCTCTCTCTGGACCCCCAACTTCTAAGCTTTCCTTTGTTAAGAAGTTATTTTCTATTACAGATCCTAATTTGGGCACTATTAGCAACTCCCTCAAGGAGATCGCTAATAAAGAGGAAAATCTCACCACCACAATCTCTACAGCGGTTACAAATGCTGGGGAGACGCTGAAGAAACTGGCCGAGGCTGTCAAATACAAGGCTACCAGTCTTGAAGGTGGTTTGTCTACTATCGTTGAAGCCATCACCAATAACTCTTCCAACATTAGCGCGCTTAACACCACTAACGACGACCTCTCTTTAAACTTCAAAACACTGTCCATCGAAGTCACAACGCTGAAGACAGAGGTGTCTAATCTTTAGGGAGAGGTGACTTCTCTGAAGACCAGGATGAGTGATCTTGTTCAACAGGTTGGCTCCTCCAACAATCTGCTACAACAAATCCTAGACCACCTGAATGCTCCCACTACTGCTTTGTCCCACTTTTCTCAGCTCGATCGAGAGAACTTGGAAAAGGCAGTGGAGCACATCGTGAAGACAACCCCTGCGATATTTGGCCTGGAAGACAGATTAGCAGCGGTTGAAAACCGTTCTGTAATTCCTGGCCCAAAAGACAAGAATCCTGAACAGGTAGTTGCTGCTACTACCAACGCTGCTACCTCCCCTATCCAACATGTGGAAGAGGGGGAGAAGAACAAAGATGAAGGCCTTCCCCATGTTTCTGAGGGGGAGGATACTGCTGAAAAACCTCAGGGAAATGAAAACCCTGAGGGCACCGAAGGAAGTCCCTCTCATTATGAGGGGGAGCATCTCGAAGAACAAGTCAACTCTTCTACGCTTGTTGAATCCTCAGAGGATGATGAGGAATATGACGCTGAAGAAGACGAAGACCTTGACCTGAAAGACGACGAACCATCCTTATCACCAAAAGATGATGATGATGATGATGACGAAGATGAAGGCTTTGTTTTCCAACGAAAGCAACCCAGAATCCCTGCTCAGACGGTAGTTGTTATAAAAGAACAAGGGGAGGGGACCAAAACCAAACCTCCAGCGAATGCGGCCGATCAAGGAAAAAAATAAAGGCCTCGCTGAGGACAACTTGACAATCTTACTTTCAAAGCTAGTTTGTCAGGTATGTTATGTTTTATTCCCTTATACTGCATCCCTCCTCTACCCCTTCTCAATAACTATCATACTCTCACTCAAACCTCTAAACACTTAAACCCATCCTTTCTCTATCTCTTCTTCCAAATGATCCTACCTCTATGATCGTTTTGTTTTAGCTAGTCCTCTCCCCTGCTTGAGGGTCAAGCTGAAGCTCCCCGCAACAATCTAGCAATAATTCCAGCAACAAGAGCTGAAGAACAAATAATCCCGGTCCTGAACTTCGATGAGACCGATGACCTTTTTAAAGAAGAAGAAGAAGAACTGCTCTCTAATCCGAACAGACCTTCCTTGGCTATTAAAAAGACCAAGGAAGATGAAACCTCAGTGAGAGCAGCGATGATCAAGAAGCTGGATGATCAGCGCATTGTCCCTCCACACCTGAAGATGTTATCAAACAGGGAAATCGCTGAGGCTTTCAAAGCTGAAAAACTCCTGGCTGAACGAAATGATTTGAGGGGGAGCTTAAACATTTAACTGTAAGTATCTTCTGAACTTAATCTGAGATTGTTTGAAAGAAGAATTACTTTCAAGCATGAAAAATATTTTCTTAAATGTTCAAACCACTTCTCTAATTCAAACAGATTTTTTTAATTTTACAAGTGTTATTTTAAATGTTTTTCCTATATATATACATATATAGATCTTGGATTATAGTAACATCATTTCTGACCGTGTGTTTCTAAAGATTAATACTTGCGTATTATATTTTCTATACTTTCAAGTACACCGGTTCAGCTTCTTATTGACTTTGTTATTACCATGTCTCAAAGCGAAACAATTTTTCGATGGTAATACTCCCGTTCGTAATTCAAATTTTTGTTGAGCATCATATTCATTTCTGCGTAAGACTTAAGCGTTTCATTCAATGATTGTTTATATTTGTTCATATAAACAAAATATCCAATTCTTTGATACCCTAAACCTTACATGATTATCCTTCATGATTATCATTCATATTTGATCTGATTGATACATTGTCAGACTCTCAAACAAGTCTTTCGAATTCATATCATTCTTTCTATATTCTTGTTGTGAGAAATCTTCAAAGATCAAATGCTCAAATCTTCATGATATTATTGAAGAGCATACTTTATGATGGCAATGTAAATCAAATGCCGCTATTCTTAATTGTTCAAAACAAACTGTTGAACAACGCAATATTTTAGGACAAAATTTCATGGGAATCAGTGTTAGATATTAAAGAACTTCTATGGATCCACGTTAACCAGTGTTTCCTACCCAAGAAGTTATCATTGTGTGATTGAGGGGTGGGGGGTTGAAATCAAAGAGTGGGGGAGATTACTCATCCGGTTGAGTATCTCATTGTGTTGAGGTAAAATGTAAATGAGAGTTTGGTTAGAAGTAAGCAGATTAAAAACAGAAAGAGGGTGAGAGAACAGAGTTAAAAGAATAAGAGAACTCTGCACCAACCACTTTCTGAGCCGGGCAGCCATATTACTGATTGGTTCACATTCATTGGTGACCATCATTGAAACAGGCAACTAGCCCATGCCAACTCTTGCTTTAACCCCACTAGCCACTCATTTCTTTCTTAACAAAGGAATGTTTCAATTTTCTTGGGGACGCAACATATCATCTATCTGATCTTCACTCGAAAGGTCTAGATATTGAAAAAGAAGGAAGTTTGCCCCACCTTTGCTCTTCATTCATGCACATTGAGTCCGTGGAAAACTTGTTGTTGTCTCAACAGTTTACATAATTTGAGCCTATAATATTTTCAAGCATATGTTGCTTCAATCATTTCTACACTTGCACGTACACACAAGGAATATGTTTTCTTGTGATAACGTTCATAGAAATTTCCTTTGTGGTTTTTCGATGATTGAATGGAAGCCCTGGAGGAGTGAACATCAAAAAGCTCATTTCCAAAGTGCATTCATTGTACTAAGTGGCTCCGTGCAACTTACAGGCATTTTAACTGATTCATCCGTTGTTTCAGGGTTACCACTTTCATTTTGTTTGAATTTGAAAAGATTCGGATCAATATTTTTGGAATTGATGGATAAACAAATCAAAAGGAGGAGATTGTTAATGGTATATTCAAAGACTGCTGAAATTGAAAAGAATTTTGATGATCATGATGCTCACAATCATCAAAAAGGGGGAGAAGATGTGAAAGTTTCAATTTCAAGATAAAGTGAAGTTTTTGTTAAAGTCAATAAGCTTGAGTTAAAAAGTTCAAGATGTTTCGAGATGTTTCGAGGTGATTCGACAAAGATTCAAAGTTCAAAGTTTGTTATTGTTGAAGAAGTGAAGATACACAGTTCAAGACATTCAAAGCCAGTTAAAGCTCAAAACCCCGTTAAAGCTCAAAGACCAGTTCTTAATTAAAGACTAAGGGTATTTCTCAAAGATGCAAAGATCAGTGCTACAACGATTCAATGATCAGTGATGTGAAGATTCAAGAAGATGAAGTTTTTCTTTGAAGACTTTGACCAACACCGCAAAGATGTGAAGTTTGTGATTCGAGACTTTGATGATTATTTAGTTTTGAAGATCCGGTTAAAGACTAAACCAATCAGATTGGATTTCTGAAGACAATGCTTATTCGAATATTCTTCAGAGTTATTTTTCGAAGATTAATCTTCCTTCAAAGCGAAGAGGAAGACTGTTCAAAGAGCTAAAGTGTTGAAGATCTGAAGATACAAATAGTTGAAGACTATCGTCATCAATTTTTAAATCTTGAATCCATAGGGGGAGATTGTTAGTGCATGAAATGTATTCAAGATTTAGTGTTTAATGGTAAATAGTCAAAGCATTGTAAAGGTCAAAGTAAGGGCATTAAAGGTCAAAGTCAAGGCAATTAACGGAGTTAGTCAAAGTGTATAAATAAGGAGTTTGTAATAGAATTAGGTAGAAGTCTTAGAGGAAGTCATTCATACGTGTGATATTGTATAGAGAGAGGGATGACATCTTAAAGAGAGAGTTTAGAGAGAGAAAGGGGATCTAAACTCCAATCTTGCATCTTTCTCATCTAAATGAAGAATCTCTTGTGTTCTTTCATTGTTACTTGATTAGACCTGGGATCACAAATATGCCTTAGAACTTGTTCAACGTTCAGTCAAGGACCCTGCCTTGAAGAAGGTTCCTGTCTTTATTCAGCGAAAGCTATGGAAAGACGCCCAGAAGATCAGAGAAAAGAAAACCAAGGTCTCTGATTCCACTGTGGTTTGGTGCAAGGAAAGATGTCATGCCTCCAGTACAACATTGAAGGCCTGCTGCAAAGAAAAAGAATAAACCCTCAGCTTTAGGTCCTCCTATTCGAAATGAAATCGGCGTCGAGTTCTCACGAGAAGCTGTCCTTGGCCCTGATTCTGATCTATCAGTGCTAGATGTTTCTCTGCCTCCTAGTGAAGACTTCATCCCTGGAAAGGTTGTCAGCGAACCTCATGGCATTATCTTCATTGACTACACCGAACGCAAATGCTTTCAACGGATCTCTGAGCTACCCATCACTCCTATCGAACAGCTCATAGATCTTATCTACTGGTGTGGATTCAGAGAAGACCTCCTCGGACATTTCATGAAGCCCTTGATCTACAAAGAAGCCAAGAAACGAAGGGAACATGGAGTGAAAGTCCCTGATTGGATGGTCCCTGAAACAAATACCCTTGATGAACTTATTGCCAATGATGAACCTGATTAGCTGATAGGATTCCTTTGTAGTTCTTCTATCTTTTATCAGCTTGTAAATTTTTGTATTTGTAAATTTTAATTCACTGTACTTGTAATTTTTCCACTTCCCCTTGTAATCTCTACGAAGCTAATGAAAATTTTCAGTGAAGGTACTTTACTCCATCAGTACTTAAATAGATCTCTGAAACCAGTAAACGGGACAAGTATTTTATGAGTCCTTTTTATCCTTATGTTTTCTTACTTAGCAATTTTCCTTTATTGCTATGTCATCATCAAATAGGGGAGATTGTTGATCCAAACCCTCAGTAATTTGATAATGACTCTGAGAAACACTTAGTGAAAATTGTAAGTAGACAATATGTATTAATGTTTTGTCATCAAAGAAAATATACTAAGTCTGTTTAGTATCGCTGATGAAAACATACGCTTTAAATTATGCATTCAGCGAACACTATTCATCAGTGAGCCCTGAGTCTGTTCAGTCTCACTGATGATCGCTGATAGTTTAAGTTGTTTACTTATGATCCCTGAAGACAAGATTCACGTCAACCATGTTCTATGCTAAAGTCGAAGATCAAGCCAAAGAACCAGCGACAGTCTACTAGTGACCTGATGCTGATATCAGCGAAGCCAAGACTTGTCCACTCAACGTGAAGTTTCAAGTAGAAGACTTCAGTGAACGCTGAACTTTATCATTCGCTGATAAAGAATCATTCAGTGAACGCTGGTCATGAAGCCTGTTCTACAAGCAACTTCTGTCTTATCCCCTTGCACGCCTCCATACGATTTTGTCAGAACGGACATCCCTTTTGTCCAGAATCGTACAACCAACTCTGATCTTACACTGTTCATCATGTGGCCACTAGGTTGTCTACCAAAGTCAAAACATGCAACCAACCAGAGGCTGCCACGTGTAAAGGTGTACTATTGTGCATTAAATGCATGCAGTATATAAAGGAAACCCTACATCATTTCTTGAAGATCGGCCATTTTCTATTCTCGTTGAACTTACTGTGTGAAAGAATACTCTCCTTAGTATTCTTGATTTTCTTAATCTATATTTCTAGTGCAAGAAATCTTAGTGTTCTCATAGTTTGTTTAGATTAGGTTTATTCCTTAATCTTGTTACGGAACAAACTATAAATTGTTTGATATATATCAATAAACAATTTTGAAAGATAAAAATTGAGTGTTTGTATTCAACCCCCCCCCCCCTCTCCAAACTTGTATAACCCCCTTGGGGCCAACATTTCTTCACACCCTTCTGTCAACAGAAAAGTGCTTCAGGATTAGCAGCCAGAGATTCTGAGGGATAGTGTTCAAAGCCCTCAAGACTTTCATTTGGGGGGCCAATGCTCAGTTTCTGAAGCTCGAAGGTGATGCCAAGCTGGAAGTCTATTTGGGTTCTGAGATTTATGTGTTCTTCCATTGCCATTTCAATTTCATATCTAGCAGTCCTGGCAGTCTTGGCAGTCCTGGCAGTCTTTTGTTTATCTGCGAAGTTAACAAAATAGGCGTGCAGACGAGTTAAATTGTAGGGATTGATGATCACCAAGTCATTATAGTTGAACACATAGAGCCTATCATCAGTCCTTTCAACTACGTAGTCGTGGTAGAGAACTCTGTCGAATGCAAACATTTTGTGGATGATCTTCCTTATCTCTATGATGGGCAGTGGAGAATACGCATCTCCTCGTAAGTTGGTTTTGGTGTCGATGAATCTTGGTCTCTCAGTTGATAAGTTCTTCATTCTCTTAGGGATGAGATAAGGATTGAGAGGTTTGGAGTCTATGGCAATTAATTCTCTTTCTGCATAGAGATGAAAGTATACCTTGGAAAGTTCATTGAGTGTGCAGAGGTCTCTGGAGGTGGTTGCTGTGCAAGAGTGGAATGTTGTGCCTCTGGAATCTGATATCTGTTGGGTTCAGCTTGTTCAGCTTCTTTTGTTAATTTTCCTTTTCCCTTGACAGTTTCTTCTGTTGGAACAGGAATGTATATGGGCTTGGGTGTTGAGGTTTGGTTATTGTGTGTTGGTGTTGGTTTGGGTAGAGTTTTCATCAGCAGAGGTTTGGTTTTGCCTCGATGGTTATTTTCTTGTGGGTGAGGGAGTTGGTGAATCAAGGATGTTTGTATCATAGTTTGGTTTAGCAGAGGTTGAGGCTTCTACAGGGTCGGTTCTGATGGTTGTGTTTCTGAAGGTGTAGTTCACTTCAGGATTCTAATACTCCCCCTTTTGTTGTTCTGACGACCCAGAACTGTCTTCTTGGTCATTAACAACAAACCTTGGCTTCTTTGTTTGTCTGGTGAATGGATCATCAGAATCTGATCTCTTCCTAGATGCCATGTCATTAACCAACGCATCAAATCCTTTGGTAGCATCTTTCAGCGTGTCTTCCAATTCTGTCGCTGCGGATCTGATTTCATTAACTTGGTCTTCAAAGTTGGGTTTGTGAACCACCAGAGACGATTGTACATTCTTTTCTATTTATTGAGTTTTGCCCACAAACTTTGAAGCGATTATCAGCATGCGGCTAAGAACTTCCTTTTTGAACTCCCTCATGTAAGCTCTGGTGATCGGCTGAGTGTCTGGATGAGCTGGATCAGGGATATAAGTGGGTGCATGAGCAACTGATGTTGTAGAAGAGGTTGATGGAAGGTTGGAGGTAGCAGTAGAGATGAAAGTGTTGATTACCTCTGTCAGAGTTCTGATGTTTTCCTGTGAAAAGGTTAACAGAAGGAGTTGGCAGAGCTCTATTGGCATTCTCTGTCTGGTAGTCTTTGAGTTGATTCTTCAGCGTAATAATCTTTGTCTGCATCTTCTGAGAATCTTCAGAGCTTTTATTCCCAAAGTTTTCTAGCCTCTGTGTTGTCTCTGATAGCTTGTCTTGGACACTTTTTAGTTCACTTTTCAAGGCCTCATCTGCAGTGGCCTTCTAATTCAGTACACCTGAAGTTGTAAGTTTAAACTCATTCAAGGAGTCTCTGATCTCTTTACTGAAGTCTGTGAACTCCACTTTAGTAATGAGATCAGAAGGGGTAATCTTGGAGTCAACACATGACTCCAAGTGTCTCTCGACTCCTGAGAGGCCTTCATTCAGAGTTGTTTCGATGTTGACTCTGAAAGGACTTCCACCCGATCCTTGATGAACTCCTTGAGGAGAAACATCTCTGGGTGTTCTGTTTGCTTCAGCTCTCTCATCCTCAGAATCTTAGAGATTGAAGTAAATATGGGAGTTGGTATTGTGATCTAGGCAATCCAGTCCTTGTACAACTAGGTTTTCGTATTGTCTCTAAGTAAGACAATCCCTACAGGTAAACCTGAAGTGACCAAGAGTTCTACGATGTTCCTCCTTAGTGAGATGAGCCACAAAGGCATCATTGTGTGAATTGATCCTATCGATATACTAGGGTGAATGGATATCACTAGCAACGTTAGCTTCCCCGGTTCTGTGCATATCAGAGGCATGAAGAGTTGCCTCTGAGAGGTTAGGCTGGTTGGGGTTCGAGGTGTGCACCTCTGTTTCAATGTCCCTTTGGTCTAGATCAACATGGGCAGATTGTGTGCTTGCACTGGGATTTATGGTAGGTGTCTTAAAGCGTACGTGTGTGTTCACACGAATATCTTCTTCTACGCTCACATTTCCCTCGGCTCCTATTGGGTTATAAGACTCAGATTTCTCCTCACTTGACTCACTGCCTTCAGAGGAGGACGAGCTCTCTCCTCCTCCCTCTGAGGCTTCTGCTTCTCCCTCAAAGACAGACCCCACTGAGGGTGGTTTATCATCATTTACTTCCTCCTCCTCCATTTCTCTCTCTGGACCAGACCCCTCTGAGGGTGCTCTGTCGTCAGGCACATCTTTTTCTTCATCACTTGACTCACTGGGGATTTCACCTTAGGTTCTTGAGGTTGAGCAGCGTGTCTATAGTTGGATAGAGATATATGATCGGGGTAGATCAGGTTGAGCATTGTCATAGGGACTCTGCGAGTAAGAGGGTAGGTACCTAATATGGTTGGCTTGAAGGATGCCATGACCCATACTAGAGATGGGGCTCCTTCTTGAGAAAGTTGAAGCTTGTCAAACGCTGCTCGGATTGCTAGACTGGTTATCCTTGGAAACATGATCGTTTTCAAGACTTTATCTACTCCAACTTGTTTTCCTCTGGCCAACGCTTTAGTCTTGTTCACCACAACTATAAGAAGTTCCTCGTACAAGATTGATCCATAATCAAAGTGTCTTCCAAAGAAAAGACCATACATGATAGTCATTATAGCAGGGCTTGTTTGATTGAGGCTTCCAGATTTTGAAGTAAGGATGCGATTTAGGGCAGAGAACATAAAGTTCCAGATTGGAGGTAAGCATTTCCTCTTGAATGTACTGAGTTTGTTGATTTCCTCGTTGTATCCCATGAACCTGATGAACTCGACGAGGATTGGTTATCTGGTGGGATTTCATAGGCTTGTATCCCTAGTTAAGTAAGGGTTTTGATGTTGAACATCCTCTGTATTGTTCTTGGGCAAATACGAACAGTTCTAGCTCCACCACGAACACCAACATCAACTATACCCACCATACCATTTTGTTCTTCGACATACATACATGTAGTCCACCATTGCTGCACGTAGACCTGTGGCATGATGGTGTCGGCTAAAGTAAGGGCTTGAAAAAGTTCTAAGCGATAGAAGAACTCCAGAATGACTTGATATAAGGGTTCATAGTGAGCAGGGTCAATGGATATTATGTAGTTGTTGAATGCATAGGGTTGGATTTCAATGTGATCAACAAGAGCTACTCGGCTGGATTCAGCAGAGTTTTGTGCGGCCATTTTTGCAGATTTAGGAGTAATGATGAACACGAAAGGTTTGTTTGCAGTTAGAGAGGGAAATATCTAAGAATTCAAATTATCAGAAAGCGTAAGGAGTGAAAAGGGTTTTGAAATGGGTATTTATACTCGAGGGATTTTTAGGGATAACGTTGGAGGGTACTCGAGTGTCAGATAGTGGAACGGCGTCTGAAATGAGTCGTGGTTACAACTAGTGGTCAGTTGGCCAATCGAAAAATGCCACGTGTTATTGGAACTGACAACTTTTCTGAGATGGAACCGTCACGGTTAGAGTTTAGCAGGTGACAGGTGGTTGAGGCTCAGAAATAACCCGCATTTGGTTATGTTGAATGACCTCCTATGATATTCTCATAAGTGACCCCTTTTCATGTTTCACCTTTACCAAAATCATTTGCAAATCCTATCTTTGATGAGGAAATAATCAGTGAACTCATACTACAGAAGTTTCTCATAAAAGTCACAGAGGCTCTGATGAAGTCTCAGAGACCCGATTCTGAAGAGAAGTTCAGAGATCTAATCAAAGTTTTTTTCATCAGAATAGGTTTTCCCTTCTCTAAAAAGCTTTTCTTTTGAGTATCAAGCAAAGTTATGATGATTTTAAAATTTTGACTTGCTCCCCCTTAAACATAGCGTATTTTCTTTTAAGCTCCCCCTAAACTGATGAGCTTAACACAGATTAAACTTTTGAGCTCCCCCTTTACTTGTGCAACTTTTGAAAACGGGTTTATGAAGAGAACTATAAACAAGAGAGTTTCTGAAAGGACAAAATTGAAACTCTGATAAATAAGAAAAAATTGAAGAACTATGCTGGCAGAGCTCTGAAGTGAACAACAGAAGCTCTGTTAACATGTATCACCTAACTACTCTACCAGAGGCTCTGAGATGGATGTCAGAGGCTTTGATGATTTGACCAGAGTTTAGGAAGACATGTTTAGCATACCCAATTTGCTGATCAAGAAGTTACATTTCCTTTCATCAAGGGCTTTTGTAAACAAATCAGCAAGCTGGAAGTCAATTGAAACAAAATACATTTCAATTGTCCCCTTTTCAACATGATCTTTGATAAAGTGGTACCTAATATCAATGTGCTTTGTCTTGGAGTGCTGGACTGGATTTCCTGTGATTGCTATTGCACTCTTGGAGTCACAAAGGGTTGGAACTCTGTTCTATTCAAGACCATAGTCTCTGAGTTGTGTTTTCATCCATATGACTTGTGATCAGCAACTAGCAGCAGCAACATATTATTGGATGTCCAACTCACAAGTTTTTCTCCAAGTAATTGACAACTACCAGAAGTACTCTTTCTGTCATTCCTGCATCCTCCATAGTCTGAATCTGTATATGCTACAAGCTCAAAGCCAGAGTTAAGAGGATACCAGAGACCCAAAAATTGAGTCCCTTTGAGATATTTGAAGATTCTTTTGACAACAGGCAATTGAGATTCCTTAGGATTAGCTTGGAATCTAGCACAGAGACAGTTTGCAAACATTATATCAGGTCTGCTGGCTGTTAAGTACAGAAGTGATCCTATCATGCTTCTGTAGGTCTTGACATCCACAGATTGACCCTCTAGATCATGGTCAAGTTTAACTCCAATGGCAATAAGTGTTTTCATTAGATTTGAGTTGTTGAGCTTATATTTTCTTAAAATATCAAAGACATATTTTGATTGACTTATAAAGGTTCCTCTGATGGATTGTTTTACTTGTAAACCAAGGAAGAAAGAAAGTTCTCCCATCATGCTCATTTTAAATTCACCTTTCATCAACTCAGAAAAACTATCACAGTACTTTTGGTTAGTAGACCCAAAGATAATATCATCAACATATACATGTACCAAAAATATATCATTTTTATATCTCCTAAAGAATAAGGTAGTATCCACAGTACCTTTTTCAAAGTGGTTGACCAACAGAAAGGTAGAGAGAGTTTCATACCAGACTCTATGGGCTTGTTTAATGCCATACAGAGCTTGGTCTAGCTTGTACACATGATCTGGAAACTCTGAGCTTTCAAATCCTGGAGGTTGCTTGACATAGACGTCTTCATGTAGCTTGCCATTCAGAAAGGCAGGTTTAACATCCATTTGATAAACCTTGAATCCTTTGTGAGCGGCATAGGATAGAAAGATTTTGATTGCCTCTAGCCTAGCCACTGGTGCAAAGGTTTCATCATAATCAATGCCCTCTTCTTGGCAATATCCTTTTGCAACCAACCTTTCTTTGTTTCTGATGATTATCCTATCCTCATCTTTCTTATTCTTGAATACCCACTTGGTTCCAATAGCAGCTTTGTCTTTTAGAAGTGGAACCAAGGACTAAACTTTATTTCTTTTGAATTCCAGAAACTCCTCTTGCATAGCTTCTATCCAGTTTGGGTCTTTCAGGGATTCAGAGATCTTCTTCGGCTCTATCATGCTCAAAAAGTTCACAAAGAAGGATTCATTTAATGTGGTTGGCCTTGTTTTCACACCATCTTCAGGAGCACCAATTATTTTATGATGGGGGTGATCCTTAGTCCATCTTGGCATGGGAGCATGGACATGAGGTGGTGTATGTGCTTCTGAAGGATAGTGGTGATTGACAGCTCCAGAGCTATGAGGATTGGCACCATGGCTTTGAGGCAGACTACTCTGAAGAGTTGTTTCATTGCTCTGTAAGGTACCAACAAGGCTCTGTGAAGGTGAACTTTCATAGATGAAATTTCTTCCAACATTTGTCATCAGGGGTGATGATGGTTCTGGTTCAGGTTCAGGTTCTTCTTCTTCGGACTGTTGTCTTGAACATTCTCCATGAGTTGGACCTGTAGTCAAGGAAGTAGATGGTGAAATATTTGAAGGACCTAATAGAGATGTACCCGATTGATGTTCTCATGTAGAACCTTGAACTTGATTGCCTCTGTTGATGACTTCAGAGGAATCTTCATTATCAAAGAAATCATTGAATATCAAGCTGATATTCTCTTCTATTGACTTTGAGGAACTGGGCTCCTCTGAGATTTGCATCCTCTCTGATGATTTGCTTTCAGACACACTTGATGATTTGTCATCAAAGGATACATTGATGCTTTCCAGAATGATTTTTGTTCTGAGGTTGTAGACTCTATAGGCTTTTGAGGTTAGTGAGTATCCAATGAATTTCCCTTCATCATACTTTTTGTCAAACTTCCCCAGAATATAGCACTTGCAACCAAAAACATGAAAGTATTTCATATTTGGTCTTATTTGGTTGATAAGTTCATAAGCAGTTCTTTTAAATCTTTTGACAATTACAGCTCTGTTTTGGGTAAAACATGTTGTTGACACTGCTTCTGCCCAGAAGTTGATTGGTAGATCAGATCCTGCTAACATGGTTCTGGCTACTTCTACCAGAGTTTTGTTCTCCCTTTAAACAACTCCATTTTGTTGAAGAGTTATGGAAGAAGAGAAGTTCTGAGAAATGCTCTCTTCTATGAGGTATGAATCAAGCCTTGCATTCTTGAATTCTGTTCCGTTATCACTTCTCAGCTTCTGTACCTTAAGATCTAGTAGAACCTGAATTCTTTTCAACAGCTTTATTAGTACCTCTGGGACATCAGATTTTGACTTGATGAACTCAACCCAAGTATATCTGGAATATTCATCAATAAGTACCAGAATATACTTTTTGCCTGATTGACTTTGCACAGAGATTAGACCACAGAGATCCACGTGTAACATGTGAAGAGGTCTAGATCAATTATGATCACTCCATGTTCTGTGTGAAGCTTCTTTAAGCATACCCAATTCACATGTAGAACATAGATGGTCTTTGTCAAATTTAAGAGTAGGCAGACCTTTCACTAAGTTAAGTTTCACAAGTTTGTCAAGATTTGAAAAGTTCAAATGTGCAAATCTTATGTGCCAGAGCCAGGCATCTTCCTTGTTTAACGAAACTAAACAGAGTCATTCTGTATTAGATATTTGGTTTGGATTAAAATTCATTTTGTATAGATTGCCTTTTCTGTCAGCTCTGAGCTACTCTTGACCTGGTTCTGAAACTAACAGAGAACAGTATTTTGTCTTAAAATTGACATCGAACCCGTGATCACAAAGTTGACTTATGCTAAGCAAATTATGATTTAACCCCTCTACATAAGCAACCTTGGAAACTGATACTCCACCATTTGTTAAAACACCATATCCTCTAATCTTACCTTGCCCATCACCTCCAAAATTTACTGCACCTCCCATTTTTTCTTTAAATGAGGTCAGTAGATCCTTATTCCCAGTCATGTGCCTTGAACATCCAGAGTCCAAGTACCATATTTGCACATGTTGCTTCTTCTTAGCAATGGGTCTGGAAATCTCCAGTGTTCTGTCAGCAGAGTTAGTCTCTGTGATTCTCTCTACCATATCCTCTGTCATATCCTTAGCGACAACCATTCCACAAAAGTTGGCCTGCTCTGGTTCATCATCAAGGGATGAATCAGAGATCCAGTTCTCCATCTCTGCAACGTAACTTCTCTTCTTGAAGTTGTATTTGTACTTGTTCTTGTAGTAGTCCTGGTCTTTTACCAGTCTACCCATGCAGTTTGTAGAGAAATGGCATGGTTTGCAACATCTGAGCATCTACCATCATTTTGGTTGATAGGTTGGGCAGCATCTGTTGGTTTCTGTAGTGCTGGCTGAATGTACCTCTGTTGGTATTGAGGCGGTCTCTGCTCTGGTGCATCTCTGTGATTGTTCTCGTAAGGTGCAGTCCTCTGTTCACGTCCTCTCTTCTCATCTATCTCTTCTCTCTCAAATATTCCTCTTCTGTCAAACACCTTTTTGCCAAATCTATTGTTGAACTGTTGTGTTATCAACGCAAGAGATTGAGCAAAGGCATTTATGTCAGCATCATCGTCATCATCTGACATACTCTCTTCTTCATCATCACTTTCTGCAATAAGGATTTTCTTACCTTTCTTCTTCAGGTTTTTTTTGTCTTTGGAGGCATTATCTCTACTGGATTTCCCTTCTAAGGGTACTTTTGATTCAGAGATCAATGCCAATGGTCCTCCCACAGAGGAATTGCCCTTTTGTTTGACGACATCCTTTTCCTGTGCAACAAGAGTGCCATACACATCTGTGGGTGACCATATATCTAGGTCCTGGTTTGCTTGTAGAGACATAGATAGATTTAACCATTCATCATTCAAACTTTTTAGAAACAAGACATTGTTCTCTTCCCTTGACGTTACAACCCCACATTTTTTACATTTGTTTATCAGGATGTTAAACCTGTTGTAGGTCTGTTGCAAAGTTTCCTCAGGAAGAGCTTTGAAATCATTGTATTCATTAATACATTGGGTCCTTCTGTTTTTTTGGGGTTTGATTCCCCCTTCGAGTTGGTTCAGAAGTTGATCCCATATTTCTTTAGCAGTAAAACAAGAGTCTAATTCTTGAAAAATATCGTTTGGAATAGCCATAATCAAGAGTCTAACTGCTTTAAGATCATTTTCCATTTTTTAGCTTTTCTTCTTTTGTAAAACCAGTGGTTTTAGGTTCGAAGTGAGCAGGAATCTCATCAGTGATTTCTGTAGCAGGAACACGAGGAACCAATACCATAGGTTGGAATGGTCCATTTGTGACAGATCACATAAGATCTCTATCCATGCCATCAAAGAAATTAACCGTCTTGATCTTCCGTTGAGGGTATTCATCCCTCAGAAGAGTAGGAGGTTTGGTTAAAGAACCAGCTGTATAAATAGTGTTGATGTTGTTGTTCGTCATTTTTCAGAAAAACAGAGTATGAAGGGTTTTTAAACATAGAAAGAGTTTTAAACAAAGAATGGATGAACAGTAATGTAATGGAACAGTAAGTCATGTAAAAGTACTTTCTAAACTAGATTGAAGGTTTGAACGAATATTTGAAGCTTAACAGTAAGAGTTTTAGGTTTTTGTTGAAAAGCATAGTATACCTTAAAACTTGAAGAATAAAGCACAATCAACAAGAGTGAATCAACCCGTATAGATTGGATCGATTTAATTTAAGCAAATCAATCTGCTCTGATACCAATTGTAGGTTCCCAAATTCACCTTGTCTCATAGAAACAGATACATCAAAGATAGCGGAAGCATGAACATTCTGTTTGAATATGAGTGATTGTGTGTAGCATAAACAATGAGAGAATAACAATATATTGAACAACAATATAAATCAAGATTGAATAACAAACTACTCGTATATAAATATGAATAACACCAAGAACACTTTCTTATGTGTGTATTCAGAAATCTCTCAGGCTACAAGATCGTACACTAGTAGTGGAATTGAATGTGCAGTGGTTGTGCTCTCACAATTCTAGTAATGATCCTTACAAATTCTTACCAATTCTTACAATTGTGTGATCCACTAACGTCCTATTTATAGCCTGATAAAGTGTAGACAGCGTACTATCAAACCCTGTGGGGACACGTGTAAAGTGTGTCTTTATCCTTTAGGGCTGACGTGGAAAGTGCAAACCCTAATATAACACTTAGAGGTTTTCTACGAGGCTTCAGCGTCACAGAGGTTTTTGTTTACCAGAGATCATTTGCCAGAGCTCTGAAGGTCTCTGCTGGTTTTGGTGCCTGATGTTAGATCAGAGGTCTTCTGCAAGAGCTCTGACGATCTCTGATGGTATTTTGTTGTTCTTCTGCTAAGTCTTCTTCTCAATCTCTGAAGTCTTGATCTCTAACGTCTAGTCTCTGACGTTCTTCTGACTTGTGATATTTTCAATACTTTTACATTTGAGTACTTGGGGCTAACAAAATGTTTCAACTTTTTCTTAGGGACGCAACCTATAATCTATCTAATCTTCATTAAGAAGGTTTGGATATTGAAAAAGAAGGAAGTTTGCCCCACCTTCGCACTTCAATAATTCACACCGATTCCGTGGAAAACTTGTTGTTGTCTCAACAGTTTACACAATTTGAGCCTAATCAAGCATAAGTTGCTTCAATCATTTCTACACTTGCACGTACACACAAGGAAAATGTTTTCTTGTTGTTGTTCCAAACCCTCAGTGATTTGATAATGACCCTCTCTTAAAAACACTTAGTGAAAATTGTAAGTAAACAATATGTATTAGAGTTTCTCTATCGCTAATAAGTACTAAGACTTTACAGTACCGCTGATAGGAACTCTCGCTCTTTAAGTTTAAAGTTCAGCGAACACTATTCATCCAGTAGCTCTGAGCCTGTTCAGTCTCTGTGATAATCGCTGATAAGTTAGTTGTTTACTTATGATCCCTGAAGACAAGTTTCACGTCAACATATGTTCTACGCTGAAGTCGAAGATCAAGCTCAAGAACAGCGACAAGTCAACTAATGAACTGATGCGGATATCAGCGAAGCCAAGATTTGTCCACTCAACGTGAAGTTACAAGTAGAAGACTTCAGCAATCGCTGAGCTTTATCATTCACTGATAAAGTACTGATTCAACAAAAGCTGATCATGAAGTCTTCCTCTACAAGTTACTTTTGTCTTTCCCCCCTTGCACGTCTCCGTACGAAATGTCAGAACGGACATCCCTTCTGTCTAGAATCGTACAACAAACTATGATTCTACACTGTGCACCACGCGACTACTAAGGTTGTCTACAAAGGTCATAGACATGCAACCACTCATCTGTTGCCACGTGTAAAGCAATACTACCATGCATTAAATGCATGTAGTATATAAGAAGAACCCTACTTCAGAAATGAAGTGTGCTCAGCCATCTTCTTATTCTTCCTTACAACTGTGTGTTAGGTTATTACTCGTAATTTCCTTATCTCCTTTCTATCTTATTCTAGTGAAAGAAACTTAGTGTTCTTAACTTGTTTAGATTAGGATTAGTCCTTAATCTTGTTCCGCAACAAGTTGTAAATTGTCTTGATTTATCAATAAACAATTTAGAAAAGTAAAAATCATGTGTTTGTATTCAACCCCCCCCCCCCCCCCTTCTACAAACTTGTATAACCCTTCGGGACCAACAAGTGGTATCAGAGCAGCTTTGTTTAATCTCATAAACAAGATCTTATCTATACTAATCTCTTCCTCCTTGCTATTTCTTAAAATGGCTACCAACACAAACACAAACTATATTGACAACGGTTCTCTTGCAAAACCCCCTAGATTTTCCAGAGATAACTTTAATCTATGGAAAAATAGGTTGATTCTCTTCTTAGAAGGTGTAGATCCTACTATGCCTTACTATCTTGAAAACGACCCATATATTCCTGTAAGAATTGATCCTGAAGTTCCAGCCGCTGAGAATAGAGCTGCTATTCCAGAAAGGTTGGTTCCCAAGGAAATTCATATGTGGACTGATGAAGATAACAAGAAAGTGGCTATCGACACCAAAGCCAGATCCATACTTTCCATGGCTCTTCCTGACGAAGTCTACCATTCCGTTATGAACCTGAAAACCTCAAAAGCCATGTGGGACACAATTTGTGTTCAGTATGAAGGTACTTCTGAAGTCCAGGACTCACGCAAGATCAACCTGGTAAGACAGTACGAAAGCTTAATTTGTGGGAAGAATGAAACTCTCTCTGAAGTACACAAACATTTTAACTGCTTAATAATAGATCTGAAAACTGTTGGTAAAGAATATTCTAACTTTGAAGTACTGACAAAGTTCTTAGAATGTTTACCTGAAAGCTGGGACAGTTATTCAATGTGTCTCAAGCTGTCAAAAGATCTAAGATCTATGACTCTTTCTACCTTATATGTCACGATGCTTAATCATGAGCAATCGAGTCATCTTAAGAAGAATCTTGTAAAAGATTCCAAAAGCACCCATGTTGCTTTAATCGCAGAGTTACCTTCCACTCAGCGATCTACTATCACTTTCACTGCGTTGGAAACTAACTCTGAACGTTCATCAGATTCTGACGATTCAGATGATGATGAAACTCTGGCATTCCTGGCTAATAAGTTCAGCAGATTTGCTAGAAAGAGTAATTTCAGAAAGAACAGACCTCTTGCTATTACTGACAAGCCAAGATCATCAACCCCTGTTGATAAGGCTACTGCTACTTGCTATAACTGTGAAAAGATAGGACATTTCGCTAGCGAGTGCAGGTCAAAGAAAGTCTCTAGATCCTCAGCTTTTCCCAAGAAAAACTTTACTCCCAGGACTAGAGATGAAAAAAACAAAAAGCTAAAAGAAAGGTATTCAAAGCTGAAAACCTTTAAGAAGAAAGGCAAAGGCCTGATGGCTGACTATGATTGGGCTGCCTCTGACGAAGAAGAATCATCTGACTCTGAAGCCAATCTATGTCTCATGGCCAAACTTGAAGATGAGGATGAAAATTCTGACATTCCCTCTACTTCAACCTCTGCTACTAAGGTATCACCTTCCTTCTTTACCAATATTTTAAATATTGATGAAGCTGATAGTCTTCAAAAGATCGATCTCTTGACTAGAAGTTTATATGAAGCCATGTATGGGAAAACTGTTATTGAAAATCAAAACCTTGATCTCGCTGAACAGCTTAAAAACTGTCACCTTCAAATAGAAAAGCTTTCTAAAATTGAAGAAGATTTTAAAGATCAAGTTCATTTAAATTAGCTAGTCAAAATCGAGCGCGAAGAAGCTATCGCTGCATTAAAAGCTTAAAAAGCAACTGTTGATGGATGGTATAACTCCTCAACAAAGATCACTGAGATAATAAAGTCTCAGATTCTCCTGAGTGATAAACGTGGTCTTGGTTACAAAGCTGATACTCTAGAACAAACCACTGACCGTTCCATGCTTAAGTTTGGAATGTTCGTATCCTCAATCCCTGACACTTTATCATCTCAGTTTTCCACTTCAAAACATCCTATCCCCGAGGAAATCTCTACCTTAACCTCTAAAGGTAAAGAAAAAGTTGTTTATCCAAAACCTACCTCGGTCTTTAAAAATAAAGGTAAAGGAATTGCTTTTAACCAAAATCCTCAGAAGGGTACCTTTGTACCTAAGCTGAATGCTTCTAAAGCTCAAGTGACTTCTCCCTCTGGTTCAAAGAATAAGATTCCTGGATTTATTCAGCGTGGATCTATTCAGCGATCTACTCCTAGAATCAAAGTGGATACCATTGGTAAGAAATCCGAAGAACTGAATGTTCCTTCTATTTCAAATACCAAAAGTTTACTTGGTGCTGGTCCTTCTAGTTCAAAATCAAAATCTCAACATGCAAATGGTCCTAGAACTACTTTTAGTTATAGGAAATGTTATCACTGTGGACTTACCAATCATATTGCTAGTAAGTGCCCCACAGCAACCCAAGCTGAAAAGATAGCTAAGGTGAAGATCATTGCCCCCAAGGCAAAGAAGACCACTGAGGTTAAAAAATTAACCAAAGTGAAGACTGACAAAGCGGAATCTTCAAATGCTGCAAAGACTGCTGAACCTTCCACCTCCTCTTCTAAACCCACTGACAAGTGTGTACACATGGTTAAGTGGGTACCCATGACAAACTAATCTTCCTTTCTAATGCAGGCTAAGAAGGGTATCTGGTATCTTGATAGCGGATGCTCTAGACACATGACTGGTAAGAAGAACCTGCTCACTGAGTACAAGGAAGAGAAGGGTCCCTCTGTAACTTTCGGTGGAAATGGAAAAGGACATACCCGAGGGTTTGGTGTAATCTCTAATGGTACAACAACCTTCAGAAGAGTCGCATATGTTGAAGGGCTGAAGCATAATCTTCTAAGCATCAGTCAGCTTTGCGACATGGATAACAAAGTAATTTTTACTAAGGAATCCTGCTTTGTCGCTGACAAAAAAGAGAAGATAGCTCTCATCGGTTATCGTTTGGAAAATGTTTATGTAATAAACATGGACTCAACAACCACTGAGAACTCCTGTTTCTTCTCAAAAGCTTCATCTGATGTCAACTGGCTATGGCATAAGAGGCTCTCTCATCTCAACTTCAAGACACTACACACTCTTTCTTCTAAAGAGTTAGTCACTGGTCTACCTCAACACTCATACGCCAAAGAGTCCTTATGTTCAGCGTGTGAGAAAGGGAAGCAGACCAAAGCAAGCTTCAAGTCTAAGCAAGTTTCCTCAGTGTCATCTCCTCTACAACTTCTCCATATGGTATTGTTTGGCCTTGTTAACAAACAATCCATCGCTGGAAAGAAATATACGCTGGTCATAGTTGATGAATTCTCTCGCTATACATGGGTAATGTTTCTCCGTTCTAAGAGTGACACACCTGAAGAACTCATCATCTTTGTCAGGAAAATGGAAGTCCTGAACAACTTGACCGTTCACTCAATAAGGAGTGATCATGGGACTGAATTCAAAAACAGTTCTCTTGATTCAATAAAACAACCTATGAACTTTTTCATGGGAGAAAGCCTTCAATTAGCTTTCTTCACATCTTTGGATGTCAGTGTTTCATACTGAACAACAGAGATGCCCTTGGAAAGTTTGATCCTAAGGCTGATGATGGAATCTTTCTTGGACATTCTTCAATCTCCAAAGCTTTCAGAGTCTTCAATCGTAGAAGACAGACTGTAGAAGAAAAGATTCACGTCACTTTTGACGAATCCCGTTCAGCAAATTCTCGACCCTCTGCTGATACTGAAGAACTGAATCAATGGATGTTTTTACATCTTGGTGATTCGAAGATATTCCCACTCCTCATACATACACCGTTGAAGATGATGGTCCTACTATCATCCCAAACATGCAGAATAGTGAAGCTGAAACTTCATGGGTCTCAGCTATTCCTTTAAACACTATGCCTGCTTCTGAACCTTCTATCTCAGATATTCCATCTACTTCTCAGCAATCAGTGAATGTGATGACATCTGCCCCTACTCCTCTCTTGGCTGATATTCCAGAAGTTGTTGAAGCCTCATCTTCAGCCCCTCCAGTTCAGGTTGAGTCAGCGATTCATTCTCCGGCTCAGCGATGGACTATCAATCACCCTATTGATCAAATTCTTGGTGATCCAAACGCTAGTGTTCAAACTCGACGAAGTGCAGGTAATATTTGTTTATTTGTTAACTTTATTTCTCTGATTGAACCAAAGAAAATAGATGATGCCCTCAGAGATCCAAATTGGGTCAGCGCTATGCAAGAAGAGTTGACAGAATTTGAAAGAAACAAAGTTTGGAATCTTGTTCGAAGACCAACTGACAAGACAGTGATAAGCACTAAATGGGTCTATCGAAACAAGTTGGACGAACATGGAACTGTAACCTGCAACAAGGCTCGTCTTGTTGCTCAGGATACAGACAAGAGGAAGGTATAGACTACGAGGAAGGTATAGGTCTAGAATCTATTCGTCTATTCTTTGCCTACGCTGTACACAAAGACTTCAAAGTTATTCAAATGGATGCTAAGTCAGCGTTTCTCAATGGAAAGCTGAATGAAGAGGTCTATGGGGAACAACCTCCAGGATTCTCAGATCCTAAGCATCCAGGTTATGTTTATAAACTGGATAAGGAACTTTATGGCTTAAAGCAAGCTCCTCGTGCATGGTATGACACTCTCTATACTTATCTCCATATTGAAAAATTTGAGCGTGGTAAAATCGATAAGACTCTATTCTTTAGGAAAGTAAAAGGTCATATTATTCTTGTTCAAATATATGTTGATGACATTATATTTGGTTCTACTAACCCTGACCTTTGTACTCGTTTCGCTGATAGAATGAAAGCAGAGTATAAAATGAGTATGATGGATGAGCTAACATATTTCCTTGGTCTTCAGATAAAGCAAAATGAAAAAGGAACTTTCATAAATCAGGGAAAGTATGTTAAAGATATGCTGAAGAAATTTGATTTAACTCAGAGTTCAGCTATGAAAACCCCTATGGCACCGCCGCTGACACTAAACAAGGATTCTTCTGGAATACCTGTTAATGTCACGACATACCGTGGGATGATAGGCTCTCTTTTGTATATTACAGCTAGCCGACCTGATATTATGTATGCAACTTGTTTGTGTGCACGATAAAAAGCTGAACCTAAGGAATCTAATATGATCTCTGTAAAGCGAATATTTCGTTACCTTAAGGGTACTCCCAACCTAGGTCTTTGGTATCCCAAAGACTTAGGGTTTGATCTAATCGCCTATTCAGATAGTGATTTTGCAGGTTGAAAATTGGACAGGAAAAGCACCACAGGAGGCTCTCAGCTCCTGGGTGGAAAGCTGGTGAGTTGGACAAGTAAAAAGCAAAACTCAGTGTCCACCTCTACAGCTGAAGCTGAGTATGTAGCCACTGGAAGTTGTTGTTCTCAGGTCTTGTGGATGAGAAATCAACTACTGGACTATGACCTTCAGCTCTCGAAAATTCCAATCTATTGCGACAGCACTAGTGCCATCGCTATAGCCAACAATCCAGTGCTACACTCAAAGACCAAACACATCGAAATCAGGTATCACTTTATCAGAGATCATGTGATGAATGGTGATATAGAACTTCATGTTATCCCAACTGACTTTCAGTTAGCTGATCTTTTTACCAAACCTCTTGATGAGACAAGATTCAACTTTCTCATCACCGAGCTTGGAATGCTGAACTTTGAAGAGTAAAATATTCAGCGGTTCACATTTGATCAACGATAAGAATGAACTTGTATAACCCATTTCTATCACCTTCTCTCTGAACAAAATTGATTCGCTGATATCAAGGTATGTTTTCTTTACTCGCTGACGTTCGCCTAGAATTGCAAGATTTCAAAACAAATTGCATCGTTGTATATCTCTTCCTTATCAGCGATACTTTGAAATTTCTAAAACTAACACTGATATTTCTATTCAGTGCTTCATGTTTTCAGAATGTCCCTGAGCTTTCAAAACCTCAAAGACATCCTAAAATATGAAAGGACATTTGTGACATCATCACAACGGATAAACCCTAAACGTTCTTTTTCTGACACACGTTTGCACGTTTCGTTTATCATCCAATCAAATGCAAACACGTGTCCGTGTCATCATGAAAATCTTTCCCGCTCAAGATTTTCTCTTTCTATTCTCTCTATATAAACTATTTCGAGTTTATATTTTTACTTTACGCGAACTTCTTCTCCAAGCAAGAAAAACTACTTTTGCATTTTGAACTCGAGTTTTCCAGAAAACTGTTCATCTTCTTCAACGTTTGTAAGGTTAATATTCTTATTATTTACCTACTTTACCTTGTTTATGATCTTATTATTTCTTTTAAGGGATCAAACAAATGAACTTCTTAAAATGAAATCATTCCTTTCGGGGTTTTTTGGACACAATCTTCGAGATTGTTCTTCAAGTTTTAAACTCAAAATCTTAAACTTGTTCTTCATATGTTTTTTTCCAGAATCCTTTTCTCTAAAGGAAACTGGAAACAAGGCATTTACTGTTTTGTATTTCTTATTCAAAACAAAGAAAACCCTAATCTTCATTAAGACATCTTTGTCTGAATGAAATGGACATAATTCGACAACATCTTATTGGAAATTCTTTCCACATTAAGACATTGTTCTTTATCTCTTCTTCATGTTTATATATGTTAAACAGAAATGGCATCTTCAGCTGCTGCTCCTACCGCTGAGAAATCTCCTGCAACGGAGAAACTGACTCTACCAAAGGCTCCTCAGGTAAAGTTTACGCTTGAGAAAGTAGGCTTTTCGAAATCAAACAACCTCTATGCGCTTTTCGATTTTCCTCCTCGAAAGCAAGTCACGCATCTGAATGATGCTGTGAATTTTCTCCAAACCTGCTGCTTATTCAAAGCCTTAACCTTCATACCCCCTGCCCATAAATTCCTTCTATCTCAGTTCTGGTATACTGCCAGACACACTCAGGTTCCTTCATCCAAAGACCCTAAGAAACTCCTTGATGTCATTATCTGTGACACCAAATTTGGCACAACCAAAATCAACCCTGCCATTATCAGGCGAGCACTCAGCCTACCCACTGCCACCAAAGAAAAACCCTTTGTCTCTCTACCAAACCACAAAAACCATGCTGATAGGGAACCCATCACTGCATTCTTTGATGCAATGGGTTACGCATGGGACACAGGGAGGGACAAGGAGATTGAGAAGAAACTGACCCTGATCAAGAAGTCCAAAATGCCAAGCGAGATGAACTTGATCTTCGCACACTTGATAAGCTGCATGACAGCGAATAGTGGCTCCTCTGATCAAGCTGCTCAACCTCAGCAAGCCATGGGCAATGCATTGCTGAAGGGTCTCCATGTTGATTGGGCCTCGATCATCTATGACGACCTTGCATTCAGATTAGATATGGGTGATAGACCTTCATGGGTTCCATATCCCATATTCATTAGCGCCGTCTTTCAACAGGGACTTGGGGACAAGTACCCAAAAGAGGGTGATCTGAGACTCTCTCACGTTGGCCCTAAGGTTCTCGACTTCAAGCCGCTGGCAAATGATGTACGTCTTACTACTCTTTTATCTCTTCTTAATCCTCATTCTTCTACTTCTGCGGCTCATTAAGTGGAAATCCCCACCACTGATACCCAAGTTGCACCCTCCACTCCTTCTCGAAAAAGGAAACAATCTACTTCTCAACTTGGTTCCAAAAGGATCAAAAAAACCAAGGAGCAACCCCCCCAGCATTCACATGCTGAAGACTCCACAACTCATCTTGAAGAGCTGATGGATAGTTCAGTGGTACGCTCTGCCACAACTGATCAAACCACCCTTTCCATCCCGACCTCAGCGTCTTTAGACACTGAGGTTATAAACCTGGAACAGAACCCACCTCCTTCAGTTCCTCTAGTGACTGAAGTGATTGACAACGGATCCAACGCTGAACCCTGCACCCAACCCACTTTCTCAACCATCATTCCTCCCACCTCTCCTTTGGTCACTCAATCTCTTCCCCTATTCTCTTCAATAAACATCCTCCTCATCGACACTGCTGCTGAACATCTTCATAGGATGATAGGACAATCCACAGGACCTGCAGGTACTTCAAGTCGTCATGGAACAATTGAAGACGACTATGAAACTTTTATAGGTTTTCGAGGTTTGACAACTTCGCCAACCCTCCTGCAGGTATACACAATATCCCAAACACTAATCTTTCTCAACCCCAAACTTCTGAGCTTTCCTCTGTTCACAAGTTCATAACTTTTTCAGGTCCTAATTTGGGTGATATCAAGAACTCCCTGAAAGACTTGGAAACAAAGGTGGAATCACTCACCTCTACTCTCTCGGCAAACTCTTCGGCGGTTACAAACGCTAGAGAAAATCTGAAGAAGCTGACCGAGCTTGTTGAAACGAAAGCTTCCAAAGATGATATGGAGAAGGTGGATGGCATGATAGGAACATTTTCTACCACCCTCGATGAAACCTCCACCAACGTCAACAATCTCAACCTCACCAACACCACCCTCGCAACAAACTTCACCACTCTGTCCAATGAAGTCACATCATTGAAGATAGAGGTTGGTACTCTTAAGGGTGAGGTCACCACGCTCAAAGATCTCCTTCAGCAGATGCTTAATCGTTTGGATGCCCCAAAGTCTCACTTTACTCAGGCCGATAGAGAGGATCTTCGAAAACTCGCCCCTGCTATATCTGGCCTCGATGACAGATTAGCAGTGGTTGAGATATGCATGGGAATCACTGGCCTAGAAGACAGTGATTCTCATACTGATGATGTTGCTGATGTTACTGATATTCCTCTTGCCTCCCCTCATCATCATGTGGAAGAGGGGGAGAAGAGAGCTGAAGACCTTCCCCATAATGATGGGGGAGAGAAGAAAAATTAAACTGCTGCTTCTACTTCAAAACCTCAGAGAGTTGAAAACCCTGAGGGAACCGAGAAACCTCCCTCTGTATCTGAGGGGGAGCAACTCGAAGAGCAATACAAAGAAGCCGTTGCTGATGTGACCAAACCTTACGCTGATGAGGTCAAATCTGAAGAAGAAGAAGTTGAAGACGAAGAACCCATTGATATTGATGATGAAGAACCATCATCATCCCCTAAAGATGATGACGATGATGATGATTACTTCTTCTTCGTTGAGCCCAATAAGGTCCCTGTGAAAGGGATTTCGATAAATGAACCATCAGGGGAGACGACTAAGACAAAGCCTGCAACGTCTGAAGCTGACAAAGGCAAAAACAAAGGCCTCGCTGCAGAAGGCAATCTGGCTATCCTTCAGATTAAGCCAGCTTGTCAGGTACAATATCTTCTCTTCCCTTATACTGCATCCCTCCTCTATCCCTTCTCAATCTCAATCCTTCTATCCATAAAACCTCTATACACTTAAACCCCATTCTTTTCTTTCTTCCCATGTTCTTACTTAAACAATCGCTGTGTTTCAGCTAGTCCTCTCCCCTGTTTGACGATCCCGCTGAAGCTCCTAAAACTACACCAAAAATAATCCCAGCCACAAGAGCTGAAGAAATAATCCCAGTCTTGGATTTAACCACTGAGACTGATGAACCTGAAGAACAGTTGCTCTCTCACAAAAACAGACCTTCCATGGCTCCTCAAAAGCTAAGTGAAGAGGATCAAGAAAAGAGAGATGCAATGGTCAAACAGCTTGAAGATCAGCGAATCATTCTTCCTCGTGACAAAATTCCTGTTCCTACAAAGTTCAGACTTACGAAGAAAGAATTCACTGATCACCTCAGAGCTGTAAGATTACTCGCCGAAAAGAAGGAAACTGAAGAAAAGGATAAGGCTCTTGCCATCCAGCTTGCCCAACAATCGGTGTAAGACCCAGCGCTGAAAAGAACTCCCATCGAAGTCCAACGTCAGTTATGGGAAGACGTCCAGAGGATCGTTGAAGAAAAGACCAAGGTATCTAATTCTACTTTGGAATGGTGCAACGAAAGACTGAACTATCGATCTCGACCATCCAGAATCCACAAGGTAAATATCAGAGGAAAAACGTTTGTAGACGTTCCTGTTGTTGAAGTTGACGTATTCAGAGAAGACGAGACCAAGCAAACCTTTTACGCTACTTCATTAGAGAAGTTTGGTTTCTCTGAATGGTTGGAGATACGAATAGCCATTCAGCGATCTCGCTCAAAATTCAAGAGCCATGTAGAGAAGATTGTAAATTCTCAGATCAACTTGGTTTCTTCTGCTGTGGATATTCTTCCTCCCTCTCCTCTTCCAACTCAACAAAGAAGGGCCTCTGCAAAGAAAAATCTGAAACCTTCAGGCTCAGGTCCTCCTATACGGAACGAAACAGGTATTGGTTTCTCTCGTGCTGAAGTACTTGGTCCTGACCCTGACCTCTTAGTGCTTGACACCTTTTTGCCTCCTGGTGAAACTTTCATCCCTGGAAAAGTCTTAAGCGAACCCTATGGTATCTTCTTTTTAGACTATGATGGAAGACAACACTTTCAACGCATCTCTGAGCTTCCCATCATTCCCATCGAACAGCTCAGAGACCTCGTCTACTGGTGTGAATTCATACGCGACCTTCAGGCTCGATACCTTAAGCCCTTGATTTTTAAAGAAGCAAAGAACAAAAAGGATCAAGGAGTAACGGACCCTGACTGGATGATTCCCACATCAAAGACCCTTGATGAACTTCTCATTAAGGAAGAACCCATTGACGGATATGATCTCTCTTATAATTCTTCTATCCTTATCTGTCTATATCTTCTGTACTTGTAATTTTATTTGTTGTACTTGTAATTTTTCCACTTCCCTTTGTAATCTTTACGAAGTTTAAAGAAAAATTTCAGCGAATGTACTTTACTCCATCAGTACTGAAAAGATCATAGAAAACAATAAAAGGGACAAATATATTATGAGTTCTTTTTATCCTTATGTTTTCATACATAGCAATTTTCTATGTTGCTATGTCATAATCAAATAGGGGGAGATTGTTGATCCAAACCCTCAGTGATTTGATAATGACCCTCTCTTAAAAACACTTAGTGAAAATTGTAAGTAAACAATATGTATTAGAGTTTCTCTATCGTTGATAAGTACTAAGACTTTACAGTACCGCTGATAGGAACTCTCGCTCTTTAAGTTTAAAGTTCAGCGAACACTATTCATCCAGTAGCTCTGAGCCTGTTCAGTCTCTGTGATAATCGCCGATAAGTTAGTTGTTTACTTATGATCCCTGAAGACAAGTTTCACGTCACCATATGTTCTACGCTGAAGTCGAAGATCAAGCTCAAGAACAGCGACAAGTCTACTAATGAAAGGATGCGGATATCAGCGAAGCCAAGATTTGTCCACTCAACGTGAAGTTACAAGTAGAAGACTTCAGCAATCGCTGAGCTTTATCATTCGTTGATAAAGTACTGATTCAACGAAAGCTGATCATGAAGTCTTCCTCTACAAGTTACTTTTGTCTTTCCCCCCTTGCACGTCTCCGTACGAAATGTCAGAACGGACATCCCGTTTGTCTAAAATCGTACAAAAAACTCTGATTCTACACTGTGCACTATGCGGCTACTAAGGTTGTCTACAAAGGTCAATGACATGCAACCACTCAGCTGCTGCCACGTGTAAAGCAATACTGCCATGCATTAACTGCATGCAGTATATAAGAAGAACCCTACTTTAGAAATGAAGTGTGCTCAGCCATCTTCTTATTCTTCCTTACTACTGTGTGCTAGGTTATTACTCGTAATTTCCTTATCTCCTTTCTATCTTATTCTAGTGCAAGAAACTTAGTGTTCTTAACTTGTTTAGATTAGGATTAGTCCTTAATCTTGTTCCGCAACAAATTGTAAATTGTCTTGATTTATCAATAAACAATTTAGAAAAGTAAAAATCGTGTGTTTGTATTCAACCCCCCCCCCCCCCTTCTACAAACTTGTATAACCCTTCGGGACCAACACTTGTCATAACGTTCATAGAAATTCCATTGTGTTTTTCGATGATTGAATGGAAGCCCTGGAGGAGTGAACATAAAAAAGCTCCTTTCCAAAGTACATCTGTTGTACTAAGTCGATTGTGCAACTTACTGGCACTTTAATTGTTTCTTTCGTTGATTCAGGGTTACAACTTTCATTTTATCCGAATCTTGATACAAATATTTTGAAATTGACGGTTAAACAGATCAAACGATGGAGATTGTTACTGGTGCATTCAAAGACTATGCTGAAATTGAAAAGAATTTTGATGATCACGTTTCTCACAATCATCAAAAAGGGGAGATAGTTTGAAGATTTCAATTTCCGAAAGTCAAGGAGATTTATGCCAGAGTCAAGAAGTTCAAGATGATGAGATGTTTTAAGATACAAAGACGGTTCATACATAAAGTTCAATCAAGAATGTTTTTAAAGCTCAATGCCAGTTAAAGCTCAAAGCCAGTTCATGATCAAAGACTGAAGAAATTAGTCAAAGCTCAAAGCCACAAAGATCAGTGATACACAGATATGAAGATTTTGTTTCAAGACTTTGATCAATGATACGAAGATATGAAGTTTATGATTCGAGACTTTGTGACTTTTTGATTTTGAAGAGCCAGATGAAGACTAAAGGACTCAAAGTGGATTTTTGAAGATAAAGCTTATTTGAAGATTCGTCTGAGATATTTCAAAGAATTGAAAGTGTTGAAGATCTGAAGATCACAGAGAGCTGAAGACTGTTGTCATAAATTTTTAAATATTTAATCCATAGAGGGAGATTGTTAGTGCATAAATGTATTCGAGATTTATTTAGAGTCAAAGTATTAGTCAAAGTCTTATAACAGTTGGTGAAAGGTCAAAGTCAAGGTAAAGTGTCATAGAAAGTGTCATATAGTGAGTTCTAAGGGAGTTTTGTGTGTAAGACTTGAGAGATGTATCATTTTGTAATTTCGAAGATAGACATTCTAGAGAGAGAGAGAGAGAGTCTAGATAAAGAAATTACATCTAACTACAATACTTGTAATTTTCTCTCAATCTCAATACAAGATCCATTCCAATACATTGTTAACACTTTTAAATGGACATTTTTTGCATGTACAACGTTTTCAGAAATCAACTTGAACTCACCTTGCTAGATTTTGGCTAAATCTAGATTTTACTCCAATATGAGCTTTCTTGAAAAAACTTGAATCCACATGTGTTAGATCTGAGTTTTGTCAATAAACTAAGTGTTAAAGGTCTGATGAGAAGACTCAGGTGTTCTGATATGAAGGGTCAGAGTTCTGACTAAGAAGGCTCAGAAGGATCGCTTTGAAAGTTTGAGAAGAAGAGTCAGAAGTCTGAGAAGAAGAGTCAAAAGTAGAGCCAGAAGTTCTGAGAAGCCTTGTCAGAAGAACGTTCAGAAGTTCTGAACTACCTGTTCAGAACTTATAACTAGATACTTTCCTTAGTATTTAGTTAACTAATTAGGACACGTGTATTGTTCCTATTAGTCATTCATATTTGTACTGTAGCTTTAATATTTCCGTTGCAGTATATATAGTAGTTAGCACTACATTGCTAACTGATTTTCCCCGAATATATTTGTATTCTCTTTTTGTAATCTTTGAGATTCTCTCTCTCTAAGATCTGTAATTTTGTTCTTCATTGAATACAATTGGGCTTGATCATATTATTTCTCAATTACTGTTTCATACATTGTTGTATTGATTGTAAGAGTAAATCCTGGACTTACAATTGGTATCAGAGCCACTCAACAAACAAATTTGTTCAAGATTGTGATCGCGAAGATTTATTGATCAATTTCTTGAAGAATTCTTGATTCGTTAAAAAATCGATTCCGCTGCTAGTTCTAATTCTTGAATTCTTGGCAATTCTTGAATTAATTGATTGTCTTTCGATCAAGAAATTCAAATTTGTCTCTCTGTTGAAAATTCTTACAATCATGTCTTCTAAAGAATATCTCGCTATGGGATCTGAAACAAAGCCACCTGTTCTAATTCCTGAAGAGTACCAGCAATGGAAAATACGAATGATCCAATTCTTGGATAACATAGATGAGAATCTGATGGACTCTATTCGAGAAGGTCCTATCGAAGTCTACATTGATGTGGAAGCAAATCCTGAAACAGAAACAACTCCAGAAATTCTGACAACAAGGGTGAAGAAGAACTATTCTCAATACACAGCAGAACAGAAAAATAGGCATGCAATAGACAAAAGAGCGATCACGTTGATGACACTTGCAGTTCCGAATGAAGTTCTTAACAGAATTGATAGTGGTTCATCAGCCAAGGAAATATGGGATGAACTGGAAAGACAAATGTTAGGAACTGTCAGATCGATACAAGCCAAGTTAAATCAAAGCATAAATGCTTATGAAAGGTTCAAGGCTAAAGAATCTGAAAGCTTAACTCAGACATATAGTAAATTATGTACTATACTAAATGATTTGAGAAGGAATGGCCTGAAAAAGACAAAGTCAGAAATTAATTACAAATTTCTGAACAGTCTAAACTCTGAATGGTCATCATTTGCTATAAGTCTACAAATGAATAAGGATATGTTTGAAGAAGATCTAAATGATCTATTTTGTGTTCTTAATCAGCATGAGGACTCTGTTAAGATTGTGGTTGAAGAAAAGAAAAATGTTGCAGAACAATTAGCTTTTCTGTCAAAGTCCAAAAGTGTGAAAACACCCAAGAAGGCATCATATCTATCTGAGATACCAAATCTGGAGGAGTCTGATAAGGAAAAGGGATCAGAAGAAGATGAGGATATCAAAATGATTGCTGAAAAGTTGGCCTTGTTGACTAATACTTTCAACAAAAGGTATGGAAAAGGAAAATATCAGGGCAAGTTCAGGAAAGAGCAGGGAAGTTCAGATTTCAAGAAAAGAGAAGAGAGAGGAGAAATTAAGTACGAAAAGAAGGAAGAAAGAAAGGAAGAAAATAGAGAAGAGAAGGAAGAAAGAAAAGAAAAGAATCTGTGCATCAAGTGTGGAAAGTCTGGCCACTTTGCAAAGGATTGCAAAGTGAAAATTGTGAAAGATTATGAGTACTATACCAAAAAGGCTCAGCTGGCGAAGAAAAGAGATGATGAAGTGGAATTGTTAGCTGAACAAGAAAACTGGTTGTACTACACGTTAGATGAAGATGACTGCATACACTTTTCACAGATGCAGAGTTATATGGCAAAGATGAAGAATGAGGATGATTCTGACTTGGAAGATGCTGATTCTGAGTCATCTACTGAGGTACATTTTGCACTTGAAATAGACTTAATGACACAGATTGGTGAAATGAAAACTGAATTTGTTAAACTAAGAAAACAAATTAAAGGAGAAAGAAATTTAGTTAACAAATTCAGAATTGAAAAAGAAGTAATAAAAGAACAATTTGAGAAATCTGAGATTGAGAAACAGAAAATTAAAACTGAAAATTCTGAGTTGATGAAAAATCTTTCTGAATTAAAAATTGAACTTTCAAAAGTTAAGGATGAAAAGGGTGATTTACAAATAAAGTTTAATATGCTATTTGAGGAAAGAAATAATTTATACACCAAAATCAAAGAATTAGAAGATCTTAACTTGAAAAGAGGCCAGACTCAGCAAACATTAAATCTTCTTACAAGCAATGTAAAAGATACAAGATTTTATAATCCAAAGAAGGGATTGGGATTGGGATTGGAAGAAAATGTTGTTTTAAAAAGAGCTCCAGTAAACTTGTATGATTTTGATAAGCTTCATGTTCCCAAACCAAAAACTCCAGAAGTTGTTGAAGTCTTTATAAGACATGCAAGTTCCATCACAAGTTCTGACAACTTACAGAAATCAAGTTCTAAAAAGCCCAAAGAGATAGGTTCTGAGTTAAAAACAGAAAAATCAGATGTTTCAGAAGAAAAAGTTAAGAAAGAAATTTCTAAACCAAAAGAAGAGAAACCAAAATACAATGATACCAAATTCAAATATGACTCTTTAAATGTCAGCTACAAAAATAAACAACAAAGTTTTTCTTATTCTGACATAGAAAGTATATTTGATACTAGTAAGGTTTCTGAAATAGTAAGTCAGAAATCTGAGTCTTCTAATCAGTTTTCTGATTCTGAAGGTCAGAAATCTGAGTCTATTAATCAGAATTCTGATTCAAAGAGTCAGAATTCTGAGTCAACTGAAAATTCTTAAACAAAGTCAGAAGACTTTCTAGAACTTGAAAAGATATTTAATCTTGTAAGTCAAGAACTTGAGGACTTAAGGAAAGCTTATGATGAACTTGAAAATGACTTATGTGATTTGGATTTTGATCTTAAAAATGCTTTAAAAGAAAAGAATATTTTTATTCAGAAAATAACAGAGCTTGAGAAACTGAAAGCTGAATATGATCTGTTCAAGATTAATGCTCTAAAAGAAAATGATAAATTCTTTAATGAATCAAGTACATACGAAAAAGGTGAATCATCTAATTCATTTTCTAACAAAAATAAGTTGAATTTTCTAGAAAAAGAGGAAAGCAAAAGGAAAGATGATCTGAAAAGAGTTCCTGAGAAGACTGAATTGAATTCTGATTCTGTACCAAAAGCTCATAGTTTCTGTAATAAATGTACACGTACTTTAAAAAATAGAAATAAAAATGAAAGGAATTATGGTACAGACTTGTTGTTACTTGCACAGAAAAATCTGACTTGTGTTCAATGTAAAAGTGATTCTTTTCAATATTCTCATAAATGTCCAATAACAATAACATCTGTTTCATTCATAAGAAATTATATTCAGAATACAGAAAAGAAGAATGATTATGTTCCTCAAACTCAGAGAAAAGAAAAGATAAAAGAAGTGAATCATCAAGTTAAAGTCAAAACAAAGTATGAGAAAGTGAGAAATGTGAAAGAAAAGAAAGTTGAAAACATTGCAAAATCAAAAGTTACACCTTTCAAGAAGAAATTGAATAAATTTGTGAACAGAAAATGTTCTGACTTCATAAAAGTGCAAGGAAAATGGTGTTTAAAGAAAGATTTTGAATGGAAAGTAAAAGGCACTTTTGTTAAATCAAATGACAAAGCTAACAAAGAAGGACCCATTCCAAAATGGGTACCTAAAACTAACTGACTGTTGTTGCAGGGCTGTCATGTGTGGATTTTAGATTCAGGAGCTTCAAGACACATGACAGGTCAGAAGTCTTTTCTATCAAACTTCACAGAAAAGGCTGGAGGAGCAGGAAACTTTGGAAATAACAGCAAAGGTCAAGTTAAAGGTTATGGGGATTTAACAAAAGGAGATCTGACAATTCAAAAAGTTTTTTATGTTGAAGGATTACAACATAATCTTTTCAGCATAAGTCAGTTTTTAGACAGTCTTTGTCAAATCAAGTTCCAAATAACAGGTTGCATGATTTTAACTGAAAAGGATGTTAAAGTCTTCTGGGCCAAAAGACATATGGATTTATTTGTGGTTAACTTTTCAAAATTACAAACATTAAATCATGTTTGTCTTTTATCAAATTCAACTGCAAATGAATGCTGGCTATGGAACAAAAGATGTTCTCATCTAAATTTCAAAGATCTTAATAATCTTGTGGCAAAACATCTGGTTAAAGGTCTACCAAAGATTAAATTTGAAAAAGAATCATTATGCTCAGCTTGTGAAATGGGCGAGATGAAAAAGAGTTCTCACAAATTAAAAATGGACTCATCTTGCAAAGCACCATTAGAAATGATTCATACTGATCTTTGTGGTCCAATTTCAATTCAATCTATGGGAGGAAAGAAATACATGCTTGTAATTGTTGATGAATATTCCAGATACACATGGGTTGAGTTTTTGAGAGCTAAGTCAGAAGCTGCTACTACATTGATAAACTTTATCAAAAGAATTCAAGTTCTCTTACAACTTCCAGTTCAGAAAATCAGAAGTGATAATGGAACAGAGTTCAGAAATGAGACACTTCAGAATTTTTTAGAAAGTTCTGGGATTTCTCATAATTTCTCTGCTGTCAGAACTCCTCAACAAAATGGTGTTGTTGAAAGGAAAAACATAACTCTAGTTGAAGCTGCAAGAACCATGCTGGCTTATTCAAATCTTCCAACCTTCCTATGGGCTGAAGCAATTGCAACTGCTTGCTTTACACAGAACATAACTTTAATCAATAAAAGATTAAATAAGACTGCTTATGAACTGATAAATAAAAGGAAACCATTAATCAAATTATTTCATGTTTTTGGTTGCAGATGCTATGTTCTTAAAGACATAGAAAATCTTGCCAAATTTGATAAAAAGGCAGATGAAGGATACTTTGTTGGTTATTCATTAACTTCCAAAGCATTCAGAATCTACAATAGAAGAACAAAGAGAATGATGGAAAGCATCAATGTAACATTTGATGAAGCCAGAATGAAGACTTCTGAACAAGACAGTTCAGAACTCATGCAGAACAAGACAAAAATGACTTCTGATACAAACTCTAATCCTATTTGTTCAGAACTCAATTTATTGTTTAAGGATGCTTTTCTAGAACTAATTTCTGATTCTTATGCAGAATATGAAAACCCAAAGATGGTAAAAGAGATGAAAAATAGAACTCCAGAAATAGTTCAATCAACTGTAATTTCTGATAAAGGTCCATCTGAAGAATGTCCAAATCTGATAAATACAAGTGGTGAAAATTCTGAACCTTGTACTCAGAATTCTGATCCTTGTGTTCAGAACTCTGAACAAGCCACTCAGAATTCTGACTTCACTGCTCAAAATCCAAACTTGGATACATTTCCTATACATGTATCAGAACAAGGGGACAGCTCAGAATTACAAGCAATCATTGATGAGAATGATACAAACAATAACTTTTCAGAGATTGATGTGCTTCCCAGTGCAAATAAATGGACTAAAAATCATCCTATTCATCAAGTAATAGGTGATCCATCAGTAGGAGTAAAGACCAGATCAGCTACAGCAAATGAAGCAATGTTTGCTGGTTTCTTAAGTGTGATTGAACCAAAGAAAGCTAATGAAGCCCTAGAGGATCCAGATTGGATTTCAGCAATGCAAGAGGAATTGCTCCAATTTGAAAGAAATAAAGTTTGGAGACTCATTCCAAAGCCTGAAGGTAAATCTATTATTGGAACTAAATGGGTATTCAGAAACAAAAAGGACGAGTCAGGTGTTGTTATCAGAAACAAGGCAAGATTGGTTGCTAAGGGATACTGACAACAAGAGGGAATTGATTATGATGAGGCATTTGCACCAGTGGCAAGAATAGAGGCAATCAGAATATTTTTGGCCTATGCTGCACACAAAAATTTCAAGGTGTATCAAATGGATTTCAAATCAGCCTTTTTAAATGGCAAACTTAATGAAGAGGTGTATGTTCATCAACCTGAAGGTTTTGTTGATCCAGAATTTCCTGATCATGTTTATATTTTAGACAAAGCTTTATATGGTCTAAAACAAGCACCAAGAGCCTGGTATGACACTCTTACTCAATACTTGTTAGCTTCAGGTTTCAAGAAAGGTAAGATTGACACAACTTTGTTTTTAAAGAAACAAGGTGATGATTTAATTCTTATTCAGATTTATGTTGATGACATAATATTTGGTTCTACCAGTCCAGAATTATGTGATAATTTTTCTAAAATCATGTCATCTGAATTTGAAATGAGCATGATGGGTGCGCTGAATTTTTTCCTTGGTCTTCAAGTCAAACAATTACCAAAGGGTATTTTTATAAATCAAAGAAAATATGTCAGAGATATTCTGAAAAAATTCAAAATGTCTGATTGTGCTTCTATGAGAACTCCAATGGCAACAAACATAAAGTTAGATGCTGATCTCAAAGGAGTTTCAGTAGATACCAAACTCTATAGAGGCATGATTGGATCATTACTTTATCTGACTGCAAGTAGACCAGATATTATGTTTTCTACTTGTTTCTGTGCTAGATTTCAATCTAACCCAATAGAATCACATATGTTGGCTGTCAAAAGGATTTTAAGATATCTCAAAGGATCACCTGATCTAGGTTTATGGTATCCAAAAGAAACTGATTTCAAATTAACTGCTTTCACTGATGCTGATCATGCAGGAAGTAGGTTGGACGGAAAAAGTACTTCTGGTGCTTGTCATTTTTTGGGGGATAAGATAGTGAGTTGGGCATCAAAGAAACAAAATTGTGTGTCTACTTCAACTGCTGAGGCAGAGTATGTTGTTGCTGCTGCTTCATGCTCTCAAACTTTGTGGATGAGAACACAACTCATGGATTATGGATATCAGCTCAACAAAATTCCCATCTATTGTGACTCAGAAAGTGCAATTGCTATTACTCAGAATCCTGTTCAACATTCAAAGACTAAACACATAGATGTGAGGTATCATTTTATAAAAGACTATGTGGAAAAAGGAACTATAGAGATGCACTTTGTGCATACAAAGTATCAATTGGCTGACTTGTTCACAAAGCCACTTGATCACAAAAGGCTCTCTTTTCTCATATGTAAAATAGGAATGCTTAATCTGACCAATTGAAAATATGTGTGTTTCTTAAAAATAATAAATGTTTCTAAGTAAAATTGTCTGAGTAGTGTATTCAGAACTCTGAGTCTTAAGTTCAGAAACTCTGACTCTTAAGTTCAGAACTTCTGAGTCTTGAGATCAGAACTTCTGAATCTTGAGATCAGAACTTCTGAGTCTTAAGTTCAGAACTTCTGAATCTTGAGTTTAAAAATTTTGAGTCTAGAGTTCGGACCTTCTGAGTCTTAAGGTCAGAGATTCTGAGTCAATACTTCAGAAATCTAACTTTCAAGAATTTATTTCTGAGAAAAACAAATACTTCAAATGTGCGGATTATGTCTTTTCTATTATCTTTTTATCTCATCTTTATGTATCATATTTGGTCAAATACATGCTAAAGTCAAGGGGGAGCATCAATATCTTCTGGAAATTATTTCATGATGCTTAAAAGGTTTGTTGTCATTTCTTATCTCTAATCATTCTAAGAAGAACAAGCTTTTAATGATAAATTTTTTATCTTGTTCAAACTATATCTGAATTTCAAACATTTTCATATTCAAATATAAGAGTTTAAATGATTTTTTTTAAATCATCATTCTATGAACAGAATTCTGATGATAAAATGTGTTTCTATCTGTTCAAACCTCTTCTGAATAACCAAAAGTTTTACATCTGTCAGAAGTTGATTTTAAATAAATTTTTGTTACAAGGTAAAATTCTTCTGAATAATGGGATCAGAACTCTGAGTAGAACAATCAGATATCTGATAAAGGAAAGTCAAATCTTCTGAGCGTGTTATTCAGATCTTTGACTTGAGTCAATATTCTATCCAATAACACGTGTCAGCTTCATATTTGGTTGATTATGCCACGCATTTCATTTAAATCCTCTGTGGCATTTCAAATGTGTTGACTCCGTTATAACATTGATTTCGCTTTTCCGTCAAATCTTTCAGCTTCGCGAATTTTAAATAGGTCTTAAAATTCCTATTTCCAATTCTTTCAAATTCCAGAGCGAAAAGTGAGACACGAATCAATCCAGAGTTCTTTGAGTTTGTTTTCTTCTTAAATCATGTCTGGATTTCGAAGAAGTGGTCAAATTTCTCTACATTCTAGTAAGTCTTTGATGGATTCATCTGATTCGGATAATGATGAAGTACAAAATAGAGCTGTTGAGGAAGAAGCAATAAGGAATGATGAAATAAATGAAGAAGATGAACAAATGGCTGAATCAGAAGGAAATGCAGATGAGGTAAATATAAATGTTGAACATGAACAGAGTGCTACAGGGTCGATTATGTCGAATAGACCAATCTTAGTGGAAAGGGTTGTTCCTGAAGGAGAATGGTTGAAATTATCAGAAAACAATTGTGTTTTATTATTTGAGGAAAGTAGATTTAAGCCTGAACACAGAATCATCATGGAGTTATTCAAATATCATCCTTACAGAAAGTAGTTTACAAGAAACAAAACAGTTCCTGTTCAGTATATTCAACAATGGTGGAAACATCTTAGGTTAGAAGACAACAAGTTTGTATCCGAAATTGGAGGAGTCACAATTACCTTATCAATCGCTGCACTAAGAGAAATGCTGAATCTTCCAGAGAAAGATGATGTACAAAGAAAGACAGATTTTGAAGACTCACCATTAACAGAGGAGTTAATTGCAGAGTTTATGAGATTAGGATATAATGAAGGATTGAGAACCCTTAGTTTGTTCAGAAGGAACAAATTGCCACCTATTTGGGCTTGTTTCTTTCATGTGGTGAATAAGTGTTTGTCAGGGAAAAATAGCTTAGCAGATCAAGGTTCAAAACAGAATCTTCAGATCTTTCAGTGTTTAGTGATGAATAGGCATTATGATTATACTGCTATACTTTGGGAAGACATGAAGAATACTTTTGAGAAAAATCAAAAAGCCATTCAAAAGAAGACAAAGGATACTCCTTTGGCATACATACCTTACATAAGGTATTGGCAGATTGTAATTTGGTATGCAATGCAAGAAAACAGAACCATTTCAAGAAGATCAAATGAACAGCATGGTCCTACTTTCTATTTGGGTAAGATGTCTTCTGTTACCAAACTTGAGAATTATCATAATCATAAACTGTTACCAAAATCACTTAGGAATTACATACCAAGGGAGAGTGAGATTTTAAAAACATATTGCACCTCTATGGGAATTGAAATACCTCAAATCCCTACCCATGAGGACCAACCAGAGAAGAGAGGTGAGGGGTCTAGTCCAGTAAGAGAGGTGGAGGATGTTCAAATGGGTGAACATTTTGAGAGAAATGATTGGCAAAATTCTGAGAGCTTGGTTAGAACAAGTGAGGAAAAACAGAATGAGGGTGGTGAGGATGAGATATTGTCAACAGAGGTTCAAACAGAAAGAGATGCCTCTGAACCATCTAATCTTAACCAGGTAACCACAACTGCTATTGGTTCACATTTCTTGGTGTCCAATATTGAAACAAACACCATGGACCTAGTGGTGGATCTTGAACAACCCATCCATACCCACTCAGAAGCATTTCAACATGCTACTGTTTCACATAACTCAGGGGAACCATCCCAAACTCATTTGGAGGGAGGTGATAAATCCCAACCTATTTTTCAACACATTGAGTCTGAATATCACAGTCCTATTCAATTTGAGCCTGAAATTCCTTCTAACACTGGCACAAATCAGGAATTTCGTATTCCTGACACAACATTCATAGACATACCTAATATTGGGTGTCGAGGATTGGATGGACGTCCTGGTGAGGTGAACATTACAAAAGCCTCATTCAAACGTGCATTTGTTGTACAGTATGACTTTGTGTTATCTACAGGCCATGAGCCCTCTGGGCACATGAAAACTGGACCATCTGTTGGTTCAGGTTCACAGTTAGACCATTCTGAATTTGAAAAGATTCAGAATCAAAACAAGGTGATGGGCGAAAAGGTTGAAAAATTGGAGAAAAAGGTGGATGATTTGAATGCTGGGGTGACAGGATTAAAAGATATGTTGGAGGGTAAATTGAAATCTGTTGAAACTAAAATAGATACTGTGAAGGCATCCTTGGAATCTCATGAAAAGGAGATCAAGGATATAATGTCTGAATTTCAAAAAGATTTGTTAAAACAAATGCAGAATATGCAGGAATCTGTATTGTAAGTACAAGATCTAATCTTACAATCAATATAGAAAGCAGTAATTGAGAAGTTGTATGATCAAGCTCAATTGTATTCAATAATGAACAGAATTACAGATCTAAGAGAAAGAGAATCTCAAAGATTACAAAGAATGAATACAAAGATATACGGGAAAATCAATCAGTTAGCAACGAAGTGCTAACCACTCTATTTATACTGCAACGGACATGTTAAAGCTACAGTACAAATAAGAAAGACTAATAAGAACATAACACGTGTCCTAATTAGTTTACTAAATACTAAGTAAAGTATATAGTCATAAGTTCTAAACAGGTTGTTCAGAACTTCTGAACATTCTTCTGATAACGCTTCTCAAAGCTTCTGACTCTTTCTCTCAGAACTCTGACTTCTCTTCTCAGAACATCTGAGTCTTCTTATCAGATCTTCAACACCTGGTTTATTGACAAAACTTCAGATCTAACATGTATTGAAAGCACTGAGTGTATCTATGGCTTCTACTTCAAAACCTCTTGATCTTGTTCCACTTGCAGAAGCTGAACCTGAAGGTGTTTCTGGTCAGAACTCTAAAAGAAAGTTTGATGATAATGAACCTCATGATCATCAAAAGGGGGAGAAAAGGCAAAGGTTGGGTTCTGATGATGACATTTGCATAGAGGATTTTGAAATAGCAGATATGCACTTAGTCAGTACAAAGAATACAGAAATTCAGATAGTTCAGATTGATAGTTCAGATACAGAGGAAATGGAGGTGGAAAGCATAGATGGCGGTGATTCAGATAAAACTGAAGAATTGAATTTAGACACAGAGATGGAAATCAATTCTGATGAAACTGAAGCAATTGAGGAACCTGTGTTGAGGTCAGAGGAAACAGTGGAAAGTTTAATTGTTGACAACACTTGTACATATATTGTTCTTTATGATAAAGATAGTGTTATGGATTCTAAATCAGAAGAAAGAAGATTAAATGAGAATTTGATCAGAAGGATGCAAAATGAGTTAGTCAGAGCACTTAATGTCCAAAATATTCAACTAAGTGTAAAACTGATAAGGCCTATTGATTTATTGGGAGAAGAAGATAGAACTGTTGATTATTCTCAGAAATTTAAACATGAGTTTCGATTTAACTATTCTGATGAGATGAATACAGAAGAAGAATATGAGAGAGTGGAAGATTACTTTATGCCTTCTGAGTATATATTCAGAAAACCAATTGAGATTCCTAAGATTAACTTGCAAATTTTGGAGGAGCCTGTATGTGATTTTATCCTGGAGTTGAGTGATGTACCACTTGCTAGACAATTTCATGATGACATTTTTCCTGAGGAAATATATGAGAATCTCTATCACATAGAAGGAGATTATGAGCTATTGGAGAGCAACATTGATGGCTTCATGGATAACAGATCTCAGATGATTTATACAGAAGCCTCAAACAGATTCAGAATTCCTGATTCAAGACTACACATTCAAAAGAAGATTGAGAAAGTGTTGATGTTTAAACCAGGAGAATTCAATGGTCTGATGTTTGTTAGATTGGAAGTGCTGAAAGAAAGAAGTACAAAGGTTTCTATGTCAAGTTTTGATTTTCACAGATTAACTCTTGATGATCAGATCTTTCTAGTTATGTTCTTTGCCAGTACTGAAGAAACCTTGATAGAGATTGAGTGCAGAAGAATTCTGGGGATTTATGTCAGAAATATGTACATGTATGATTTTCAATTGGCGATTGAAGGAAGAAAAGAGAAATGCAACTTGAAGTGTCCAACAATGATTTCAGGGTTTGGTGTATATTTGAAGGGATTTTTAAATGAAGGAATGGAAACTGAAGGGTTTGCATATCCAGTTCAAGGAAGACTTGAAATATTCAAACTGAAGGAATTGGTGAAGTATGGTGATGCAACTTTGAGTTGGTTACTAACTGAAATGAAAGTTAATGTTGCCACTGAAAGAGAAAATCTAAAGAAAAAATGTGTAAACTCTGTGGAAAGAAGATTAAATCTCAGAAGAAAAATCAGAAGCTGTGGTGAATGGTTATTATCAGAGGTTAATCCTAAAAGGATGCTGCACAATGACTTTGTGTTTCCTGCTGAGTATGAAGTGAATGAAATCCTTTCAGATGAAGTTGAAGAAGTTCAGGACACAACTCCGCAGAATGTGCAAATAACAAGTCTTGATCAAGCTGAACAATCTGAATCAAAAGAAGATGAGATGTCAATTGATTTGAATGGATACTTTCTTGAGTTTGATCTAACTAAGTTTTTCAAGCCTAAAGAGATACAATTTCTGAATGTATATTATGATAGACCAAAGGAGACTCAGATCTGGTTGGCAGAGAAATCAATGTGTCTTGGGAAATCAAAACAGGCTGTATATTCAGACTTCTTAATCACAGGGATCAGAGAATTAAAAGTTAAAAAATTCAGAAAGATGGAATACTTGTCTTTTGAAGTTTTGAGAGAAGATGGCAAGGTATGCTATTTCACTGATGCAGATTTTGAAAAGCTATCAGTAGTGGATTTCTACAGATTACATTGTATGTTGTGCTTCAAGGAATCAAGCAAAGATAAGACTGAAAGGAAGGCAAGAGGTGTGGTAATTGAAGCTATGTTTTACATCCTAAGATGGCATGGTTATACAGATTTTCAAATAGGTCTGTATTTGCAAAGGCCATGTGTTTATCTGGCAAAACCCAACACAGCTCATGATCAGAAAAAGGTGTTAAAAACTGGAAGTGTTTTCAAATATCCAGATTTGGGAGTCTTTTTGAAAAAACAAGAGTGAAAAGATCTTCTTCAGAGCAAAGGAGACTGCAAAATACTGCTCTGGAACTTTGAGATTCATCAAGCATAATTTGGAGAAAAAGATGTTGAAAATAAAGCAATGTAACATAACTAAGGAAGTGATGACTCAGCAGATTGAAACTATTCAAGAAATTATTGTCAAGATCGACAAAAGGCTTAATCAAAGAAATGTGCTCTTACAGAAGATTGCTCCTGCCTTGAAAGATTTGGATGATGCAAAGTATTAGTTTATTTGACAAAAAGGGGGAGATTGTTAGATTTGAGTTTTGTCAATAAACTAAGTGTTAAAGGTCTGATGAGAAGACTCAGATGTTCTGATATGAAGGGTCAGAGTTCTGACTAAGAAGGCTCAGAAGGATCGCTTTGAAAGTTTGAGAAGAAGAGTCAGAAGTCTGAGAAGAAGAGTCAGAAGTCTGAGAAGAAGAGTCAGAAGTAGAGCAAGAAGTTCTGAGAAGCCTTGTCAGAAGAACGTTCAGAAGTTCTGAACTACCTGTTCAGAACTTATAACTAGATACTGTAGAAGAAAGGCTAAAGCTACAGTACATATAAGAAACAGACTAATAGAACAATTACACGTGTCCTAATTAGTAACTGAATATAACAGAAAATCCAAGTCATAAGTTCTGAACATGTTGTTCAGAACTTCTGAACATACTTCTGAATAAGCGCTTCAGAACATTTTGAAAGTGCAGGATCTATTCTTACAATCAATATAGAAAGAAGTAATTGAGAAATTGTATGATCAAGCCCAATTGTATTCAATGATGCACAGAATTACAGATCTAAGAGAGAGATCACCTCAAAGATTACAAGGAAAGAATACAAGTAATATGGAAAATCAATCAGTTAGCAACGTAGTGCTAACCACTCTATTTATACTGCAACAAACATCTTAAAGCTACAGTACAAATAAGAAAGACTAATAAGAACATAACACGTGTCCTAATTAGTTTACACATTACTAAATAACGAAACTCGTCATAAGTTCTGAACAGGTAGTTCAGAACTTCTGAACATTCTTCTGATCACGCTTCTCAGAACTTCTGACTTCTCTTTCTCAGATCTCTGACTCTTCTTCTCAGAACTTCTGACTCTTCTTCTCAGAACTTCTGAATCTTCTTATCAGATCTTCAACACTTGGTTTATTGACAAAACTTCAGATCTAACAATCTCCCCCTTTTTGTCAAATAAACTTAAACTTTGCATCATCTAATTCTTTCAGAGCAGGAACAATTTTCTGAAGTAGCACATTCCTCAGATTAAGCCTCTTATCAATCTTGTCAATAATTTCTTGAATAATCTCAACTTGCTGATTAATTACTTCTTGAATCATGTTTGCTTCCTTCACTTTCAGCATCTTTTTCTCCAAATTGTGCTTTATGATCCTTAAAGTTCCAGAACAATATTTTGCAGTTTCCTTTGCTCTGAAGAAGATCTTTCCACTTTTGTTCTTCAAAAATACTCCCAACTCTGGATATCTGTGAACACTTCCAGTCTTTAACACCTTTTTCTGCTCATGATCTGTATTGGGATTTGCCAGATAAACACATGACTTTTGCAAATACAGAGCTATTTGGAAATCTGTATAGCAATGCCACCTTAAGATATAGAACATGGCCTCAATCACCACACTTCTTGCCTTCCTTTCATTTCTATCTTTACTTGACTCTTTAAAACATAGAAAGCTGTGTAATCTGTAGAAGTCAACCACTGACAGTTTCTCAAAATCTGCATCAGTGAAATAATAAACCTTGCCATCTTCTCTCAAAACTTCAAAGGATAAGTACTCCATCTTTCTGAATTTCTTAACCTTCAATTCTCTGATTCCAGTGATTAGAAAATCTGAGTAAACGGCTTGCTTTGTTTTGCCAAGACATCTTGATTTTTCAGCCAACCAGATCTGAGTCTCCTTAGACCTATCATAATACACATCCAAGAATTGTACCTCTTTTGGTTTGAAGAACTCAGGCAGATCAAATTCAAGAAAGTATCCATTCAGATCAATGAATATTTCATCTTCTTTGGGTTCAGACTGTTCAGCTTGATCAATATTAGTTATCTGCACATTCTGAGGTGTTGTGTCCTGAACTTCTTCAGCCTCATCTGACAAAATTTCATTCACTTCATACTCAGCTGGGAACACAAAATCATTATGTAGAATCTTTTTGGGATTCACCTCAGATAACAACCATTCACTACTGTTTTTGATTTTTCTTCTAAAATCCAACCTCCTCTTCACACAGTTTATGCATCTCTTCTTCAAACTCTCTTTTTCAGCATCCATACTTACTTCCATTCTAATCAACAGCCAATTCAGAGTTGCATCACTGTACTTCACCAACTCTTTTAATCTGAATAATTCAAGTCTTTCGTGAACCATATATGTGAACCCTTCTGCCTCCATTCCTTCATTCACAAAACCCTTCACATGCAGATCAACTTCTGTTTTCTTTGTGGGAAAACTCAGATTGCACTTTTCTTTTCTTTCTTCTATAGCCAACTGGAAGTCATACAAGTATGTATTTCTGACATAAATACCCAGAAGTCTTCTGCATTCAATTTCTATCAAGGCTTCTTCAGTGCTAGCAAAGAACTTGACTAGAAAGATCTGATCATCAAGAGTCAATCTGTGAAAATCAAATGTAGACATGGAAACCTTTGTATTTCTTTCTTTCAGTGTTTCCATTCTAACGAACATTAAACCATTGAATTCATCTTGTTGAAACATCAGAACTTTCTCGATTCTTTTCTGAATATGCAGTTTTGAGTCAGGAACTCTGAACATATTAGAAGCTTCTGAGTAGACCATCTGAGCTCTGTCATCCATAAAACCATCAATGTTACTTTCCAAAAGCTCATACTCTCCTTCTGTGTAGTAGAGATTATCATATATTTCCTCAGGAAAAATATCATCATGAAATTGTCTGGCTAAAGGTACATCACTTAACTCTAGAATGAAGTCACACAAAGGTTCTTCTAGTCTTTGCAATTTAATCTTTGGAATCTCGATTGGTTTTCTGAATACATATTCAGAAGGCATAAAGAAGTCTTTCACTTTCACATACTCTTCTTCTGTATTTAACTCATCACAAAAGTTAAACCTAAAATCATCTTTAAAATCCTGAGTGTAATCTACAGTTCTGTCTTCTTCTCCCATTAGATCAATGGGTCTTATCACTTTTATTCCTTTATGAATTTTCTGAACACTCAAAGCTCTGACTACTTCATTATGCATTCTTCTGATCAATTCTTCATTCAACCTCCTTTCTTCTGATTCAGACTCCATTGCCCTTTCACTGTTATAAACCACAATATCTGTACACCTGTTTACCACTGTACTTTCCACTATTTCTTCCATTCTCAAATCAGATTCCTCAATAGCTACAGTTTCATCTGAGTTTCCTTCCATCTCAGTATCCAAGTTCAATTCCTCTGTTTTATCTGATTCATTACTATCAATACTTCCCAACTCCATTTCTTCTGTATCTGAACTGTCAAGCTGTACTATCTGAATCATCTCCTTTAAATTTTCCTGTGTCTGATCTTCTGTACTTTTTGTATTGGCTAAGTGCATGTCTGCTATCTCAAAATCTTCTATGCCAATATCATCATCAGAACTTAACCTTTGTCTTTTCTCCCCCTTTTGATGATTATGAGGATCATTATCATCAAACTTCCTTTTCAAGTTCTGATTAAAAGCAACTTCAGGTTCAGCTTCTGCAATAGGAACAGGATCAAGAGGCTTTGAAGTAGAAGCCAAAGATACACTCAGTGCTTTCAATATAGATTCCTGCATACCCTGCATCTGTTTTAACATATCTTTTTGAAAACCAGACATTATATCCATGATCTCCTTTTTGTGAGAATCCAAGGATTTCTTTACATCATCTACCTTGGTTTCAACAGAAATTAACTTTTTCTCTAACACAACTTTCAAATCTGATACCTCATCATTCAGATCCTCCATCCTCTTCTCCAAATTTTCTACTTTTTCCCCCATCTCCTTGTTTTGTTTCTGAATCTTTTCAAATTCAGAAGTTTCTAACAGTGAACCTGAACCAACAGATGGTCCAGTTTTCATGTGCCCAGAGAGCTCATGGCCTGTAGATAACACACAGTCATCTTGTACAACAGATGCACGTTTGAATGAGGCTTTTGTAATGTTCACCTCACCAGGACTTCCATCCAATCCTCGACACCCAACATTAGGCATGTCTATGAATGTTGTTTCAGGAGTACGAAATTCCTGATCTGTGCAAGTGTCAAAAGGAATTTCAGGCTCAATATGAATAGGACTGTGATATTCAGACTCAATGTGTTGAAAAATAAGTTGGGATTTATCACCTCCCTCCAAATGAGTTTGGGATGGTTCCCCGGATTTGTGTGAAACAGTAGCATGTTGAAATGCTTCTGAGTGGGTATGGATGGGTTGTTCAAGATCCACCACTAGGTCCATGGTGTTTGTTTCAATATTGGACACCAAGAGATGTGAACCAATAGCATGTGTGGTTACCTGGTCAAGATTAGCTGGTTCAGAGGCATCTCTTTCTGTTTGAATCTCTGTTAACAATCTCTCATCCTCACCACTCTCATTCTGTTTTTCCTCACTGAGTCTAACCAAGCTCTCAGAATTTTCCCCCTCAAGTCTCTCAGAATGTTCACCCATCTGAACATCCTCCCCCTCTCTAATTCGACTAGACCCCTCACCTCTCTTCTCAGGTTGGTCCTCTTGGGTAGGGATTTGAGGTAATTCAATTCCCATAGAGGTGCAATAAGCTTTTAAAATCTCACTCTCCCTTGGAATATAGTTCCTAAGTGATTTTGGCAACAGTTTATGATTGGGATAATTTTCAAGTCTTGTTACTGAGGTCATCTTACCCAAATAAAATGTAGGACCATGCTCTTCATTTGTTCTTCTTGAGATTGTTCTGTTTTCCTGCATGGCATACCAAATAACAATTTGCCAGTACCTTATGTAGGGAATGTATGTCAGTGGAGCATCCTTTGTCTTCTTCTGAATTGCTTTCTGATTCTTCTCAAATGTATTCTTCATATCTTCCCAAAGTATTAAAGTATAGTCATAATGCCTATTCTTCACTAAACCTTGAAATATCTGAAGAATTTGTTTAGAACCTTGATCAGCAGAACTATTTTTCCCTGACAAACATTTATTTACCACATGAAAGAAGCAAGCCCAAATAGGTGGTAATTTGTTTCTTCTGAACAAACTGAGAGTCCTCAATCCTTCATTGTATCCCAACTTCATAAACTCTGCTATTAATTCCTCTGTTAGGGGTAAATCCTCAAAATCTGTTCTTCTTTGTACATCATCTTTCTCTGGTAGATTCAGCATCTCTCTTAGTACAGAGATAGATAAGACAAATGTCACTCCTCCAATTTCAGACACAAACTTATTATCTTCTAACCTAAGATATTTCCACCATTGTTGTATGTACTGAACAGGCACATTTTTACTTCTTGTAAACCATTTTCTGTACGGATGATGTTTGAATAACTCCATGATAATTCTGTGTTCAGGCTTAAAACGACTTTCCTCAAACAATATAACACGGTTATTTTCAGATAATTTCAACCATTCACTCTCAGGAACAACTCTTTCCACTAGAATAGATCTATCTGACATAATAGAACCTGCAGCACTCTGATCATGTTCAATATTAACATTTACCTCATCCGCATTTCCTTCAGATTCATCCATTTGTTCATCTTCTTCATCATTTCTTATTGCCCCTTCCTCTGCAACTCTATTTTGTACTTCATCACTTTCCGAATCAGATGAATCCATTATCGATTTTGTAGAATGTAGAGAAATTGGACCACTTCTTCGTATTTCAGACATGATTTAAGAAGAAAACAGATTCAAAGAACTCTGGATTTGATTCGTATCTCACGTTTCGCTCTGGAATTTGAAAGAAATTTGAAATAGGGATTTTAAGACCTATTTAAAATCCGCGAAGTTGAAAGGTTTAACGGAAAAGCGAAATCAATGTTATAACGGAGTCAACACATGTGAAATACCACAAAGGATTTAAATGAAATACGTGGCATTGTCAAACAAATATGAAGCTGACACGTGTTAGTGGATAGAATTTTGACTCAAGTCAAAGATCTGAATAACACGCACAGATGTTCTGATTCCATGACTCAGAAGAATTTTGCCTTGTAACCAAAATGTCTTTTAAAATCAACTTCTGACCAATATAAAACATTTTGATTATTCAGAAGAGGTTTGAACAGATAAGAAATGAAAACAAATCTTTTAAGCATCACAAAATGATTTTCAAAAGAATTTTGATGCTCCCCCTTGACTTGAGCATGCATTTGAGTATTAATGATACATAAAGATGAGATAACAAGATAATCGAAGAAGCATAATCCATACAGTTGAAGTTATTTGTATTTCTCAAAAATAAATTTTTGAAAGTTAGATTGCTGAAGTATTGACTCAGAATTTCTGACCTTAAGATTTAGAGGTTCTGATCTCAAGACTCAGAAGTTCTGAACTCAAGACTCAGAAGTTCTGAGTACACTACTCAGACAACTTCACTTAGAAAAATTTAGCATTTTTAAGAAAAAAAAATATTTTCAACTAGGCAGATTAAGCATTCCTATTTTACATATGAGAAAAGAAAACCTTTTGTGATCAAGAGGCTTTGTGAACAAGTCAGCCAATTGATACTTTGTATGCACAAAGTGCATCTCTATAGTTCCTTTTTCCACATAGTCCTTTATAAAATGATACCTCACGTCTATATGCTTAGTCTTCGAATGTTGAACAGGGTTCTGAGTAATAGCAATTGCACTTTCTGAGTCACAATAGATGGGAATCTTATTAAGCTGATATCCATAGTCCATGAGTTGTGTTCTCATCCACAATGTTTGAGAGCATGAAGCAGCAGCAGCAACATACTCTGCTTCAGCAGTTGAAGTGGATACACAATTCTGTTTCTTTGATGCCCAACTCACTATTTTATCTCCCAAAAAGTGACAAGCACCAGATGTACTCTTTCTGTCCAACCTACTTCCTGCATGATCAGCATCAGTGAAAGCAGTCAATTTGAAGTCAGTTTCTTTTGGATACCATAAACCTAGATCAGGTGTTCCTTTGAGATATCTTAAAATCCTTTTGACAGCCAACATATGTGATTCTTTCGGGTTAGATTGAAATCTAGCACAGAAACAGGTAGAAAACATGATATCTGGTCTACTTGCAGTCAAATAAAGTAATGATCCAATCATGCCTCTATAAAGTTTGATATCTGCTGAAACACCTTTGAGATCAGCATCTAACTTTATGTTAGTTGCCATAGGTGTTCTCATAGAAGCACAATCAGACATTTTGAACTTTTTCAGAATATCTCTGACATATTTTCCTTGATTTATGAAAATACCTTTTGGTAGTTGTTTGACTTGAAGACCAAGGAAAAAATTCAGTTCACCCATCATGCTCATTTCAAATTCAGATGACATGACTTTTGAAAAATTATCACATAATTCTGGACTGGTAGAACCAAATATTATGTCATCAACATAAATCTGAATCAGAATCAAATCATTACCCTGTTTCTTTAAAAACAAAGTTGTGTCAATCTTACCTTTCTTGAATCCTGAACCTAACAGGTGTTTAGTAAGAGTGTCATACCAGGCTCGTGGTGCTTGTTTTAGACCATATAAAGCTTTGTCTAAAATATAAACATGATCAGGGAATTCTGGATCAACAAAACCTTCAGGTTGATGGACATACACCTCTTCATTAAGTTTGCCATTTAGAAAGGCTGATTTGACATCCATTTGATACACCTTGAAGTTTTTATGTGCAGCATAGGCTAAAAATATTCTGATTGCCTCTATCCTTGCCACTGGTGCAAATGTCTCATCATAATCAATTCCCTCTTGTTGACAGTATCCCTTAGCAACCAATCTTGCCTTGTTTCTGATGACAACACCTGATTCATCCTTTTTGTTTCTGAACACCCATTTAGTTCCAATTATAGATTTACCTTCAGGCTTTGGAATGAGTCTCCAAACTTTATTTCTTTCAAATTGAAGCAATTCCTCTTGCATTGCTGAAATCCAGTCTGGATCCTCTAGGGCTTCATTAGCTTTCTTTGGTTCAATTACACTTAAGAAACCAGCAAACATTACTTCATTTGCTGTAGCTGATCTTGTCTTTACTCCTGCTGATGGATCACCTATTACTTGATGAATAGGGTGATTTTTAGTCCATTTGTTAGCACTAGGGAGTACATCAATCTCTGAATAATTGTTGTTTGCATCATTCTCATCAATGATTGCTTGTAATTCTGAACTGTCACCTTGTTCTGACGTATGAGTAGGAGTTGCATCCAAGTTTGAGTTCTGATTAATGAAGTCAGAGTTCTGATTGACTTGTTCAGAGTTCTGAGTACAAGAATCAGAATTCTGATTACAAGGTTCAGAGTTTTCACCACTTGTATTTATTAGATTTGGGCACTCCTCTGATGGACCTTTGTCAGAAATTACAGTTGATTGAACTATTTCTGGAGTCTTATTTTTCATCTCTTTGACCATCTTTGGGTTTTCATATTCTGCATAAGAATCAGAAATTAGTTCACTAAAAGCATCCTTAAACAGTAAATTGAGTTCTGAACAAATAGGATTAGAATTTGTATCAGAAGTCATTTTTGTCTTGTTCAGCATGAGTTCTGAACTGTCTTGTTCAGAAGTCCGCATTCTGGCTTCATCAAAAGTTACATTTATGCTCTCCATCATCCTCTTGGTTCTTCTATTGTAGATTCTGAATGCTTTGGAAGTTAAAGAATAACCCACAAAGTATCCTTCATCTGCCTTTTTATCGAATTTGGCAAGATTTTCTCTGTCTCTGAGAACGTAGCATCTGCAACCAAAAATATGAAAGAATTTGATTAATGGTTTTCTTTTATTTATCAGTTCATAAGCAGTCTTATTTAATCTCTTATTGATTAAAGTTCTATTTTGTGTAAAACAAGCAGTTGCAATTGCTTCAGCCCATAGGAAAGTAGGAAGATTTGCATAAGCCAACATTGTTCTCGCAGCCTCAACTAGAGTTCTATTCTTCCTTTCAACAACACCATTTTGTTGAGGAGTTCTGACAGCAGAAAAATTGTGAGAAATCCCAGAACTTTCTAGAAAATTCTGAAGAGTCTCATTTCTGAACTCCGTTCCATTATCACTTCTGATTTTCTGAACTTGAAGTTGTAAGAGAACTTGAATCCTTTTGATAAAATTTATCAATGTAGTAGCAGCTTCTGACTTAGCTCTTAGGAACTCAACCCACGTGTATCTGGATAATTCATCAACAATCACAAGCATATATTTCTTTCCTCCCATCGACTGAACTGAAATTGGACCACAAAGATCAGTATGAATTATTTCTAATGGTGCTTTGCAAGATGAGTCCATTTTTAATTTGTGAGAACTCTTTTTCATCTTGCCCATTTCACAAGCTGAGCATAATGATTCTTTTTCAAATTTAAGCTTTGGTAAGCCTTTAACCAACTGTTTTGCAACAAGATTATTAAGATCTTTGAAATTCAGATGAGAACATCTTCTGTGCCAAAGCCAGCATTCATTTGCAGTTGATTTTGATAAAAGACAAACTGTATTTAATATTTTCAATTTTGAAAAATTAACTACAAATAAGTCCATATGTCTTTTGGCCCAGAAGACTTTGACATCATTTTCAGTTAGAATCATGCAACCTGTTATTTGAAACTTAATTTGACAAAGACTGTCTAAAAACTGACTTATGCTGAAAAGATTGTGTTGTAATCCTTCAACATAGAAAACCTTTTGGATAGTTAGATCCCCTTTAGTTAAATCCCCATAACCTTTGACTTGACCTTTGCTATTGTTTCCAAAGTTTACTGCTCCTCCAGCCTTTTCTGTGAAGTTTGATAGAAAAGACTTCTGACCTGTCATGTGTCTTGAAGCTCCTGAATCTAAAAACCACACATGACAGCCCTGCAAAAAGATCAGTTAGGTTTAGGTACCCATTTTGGAATGGGTCCATCTTTGTTAGCTTTGTCATTGGATTTAACATCAGTACCTTTTACTCTCCACTCAAAATCTTTCTTCAAACACCACTTTCCTTGAACTTTTATGAAGTCAGAACATTTTCTGCTTACAAGTTTGTTCAAATTCTTTTTGAGAGTTGTAACTTTTGGTTTTGCTATGTTTTCAAGTTTCTTTTCTTTTATCTTTTCTTTCTTCTGAGTCTGAGGAACAAAAATTTTCTTCTTTTCTGTATTTTGAGAAACAGAAACTTTCTGAATATCTTTTCTTATGTATGAAACAGAAGTTATTTTGACTTGACATTTGTGAGAATATTGGAATGAATCATTTTTACATCTAACACAAACAAGATTTTTCTTTGCAAGTGACAATAAATCTGAAACATAGATCATTTCATTTTTATTTATACTGTTCAGAGTACAATTGCCCTTATTACAAGAATTTCTAGCGTTTAGTTCAGAAGTAGATTTCATTCTAAGCTTCTCAAGTTCCCTTTTCAGATCGTTCAACTTTGCAAGATCATCTTTCCTTTTGCTTTCTTCTTTTTCTGAAAAATTCAAGTTCTTTTTGTTAGAAGAATTAGATGATTCACCTTTTTCATATGTACTTGATTCATTAAAGAATTTATCATTTTCTCTTGAAGCATTAATTTTAAAAAGATCATACTCAGTCTTCAGTTTTTCAAGCTCTGTTATTTTCTGAATAAAAATATTCTTTTCTTTCAAAGCTTCTTCAAGTTTAATATCCACCTCACAGAAATCATTTTCAAGTTCATCATAAGTTTTCCTTAAATCCTCAAGTTCTTGACTCACAAGATTAAATCTCTTTTCAAGTTGCAAAAATTCATCTGATTTTGTTTCAGAAAATCCAGTTGAATCAGACTTCTGACTACCTGAGTCAGAGTTCTGATTTACAGACTCAGATGTCTGATCTTTAGACTCAGAATTCTGACTACAAAGTTCAGAATCCTGACTAGAAGTTTCAGACTTTTGATTGACTGTTTCAGAATTTTTACTTGTATCAAATATGCTCTCAATGTCATGATATGAAAAACTTGGTTGTTTATTTTTGTAGCTGACATTTAAGGAATCATACTTGAATTTAGTATCATTGTATCTTGGCTTTTCATCTGTTGGTTTAGAAACTTCTTTCTTAACCTTTTCTTCTGAACCAACTGACTTTTTTGTTTTAGACTCAGAAATTGTCTCATCTGACTTTTTAGAGTTTGGTCTTTGCAAATTGTCAGAACTTGTTATAGAACTAGCAGGTCTTATGAAAACTTCAACAATTTCTGGGATTTTTGGCTTAGAAACTTGAAGTATTGGAGCTCTTTTTAAAATGACATTTTCTTCCAATCCCAATCCCTTCTTTGGATTGTAAAATCTTGTATCTTTAACATTGCTTAATAAAAGATTTAATGTTTGCTGAGTTTGACCTCTTTTCAAATTCAAATCTTCCAATTCTTTGATTTTGGAGTATAAATTCTTTCTTTCTTCAAATAACATATCAAATTTTATTTGTAAATCACCTTTTTCATCCTTTATTTTTGAAAACTCAACTTTTAGTTCAGAAAGCCTTTTCATCAATTCAGAATTTTCATCTTTAACTTTCTGTTTCTCAGCCTCAGATTCTTCATATTGTTCGTTTATTACTTCTTTTTCAATTCTGAATTTGTTAACCAAAGTTCTTTCTCCTTTTATCTGTTTTCTTAGGTTAGCAAATTCAGTTTTCATTTCACCAATCTGTGTCATTAACTCTAATTCAAGTGAAGAATGTACCTCAGCAGATGACTCAGAATCAGCATCTTCAAAATCAGAATCATCCTCATTCCTCATTTTTGCCATATAGCTTCGCATCTGTGGAAAGTTGATATGATCATCTTCATCAGAAGTGTAGTACAGCCAATTCTCCTGTTCAGCCAATAGCGCAATCTCGTCATCTCTCTTCTTTGCAAGCTGAGCCTTCTTCGTGTAGTATTCATAATCTTTCACAACTTTAACTCTGCAATCCTTGGCATAATGGCCAGATTTTCCACACTTGAAACACAGATTCTTTTCTTTTCTCTCTTCCTTCTCTTCCTTGTTTTCTTCACTTCTCTCTATTCTCTTTTCAATCTTATTTTCTTCTCTGTCATCTTTCTTCTTATAATCTGAACTTCCAGCTCTCTTATAATTTCCTTGAAATCTGCCCTTCCCATACCTTTTGTTGAAAGTATTTGTCAGCAAAGCTAGCTTTTCAGCCATTATCTTGATATCTTCTTCACACATATCTTTGTTCATTTGCAGACTTATGGCAAATGATGACCATTCTGAATTTAGACTGTTCAGAAATTTGTAATTTATTTCTGATTTTGTTTTCTTCAGTCCATTTCTTCTCAAGTCATTTAGAATAGTGCAAAATTTACTGTATGTCTGTGTCAAACTTTCTGACTCTTTTGCTTTGAACCTTTCATAAGCATTTATGCTTTGATTTAACTTTGCCTGAATAGATCTCACAGTTCCTAACATTTGCCTTTCCAATTCGTCCCACATTTCTTTAGCTGATGATCCACTGTCAATCCTGTTAAGAACCTCATTCGGGACAGCCAAAGTCATCAAAGTAATTGCTCTTTTGTCAATAGCATGCCTATTTTTCTGTTCAGCAGTGTATTGGGAATAATTCTTCTTTACTCTGGTCGCTGGAATTTCTGGAGTTGTCTCTGTAGCAGGGGTTGCGGCGACATCGATATATACTTCGATTGGACCTTCTCGTATAGAAATCATAAGATTTTCATCGATGTTGTCAAGGAATTGGATCATACGAGTTTTCCATTGCTGATACTCTTCTGGTATAAGAACAGGCGGTTTGGTTTCGGATCCCATGGCTAGATATTCTTTAGAAGACATGATTGTAAGAAAATTCAACAGAAGGACAAATTCGATTTTCTTGATCGAAAAGTAGCAGGTAATTCAAGAATTGCTAAGAATTCAAGAACTAGCCCTAGCAGCGGAATCGAATTTTGAATGAATCAAGAAATCTTCAAGAAATTGATCAATCGATCTTCGCAATCACAATCTTGAACGAATTTGTTTGTTGATTAGCTCTGATACCAATTGAAAGTGCAGGATCTATTCTTACAATCAATATAGAAAGAAGTAATTGAGAAATTGTATGATCAAGCCCAATTGTATTCAATGATGCACAGAATTACAGATCTAAGAGAGAGATCACCTCAAAGATTACAAGGAAAGAATACAAGTAATATGGAAAATCAATCAGTTAGCAACGTAGTGCTAACCACTCTATTTATACTGCAACAAACATCTTAAAGCTACAGTACAAATAAGAAAGACTAATAAGAACATAACACGTGTCCTAATTAGTTTACACATTACTAAATAACGAAACTCGTCATAAGTTCTGAACAGGTAGTTCAGAACTTCTGAACATTCTTCTGATCACGCTTCTCAGAACTTCTGACTTCTCTTTCTCAGATCTCTGACTCTTCTTCTCAGAACTTCTGACTCTTCTTCTCAGAACTTCTGAATCTTCTTATCAGATCTTCAACACTTGGTTTATTGACAAAACTTCAGATCTAACACATTTGTCTTCATAGTCAGAAGTTCTGAGTCTCCTACTCAGAACTCTGAACCTTCTAGTCAGAATCCAACACTTAGAATCTTTTTGAGTCTTCTACTCAAAACTTCTGAGTCTTCTTTAGTCTTCTTACTCAGAACTCAACACTTGTGTTTTTGACAAAACTCTAGACCTAACAAATACTTTTCTTAGTGTTTAGTTAACTAATTAGGACACGTGTATTGTTCCTATTAGTCATTCATATTTATAATGTAGCTTTAATATTTCCGTTGCAATATATATAGTAGTTAGCACTACATTGCTAACTGATTTTCCCCGAATATATTTGTATTCTCTTTTTGTAATCTTTGAGATTCTCTCTCTCTAAGATCTGTAATTCTGTTCTTCATTGAATACAATTGGGCTTGATCATATTACTTCTCAATTACTGTTTCATACATTGTTGTATTGATTGTAAGAGTAAATCATGGACTTACAACATGCAATTCCTTAAAAAAGCTAGATCCACAAATTTCCAAACATAAATATACATATCCAAGCACTTAGAATCATTCCTCAAACATCTTATATCAAAATATATGTTAGATCTGATGTTTTGTCAATAAACACAAGTGTTGGATCTGGATAGAAGACTCATAGTTCTGAGTAAGAAGACTCAGGAGCTCTGACGGGAGAATCTCAGAAAGATTACTAAGTGTGAAAGTCTGAATAGAAGGGTCAGAGTTCTGAGTAGGAGACTCAAAACTTCTGAAGACAAAGTTGAAAATGTCCAAGTGCTGATGTATATGTTCTGAGAAGCTTTATCAGAAGAATGTTCAGAAGTTCTGAACAACATGTTCAGAACTTATGACAGGATATTTTCCTTTATATTCTGTTATCTTATTAGGACACTTGTAATTGTTCTATTAGTCTTTCATATATGTACTGTAGCTTTAGTGTTTCCTTTACAATATATATAGTAGTTAGCACTGTTTGGCTAACTAACTTTCCCGCATAACTTTGTATTCACTTTTGTAATCTTAGAGAGATTCTCTCTCTAGATCTGTAATCTATTCCTGATTGAATAAAAGTTTGTTTGATCCAATTCTTTATCATTTACTGTTTAATTGTTCATATTTGATTGTAAGATTGAATCCTGGACTTACAATTGGTATCAGAGCCAATTAAAAAACAAATTCGTTTAAGATCGTGTTCTTGAGGGTTTCTTGATCGTATTCTTGAAGATTTCTTGATCATTTCGTCAATTGATTCCGCTGCTACTCGCAATTCTTGAATTCTTAGTAATTCTTGAATTCGTTCTGTTTTGATTAAAGAAATTTGAATTTGTCTTTCTGTTGAATCGATTGAATTCAATTTTACAAATCATGTCTTCAAAAGAATTTCTCTCTATGGGATCTGAAACGAAGCCACCCGTTCTTATTCCGGAAGAATATCAGCAATGGAAGATACGTATGATTCAATTCTTGAATAACATTGATGAGAACTTGATGATCTCTATTCGCGAAGGTCCTATTGAAGTCTATGTTGATGTTGTTGCTACACCTGCAACTGATACTACTCCGGAGATTTCTGCTGCTAGAGTGAAGAAGAATTTTTCACAATACACAGAAGCGCAGAAACAGAGACATGCAATAGACAAAAGAGCTATTACTTTGATGACTTTGGCTGTTCCTAATGAGGTTTTCAATAGAATTGATAGTGGAACATCTGCAAAGGAAATGTGGGATGAACTGGAAAAGCAGATGCTGGGTACTCTCAAATCAATTCAAGCAAAGTTGAATCAAAGCATCAATGCTTATGAAAGTTTCAAAGCAAAGGAATCAGAAAGTTTAACCCAGACTTACAGTAAATTTTGCACAATATTGAATGACCTTAGGAGGAATGGGCTGAAGAAGACTAAGTCTGAGATAAATTACAAGTTTCTAAATAGTCTTAATTCAGAGTGGTCGTCTTTTGCAATTAGTCTTCAGATGAACAAGGATATGTGTGAGGAAGATCTAAATGATAAATTTTGTGTTCTGAATCAACATGAGGATTCTGTTAAGCAAGTGGTTGAGGAAAAGAAAAGTGTTTCTGATCAATTAGTTTTGCTTTCAAAATCCAAAGTCACCAAATCATCCAAATCATCCAAGAAATCTGGGTTTTTGTCTGAAATTCCAAAGATAGAGGAAGAGTCTGCTGAGGAAGAGGAATCTGATGAAAATGCTGATATCGAGTTGATTGCTGAGAAACTGGCCTTATTGACTAATACTTTCAATAAGAGATATGGAAAGAATAAAATTCAGGGTAAGTACAGAAGAGAACAGGGAAGTTCAGAAGAGAAATACAAGAAGAAGGAGGATAGAGAAGAAAGTAAGAATGAGAAGAAAGAGGAGAAGGAAGAAAGAAAAGAAAAAGATCTTTGTTTTAAGTGTGGAAAATCTGGTCATTATGCAAGGGACTGCAGAGTGAAAGTAGTACAGGACTATGAATACTATACAAAGAAGGCTCAGCTAGCCAAAACCAAAGTCAGTGGTATTGCAATGCTTGCAGAACAAGAAAATTGGTTATACTATACTTCTGATGAAGAGGACTGCATTCATTTTTCTCAGATGCAAAGCTATATGGCTAAGATGAAGAATGAAGATGATTCTGACTATGAGGATGCAGGTTCTGAATCTTCAACTGAGCTACATTTTGCACTTGAAATTGATTTAATGTCTCAGATTGGTAATATGAATGCTGAATTTGTTAAACTCATAAAACAGATAAAAGGTGAAAGGATTCTGGTTAACAAATTCAGAACAGAAAAAGAAATAATTAAAGAACAATTTGAAGGATCTGAGGTTGAGAAACAAAAAGTCAGAAATGAGAATTCTGATATTTTGAAAAAGATTTATGAATTGAAAAGTGAACTTACAGAAGTTAAAGATGGAATGGTTGATTTACAAATTAAGTTTGATGTGTTATTTGAGGAAAGAAAGAATTTGTACACAAAAATCAAAGAGTTGGAAGACCTGTTAGCCCCAAGTATCTGTTATGTAAAAGTATTGAAAATATTATCAAGTCAGAAGACCAACAGAGATCCAGCAGAAGACTTGGAAGAAGATCAACAAGAAGACCAACATAGCCCAACAGAGCTCTGGTGGAACCAACAGAAGAACTGTTCATACCCAAAGACAAACAGAGCTCTGGTCTAATGAGCTCTGGTGAAGTGAAGACCTTTGTGGTGCCTAAGTCTCGTAAGAAATCTGAAAGTCCAGGATACACTCTTACAATCAAATATGAACAATTAAGATCGTATTCACAGCAACTGGTCATATGATTTATTAACAATCTGTGAATTACAAGATATTACAATGAATTTCTCTAAAATGGATTCACCAAAGATTAATTAGCAAACTGTTGCTAACACTATATATACTGTAGAGAAAAGTTAAAGCTACAGTACATATGAGAAACAGACTAATAGAACAATTACACGTGTCCTAATTAGTAACTGAATATAACAGAGAATATCCCAAGATATGATTTCTGAACATACTTCAGAATAAGCGCATCAGAACATTTGTCTTCAGTCAGAAGTTCTGAGTCTCCTACTCAGAACTCTGAACCTTCTAGTCAGAATCCAACACTTAGAATCTTTTTGAGATTTCTCACTCAGAACTTCTGAGTCTTCTACTCAGAACTTCTGAGTCTTCTGAGCAACTTCCATACTTGTAATCTTTTCATTATTCTCTGATCAGAACTTCTGAGTCTTCTTACTCAGAACTCTGATTCTTCAGATCAGATCTTAACAGTTGTGTTTTTGACAAAACTCTAGATCTAACAAAATCCTTTGTGAAGACCTTTGTGGTGAAGTGAAGACCTTTGTGGTGAAGTGAAGACCTTTGTGAAGTGTCAGACACGTGTCCATACTTTCCACGTATGCCCTAAAGAAAGGAGACACACTTTCCACGTGTCATTCCAGGGTACGATAGTACACTGTCTACACTTTATCAGGGCTATAAATAGTGAGGTAGTGGAACAAACGATTGTAAGCTTTTGGAAGAATAGTTTTCCACAATTGTTTAAGCACACGCTGCAGTAATCCCGAGCACTACCTCCGTACGATATTGTGTCCTGTGAGATTTCCGAACACACACTTGAACGTGTTCTTGGTGTGATTCATTATCAATATAGGAGTAGCTTTTATACTTTATCTTGTTATCATTATTACTGTTCTATATTTGATACTCACAGTTATTATATCGTTTACACAATCACTCACATTAATGGCTTTATTTAATATGCTTCCGTTGTCTATTGTCTTACCATTATTGTGATGCAACGTGAATCTGGGAACCTACAGTTGGTATCAGAGCTTGCTTAATTTTCTTAAATCAAACAATCCAATCTACCAAGGTTGATTCACTGTTGTTGATTGTGTGTGTGTTTCAAAGCTTCCTAGTATACTCTGTTTTACTGTTTAAAAGTTATTATATCTCTCATTTAAGCTTTCCAGTCTAGTTTAAAGATCTTATATACTGTTCATTATTGTTCCATTGGTTACTGTTCACTTACCTTCAGCTTATTCTCTTTCAAAATCGTTTGAAACCATTATACTCTGTTTTTCTAAAAAATGGCTAACAACGTCAACGCCATTTATACTGTTGGTTCTCTGACCAAGCCTCATACTCTTCTGAGAGATGAATATCCTCAATGGAAGATTAGGATGGTTAACTTTCTTGATGGAATGGACAGAGATTTAATGCGTTCTGTCACGGATGGACCTTGCAAACCCATGGTTTTGGTTCCACGTGTACCCGCAACAGAAACTACTGCTGAGATTCCTGCTTATCTTAAACCTAAAACCACCGGGTTTACTGATGAAAAGAAACTTCAAATGGAAAATGACCTTAAGGCAGTTAAACTTTTGATTATGGCAATTCCTAACGAAATATTTCAAGAACTATATTCATGTGTTACTGCTAAGGAAATCTGGGATCAGCTTCTTAATCAACTTGAGGGTGGAATTAAGACCCAAAAGAACAGAAGGACCCAATGTATAAATGTATACAATGATTTCAAGGCACTTCCTGAGGAAACCTTACAACAAACGTACAACAGATTTAATGTGTTGATAAACAATTGCAAAAAATGTGGGGTTGTTAGGTCGAAGGAAGATAACAATGTTCTGTTTTTGAAAAGTTTAAATGATGAATGGTTGAATCTGTCCATGTCTTTACAAGCTAACCAGGATCTAGATGCATGGTCTCTAACTGATGTGTATGGAACTCTCGCTGCACAAGAGAAGGATGTTGTCAAACAAAAGGGCAAATCCACCTTTGTTGGTCCAATTGCTTTAGTTTCAGAGTCAAAGAATACCACTGAAGGAAAATCCAACAGAGAAAGTTCTAGCAGAGATAAGAAGAAAGAGAAGAAGAAGGGTAAGAAGAGTCTGGTAGCAGAAAGTGATGCTGAAGAAAGTTCATCAGAAGATGATGACATAAATGCTTTTGCTAAATCTCTTGCATTAATCACTCAAAAATTTAACAAGAGATTTGGCAACAGAGCATTTGACAGAAGAGGTAGATACGAAAGAGAAGGGAAAGATGAGAACAGAGGTTATGCTGCACAACAGAACTACCAGAACAGAGCTCCACAAGAACAAAGACCGCAACCACAACCTCAATAGAAGTATAATGCTCCAGTTCCTCAGAAAACTGATGCTGTCCAACCCATCAACCAGAATGATGGACGTTTCTTTAGATGTGGCAAAGCTGGCCATTTCTCTGCTAATTGTAGAGGTTGTAGAGGTAAACTGGTAAAAGACCAGGATTACTATAAGAACAAATACAAGTACAATTACAGAGAGAGAAGCTACGTTGCTGAGATGGAGAATTGTATCTCTGATTCATCCTCTGACGATGAACCAGAGCAAGCCAACTTCTGTAGAGTTGTTGTGGATGATGAGAGTTTGGGAGAAGATGTTGATTGGATGATCGGATAGAAGTTAGAAAGAACGACAGAAGAATATTTGGCTCAGGTATTTGCTCTTACTGTGACAGAGCCAGACAACAGAGCGTTGGAGACCACCAGACCCAGTGCCAAGGTATGTTCTTCTGAATCTAAGTTCGACCCTGAGTTGGAATTTCAACTCTTAAAACAAAAGCTTTCTGAAGAGAAAGAGTTAAGAAAGCTAGCTCAGAAGGACCTGTCCTTCTACAAGAGAGAGAAAACTCTCTTGGAACAGGAAAAGGAAGAAATATTCAAAGAGAAATATGAGCTAGAGATCTTACAACAGAAGAAGGAAAGCATTTTTTCTGAAAAGGTTAAAGAGTTTGAAAATGTTTTGAAACAAAAGTCTGAAGAGGTTAAGAAGTCTGAAACTGAAAGACTTAACTCTGTTGCTTTAAAAGATTATTTTCAAAGAGAAAGGGAGGTTTTACATCAATCCCTGCAGAGAAAAGAAATTCAAATCAAGAAGTACCAGGATGCACAATATGTGCACATTAAGATAAACTCACAGATGGATACACAAGGTCTTGGTTTCTCTGACCTTGCTCCCTAAAACGAAAAGAAGAAGACATCTTTGTCCTCTGCTTTTTGTGTTGGGAAAATCCAAGAGGATGTGATCTCTGGTACTGCTGCTTTCAAAAGAATCAAAACCTCAGATGTTTTCAAAAGAACCAGAAGACTTGACTACAGGAATGTTAGCTATGACTCCTTGAATCATGAAAAGGTTATTAAACCATCTGAAAAGTTCATTCTTGATCAAGGAAGAGCTAGAATCATACTTCCTAACTCTGTTAATAGTCTGGATCCAAAAGAGATTTTTAATTTCAACTCTTTTAAGGGACAGAAGTCTGTTACTTCTGTCGATGAGTCCTCTGTTGATAAAACACAGAGCGAGCTCAACCCTGAAGCACCAGTCTTCTCTCCTTCCTCTGAATCAATCAGAACATCATTTGAAGAGGATATTAAAAGAATTCTTGGGGAAAATGTTGTTTCTGATGCATTAAAACCAAAGTTGAGAAAGTTTAAGTCTACTCAAGCTAATACCTCTGTGATACCTCAGGTGTCTAACACCTCCACCAGAGCCACCAGAGACTTTCAGTGCTCTGACAGTGACTCTGATTCTGAGGTAGATGAAAAGATTTTTTGTGGTCAAAAGAAAGTTTTGCATAAACCAAAGCAGATGCCCGCATGATGTTTTGATTTGAAAAAGGATGTCTCATTTTTCAAGAAACAATCAAGATTCATACCAGTAACTGAGTTTGACAACAAAGGCTTCAAGACTCTTGCTTCTAATGTAGTAGAAGTAGAGAAAAGAGAGAAAGCCAGAAATATTCCAGTGAACAACACCTCAGTTCCCTTTGCTTTTAAACCAATCAGGTTTACACCAGAACAGAAGGGCAAATGGGTAGTCAATGACAGACATATTCCCAATTCTGGTGTAAATCAAAGAAATTCTTTTTGGTCACGTGAGTCAGTTCCAAAGAAAAACAATTTTGTGTCAAGAGAGTTTGTTTCAAAGAACAACAACTTTAAGAAACCAAATCAGGACAAAATGTATGGTCCTAAAGTTTTTCAGAATTCAGCACCATTCAAACAACAGTTTTTGAATAAAAACAGCAATGTGCACCAATTATCTTCATGTTCTATCAACTGCAATTGCATTCAACTGTTGTTAAAACTGCAAAACCATATGAATGGTCCTTACTGTGTTTTGAATCAGTCACCTCAAAGGAATAATCCCAAGACTGTTCAGAATGCACAGAAAAAGACCTCTGGCACATCATCAAAGAATGAAAAGCCAGTAGGAAAGACTGTTAACACCCCAAAGCCTAACAAGAAAGGACCCATCATGCAATGGGTACCTAAAAAAACTAATCTGTCTTGTAGAAACCTCATGTGGAGATCTGGTATTTAGATTCCGGATGCTCCAGGTACATGACGGGGAATAAGGAGCTGCTGACTTCATTTAAAAACAAGAAGGGAAGTGCAGTAACCTTTGGAGGAGATAATGGTGGACAGATTAGAGGATATGGTACTTTAATTAATGGTGGTGTTTCAGTTTCTGAAGTTGCTTATGTTGAAGGATTAAATCATAATCTTCTCAGTATAAGTCAACTTTGTGATCATGGGTTCGATGTCAATTTTAGGAAGAAGTATTGCTCCTTGTTGCTTTCCAAGTCTGGTCAAGAAATTTTAAGAGCCGACAGAAAAGGCAATCTGTACAAAATGAACTTTAATCCAAACCAAAACTCTACAACAGAAAAACTCTGTTTAGTGTCTTTGAAAAATGAAGATGCCTGGCTCTGGCATAAAAGATTTGCCCATTTAAAATTTTCAAATCTTGACAAGCTCATGAAATTGAACGTAGTGAAAGGTCTGCCTTCGCTCAAATTTGACAAAGACCATCTCTGTTCTGCTTGTGAGCTGGGTAAGATGAAAAGATCTCCACACAGAACTAAGAGTAATCACAATTTCCCAAGACCTTTGCATATGCTTCATGTGGATCTTTATGGTCCAATCTCTGTGCAAAGTCTGTCGGGTAAGAAATATATTCTTGTGGTAATTGATGAATTTTCTAGATATACATAGATTGAGTTCATCAGAGTAAAATCTGATGTCCCAGAAATTCTGATAAGTTTGTTGAGAAGAATACAGGTTCTGTTAGGTCTCAAAATTCAAAAGTTGAGAAGTGATAATGGGACAGAGTTTAAGAATGCCAGAATAGATGCCTATCTTTCAGAAGAAGGAATATCCCAGAACTTCACAGCTGCCAGAACTCCACAACAGAATGGGGTAGTAGAGAGAAAGAACAGAACGATAGCTAAATCTTTGGCTCTCTTGACTAGGGAACTCAGCAGAGGATACCAGAAGAAATCTGGTAATGAACGATATGAAAGAGATAATCGAGAAAGAGAAGGGTCAAACGACAGAAGTGGTGACCGACAGAGGTCAAGTGACATAAATGACAGAGGAAATGACCGACAGAGGTCGGAAGACAAAGCTGGCAACACTCAACAGATTCAAGAGTGTTACAAATGTGGTAATCCAGGCCACTACGCAAATGAGTGCCGAACCGAAAGAAGTGGTGACCGACAGAGGTCAGACGACAGAGCTGGAAACTCCACACAGAACCAAGGATGCTACAACTGTGGAAAGCCAGGTCACTTTGCCAACGAATGCAGGAGCAAGTCAAATCGCCCTCAGAGGGATGCAACTTTCTACAAAAAGAAAGCTGAATACTATGCTCAGAAGTCACTAATGGTGAACAAAGAAATCTGGGAGTCAGACACATCCTCTGACGAAGGCGAAACAAAGAATGCTCTATTCTGTGGCATGGCAGAAGTCAGCTCCGACTCCGACAGTAAGGTATCCACTTCTACCTACAACTCTAATACTGCAGAAGATGACTTGATTAAACTTAACATTGAATACACTGAAATGAAAAAGACATGTGAAAATATTCAAAAAAAGCTCACCTTCTATGAGAGACAAGCTAGACTTCTCACTCAAGAAAAAGCTAAAATCTTAAAAGAAAAAGAAGAAACTGAAATGGACTGGAACAAAAAGTTAAATCCTTTAAAAGAAAAGATTTCTGAACTTAATTCTTCGTTGAAAACAAAGTCTAAAGAACTAATGGATGTTGAGTGCGACAGAATGAACATCCTAGCTCTTAAAAATTATTTTCAAAAGGAAAGAGAAATCCTCTGTCAAGATTTACTCAGAAGAGATCTTCAAATTAAAAAATTTCAAGATGCTCAGAAGGTGTACGAAAAAATAAACAAACAAATAGGGAGACGAGGAATTGGCTTCTGTGATATAGATCCTTATACCGGAACCAAAAGAGACAAGTTTCTGTCCTCTCTATTTCACATTGGAGATACAAGAGAACATGGATTTCCAAATATTCTCTCTGTAAGTAAAAGGAAAAAAGTCTCTGGGGAACCTCACAAGAGGAAACCTCTGAGGATGACAAATGTGTGGTTTGAAAACACATATTTTTCAGCTTCAATCTCTGTCAAAAGAGAATCCAAACCTAAGAGGTATCTGAAAACTAAAGATCAGATAGGAATTTGCAAGTTTGGTAAACCCGAGACTCAAACTCAAGTTGCATTTGTCTACATGATGAATTCTGAAAATAAATTATCAGCAGAGGCACCTGAGTTCAAGCCAAGAATTATAGAAGAAAAACTTGATATCTTTGAAGAAAACCTCTGTACATCTTCCAGCAATCAAGATCTCTCTAAAGAAAACTTAACAGATACTTCTGTTAACTTAGAAGATAGTTCCTCAGAAAAGGAAGAAAGTGAGCATGACACATGTTCTGAAAGTCCATCCTCTGTCGAAAGAGAACCAAGTGACTCAACCTCTGTATATGAGGACGATTCATCCTCTGACGAATCAGAGACTGACTCTAAGTCAGAGATCGGACCTAGTGACACAGAGGTTTTTAAACAAACCTCTAAAGTTCTTAACAGAACTATTCCTTCCAAGGAGAAAATCACTGGAATCCCTATCTGTCCAAACTTTTTGAATATGTGCATACAAGCCAAAACCTCTCTTGAGCTTGAAAATTTCAAACAACAGAAGTTAATGTCCACTCAAATTCCAACAAGTTCAAAGACTTTAAAACCCTTAAAACCTGTTAAAGAAAAACTAACATGGCAACAGAAGGGTAAATGGACTAAAATTAACAAATCTTTTTCTTCTGTGACAGTGAAATCTACAGAAGTTCACCACAGAAGGGGAACACAGAAGGCCACACTCAACAAAGGATTTTGCAAACAACGATCTACCCTACATAAACCTTCTTGTAATAGAAAGTCTAATGTTAGGATAAATTGTAATGCCTCTGTGCCCCCATTTAATGTATTTAATGAAAAGTTCAAGCAAATCTTTTCGCACATTCAATACTGTCATTGCTTTGATCTTATGTTTAAAATAAACCAACATTTCAAAAGTCCAAACTGTCTTCTCTCTGTACCCAAAGCAAAAGATAAATCCAAGGGTAAGAAGAAACAAAATGCTTCTTCAACAGAAGCTAAAACAAAGACCCCTGGCAAAATTGGACCCATGTGGAAATGGGTACCTAAAACTCTCTAATTGTTTTCCAGAAGCAGTATGTGCCAATCTGGTATCTAGACTCCGGATGCTCGAGGCACATGACTGGCGACAGAGGTCTTCTATCCACATACAAAGAAAAGAACGATGGTGGATCTGGGACCTTTGGAGACAATAAAAAGGGGTACATGTAATAACCGAGAATTTTAGTGAGTTATTTAATTTTATTATTTTTGGTTTTAAAGAAAGTTTTGGGTTAGTATTATGGAGTTAGAAATTAAAGGGTAAGTTTTAATTTTAAATTGGAAGTTTAAGGGTGTGTTTTGCCATTTGATGAAAGTATGGGGTTTGTTTGGTAACTATGAAGATATTTATCTTCATCCACCGCCTCTTTTTATTTTTATTGAGATGAGGTGTCTCACTTTAGAGACTTGGCAAATAGGAAAACAATGTGTGTGTGTGTGTGTGTGTTATTGGTTCACGACAGAGAGAAAGGAGAGAAAAGAGAGAAGAGAGGGTTGAGAGGAAATTTAAGAAGAAGAAGAAGAAGTAAGCTGTGGAGTTTCAGCTGGATTATTAAGGATCAGTTCAAGGAAGTAAAGGTAACAATCATTTATAACCTATCCCTTTTATATTTTTAAGTTGATAAATAGGTATGTAGGTGGGTTTTGGTGTTTTGATAAGATATGTGTATTTTGGGTTTGGGATAGTGTTCGATGGTAGTATGAAACATATCTGTAAATCTGGGTAAAAGATGAACTCAGTGAATTGAGAGGTTTATGAATGTTCATAAGAATCGCAAGCCTTGGTTGCGATGGGATTTTTGGCTCGCAGCCTTTAGCTGCGAGGGAGTTAGGGCTCGCAGCCTTTAGCTGCGAGGGAGTTAGGGCTCGCAGCCTTTAGCTGCGAGGGAGTTAGGACTCGCAAGCCTTTAGCTGCGAGGGAGTTAGGGCTCGCAAGCCATGCTTGCGAGGAGAGAGTGTGTTGCGAGGAAGAGACAGAGAAGGTGGCGAGAGAGAGTGTGTTGCGAGGAAGAGAGAGAGTTGCGAGAGTGTTGGCCGAGATAGCAAAATGGGATTTTTAGACTATTTAGATTCATTTAGTATTCTCGACTGTTAAATGTTCCGTAATTAATTGATTACAGATTTGTGAACTTTGGGAGAAAGATCGAATTGACAGATAAAGGATCCGGAGGTTTTGGATAAAGCAACGAGGTGAGTTTTACTTTAAAAGTAATTTCAACTGGAATACATACGTACGGTTTGAGAAGGTGATAATTAGTGATTATGTGTATATGTATGGTATATGCGGATTACAATATAGTGAGATATTGTATTTACATGTGTATTATAAACGTGTTATAATACGTTGGCCGGGTTTAAGACCGGTGTGATTGGCTATAGAACTTGTATAGCGTTGTTTGGCTGTAGATGTTATACAGCGTTGTATATTATTAGTTGGCTTGCTACCACTAATATGGCCAGGAGGAAATGAGAAGGAAAGGTGCACGAGGTGTGAGCTTAATTGGATATATGTAATTATGTGGCGTGATTTATATGAAGGAAGTTTATATAAATGGTTTTTAAACTAACAGGGGTTTCTCACTTAGACCAACAGGTCTAACCCTCATTTTGTTTTAAAAATATGTATTCCAGGTGGCGGATCAAGTAAGGGCAAGTAAGTAGAGTATGAGATGGATGGCTAGTAAGGAAGACTAAGACGAAGCTTTTGACTTATTTAGTAGTTGTAATGGAATGTTAAGTGTTATGGATGCAAATAGCACAAGGATTGTATTTCAAATGTTTTCTTTCTATTTGTAAAAGACTACCGGACCGTACATGTAAAGTGAAGTTTGTTTCTTATGATTAATTGTGTTATATTGTGTAATACGTCATGTATATGGGATAAGGGTTGTTACAAATGGTATCAGAGCCTTAGTTTAAGGGATTTAGGTATTTGTATCTGTACCTAGACTTAAACTGCATGTGAAGTAGGATGTCCCTATTATTATAGAACCTTGGGATGTTAAGTATAAAAAGGAAGAAGGAACATCATGTAAGGTACTTTCAAATTACATTTGGCCGGTGTAATTGTGAACTTACAAGTACATGTTTGAACCGGAATACCTTGTTATATGGGGTATGTGCTTATGCGTATATTAACCTTGTTGAAATCTACAGAGTGGCAAGTCGGTCTCGACATATGGATAGAGACGAAGACAAGTATATTTATATAAACTCTACACGTGCTGAAGTGCTATTTGAATTCGGTGCAAACCGATTAATTGTGTTTTCAATCTTTTGTTGCTTATTTGCATTAAGAAAAGAATTGGATATTGGTGTGAGTAATATAGATAGGAGGGGAGAGCCTATTAAGTTATTTTTGATAATTTTGTCGGAATTTGAGGTAGTAGTAAGTATAGGATGGTGTTGGAACTTGTTTTTGTTAAAACTTTCGATTAAGTAATGATAAGTGATCCTCGGTAATTCGGTATGTACTGAAATAAGTAAGTTGATAAAAGAAGAGATTGTCGGGTGATTGGTTTAAAGTTTTCGTTTGTTAACAAATTTTATTTTGGATGATATCGAAATTAGTATGTTTATTCTTTATGTTATTGCTTGGGATAAAATTTAAGTTAGAGAGCAAAGATAATTGAAACTAGAGAAAGTGAAGAGTGTTTTTGGGAATGATTAGTAAGGAAAAGCTATTAGTGATCAAGGTGATAACTCGTTTTTACATGTGTTTGGGCTTGAAAGATTTAGCAAGATGGTAGTAAAGTTTGTTGTATGAGAACGAAAGTGGTTGATAGTTTAATTTGGAATGAATGATATAACGGTTGCAATTGTTAACAATTTTCAATTTGAAGGTGCATGTTAGAATTTTGGAAAGATATTGCGAAAGTGTAGAATGTGGCGTTGTGTATAATTCAGTATTTCAAACACTATGTTGTGCCTCAAAATGTTAAAGTTTATGTTATGAATAAAATTTCGAATTGTGTTAAATGATCCGTAATATATATAAATATATACATATATATAAATTTTGTGCTGAAAGAGGCACGATGATAAATTTTGTGCTGAAAGAGGCACGATGATAAATTTTGTGCTAATCGAGGCACGATGAGAAATAAAGATGTACTGATTCTGGTAATAAGATGTTTTTATGGTTGTTATATTTTGGGGATGGGTGAATAGTGTGAACCCAATTTGTTTATTATTGTTTTGAAAGAATAAGTTAACGATATTTGAAAAATGGAAAAGTGTGTGGTTGTTTCGAGCAATGGGTGTGATTTCGGATTAACTCAGTTAAGTTCTTGGTTTGAGGTGTGGGAAATTGTTGGTTAAAAACGGTAATCGTTGAAATTGGGTGGGTGCTATTGGTTTAGAGGTGAAAGAAAGCTAGCTCATAGGATCGGTCTAGAGTAAGCACCTCCTAGTGAGCTATCCTTGGGGAAACGTGTTTTATGTTGAGAAGAGAGTGGAAGAAAATAGTCAAATGTAATGATCGGAGTGGAAGATCATGAGATAGGACGTGGTAGCAGTACGAGAGCGATGTTGTGGCAAGTGTGGAAATCAATTGTAACCTAAGGATCGTGGTCGGTGTATTTAATGCAAGAAAGTGTTGTCTGTATTAGATATATTTTGGATTAGAGAAGTGACGGTAGAGTTGGGAATGACCTATGGAGGAAAGTTCGACTGCGGATTAAGGTGATACTCCAAGTTGACTTTGTAATCTTTTGGGGAGAAGAGTGTCGTCATTTTTGGAGTGTTGGATTGTTGGGACATTTTAGAAACTGTGATCGAAGGCGTGGTGTGTACAGTCAGCCGATGTCAAGGAAAAGAGTAGAGTACTTGGTGTAATTGATTGCTTTCTAGAACATAAGAGTATGTAGGCTAGATTGCCTGGTGCTTATCACTTGCAGTATGACTATTACTTGCTAGTGGGAATTTATGCTAGTCCTGATAGGTTGTTAAGTGAATGTTTTACAAGTGGTGCTGTGGAAACTAAATAGCCTTAGAATGTTTGATTTAGTTCTATGGCGCAGCTCTTGTTTGAGTCTAACCGTTATGGGATAGAATCCTTATTTCGAATGTCTATCTGATTTCACACTGTATGCGTCTGTGCATTCGCGAGGCGACTTGTCGTGACTAGTAGAGATTCCGTCGTAGCAAGGGTAGTGGGATGAGGTGAACCCGGAGTCTAGATGTGTGAATGATATTGGTATGGTTGATCTGGGATATTATACCTTGTTTTTATCGGGGGTTTTCTTCTGGGAGTATGAGTTGTTGTAGTTAGAAGGGTACTAAATTATTGGTATGCGCCTTGGTATTGAAGGGTTACGCCTAGTGAGAGTTCATTCGGCCTTTCCTATGTTGATTCTGCGGAAGGGCTTAGCCGAAGCAAGTAAGGCGTTAGAAAACACCGGATTGGATCAAATGTGGATTGACGTGGGGGAAACGTTAGCGATATAAGGTCGCAAGTTGAGAAACTAGGTTGCTGATAACCTAGACTTAACCTGAGAGATAATGTGAATATTATGATATTAAAGTATAAGAAAATTGATGCTTGAGAATTTTCTTGATATAGAAAAATGGTTCAGTGAGTTGAATGTTTATCTAGTACTTTCCTTGGATTGGAGGATTTAAGTTGTAAAAGGGATTTATATTAAGTGTTATGATTAAACAGGAAGAAGACAATGCTCAACAAAGATTTTATGATCGTGGGGTGAACTTTGTGGTGTAATTTGTAGTAGACTTATTATGAGAATGGTTGGAAATTTTTACGGTTAAGTAAGGTGAGATTAATGTTGATGAACCTTCCTTATGGAGTTGTTTAAGTTAAAGAGTTGTTTTAAACTTGAGCTGGACTTTGTATGTTAAGCCGTTAATGAGTTATATGATGAGTGCCCTGAAACTTTAACGGAGTTGTGATGAATTCTTTTCGGTGTAGTTTCGTAGTGAAATTATTATGTGGTGATTTGGTAATTATATTAGTTGGGTAATGTGAGACCGGTGTTGATAAATTTCAATTGTGGAGTGGTTTAAGTGAAACAAATGTCTAAAGGTTTGTGTTAGTATTTTTATGCAAAGTGGGAGATGTAAGGATTTGGTGTGATAGCGAGTTTGTTATTTTATTAAGAAATAAATTGGTGTTGATATTCTTGGATGGAAGTCGGTATGAGTTATGGTGGTGAGGTTATTGAGATAATTATGTGTGAGATTGTGTCTTGCTGATATTCGAGAAATTAAGTAGCTATTTAGACTTTATTTTAATTTGAGGAATGGTTTGGTGTAAAGTACAATTAAGTATGGTTGTGTGATTATAGTGATTATGCTATGCTATCATGGGAAATGGTAGGATGAAGTTTTCGGGTTTGATAAATTAAGAAATTTTCCGTGTTAGAAAGTGTTTCATGTTGAGTATATTTAATTTCATGAAAGAATATAAGAAATAGGTGTAACTGCTAAGCAAGTTTTATACTGAAAGTATATGAGTACGTTTTTGAGTTAGTATTGTTGAGAGTGTAGAATACGACGATTGTCGTGAGAAACCGATGGAGTTAAAAGTAGTATTAGCATGATAAATGTTCTGAATAAGCATAAAAGGTCGTGTTAATTGGATTAGTTTCATAAGAGTATAAGTTATGTTAAACCTTCGTGGGTTTTGTTTGTTGGGTGATTCGGCAGAAAATTTCAATTTTGATTATTTTAAGATATGGATTGACTTTGTGGGATGGATTAATTGAGTATATTGCGGACGATGTAAGTAAATTTCAAATTAAGTGGTTAGCGTTAATGAGTTGGTGGATACCGTTGTTTTAATGAGGTAGTAATTTTCATATGAATTGAATTTATTGATGTTCGAGTGGTGATGAGAATAGCATATTTGTTCGTCAAAGAGTTAGTAATTTTGATTCTAAGAGGAAAAGAAATTGGAGGGGTGATTTTTTTTTTTTTGATAACGGAATATGTGGTTTTGATTTATTTCGTTGTAGAAATAAAAGCTAAGTATCCATACCGTTTCGTTTAACCGAATTCCGAGACGGAATTCTTTTAAGGGGGAGATGTTGTAATAACCGAGAATTTTAGTGAGTTATTTAATTTTATTATTTTTGGTTTTAAAGAAAGTTTGGGGTTAGTATTATGGAGTTAGAAATTAAAGGGTAAGTTTTAATTTTAAATTGGAAGTTTAAGGGTGTGTTTTGCCATTTGATGAAAGTATGGGGTTTGTTTGGTAACTATGAAGATATTTATCTTCATCCACCGCCTCTTTTTATTTTTATTGAGATGAGGTGTCTCACTTTAGAGACTTGGCAAATAGGAAACAAAGTTTGTGTGTGTGTGTGTGTTATTGGTTCACGACAGAGAGAAAGGAGAGAAAAGAGAGAAGAGAGGGTTGAGAGGAAATTTAAGAAGAAGAAGAAGAAGTAAGCTGTGGAGTTTCAGCTGGATTATTAAGGATCAGTTCAAGGAAGTAAAGGTAACAATCATTTATAACCTATCCCTTTTATATTTTTAAGTTGATAAATAGGTATGTAGGTGGGTTTTGGTGTTTTGATAAGATATGTGTATTTTGGGTTTGGGATAGTGTTCTATGGTAGTATGAAACATATCTGTAAATCTGGGTAAAAGATGAACTCAGTGAATTGAGAGGTTTATGAATGTTCATAAGAATCGCAAGCCTTGGTTGCGATGGGATTTTTGGCTCGCAGCCTTTAGCTGCGAGGGAGTTAGGGCTCGCAGCCTTTAGCTGCGAGGGAGTTAGGGCTCGCAGCCTTTAGCTGCGAGGGAGTTAGGGCTCGCAAGCCTTTAGCTGCGAGGGAGTTAGGGCTCGCAAGCCATGCTTGCGAGGAGAGAGTGTGTTGCGAGGAAGAGACAGAGAAGGTGGCGAGAGAGAGTGTGTTGCGAGGAAGAGAGAGAGTTGCGAGAGTGTTGGCCGAGATAGCAAAATGGGATTTTTAGACTATTTAGATTCATTTAGTATTCTCGACTGTTAAATGTTCCGTAATTAATTGATTACAGATTTGTGAACTTTGGGAGAAAGATCGAATTGACAGATAAAGGCTCCGGAGGTTTTGGATAAAGCAACGAGGTGAGTTTTACTTTAAAAGTAATTTCAACTGGAATACATACGTATGGTTTGAGAAGGTGATAATTAGTGATTATGTGTATATGTATGGTATATGCGAATTACAATATAGTGAGATATTGTATTTACATGTGTATTATAGACGTGTTATAATACGTTGGCCGGGTTTAAGACCGGTGTGATTGGCTATAGAACTTGTATAGCGTTGTTTGGCTGTAGATGTTGTACAGCGTTGTATATTATTAGTTGGCTTGCTACCACTAATATGGCCAGGAGGAAATGAGAAGGAAAGGTGCACGAGGTGTGAGCTTAATTGGATATATGTAATTATGTGGCGTGATTTATATGAAGGAAGTTTATATAAATGGTTTTTAAACTAACAGGGGTTTCTCACTTAGACCAACAGGTCTAACCCTCATTTTGTTTTAAAAATATGTATTCCAGGTGGCGGATCAAGTAAGGGCAAGTAAGTAGAGTATGAGATGGATGGCTAGTAAGGAAGACTAAGACGAAGCTTTTGACTTATTTAGTAGTTGTAATGGAATGTTAAGTGTTATGGATGCAAATAGCACAAGGATTGTATTTCAAATGTTTTCTTTCTATTTGTAAAAGACTACCGGACCGTACATGTAAAGTGAAGTTTGTTTCTTATGATTAATTGTGTTATATTGTGTAATACGTCATGTATATGGGATAAGGGTTGTTACAGTACATCAAAGGCTACGGAGTCCTAAAAAAGGAAAATATAACCGTATGCAAAGTTGCATATGTTGATTGCCTTAAACACAATCTTCTCAGTGTTAGTCAACTCTGCGATACGGGATTCGACGTAATGTTCAAAAGAACCTTTTGCTCTCTACAGAGCGAGGACACAGGAATTGAACTTCTGCGAGCCGAAAGAAGAGGAGATCTATATCTCATGAACTTCAATGCAAAGAACAAGAAAGACAAAATCTGCCTTGTTGCATGCAAAAGCGAAGAAGCCTGGTTATGGCACAACAGGTTCTGCCATTTAAACTTTCATACTCTTGATAAACTTGTAGAACTTGATCTAGTCAAAGGTCTACCAAACGTTAAATTTAATAAAGATCATTTATGCTCTGCCTGTGAAATGGGAAAACTAAAAAGAGCTTCCCATAAAGGCAAAACTGATGTATCTTGCCCTAGACCTCGGTACATGCTACATGTTGACCTCTACGGTCCAATATCTACACATAGTCTAGGTGGCAAGAAATATTTGCTTGTTTTGATCGATGAATTATCAAGATTTACATGGGTTGAATTTTTCAGAAAGAAATCAGATGTTCCAAACATACTGATAAATTTAATGAAAAGAATCAAAGTTCTGTATGAGTGCAGGATTCAGAAACTGAGAAGCGACAATGGCACAGAATTCAAAAACTCTGTCATTGAAGCCTATCTTACAGAAGAAGGAGTTTCACAGAACTTCTCTGTTGCACGCACCCCACAACAGAATGGCGTGGTCGAACGAAAGAATCGCACGCTTGTAGAAGCCGCCAGAACTATGCTAACCGCATGTGGATTACCAATGACATTTTGGGCAGAAGCAGTATCAACCGCTTGCTATACCCAAAATCGATCAACCATCGTAAAGAGACACATCAAAACACCATATCATTTGATCAACAAAAGACGACCAAACATCAAATTCTTCCATGTATTTGGATGCAATTGCTTCGTCTTAAATGATAGAGAAGCAAGAGGAAAGTTTGAAGTAAAGGCAGATGAAGGCATGTAACGTCCCAAAAATTACAAGGAAATTTAAAAATTTTAAAACATACATTTCATTAAAACAACCATGATTTAATAATTCACGTCTTAAATAAAATTAACGTCGTTACTTCAAACCATCAACAAGGTTTATGCAGCAGAAAATTTCATAACTAAATTCAAGGGTTCAAAAGTGAAAGTTTAATAATATTTGACACTCCGCGCTCCATGTGTGTACTGTCACGCCCGACTGCCGCCCGCACCTGAAATAACAACACATTGGGAAAGGGTAAGCTAAACGCTTAGTGAATTCAATCACGCACGTAGGTAGCAACCCCACGCATATCGCCCCTACTCGCAAGTAGGCAACATCACCATCATCACGAATATCAAACCACATAATGATTATTATATAAGCACGAACCTCGGTCTCACCGAGTACACAAAATACATTAATACAAGCTCAGTCCCACCGAGCCCTCGGTCCCACCGAGTAATTAATACAAGCTCAGTCCCACCGAGCCCTCGGTCCCACCGAGTAAGAATTGTTGTACTAGCTTAGTCCCACCAAGCCCTCGGTCCCACCGAGCCCCTCAGTCCCACCGAGGTGTACACATGCAAATATATATTCCACATACGAATCTAATAAATCACAACCAGTTATCACATCCCATCTAGTTCACGTAAGCACATAAATACACGTAACCACACGTAACACAAAATAACGACATACATGAAATTCCTAACTACGCGGTGAGAGAACTCACCTCAAGGCTAAGCAACGTGCTCACGAAACGCAACACCAACACGGCAATCTTCTTCACTTTCTCCCACCTAAATACGTAATAAAAGTCAAAGGAAAGTCCCGACCCCTAACACATTACTAGATCTAAATATTCCAGCTTTTGCTTAAAAATACGGGTCTGTTCGGGACCTGTTTTACCCCCTTAAAACTGATAAATACAGAAATTAAAATTCATAAATACGAAGTTCTCAGTCTTACGATTTCAGGGACGTATCGCACGCGTCCTAACGACTTTTCTATAATTTAATATGGATTTTACAAAAGTGGTTCACAGAACAGCGAAACACCGGACCTTTCGGTACAACATGGCAATTTCGCCCAAGTTACGGTCCGAACTGGTCTTTCCGCAAAACAGAGGAAACTTAATAGACTCCGAAACGGAACTTTCGGCACCAGTTCCAACTCAACCCGACATTCCTAACAGAAGTTATGCGCCATACAAAACAGTGACAGAAAGCTGGAAGTTTTTCGGACCAGGCTGTATAAACAGCTCCATATGGCCTAGCTACGGGCTAAATTAGATTTTCGACAAGACATGAAAAACCTTCCCAACACAGTTTGGAAATTTTGGGCACCAATTTCACGGCAAAACGAATTACGAGTCAAAAGTTATGGCCTTCGCAAAAACAGGGCAGATTCCAGAATTTTACATAAAATGACGAATCACCAAACTTGCGGCCACTGTTTCACCTAGCTAGAGGCCAAACCAGTTTTCCGCTAAAACACGGAAAACGTGCCCGACCCCGAGCTTGAACCGTGGGCGCCAGTTTCGGCTCAAACGGAGTTATGACGGAAAAGTTACGCACGATTGAAGAACTGGACAGAACACTAAAAATTACATAAAAAGGTAACTATTGAATTTTTACACCATTAAGCCATGTCTTAATCAAACAGACCCGGAAACCTACAAGCTTACTGAGACAAGGGCCATGCCACGCTGGGCAGCATCCGAGCACCACCCACTGCCGCCTCCGGTGGCGGTGGTGGCTGGTGGCGGTTTACGGCGGTGCTTAGACAACAAAAGAACAACCGAAAAAGATTAAACGGAACTACCTCACCGCGTCTCCTTTCTCTTCTTTTCCGACCAAACCCGACGTCTTCTTCCTCTCTTTTTCCGGCAACCACGCGGCGGCAGCCTCCTCCCTTTCTCTTCTCCGGTCGGCGACCACCCTCCCTTTCCCTTTCGATTTTCTTCTTCCTCGTCGATCTCTCTCTCTTTCTCTTGCACTCACTTCGCCGGTGACAACAATGGGAAGGGGATGGGGAGAATGACTTGCGATTGGGGTGGTGCTACTGTGAAAACGAAGGGGAAGGGGGATAGGGCGACCCTTGGGCTGACCCCTTTCCAAACTTTGGGTGAAAGTCCCTACTAGCCCCTTAACTTATCCCTTTCCTTGCAAGAACCCAAGAGTTGTCACAATTAACCTTTTGGTCCGATTCGACTAAACCTCGTTAACTAAAATATTAACAATAATTAGAATAATTAATAAATAAAATATGTACCGGGACACGGGCTTTACAAGGCAAGTTCATAGGATACTCTGCAACTTCTAAGGCCTACAGAGTTTATCTGCTGCGGTCTCGAACGATCGTAGAAAGCATAAATGTTTCTTTTGACGACACCTTCCAAAAGACTTCTGAACAAATCAGTTCAAAACTAGGTCTAAAAGGGGAATCCTCTGGCATCTCAAAAACAAGAGAATAAGACTTAAATCTTCTATTTCAAGAGATGTTCCATGACGACATTGATCCCTCTACTGGAGCCATCAGAGCCTTTGGAGAATCATCTTCTGCCAGCCATAACGCAATAGGTATCTCTCTAACTGGCCCCTTAAATAATTCATCTTCCTCTGTTAATCGTACAGATGCAAATGCCGAGGGGGAGCCAACAGAAGATGATACAAAAAGGAAAACAACCACAGAAGCTACTGAAGAACCAACTCCAGAAACCACAGAGGAACCAATAACAGAGGAACGAGAAGACTCAGACTATACTTCCTCAGAGGAACAAACACCGCCACTCATTCCACTCATTCCACAATCTGTAGGATCAAGCAAGAAAGAAAAATCTACTACAAAGGCTACACCAGAACAACAATTAGAAACCTCTGAAGATCAACTTGATGAAATCGATGACCATCTCCCAAGAACAACAAAGTGGACAAAGAGCCATCCTCCAAGTCTTATAATCGGCGAACCTTCTGAAAAGGTAAAAACAAGATCTACCACTGCTAACTTTTGTTTCTTTACAAACTTTATTAGTGTGATCGAGCCAAAAAGGTTCTCTGAAGCCCTTGACGACCCAAACTGGGTAGATGCTATGCAAGAAGAGCTTCTACAGTTTGAACAAAACAAAGTATGGACTTTAGTTCCTCTGCCACGAGGAAAACAAGCCATAGGGACTAAATGGGTCTTCAGAAATAAGAAGGATGAAGATGGACTGGTCATAAGAAACAAAGCAACATTGGTGGACAAGGGATATCGCCAAGAAGAAGGCATAGATTACGATGAAACTTTTGTCCCTGTCGCACGACTCGAAGCCATAAGAATCTTCTTAGCCTTCGCAGCCCACAGAGGTTTTAAAGTATTTCAAATGGACGTAAAATCTGCTTTTCTAAATGGCGAAATCCAAGAAGCAGTATACGTCCAACAACCACCAGGGTTTGAAAGCTCTAAGTACCCAAAATACGTGTACTACCTCGATAAAGCTCTGTATGGACTGAAACAGGCTCCAAGAGCATGGTACGAAATACTTTCTACCTTTCTTCTCGATAATGGTTACGACAGAGGTACGACGGAAACAACTTTGTTTTATAAACGAAAAAGTGATGAAATTATGCTTGTACAAATATATGTGGACGACATAATTTTTGGGTCTACAAATACAGAAGAGTGGAAAAAGTTTGAAAAACTCATGTAGAGTGAGTTTGAAATGAGTATGATGGGAGAATTAACTTTCTTCCTCGGAATCCAAGTAAACAATCATCAGAGGGAATTTTTCAAAATCAAGCTAAATATGTCTCTGACATACTTTCAAAATACAGTCTCTCTGATGCCTCTATAATGAGAACTCCAATGGCCACAGGAAATAAGTTAGACTCAGATCCAAATGGCATACCTATAGAGTGCACGCTCTACAGGGGAATGATTGGGTCTCTGTTATACTTAACCGAAAATAGACCTGACATAATGCATGCCACATGTCTCTGTGCAAGATATCAAGCTAACCCGAAGGAATCCCATTATAATGCTGTAAAGAGGATCTTCAGATACTTCAAAGGGATAAAAAATCTTGGCCTCTGGTATCCGAAGAACTTTGGTTTTGGTCTTAAAGCTTTGTTGGTTCCCGTTTTGCTTTAAACAAGATTATCAGATCTATTAGTTCAGGTTTAAGGTTTGATGCGGAAGCGTATTTAAAGAACTAACAGATAAGTTTGATAGATTTAGAACAACCTATAAATAAACAGTGAACAAAATATTATATCTCAAAGTTTACTGAATATATATCAAGAACAGGTTTATGAACCGTGAGTAAGAAAAAAGCTTTAAAACAGATATGACTCTTAAGGTGAATAAGCTTTTGTGTTCTTAATGTTGTTGTATTGTATATTGTGTGTGTAAGGAAGAACTCAACATGAGTCTTCCTTATATACTACTCTAAAGGGGACCATAAAGCATATGCTACTATTCAAAAGGTACGTATGAATAGTTGAGAGGATGTCGTGAACAGTTGCAAGGATGGCATGAACAGTCAGACGTGCTATATTGCATTTAATGCAGCAGACGTCTGATATGTACTAAGCCCTACTGAGTCCAATCAGAGTTTGACACGTCGACGTTGGACAGGGCATGCTACCATGCAAGTTGATGTACGAGTCCTTTAACAGTAGCAAGATATTATAAATATCTTCAAGTCTTTGTTTAGGACCGCAGAGGCTCTGTGAAGTGTTACAGAGGTTCTGCGGTTTGGTCCTTCGTAGAGCAGTCTTCTCCTGATTCCGAGTCTTGAGTCTTCTTGGCGAGAGCAACAGAGGTTCTGTAGGAAGCCTCAGTTGCTTCTGTAGCTTCTTGACCTTGATCTCTCGGTAATTTCGGCAGAGCCTCTGTGAGAGGCTTTCTTCACTTAGTCTATTTTTCACTACTTCTAAATACTTCTATGATTTAGGAAGATTGAAGCTAACAATCTCCCCCTAAGTAGTGAAAAATAAAAAATTTAACTTTGAGTTTAGTTAGACTAAGTTAGATAAGACAGAGGTTAAACAATACCTCGAAATTTCATTCATTTAGAAATATGCCAGAGGCATTTTACATTTGAGTACAATGAAAGATAAATTGACTTTGTTTGCAGAGATAGGAGTTCTGAGAATCAGATTTTGGCTTCTTTGAAATCGTTGTAGCTTCTGTTGTCTCTGCCGACTCTTCTGATCTCTTTGTAGAATCTGATGCAGAGTTCTCTTAGGCGGATTGTTGAGTCTATTTCTCTGATGAAAGTATCTGCATCATCTCTATCCATTTTCTCTGTACCTCTGTATTTTACAAGGCTTGCTCTGAATTTGCTCAGAGTACTGGTTGCGTACTTCTGACAATCCATGAGTACAAAAAGTTTAACCTGGTGTTGTGGGTTTTGAAATACTAACCCAAATCTTGGTTCTCTGATGATTGAGTTGGGCACAACGTCTGGTGGGCAGCGATCTTCTGGTGGTCGTAGATCTAGATGTTTGAGACCAAGATCCTTTACCAGCTGAAAATCTATCATGCTGTATAGCAGAAGCTTTTCCCTCATCGCTTTTCTCAACACTTGATAGGCTCTGGTATTAGGCTCTGTGTTGTAGTTGTCTTTTGTCCATTGCAGAAGGTCAGGTAGATCGTAAGGATTGATGTTTCTTAAGTCAGCATCAGCGAAGGTAGATTCTGAATTGTTCTCTCTTCTGACTTTGTAAAGATTGTACCTGACCCTTGGATAGGTTCTTGTGAAGGAGAATCTGCAGAAGATCACCTTTTTGATTTTGTGAATTGAGAAGACATCTGCTTTGGTTCTTGGCTTTGTTCTTGTGAAGATGTTCTCAAATTCTTCTCTGATCCTTGGATCTGTCACATGATCTACTGGATGATTTGTCTGATAGGATTGTTTGTAGAGGTATTTGTATACCACTTCTTCCATCTCTTCATGTGTTGGACCAGGTCGTGGAATTTGTCTTCTGAGACTCTCCATCTGTTGAACAACTTTTGCAGCTCTACCAGTTAGAGGAATTTCTGACAGAGGCTTCAATCCATGTGCCCAGTCAACTTCTTCGGGTTTTGGGGTTTGAAAGGCGTCAAACGCACTCTTCATTAGTTTTTCTGTTGGCTTTGGTAATGTTTTCTTCTTCTTTGGCTCTTCTGTCAGTATCCCTTTGCCCTTGTCTTTTGCTATTGTCGTGGCAGAACCTGTTGCTTCTGTGGGTTTTAAGGTTGGCACTTCTGTTGGTTTGATGGAGGTTGCCTCTGTGGATTTTGACGATTGTGATTTAGAGGACTTTTGTGGCGATGGTTCTGTTGGCTTGACTTGCTCTATAACCTCTGTTGGAGGTTGTTTGGTGACTTCTTCTGCGAGCTCAGTTTCTGTTGATGAAGTATTGACATCAAATCTTCTTGCCATTTTGAAAGCTAAAGTGAACCTGTTCCTTTCTTCTTCTCTCTGTGCCATTCGATCACTCATTGTTGTGTGCATTCTTTTCAGAACATCAGAAGCAGAGGTCGTTGCTCTTTTTGGTTTGGTGGCAATCGACTTTCTTCTGGGTATGGTTTGGGGTGTTTCCACAGAGGTGGGTGTTTTCTCTGTGGTTTGTTCATCTGTTTCTTCCAAAATGATTACCTCAGGGGCGGTTGTTGCCTCTGTGGCTTGCTGATCTGCTTCTGGAGTTTTGGTTTCGTCAGGAGATGATTCCACAGAGATGGGTGTTGTTTCTGTGGTATTTTGGGTTTGTTGTTGGGTTTCTTCTGGAGGGGCTTGGTTGATTGGTTCTGCTGCGATTGGTGGACTTTGTATTCCTCTGCTCGTAGCTTTCTCTCTTAGATTCTCCCCCTCAGGATTATCTGATGGACCAGGTTGGTCATCATCAGAATCATCCTGACTTTTATCAGAAGTACCCTCTGCTCTGCAAGAAGTGTTGGGCTTCTTCGGTAATTCAGCTCCTGCTGCCATCAACTTTTCACAGACATCATCGCAGAGGCCAATCAATGTCGCAAGCTCTGCTTCTGTTTTGAAACGCATTCTGCCGACGCTCTTTCTGAAATCCTTGACATAGTTGGCATTTGCAGTTGTGAAGGAGACAATAACTTCTGTGACCTGGTTAATGACGTTCTGTCCGAGCTCTGTAAGTTGTGCTCTGGTCATATAGTCTTTTGGTTGCATTATTGTCGAGTTGCGTATTGCCTCTGCTTTTACTTGTGATAGGGCATTCTGTAAGTCTGCAGGAGTGATGCCCTCTGCTCTGTGGGATTGCGTATTCATTTGTTCAAGGAAATCTTTGACAGAGTCCCTGAAAGTAGAAGTTGCAGTTGTTCCGAATTCCTGAGCTGCAGAAGTGGCTGTTGCTTTGGCAGTAGGCTCGGCAGAAGACTTCATCTCTGAGATGGCGGTTTTTACCTCTGTGGATAGATTGTCCATTTTGGTGTTCAGTTTCAGGATAGCCGTTGATGTTGTCTCTGTAAAGGATTTGAAAGAGCTTTGCAACGCTTTCAATGTTTGGTTCACAGAGGTGACAAGGGTTTGAAACTCATCCCTTGATACTTGTGTTCCTTGTGTAACCTCTGGAGGAACACATTCGTCTCCAGAGTGAGTCCCTGTTCCTGGGACACCTTCGTTCACCCTTGTTTGTACGATGGGGGTGGAAGGATTTCCTTCTGATCCTCGAGAAGAAACCTGAGTTTCGATCCCTACAGAAGTTCTGTGAAGAACAGTGTCCAAATCCACTCCAGAGGTGGTTATTGGAATGTCCTTCTGTTGACTAGGAGACTTGTCTAGAGTCTCTTCGTCTCTGTGCTCACTACTTCTCTCTGAAAGAAGTTTTGGTCCTAATGTGTGCGTGGCAGAGGAAACGAATTCCTCTGTAGGGTGTTCTAGGGTGATCTGGGGCGACTGATCACGAACAATAGGTGAGTCTCTTTGAGGAGACTCCCTAGGAATGGATTCCCCGGTTTCTGTGGGCACAGAGGTTGAAAGAGTAACCTCTGGCTGGATGGGTTGGGTTAGGATCGAGCTGTGCTGCTCTTTTTCAATAACTCCTTCTGCAGCTAGACCTGCGGAGTTAGAAATGTGGGTTGCACTGGGAGTTGGTTTTGGTTGTGTGCCTCTATTTATCCAGGCATCTTTTCTTGCTTCTTCCTCTGTTAAGCATCCAAGCACTACTTCATTTTCTATCATATCATCCTCTGTAACTATCCTATGGCTTGGTGCTTCTTCCCTAAGTTCTGTGGAAGTTCCTCGCTCTGGTCGTAAGAAGTCATACATTTGATGAGATCCAAATAATCTCATGACATGTGGATGATAAAGACCCTTACGTATCCAGACAGCTTCTTCTTCATCTGAATCTGTCTCTAAGATCTCTATTTCTGTCTCTGTTGTTGCTAATCCCTCTTTTTGTACAACTTCGGCCCCTTTTTCTTTCTCTTCTTCCATCATGTTCTCAGAAGCCTCTGTAATTTCACCTCCGTTCCATTCAGCTTCAGTTTGTTCTATTTCTTCTGAAGCTGGGTTTGGACTTCTTCTGTGGACGTCCAATCCTTGAATGAAAGGGTTTTGTAAAATAACAGGGGTGTCGGCTGGTTGATTTCTGGTTGTTGTGTCATCTTCTTGTAGATGTGTGTCAATGCCAGAAATGAAGAAATCTTGTTCTTCTGGAGAGTGGTGGTCGAGAGGTTGTGCCGTCCACCCTGCTGTATTTAGGGTGTTGGCAATTTCAGGGTTCTGTAAGAAGTCGTTCAGGTCTCCTTGGTGAGCAAATCTATCTGGAGATTGATAGGATGATTGATACCTTTCTGTAGCCATTTCTTCTTCTGCAACTTCTTCTTCAGCAGTTTCCTCTTCTGCAATGGTTACCAACTTTGCAAGTGATTTACCATGCCTCTTTTTGGTTTTCCTCCTCTTAGGATTTGGTGCCCCTTCTTCTGTTGATTTTGATCTTTTCTTCTTCAATTTTGGGGAGGATGGAGGAGTAGAGGAGCCAATTTCTGTGGTATGAGGAGGTGAGGGTTGATCTTCTGCAGCGCTTGTTGAGGTGCCTTCTGCAGTATTCCTATTCTTAGCTTTTGCTATCATTGTTCCTAGGGGGACACCTAAACGCGGGGGTGTCATAGGACTCGGTTTAGGAGTTCTATGATCGCGTATATACTCTTGCTTAAGGGATCTATTCGTTGCATATTTCAGAAGCTTCTTGGACAGAGGTCTGTAGTGTGAGTACCCATCAGCATGATCAGTGGGGGTATTCTTGTTCATCGGGAACTGTTTGGGAGTTGGCCCTTCCATTGGCCAATTTTGGATTAGCAGCAGAGGTTCGAACAGAACTCCGAAAATTCTTTGGAATTGCAGAGGTGGTAGAAATTTTGGATCGTTCTCTTTGACCCTTCTCGTGTTGTTCTTTCTGTCGATGGTGTTTATGATCTCTTGCATCATTATGGTCGCATAATCTAGTGGAAGATCATAGTAAACCCCATACATGATGCTCAAGATTTGATGTGAGCTCTGGTCAATACTGCCTATCTTTCCTGTCAGGCATCTGTTAAGAATAGAGAACAAAGTGTTCCACAGAGGTGGTAATCGGCCTCTGCGGAAGTCATTCCTCTTTCGTAGTTGGGTGTTGTACCCAAGCATTTCTACGAATCGACAAATCTCTTCGTCTGTTGGTTGCTCTGCATAACTTTTCAATCCCAGAAGACCCCTTGTTGGTAGGTTGAATTCAAGTGAGAACATTGTTCTGTTGAACTTGATTTCAAGATGCTCAGATTTATCAGGTCTTGAAATGTACCCTTTGATAAGAGAATCGTCTTTATCAAATCGGCAGCTTTGCCAAAATTGGTTCAAATAACGGACTGGAATTTTGTTCGGGGTTCTTGATAGTAGATGGAAGAGGACATGATTCTCCATGATGTTCAGAAGTATGGCATGGGCTTCGCCGAAAGCAGTGGGTGAGGGGACCAAATAGCAGTTGTTGGATTTGATAGGAAGAATGGCTTCGAAATGATCCTTTGCTATAAAGTTTTGCAAGTGTGTCGTCGGAGCAAAGTCTGCTGAGTCCCCGGAATCTTGTTGTTCAATATTTCTTGCAAGGCTGTGGTTTTCAGAATGTTCTGAATGTGCAGGGGAGTGTTCCGGTGAGTTCGCCGGAGAGAGTTCAGAGGATGTAGCTCGAGAAGATGAAGCCATTTGATTTTAAGAATAAGATTTTTGCAAGCTTTTTGCAGGGTTTCGCCGGAGAAGAAGATGAGAGTTTGTAAAACGTTTTATGAGAGGGTAAGCTTTGTTTTTATAGGATGGTAAAACGGTAGAATTCGAAAGAGTAAAATATATGGCAATGGATTAAAGTTTGGAATCCGCACTCGAGTTTGAGCGGCGGGTTCAACTTTCCAAATAAAAACGTTCCATGTACGCCCAATGAAAATGGGACACGTAGGCCTTGTCAGAATATGACAGGACGTCGTTAATGCTAGGCGCGTGAGGTTGATTTTAGCCATATGAGTTTCACTCGCAGTAACAGTAACCGTTATTACCACAGATAACAAAATGGCAGAACTTTTGTGTTTTACAGAAGCTCTGTGATTTTGAAAATCTTGAGTTTTAACCTTTTCTCATATATCTCATTGTTGTCATGACTCTGAAGGTTCTTCTTTGAACGAAAACGTTTGTAAAGACATTGGAGAGGATCAATAGGATTTTGTCAAGAAATTTTACTCACAGAGGTTTTGTAGCTCTGATGGAACTTGCAGAAGCTCTGCGAGAGCCAGCAGAAGCTCTATGAGAGAAAAAATCTTATAACTTGAATTCTATTAACTTTCTGATCATCCAATTTTTGATCTGGGTTAAGAGATGTTTTTCGCACATTTTTGATGGTTGGTGTCCGAGAAAACTATTTTGATAAACGTTTTGTTCGAGAAGGTCATGGTGTGTGTTGTCGGTTTCCGAGATAACATTCCAAAAGATCGACAGAGGGTTAATTTGTGATCACAGAGCATATTTCCTGCAGAAGCTCTGTTGAGCTCAGCAGAAGCTCTATGACCTTAAATTTCTCCTATTTCGAATTTTGTTAAATCTTTTGAACTTTTGATTTTTGAAATGTTATTCATAGTATATTTAGGACATATTTGACAATTCTTGTCCTAGAAAACAGTTTTCTAAAAACCTTTCGTACGAGAGACATACCTTTTGGTTCTTCTGTTCTCGGCAGTTTTGTCTTACTTCTGTCGATGGAGAATTATCGACATTCTTCTTTGGCTTTCCTTTGAAAGATTTACCTCTGTAGATCATTTCAGGGTCCCTTTTGCTCCCCCTTGATCTAATCGCTTCTGTAGATCAAGAATTTTCCCTTTTCTCCCCCTTGATCTATGCTTGGTTCAAAGAATGGTAAGATTTGTATTGAGCATAGATTATGTTTACCAGAGGTTCTGTAAGGGTTATCAGAAGATCTGAGCGAACCCACAGAGGCTCTGTAAACAATTATTTTATATAAAAAAATATAAACTGAAATAAATTTATCAACGCAATAACTTAGTAATAATAGATATTTATACTTACAGAGGATTTTCACACCATGTTAATCATTCCTAACTTACCCACCAAGAAGTTGAATCCTTTCTCGTCTAATGCTTTGGTGAATAAGTCAGCGAGTTGATATTTTGTGGGCACGAAATGCATTTCGATTGTACCGTATTCAACATGATGTTTCAAGAAATGATACTGTTGGGTCTAGAAAGCCCAAATTATATAGAAAGTTTTATATAATGTGTTGTAATTAGCTTTGTAAAGTCAAATGTGTTGTAATTAGCTTTGTAAGTATTTTAGGCTTTGGGAGTTTAAAGGGAGTTAAATGGGCTTGGGCCCATGTCTTGTATTTTGGACACTATAAATAGGTGTCTTGGGCTTACATTGTCATTTGAGACTTTGAGAGTCATTTAAGAGATCAGTATACTTTGAGAGAGTCGTATACTTTCAATTCTCCCTCCATTGTATTGTAAAGCATATGAATAGAGATCATTCAACAAATTGTTCTTCTTGCCTATTTCTATTCAATCTTTATGGAGTATTCTTGATTGTTGCTTCAATTATGGGACTTACAATTGGTATCAGAGCTAAATCGAATAATTTCACATTCGATACGATCATTTTTGCAACAATTCAAGAATTCAAGATCTAATTTGAAGATTTGGAGATTCAAGATCGTTCTTAATCGTGTGCTATATTTGAAGGTAAATTTTCTGTCATCTTATACATCTTGAAGATCGTTTTTGTTTTTTTTGGAGAAGATTTTCTTGATCTTGATAATTCCTGGAGAAGAGAAGTTAGATGTTCATGATCTACTTCTAAATCAGTTTCTGCACTCAAATTGCTCGATGAAATGTCTACAAGAGATTTGGTACTAAATTTCATGTTCAAAGTCAGATCTGAAACGAGTTTTAGATCTTCGATTGCTTAAATTCAACTTTCTGAACTGATCAATCAGAAACTTGACTCTTGGCAATCTTTGTTCTAAGAAGAATTATGTTGATCGACTCATTCTTCTACATCAAATCAATTTGATGAGCATCTGATTTCATTGAAGGTGTTTAATGTCACAATATGAAGATTGTTGTGACAAGAGGATTATCAATGTAATAAACATGAGAAGTTATCATTCTTGTGCAAAAGTTTGATGGTTGATTGTAAAGAATTTTTGATACGAATCTTGATTGAAAATTCATGTTGGATTCTTGTGAGGATGAATCAAACAATGATGTTGTTGAATTCTTGATCTGTTCAAGATTTATTTGGTACTATTTCAAGATGATCAAAGCAATGGAAGTTTTCTTAATCCAAATCATGAAGATGTGGTGCTTGAATTAGAAGAAAACCATATTTGTTCCTGTTAATCGTGAGTTTGACAAGTGCATCAAATTAATGGCTATAGTGGGCTGTTTGGTTGGTTTTAAAACAGTCTATTAATGATGATGTCAAGTCTCAAAGCTGTCAAAACAAAAAGCAAGCTGTAAGGGGCTGTTTTCTTGCTGTCAAAACAGTTTGGTGCTGATTGGAGCTATCCAAAACAGAAAATCTGAGCCGAAATAATTGGTTGCTGTCAAAGAAGATTTTGTTGCTGTCTTGTTGATTTAAAACAGAAAACTAGCTGCTGTTTTTGCTTAAAAGAAGCTGTTTGCTGTCTATTCGAAGTACATTGCAGAAAGTTATGGGGCTGATTTGTTTCTGAATTTGTTTGCTGTCCAAAACAGCAGATTTGAGTTTGCTGTCAAAGAAAAATTTTGTTTGGTGCTGCTAAATTCATAACATTTCAGCTGTCAGTTTCGAACAAACAATAAGTTGTTTGCTGTCAGATCAGAGTGTTTGCTGTAAGAGATGTTTATGCAGATCCAAGAAACTATTGGATGTATATCGAGAATTTGATGTTGTTTATTCAAGATTTTAAGTCTTGTGTAATCGGAGACTACTTGCAGCTCAGAGTTATGTTCAGAATCAAGTCTTCAGAGTTCTGATCGTATTTAATCAGGATTCTGATCATGTACAATCAGATTTGGGTGTCTCCTAAGAAGTTTAAGTGAACTCAGAAGCCAGATCGTGAGATGTTCAAAAGCTAATCAGAACTCAGATTAAGTTGTCCAGATTTCTCAGTTTAATCAGACCTGTTCATAAATCAGATTGAGAACAAAATGGAGTTAAGGGACAGACTATTCAGATTTTTGATCAAGGCTATTCAGAGTTGTGATCGTTCTTATTCTGAGTTTTTGGCAAACTTCAAAATTCTAAGTCTTCAAGTTCAGATCTTGTTTAATCAGATTTCTGATCATGAGTGTTCAGAACTATGATCAAGAGTGATCAGAATTACACTTAAGCTTTCTCAGAACATTCTTGTGTAGTCAGAATTTCAACAAAGGCATTCGGAATTCTGACTAAGAGTAATCATAACTTACACTTAGTATTTTCAGAGCAATCATGCATACTCAGAATTCTAATATGTCCATTCAGAAGTAACACTTGGTCTTTTCAAAGCAAAAATGTGAAACTTGACAGATTTGCACACCTGTCATATTTTGATCAGAACTCCCTCCTCGAAGCTCCAAATTTGACGATATTTCAGATGCACTGGATTTCTAAGACACAGATGAACATTTTTCATGTTTTGAGTTTGTTCTGAATCGATGTGCTTATTGGTCAGATTCTGTGTCAAAGTCAGTGTATTGCTGCTGGATCGAAGCAACGTTTTTCACGATATTTCTCCCAACTTTCAGAAAGATGTTCTATCTTCTATTTTTTGTGAATCCAAGCTGAGTTATTGAAGTGTGTTAAGACACTCCCTCTACTGAGCTTAATGGATTAAGCTCTTGAGCTTAATGGTCATACAACTCGAATTTCAAGGACGAATTCTTTATTATAAACTGAGGTGGTTTCAGTCGAGCTTATTGCACATTGAATTCGATTTTAAAGTTGTAATTTGTGAAGAAGAAGAGCAAATTTTGAGGGGGAGCTTGGATAGATTTGCAAGGCGTGAAGATATGCAACATTAAAGTTTTCAAAGAAATCAAGGGGGAGATCATTTGAAGATGCTTTCTTTATAAAACTTTAGGGGGAGATTGTTGGGTCTAGAAAGCCCCAATTATATAGAAAGTTTTATAAAGTCCATGTAAAGTCAAATGTGTTGTAATTAGCTTTGTAAGTATTTTGGGCTTTGGGAGTTTAAAGGGAGTTAAATGGGCTTGGGCCCATGTCTTGTATTTTGGACACTATAAATAGGTGTCTTGGGCTTACATTGTCATTTGAGACTTTGAGAGTCATTTAAGAGATCAGTATACTTTGAGAGAGTCGTATACATTCAATTCTCCCTCCATTGTATTGTAAAGCATATGAATAGAGATCATTCAACAAATTGTTCTTCTTGCCTATTTCTATTCAATCTTTATGGAGTATTCTTGATTGTTTCTTCAATTATGGGACTTACAGATACCTTATATCGATATGCTTGGTTTTTTAGTGTTGCACAGGGTTGGCAGAGATAGCAATAGCACTTTTGGAATCACAGAAGATGGGTATTTTGAACAGAATGTGGCCGTAGTCTTTTAGCTGAGTCTTCATCCATAGAACCTGAGAACAACAGCTAGCGGCAGCAACGTATTCAGCTTCTGCAGTGGATGTGGAGACACAATTCTGCTTCTTGGAGGTCCAACTGACTAGTTTACCACCTAGGAATTGACAACTCCCAGAGGTACTCTTTCTGTCGAGCATGCATCCTCCATAGTCTGAATCTGTATAAGCTTTAAGACTAAAACCAGAGTTCTGTGGATACCAGAGACCAAGATTGTTGGTCCCCTTCAGGTATCTAAAGATTCTTTTTACAGCATCATAATGTGATTTCTTTGGATTAGCTTGATAACGTGCACAAAGACATGTGGCATGCATAATGTCAGGTCTGCTTGCTGTTAAGTATAACAGAGATCCAATGATGCCTCTGTAGAGAGTACATTGGATCTAAGAATAACTTATTTCCAGTGGCCATTGGAGTCTTCATTGCAGAGGTATCAGAGAGATTATATTTTAAAAGTATGTCAGAGACATATTTGGCTTGATTTATAAAAATTCCCTCTGAAGATTGTTTGACTTGAAGTCCGAGGAAGAATGTTAATTCTCCCATCATACTCATTTCAAACTCACTCTGCATGAGTTTTTCAAAAAATTTGCACATAGATTTGTACAAGCATTATCTCACCCTTTTTATGTTTATAGAATAAGGTAGTATCTGTTGTACCTCTGTTATAGCCATTGACTAGAAGGAAGGTAGAAAGTCGTTCGTACCATGCTCTTGGAGCCTGTTTCAGTCCGTATAGAGCCTTTTCAAGGTAGTATACATGCCTTGGAAACTTTGAGCTTTCAAAACCTGGTGGCTGATTTACGTAAACCTCTTCTTGGATTTCACCGTTTAGAAAAGCTGATTTTACGTCCATCTGATAGACTTTAAAACCTCTGTGGGCTGCGAAGGCTAAGAATATTCTTATTGCTTCGAGACGTGCGACAGGGGCAAAAGTCTCATCGTAGTCTATGCCTTCTTCTTGTCTATATCCTTTTGCTACTAATCTTGCTTTGTTTCTGACGACCACTCCATCTTCATCCTTCTTGTTTCTGTAGACCCATTTAGTCCCAATGGCCTGTTTCCCTCTTGGCAGAGGTACTAGAGTCCATACTCTGTTACGCTCAAATTGCAGAAGTTCTTCTTGCATGGCGTCTACCTAGTTTGGGTCATCTAGGGCTTCAGAAATCTTCTTTGGTTCTATAACACTAATAAAATTTGTAAAGAAACAAAAATTAGCAGTGGCAGACCTTGTTTTTACTGAGTCGGAAGGTTCTCCAATTATTTGGCTTGGAGGATGGCTTTTTGTCCACTGAGTTGTGCGTGGAAGATGATCATCAATGTCATCAAAACTTTCTTCAGAGGCTTGTTGTGTTTCTTCTTGTGTAGCCTCTGATGTTCTTCGTGCCTTGGTAGTTGATTCTACCATTTGTGGAATGATTGGTACGAGTGGTGGTGGAGTTTGTTCCTCTGAGGATGTATAGTCTTAGTCCTCGATCTCCTCTGTAATTGGTTCTTCTGTGGTTTGTGCAGCTTCTGTGGTCGTTTTTCTTGATGTTTCATCTTCTGCACTTTCTTCTGCTTCGGCAATTGCATCTGTAGTATTTATAGAAGAAGATGAAGCATTATTTGGACCAGTTAGAGTCATACCTGTAGGATTTTGTCCGACAGAGGATGGTTCTTCAGAAACTCTGATGGTTCCGACAGAAGGATCAATGTCATTGTGGAACATCTCCAAAAATAGAAGATTCAAATCTTCTTTTGTTCTTGAGATGTCAGAGGATTTCCCTTTAATTCTGAGTTCTGAACTTATTTGCTCAGAAGTCATTTGGAATGTATCATCAAAAGAAACATTGATGCTTTCTACAATCTTGTGAGACTTTGTAAGGAATGTTCTGTAGGCTTTGGAAGTGGCAGAGTATCCAATGAATTTGCCTTCATCTGCTTTTACATCAAACTTTCCTCTTGAATCTCTGTCGTTTAAGACAAAGCATTTGCATCCGAATACATGGAAAAATTTGATGTTTGGCCGCCTTTTGTTAAGCAATTCGTAAGGCGTCTTGAGGTGTCTTTTGACAATGGTTGATCGATTTTGAGTATAACACGCAGTAGAAATTGCTTCTGCCCAAAAGTTCATTGATAATCCGCATGCTGATATCATAGTTCTTGCGGCTTCCACAAGTGTTCGATTTTTTCTTTCGACAACACCGTTCTGTTGTGGAGTGCGAGCTGCAAAGAAGTTCTGTGATATTCCTTCTGTTGAAAGATAGGCTTCAATGACAGAGTTTTTAAATTCTGTGCCATTGTCACTTCTTAACTTCTGTATTCTGCAATCATAAAGAACTTGGATTCTTTTCATTAGATTTATCAATATATTTGGAACATCTGATTTCTTTCTAACGAATTCAACCCATGTGAAACGTGAATACTCATCAATTAGGACAAGTATGTATTTCTTGCCACCTAGGCTCTGTATGGCAATGGGACCGCAGAGGTCGACATGAAGCATGTACAGAGGTCTAGTGCAAGATACGTCAGTTTTGCCTTTGTGGGAAGCCCTTCTGTGTTTTCCCATTTCACAGGCCGAACACAAATGATCCTTATTGAATTTAACATTTGGCAAACCTTTAACTAGATTGAGTTTTACTAGTTTATCCAAGGTATGAAAGTTTAAGTGACAGAACCTGTTGTGCCATAACCACGCTTCTTCACTTTTGCAGGCTACTAGACAAACTTTGTCCTTGGATTTTGAAGTAAAATTCATTAGGTATAGATCACCTCTTCTTTCAGCTCGCAGAAGTTCCATTCCTGTGTTTTCACTCTGTAGAGAGCAGAAAGTTCTTTTGAATAACACATCGAATTTTGTATCACAGAGTTGACTTACGCTTAGTAGGTTGTGTTTGAGGCCATTCACATATGCAACTTTGTATACAGAGACATTTTCTTTCTGTATCACTCCATAGCCTTTGATGTGTCCCTTCATGTTGTCTCCAAAGGTTACAGATCCACCATCGTGTGTTTCTTTGTATGTGGATAGTAATCTTCTGTTGCCAGTCATGTGCCTTGAGCATCCGGAGTCAAGATACCAAATTGGCACATGTTGCTTCTGTAAGACAATCATAGAGATTTAGGTACCCATATCCATATGGGTCCAATATTGTTAGAATTTTTCAAGTTTGCCTTGGCATTCTTGAAATACATTTTATCTTTTGTAGAAGAATCAGATTGTTTCTCTTTTGGTCCTGACTTTCGAATTTCAGTGGTGAGAAAGCAATCTGGACTTGAGAAGTGTTTATTTAATTTAAACATAAGATCAAAACAATGAAAGTATTGAATATGAGATGTGATTTGTTTGAACTTTTCATTGAATTTTCTGAACTGAGCCACAGAGACATTACACTCTTTCTTTACATTAGATTTCCTATTACAAGAAGATCTATGAATACTAGAATGTTGTTTGCAAAAGTCTTGTTTAGTTCCTGCCTTCTGTGACTCTCTTCTGTGGTGAACATCTTTTTTCACTGTCACAGAGTAAAAATATTTGTTAGCTTCAGGCCATTTTCCCTTTTGTTGCCAAGTGGGATTCTCTTTGATTTTCCTTAAAGGTTTTGAAAATTTTAAGCTTTTTGGATTTTCAGAGGCCTTTTTCAGATTTTCAAGCTCTGTAGAGGTTTTGACTTGTATACACATTTTGAGAAAATCTGGATGGATAGGTATCTCTGTGATTTTCTCTTTTGGAGAAATTGTTCTGTTAAGAACTTCAGAGGAGATTTTGATATCCTCTGTGTCACAGTGAATTATCCCTGATTTGAAATCAGTCTATGAGTCGTCAGAGGATGAATCGTCCTCATATGCAGAGGTTGAGTCATTTCTTTCGATAGAGGCTGGATTTTCTGAGCATGTATCATACGAGCTTTCTTCCTCTGTAGAAAAACTTTCGTAGTTGGCAGAGGTTTCTAATGAGATCTCTTCAGCGAGTTTTTGATTTATAGAAGATGTACAGAAATTTTCTAAAATATTTGATTTCAAAACTTCCAAAATTTCTTTTTCAATAGATTCTTCAAGTTTTTCTTCTGAAAAAATGGGTTTAAACTCAGGAGCTTCTGCTGACAATTTCTTTTCAACATTTATCATACAGACAAAAGCGACCTGTGTTTGAGTCTCTGGTTTACCAAACTTAAAGATACCAATCTGATCTTGTGTTTTTAGATATTTCTTTGGTTTGATTTCTCTTTTGACAGAGGTTGAAGATGATGAATCTGTGTTTTCAAACCACACATTGATCATCTTTGTATGTTTCCTCAAGTGAGGTTCTGCAGAGATTTTAACCCTTTTACTTACAGAGAGTAAGTTTGGAAAGTTTGGTTTGTTAGTTTTTCCTAAAACAAATAGAGAGGACAGAGGTTTTAGTCGTTTATTTTCAACTCCTAAGGTAATGTCACTGTACCCTATACCTCGTCTTGCTATTTGAGTGTTTACCTTTTCATACACCTTCTGTGCATCTTTATAGTTTTTAATTAAAACTTCTCTTCTTAAAAGATCTTGCCAAAGTACCTATCTTTCCTTTTGAAAGTATTCTTTGAGAAGCTCTTATGTCTGTAGTTTCACTTCTTGAAACTGAAAGTTCTTTTGTTTTGATTTTTAAAGCATAGGTTAAATCAGAAATTTGCCTTTTTAAAGGATCTATATTTTTGCTCCAATATTTTTCGACTTTTCCTTTTTCTTCAAAGATTTTGGCTTTTTCTTGAGTGAGAAGCCTTACTTCTCTCTCATTAAAGGTCAGCTTTTTCTGAATGCTTTCAATTATATCTTTCAGTTCAATGTTAAGTTTAAATAAATCACCATCTACAGAATTAGTACTTGAGATAGAGTTTGAAATGGATACCTCATTGTCAGTGCCGGAGTCAACTTCTGCCATGCCACAGAACAGGGCATTTGTGAGAAATTCATCGTCAGAGGTAGAGTCTGACTCGAAGTCTTCTTTGCTTGCCTCAGAATGCCCTTTGTTCGCCATTAGGGATTTTTGTGCGTAATACTCGGCCTTCTTTTTGTAAAAAGCTGAGTCCTTCTGTGGGCGATTTGGTCTACTTCTGCATTCTTTTGCGAAATGACCTGGCTTGCCGCAGTTGAAACAACCTTGGGAGATGTTTCCAGTTCGGTCGTCGGACTTCTGTAGGTCTCCACCTTTCTCTGTTCGGCATTCGTTTGCGTAATGACCGGGTTTACCACATTTGTAGCATTCTTGTGTGTGGCCTATCTTGTCATCTGATCTATGTCGATCATTTCCTCTGTAGATTCTGTCGCTCGACCTCTGTAGGTCATCATTTCTGTAGTCTGACCTCTGTCGGTCACTTGATTCTTCTCTTCTTCCATCATCTCTTCTACCCGAAATCCTTTGGTTATTTCTAAACTCTCTTGTAAATAGAGCCATTGATTTAGCTAATGACGCAAGAGTTATCTCTTCCTCTATCAACTCGTCTTCTTCGCTATCAACCATTACCATCTTCTTTTTCTCCTTCTTTTTCTCCTCTGTAGATCTCTCATTTCTTGGTCTGTCTGCAGCCTCTGTAGATTTACTAAACAATGCGTATGGCACAGTGGTTAGTGTTTTAGCTTGAGCTATTTGAGGATCTTGTGCAGCAAGTGTTCCATAGAGATCAGAGAGTGTCCAGGAGTCTAGATCTTGATTTGTTTGTAAAGACCTAGACAACTGAAGACACTCATCGTTCAGGCTCTTTAGAAACATGACGTTATTTTCTTCCGTGGTTCTGTGAATACCAGACTTTTTGCATTTGTTTATGAGAGAGTTGAACCGGTCGTATGTTGTTTGCAGAGATTCTGTTGCAGAGACTCTGAAAGCCTGATATTCATTTATGTATTGTGCCCTTCGGTTCTTCTGAGTTTTAGCACCCCCTTCCAACTGTCTTTCTAATTCTTTCCAGAGATAGTGCGCTGTTTCGCATGCATCTAAGGATTGAAAAAGTTCGTTGGGGATTGCCATTATCAATATTCTTTTTGTTTTCTATGCAACTTCATCTTCTGCCTTATCTTCATTTGACCATTCTTCTCTTGGCTTAGGTTTTTTATGTTCAGGGATTTCAGCAGATTCAGCAGTAGCTGGTACACGTGGCATAGTTATCATCGGAACTGGAGGAGGATTGTAAAGGTATTGTTTGAGAGTTTTTTCAGTACCCTCAAAGAAATGAACCATTCTTATCTTCCATTGAGGATACTCATCTCTAAGAAGAGTAGGAGGTTTGGTTAGTGAGCCAGCAGTGAAAGAGTTATTTGTATTTGTCATTTTGAGGAGAGGATTTCAATATGAAGATCCGGAAGGTTTTCTGGGTACGGCTAATATTTAGAAATATTGTGATGAAGAGAGAAAATAATCTATCAAATAAAAGTTGTAAAACGAGGATCATTTGATATTGAAAATCAAGCTAGGCTCTGATACCAATTGTTGGTTCCCGTTTTGCTTTAAACAAGATTATCAGATCTATTAGTTCAGGTTTAAGGTTTGATGCGAAAGCGTATTTAAAGAACTAACAGATAAGTTTGATAGATTTAGAACATCCTATAAATAAACAGTGAACAAAATATTATATCTCAAAGTTTACTGAATATATATCAAGAACAGGTTTATGAACCGTGAGTAAGAAAAAAGCTTTAAAACAGATATGACTCTTAAGGTGAATAAGCTTTTGTGTTCTTAATGTTGTTGTATTGTATATTGTGTGTGTAAGGAAGAACTCAACATGAGTCTTCCTTATATACTACTCTAAAGGGGACCATAAAGCATATGCTACTATTCAAAAGGTACGTATGAATAGTTGAGAGGATGTCGTGAACAGTTGCAAGGATGGCATGAACAGTCAGACGTGCTATATTGCATTTAATGCAGCAGACGTCTAATATGTACTAAGCCCTACTGAGTCCAATCAGAGTTTGACACGTCGACGTTGGACAGGGCATGCTACCATGCAAGTTGATGTACGATCCTTTAACAGTAGCAAGATATTATAAATATCTTCAAGTCTTTGTTTAGGACCGCAAAGGCTCTGTGAAGTGTTACAGAGGTTCTGCGGTTTGGTCCTTCGTAGAGCAGTCTTCTCCTGATTCCGAGTCTTGAGTCTTCTTGGCGAGAGCAATAGAGGTTCTGTAGGAAGCCTCTGTTGCTTCTGTAGCTTCTTGACCTTGATCTCTCGGTAATTTCGGCAGAGCCTCTATGAGAGGCTTTCTTCGCTTAGTCTATTTTTCACTACTTCTAAATACTTCTATGATTTAGGAAGATTGAAGCTAACAAGCTTATACAGATTCAGATTATGGAGGATGCAAGCTCGACAGAAAGAGTACCTCTGGGAGTTGTCAATTCCTAGGTGGTAAACTAGTCAGCTGGACCTCTAAGAAGCAGAACTGCGTATCCACATCTACAGCAGAAGCCGAATACGTTGCTGCTGCTAGTTGTTGCTCCTAGGTTTTGTGGATGAAAACTCAGCTTAAGGACTATGGCCACGTCATATTCAAGATTCCCATCTTCTGTGACTCAAAGAGCGCCATAGCCATCTCTGCCAATCCAGTACAGCACATAAAAACAAAGCATATCTATATCCGTTACCACTTTCTGAAACACCATGTTGAATATGAGACAATCGAAATGCACTTCGTGTCTACAGAGTACCAGCTTGCAGACTTATTCACCAAGTCACTAGATGAGAAAAGATTTCTTTTCTTGGTGGGTATGTTGGGAATGATAAACCTGAGTTAAAACCTCTGTAAGTATAACTTAAATCTTTTGTAAATATGTTTATACATGTTTCTGTTGTTTTATTTATTTTATTTTTATTTCTATATGTAAATTCTCAATCACCGAATGTTATGCACAAAAAAAACAAAGCTTCTGTAGGATTGCTCAGAACCTCTGAGAAACCTAATCTATGCCCTAAGCATTACTTATCAAATTTTGACCCAAGCATAGATCAAGGGGGAGCAGAAGGAGACCTTGAAATGATCTACAGAAGTTGATCATTCAAGGGGGAGCCAAAGAGGAGAAGTGATCACTCATGATTCACAAAAATCAGGTATTATGCCGAGCAAGAGAGAGCCAAAAGATAAGTATCTCGAAACAAATCCTTTTTGAAAATAGTTTTCTAGGACGAACATTTCTAAATATGTCCTAGAAACATTGTTTAAAATATACCAAACAAGTTTTGATCAAAAAGATTGACGAGACTTCTGTTATGAGATTTTTAGTGTAATAACAGAGCTTCTATATGCAGAATCCTCTATAAACTACAAATCTCATACAAGAACTCTACCGATCAAACTCAAATGTTCTCTTTAAGGATTTACTCGAACAAAAGGTTACAGAAGAAGGTCTTTTGGAACGAAGAGCTCATTCCATAAAAAAGTCTCTATCGACCAATCTAGACACTCATAAAGGAGCTTCACGCACAAAAACTTTTCCAGAACAGTTTTCTAGGACAAAAATTTCCAAAAAGGTCCTAAAAACATTGTCAAAAACAATTAAAAACTTGGATGATCAAAATGTATTATAAACTTTTAGTTATGAGAAATTCCACCTCATAGAGCTTCTGCTAGCTCTGACAGAGCTCCAAAACCTCTGTGAATGCAATTTCTTCTCTAAAATCTATGGATCCTCTCCAATGCTTTTCAAAAGTTTTTGGTAAAGGTGCAAGCAACAGAGGATACAAAGAGAATTTCAAACAACAGAGCTCTATCTCAACAGAGCTTTTGTCATTTTCAAAATTGGGAAACTCTGTAACAGTAACGACTATTTTTACTAAGTAAAAATCATGTGGAGGTAAAAAGCCCACGCGCGTAGCATTAATGGGCCGCACACGAAGTCCTGTCATACTCTGACACTGCTGACGTGTCTCATTTTCATTGGGCGTACATGGCACACGTTCTTCTGGAAAGTTGAACCAGCCGTTTACACTCGAGTACGGATTCCAAATTTTATTCACTTCCATATATTTACCTCTTCAGAATTCTAACCGTTACCCTTCACTATAAAACCCAAGTTACCATTCCTCATAAACCTTTACGAACTCTCATCTTCTTCTCCGATGAACCTTGCAAAACCTGCAACTTACCTATTTTTCATTCTCCTTCTTCAAGATAAACAACAATGGCATCATCCTCCAACAATCCTGAAGACTCCTCTGTTCAAGAAAACTCACCTGCTCAATCTGAGCATTCCCAAAACCCAAATATAGCCGCAGACCTGGAAAACGATAACTCCGGCGATGAAGCTAATTTCTCTCCAACCACACACGAGAAAAACTTCATCGCAAATGAACACTTTGAAAGTGTTATTCCTCTCAAACCCAACAACCATTATCGTTTTCCTTCAAGAACCACTTTTGGGGAATCTCATGCCATTCTCCTTCACATTTTGGAGAAACGTTACCTCTTCCCCCTGTTGACAAAAACCGTCAACAAAATACCAGCAAGATATCTAAACCAATTTTGGCAAAGCAGCAGATATGACGCAGCGGACCGACAGATCAAGGGCTACATTTCTAAACCTGATAAAACCCAACACATGGAACTCAAGTTCAATAGAACGATGTTCTCACTTGAGTTCAGTCTTCCAACCAGAGGTCTGCTAGGTATAAAGAATTATGCTGAAGTACCTACAGACGAAGAACTCTGTAGATTTGTTGAAATGTTAGGGTACAACACAACCCTAAGAAAAAGGAACGACTTCAGAAGAGGTCGATTACCCCCTTTGTGGAATACCCTCTTCTTAATTCTAAACAGATGCCTCACTGGAAAAATCAGTAGTCCAGATCAAACCTCCCATCTGATTCTATCCATAATGTACGGGGTATATTATGATCTGCCTTTGGACTACTCGACCTTGATGATGCAATAAATGATAAATACCATTGACAGAAAAATATCCACCCAGAAAGCTAAAGAACGCTCAAAACCATCTCTACCTCCTCTGCAGTATCAACGAATTCTTGGAGTACTTCTGGAGCCCCTACTCCTTCTAGAAAAATGGTCTTTAGAAGGTCCAACTGCCAAAATATATGCCATGACAAAAAACGTTCCAACTGAGCACGTCGATGGATATCCTTTCTACAGACCTCTGCCATCAAGACTTCTGGGATATGCTACATATGAAACCCTAAGGTTAGCTTACATATGCGATCATAGGACTCCAGAACCGAGCCATATGACACCCCCGCGTTTAGGTGTGCCTTTAGAAACTAGGGTAGTTGAAAGAATGACAGATGAAGAATGGGCTAAATGTACCTCGTGTTCCTAGCACAGACGACACACCAGAAATACCAGAACACACGAAACCAAAGACCCAGGATAATTGGTCTGATCCTGATTGGGCTAAATACGAAGTTGCTCAGAAAACTAAGAGAATTCTGATTATGGCCATTCCAAATGACCTTTTCCAGTCCTTGGATGCATGTGAATCTGCATATGATCTATGGAAAGAACTGGAAAAACAACTAGAAGGAGGAGCCAAAACCCATAAAAACCGCAGAGCTCAATACATAAATGAATACTATGCCTTTAAATCTATGCCAACCGAATATCTGCAAACTACGTATGATAGGTTCAACTGTTAGTCCCGAAGGGCTATACAAGTTTGTAGAAGGGGGGGGGGGTGAATACAAACACTAAGATTTTACTTTTCTAAATTGTTTATTGATAAATCATTAACAATTTACAGCTTGTTGCGGAAACTAGATTAAGGATAAACCTAAATCTAAACAAGTTGGAACACTAAGTTTCTTGCACTAAGAAGGAGAATGAAATTACTAACAATAACCTATCTCAAGATAAGAAGGATGAACTTGTCCAGAGTTAGCAAGTTACTTCAAAAAGAAGTGAGTTCATCTTCTTATATACTGCATGGCAGTATACACTTTACACGTGGCAGCAGCTCATTGGTTGTATGTCATTGACCTTTGTTGACAACCTTAGTAGCCGCATGTTTGAACAGTGTAGTATCATAGCGGTTGTACGATTTCAAACAGTAAGGAGGTTCTTTTTCTGACATATCGTACGGAGACGTGCAAGAGTGGTTAAGACAAAGTACTTTGTACAGAGGACTTCATGATCAGCTTTTCGTTGATTCAACGATCTATCATTCTATATCAGCGAATGATAGAGTTCAGCGATAGCTGAAGTCTTGTACTTGATACTTCACGTTGAGTGGACAAATCTGAGTCTTCGCTGATCCGCATCAGTTCATTAGGAGACTTGTCGCTGGTTCTTGAGCTTGATCTTCGACTTCAACGTAGAACCTATGTTGACGTGAAACTTGTCTTCAGAGATCATAAGTAAACAACTAACTTATCAGCGATCACCATAAATACTGAACAGACTCAGAGCATTATGGTGAACAGTGTTCGCTGAATGTTTAATCTAAAGAGCGAGAGTTCCTATCAGCGGTACTGTAAGATCTTAGTACTTATCAGCGATAGTGAAACTCTGAAACATATTGTTTACTTACAATTTTCACTAAGTATATAAGAGAGGGTCATTATCAAATCACTGAGGGTTTGGATCAACATAAGGAAACAAAGAAAATTGCTATTTAATGAAAACATAAGGATAAAAAGAACTCATAAAATATTTGTCCCTTTTACTGTTTTCTGGGATCTTTTCTGTACTGATGGAGTAAAGTACGTTCACTAAAATTTTTCTTTAAACTTTGTAAAGATTACAGATGGAAGTGGAAAAATTACAAGTACAGCTAATACAATTACAAGTACAAAAGATGTAGACAGATAGGATAGAAAGAATTATAAGGCGATCCTATCTGTCAAAAGGTTCTTCCTTGATGAGAAGTTCATCGAGGGTCTTTGATGTGGGAATCATCCAGTCAGGGACAACTACTCCTTGATTCTTTTTGTTCAGAGCTTCTTCAAAAATCAAGGGCTTCAGGTGTCTAGCTTTAATGTCGCGTCTGACTTCACACCAGTATATGAGATATCTAAGTTGTTCGATGGGAGTGATTGGAAGCTCAGAGATGCGTTGAAAGTGATGGTTTCCTTCGTAGTCTAGAAAGAATATACCATAAGGATCACTTACAACTGTGCCAGGAATGAAAGTTACTCCAGGTGGTAGGGAGGTGTCAAGCGCTGAGAGATCAGCATCAGGGCCAAGAACTTCAGCACGAGAGAAACCAATACCTGTTTCATTCCGTATAGGAGGACCTGAGTCTGAGACTTTCTTTTCCTCTGCAGAGACTCTTCTTTGTTGAGGAGGAAGAAGAGTAGAAGGAGGAATATCCACAGCAGAAGAAACCAGGTCGATCTGTTTGTTTAAGATCTTCTCGACATGGCTTATTTCACTTCCAACCATTCAGAGAGACCAAACTTTTCTAAAGATGCAGCATAGAAAGTTTGTTTGGTTTTGTCTTCTCTGTAGACATCAACTTCAACAACAGGAACGTCTGCGTACAGTCTTCCTATGATGTTTACTTTGATGATTTTGGATGGTCGAGATCGATAGTTCAACATTTCTTTACACCATTCCAATGTCGTATCAGAGACTTTAGTCTTTTCTTCAACGATCATTTGAGCATCATCCCATAGCTGACGTTGGACGTCAATGGGAGCTCTTTTCAGCTTGGGGTCTTTCACTGATTTTTGGACAAGCTGGATGGCGAGTTCTCTGTCTTTTTCTTCAGTTTCCCTTCTTTCAGCGATTAGGCGTTCAGCTCTGAGGTGATCCTTGTATTCCCTTTTTGAAAGTTTGAACTTTGTAGGAATGGAAGGAAGTTGATCACGCCTCAGAATGATTCGCTGATCTTCTAACTTCTTTATCATCTCATATTTTCTTCTCTGATTCTCTTCACTTAGCTTTTGAGGAGCCAAGGAAGGTCTGTTTTTGTGAGATAGCATATGTTCTTCAGGTTCATCAGTCTCAGAGATCAAATCTAAGACCGGGATTATTTCTTTAGCGTTGGGAGCTGGGATTATTGTTGGTGAAGTCGCAGCTGTAGGAACTTCAGCGATATCCTCAAACAGGGGAGAGGACTAGCTGAAACACAGTGATCTTACAAGTAAGAACATTGGGTAGAACAGAGATAGATAAAGAATGGGATAAAGTGTATGGAGGTTTGTGGAGTGTAGAACTGATAGTGTATGGAGATGAGGGATGTAGTGTAAGGAAGATTAGTGTACCTGACAAACCGGCTTTTTAAGCAAGATCGTCAGATTTTCATCGTCTTCAGCGACACTTTTTCCTTTGCTCTTGTCAGCTTCAGACGTTGATGGATTTGTCTTTGTCCGCTCCCCTTTAAGAGCTTTAGTTCTCTGAGAAGGTTTGACGATAAAAGAGTCATCATCATCATCATCTTCATCATCATCATTCTTTGGAGAAGAGGATGGTTCATCATCAGACAAGTCGATGGCTTCTTCATCTTCAGCTTCAGACTCAGATTCTTCAGGTTCTTCTTCGAGTTGCTCCCCCTCAGATACAGAGGTAAGCTTCTCGGTTCCCTCATGGTGTTCATCTCCCTGAGGTCCAGCGGCTGCTTCTTCAACACCTTCTTCAGTAAAGGTGAGGTCTTCAGTCTTCTCTCCCCTGATAGATTCATCATGGGAAAGGTCTTCAGCGCTCTTCTGCCCCCCTTTTTCATGATGAGTGGGGGCGGAATGTGATGATTCAACAGCTTGTGTTGGTTCCCTGTCTTCTTAGCCAGGGATCCCCACACAGATTTCAATCGCTGATAATCTGTTTTCTAGACCAGAAATACCAGGATTGATCTTCACGAGTTCAGCACGATCCGCCGGAGTAAAAGATGAAGGTTCAGGGGCAGGTGCAGGGGCAGGTGCAGGGGCGGTCGTGTTGGTCAGGATCTGCTGCAACAATGTCTTCATAGAAGGGACATCATTCTTCATCGTATTGACGTCGGTCTTCACAGAACTCATGTCAGTCTTTACTGAACTGACATCAGTCTTTACAGCAGACATATCACCTTCGAGTTTGCCAACCGATGTCTTCAGCGTTGTGACCTCGATGGACATGGTGTCAACTGATTTTTTTATGTCGAGGTAGTCTGTGTAGATGTCAGAGAGAACTTTGGCAAAGTCGGTGAGTGATTTATCAACCTTCTCCAAGTCAGCTTTGGAGGCATTCTTTTCGACCACAGTTGTCAGCTTTGTAAGATTCTCTCCAGCGTTTGTTACAGCTGAAGAGTTGTTGGAAAGAGTGGTTGTGAGACCTGTCAGCTTCATCTCTATAGTCTTCAGAGAAGCGTTGATGTCTCCCAAATTAGGACCTGTAACATATAAGAACTTGTGAACAGAGGAAAGCTCAGAAGTTTGGGGTTCAGTTACAGTGTTTAGGGGTTGGTGTATACCTGCGGGAGGATTGGTGAATTCATCGAAATCTCGGTGTCCTGAAAAAAGTTCCATGTCATCAGCTAAAGTGCGTGGATGCATGGTCATCTCTACAGGTCCTACGCCCATCATTCCCTGAGTGTCAGCATTAGTTTCTGGAGGAATGACAGGTGCTTCAGCGATAACTAGAGTAGAGTCCAATTGAATAGAGGGAGAAGCAACGGTTAAGAATGGAGGTTGGGTGCGGAGTTCAGCGTTGGATTCGCTGAGAATCACTTCATCAGTCTTTTGAGAGATTGAAGGAGGTTGGGTAGTTTCCAAGTTTGTAACCTCAACGTTTAGAGACGCTGAGGTTGGGATATAATGGGTGGCTTGTTCAGCTGTGGTAGAGCGTACCACTGAACGTTCCTTCAGCTCTTTGAGATGAGATGAGGAGTCTTCAGGAAGAGAATGCTGGGGTTGCTCCTTGGTTTTCTTAGTTCTTTTGGAACTAAGTTGGATGGAGGAGTGTTTCCTTTTAAGAGAAGGAATGGAGGTTGCAGTCTGGGTATCAGCGGTGGGTTTGTCCGCTGAAGGAGCTAAAGAAGTAGAAGAAGTAGATTTGCGAAGAGTTAAAAGTGTAGAAAGACGTACCTCATTCGCCACTGTCTTGAAGTCGAGAACCTTAGGGCCAACCTGAGAGAGTTTCAGGTCACCCTCTTTTGGGTAGCTGTCCTTCAGGCCTGTTTGGAATACGGCGCTGATGAATCGAGGATAAGGAACCCATAGAGATCTGTCAGCGACGGAGTTCACTCTGAGTACCAGGTCATCATAGATAATCGATGCCCAGTCTATATGTAGACCTTTCAGCAATGCATATCCCATTGCTTGCTGAGGCTGAGCGGCTTGGTCAGAGGAGCCGGTTTTGGCAGTCATGCAGCTGATTAAGTGAGCGAAGATGAAATTCATCTCGCTGGGCATTTTGGACTTCTTGATGAGGGTCAGCTTCTTCTCGGGCTTCATGTCCCTCCCAGTTTCCCATACATAGCCCATTGCATTGAAAGAATGCAGTGATGGCTTCCCTGTCTGAGTTTTTCTTGTGGTCAGGGAGGGGAACAAAGGGTTTTTCTTTGGTTGCCAAGGGAAGGTTCAGGGCTTTGCGAATAATGGTAGGTGTGATCTTCATAGTGCAGCATAGAAAGTTTGTTTGGTTTTGTCTTCTCTGTAGACATCAACTTCAACAACAGGAACGTCTGCGTACAGTCTTCCTATGATGTTTACTTTGATGATTTTGGATGGTCGAGATCGATAGTTCAACATTTCTTTACACCATTCCAATGTCGTATCAGAGACTTTAGTCTTTTCTTCAACGATCATTTGAGCATCATCCCATAGCTGACGTTGGACGTCAATGGGAGCTCTTTTCAGCTTGGGGTCTTTCACTGATTTTTGGACAAGCTGGATGGCGAGTTCTCTGTCTTTTTCTTCAGTTTCCCTTCTTTCAGCGATTAGGCGTTCAGCTCTGAGGTGATCCTTGTATTCCCTTTTTGAAAGTTTGAACTTTGTAGGAATGGAAGGAAGTTGATCACGCCTCAGAATGATTCGCTGATCTTCTAACTTCTTTATCATCTCATATTTTCTTCTCTGATTCTCTTCACTTAGCTTTTGAGGAGCCAAGGAAGGTCTGTTTTTGTGAGATAGCATATGTTCTTCAGGTTCATCAGTCTCAGAGATCAAATCTAAGACCGGGATTATTTCTTTAGCGTTGGGAGCTGGGATTATTGTTGGTGAAGTCGCAGCTGTAGGAACTTCAGCGATATCCTCAAACAGGGGAGAGGACTAGCTGAAACACAGTGATCTTACAAGTAAGAACATTGGGTAGAACAGAGATAGATAAAGAATGGGATAAAGTGTATGGAGGTTTGTGGAGTGTAGAACTGATAGTGTATGGAGATGAGGGATGTAGTGTAAGGAAGATTAGTGTACCTGACAAACCGGCTTTTTAAGCAAGATCGTCAGATTTTCATCGTCTTCAGCGACACTTTTTCCTTTGCTCTTGTCAGCTTCAGACGTTGATGGATTTGTCTTTGTCCGCTCCCCTTTAAGAGCTTTAGTTCTCTGAGAAGGTTTGACGATAAAAGAGTCATCATCATCATCATCTTCATCATCATCATTCTTTGGAGAAGAGGATGGTTCATCATCAGACAAGTCGATGGCTTCTTCATCTTCAGCTTCAGACTCAGATTCTTCAGGTTCTTCTTCGAGTTGCTCCCCCTCAGATACAGAGGTAAGCTTCTCGGTTCCCTCATGGTGTTCATCTCCCTGAGGTCCAGCGGCTGCTTCTTCAACACCTTCTTCAGTAAAGGTGAGGTCTTCAGTCTTCTCTCCCCTGATAGATTCATCATGGGAAAGGTCTTCAGCGCTCTTCTGCCCCCCTTTTTCATGATGAGTGGGGGCGGAATGTGATGATTCAACAGCTTGTGTTGGTTCCCTGTCTTCTTAGCCAGGGATCCCCACACAGATTTCAATCGCTGATAATCTGTTTTCTAGACCAGAAATACCAGGATTGATCTTCACGAGTTCAGCACGATCCGCCGGAGTAAAAGATGAAGGTTCAGGGGCAGGTGCAGGGGCAGGTGCAGGGGCGGTCGTGTTGGTCAGGATCTGCTGCAACAATGTCTTCATAGAAGGGACATCATTCTTCATCGTATTGACGTCGGTCTTCACATAACTCATGTCAGTCTTTACTGAACTGACATCAGTCTTTACAGCAGACATATCACCTTCGAGTTTGCCAACCGATGTCTTCAGCGTTGTGACCTCGCTGGACATGGTGTCAACTGATTTTTTTATGTCGAGGTAGTCTGTGTAGATGTCAGAGAGAACTTTGGCAAAGTCGGTGAGTGATTTATCAACCTTCTCCAAGTCAGCTTTGGAGGCATTCTTTTCGACCACAGTTGTCAGCTTTGTAAGATTCTCTCCAGCGTTTGTTACAGCTGAAGAGTTGTTGGAAAGAGTGGTTGTGAGACCTGTCAGCTTCATCTCTATAGTCTTCAGAGAAGCGTTGATGTCTCCCAAATTAGGACCTGTAACATATAAGAACTTGTGAACAGAGGAAAGCTCAGAAGTTTGGGGTTCAGTTACAGTGTTTAGGGGTTGGTGTATACCTGCGGGAGGATTGGTGAATTCATCGAAATCTCGGTGTCCTGAAAAAAGTTCCATGTCATCAGCTAAAGTGCGTGGATGCATGGTCATCTCTACAGGTCCTACGCCCATCATTCCCTGAGTGTCAGCATTAGTTTCTGGAGGAATGACAGGTGCTTCAGCGATAACTAGAGTAGAGTCCAATTGAATAGAGGGAGAAGCAACGGTTAAGAATGGAGGTTGGGTGCGGAGTTCAGCGTTGGATTCGCTGAGAATCACTTCATCAGTCTTTTGAGAGATTGAAGGAGGTTGGGTAGTTTCCAAGTTTGTAACCTCAACGTTTAGAGACGCTGAGGTTGGGATATAATGGGTGGCTTGTTCAGCTGTGGTAGAGCGTACCACTGAACGTTCCTTCAGCTCTTTGAGATGAGATGAGGAGTCTTCAGGAAGAGAATGCTGGGGTTGCTCCTTGGTTTTCTTAGTTCTTTTGGAACTAAGTTGGATGGAGGAGTGTTTCCTTTTAAGAGAAGGAATGGAGGTTGCAGTCTGGGTATCAGCGGTGGGTTTGTCCGCTGAAGGAGCTAAAGAAGTAGAAGAAGTAGATTTGCGAAGAGTTAAAAGTGTAGAAAGACGTACCTCATTCGCCACTGTCTTGAAGTCGAGAACCTTAGGGCCAACCTGAGAGAGTTTCAGGTCACCCTCTTTTGGGTAGCTGTCCTTCAGGCCTGTTTGGAATACGGCGCTGATGAATCGAGGATAAGGAACCCATAGAGATCTGTCAGCGACGGAGTTCACTCTGAGTACCAGGTCATCATAGATAATCGATGCCCAGTCTATATGTAGACCTTTCAGCAATGCATATCCCATTGCTTGCTGAGGCTGAGCGGCTTGGTCAGAGGAGCCGGTTTTGGCAGTCATGCAGCTGATTAAGTGAGCGAAGATGAAATTCATCTCGCTGGGCATTTTGGACTTCTTGATGAGGGTCAGCTTCTTCTCGGGCTTCATGTCCCTCCCAGTTTCCCATACATAGCCCATTGCATTGAAAGAATGCAGTGATGGCTTCCCTGTCTGAGTTTTTCTTGTGGTCAGGGAGGGGAACAAAGGGTTTTTCTTTGGTTGCCAAGGGAAGGTTCAGGGCTTTGCGAATAATGGTAGGTGTGATCTTCATAGTGCCATATTCAATATCGCAGAGGATGCAGTCAATTGTTTTTGAGGGGTCTTTGGTTGATGGTAGCTGAGAGTGTCTGGCAGAGTACCAGAATTGGGATAGCAAAAGCTGATGTGTAGGAGGTGTTATGGTCAGGGCTGTGGAGATGCAACAATTCTTCAGGAAGTTCACAGCATCATCTAGATGTGTGACTTGCTTTCGAGGAGGAAACTCGAGAAGCGCATAGAGGTACTTGGCTTGTTCCAATCCAGTTTGTCAAGAGAGAACTTGACCTGAGGAGCCTTGAGGATGTCCAGTTCCTCAGCAGTATTATCAGCAGCAGTGTTCTCAGCGATGGTGTTCTTGGAAATGTCAGAAGATGCCATTTTCTGTAAATTATCAGTTCAACCAAAGATTAACAAATAAGATTAATCTTAATGTGGAAAGATGTTCCAATAAGATGGTTCGAATTTTGTCCATTTCATTCAGACAAAAATGTCTTAATGAAGATTAGGGTTTTTCTTGTTTTTGAAAAACGAAATGCAAACCCAAAGAAAATCTTGTATTCCAGTTTCTTTTGAGAATTGGGATTATGGAAAAACAAATAAAGAACAAGTTTAAGATTTTGCGTTTTAAACTTGAAGAACAACCACGAAAGGTTGTGTTCATAAAACCATGAAAGAAATGATTTCATTTTAAAAAGTTCTTTTGTTTGATCTTGGGAAAACGAAGAGAAGATCATTAACAAGTTTGAAGAAACAGGTAAAATAAAAGAATTATTAACCTGGTTCGTTGAAGAAGATGAAGTTCTTAAGTTCTTAAAAAAAACTTGAGAGCACAAATGCAACAGTAAATTCTCTTTCTTGCATGGAGAAGAAGTCCGCATAAAAGAAAACTATAAACCCAGAATGAGTTTATATAGAGATTAGAGAGAGAAAATCTTGAGCGGGAAAAGATTTTCATCATGACATAGACACCTGTTTGCATTTGATTGGAAGGTAAACGAAACGTGCAAACGTGTGTCAGAAAGATGAACGTGCCAGGGCTTATCCGTTGTAATGACGTCACAACTGTCCTTTCATATTCTTGGATGTCTCTGAGGTTTTGAAAACTCAGGGACACTTTTGAAAACATGAAGCACTGAATAGAAATATCAGTGTTGGTTTTAGAAATTTCAGCGATGCAATTTATTTTGAAATCTTGCATTTACATGCGATTGGCAGAGAGAGAAAAACATACCTTTGTAGGTTCCCAGATTCACGTTGTATCACATTAATGGTAGTAATATAGACAACGGAAGCATTTAAATATAAAGCCATTGAGGTGAGTGATTGTGTAAATGATATTGTAATAGTGAGAATCAATTATAGAACAGGATAATGATAACAAGATAAAATAAGAAACGCTGCTCGTATATTGATAATGGATAACACCAAGAACAAGATCAATGGTGTATCCTGAAATCTCACAGGGAACAATATCGTACGGAGGTAGTGCTCGGAATTGATGCAGTGTGTGCTTAAACAATTGTGGAAAACTATTCTTCCCAAAGCATACAATTGTTTGTTCCACTACCTCTATATTTATAGTCCTGATAAAGTGAAGACAGTGTACTATCGTACCCTAGAATGACACGTGGAAAGTGTGTCTCCTAATTTTAGGGTATACGTGGAAAGTATGGACACTTATTTAACACTTGGGATTTCTTACGAGACTTAGGCATCACAGAGGTCTTCACTACAACAGAGCTCATAGACCAGAGCTATGTTGGTCTTCGATTGTGAACAGTTCTTCTGTTGATCTTCTGACAGAGCTATGTTGAGCTCTATTAGTTCCACCAGAACTCTGTTGAGTTTTGTTGATCTTCTTGAAGCTTTTTCTTCTAAGTCTTCTGCTGCATCTCTGATGGTCTTCTGACTTGATAATATTTTCAATACTTTTATATTACAGATACTTGGGGCTAACAATCTCCCCCTGAGTATTGAAAATAATTTTTTTTTGAAACAGAGATGTAAACAAAAAGAACAGAGAATATTTACCTCTGTTAGCCTTTGTACTATTCTTATAAGATATTACAGTGCATGGTAAGAAGTAGTACATTTATGCATAGTTATCTCCCCTAAGAATTCTGTCGAATCTTCTGATTAGAGTACGGAAGTCCAGCATTAGATCAATCTGGTCGATTAAGAGTTTCTGCTGTTCTTCTGGACACTTACTTCTTGGGAGATTTTGGATTATGTTCTTGAGGTATACTAGCGACTCACTCGAGTACTTGTGGGCTTCAGCTGCTCTGATGGCCTTCTTTGTGCCCTTCTGTCGGCAGACAAAGACTGGAGGATCTTCTACTACGGTTTTAGTTCTGTTATGGCCATAACCCTTAAGGTTTTCATTTGGTGGTGCAATCGCTAGTTTCTCTACTTCAAACTCTATGCCTAGCTGATAATCAATCTGTATTCTGAGATTGATGTGCTCTTGCATAGCGAATCTGACTTCTGGTAGCGCAGTTTTGGCCGGCGTGTATCTTTCTGAGAAGTTCAAGCAATATGCGTGAAGTAAGATCAGGTCATATGGGTTCAGAAGGACGAGATCATTGTCAATGAAGATTTCATTTCTGCCTTCTGTTGATTCCACAGTATACTTATGGTATGTGACTCTGTCAGATTGAAACTTCTTATGCTTGATGTCCAGAATTCTGCGGATACCGAAGTTTATATTGATGGCTCTGTTCTGATTTGACTTGGTTTGGATGAACTTTAGCCTTGCATCAGAAATGGTGTTTATTCTGATTGGGTTAAGGTATGGGTTAATGGGTACGGCATTTACAGGGATGATGTCTTTGTCAGCATATAGAAATGCAAATACCGTTTCTAAGGCAGGTTTTTCGGTATGAAAGGTAGAGGTTTCTGGGTTCTGTTCTGTTACCATTGTGTTTGGGTCATCATGGATTTCTGCCATAAGAGTGTCGATGTGATCAGATTTCTGAGTGACTTGAGGTTGGTCTTGACTTGTTTGTCCTTCAGCAGAGGATGGTTCTGTCCTCTCTGGTTCTTTTCTTGGAGATGTAGGAGGGGTATCCACGTAGATGATCTCTGGTGGTTCTTGTGTTGACGCTTCTGTTGGTTTGATAACTCTGTCCTTGAACATGTAGTCAAATGCCACCACCGTCATTTCTGGCGTGTGTTCATCTGTTATCCCCTTTTCTTCTCCTGTAGCCTTTGCCTCGGTTGCTTCTGTGATTTTCCCTTTACCCTCGGCTTCTTTCTCTTTCTCTGCCTCTTTCTCCTTCTCTTTCTCCTCTTTATCCTTCTCCCCCCTTTGTTGTTCTGAGGACTCACCCAATTGATCGTCTGATTGACCTTCTTGAGCATCTTCGAAATCATCATCATTGCCAGAATCGTCAATTCGAGCTTTTGGTGAGGGCGGAACAACAAATCTCAGATCAGCTTTGTGTCTCTTGCTTGAAGGTTCATCTGTAGGTGCTTCTTCTGCGGGTCTTTTCGATGTAAAGGTAGCCTGTAAAATAATATTAGTAAAGTTTGAGGCTGCCTTTGTCATTACATCTTCTACCTCTGTTGCAGCACCTCTGATCTCTTCTACTTGAGCCTCAAAGTTGATCTTGTGAGTATCAAGGGACGCTTTCACGTGTTGTTCTGTGGCCTTAGCTTTCATTACAAATTTTGATGAGATCGTCATCATTCGGCTAAGAATTGATTTTCTGAAGTCTCCCATTTGGCCAACTGTCATGGGTAGGTCATTCGGGTTAGGGTTGGAGATGTTGAGTGGAGTAGCAGATGAGGTGGTTGCTTCTTTTATGGATTCCTTAACAGAGTTGGTAATTATCTCTGTCAAGGTTCTGACGTTAGATTCTGAAAGAATAACCGTGGGGATGGGAAGGGTTCTGTTCATCTGCGCTGTGTGGTTCTCTGTTATGAGTCACTTTAGCTCTGCAAGATCTGTCGAAGTCTTTTTAACTTCCTCTGTTCTGACTGATCTTAGGTCGGCTATCTCTGTTGTCAGCTTCGCAATCTCTTCTCCTCTGACCCGTTCACACTCTGTTCTGAGTGCTTCATCCTCGACATATTTTTGAGTTATCTCAGCATGCTTGTTTGAGATGTTCAGCAGTTCTTCCTTGAGAGAAGCATTTTCCTTGCGGATCAGCTCCTCTTTTTGTTCATTGATAAGTTTATACTCGTTCAAAGAGTTGTTGATACTGTTACAGAAGCTTTCGAACTCTGCTCTTGTGACAGTGTCAACGGGGGTCTCCTTGGTTCCAACACATGGATCCAATTCTGCCTCGAGTTCAGAGGCGCCTTCATCAAGAGTTGTGTTGATGTTGGCTCTTGGAGGACTTCCACCTGATCCTTGATATTCCCTTTGAGGGGAAACAACTACAGGTGTTCTGACCAAAGTTTCCTCTTCCAGCTCAGGTTTTGAAGAAGGAAATCTGGTGTGATGAGAAGCATTTGGATCAAGCAATTTCTTCCTTTGTTCTACTATGGTCTCCCATTGTCCCTGAGTCGGACAGATGCTACGTGAGATTACAAAGATCTCTGGTCTATTTTGTGACCTGTCTATATGAGCCACAGAGGCATCATCGTGTGGAGGTGACCTATTGATGTTCTGGGGCGAATGAACATCACTACCAAAGATAGCTTCCCCGGCTTCGTGCGTGTCAGAGGCATGAAGAGGTGCCTCTGATGGCATAGGCTGGTTGGGGTTCGAGGTGTGCACCTCTGTTTCAATAATCCTTTGGTCTTGATCACCAGGATTAGATTGTGTGGAAGCACTGGGATTTTGGTTAAGGATACCCTCAGATGTGCTCTGTTGAGCATCTTTTTCTATTCTCACATTTTCCTCGGCTCCTATGGCTGTAGAACTCTCAGGATTCTCTCTGATGTTTTCCTCTCGCTCACCACTATCAGAAGAGATTGTTTCTACCTCTGGTGTTTCCTGTACTTCCTCATGGACATCCTCTCTAGGAGATGCTCTGTCCTCTACTTCCTCTCTTCTAGAGGAAGACCCCACATCGGGTACTCTTGCCTCTTGTCTGTTAACTTCCTCACCAATCTCCTCACTCAAGCTCTCCAAGGAAGGCTCAGATCCTAAGTATGCTGGGGTTCTAACCTCAGGTTCTTGAGGTTGAGCAGCACTCTGATAGTTCTGGATAGAGATGTGGTCAGGGGCGATAAGGGCAAGCATTGTACCTGGAATTCTTCTTATGAAGGGGTATTCGCCTGAAATAGTGGGGAGGAATTTAGACATCGTCCAAACAGGTGTGGAGAGACCCTGATGAGTTAGTTCCAGTCTGTCGAAGGCTCTTCTAATCACCAGACTGATGAAGCATGGAAACTTGATCATCTTCAAGAACTTGTGGGATCCAACGACTCATCCTCTTGCGATGGATGAGGTTTTTATATTAACAGCCGTAAGAAGATCGTTGTAGAAAATGCTGGCGTAGTCAAAGTTTCGATTGAAGAACAATCCATACATGATTTGTAGGATTTCCGTTGTGGCTTGGTCTTGACTACCATTTTTGCTGGTAAGGGTTCTGTTTAAGGTGGAGAACATGAAATTACGTTGTGGCTTGGTCTTGACTACCAGATCCTTGTTGTAACCCAGAAACTTCATGAAATCAGGAAGGACAGCTGTTTTTGGTGGTTTCTCATAGGGGTCTATTCCTAGCTGTCGTTTGGTTTTCATTCCGAAGATTCTTCTTAGAGTACTTGCTCTAATGCGGATTGTTCCCGCTCCTCCATTACTTGCGTTGACGCTCCCAACTATCCCGTCTTGTTCTTCGATATATTGGCATGTGGTCCACCATTGTTGTACATAGATCGCAGGAAGATGGTCATCGAATTCTGTTAGGGCTCTAAAGATATCAGAGTTTCTAAAGAAGTCAATGAAGACATGATAAAGGGGTAGATAGAGTCCTGGAGTGGGATCGAATCTGTAGTTGTTGTCAGCAAAGTCGTATGGAAGAACAATGATATCATCAGTGGGTTCTATTCGGCTAGAATCAACAGAGTTTTGGGGTTCCGCCATTGTTGCAGGTTTGGGGTTTTCTTGAAGAATACTGAGTATTTGAATAAAAGAGGGAAAGGTGAAGGGTTTAGGAGGTTTAGAAATGAAATGGGTCAAGGTTATGGATATTTATAATCAGAACTTGTGGCTGGGTAATCGCCGTAGATACTGTAGGCACTCGAGTGTCAGAAGGTGGAGTGGCCTGAATTGTGTATCGTGGGGACAGCTAGTGGTCTGGCTTTCAATTAGAGAGTGCCACATGGATTTGTTCTGACCACTTTTGTGCAAGTAAACCGTCGTGGTTAGAGATGTGTGGGTGACAAGTGGTTGACGCTTAGAAATAACCCGCACCTCTGATGACGTTACTTCTGATGATGTGGAATAAACGACAGAGCTCTGTTGGAGCTTTGCAAGTTTTGCCTCTGACGAGTGACCTTTTTTCTTTCTTTTCAAGTCTCCTTTGGTGCTTCACCTTTACCCAAAATCATTTAAAATTCTGTATCTGATGAGGAAATGGCCAAAGAACGAGAACATAACTTGACTTTAGAAATTTCACAGAGTTCTGGTGAAAGACAACAGAGGCTCTGGTGAAATATCAGAGTTCTGGTAGGCTCTGGTGAAATCTCCTCACTCAAGCTCTCCAAGGAAGGCTCAGATCCTAAGTATGCTGGGGTTCTCACCTCAGGTTCTTGAGGTTGAGCAGCACTCTGATAGTTCTGGATAGAGATGTGGTCAGGGGCGATAAGGGCAAGCATTGTACCTGGAATTCTTCTTATGAAGGGGTATTCGCCTGAAATGGTGGGGAGGAATTTAGACATCGTCCAAACAGGTGTGGAGCGACCCTGATGAGTTAGTTCCAGTCTGTCGAAGGCTCTTCTAATCACCAAACTGATGAAGCATGGAAACTTGATCATCTTCAAGAACTTGTGGGATCCAACGACTCATCCTCTTGCGATGGATGAGGTTTTTATATTAACATCCGTAAGAAGATCGTTGTAGAGAATGATGGCGTAGTCAAAGTTTCGATTGAAGAACAATCCATACATGATTTGTAGGATTTCCGTTGTGGCTTGGTCTTGACTACCAGATTTGCTGGTAAGGGTTCTGTTTAAGGTGGAGAACATGAAATTACGTTGTGGCTTGGTCTTGACTACCAGATCCTTGTTGTAACCCAGAAACTTCATGAAATCAAGAAGGACAGCTGTTTTTGGTGGTTTCTCATAGGGGTCTATTCCTAGCTGTCATTTGGTTTTCATTCCGAAGATTCTTCTTAGAGTACTTGCTCTAATGCGGATTGTTCCCGCTCCTCCATTACATGCGTTGACGCTCCCAACTATCCCGTCTTGTTCTTCGATATATTGGCATGTGGTCCACCATTGTTGTACATAGATCACAGGAAGATGGTCATCGAATTCTGTTAGGGCTCTAAAGATATCAGAGTTTCTAAAGAAGTCAATGAAGACATGATAAAGGGGTAGATAGAGTCCTGGAGTGGGATCGAATCTGTAGTTGTTGTCAGCAAAGTCGTATGGAAGAACAATGATATCATCAGTGGGTTCTATTCGGCTAGAATCAGCAGAGTTTTGGGGTTCCGCCATTGTTGCAGGTTTGGGGTTTTCTTGAAGAATAATGAGGATTTGAATAAAAGAGGGAAAGGTGAAGGGTTTAGGAGGTTTAGAAATGAAATGGGTCAAGGTTATGGATATTTATAATCAGAACTTGTGGCTGGGTAATCGCCGTAGATACTGTAGGCACTCGAGTGTCAGAAGGTGGAGTGGCCTGAATTGTGTATCGTGGGGACAGCTAGTGGTTTGGCTTTCAATTAGAGAGTGCCACGTGGATTTGTTCTGACCACTTTTGTGCAAGTAAACCGTCGCGGTTAGAGATGTGTGGGTGACAAGTGGTTGACGCTTAGAAATAACCCGCACCTCTGATGACGTTACTTCTGATGATGTGGCATAAACGACAGAGCTCTGTTGGAGCTTTGCAAGTTTTGCCTCTGACGAGTGACCTTTTTTCTTTCTTTTCAAGTCTCCTTTGGTGTTTCACCTTTACCCAAAATCATTTAAAATTCTGTATCTGATGAGGAAATGGCCAAAGAACGAGAACAGAACTTGACTTTAGAAATTTCACAGAGTTCTGGTGAAAGACAACAGAGGCTCTGGTGAAATATCAGAGTTCTGGTAGGCTCTGGTGAAATCTCCTCACTCAAGCTCTCCAAGGAAGGCTCAGATCCTAAGTATGCTGGGGTTCTCACCTCAGGTTCTTGAGGTTGAGCAGCACTCTGATAGTTCTGGATAGAGATGTGGTCAGGGGCGATAAGGGCAAGCATTGTACCTGGAATTCTTCTTATGAAGGGGTATTCGCCTGAAATGGTGGGGAGGAATTTATACATCGTCCAAACAGGTGTGGAGCGACCCTGATGAGTTAGTTCCAGTCTGTCGAAGGCTCTTCTAATCACCAGACTGATGAAGCATGGAAACTTGATCATCTTCAAGAACTTGTGGGATCCAACGACTCATCCTCTTGCGATGGATGAGGTTTTTATATTAACAGCCGTAAGAAGATCGTTGTAGAGAATGATGGCGTAGTCAAAGTTTCGATTGAAGAACAATCCATACATGATTTGTAGGATTTCCGTTGTGGCTTGGTCTTGACTACCAGATTTGCTGGTAAGGGTTCTGTTTAAGGTGGAGAACATGAAATTACGTTGTGGCTTGGTCTTGACTACCAGATCCTTGTTGTAACCCAGAAACGTCATGAAATCAAGAAGGACAGCTGTTTTTGGTGGTTTCTCATAGGGGTATATTCCTAGCTGTCGTTTGGTTTTCATTCCGAAGATTCTTCTTAGAGTACTTGCTCTAATGCGGATTGTTCCCGCTCCTCCACTACTTGCGTTGACGCTCCCAACTATCCCGTCTTGTTCTTCGATATATTGGCATGTGGTCCACCATTGTTGTACATAGATCACAGGAAGATGGTCATCGAATTCTGTTAGGGCTCTAAAGATATCAGAGTTTCTAAAGAAGTCAATGAAGACATGATAAAGGGGTAGATAGAGTCCTGGAGTGGGATCGAATCTGTAGTTGTTGTCAGCAAAGTCGTATGGAAGAACAATGATATCATCAGTGGGTTCTATTCGGCTAGAACCAGCAGAGTTTTGGGGTTCCGCCATTGTTGCAGGTTTGGGGTTTTCTTGAAGAATAATGAGGATTTGAATAAAAGAGGGAAAGGTGAAGGGTTTAGGAGGTTTAGAAATGAAATGGGTCAAGGTTATGGATATTTATAATCAGAACTTGTGGCTGGGTAATCGCCGTAGATACTGTAGGCACTCGAGTGTCAGAAGGTGGAGTGGCCTGAATTGTGTATCGTGGGGACAGCTAGTGGTTTGGCTTTCAATTAGAGAGTGCCACGTGGATTTGTTCTGACCACTTTTGTGAAAGTAAACCGTCGCGGTTAGAGATGTGTGGGTGACAAGTGGTTGACGCTTAGAAATAACCCGCACCTCTGATGACGTTACTTCTGATGATGTGGCATAAACGACAGAGCTCTGTTGGAGCTTTGCAAGTTTTGCCTCTGACGAGTGACCTTTTTTCTTTCTTTTCAAGACTCCTTTGGTGTTTCACCTTTACCCAAAATCATTTAAAATTCTGTATCTGATGAGGAAATGGCCAAAGAACGAGAACAGAACTTGACTTTAGAAATTGCACAGAGTTCTGGTGAAAGACAACAGAGGCTCTGGTGAAATATCAGAGTTCTGGTAGGTTCTTGACATTATCAAAAATATTTTCACCAGAACAGGTTTTCCCTTTTTCTTCAAAAAGATTTTTCTTTTCAGAACAGAAAGCGAAGTCATTTTGATTTTAAAAAAAATTGACTCGCTCCCCCTAAAAGCATGCGCAAAACTTTATAAACTCCCCCTTGAAATATGAGCAAAAAAAACTATGTACAAACAGATTCACTAAGCTTGTTGAAAAAGTATGCTTGACAGAGTTCTGGTGAAATACAGAGACTCTGTTGAACTATCCTTCCTAACTTTTGACAGAGCTCTGTTGGAACATCAGAGGCTCTGTTGAATTTGAACAGAGTTAGGAGGACATATTCAGCATACCCAGTTTGCTGATTAAGAAGTTAAATATCCTTTCATCAAGGGCTTTTGTGAACAAGTCAGCAAGCTGGAGGTCAGTTGAAACAAAATACATTTCAATAGTCCCTTTTTCAACATGATCCTTTATGAAGTGGTACCTTATGTCGATGTGCTTTGTTTTCGAGTGTTTAACTGGATTGGTTGTTATGGCAATGGCACTCTTGGAGTCGCATAGAATTGGAATTTTACCATACTCCAAGCCATAATATTTGAGTTGTGTTTTCATCCATATCACTTGAGAGCAACAACTAGCAGCAGCAACATATTCTGCTTCTGATGTAGAGGTGGAAACACAGTTCTGTTTCTTGGATGTCCAACTCACCAACTTTTCTCCAAGCAGTTGGCAGCTACCAGAAGTACTCTTTCTGTCATTCTAGCATCCTCCATAGTCTGAATCTGTATATGCTACAAGTTCGAAACCAGAGTTAAGAGGATACCAGAGACCCAAAAATTGAGTCCCTTTCAGATATTTAAAGATACGCTTGATAGCTGTTAAATGAGTTTTTGTAGGATTTGCTTGAAATCTGGCACAGAGACAGGTTGCAAACATTATATCAGGTCTGCTGGCAGTTAAGTACAGAAGTGACCCTATCATGCCTATGTAGTACTTGACATCTGTTGGTTCACCATTAAGATCAGAGTCAAGCTTAACTCCAGTGGCAATAGGAGTTTTCATTGGTTTTGAATCATTGAGCTTATATTTTTTCAACATATCAGAGATGTACTTGGACTGACTTATGAAAGTCCCTCTGTCAGATTTTTTAACTTGTAAACCAAGGAAGAAAGAAAGTTCTCCCATCATGCTCATTTTGAATTCGCTTTTCATTAAACTTTCAAACTTATCACAGTACTCCTGCCGTGTAGACCCAAAGATAATATCATCAACATATATTTGTACCAGAAGTATATCATTCTTATACCTTCTAAAGAATAGAGTTTTATCGACAGTACCTTTCTCGAAGTGATTGATCAACAGAAATTTAGACAGAGTTTCATACCAGGCTCTGGGAGCTTGCTTAAGGCCGTACAGAGCTTTGTCTAACTTGTAAACGTGGTCTGGAAACTCAGAACATTCAAAACCAGGTGGTTGCTGGACATAAACTTCTTCTTGTAGTTTGCCATTCAGAAAGGCAGACTTGACATCCATTTGGTAGACCTTAAAACCCTTATGAGCAGCATAGGCTAGGAAGATTCTGATAGCTTCTAGCCTAGCCACAGGTGCAAAGGTTTCGTCATAATCAATGCCTTTTTCCTGTATGTATCCCTTTGAAACCAGACGGGCTTTGTTTCTGATGATAATCCCATCTTCATCCTTTTTGTTTCTAAACACCCAATTGGTTCCAATGGCCGCTTTGCCTTTTGGGAGTGGAACCAAGGACCAAACTTTATTTCTTTCGAATTCCAGAAGCTCTTCTTGCATAGCTTCGATCCAATTTGGGTCCTCTAGGGCTTCAGAAATCTTCTTCAGCTCAATCATGCTTAAAATTTTTACAAAGAATGCTTCATTGATTGTGGCCGATCTTGTCTTTACACCATCTTCAGCAGCGCCGATGATAAGATGACGAGGATGATCCTTTGTCCATCGTGTCATGGGAGCATGGACAACAGGCGGGGTTTGTGCTTCTGATGGGAAAAGACGAACTTTAGCGTCAGAGCTCTGTGGATTTGGACCAGGGCTCTATGGCACACAACTTTGTAGAGTGGCCTCATTGCTTTGTGAGTTATTGACAGGGCTCTGTGAAGGTGAGCTTTCAAACAAGGAGTCTCTGCCAATATTAGTTAGCAGAGGTGATGATGGCTCTTGTTCAGGTTCTCTCTCGTTCTGATGTGGTTCCTCATTTCTCTGAATCACTCCTGTAGATGGTGAAGTATTAGAGGGACCAGTGAGAGATGTACCTGTCAGATTCTGTTCTGTTGAGTTCTGAGCTTGATCTCCTCTGTTGATGTTATCAGAGGAATCATCATTATCGAAGAAATCGTTGAACATGAGATTGATATCTTCTTCCCTTGTCTTTGAAGAACTTGTCTTCTTCTGTTATGTCTGTGTCCCCTTTGTTGATTTACGATCAGAGGAGCTTGATGTACTTTCATCAAAAGGACACATTTACACTCTCTTGAATGACCCGACATCTGGAGTTGTAGACTCTGTAGGCTTTAGAGGTTAAGGAATAACCAATAAAGATTCCTTCGTCTGCTTTCTTATCAAACTTTCCCAGCTGTTCCCTGTCATTCAATATGTAGCACTTGCAACCGAAAACATGAAAGAATTTCACATTTGGTCTTCTATTGTTGATGAGTTCATAAGGAGTCTTCTTAAATCTCTTTACTATCATAACTCTGTTTTGGGTAAAACAGGCTGTGGAGACTGCTTCTGCCCAGAAGTTTATTGGAAGGACAGAGCCAACCAACATGGTTCTGGCGGCTTCTACCAGCGTTCTGTTCTTTCTTTCCACAACTCCATTCCGCTGTGGAGTTCTTGCAGCTGAAAAGTTCTGGGAAATACCTTCCTCTGTTAGGTAGGTATCAATTTTGGCATTCTTGAATTCTGTCCCATTATCACTTCTCAACTTTTGCACTTTTAATCCTAACAGAACCTGTATCCTTCTCAACAAACTTATTAGAATTTATGGGACATCAGATTTTACTCTGATGAACTCAATCCAAGTGTATCTAGAAAATTCATCAATAAGTACTAGAATATACTTCTTGCCCGACAGACTTTGCATAGAGATTGGACCACAGAGATCCATGTGAAGCATATGCAAAGGTCTGGGACAACTATGATCACTCTTTGTTCTATGTGAAGATCTTTTCATCTTACCTAGTTCACAAGCAGAACAGAGATGGTCTTTGTCAAACTTCAGAGAAGGAAGTCCTTTTACTAACTTCAGTTTCACGAGCTTGTCAAGGTTTTGAAAGTTCAAATGGGCAAATCTTTTATGCCAGAGCCAGGCATCTTCATTTTTCAAAGACACTAAACAAAGTTTCTCTGTTGTAGAGTTTTGGTTTGGTTTAAAACTCATTTTGTAAAGATTGCCTTTTCTGCCAGCTCTTAAAAGTTCTTGACCAGACTCGGAAAGTAACAAGGAACAATATTTCTTCCTGAAATTGACATCGAATCCGTGATCACAGAGTTAACTTATACTGAGAAGATTATGATTTAATCCTTCAACATAAGCAACCTCAGAGACTGAAACACCACCATTAACTAATGTACCATAGCCCTTAATCTGTCTGCCATTGTCTCCTCCGAAGGTTACTGCACTTCCCATCTTGTTCTTAAAAGAAGTTAACAACTCCTTATTCCCCATCATGTGCCTGGAGCATCCAGAATCCAAGTACCAGATCTGCACATGAGGTTTCTGCAAGACATATTAGTTCTTTTTTGGTACCCATTGCATAATGGGTCCTTTCTTGTTAGGCTTAGGTGGGTTAACAGACTTTCCTTTGGGCTTTCCATACTGTGATGGTGTGCCAGAGGTTTTCCTCTGTGTATTCTGAACAGTCGTGGGATTTTTCGTTTGAACTGACTGATTTAGAACACAGTGGGGACCATTCAAATGATTTTGCAATTTTAGTAACAACTGAATACAATTGCAGTTGATGGAGCATGACTGATGCACATTGTTTTTATTCAAAAACTGTTTGAATGGAGCTTGATTCTGAAATTTTTTAGGACCAGATGTCTTTGCATACAATGTGTCCTGGTTTTGTTTCTTAAAACTATTATTCCTTGGAACAGACTCTGTTGACATGAAGTTTCTTGGAATTGATTCATTTGACCAGAAAGAATTTCTTCTTTGATTTACACCAGAATTTGGAATAGATCTGTTTGCTATCCATTTTCCCTTATGTTCTGGTGTGAATTTTACTGGTTTGAATGCAAGAGGAACATTTGGGTTTACAAAAACACTTTTGTTTTTCTCTCTCTTCTCCACTTCTACTGCATTAGAAGCAAGAATCTTAAAACCTTTGTTGTTAAACTCAGTTACCGGTATAAATCTTGATTGTTTCTTAAAGAAAGAAACATCCTCTTTTAGATCCGTAGATCCTATCGGTATCTGCTTTAACTTGTGTAAAATTTTCTTTCGACCACAAAAGATTTGTTCATCTACTTCAGAATCAGAGTCACAGTAAGAGGCTAGAAAGTCTCTAGTGGCTCTGTTAGAGGTATTAGATTCGATGGGTATGACAGAGATATTTGTCTTGACAGTTCTGAACCTTCTCAACTTTGGCTTTAGAGAATCTGAAACAGCATTTTCCTTGATAACTTCAACAAATCTTCCTCAAAAGATGTTCTTATGGATTCAGGGGTAGGAGGGAAGACTGGGGCTTCTGGATTGAGTTTGCTCTATGGGATTTCAACAGAGGACTCAGTCACAGAAGTAACAGACTTTTGTCCTTTGAATGAGTTGAAGTTAAAAATCTCTTTTGTATCCAAGTCCTTGACAGAGTTAGGAAGTATGATTCTAGCTCTTCCTTGATCAAGAATAAACTCAGAGGATGGTTTTAAAACCTTTTCATGATTAGAGGAATCATAGCTGACGTTCCTAAAGTCAAGATTTCTTGGTTTTGGGAAAGCATCTGAAGTTTTGGTTCTTTTGAAAACAACATTACCAGATATCACGTCCTCTTGGATTTTCCCAACACAAAAGGCAGAGGACAGAGATGTCTTCTTCCTTTCTTCATAGGGAGCAAGGTCAGAGAAACCAAGACCTTGCGTATCCATCTTTGAATTTATCTTGATGTGCACATCTTGTGCATCCTGGTACTTTTTAATCTGAATTTCTTTTTTCTGTAGGGATTGACGCATAATTTCCCTTTCTCTTTGAAAATAATCAGTTAGAGCAACAGAGTTAAGTCTCTCTGTTTCCGACTTTTTCAATTTTTCAGACTTCTGTTTCAAAACGTTTCATATTCTTTAATCTTGTCAGAAAACAGGCTCTCTTTCTTCTTTTGCAAGATTTCTAGCTCGGATTTTTCTTTGAAGATTTCTTCCTTTTCTTGTTCTAAGAGAGTTTTCTCTCTCTTGTAAAAGGACAGATCCTTCTGAGCTATCTTTCTTAGCTCCTTTTCTTCAGAAAGTTTTTGTTTAAGAAGTTGAAATTCCTCATTCAGCATAGAAACATGCATTTCTAATTCTGAGTCAGACTTGGATTCCGATGAACATACCTTGGCACTGGGTCTTGTGGTCTCCAGCGCTCTGTCGTCAGACTCTGTCGTAGTAAGAGCAAATGCATGAGCTAGATCTTTGCAACTCTGTTGTTCCCTTCGTTATCTCTGGTTCTCCGGTCATCCAGTCAACGGTTTTTTCTAAACTTTCATCATCCACAGCAACTCCACAAAAGTTGGCTTGTTCTGGTTCATCATCAGAAGATGAATCAGAAACCCAGTTCTCCATTTCAGCAACATAGCTTCTTTCTTTGTAGTTGTACTTGTATTTGTTTTTGTAGTAGTCCTGGTCTTTTACCAGTTTGCCTCTATAATTAACAGAGAAGTGCCCAGGTTTGCCACATCTGAAGCAACGTCCATCATTCTGATTGATGGGTTGGGCAGCATCGGCCTTCTGTTGTGCTGGTGGATTTTCTCTTCTGTTTTGTGGAGGTTGTCTTTGTTCTGTGGTGACTCTGTTGTTACTTTGTTCTAGTGCAGCATATTCTCTTCTATCTTCCTTTCCTTTTCTCTCATACCTACCTCTTCTGTCAAACTTATTGCCAAATCTCTTGTTAAATTGTTGAGTTATTAAAGCAAGAGATTGAGCAAAAGCTTGAATGTCATCATCCTCTGATGAGCTTTCCTCTGTTTCACTCTTTGCAACCAAACTTTTCTTTCCTTTCTTTTTAACGGACTTTTCTTTCTTTTTCTCTCTGTTTGAACTCTCTCTGTTGGACTTATCTGATGTGGTTTTCTTAGAATCAGAAACTAATGCGATTGGGCCAACAATGGTGGATTTGCCTTTTTGCTTGACAACATCCTACTCTTGTGCGGCCAAAGTGCCATACACATCTGTTAGAGACCATGCATCTAAGTCCTGGTTAGCTTGTAAAGACATGGACAGATTTAACCATTCATCATTCAAACTTTTCAAAAAGAGAACATTGTTATATTCCTTCGACGTGACAACCCCACATTTTTTGCATTTGTTGATCAATACATTAAATCTGTTGTAGGTTTGTTGTAAGGTTTCCTCAGGAAGTGCCTTGAAATCGTTGTATTCATTTATACATTGGGTCCTTCTGTTCTTTTGGGTCTTGATACCACCCTCAAGTTGGTTAAGAAGTTGATCCCAGATTTCCTTAGCAGTAACACATGAATCTAGTTCTTGAAATATTTCGTTTGGAATGGCCATTATCAGTAGTCTAACTGCTTTAAGATCATTTTCCATTTTTAGATTTTCCTCATCTGTAAAACCTGTGGTTTTAATCTCATAATGAGCTGGAATCTCAGCAGTAGTTCCTGTTGCGGGTACACGAGGAACAAAAACCATGGGTTGGTATGGTCCATCCGTGACAGATCGCATTAAGTCTTTATCCATACCATAGAAAAAGTTAACCATCCTGATCTTCCACTGAGCATATTCATCTCTCAGAAGAGTAGGAGGTTTTGTTAAAGAACCAGCAATATAGATAGCATTTATACCGTTGTTCGCCATTTTTGAGAAAAACAGAGTACCGTTTTTACAAAAAGAGTTTCAACTAGAAGATGAGTTTTAAACAGTAACCAATGGAATAGTAACTTTTGAGAGAAACGTTTAAACTAAACTAGAAAGCTTTAAACGCAGTTATATGAGCTATGAAGGCTTGTTTAGACTAGAAAGCAGTTAAAACAGAGTATATAATGAAGCTTTTAAAGAGACACAGACACAATCAACAACAGTGAGTCAACCTTGGTAGATTGGATCGTTTGGTTTAAGAAAACCAAAGAAGCTCTGATACCAATTGTAGGTTCCCAGATTCACGTTGTATCACATTAATGATAGTAATATAGACAGCGGAAGCATTTAAATATAAAGCCATTAAGGTGAGTGATTGTGTAAATGATATTGTAATAGTGAGAATCAATTATAGAACAGGATAATGATAACAAGATGAAATAAGAAACGATGCTCGTATATTGATAATGGATAACACCAAGAACAAGATCAATGGTGTATCCTGAAATCTCACAGGGAACAATATCATACGGAGGTAGTGCTCGGGATTGATGCAGTATGTACTTAAACAATTGTGGAAAACTATTCTTCCCAAAGCTTACAATTGTTTGTTCGACTACCTCTCTATTTATAGCCCTGATAAAGTGAAGACAGTGTACTATCGTACCCTAGAATGACACGTGGAAAGTGTGTCTCCTAATTTTAGGGCATACGTTGAAAGTATGGACACTTGTCTAACACTTGGAATTTCTTACGAGACTTAGGCATCACAGAGGTCTTCACTACAACAGAGCTCATAGACCAGAGCTTTGTTCGTCTTCGCTTGTGAACAGTTTCTTCTGTTGATCTTCTGACAGAGCTCTGTTGATCTCTGTTAGTTCCACCAGAACTTTGTTGAGTTCTGTTGATCTTCTTGAAGCTTTTTCTTCTAAGTCTTCTGCTGCATCTCTGATGGTCTTCTGACTTGATAATATTTTCAATACTTTTACATTACATATACTTGGGGCTAACAACCTTGATATCAGCGAATCATGTTTATTCAGAGAGAAGATGATAGAATGGGTTATACAAGTCAATTTTATCCTATCACTGATCAAATGTGAACCGCTGAAGATTTTATTCTTCTAAGTTCAGCATTCCAAGCTCGCTGATGAGAAAGTTGAACCTTGTCTCATCAAGAGGTTTGGTGAACAGATCAGCTAACTGATAGTCAGTTGGGATAAAGTGAAGTTCTATATCACCATTCATCACATGATCTCTGATAAAGTGATACCTGATTTCGATGTGTTTTGTCTTTGAGTGTAGTACTGGATTATTTGCTATAGCGATGGCACTTGTGCTGTCGCAATATATTGGAATATTTGAGAGCTGAAGGTCATAGTCCAGTAGTTGATTTCTCATCCACAAGACCTGAGAACAACAGCTTCCAGCGACTACATACTCAGCTTCAGCTGTGGAGGTGGACACTGAGTTTTGCTTTTTGCTTGTCCAACTCACCAGCTTTCCACCCAGGAGCTGACATCCTCCTGTGGTGCTTTTCCTATCCAATTTGCAACCTGCAAAATCACTATCTGAATAGGCGATTAGATCGAATCCTGAGTCTGTAGGATACCAAAGACCTAGATTCGCAGTACCCTTAAGGTATCGAAAAATTCTCTTTACAACGGTCATATGAGATATCTTGGGTTCAGCTTGATATCGTGCACACAAACATGTTGCGTACATAATATCGGGTCGGCTAGCTGTAAGATACAAGAGAGAGCCGATCATCCCACTGTACATCATGACATTAACAGGAATACCCTTAGTATCCTTGTCTAGTGTCAGCGGTGGTGCCATAGGGGTTTTCATAGCTGAACTTTGAGTTAAGTCGAATTTCTTCAGCATATCTTTAACATACTTTCCCTGATTAATGAAAGTTCCTTTTTCATTTTGCTTGATCTGAAGACCAAGGAAATTTGTTAGTTCACCCATCATGCTCATCTTATACTCATCTTTCATTCTATCAGCGAAACGAGTACAAAGATCAGGGTTAGTAGAGCCAAATATAATGTCATCAACATATATCTGAACAAGAATGATATGACCTTTTACTTTCCTAAAAAATAGAGTTTTGTCGATTTTACCTCGCTCAAATTGTTCAATATGGAGATAAGTAGAAAGAGTGTCATACCATGCACGTGGAGCTTGCTTTAAGCCATAAAGTTCCTTATCCAGTTTATAAACATAACCTGGACGCTTAGGATCTGAGAATCCTGGAGGTTGTTCCACATAGACTTCTTCATTCAGCTTTCCATTTAGAAACGCTGACTTAACATCCATCTGATATACTTTGAAGTCTTTGTGTACAACATATGCTAATAATAGACGAATAGATTCTAGTCTTGCTATAGGAGCAAATGTTTCGTCATAATCTATGCCTTCCTATTGTCTGTATCCCTGAGCAACAAGACGAGCCTTGTTGCGTGTTACATTTCCAAGTTCGTCCAACTTGTTTCGATAGACCGATTTAGTGCCTATCACGGTTTTGTCAGTTGGTCTTCGAACAAGTTTCCAAACTTTGTTTCTTTCGAATTCAGTCAGCTCTTCTTGCATGGCGCTGACCCAGTTTGGATCTTTGAGGGCATCATCTACTTTATTTGGTTCAGTCAGAGAAATAAAGTTAACAAATAAACAAATATTACCTGCACTTCGTCGAGTCTGAATACCCGCATTTGGATCACCAAGAATTTGATCAATTGGGTGATTTACAGTCCACCGCTGAGCCGGAGCGTGAGACGTTGACTCAACCTGAACTGGAGTAGCTGAAGATGAAGCTTCAGCGACGTCTGGAGTATCAGCCAAGAGAGGAATGGGTGCAGTTGTCATTATATTCACTGATTGCTGAGAAGTAGATGGAATGTCTGAGACATTGGGTTCAGAAGCAGGTATAGTGTTTAAAGGAACAGCTGAGAACCATGATGTTTCAGCTTCACAATTCTGTATATTTGGAATGATAGTAGGACTATCATCTTCAACTGTATGAGTATGAGGAGTGGGAGTATCTTCTGAATCACCAAGATGAGAAAACATCCATTCATTCAGTTCTTCAGTATCAGCGGACGGTTTAGAGTTCGCTGAACGGGATTCGTCAAACATGACGTGAATTGTTTCTTCTACAGTTTGTCTTCTTCGATTGTAGACTCTGAAGGCTTTGGAGACTGAGGAGTATCCAAGAAAGATTCCAGTCATGTGTCAGTGGTCTTCTTTGCCTTGGGGGCAATCTTTACCTTAGCTATCTTTTCAGCTTTGGTGGCTGTGGGGCACTTACTAGCAATATGATCAGTGAGTCCACAGTGATAACATTTCCTATAACTAAAAGTAGTTCTAGGACCATTTAAATGTTGAGCTTTAGATTTTGAAATAGAAGTACCAGCACCAAGTAAGCTGATGGCTTTTGAAATAGGAGGAACATTCACTTCTTCGGATTTCTTACCAGAGACATCCACTCTGAGTCTAGGTGTAGATCGCTGAATAGACCCACGCTAAGTAGATCCAGAGATCTGATTCCTTGATCCAGAGGAATGAATCACTAAAGCTTTAGAAGCATTCAGCTTAGGTACTAAGGTACCCTTCTGAGGATTTTGGTAAATAGCAATTCCTTTACCTTTATCTTTAAAGACAGAGATAGGTTTTGGATAAACCATTTTCTCTTTACCTTTTGAAGAGGTAGAAGTTTCCTCAGGGATAGGCGGTCTGGAGGACGAACACTGAGAAGATGAAGTGTCAGCGACTGAGGATACGAAAGTTCCAAATAGGAGCATGGAACGATCAGTGGTTGGTTTTTGATTATCAGCTTTGTAACCAAGACCACGTTTATCACTCAGGGGAATCTGAGACTTAATTATCTCAGTGATCTTTGTTGAAGAATTACACCATCCTTCAACAATAGCTTTTTCAGCTCTTAAAGCAGAGATAGCTTCTTCTCGCTCGATTTTGACTAGCTGATTTAAATGTACTTGATCTTTAAAATCTTCTTCAATTTTAGAAAGATTTTCTATTTGAAGGTGACAGTTTTTGAGCTGTTCGGCGAGATCAAGGTTTTTATTTTCAACTACAGTTTTACCATTCATGGCTTCATATAAACTTCTAGTCAAGAGATCGATTTTATGAAGGCTATCAGCTTCATCAATATTTGCAATATTTGTAAAGAAGGAAGGTGATACCTGAATAGCAGAGGTTGAAGTAGAGGGAATGTCTGTACTTTCTTCCTCATCTTCAATCTTTGCCATAAGACAGAGATTGGCTTCATCATCTTCAGAGTCAGATGATGATTCTTCTTCATCAGAGGCAACCCAATCATAAGCCATCAGGCCTTTGCCTTTCTTCTTAAATCTTTTCAGCTTCGCATACTTTTCTTTCAGCTTAGCATACTTGTCATCTTTATTCCTGGGAATAAAGGATTTCTTGGGAAACGCTGAGTTTCTCGAAACTTTCTTAGACCTGCACTCGTTAGCGAAATGTCCAATTTTTTCGCAATTAAAACAGGTAGCAGTAGCCTTATCAACAGGAGCTGATGATCTTGGCTTATCAGTTATAGAAAGGGGGTTGTTCTTTCTGAACATTTTCTTTTTGGCGAATCTCCTGAACTTTTTAGTTAGGAGAGCCAAAGATTCATCATCATCTGAAGAGTCAGAATCTGATGACCTTTCACAGTTACTTTCTAACTCAGTGATAGTGACCACGGGTCGCTGAGTAGAAGGTTCCTCTGAGATTAAAGCAACAGGGGTGCCTTTGGAATCTTTTACAAGATTCTTCTTAAGATGGCTCGATTGCTCATGATTCAGCATCGTGCCATATAAGGTAGCAAGGGTCATTGATCTTAGATCCTTTGACAGCTTGAGACACATAGAGTAACTGTTCTAGCTTTCAGGTAAACATTCTAGAAACTTTGTCAGCACTTCGAAGTTAGAATATTCCTTACCAACAGTTTTCAAATCTATTACTAAGCAATTAAAACGTTGGTGAACTTCAGAGAGAGTCTCATTCTTACCACAAATGATACTTTCATACTGTCTTACCAGGTTGATCTTTCGAGAGTCCTGGACTTCAGACGTACCTTAATACTGAACACATATTGTGTCCCATATGGCTTTTGAGGATTTCAGGTTCATGACGGAATGGTAGACTTCGTCAGGAAGAGCCATGGGTAGTATGGATTTGGCTTTAGTGTCGATAGCCACTTTCTTCTTATCTTCGTCAGTCCACATATGAACTTCCTTAGGGACCAACCTTTCTGGAATAGCAGGTCTATTCTGCTCTGATACCACTTGTTGGTCCCGAAGGGCTATACAAGTTTGTAGAAGGGGGGGGGGGGGATGAATACAAACACTAAGATTTTACTTGTCTAAATTGTTTATTGATAAATCATTAACAATTTACAGCTTGTTGCGGAAACAAGATTAAGGATAAACCTAAATATAAACAAGTTGGAACACTAAGTTTCTTGCACTAAGAAGGAGAAGGAAATTACTAATAATAACCTATCTCAAGATAAGAAGGATGAACTTGTCCAGAGTTAGCAAGTTACTTCAAAAAGAAGTGAGTTCATCTTCTTATATACTGCATGCATATTTAATGCATGGCAGTATACACTTTACACGTGGCAGCAGCTCATTGGTTGTATGTCATTGACCTTTGTTGACAACCTTAGTAGCCATATGTTTGAACATTGTAGTATCAGAGTGGTTGTACGATTTCAGAAAATAAGGAGGTTATTTTTCTGACATATCGTACGGAGACGTGCAAGGGTGGTTAAGACAAAAGTACTTTGTACGGAGAACTTCATGATCAGCTTTTCGTTGATTCAGCGAGCTATCATTCTATATCAGCGAATGATAGAGTTCAGCGATAGCTGAAGTCTTGTACTTGATACTTCACGTTGAGTGGACAAATCCGAGTCTTCGCTCATCCGCATCAGTTCATTAGGAGACTTGTCGCTGGTTCTTAAGCTTGATCTTCGACTTCAGCGTAGAACCTATGTTGACGTGAAACTTGTCTTCAGAGATCATAAGTAAACAACTAACTTATCAGCGATCACCATAAATACTGAACAGACTCAGAGCATTATGGTGAACAGTGTTCGCTGAATGTTTAATATAAAGAGCGAGAGTTCCTATCAGCGGTACTATAAGATCTTAGTACTTATCAGCGATAGTGAAACTCTGATACATATTGTTTACTTACAATTTTCACTAAGTATATAAGAGAGGGTCATTATCAAATCACTGAGGGTTTGGATCAACATCAACTATTTAATAAACAAGTGCAAGAAGTTCGGCATCCACAGAACCTCTGAAGAAAACAACGTTATGTTCCTGAAGTCTCTGAATGAAGAATGGCTTCAGTTATCTATGTCTCTGCAAACAAATCAAGACTTAGATTCTTGGACCCTATCAGACCTCTATGGAACATTGGCAGCACAAGAGCCTCAGGTAGCACAAGCAAAAGCCCAGATCATTGCACCTCTTGCATTGGTTGGTAAGAATACAGAGCCTAGAGAGAAACCAAAGAAAGAGAAAGCAATAGAGGAAAGAAAGGAGAAGAAGAAGAAGAAAAACATGATGGTGGAAAGTGAAGAAGAAGAGGAAGTAGCAGCAGAAGAAGAAACGACCCTAGCATCGATAGCTAAATCTTTAGCTCTCTTGACTAGGGAATTCAGCAGAGGATACCAGAAGAAATCTGGTAATGAACGATATGAAAGAGATAATCGAGAAAGAGAAGGGTCAAACGACAGAAGTGGTGACCGACAGAGGTCAAGTGACAGAAATGACAGAGGAAATGACCGACAGAGGTCGGAAGACAAAGCAGGCAACACTCCACAGATTCAAGAGTGTTACAAAAGAAAGTTGAATACTATGCTCAGAAGTCACTAATGGTGAACAAAGAAATCTGGGAGTCAGACACATCCTCTGACGAAGGCAAAACAAAGAATGCTCTATTTTGTAGCATGGCAGAAGTCAGCTCCGACTCCGACAGTGAGGTATCCACTTCTACCTCTAACTCTAATACTACAGAAGATGACTTGATTAAACTTAACATTGAATACACCGAAATGAAAAAGACATGTGAAGATATTCAGAAAAAGCTCACCTTCTATGAAAGAGAAGCTAGACTTCTCACTCAAGAAAAAGCTAAAATCTTTAAAGAAAAAGAAGAAATTGAAATGGACTGGAACAAAAAGTTAAATCCTTTAAAAGAAAAGATTTCTGAACTTAATTCTTCTTTGAAAACAATGTCTAAAGAACTATTGGACGTTGAGTGCGACAGAATGAACATCCTAGCTCTTAAAATTATTTTCAAAAGGAAGGAGAAGTCCTCTGTCAAGATTTACTCAGAAGAGATCTTCAAATTAAAAAATTTCAAGATGCTCAGAAGGTGTACGAAAAAATAAACACACAAATAGGGAGACGGGGAATTGGCTTCTGTGATATAGATCCTTATACCGGAACCAAAAGAAACAAGTCTAAAGGCAAAAAGTCTCTGGGGAACCTGGATTTCCAAATTGGAAAGAGAAGTCCTCTATTTCACATTGGAGATACAAGAAAACCTGGATTTCCAAATCTTCTCTCTGTAAGTAAAAGGCAAAAAGTCTCTGGGGAACCTCACAAGAGGAAACCTCTGAAAATGACAAATGTGTGGTTTGAAAACACAGATTTGTCACCTTCAACCTCTGTCAAAAGAGAATCCAAACCTAAGAGGTATCTGAAAACTCAAGATCAGATAGGAATCATCAAGTTTGGTAAACCCGAGACTCAAACTCAAGTTGCATTTGTCTGCATGATGAATTCTGAAAAGAAATTATCAGCAGAGGCACCTGCGTTTAAGACAAGAATTACAAAATAAAAACTTGATATCTCTGAAGAAAACCTTTGTACATCTTCCAGCAATCAAGATCTCTCTGAAGAAAACTTAACAGATACTTCTGTTAACTTAGAAGACAGTTCATGGAGAGTGAGTTTGAAATGAGTATGATGGGAGAATTAACCTTCTTCCTCGGACTCCAAGTAAAACAATCATTAGAGGGAATTTTCATAAGTCAAGCTAAATATGTCTCTGACATACTTTCAAAATACAGTCTCTCTGATGCCTCTGTAATGAGAACTCCAATGGCCACAGGAAATAAGTTAGACTCAGATCCAAATGGCATACCTATAGAGTGCACGCTCTACAGAGGAATGATTGGGTCTCTGTTATACTTAACTGCAAGTAGACCTGACATAATGCATGCCACATGTCTCTGTGCAAGATATCAAGCTAACCCAAAGGAATCCCATTATAATGCTGTAAAGAGGATCTTCAGATACCTCAAAGGGACCAAAAATCTTGGCCTCTGGTATCCGAAGAACTCTGGTTTTGGTCTTAAAGCTTATACAGATTCAGATTATGGAGGATGCAAGCTCGACAGAAAGAGTATCTATGGGAGTTGTCAATTCCTAGGTGGTAAACTAGTCAGCCGGACCTCTAAGAAGCAGAACTGCGTATCCACATCTACAGCAGAAGCCGAATACGTTGTTGCTGTTAGTTGTTGCTCCCAGGTTCTGTGGATGAAAACTCAGCTTAAGGACTATGGCCACATCATATTCAAGATTCCCATCTTCTGTGACTCAAAGAGCGCCATAGCCATATCTGCCAATCCAGTACATCACCCAAAAACAAAGCATATCGATATCCGTTACCATTTTCTGAAACACCATGTTGAATATGGGACAATCGAAATGCACTTCGTGTCTACAGAGTACCAGCTTGCAGACTTATTCACCATGGCACTAGATGAAAAAAGATTTCTTTTCTTGGTGGGTAAGTTGGGAATGATAAACATGAGTTAAAACCTCTGTAAGTATAACTTAAATCTTCTGTAAATATGTTTATACATGTTTCCGTTGTTTTATTTATTTTATTTTTATTTTCAATTCTAAATGTAAATTCTCATTCACCGAATGTTCTGCACAAAATCAAAGCTTCTGTAGTATTGCTCAGAACCTCTGACAATCTTTACAGAACGTCTGAGAAACTTGATCTATGCCCTAAGCATTACTTATCAAATTTTGACCCAAGCATAGATCAATGGGGAACAGAAGGAGACCTTGAAATGATCTACAGAAGTTGATCATTAGAGGGGGAGCCAAAGAGGAGAAGTAATCACTCATGATTCACACAAATCAGGTATTATGCCGAGCAAGAGAGAGCCAAAAGATAAGTATCTCGAACCAAATCCTTTTTGAAAAGAGTTTTCTAGGACAAACATTTCTAAATATGTCCTAGAAACATTGTTTAAAATATACCAAACAAGCTTTGATCAAAAAGATTTACGAGACTTCTGATATGAGATTTTTAGTGTAATAGAGCTTATGCTGATCTCAACAGAGCTTCTGTATGCAGAATCCTCTATAAACTACAAATCTCATACAAGAACTCTACCGATCAAACTCAAATGTTCTCTTTAAGGATTTACTCGAACAAAAGGTTACAGTAGAAGGTAATTCCTTCAAAAAGTCTCTGTCGACCAATCAAGACACTCAAAAAGGAGCATAACGCACAAAAACTTTTCCAGAACAATTTTCTAGGACAAAAATTTCCAAAAAGGTCCTAAAAACATTGTCGAAAACAATTAAAAACTTGGATGATCAAAATGTATTATAAATTTTTAGTTATCAGAAATTCCATCTCATAGAGCTTCTGCTAGCTCTGACAGAGCTCCAAAACCTCTGTGAATGCACTTTCTTCTCTAAAAATCTATCGATCCTCTCCAGTGCTTTTCAAACGTTTTTTGGTAAAGATGCTAGCAACAGAAGAAACAAAGAGAGTTTCAAACAACAGAGCTCTATCTCAACAGAGCTTCTGTCATTTTCAACATTGGGAAACTCTGTAACAGTAACGGCTATTTTTCCTGCGAGTAAAAATTATGTAGAGGAAAGGAAACTCACGCGCCAAGCATTAATGGGCCGCACACGACGTCCTGTCATACTCTGACACTGCTGACGTGTCTCATTTTCATTGGGCGTACATGGCACACGTTCTTCTGGAAATTTGAACCAGCCGTTTACACTCGAGTACGGATTCCAAATTTTATTCACTTCCATGTATTTACCTCTTCAGAATTATAACCGTTACCCTTCACTATAAAACCCAAGTTACCACTCGTCATAAACCTTTACGAACTCTCATCTTCTTCTCCGGCGAACCTTGCAAAACCTGCAAACTACATATTCTTCATTCTCTTTCTTCAAGATAAACAACAATGGCATCATCCTCCAACATTCCTGAAGACTCTCCTGTTCAAGAAAACTCACATACTCATTCTGGGCATTCCCAAAACCAAGATATAGCCAGAAACTTACAACAAGAAAACACTGGCGATGAAGCTAATTTCTCTCCAACCACACACGAGAAAAACTTCATAGCAAATGAACACTTTGAAAGTGTTCTTCCTCTCAAACCCAATAACTATTATCTGGTACCCTCAAAAACCGCATTTGGGAAAGCACACGCCATCCTTCTTAACATTCTGGAAAACCACTACCTTTACCCCCTTTTATCCAAAACAGTCAACAAAATCCTAGCGAGATACCCGAATCAATTCTGGCAAAGCAGCAGATTTGATTCTAAAGATAGACAAATCAAAGGCTACATCTCCAAACCCGACAAATCCGAGCATCTTGAACTCAAATTCAACAGAACAATGTTCTCATTGGAGTTCAGTCTACCCACCGGAGGTCTACTTGGGATAAAGGCATATGCAGAGGAACCAACAGACGAAGAGCTCTGCCGTTTTGTTGAAATGTTGGGGTATAACACAATCCTAACAAAAAGGAACAGTTTCAGAAGAAATCGACTTCACCCTCTGTGGAATACCCTCTTCTCAATTCTTAACAGATGCCTAACAGGGAAAGTGGGCAGTCCAGACCAAATCTCTCACCAAATCTTGACCATAATGTACGGGGTATATTATGATCTACCTCTGGAGTACTCCACCATCATGATGCAGGAAATGGTCAATACCATTGACAGAAAAATCTCTTCTCAGAAGGACAAGGGAAGATCGAAAGATGCTCTACCTCCTCTGCAATATCAGCGAATCCTAGGTGTCCTACAAGAGCCTCTGCTACGTCTACAAAAATGGACAATGGATGGACCGACGGCCAGACTATATCCCTTGAACAAAAACACCCCAACAGAGCACGAACTTGAATACCCATTCTGCAGACCTCTGCCAAAGCTACTTATGGACTATGCTACCGACGAAACCCTTAAGTTAGAATACATACGCAATCATAGGACTCCAGAACCGAGTCCTATGACACCCCCGCGTCTAGGAGCCCCATTAGGATCTAGGGTTATAGAAAAGATGACAGATGAGCAATGGGATGCAGCTTTGGCCAAACATGAGCTTGTACAGGCCAACTTTCACGCTCAGAGGGAAGCAATTCTCTCCCCTGCTAAAAAGAGAAAATCCTTTGCCTCAACTCCTAAAGATAAAACAAAGAGGAAAACAACAGAGGGTACTTCAACTTCTACTGTCGAAACTCAAGCCTCTCCTCCTCATGCCACAGAAGTTGGATCTTCTGCTCCTCCCTCTCCTCCAAAGCACAAAAAGAAGAGAAAATCCAAAGCCTCAAAGGAAGGGGCACCTAAACCCAAGAGGAGAAAGAGCAAGAAGAAGACTACTAGGAAACATCTGTCTCCTATGCAAACAATTGTAGAGGAAGGAGTAGCAGAAGACGTAGAGGAACAGGTAACAGAAGAAGTAGCAGAAGAACAAACCCAATAATCACCTCTGCAATCCCCCAATCCTCTCAACTACGCACATCATGGGGATTTCTCTGACTTCCTCCAACGTCCTGAATTTGCCAACACTCTTGACACTGCTGGATGGACTGCAAAAGCTCTGTCACATGAAACCCATGAATCCACAGAAGAAACAGACTTCCAAATCTCTTCAGACTTGGAAGAGGATGACCAAACCCCACAGAATAATCAATCCAAAACTCCTGATGTCCTATACAACCCGTTCACTCAACCCAGATTTGATGTTCAAAGGGCAAGCCCAGAGGAAGAGGTAGCTACAAAAGAACATAAGATGGACACCATGTTAGGAGGTTAAATAGAAGAGATGACTGAAACTAGAGTGCCTCGGGTAGAAGTGTCAGAAGTGGATTCTGATGTAGAGGAAGCTGACCAAATAAGAAAAGGACTTTATCATCCCCACGTACAACAATTATTTGGATAACATCTAATGTACAACTCTCTATTCATAAGGTCAGAAGCTGCAACAGAAGTTAGGGAAGAAGCACCAAGCCATAGGGTAGCGACAGAGATAGAAACTATAGATGGTGAAGTAGTGCTTGGATGCCTAACAGAGGGAGAAACTAGAACAGAAGCCTGGAATAATAGAGGCTCCCAACAAAAACCAACTCCCAGTGCAAGCCACATACCTATTGCCGCCAATCTAGTGGCAGAGGGAAATATTGAAAAAGAGCAGCACGGTTCTACCCCAACCCAAACCATCCGGACAGAGGAAATTCTTTCATCCTCTGTACCATTAATAACCGGGGAAACCATTACAGGGGAAATCCTATCTAAAGGATTCATCCGTAGTAAGTGATCTATTGCCCCGGATCACAACAGAAATCCTTGCAGAGGAATTTGTTTCCTCTGCCACACGCACACAACTAGATCCAAACTTCTCTTCAGAGGAGATTAGAGTGAACAAAGACGGAAAGACTCTAGACAAGTCTCCGAGTCAACAGAAGGATAATCTAGTACCCACCTCTGGAGTGGATCTAGACAATGTCATTCTCAGAACTTTTGTAGAGTCTGAAGCACTAGATGCTTCTGCTCGAGGATCAGAAGGAAATCCTTCCGTCCTCAACATAAAAACAGTGACGAAAGAAGGTGTCTCAGGAACAGAGACTCACTCTGGGGACGAATGTGTTCCCCCAGATGTTACAACTAGTACACATGTATCAAGGGATTAGTTCCAAACCCTTGTCACCTCTGTGAACAATACATTGAAGGAGTTGCAAAGCTCTTTCAAATCTTTTGCAGAAACATCATCCAGGGAAATTCTTGATCTGAACACCAAAATAGACAAACTGTCCACAGAGGTGCAAAATGCCGTAACCCAGATGAAGTCAACTGCTACCACCACCACAACCTCTACAGCTGCTGAATTCGGAAAAGCCGCCACCACTGCCTTTCAATGATTATGTCAAGCACTTTCTTCAACAACTAAAAGAGCAATCTTCAAAATCTAAGGGTCATACACCTGAAAACCTAAAGAAGGCCTTATACGAAGTTCAAGAGCAAACAACCAAAAATACTCAGGCCATGAAGCCTTCTGACTACATGACAAGAACTCAAGTGACAGAACTCGGCCAAGGAATACTTGATCAGATGACCGAATTCATCAAAGCTTTCACCGCTGCCAACTCAAACTATGTCAGAGAGTTTCAATCAAGCGTCGGCAGATTGCGCTTCAACACAGAAGCAGAGGTTGAAACACTGCTCGGCCTCTGTGATGACTTATGCGCAAAGATGATTGCTGCAGGGGCTGTTCCACCAAAGAAACTAGATACATCTTGCAGGGCAGAAGGTAAAACAGATAAGGGTCAGGATGACTCTGATGATGATTCTGACGATTCATCAGATCATCTTGAGGGGGAGAATCAAGGGGATAAACAATGGGAAATAGCTGCAAGCAGAGGTCTACCAGAACCACCAGTATCAGCAGAACCCCTGAACCAAATTCCCCTAACTCAAAACCAAGGAGGAAACCAACAACAGTCCACAGAGGCAACAACCACCTCTGTGGAAATGATCTCGGAAGAAACCCCTGCTAAAACCCAAAAACCTGAAACCCAAAGCAGAAACAAAACCACAGAGACAACAACCATCTATGTGGAATCCATTACTGAAGAAACCCAAGTACCCAAAATAGTTCAACAGAAGACCACAGAGGCAACACCTACCTCTGTGAACTTTACTTCTGTATTTGGAGAAGATGTCCAAATCCAAGAAGAGGTCCAACTTCTGACATCCTCCGAAGACGAACTACCTTCCCCAACACCCAAAACCAACCAAGAACCAAAATCATTGATCACAAAAGAAAATATATGTGCAAAACACCTGAAACCTCTCCAACAGAACCCAAATCACCAATCAAGCCATCTGAAACTCAAGTGTCAGAACCAACAGAGGCAATCCCCAAACCAACAGAAACATCAACAACAAAGCCCTCTGAGACTCAAGCGTCAAATCCTATAGAGGCAACCCCATCTCAACAAGCAGAACATCCGAAGGCAAAAGACAAGGGAAAAGGGATTATAACAGAAGAACCACAGAAGAAAAAGCCCAAGCATCAACCTTCGACAGAAAAGCTGATGAAGAGCTCTTTTGATGCGTATAAGACACCAAAGCCTGAAGAAGAAGACTGGGCTTTTGGCTCTACACCTCGGTCAAATAATCATGTTCTGGATCCAAAGAAAAAACCTTCAGAAGATCGAGTGGTACAAGTCAAGAACCAATTAGATGCTCTGCGCAGAACCTTACCTCAACCACCACCACCACAAATGGAAGAAGTGGTATACAGGTACTTATACGGCAGAATGGGCATAATGGATCAATCAGAACCAACCATTCAAGACCCTGACTTCCGTGCTGACCTCGAAAACATCTTCACCAGAACAAAACCCAAGCCTAAACACGAAGTGTTCTCAACATCCAAGATCATCAAAATCCTATATTGTAAGTTCTCAAGAACCAGAACCTGGCCTAAACTCTCTTACAACATCTACAAGGTCAAAAGAGAGGACATATCAGAGAACCAATTTGCAGATGCAGATCTTAGGAATCTCAATCCTTATGATCTACCTGATCTTCTGGAATGGACGAAAGAGAACTTCACAACCGACGAAGTTCGCAGAGCCTACAGGGTGATTAGAAAGGCCATACGCGAAAAGCTTCTGCTGTACAGCATGGTAGATTTCCAATTGGCTCGAGATCTTGGAGTAAAAAACTTTAACGTTCAACCACCAGAACGCTACTTCCCTTCCTCTGCTACACCAAACTCAATCATCACAAATCTAAGGGTCGGGTTAGTATTTCTGGATCCTTCTGGTAAATCAAAGTTGTTCGTATAGATGGACTGTCAGAAGTACGCAACAAGTACTTTGACCGAGTTTAGATCAATCCTAGTGGAGCACAGAGGAACAGAGCTCATGAATCAAAGCCTAGCCGACAGACTGATAGAGGTTATCGATGCAACAATCAACTTCCGAACTCTATGCATCAGCTTCTATCACGAACTCATACAAGAAGGACTTGACCGCAGAAGTTTCAATTACTTCAAGGATGCCAACGTCTGAGTCAGTCAAACAGATCCTCTGTAATATTTTCTTTTCAATACAATCAAATGTAAATGCCTCTGGCAAAATCTAATGTGAAAATAAAATATTCTTGTACTTAGAAAATACTTGCACTTTCAAAATTTTAATTTTCACTACTTAGGGGGAGATTGTTAGCTCCAAACTTTCTGTTTGGAAAAGTAGTGAAAATAGTCTAAGTACAGAAGTAACCCACAGAAGCTCTGCCGAGTAGCCGAGTAACCAAGTAGACAAAAGTCTTTGACAGAGGCTCTGCCGGGTTAACCAAGAATACCTAAAGAAGCAACAGAAGACACTTCTAAGCGGACAAGGCCACTGAGCTTCTGTCATACTTGACAGAGCTTCTGTGGTAAAAAGAATATCTACGCAAAAGATCTTCACAAGGACGAACATGCTTCTTACAATATCTTCCATTCGAACAAAGGCGTGTCCTGACAACTCCACGTGTCAAACTCTGATAGGTTTCCGTCTAAAGCTGAATACGGAGCATTTAATGAACGTTGTATCTGCAACAGTTCCAAAATAGTGTTTTGTACCTTCCGGCTACTATGCCTCAACAGTGTCTTTGTACCTTCAGTCCTTATTGTCCGCTTTAGAAGTAGTATAAATAGAAGGCTCATGTGAGCTCTTCTATTAAGCTTAATACCACAAAAATACACATATATCATTAAGCTTTGTACTTCTCACACACACCATTAACTGCCGATTTCTTGTTAATCCTTTGATGTTCTTGGTGTTCTTAATATATATCAAATACAGTAATCTTGGAGATATTCATCTATTCTTACATACTGTTTATTTGATATTGTGTGTTCTTCTACATTACATTGTCTTTCAGTTCTTAAATACGCTTCCGCACCATATCTAAATGTGAACTAACTGAAAGTTAAGATCATAGTTTAAGCAAAACAGGAACCAACAATCCATCTCAACAAGCAGAACAGCCGAAGGCAAAAGACAAGGGAAAATGGATTATAAAAGAAGAACCGCATAAGAAAAATCCCAAGCATCAACCTTCGACAAAAAAACTGATGAAGAGCTCTTTCGATGCGTATAAGACACCAAAGTCTGAAGAAGAAGACTGGGCTTTCGGCACTACACCTCTGTCAAATATTCTTGTTCTGGATCCATAAACAAAACCTTCAGAAGATCGAGTGGCAGAAGTCAAGAACCAATTAGATGCTCTGCGCAAAACCTTACCTCAACCACCACCACCACAAATGGAAGAAGTGGTATACAGGTACTTATACAGCAGAATGGGCATAATGGATCAATCAGAACCAACCATTCAAGACCCTGACTTCCATGCTGACCTCGAAAACCTCTTCACCAGAACAAAACCCAAGCCTAAACACGAAGTCTTCTCAACATCCAAGATCGTCAAAGTCCTATATTGTAAGTTCTCAAGAACCAGAACCTCGCCTAAACTCTCTTACAGCATCTACAAGGTCAAAAGAGAGGACAGATCAGAGAACCATTTTGCATATGCAGATCTTAGGAATCTCAATCCTTAATATCTACCTGATCTTTTGGAATGGACAAAAGAGAACTTCACAACCGACGAAGTTCGCAGAGCCTACAGGGTAATTAGAAAGGCCATACGCGAAAAGCTTCTGCTATACAGCATGGTAGATTTCCAATTGGCTCGAGATCTTGGAGTAAAAATCTTAAAGGTTCAACCACCAGAAGACTATTGCCCTCCCTCTGCTACACCAAACTCAATCATCACAAATCCAAGGGTCAGGTTAGTATTTCTAGATCCTTCTGGTAAATCAAAGTTGTTCGTAGAGATGGACTGTCAGAAGTACGCAACAAGTACTTTGACAGAGTTTAGAGCGATACTAGTGGAGTATTGAGGAACAAAGCTCATGAATCAAAGTCTTGCCGACAGACTGATAGAGGTTATCGATGCAACAATAAACTTCCGAACTCTATGCATCAGCTTCTATCACGAACTCATACAAGATGGACTCGACCGCAAAAGTTTCAATGACTTCAAGCATGCCAACGTCTGAGCCAGCCAAACAGATCCTCTGTAATATTTTCTTTTCAATACAATCAAATGTAAATGCCGCTGACAAAATCTAATGTGAAAAGAAAATATTCTTGTACTTAGAAAATACTTGCACTTTCAAATTTTTAATTTTCACTACTTAGGGGGAGATTGTTAGCTCCAATCTTTCTGTCTGTAAAAGTAGTGAAAATAGTCTAAGTACAGAAGTAACCCACAGAAGCTCTGCCGAGTAGCCGAGTAACCAAGAAGACAGAAGTCTTCGACAGAGGCTCTGCCGGGTTAACCAAGAAGACCTAAAGAAGCAACAGAAGACACTTCTAAGCGGACAAGGCCACAGAGCTTTTGTCATACTTGACAGAGCTTCTGTGGTAAAAAGAAGATCTACGCAAAAGATCTTAACAAGGACGAACATGCTTCTTACAATATCTGCCATTCAAAGGTTCTAAATATCAATCGTACAAAGGCGTGTCCAGACAACTCCACGTGTCAAACTCTGATAGGTTTCCGCCTAAAGCTGAATACGGAGCATTTAATGAACGTTGTATCTGCAACAATTCCAAAATAGTGTTTTGTTCCTTCCAGCTACTATGCCTCAATAGTGTCTTTGTACCTTCAGTCCTTATTGTTCAATTTAGAAGTAGTATAAATAGAATTCTCATGCGAGCTCTTCTATTAAGCTTAATACCACAAAAATACACATATATCATTAAGCTTTGCACTTCTCACACACACCATTAACTGCAGATTTCTTGTTAATCCTTTGAAGTTCTTGGTGTTCTTAATATATATCAAATACAGTAATCTTGGAGATATTCATCTATTCTTACATACTGTTTATTTGATATTGTGTGTTCTTCTACCTTACATTATCTTTCAGTTCTTAAATACTGTTAGATCTGAAGTTTTGTCAATAAACCAAGTGTTGAAGATCTGATAAGAAGACTCAGATGTTCTGAGTAGAGAAGTCAGAGGTCTGACTGTGAAAGCTCAGAAGTATTGATAAGAGAAATCAGATGTCTGGGAAGAAAAGTCAGATGTCTGAGTTAAGGAGTCAGAAGATCTGAGAAGCGTTATCAGAAGAATGTTCAGAAGTTCTGAACTACCTGTTCAGAACTTATGACGAGATACTTTACTTAGTATTTTATAAACTAATTAGGACACGTGTTATGTTCTTATTAGTCTTTCTTATTTGTACAGTAGCTTTAAGATGTCCGTTGCAGTATAAATAGTAGTTAGCTCTACGTTGCTAACTGATTGATTTTTCCCGTATAACTTTGTATTCATTCTTTGTAATCTTTGAGATTCTCTCTCTCTCTTAGATCTGTAATTCTGTTCATTATTGAATACAATTGGGCTTGATCATACAAATTCTCAATTACTGCTTTCTACATTGATTGTAAGATAAGATCCTGAACTTTCAATTGGTATCAGAGCCAATCAACAAACAAGTTCGTTCAAGATTGTTATCGCGAAGATCGATTGATCAATTTCTTGAAGATTTCTTGATTCATTCAAAATTCGATTCTGCTGCTAGGGCTAGTTCTTGAATTAGTGGCAATTCTTGAATTACCTGTTACATTTCGATCAAGAAACTCGAATTTGTCTTTCTGTTGAATTTTCTTACAATCATGTCTTCTAAAGAATATCTAGCCATGGGATCTGAAACCAAACCGCATGTTCTTATACCAGAAGAGTATCAGCAATGGAAAATCCGTATGATCCAATTCCTAGACAACATTGATGAAAATCTTATGATCTCTATTCGAGAAGGTCCAATTGAAGTGTACATCGATGTTGCTGCAACTCCTGCTACAGAGACAACTCCAGAAATTCCAGCGACCAGGGTGAAAAAGAGTTATTCCCAATACACAGCTGAACAGAAGAATAGGCATGCTATTGACAAAAGAGCAATTACTTTGATGACTTTGGCTGTCCCAAATGAGGTTCTTAACAGGATTGACAGTGGATCATCTGCTAAATAAATGTGGGACGAATTGGAAAGGCAGATGCTAGGAACTGTGAGATCTATTCAGGCAAAGTTAAATCAAAGCATAAATGCTTATGAAAGGTTCAAAGCAAAAGAGTCGGAAAGTTTGACACAGACATACAGTAAATTTTGCACTATTCTAAATGACTTGAGAAGAAATGGACTGAAGAAAACGAAGTCAGAAATAAATTACAAATTTCTGAACAGTCTAAATTCAGAATGGTCATCATTTGCCATAAGTCTGCAAATGAACAAGGATATGTGTGAAGAAGACTTAAATGATCTGTTCTGTGTTCTTAATCAACATGAAGATTTTGTCAAGTTAGTTGTGGAAGAGAAGAAAAATGTTGCTGATCAGTTAGCATTCTTATCAAAGTCCAAAGCAATCAAAGCACCCAAAAAGACTGCATATCTATCAGAGATACCTAATCTGGAAGAATCTGACAAGGAAGAAGGATCAGAAGATGATGAAGATATCAAGATAATGGCTGAGAAACTAGCTTTGTTGACAAATACTTTCAACAAAAGGTATGGGAAGGGTAGATTTCAAGGAAATTATAAGAGAGTTAGGAGTTCAGATTATAAGAAGAAAGAAGACAGAGAAGAAAATAAGTTTGAAAAGAGAGTAGAGAGAAGTGAAGAAAACAAAGAAGAGAAGGATGAGAGAAAAGAAAAGAATCTGTGATTCAAATGTGGAAAATCTGGCCACTATGCTAAGGATTGCAGAGTTAAAATTGTGAAAGACTATGAGTACTACACCAAGAAGGCTCAGCTTGCAAAGAAGAGAGATGATAAAATTGCTTTGTTGGCTGAACAGGAGAATTGGTTGTACTATACTTCTGATGAAGATGATCATATCAACTTTCCACAGATGCAGAGCTATATGGCAAAAATGAGGAATGAGGATGATTCTGATTTTGAAGATGCTGATTCTGAGTCATCTGCTGAGGTACATTCTTCACTTGAATTAGAGTTAATGACACAGATTGGTGAAATGAAAACTGAATTTGCTAATCTAAGAAAACAGATAAAAGGAGAAAGAAACTTGGTTAACAAATTTAGAATTGAAAAGGAAGTAATAAAAGAACAATATGAAGAATCTGAGGCTGAGAAACAGAAAGTTAAAGATGAAAATTCTGAATTGATGAAAAGGCTTTCTGAACTAAAAGTTGAGTTTTCAAAAATAAAGGATGAAAAAGGTGATTTACAAATAAAATTTGATATGTTATTTGAAGAAAGAAAGAATTTATACACCAAAATTAAAGAATTAGAAGATCTGAATTTGAAAAGGGGTCAGACTCAGCAAACACTAAATCTTTTATTAAGCAATGTTAAAGATACAAGATTTTACAACCCAAAGAAAGGATTGGGATTGGAAGAAAATGTGTGAAATCCCAAATCTCTAGCAATAAGATATGAATGTAGTGAGAGAGAATCTAGAGAGCAAATATGTCATTCATGTATTGAGCTCAAAGGATTACAAAAGGTTTCTAAAAGATTACAAAAGCTTACTAACAAATGAACTAGACAAGCCTATTTATACCCATGACATACAAGGTATAAAGGCATTCACAATACTGTATAGACTCATACAGTACATTGACTTTACAGTAAATCTTGAATACAATAATGCTCTAACAATCTCCCCCTTTGGATTCAAGATTTAAAAAATTTGACAGCAGTCTTCAGCTCTTTGTAAAGTCAATCTTCTTCAACAGACACTTTATCAAACTATCTTCAAGCCTTGTACATGAAAACAGATCTTTACAGCTTTATCAGTCTTTAACAAACAGTAACTTCTCGTATCCTTCTTGATGCAAGAACCTTAGTTCTCATATTAACTTTAAGAATCCGAAATCATCAATTCGGATGTAGGAAGATTCAACCATCAATTCGGATGCTAGAGGATGCGAAATCAGCTCAATTCGGATCAAGTAGGATTCGAATTCAAGTAAGTTGGAACAAGAAGGGTCCGAAATCAGGGCAATTCGAATCATGAAGGGTGCGAAATCAGGACAATTCGAATTATGAAGGGTTCGAAATCAGGGCAATTCGAATCATGAAGGATGCGAAACCATCTATATTTTTGAACTTTTAGGTGTAAGCGCATTCCGAGAACCACTCAGAACTAAGATAACCAAATTCAGCAATATTTAGACTTCACATGATCCTTCTCCCCTGATCTTCAGTCTTTGTTCACGAATCGTTGACTTGAAAGCTCTTAGACATGAGATATCTTTGACATGAAATTGAATTAAACATTTCTCCCCCTTTTTCGATGAAAGTGAGCATCATTATCATCGAAAACCTTCTTCAATTTCAGTCGCGTCACTGAGTATTACTAACAATCTCCTCCTTACATAATAACCTTGCTCCCTCTCAAAATAAGAATTCTGGAGCAATTTATTTTCTCCCCCTGAAAGTATGCATATATTTCAATAACGTACAGTATTTGAAATTGTAGCACAAATTTTAAAACAAATTTACACAAGGAAAATAAAATTCATTGAATTTCATTTTATAACTACAAACATTTGATCATTTGAAAGCTTTACAAAAGAAATTCAACTTAATGAAATTTAACAGATTTTTCAATCAAATGAAATCAAATGCATGTGTTTGGATTCAAGAACAAGTCATCATTGTATATCAAGTTAAAAAATGTTCAGTTTCAACCCCTTTATTAAACCTATTTGGTGTGCTAGCATGGGAAATATGATTACCTTCAAGCATATGCAATTCTAAAACATATAAGAATATTTTGCTCTACTCACACTATTTGTCCAAAATCAGAATTTTCACAAATTTACGGGTTTATCGCGACTTTGTATTTTCCCAAGTTTCAAGAGATGTGTGCTCATTGGCATCTTTTCTTTTGTGCTCATTGGCATCTTTTGATTTGTGCACATTGGCATCTTTTGATTTTGTGCTCATTGGCATCTTTTGATCAAAAAGTTTAGTAAGAATAAGATACACCGTTAAACATGACTTTCTATCTGGTTCTATAGCAGGATTTGGGTCAGCAGATCCCAGACCAGTTGGCCTTAGGTGCTAGGTGACGAGCACCCCTTAGAACTTAATTTCCCAAACCAGAAAGGCCACATCGATATATCTTAAACCCATTTGTACCAGTAAAACATGGCTTTCTATCTGGTTCTATTGCAGGATTTGGGTCAGCCGATCCCAGACCAGTTGATCTTAGGGACTAGGTGTCGAGCACCCCTTAGGACTTACTCTCCCAAACCAGAAAGGCCACAGGCACAAACTTTCAAACTAAATGATATTCTATATAAGTTCGAATTTCCATCACAAAATATGAATGATATCTCAATCACTTGGTTCTTAATCAAAGTGCTTCCCCCATATTTTCGTTTCCATTCATCATTCTGATAAATAGGCTTTTTGAGCATTATATTCTATATAAGTCCAGATTCACATATCTTTGAGCATTCAGCATAATTTCATTCATGTTTTGCTGACCTTTCCATTTATTTCAGAGGTGAAAGATGAAACAAATATAACTCAGATAAAACAAAAATACTTGTAAAATCATCTTTTAGCACACATTTAATTCATTGAATGAAAATTGAAAATTTTATCTCATTGAATTAAATTTGTAAAGATTCAAGTTTTCAAAGTGGTACAAGCAAAATATAATCCAATGTTACCTTTTACCACGTTCCTTGAAACATAAAGATGTAACAGTTAAAGATATCACCTGAGAAGTGTGAGTTCTAAACTGATTTGTTTAGAAGTCTTAGTCTTTGAAGTACGGGTCCTGAACTGATTTGTCCAGAAGCCATTGACGTTGAAATCCGGGTTCTAAACTGATGTGTTTAGAAACCATTGTCGTTGAAGCACGGGTTCTAAACTGAGATGTTTAGAAGCCATCATTCTTTGTCTCCCCTTAATGGTACAAATTTTCTTCAAAAAACAAATCCACCGCTTCTCTTCTGTTTTCAGACATGTGTGTGGTATGTATTTACAAATCAGTACAACACATGATAAACCTACAAAACAGATTAAGCAGATTTTGGTACCCAATGGCATTTGGGTCCTAGTGGGTTAGGTGTAGATTTCTTACAAGGAATACTATAAGAACCATACCAATAAGAAGTATAATCTTTATGCACAAAATCATTTGATCCACAGTAAGAACAACAGATTTTCTTATGTGCCAACCTAATCAGATGATTTACAGAATAAATAGGATTAGGTTTAGCATAAGATTTACCTTTTGGCGCATTGTTCTTCTTTTCATTTGATGTGGATACAGATGATTTTGGCCCTTCTTTCTTTGGAACTGTTGTGCCTTTTACTCTCCATTCCATCTTCACCCTCTTGAATACTGGAACTTCTTCAGGTTTGGAAGTATTAACTTTAGGCACTTTTGTTTTGTTATCTGATTTATCATACAGAGGATTATAGAAGAGATTTGTTGAACGAATCCGACCTTTTGAGAAATCTGTTGATCTATTAAATTGTTTAGAAGAAATGTTTTTAAAACTTGAACTTGAAGCAGTTTTAAAAGAGCATTCAGAATCATTTGAATCAACAAATGGAGTCTGAAAGATAGAATTATGACCGGTCTGCTTTGAGACATCAAATTTAAAAATGACGTCTTCAAGTTCTTTGACTTTGTTTATTAAAACATTTTTCTCTTTAGAAATTAGATCAAATTTCTTTTGGAGATCAGATTTGATCAACTGATCCTTCATAATATCAGCTGATAAACCAGATAATCTTTTGGTAAGATTAAGAATCACATCTTCAAAATATTCACGTTCCGATTCAAAATCTTTTTCCAAAAACTTTCTTTTATCAGTAATCTCTTTGAAAATTTCCATATTTTTCTTTTTAAGAGTTTTACTTTCCTTTTCAAAGAGATTTTTCTTTTCCGTGAAATCTTTTCTTTCCTTTTCCAAAAGATTTTCTAATTCAGAGATTTTCACGGAAAGTTCAGAACTTTTAATTTCAAAAGATTTGCGTTCAGTTTCAAATTTAGCTCTTTCTTTTTCGAGCTTGTCTTTTTCTAAAAATAAAACTTTCTCAAAGTCTGAAACTTGTTTTGAAAGTTTTATACATTTCAGCTCAGTCTCTTTCTTTTCTTCAAAAGAAAAATTAGACAGTTTTCTCTTTAGATCGGCATTTTCACTGTCCAAAATTTTCCCTATATCTTTAACTTCTTTTAATTGAGCATGTAACTTTAAGTTCCACTTCACTCTCTTTTCTTCTCTACTCTTCAAATCGGCATTTTCTTTTTGAAGAGTTGTTACTTTCTCTTGAAGATTCTCGATTTGATCGTGCAGACTTGAGTTGTCTTTCTTTGCTTCAAGATCTGCAATATAAACTTCAAGATCAGTTATTCTTTTAGTAAGTTTAGCATTTGAAGAAGAAATGTCTAAAATTTGTCTTTTCAGATCAACATTTTCTTCTTCCAATGCTTTATTTAAAATAGGAGTTGAAGAATTTGAAGCATTATCTTTAACAGGAGTTTCTGATATAGGAGATGTTTCTGATAAAATAACTTGTTGCAAAATTCCATTATTTGCCTTAGCTTTTTCAAGTGGCTTTGGAGGTGTTTTTGTTATTATGACTTGTTGCAACACTTCATTATTTGGTTTAACAGATACATGTGAATTAACAGATGTTTCTGTTATAATGACTTGTTGCAACTTTACATTTGGTTTAACAAAAACTTTTGCAATTGGAGGAATCTCCTTTTTCAGAGTTTGCTTCAAATCTTCACCACTGCTTTTAACAATAACTTGTTGTAAAACCATTTTGAATATTGCTAGAAATTGATCGTTCAGAAGATCAAGCAGACAGTGTATGAAAATACACAAAAAAATTATATAAAATTTTTTCTTGAAAAGCTCTTACAGTGTATGAAATACACTATAGGAAAAATTTCGGGATAAATTTTTTTTTTCAAAAAACTTTTTTTTTTAATCAATGAATTCGAATGTATAAGGGTTCGAATTCAATGAATTCGGATGTATAAGGATTCGAATTCAATGAATTCGGATGAATAAGGGTTCGAATTCAATGAATTCGGATGAAGAAAGATTCGAATTCACTCAATTCGAATGAAGAAGGATTCGAATTCACTCAATTCGGATGTAACTGGGTTCGAATTCACTCAATTCGAACTTAACTTGGTTCGAATTCACCCAATTCGGACTTAACTTGGTTCGAATTCACTCAATTCGAATGTACTTAGGTTCGAATTCAACCAATTCGAATCCATAAGGGTTCGAATTCATCCAATTCGAATCCATAAGGGTTCGAATTCATCCAATTCGAATCCGCAAGGGTTCGAATTCTCTACAATTCGAATCTAATAGGATTCGAATTCTATGAATTCGAATTCTTCTTGAGTCGAATTCTACACTTATGATGCCAAGAACAATCCGAATTCTCTATGAATGTTCCGAATTCTCTTTGAATGATCCGAATTCACCAAGAATGATCCGAATTCTGCACTTCGAACTTCAAAATCACTTAATCTGCCATAACTTCTTCAATTCTTGATCAATTGTGATGAATCTTATATCAAATTGTTCGTAATTGAAATCCACACACTTTTTCTGTTGATTGCAATTCACAATTCGATCAATTTGAACAGATTAAGATCAAAACAGTGATCTTGAAGTTTTCGAAAAAAAAAATCAAGAATCGATCAGATCTGTCAATTCTGTGCAGATTTTGATGTTAATCCAAGAATTAAAAGTGTTCAGGAAGCAAATCCGAATGCAATGATGCAAAGAAATGATTCAAAAACTTAAAATCTAGAAAAACTCCATGTCTGAATGATAAGACTTCAGATGAACAGTGTTTTCTTCTTGGTCCGAATTCTTCAAGAACAGTGTAAAAATTCTTCAATTTGGTCTTCGATCTGCTTGAATCTTCTGTTTAGCTCTGATACCAATTGTGAAATCCCAAATCTCTAGCAATAAGATATGAATGTAGTGAGAGAGAATCTAGAGAGCAAATATGTCATTCATGTATTGAGCTCAAAGGATTACAAAAGGTTTCTAAAAGATTACAAAAGCTTACTAACAAATGAACTAGACAAGCCTATTTATACCCATGACATACAAGGTATAAAGGCATTCACAATACTGTATAGACTCATACAGTACATTGACTTTACAGTAAATCTTGAATACAATAATGCTCTAACAAAATGTCACTTTAAAAAGAGCTCCAATCAATTTGTATGAAAAACTTCAAGTTTCTAAGCCAAAAATCCCAGAAATTGTTGAAGTTTTCATAAGACCTGCTAGTTCTATAACAAGTTCTGACAATTTGCAAAGACCAAACTCTAAAAAGTCAGATGAGAAAATTTCTGAGTCTAAAACAGAAAAGTCAGTTGGGTCAGAAGAAAAGGTTAAGAAAGAAGCTTCTAAACCAACAGATTAGAAGCCAGGATACAATGATACAAAATTCAAGTATGATTCTTTAAATGTCAGCTACAAACATAAACAACCAAGTTTTTCATATCATGACATTGAAAGCATATTTGACATAAGTAAAAATTCTGAAACAGTCAATCAGAAGTCTGAAACTTCTAGTCAGGATTCTGAACTTTGTAGTCAGAACTCTGAATCTAAAGATCAGACATCTGAGTCTGTAAATCAGAACTCTGACTTAGGTAGTCAGAAGTCTGATTCAACTGGATTTTCTGAAACAAAATCAGATGAATTTTTGCAACTTGAAAAGAGATTTAATCTTGTGAGTCAAGAACTTGAGGACTTAAGGAAAGCTTATGATGAACTTGAAAATGATTTCTGTGAGGTGGATATTAAACTTGAAGAAGCTTTGAAAGAAAAGAATATTTTTATTCAGAAAATAACAGAGCTTGAAAAACTGAAGACTGAGTATGATCTTTTTAAAATTAATGCTTCAAGAGAAAATGATAAATTCTTTAATGAATCAAGTACATATGAAAAAGGTGAATCATCTAATTCTTCTAACAAAAAGAACTTGACTTTTTTAGAAAAAGAAGAAAGCAAAAGGAAAGATGATCTTGCAAAGTTGAATGATCTGAAAAGGGATCTTGAGAAGCTTAAAATGAAATCTACTTCTGAACTCAAAGCTAGAAATTCTTGTAATAAGGGCAATTGTACTATGAACAGTATCAATAAAAATGAAATGACCTATGTTTCAGATTTATTGTCACTTGCAAAGAAAAATTTTGTTTGTGTTAGATGTAAAAATGATTCATTCCAATATTCTCATAAATGTCAAGTCAAAATAACTTCTGTTTCATACATAAGAAAAGATATTCAGAAAGTTTCTATTCCTCAAAATACAGAAAAGAAGAAAATTTTTGTTCCTCAGACTCAGAAGAAAGAAAAGATAAAAGAAAAGAAAGTTGAAAATATAGCAAAACCAAAAGTTACAACTTTCAAAAAGAATTTGAACAAGCTTGTAAGCAAAAAATGTTTTGACTTCATAAAAGTTCAAGGAAAATGGTGTTTGAAGAAAGATTTTGAGTGGAGAGTAAAAGGTACTAATGTTAAATCCAATGACAAAGCTAACAAAGATGGACCCATTCCAAAATGGGTACCTAAACCTAACTGATCCTTTTGCAGGGCTGTCATGTGTGGTTTTTAGATTCAGGAGCTTCAAGACACATGACAGGTCAGAAGTCTTTTCTATCAAACTTCACAGAAAAGGCTGGAGGAGCAGTAAACTTTGGAAATAACAGCAAAGGACAAGTCAAAGGTTATGGTGATTTAACTAAAGGGGATCTGACTATCCAAAAGGTTTTCTATGTTGAAGGATTACAGCATAATCTTTTCAGCATAAGTCAGTTTTTAGACAGTCTTTGTCAAATTAAGTTTCAAATAACAGGTTGCATGATTTTAACTGAAAATGATGTTAAAGTCTTCTGGGCCAAAAGACATATGGACTTATTTGTAGTTAATTTTTCAAAATTGAAAACATTAAATACAGTTTGTCTTTTATCAAAATCAACTGCAAATGAATGCTGGCTTTGGCACAGAAGATGTTCTCATCTGAATTTCAAAGATCTTAATAATCTCGTTGCAAAACATCTGGTTAAAGGCTTACCAAAGCTTAAATTTGAAAAAGAATCATTATGCTCAACTTGTGAAATGGGCAAGATGAAAAAGAGTTATCACAAATTAAAAATGGACTCATCTTGCAAAGCACCATTAGAAATGATTCATACTGATCTTTGTGGTCCAATTTCAGTTCAATCTATGGGAGGAAAGAAATATATGCTTGTGATTGTTGATGAATTCTCCAGATACACATGGGTTGAGTTCCTAAGAGCTAAGTCAGAAGCTGCTACTATATTGATAAATTTTATCAAAAGGATTCAAGTTCTCTTACAACTTCTAGTTCAGAAAATCAGAAGTGATAATGGAACAGAGTTCAGAAATGAGACTCTTTAGAATTTTTTAGAAAGTTCTGGGATTTCTCACAATTTTTCTGCTGTCAGAACTCCTCAACAAAATGGTGTTGTTGAAAGGAAGAATAGAACTCTAGTTGAAGCTGCGAGAACAATGCTGGCTTATGCAAATCTTCCTACTTTCCTATGGGCTGAAGCAATTGCAACTGCTTGTTTTACACAGAATATAACTTTAATCAATAAGAGATTAAATAAGACTGCTTATGAACTGATAAATAAAAGAAAACCATTAATCAAATTCTTTCATGTTTTTGGTTGCAGGTGCTATGTTCTTAGAGACAGAGAAAATCTTGCTAAATTCGATAAAAAGGCAGATGAAGGATACTTTGTGGGTAATTATTTAACTTCCAAAGCATTCAGAATCTACAATAGAAGAACCAAGAGGATGATGGAGAGCATAAATGTAACTTTTGATGAAGCCAGAATGAGGACTTCTGAACAAGGCAGTTCAGAACTCATGCTGAACAAGACAAAAATGACTTCTGATACAAATTCTAATCCTATTTGTTCAGAACTCAATTTACTGTTTAAGGATGCTTTTAGTGAACTAATTTCTGATTCTTATGCAGAATATGAAAACCCAAAGATGGTCAAAGAGATGAAAAATAAGACTCCAGAAATAGTTCAATCAACTGTAATTTCTGACAAAGGTCCATCAGAGGAATGTCCAAATCTAATAAATACAAGTGGTGAAAATTCTGAACCTTGTAATCAGAATTCTGATTCTTGTACTCAGAACTCTGAACAAGTCACTCAGAATTATGACTTTATTAATCAGAACCCAAACTTGGATATAACTCTTATTCATACATCAGAACAAGGAAATGAAACTTAGACATAGAAATGGAAGGAAACTCAAATGAAACTGAAGCTATTGAGGAATCTGTATTGAGATCAGAAAAGACAGTGGAAAGTGAAGTGGTCAACATGTGTACAGATATTGTGGTGTATAACAAAGAAAATATGACGGATTCTGAATTAGAAGAAAGGAGGTTAAGTGAAGAGTTGATCAAAAGAATGCATAATAATTTAGTCAGAGCTTTGAATGTTCAAAAAGTTCAGCAAGGAATAAAAATGGTAAGACCTATTGATCTAATGGGAGAAGAAGACAGAACTGTGAATTATACTCAGGATTTTGAAGATGATTTTATATTTAACTTTTGTGATGAGTTAAATACAGAAGAAGAGTATGTGAAAGTGAAAGACTTCTTTATGCCTTCTGAGTATGTATTCAGAAAACCAATTGAGATCCCAAAGATTAACTTGCAAAGACTAGAAGAACCTGTATGTGATTTCATTCTAGAGTTAAGTGATGTGCCATTAGCCAGACAATTTCATGATGATATTTTTCCTGAGGAAATATATGATAATCTCTACTACACAGAAGGAGAGTATGAGCCTTTGGAAAGTAACATTGATGGTTTTATGGATGACAGAGCTCAGATGGTCTACTCAGAAGCTTCTAACAGGTTCAGAGTTCCTGACTCAAAACTGCATATTCAGAAAAGAATTGAGAAATTTCTGATGTTTCAACAAGATGAATTCAATGGTTTAATGTTTGTTAGAATGGAAGTACTGAAAGAAAGAAATACAAAGGTTTCCATGTCTACTTTTGATTTTCACAGATTGACTCTTGATGATCAGATCTTTCTAGTCAAGTTCTTTGCCAGCACTGAAGAAGCCTTGATGGAAATTGAATGCAGAAGACTTCTGGGTATCTATGTCAGAAATATATACTTGTATGACTTCCAATTAGCTATTGAAGAAAGAAAAGAAAAGTGTAATCTGAGTTCTCCCACAAAGAAAACAGAAGTTGGTTTGCATTTGAAGGGATTTGTGAATGAAGGAATGGAGACAGAAGGGTTCACATATACAGTTCACGAAAGGCTTGAATTGTTCAGATTAAAAGAGTTGGTGAAGTACAGTGATGCAACTCTGAATTGGTTATTGATTAAAATGGAAGTAAGTATGGAAACTGAAAGAGAGAGTTTAAAGAAGAGATGTATAAACTGTGTGAAGAGGAGGTTGGTTCTTAGAAGAAAAATCAGAAACAGTAGTGAATGGTTGCTATCTGAGGTGAATCCCAAAAAGATTCTACATAATGATTTTGTGTTTCCTGCTGAGTATGAAGTGAATGAAATTCTGTCAGATGAAGTTGAAGAAGTGCAGAACACAACATCTCAGAATGTGCAGATAACTAGTTTTGATCAAGCTGAACAGTCTGAACCCAAAGAAGATGAAATATCCATTGATCTAAATGGATACTTTCTTGAATTTGATTTGCCTGAGTTCTTCAAACCAAAAGAAGTACAATTTTTGGATGTGTATTATGATAGACCTAAGGAGACTTAGATCTGGTTGGCTGAAAAATCAAGATGTCTTGGCAAAACAAAGCAAGTCGTTTACTCAGATTTTTTAATTACTGGAATCAGAGAATTGAGGGTTAAGAAATTCAGAAAGATGGAGTACTTATCCTTTGAAGTTCTGAGAGAAGATGGCAAGGTTTATTACTTTACTGATGCAGATTTTGAGAAACTATCAGTGGTTGACTTCTACAGATTACACAGCTTTCTATGCTTCAAAGAGTCCAGCAAAGACAGAAATGAAAGGAAGGCAAGAAGTGTGGTAATTTAGGCCATGTTCTACATCTTAAGGTGGCACTGTTATACAGATTTTCAAATAGCTTTGTACTTACGAAAGTCATGTGTTTATCTGGCAAATCCCAACACAGATCATGAACAGAAAAAGGTGTTAAAGACTGGAAGTGTTCACAAATATCCAGATTTGGGAGTATTTTTGAAAAACAAAAGTGGAAAGATCTTCTTCAGAGCAAAGGAAACTGCAAAATACTGTTCTGGAACTTTAAGAATCATAAAGCATAATTTGGAGAAAAAGATGCTGAAAGTGAAGGAAGCAAACATGACTCAAGAAGTAATCAATCAGCGAGTTGAAATTATTCAAGAAATCATTGACAAAATTGATAAGAGGCTTAATCTGAGAAATGTGCTACTTCAGAAAATTGTTCCTGCTCTGAAAGAGCTGGATGATGCAAAGTTTAAGTTTATTTGACAAAAAGGGGGAGATTGTTAGATCTGAAGTTTTGTCAATAAACCAAGTGTTGAAGATCTGATAAGGAGACTCAGATGTTCTGAGTAGAGAAGTCAGAGGTCTGACTGTGAAAGCTCAGAAGTATTGATAAAAGAAATCAGAAGTCTGGGAAGAAAAGTCAGATGTCTGAGTTAAGGAGTCAGAAGATCTGAGAAGCGTTATCAGAAGAATGTTCAGAAGTTCTGAACTACCTGTTCAGAACTTATGACGAGATACTTTACTTAGTATTTTATAAACTAATTAGGACACGTGTTATGTTCTTATTAGTCTTTCTTATTTGTACTGTAGCTTTAAGATGTCCGTTGCAGTATAAATAGTAGTTAGCTCTACGTTGCTAACTGATTGATTTTTCCCGTATAACTTTGTATTCATTCTTTGTAATCTTTGAGATTCTCTCTCTCTTAGATCTGTAATTCTGTTCATCATTGAATACAATTGGGCTTGATCATACAAATTCTCAATTACTGCTTTCTACATTGATTGTAAGATAAGATCCTGAACTTTCAAATACGCTTCCGCACCATATCTAAATCTGAACTAACTGAAAGTTAAGATCATAGTTTAAGCAAAACAGGAACCAACAATCCAGCTCAACAAGTAGAACAGCCGAAGGCAAAAGACAAGGGAAAAGGGATTATGACAGAAGAACCGCACAAGAAAAATCCCAAGCATCAACCTTCGACAAAAAAACTGATGAAGAGCTCTTTCGATGCGTATAAGACACCAAAGCCTAAAGAAGAAGACTGGGCTTTCGGCACTACACCTCTGTCAAATATTCCTGTTCTGGATCCAAAGACAAACCCTTTAGAAGATCGAGTGGCAGAAGTCAAGAACCAATTAGATGCTCTGCGCAGAACCTTACCTCAACCACCACCACCACAAATGGAAGAAGTGGTATATAGGTACTTATACAGCAGAATAGGCATAATGGATCAATCAGAACCAACCATTCAAGACCCTGACTTCCGTGCTGACCTCGAAAACCACTTCACCAGAACAAAACCCAAGCCTAAACACGAAGTATTCTCAACATCCAAGATCGTCAAAGTCCTATATTGTAAGTTCTCAAGAACCAGAACCTCGCCTAAACTCTCTTACAACATCTACAAGGTCAAAAGAGAGGACAGATCAGAAAACCAATTTGCAGATGCAGATCTTGGGAATCTCAATCCTTAATATCTACCTGATCTTCTGGAATGGACAAAAGAGAACTTCACAACTGACGAAGTTCGCAGAGCCTACAGGGTAATTAGAAAGTCCATACGAGAAAAGCTTCTGCTATACAGCATGGTAGATTTCCAATTGGCTCGAGATCTTGGAGTAAAAAGCTTAAATGTTCATCCACCAGAAGACTACTGCCCTCCCTCTGCTACACCAAACTCAATCATCAAAAATCCAAGGGTCGGGTTAGTATTTCTAGATCCTTCTGGTAAATCAAAGTTGTTCGTAGAGATGGACTGTCAGAAGTACGCAACAAGTACTTTGACAGAGTTTAGAGCGATACTAGTGGAGCACAGAGGAACAAAGATCATGAATCAATGTCTTGCCAACAGACTGATAGAGGTTATCAGACTTCCGAATCTCTTCAGACTTGGAAGAGGATGACCAAACCCCACAGAATAATCAATCCAAAACTCCTGAAGTCCTACAGAACCCCTTCACTCAACCCAGATTTGATGTTCAAAGGGCAAGCCCAGAGGAAGAGGTAGCTACAGAAGAACATAACATGGACACCATGTTAGGAGGTCCAACAGAAGAGATGACTGAAACTAGAGTGCCTCGGGTAGAAGTCTAAGAAGTGGATTCTGATGTAGAGGAAGCTGACCAAATAAGAAAAGGTCTTTATCATCCCCACGTACAAAAATTATTTGGATGACATCCAATGTACGACTCTCTATTCATAAGGTCAGAAGCTACAACAGAAGTTAGGGAAGAAGCACCAAGCCATAGGGTAGCGACAGAGATTGAGACTATAGATGGTGAAGTAGTGCTTGGATGCCTAACAGAGGGAAAAACTAGAACAGAAGCCTGGAATAATAAAGGCTCCCAACAAAAACCAACTCCCAGTGCAACCCACATACCTATTGCCGCCAGTCTAGTGGCAGAGGGCAATATTGAAAAAGAGCAGCACGGCTCGACCCCAATCCAAACCATCCGGACAGAGGAAATTCTTTCATCCTCTGTACCATTAATAACCGGGGAAACCATTCCAGGGGAATCCTCTCTAGAGGATTCATCCGTAGTAAGTGATCTATTGCCCCGGATCACAACAGAAATCCTTACAGAGGATTTTGTATCCTCTGCCACACGCACACAACTAGATCCAAACTTCTCTTCAGAGGAGATTGGAGTGCACAAAGACGGAGAGACTCTAGACAAGTCTCCGAGTCAACAGAAGGATAATCTAGTACCCACCTCTGGAGTGGATCTAGACAATGTCATTCTCAGAACTTCTGTAGAGTCTGAAGCACTAGATGCTTCTGCTCGAGGATCAGAAGGAAATCCTTCCGTCCTCAACATAAAAACAGGGAGGAAAGAAGGTGTCTCAGGAACAGAGACTCACTCTGGGGACGAATGTGTTCCCCTAGAGGTTACAACTAGTACACATGTATCAAGGGATGAGTTCCCAACCCTTGTCACATCTGTGAACAATACATTGAAGGATTTGCAAAGCACTTTCAATTCTTTTGCAGAAACATCATCCAGGGAAATTCTTGATCTGAACAACAAAATGGACAAACTGTCCACAGAGGTGCAAAATGTCATAACCTAGTTGAAGTCAACTGCAGCTGTTGAATTCAGAAAAACCGCCACCACTGCCTTCAAATATTCTGTCAAGCACTTTCTTCAACAACTAAAAGAGCAATTTTCAAAATCTAAGGGTCTTACACCTGAAAACCTGAAGAAGGACTTAGACGAAGTTCAAGAGCAAACAACCAAAAATACTCAGGCCATGAAGCCTTCTGACTACATGACAAGAACTCAAGTGACAGAACTCGGCCAAGGAATACTTGATCAGATGACCGAATTCATCAAAGCTTTCACCGCTGCCAACGCAAACTATGTCAGAGAGTTTCAATCAAGCGTCGACAGATTGCGCTTCAACACAGAAGCAGAGGTTGAAACACTGCTCGGCCTCTGTGATGACTTATGCGCAAAGATGATTGCTGCAGGGGCTGTTCCACCAAAGAAACCAGATACATCTTGCAGGGCAGAAGGTAAAACAGATAAGGGTCAGGATGACTCTGATGATGATTCTGACGATTCATCAGATCCTCTTGAGGGGGAGAATCAAGGGGAGAAACAAAGGGAAATAGGTGCAAGCAGAGGTCTACCAGAACCACTAGTATCTGCAGAACCCCTGAACCAAATTCCCCCAACTCAAAACCAAGGAGGAAACCAACAACAGTCCACAGAGGCAACAACCACCTCTGTGGAAATGATCTCTGGAGAAACCCCTGAAACCCAAAGCAGAAACAAAACTACAGAGACAACAACCATCTATGTGGAATCCATTACTGAAGAAACCCAAGTACCCGTAACAGTTCAACAGAAGACCACAGAGGCAACACCCACCTCTGTGAAATTTACTTCTGTATTTGGAGAAGATGTCCAAATCCAAGAAGAGGTCCAACTTCTGACATCCTCCGAGGACGAACTACCTTCCCCAACACCCAAAACCAACCAAGAACCAAAATCATTGCTCACAAAAGAAATTATCTGAGCAAAACACCTGAAACCTCTCCAACAGAACCCAAATCACCAATCAAGCCCTCTGAAACTCAAGTGTCAGAACCAACAGAGGCAATCCCCAAACCAACAGAAACATCAACAACAAAGCACTCTGAGACTCAAGCGTCAAATGCTACAGAGGCAACCCCATCTCAACAAGTAGAACATCCGAAGGCAAAAGACAAGGGAGAAGGGATTATAACAGAAGAACCGCAGAAGAAAAAGCCCAAGCATCAACCTTCGACAGAAAAGCTGATGAAGAGCTCTTTCGATGCGTATAAGACACCAAAGCCTGAAGAAGAAGACTGGGCTTTTGGCACTACACCTCGGTCAAATAATCCTGTTCTGGATCCAAAGACAAAACCTGCAGAAGATCGAGTGGCACAAGTCAAGAACCAATTAGATGCTCTGCGCAGAACCTTACCTCAACCACCACCACCACAAATGGAAGAAGTGGTATACAGGTACTTATACAGCAGAATGGGCATAATGGATCAATCAGAACCAACCATTCAAGACCCTGACTTCCGTGCTGACCTAGAAAACCTCTTCACCAGAACAAAACCCAAGCCTAAACACGAAGTGTTCTCAACATCCAAGATCATCAAAGTCCTATATTGTAAGTTCTCAATAACCAGAACCTGGCCTAAACTCTCTTACAACATCTACATGGTCAAAAGAGAGGACATATTAGAGAACCAATTTGCAGATGCAGATCTTAGGAATCTCAATCCTTATGATCTACCTGATCTTCTGGAATGGACGAAAGAGAACTTCACAACCGACGAAGTTCGCAGAGCCTACAGGGTGATTAGAAAGGCCATACGCGAAAAGCTTCTGCTATATAGCATGGTAGATTTATAATTGGCACGAGATCTTGGCGTAGAAAGCTTTAACGTTCAACCAATAGAAGACTACTGCCCTTCCTCTGCTACACCAAACTCAATCATCACAAATCCAAGGGTCGAGTTAGTATTTCTAGATCCTTCTGGTAAATCAAAGTTGTTCGTATAGATGGACTGTCAGAAGTACGCAACAAGTACTTTGACAGAGTTTAGATCAATCCTAGTGGAGCACAGAGGAACAGAGCTCATGAATCAAATCTTAGCCGACAGACAAATAGAGGTTATCGATGCAACAATAAACTTCCGAACTCTATGCATCAGCTTCTATAACGAACTCATACAAGAAAGACTCGACCGCAGAATTTTCAATGACTTCAAGGATGCCAACGTCTGAGTCAGTCAAACAGATCCTCTGTAATGTCTTCTTTTCAATACAATCAAATGTAAATGCCTCTGGCAAAATCTAATGTGAAAAGAAAATATTCTTGTACTTAGAAAATACTTGCACTTTCAAAATTTTAATTTTCACTACTTAGGGGGAGATTGTTAGCTCCAATCTTTCTGTTTGTAAAAGTAGTGAAAATAGTCTAAGTACAGAAGTAACCCACTGAAGCTCTGCCGAGTAGCCGAGTAACCAAGAAGACAGAAGTCTTCGACATAGGCTCTGTCGGGTTAACCAAGAAGACCTAAAGAAGCAACAGAAGAGAACTTCACAACCGGCGAAGTTCGCAGAGCCTACAGGGTAATTAGAAAGGCCATACGCGGAAAGCTTCTGCTATACAGCATGGTAGATTTCCAATTGGCTCGAGATCTTGGAGTAAAAATCTTAAACGTTCAACCACCAGAAGACTATTGCCCTCCCTCTGCTACACCAAACTCAATCATCACAAATCCAATGGTCGGGTTAGTATTTCTAGATCCTTCTGGTAAATCAAAGTTGTTCGTAGAGATGGACTGTCAGAAGTATGCAACAAGTACTTTGACAGAGTTTAGAGCGATACTAGTGGAGCATAGAGAACAAAGTTCATGAATCAAAGTCTTGCCGACAGACTGGTAGAGGTTATCGATGCAACAATAAACTTCTGAACTCTATGCATCAGCTTCTATCACGAACTCATACAAGATGGACTCGACCGCAAAAGTTTCAATGACTTCAAGGATGCCAACGTCTGAGCCAACCAAATAGATCCTCTGTATTATTTTCTTTTCAATACAATCAAATGTAAATGCCGCTGGCAAAATCTAATGTGAAAAGAAAATATTCTTGTACTTAGAAAATACTTGCACTTTCAAATTTTTACTTTTCACTACTTAGGGGGAGATTGTTAGCTCCAATCTTTTTGTTTGTAAAATTAGTGAAAATAGTCTAAGTACAGAAGTAACCCACAGAAGCTCTGCCGAGTAGCCGAGTAACCAAGAAGACAGAAGCTCTGTCGGGTTAACCAAGAAGACCTAAAGAAGCAACAGAAGACACTTCTAAGCGGACAAGACCATAGAGCTTCTGTCATACTTGACAGAGCTTCTGTGGTAAAAAGAAGATCTACGCAAAAGATCTTAACAAGGACGAACATGCTTCTTACAATATCTACCATTCGAAGGTTCTAAAGATCAATCGTACAAAGGCGTGTCCAGACAACTCCACGTGTCCAACTCTGATAGGTTTCCGCCTAAAGCTGAATACGGAGCATTTAATGAACGTTGTATCTGCAACAGTTCCAAAATAGTGTTTTGTACCTTCCAGCTACTATGCCTTAATAGTGTCTTTGTACCTTCAGTCCTTATTGTCCCCTTTAGAAGTAGTATAAATAGAAGGCTCATGTGAGCTCTTCTATTAAGCTTAATACCACAAAAATACACATATATCATTAAGCTTTGCACTTCTCACACACACCATTAACTGCAGATTTCTTGTTAATCCTTTGAAGTTCTTGGTGTTCTTAATATATATCAAATACAGTAATCATGGAGATATTCATCTATTCTTATATACTGTTTATTTGATATTGCGTGTTCTTCTACATTACATTATCTTTCAGTTCTTAAATACGCTTCCGCACCATATCTAAATCTGAACTAACTGAAAGTTAAGATCATAGTTTAAGCAAAACAGGAACCAACAATCCAGCTCAACAAGCAGAACAGCCGAAGGCAAAAGACAAGGGTTAAGGGATTATGACAGAAGAACCGCAGAAGAAAAAGCCCAAGCATCAACCTTCGACAAAAAAACTGATGAAGAGCTCTTTCGATGCGTATAAGACACCAAAGCCTGAAGAAGAAGACCGGGCTTTCGGCACTACACCTCTGTCAAATATTCTTGTTCTGGATCTAAAGACAAAACCTTCAGAAGATCGAGTGGCAGAAGTCAAGAACCAATTAGATGCTTTGCGCAGAACCTTACCTCAACCACCACCACCACAAATGGAATATGTGGTATACAGGTACTTATACAGCAGAATGGGCATAATAGATCAATCAGAACGAACCATTCAAGACCCTGACTTCCGTGCTGACCTCGAAAACCTCTTCACCAGAACAAAACCCAAGCCTAAACACGAATTCTTCTCAACATCCAAGATCGTCAAAGTCCTATATTGTAAGTTCTCAATAACCAAAACCTCGCCTAAACTCTCTTACAACATCTACAAGGTCAAAAGAGAGGACAGATCAGAGAACCAATTTGCAGATGCAGAGCTTAGGAATCTCAATCCTTAATATCTACCTGATCTTCTGGAATGGACAAAAAAGAACTTCACAACCGACGAAGTTCGCAGAGCCTACAGGGTAATTAGAAAGGCCATACGCGAAAAGCTTCTGCTATACGGCATGGTAGATTTCCAATTGGCTCGAGATCTTGGAGTAAAAATCTTAAACGTTCAACCACCAGAAGACTATTGCCCTCCCTCTGATACACCAACCTCAATCATCACAAATCCAAGGGTCGGGTTAGTATTTCTAGATCCTTCTGGTAAATAAAAGTTGTTCGTAGAGATGGACTATCAAAAGTACGCAACAAGTACTTTGACAGAGTTTAGAGCGATACTAGTGGAGCATAGAGGAACAAAGCTCATGAATCAAAGTCTTGCCGACAGACTGATAGAGGTTATCGATGCAACAATAAACTTCCGAACTCTATGCATCAGCTTCTATCACGAACTCATACAAGATGGACTCGACCGCAAAAGTTTTAATGACTTCAAGGATGCCAACGTTTGAGCCAACCAAACAGATCCTCTGTAATAGTTTCTTTTCAATACAATCAAATGTAAATGCCGCTGGCAAAATCTAATGTGAAAAGAAAATATTCTTGTACTTAGAAAATACTTGCACTTTCAAATTTTTAATTTTCACTACTTAGGAGGTGATTGTTAGCTCCAATCTTTCTGTTTGTAAAAGTAGTGAAAATAGTCTAAGTACAGAAGTAACCCACAGAAGCTCTGCCGAGTAGCCGAGTAACCAAGAAGACAAAAGTCTTCGACAGAGGCTCTGCCGGGTTAACCAAGAAGACCTAAAGAAGCAACAGAAGACACTTCTAAGCGGACAAGACCATAGAGCTTCTGTTATACTTGACAGAGCTTCTGTGGCAAAAAGAAGATCTACGCAAAAGATCTTAACAAGGACGAACATGCTTCTTACAATATCTGCCATTCGAAGGTTCTAAAGATCAATCGTACAAAGGCGTGTCCAGACAACTCCACGTGTCCAACTCTGATAGGTTTCCGCCTAAAGCTGAATACGGAGCATTTAATGAACGTTGTATCTGCAACAGTTCCAAAATAGTTTTTTGTACCTTCCAGCTACTATGCCTTAATAGTGTCTTTGTACCTTCAGTCCTTATTGTCCCCTTTAGAAGTAGTATAAATAGAAGGCTCATGTGAGCTCTTCTATTAAGCTTAATACCACAAAAATACACATATATCATTAAGCTTTGCACTTCTCACACACACCATTAACTGCAGATTTCTTGTTAATCCTTTGAAGTTCTTGGTGTTCTTAATATATATCAAATACAGTAATCATGGAGATATTCATCTATTCTTATATACTGTTTATTTGATATTGCGTGTTCTTCTACATTACATTATCTTTCAGTTCTTAAATACGCTTCCGCACCATATCTAAATCTGAACTAACTGAAAGTTAAGATCATAGTTTAAGCAAAACAGGAACCAACAATCCAGCTCAACAAGCAGAACAGCCGAAGGCAAAAGACAAGGGTTAAGGGATTATGACAGAAGAACCGCAGAAGAAAAAGCCCAAGCATCAACCTTCGACAAAAAAACTGATGAAGAGCTCTTTCGATGCGTATAAGACACCAAAGCCTGAAGAAGAAGACTGGGCTTTCGGCACTACACCTCTGTCAAATATTCTTGTTCTGGATCTAAAGACAAAACCTTCAGAAGATCGAGTGGCAGAAGTCAAGAACCAATTAGATGCTTTGCGCAGAACCTTACCTCAACCACCACCACCACAAATGGAAGATGTGGTATACAGGTACTTATACAGCAGAATGGGCATAATGGATCAATCAGAACCAACCATTCAAGACCCTGACTTCCGTGCTGACCTCGAAAACCTCTTCACCAAAACAAAAGCCAAGCCTAAACACGAATTCTTCTCAACATCCAAGATCGTCAAAGTCCTATATTGTAAGTTCTCAATAACCAAAACCTGGCCTAAACTCTCTTACAACATCTACAAGGTCAAAAGAGAGGACAGATCAGAGAACCAATTTGCAGATGCAGATCTTAGGAATCTCCATCCTTAATATCTACCTGATCTTCTGGAATGGACAAAAAAGAACTTCACAACCGACGAAGTTCGCAGAGCCTACAGGGTAATTAGAAAGGCCATACGCGAAAAGCTTCTGCTATACGACATGGTAGATTTCCAATTGGCTCGAGATCTTGGAGTAAAAATCTTAAACGTTCAACCACCAGAAGACTATTGCCCTCCCTCTGCTACACCAACCTCAATCATCACAAATCCAAGGGTCGGGTTAGTATTTCTAGATCCTTCTGGTAAATCAAAGTTGTTCGTAGAGATGGACTGTCAAAAGTACGCAACAAGTACTTTGACAGAGTTTAGAGCGATACTAGTGGAGCATAGAGGAACAAAGCTCATGAATCAAAGTCTTGCCGACAGACTGATAGAGGTTATCGATGCAACAATAAACTTCCGAACTCTATGCATCAGCTTCTATCACGAACTCATACAAGATGGACTCGACCGCAAAAGTTTCAATGACTTCAAGGATGCCAACGTCTGAGCCAACCAAACAGATCCTCTGTAATATTTTCTTTTCAATACAATCAAATGTAAATGCCCCTGGCAAAATCTAATGTGAAAAGAAAATATTCTTGTACTTAGAAAATACTTGCACTTTCAAATTTTTAATTTTCACTACTTAGGAGGAGATTGTTAGCTCCAATCTTTCTGTTTGTAAAAGTAGTGAAAAGAGTCTAAGTACAGAAGTAACCCACAGAAGCTCTGCCGAGTAGCCGAGTAACCAAGAAGACAAAAGTCTTCGACAGAGGCTCTGCCGGGTTAACCAAGAAGACCTAAAGAAGCAACAGAAGACACTTCTAAGCGGACAAGACCATAGAGCTTCTGTCATACTTGACAGAGCTTCTGTGGTAAAAAGAAGATCTACGCAAAAGATCTTAACAAGGACGAACATGCTTCTTACAATATATGCCATTCGAAGGTTCTAAAGATCAATCGTACAAAGGCGTGTCCAGACAACTCCACGTGTTCAACTCTGATAGGTTTCCGCCTAAAGCTGAATACGGAGCATTTAATGAACGTTGTATCTGCAACAGTTCCAAAATAGTGTTTTGTACCTTCCAGCTACTATGCCTTAATAGTGTCTTTGTACCTTCAGTCCTTATTGTCCCCTTTAGAAGTAGTATAAATAGAAGGCTCATGTGAGCTCTTCTATTAATCTTAATACCACAAAAATACACACATATCATTAAGCTTTGCACTTCTCACACACACCATTAACTGCAGATTTCTTGTTAATCCTTTGAAGTTCTTGGTGTTCTTAATATATATCAAATACAGTAATCATGGAGATATTCATCTATTCTTATATACTGTTTATTTGATATTGCGTGTTCTTCTACATTACATTATCTTTCAGTTCTTAAATACGCTTCCGCACCATATCTAAATCTGAACTAACTGAAAGTTAAGATCATAGTTTAAGCAAAACAGGAACCAACAATCCAGCTCAACAAGCATAACAGCCGAAGGCAAAAGACAAGGGTAAAGGGATTATGACAGAAGAACCGCAGAAGAAAAAGCCCTAGCATCAACCTTCGACAAAAAAACTGATGAAGAGCTCTTTCGATGCGTATAAGACACCAAAGCCTGAAGAAGAAGACTGGGCTTTCGGCACTACACCTCTGTCAAATATTCTTGTTCTGGATCTAAAGACAAAACCTTCAGAAGATCAAGTGGCAGAAGTCAAGAACCAATTAGATGCTTTGCGCAGAACCTTACCTCAACCACCACGACCACAAATGGAAGAAGTGGTATACAAGTACTTATACAGCAGAATGGGCATAATGGATCAATCAGAACCAACCATTCAAGACCCTGACCTCCGTGCTGACCTCGAAAACCTCTTCACCAGAACAAAACCCAAGCCTAAACACGAATTCTTCTCAACATCCAAGATCGTCAAAGTCCTATATTGTAAGTTCTCAATAACCAAAACCTCGCCTAAACTCTCTTACAACATCTACAAGGTCAAAAGAGAGGACAGATCAGAGAACCAATTTGCAGATGCAGATGTTAGGAATCTCAATCCTTAATATCTACCTGATCTTCAAGAATGGACAAAAAAGAACTTCACAACCGACGAAGTTCGCAGAGCCTACAGGGTAATTAGAAAAGCCATACGCGAAAAGCTTCTGCTATACGGCATGGTAGATTTCCAATTGGCTCTAGATCTTGGAGTAAAAATCTTAAACGTTCAACCACCAGAAGACTATTGCCCTCCCTCTGCTACACCAACCTCAATCCTCACAAATCCAAGGGTCGGGTTAGTATTTCTAGATCCTTTTGGTAAATCAAAGTTGTTCGTAGAGATGGACTGTCAAAAGTACGCAACAAGTACTTTGACAGAGTTTAGAGCGATACTAGTGGAGCATAGAGGAACAAAGCTCATGAATCAAAGTCTTGCCGACAGACTGATAGAGGTTATCGATGCAACAATAAACTTCCGAACTCTATGCATCAGCTTCTATCACGAACTCATACAAGATGGACTCGACCGCAAAAGTTTCAATGACTTCAAGGATGCGAACGTCTGAGCCAACCAAACAGATCCTCTGTAATATTTTCTTTTCAATACAATCAAATGTAAATGCCGCTAGCAAAATCTAATGTGAAAAGAAAATATTCTTGTACTTATAAAATACTTGCACTTTCAAATTTTTAATTTTCACTACTTTGGAGGAGATTGTTAGCTCCAATCTTTCTGTTTGTAAAAGTAGTGAAAATAGTCTAAGTACAGAAGTAACCCACAGAAGCTCTGCCGAGTAGTCGAGTAACCAAGAAGACAAAAGTCTTCGACAGAGGCTCTGCCGGGTTATCCAAGAAGACCTAAAGAAGCAACATAAGACACTTCTAAGCGGACAAGGCCACAGAGCTTTTGTCATACTTGACAGAGCTTCTGTGGTAAAAAGAAGATCTACGCAAAAGATCTTAACAAGGAGGAACATGCTTCTTACAATATCTGCCATTCGAAGGTTCTAAAGATCAATAGTACAAAGGCGTGTCCAGACAACTCCACGTGTCAAACTCTGATAGGTTTCTGCCTAAAGCTGAATACGGAGCATTTAATGAACGTTGTATCTGCAACAGTTCCAAAATAGTGTTTTGTACCTTCCAGCTACTATGCCTCAATAGTGTCTTTGTACCTTCAGTGCTTATTGTCTCCTTTAGAAGTAGTATAAATAGAAGGCTCATGTGAGCTCTTCTATTACGCTTAATACCACAAAAATACACATTTATCATTAAGCTTTGCACTTCTCACACACACCATTAACTGCAGATTTCTTGTTAATCCTTTGAAGTTCTTGGTGTTCTTAATATATATCAAATACAGTAATCTTGGAGATATTCATCTATTCTTACATACTGTTTATTTGATATTGTGTGTTCTTCTACCTTACATTATCTTTCAGTTCTTAAATACGCTTCCGCACCATATCTAAATCTGAACTAACTGAAAGTTAAGATCATAGTTTAAGCAAAACAGGAACCAACAATCCAGCTCAACAAGCAGAACAGCCGAATGCAAAAGACAAGGGAAAAGGGATTATGACAGAAGAACCGCAGAAGAAAAATCCCAAGCATCAACCTTCGACAAAAAAAACTGATGAAGAGCTCTTTCGTTGCGTATAAGACACCAAAGCCTGAAGAAGAAGACCGGGCTTTCGGCACTACACCTCTGTCAAATATTCTTGTTCTGGATCCAAAGACAAAACCTTCAGAAGATCGAGTGGCAGAAGTCAAGAACCAATTAGATGCTTTGCGCAGAACCTTACCTCAACCACCACCACCACAAATGGAAGAAGTGGTATACAGGTACTTATACAGCAGAATGGGCATAATGGATCAATCAGAACCAACCATTCAAGACCCTGACTTCCGTGCTGACCTCGAAAACCTCTTCACCAGAACAAAACCCAAGCCTAAACACGAAGTATTCTCAACATCCAAGATCGTCAAAGTCCTATATTGTAAGTTCTCAAGAACCAGAACCTCGCCTAAACTCTCTTACAACATCTACAAGGTCAAAAGAGAGGACAGATCAGAAAACCAATTTGCAGATGCAGATCTTAGGAATCTCAATCCTTAATATCTACCTGATCTTCTGGAATGGACAAAAAAGAACTTCACAACCGACGAAGTTCGCAGAGCCTACAGGGTAATTAGAAAGGCCATACGCGAAAAGCTTCTGCTATACGGCATGGTAGATTTCCAATTGGCTCGAGATCTTGGAGTAAAAATCTTAAACGTTCAACCACCAGAAGACTATTGCCCTCCCTCTGCTACACCAACCTCAATCATCACAAATCCAAGGGTCGGGTTAGTATTTCTAGATCCTTCTGGTAAATCAAAGTTGTTCGTAGAGATGGACTGTCAAAAGTTCGCAACAAGTACTTTGATAGAGTTTAGAGAGATACTAGTGAAGCACAGAGGAACAAAGCTCATGAATCAAAGTCTTGCCGACAGACTGATAGAGGTTAACGATGAAACAATATACTTCCGAACTCTATGCATCAGCTTCTATCACGAACTCATACAAGAAGGACTCGACCGCAGAAGTTTCAATGACTTCAAGGATGCCAACGTCTGAGCCAGCCAAACAGATCCTCTGTAATATTTTCTTTTCAATACAATCAAATGTAAATGTCGCTGGCAAAATCAAATGTGAAAAGAAAATATTCTTGTACTTAGAAAATACTTGCACTTTCAAATTTTTCTGTTTGTAAAAGTAGTGAAAATAGTCTAAGTACAGAAGTAACCCACAGAGGCTCTGCCGAGTAGCCGAGTAACCAAAAAGACAGAAGTCTTCGACGGAGGCTCTGCCGGGTTAATCAAGAAGACCAAAGTGAAGAAACAAGACTCTTCTATGCGGACAAGGCCACAGAGCTTCTGTCATACATTGACAGAGCTTCTGTGGTAAAAAGAAGATCTACGCAAAAGATCTAAACAAGGATGAGCATGCTTCTTACAATATCTGCCATTCGAAGGTTCTAAAGATCAACCGTACAAAGGCGTGACCTGACTACTCCATGTGTCAAACTCTGATAGGTTTCCGCATAAGGCTGAATACGGAGCATTTAATGAACATTGTATCTGCAACAGTTCCAGAATAGTGTTTTGTACCTTCCAGCCACTATTACTCAACAATGTATTTGTACCTTCAGTTCTTATTGTCCCATTTAGAAGTAGTATAAATAGAAGGTTCATGTGAACTCTTCTATTAAGCTTTTTTTCACAACACACACACCATTAACTGCAGATTTCTTGTTTATCCTTTGAAGTTCTTGTTGTTCTTAATATATATCAAATACAGTAATCTTGGAGATATTCATCTGTTCTTACATACTGTTTATTTGATATTGTGTGTTCTTCTACCTTACATTATCTTTCAGCTCTTAAATACGATTCCGCACCATACAATCTGAACTAACTGAAAGTTAAGATCATTGTTTAAGCAAAACAGGAACCAACAACATCAACAAAGCCAACAATTCTCAAGTACTCACTGTTTCCTCTCAATACCCAAAAAGAATGCTAAATTCAAGGGTAAGAAGAAACAAAATGACTCTTCAACTGAAGCGAAAACCAAACCCAAGAATGCTAAGACAAACTTGAAGACCCCTAACAAAACTGGACCCATTTGGATATGGGTACCTAAAACTCTCTGATTGTTATGCAGAAGTAGTATGTGCAGATCTGGTATCTTGACTCCGGATGCTCGAGGCACATGACTGGCGACAGAGGTCAACTATCCTCCTATAAAGATAAACTCGATGGAGGATTTGTGACCTTTGGTGACAACAAGAAGGTTTATATAAAAGGCTACAGAGTCATCAAGAAGGAAAACATAACCGTATACAAAGTTTCATATGTGGATGGCCTTAAGCACAATCTTCTCAGTGTTAGCCAACTCTGCGATACGGGATTCGACGTTATGTTCAAAAGAACCTTCTGCTCTCTACAAGGTGAGGACACAGGAGTCGAACTTCTGCGAGCCGAACGACGAGGCGATCTTTACCTCATGAACTTCTGTGCAAAGAACAAGGAAGACAAACTATGCCTTGTTGCCAGCAAAAGCGAAGAAGCCTGGTTATGGCATAACAGGTTCTGCCATCTAAACTTTCATACTCTGGAAAGCTTGTCAAACTTGATCTAGTCAAAGGTCTGCCAAATGTTAAATTTAATAAAGATCATTTGTGCCCTGTTTGTGAAATGGGAAAACTCAAAAGAGCTTCCCATAAAGGCAAAACTGATGTGTCTTGCCCTAGGCCTCTGCACATGCTTCATTTAGACCTCTGTGGTCCAATCTCTACACAGAGCCTAGGTTGCAAGAAATATATACTTGTTTTAATCGATGAATATTCAAGATTTACATGGGTTGAATTTGTCAGAAATAAATCAGATGTTCCAAACATTCTGATAAATTTAATGACAAGAATCCAAGTTCTGTATGAGTGCAGTATTCAGAAGCTAAGGAGCGACAATAGTACAGAATTCAAAAACTCCGTCATTGAAGCCTATCTTACAGAAGAAGGCATATCACATAACTTCTTTGTTGCACGCACCCCACAACAGAATGGCGTGGTAGAACGAAAGAACCGCACGCTTGTGGAGGCTACAAGAACTATGCTAACAGTATCTGGATTACCAATGACTTTTTGGGCAGAAGAAGTATCAACCGCTTGCTACACCCAAAATCGATCAACCATTGTAAAGAGACACATCAAAACACCATATCACTTGATCAACAAAAGGCGACCAAACATCAAGTTCTTTCATGTATTCGGATGCAAGTGCTTCGTCTTAAATGATAGAGAAGCAAGAGAAAAGTTTGAGGTGAAAGCAGATGAAGAAAAGTTCATAGGATACTCTGCCACTTCAAAAGCTTACAGAGTGTGCCTTCTGAAGTCTCGATCCATCGTAGAATGCATCAATGTATCTTTTGACGATTCCTTTCAAAAGACTTCTGAACAAGTCAGTTCAGAACTCGGTCTAAAGAAGGAATCCTCTGACATCTCAAAAATAAGAGAAGCAGACCAAAATCTGCTATTTGAAGAGATGTTCCACGACGATATTGATCCCTCTGCCGGAGCTGCCAGAGCCTCTGGAGAAACATCTTCTGTAGGCCAGACTGAGTCAGGTATATCTCTAACTGGTCCATTAAATACTTCATCCTCTTCTGTGAATCATACAGATGCATTTGTTGAGGGGGATCCAACAGAAGATGAAACGACCAAAGACCCAACAACAAAGGCTCCTGGAAAACCTACTCCAGCAACTACAAAGGAATCAATACAAGAGGAAAACGTAGACTCAGTCTCTACTTCCTCAGAGGAACTAGTTCCATCTCTCATTCCAATCCTTCCACAAGCTGAAGAGCCAAGTTCAAACTCTACAGTGCCATCTACTACAGAGGGTGTACCAGAACCACAGGGTGCACCCACAAAAGTTCAACTAGATGACTCAAATGACCATCTTCCAAGAACAACACAGTGGACGAAAATCCATCCTCCAAGCCTTATAATCGGCGACCCTTATGAAAAGGTCAAGACAAGATCAGCCACTGCTAATTTTTGTTTCTTTACAAATTTTATCAGTATGATCGAGCCAAAAAGAATTTCTGAAGCCTTAGATGATCCAAACTGGGTAGATGCTATGCAAGAAGAACTTCTGCAGTTTGAAAGAAACAAGGTATGGACTCTTGTACCTCTGCCACGAGGGAAACAAGTCATAGGGACAAAATGGGTCTTCATAAACAAAAAGGACGAGGATGGGGTGGTCATCAGAAACAAAGCAAGATTGGTGGCCAAGGGATATCGCCAAGAAGAAGGCATAGATTACGATGAGACTTTTGCCCCTATCGCACGGCTCAAAGCAATAAGAATCTTCTTAGCCTTTGCAGCTCACAGAGGATTCAACGTTTTTCAAATGGATGTAAAATATGCTTTTCTGAATGGTGAAATCCAGCAACCACAAGGGTTTGAAAGTTCCATGTACCAAAAAATACGTGTACTTCCTCGACAAAGCTCTATATAGACTGAAACAGGCTCCAAGAGCATGGTACAAAATACTTTCAACCTTTCTTCTCAATAATGAATTCGACAGAGGTACAACCGATACTACTTTGTTTTACAAACGAAAAGGTGACGAGATTCAGCTTGTACAGATCTATGTGGATGACATTATTTTTGGGTCTACAAATGAACAACAGTGCAAAGATTTCGAAAAACTCTAGAGTGAATTTGAAATGAGTATGATGGGAGAATTAACTTTCTTCCTCGGACTCCAAGTAAAACAATCATCAGAGGGAATTTTTATAAATCAGGCTAAATATGTCACTGACATACTTTCAAAATACAGTCTCTCTGATGCCTCTGTAATGAAGACCCCAATGGCAACTGGAAATAAGTTAGACGCAGATCCAAATGGCATATCTGTGGAGTGCAAGCTCTACAGATGTATGATCGGGTCTCTATTATACTTAACCGCTAGTAGGCCTGATATAATGTTTGCCACATGCCTCTGTGCAAGATATCAAGCTAACCTAAAAGAATCCCACTATATTGCTATAAAGAGGATCATCAGATACCTTAAAGGGACCAAAAATCTTGGACTCTGGTATCCAAAGAACTCTGGTTATGGTCTTAAGGCTTACACAAATTCAGATTATGGAGGATGCAAGCTTGATCGAAAGAGTACCTCTGGGAGTTGTCAATTCCCAGGAGGTAAACTAGTCAGCTGGACTTCAAAGAAGCAGAATTGTGTGTCCACATCTACAGCAGAAGCTGAATATGTTGTTGCTGCTAGCTGTTGCTCCCAAGTTCTGTGGATGAAAACTCAGCTAAAAGACTATGGTCACAACATATACAAGATACCCATCTTCTGTGATTCAAAAAGCGCCATTGCCATCTCTGCCAATCCAGTACAACACTAAAAAACAAAACATATCGACATAAGGTACCACTTTCTGAAGCATCATGTTGAATATGGCACAATCGAAATGCACTTTGTATCCACATAATATCAGCTTGCAGACTTATTCACCAAGACACTTGATGAGAAAAGATTCCTTTTCTTGGTGGGTAAGTTGGGAATGATTAACATGAGTTAAATCCTCTGTAAGTAAGATTTGATTTTCCTGTAAATATTGTTAGCTTCAATCTTCCTAATCATAGAAGTATTTAGAAGTAGTGAAAAATAGGCTAAGTGAAGAAAGCCTCTTACAGAGGCTCTGCCGACATTACCGAGAAATCAAGGTCAAGAAGCTACAGAAGCAGCAGAGGCTTCCTACAGAAGCTCTGTCATACGCACAAAGAAGACCAAAGACTCGGAATCCGGCGAAGACTGCTCCACAGAGGACCAGACCGCAGAACTTATGTAATTCATTACAGAGCCTCTGTGGTCCTCAATGAAGACTTGGAAGATATTACTGGATACGTTCATCAACTTGCATGGAAAAGTACTGTCAAAACACGTGTCAAGCTCTGAGTGGACTCAATAGGGCAAGGTACAAAATAGACGTCTGCGCCATTTAATGCATTTACCAAAAGTACATCTGTTCCATTAAATGCGCATGGCTCAAACAACTGCTCACACCATCCAGTCCACTGTTCACACCATCCAGTTTACTATTCATCTCGTAAAAGGAACAGTGACCTACTTCATAGTCTTCTAAGAGTAGTATAAAAGGAAGTCTCATGTTGAGATCTTCCTAAGAAAAAAGAAAAGAAAAAAAAACACAAGGAATCACTAATACTCTCAAGCTTTATTGTCAAATATCTGAGTGTTATATTCTCACACACACCAAGTTCTTAATCTGTTCTTCGTGTTGTTATTATATATTGAATAACAGTAACTGTTCAAGAACTCTTTTTTCATTCTTTACTGTTTTCTTTATATATGTGCGTTCTAATATCTATCAAACATATCTGTTAGTTTAATACGCTTCCGCATCAAACTCTAAACTCAACTAATCGACTGTTAATCTTGATTAAAGTGTATCTGGGTTCCAACAATTGGTATCAGAGCCTTCCTTGATTTTCAATATCAAGTGATCCACTTATCAAAATTCGTGATAGATATTATTGAGATTTAAAATTGTGTCTGGAAATTGCTTAAACCCAGAAAATCTTCAAGTTCATCAAAGTAACTCTTTAGTCATACTTTCTTTCTAAAATCTTCAAAAATGACAAATACAAATAATTTCTTTACTACTGGTTCTCTCACTAAACCTCCTACTCTCCTTTGAGATGAGTATCCTCAGTGGAAAATAAGAATGGTCCATTTTTTCGAGGGCACTGAAAGAAATCAAGTACAATATCTGTACAATCCTCCTCCTATTCCCATGACAGTAGTACCTCGTATACCTGCTACTGCTGAATCTGCCGAAATCCCCGAACATCAAAAACCAAAGCCAAAAGGGGAGTGGTCAACCGAAGATAAAGCAGAAGATGAAGTTGCTCAGAAAACCAAGAGGACATTGATTATGGCAATACCCAACGAACTCTTTCAATCCTTGGATTCATGTGAAACAGCGCATGATCTGTGGAAAGAACTGGAAAGACAGTTGGAAGGAGGTGCTAAAACACAAAAAAACCAAAGAGCACAGTACATAAATGAATATCATGCATTCAGAGCCTCTGCAACAGAATCTCTGCAAACAACATACGACAGATTCAACTCTCTAATCAACAAGTGCAGAAAATCAGGCATTGACAGAACTTCTGAAGAAAACAATGTCATGTTTTTGAAAAGTCTAAATGAAGAATGGCTCCAGCTATCTATGTCCCTACAGACAAATCAGGATCTAGACACCTGGACTCTCTCTGATCTTTACGGAACATTAGCCGCACAAGAACCTCAGATAGCACAGGCTAAAACACTAACCATTGCACCATATGCATTGGTTAGTAAAACTAAAGAGGATGCACAGAGACCAAGAAATGATAAAGCCACAGAGGAGAAGAAGAAGGAGAAAAAGAAGATGGTGATAATTGACAGTGAAGAAGAAGAGCAAGCAGAAAAGGAAATAACTCTTGCGTCACTAGCTAAATCTTTAGCTCTATTGACAAAAGAGTTCAGAGGAAACAGAAGAGGTTCCGGAAATGAAAGATATGATAGAGACAACCAAGATGACAGAAGAGACAACAGAAGAGATGACAGAAAAGGAGAAGAATCAAGTGGCCGACAGAGGTCAAGCGATAGAAATTACAGAGGGAATGACCGACAGAGGTCAGATGACTCGGTAAGCCACACGCAGCAAGAATGCTACAAGTGCGGCAAACCTGGTCACTATGCAAATGAATGTAGATCAGAGAATGGCAGAGACCTACAGAAGTCCAATGATCGAACAGGAAACACTCCTCAAGGGTGTTTTAACTGCGGAAAACCAGGCCATTTTGCGAATGAATGCAGAAGCAGATCAAATCGTCCACAGAGGGACTCTGCTTTCTACAAGAAGAAAGCCGAATATTATGCTAAAAAATCCTTAATGGCAAAAGGACATTCTGAGGAGAACACAGAAGACTTCCAGTCAGACTCTACTTCTGACGATGAACATACCGCCAATGCCCTCTTCTGTGGCATGGCAGAAGTCGACTTCTGCACTGACTCTGAGGTATCTACTTCAAATTCCAACTCTTGTATTACCTCTGTAGATGATAATACACTTAGAATTAACATTGAACTAATTGAACTGAAAGTGATAAATCAAAGTATTCAGAAAAGACTCACTTTCAATTAGAGAGAAGTACGGCTTCTCACTCAAGAAAAAGCAAAGATTTTTGAGGAAAAAGAGAGAATAGAAAATAATTGGAACAAAACTCTAGATCCTTTAAAAAACAAATTTCTGAATTAACCAATACTTTAAAAGATAAAACAAAAGAACTTTCAGTTTCAAGGAGCGAAACTACTGACATAAGAGATCTTAAAGAATACTTTCAAAGAGAAAGAGAGGTATGATGGCAAGATTTACTCAGAAGATAAGTTTTGCTTAAAAACTATAAAGATGCACAGAAAGTTTATGAAAAAGTAAACTCACAAATAGGAAGACAAGGTATAGGGTATGATGATATCACCCTAGGTGTTGAAGGCAAAAGAAACAAACCTCTGTCCTCTTTATTTGTGATTGGAAAAACGAACAAACCAGATTTTCCAAATCTAATCTCTGTAAGCAAAAGGGCGAAAATCTCTGTGGATCCTTACTTGAAGAAACATAAGAAGATGATTAACGTGTGGTTTGAAAACACAGACTCATCATCCTCAACCTCTGTCAATAGAGGTATCAAACCAAAGAAATATCTGAAAACACAAGATCAGATTGGTATCTTCAAGTTTGGTAAACCAGAGACCCAAACACAGGTTGCTTTTGTCTGTTTGATAAACGTTCAAAAGAAGTTATCAGCAGAAGCTCCTGAGTTTAAACCCATTTTTTCAGAAGAAAACTTTAAAAACTTAATTGAAAAAGAAATTTTGGAAATATGGAAATCAAGCGTTTTAGAAAAATTCTGTACATCTTCTATAGATAAATCTCTCACTAAAGAAATCTTATTAGAAACCTCTGCAATCTATGAAAACTATTCTACATAGGAAGAAAGCTTGTATGATGCATGTTCGGAAAATTCAACCTCTATTGAAAGAATTGACTCAACCTCTGTATACGAGGAGGACTCATCTTCTGACGATTCAGAGACAGATGTTACATCTGGGATAACTCTCTATGACACAGAGGATGTTAAATACTCCTCTGAAGTTCCTCACAGAACTATTTCTCCAAAAGAGAAACTCACAGAGATTCCAATCTGCCAATATTTTCTAAATTTGAATCTACATGTCAAAACCTCTGCTGAGCTTAAAATGTTACAGAAGACCTCTATTGATCCTATAAGTTCTAGATTTTCAAAACCCAAGGTTGATAAATCTTTTTCTTCTGTGACAGTGATGAAAGAAGTTCACCACAGAAGCAACCCACAGAAGGCAGGTCCTAAACAGAGCTTTTGCAAACAACATTCGAGTATTCATAGATCTTCTAGTAATAGGAAATCTAATGTAAAGAAAGAATGTAATGCCTCTGTGGCTGAGTTTAAAAAGTTCAATGAAAAGTTCAAGCAAATTACATCTCATATTCAATACTGTCATTGCTTTGATCTTATGTCTAAACTTAATAATCATTTTTCAAGTCAAGTCTGTTTACTCTCTACGACAAATCAAAAGTCAAGTCTGTTTACTCTCTACGACAAATCAAAAGTCAAATCCCACAAAGAAACAATCTGACTCTTCTACAGAGAACAAAATGTATTTCAAAAATGCCAAGGCAAACTTAAAAAATTCTAACAATATTAGACCCATATGGATATGGGTACCTAAATCTCTGTGATTGTCCTGCAGAAGAAGTATGTGCCAGTCTGGTATCTGGACTTCGGATGCTCAAGGCACATGACTGGTGACAGAAGTGCACTATCCACGTACAAAGAAACACAAGATGGTGGATCTGTGACTTTTGGAGACAACAAGAAAGGACACATAAAAGGCTATGGAGTCATAAGGAAAGAATATGTTTCTGTATACAAAGTTGCATATGTGGATGGCCTTAAGCACAACCTACTCAGTGTAAGTCAACTTTGTGATACAGGATTCAATGTGTTGTTCAAAAGAACTTTCTGCTCTCTACAAAGTGAAGAAACAAGTATGAAACTTCTGCGAGTTGAAAGAATAGGTGATCTATATCTAATGAACTTCAACTCAAAGAACAAGGACAAAGTTTGCCTTGTTGCCTGCAAAAGTGAAGAATGGCACAACAAGTTCTGTCACTTGAATTTTCACACATTGGAAAAACTGGTCAAACTTGATCTAGTTAAAGGTTTGCCAAATGTTAAATTCAATAAGGATCATTTATGTTCTGCCTGTGAGATGGGAAAACTCAAAAGAGCTTCCCACAAAGGCAAAACAGATGTGTCTTGCACTAGACCTCTGTACATGCTTCACGTCGACCTCTGCGGTCCCATTGCCATACAGAGCCTAGGTGGCAAGAAATACATACTTGTCCTAATTGATGAGTATTCACGTTTCATATGGGTTGAATTCGTTAGAAAGAAATCAGATGTTCCAAATATATTGATAAATCTAATGAAAAGAATCCAAGTTCTTTATGATTGCATAATACAGAAGTTAAGAAGTGACAATGGCACAGAATTTAAAAACTCTGTCATTGAAGCCTATCTTTCAACAGAAGGAATATCACAGAACTTCTCTGCAGCTCGCACTCCACAACAGAACGGTGTTGTCGAAAGAAAGAATCGAACACTTGTGGAAGCCGCAAGAACTATGATGTCAGCATGCGGAATATCAATGAACTTTTGGGCAGAAGCAATTTCTACTGCGTGTTATACTCAAAATCGATCAACCATTGTGAAAAGACACCTCAAGACGCCTTACGAATTGCTTAACAAACGGTGGCCAAACATCAAATTTTTCCATGTATTCGGATGCAAATGCTTCGTCTTAAACGACAGAGATTCAAGAGGAAAGTTTGATGTAAAAGAAGATGAAGGCAAATTCATTGGATACTCTGCCACTTCCAAAGCCTACAGAACATTCCTTACAAAGTCTCACAAGATTGTAGAAAGCATCAATGTTTCTTTTGATGATTCATTCCAAATGACTTCTGAGCAAATAAGTTCAGAACTCGGAATTAAAGGGAAATTCTCTGACATCTCAAGAACGAAAGAAGATTTGAATTTTCTATTTTTGGAGATGTTCCACAATGACATTGATCCTTCTGTCGGAACCATCAGAGTTTCTGAAGAACCATCCTCTGTCGGACAAAATCCTACAGGTATGACTCTAACTGGTCCAAATAATGCTTCATCTTCTTCTATAAATACTACAGATGCAATTGCCGAAGCAGAAGAAAGTGCAGAAGATGAAACATCAAGAAAAACGACCACAGAAGCTGCACAAACCACAGAAGAACCAATTACAGAGGAGATCGAGGACCAAGACTATACATCCTCAGAGGAACAAACTCCACCACCACTCGTACCAATCATTCCACAAACGGTAGAATCAACTACCAAGGCACGAAGAACATCAGAGGCTGCACAAGAAGAAACACAAGAAGCCTCTGAAGAAAGTTTTGATGACATTGATGATCATCTTCCACGCACAACTCAGTGGACAAAAAGCCATCCTCCAAGCCAAATAATTGGAGAACCTTCTGACTCGGTAAAAACAAGGTCTGCCACTGCTAATTTTTGTTTCTTTACAAATTTTATTAGTGTTATAGAACCAAAGAAGATTTCTGAAGCCCTAGATGACCCAAACTGGGTAGACTCCATGCAAGAAGAACTTCTGCAATTTGAGCGTAACAGAGTATGGACTTTAGTACCTCTGCCAAGAGGGAAACAGGCCATTGGGACTAAATGGGTCTACAGAAACAAGAAGGATGAAGATGGAGTGGTCGTCAGAAACAAAGCAAGATTAGTAGCAAAAGGATATAGACAAGAAGAAGGCATAGACTACGATGAGACTTTTGCCCCTGTCGCACGTCTCGAAGCAATAAGAATATTCTTAGCCTTCACAGCCCACAGAGGTTTTAAAGTCTATCAGATGGACGTAAAATCAGCTTTTCTAAAAGGTGAAATCCAAGAAGAGGTTTACGTAAATCAGCCACCAGGTTTTGAAAGCTCAAAGTTTCCAAGGCATGTATACTACCTTGAAAAGGCTCTATACGGACTGAAACAGGCTCCAAGAGCATGGTATGAACGACTTTCTACCTTCCTTCTAGTCAATGGCTACAACAGAGGTACAACAGATACTACCTTATTCTATAAACGCAAAAATAGTGAGATAATGCTTTTACAAATATACGTAGATGACATAATTTTTGGGTCTACAAATTCAGAAGAGTGCAAAATTTTTGAAAAACTCATGCAAAGTGAGTTTGAAATGAGTATGATGGGAGAATTAACATTCTTCCTCGGACTTCAAGTCAAACAATCTTCAGAGGGAATTTTTATAAATCAAGCCAAATATGTCTCTAACATACTTTTAAAATATAATCTCTCTGATACCTCTGCAATGAAGACTCCAATGGCCACTGGAAATAAGTTGTTATTTGATCCAAATGGTATTTCTGTAGAATGTACTCTCTACAGAGGCATGATTGGATCTCTGTTATACTTAACAGCAAGCAGACCTGACATTATGCATGCCACATGTCTTTGTGCACGTTATCAAGCTAATCCAAAGAAATCACATTATGATGCTGTAAAAAGAATCTTGAGATACCTGAAGGGGACCAACAATCTTGATCTCTGGTATCCACAGAACTCTGGTTTTAGTCTTAAAGCTTATACAGATTCAGACTATGGAGGATGCATGCTCGACAGAAAGAGTACCTCTGGGAGTTGTCAATTCCTAGGTGGTAAACTAGTCAGTTGGACCTCCAAGAAGCAGAATTGTGTCTCCACATCCACTGCAGAAGCTGAATACGTTGCTGCCGCTAGCTGTTGTTCTCAGGTTCTATGGATGAAGACTCAACTAAAAGACTACGGCCACATTCTGTTTAAAATACCCATCTTCTGTGATTCCAAAAGTGCTATTGCTATCTCTGCCAACCCTGTGCAACACTCAAAAACCAAGCATATCGATATAAGGTATCATTTCTTGAAACATCATGTTGAATACGGTACAATCGAAATGCATTTCGTGCCCACAGAATATCAACTCGCTGACTTATTCACCAAAGCATTAGACGAGAAAAGATTCAACTTCTTGGTGGGTAAGTTAGGAATGATTAACATGGTGTGAAAATCCTCTGTAAGTATAGCTTTATCTTCTGTAAATAATAAGTAAATACATTGCTAAATTTATTGCTTTGATTGATTCCACTTTTGTATGTAAATTCTTAAAACCTTAAATAGTTCTTAAAATCACAGAGCTTCTGTAAGTCAACTCAGAACCTCTGAGGACCCCTACAGAACCTCTGAAAAACATGACCTATGTTCTATGCAAAACTTATCATTATTTGATCCAAGCATAGGTCAAGGGGGAGCAAAAGGAAATTACTTAATCTACAGAGGTGATTAGATCAAGGGGGAGCAGAAGGGAACCCTGAAATGATCTAAAGAGATAAAACTTTCAAGGGAAAGCAAAAGAAAAATGTCGATGACTCCATATCGACAGAAGTCAGATATCACTGCCGAGAAAAGAAGAACCAAAAAGTATGTCTCTCGCACAAAAGGTTTTTGGAAAACAATTTTCTAGGACAAGAATTGTCAAATATGTCCTAAATATACTGTGAATAACATTTCAAAAATCAAAAGCTCAAAAAGTTTCACAAAATTCGAATTAGAGCTTCTGCTGAGCTCAACAGAGCTTCTGCAGGAAATATGCTCTGTGATCACAAATTAACCTTCTGTCGATCTTTTGGAATGTTATCTCGAAAACCGAAAACGCAGACCATGACCTTCTCGGACAAACCGTTTTTTTTACAGTTTTCTCGGACACAAACTTTCAAATATATCCGAAAAACATCTCTTAAACCAAATCAAAAATTGGATGATCAAAAATATCAATAAAATTTTTGTTATGAGATTTTTTCTCTCATAGAGCTTCTGATGGCCCTCACAGAACTTCTGCAAGTTCCAACAGAGCCACAAAACCTCTGCAAAGCAAATTTCTTCACAAAAATCCGATTTTATCCTCTCCAATGGTTTTGGTTAAAAGAAGAACCCCACAGAAGTCATGATAACAATGAGATATATGAAAAAGGGATAAACATCAAAGATTTTCAAGATCACAGAGCCTCTGTAAACTACAGAAGGTCTGTCAATCTGATTACTTGGGCATCTCTGTAGTAATAACGGTTACTTTTACTGCGAGTAAAACTCATATGGCTAAAATCAACCTCACGCGCCTAGCATTAATGGGCCGCGCACGACGTCCTGTCATATTCTGACAAGGCCTACGTGTCCCATTTTCATTGGGCGTACATGGAACGTTTTTATTTGGAAAGTTGAACCCGCCGCTCAAACTCGAGTGCGGATTCCAAACTTTAATCCATTGCCATATATTTTACTCTTTCGAATTCTACCGTTTTACCATCCTATAAAAACAAAGATTACCCTCTCATAAAACATTTTACAAACTCTCATCTTCTTCTCCGGCTAAACCCTGCAAAAAGCTTGCAAAAATCTTATTCGTAAAATCAAATGGCTTCATCTTCTCGAGCTGACATCCTCTGAACTCTCTCCGGCGAACTCACCGGAACACTCCCCTGCACATTCAGAACATTCTGAAAACCCCAGCCTTGCAAGAAATATTGAACAACAAGATTACGGGGACTCAGCATACTTTGCTCCGACGACTCACTTGCAAAACTTTATAGCAAAGGATCATTTCGAAGCCATTCTTCCTATCAAATCCAACAACTGCTATTTGGTCCCCTCACCCACTACTTTCGGCGAAGCCTATGCCATACTTCTGAACATCATGGAGAATCATGTCCTATTCCCTCTACTATCAAGAACCCCGAACAAAATTCCAGTCCGCTATTTGAACCAATTTTGGCAAAGCTGCCGATTTGATAAAGACGATTCTCTTATCAAAGGGTACATTTCAAGACCTGATAAATCTGAGCATCTTGAAATCAAGTTCAACAGAACAATGTTCTCACTTGAATTCAACCTACCAACAAGGGGTCTTCTGGGATTGAAGAGTTATGCAGAGCAACCAACAGACGAAGAGCTCTGTCGATTCATGGAAATGCTTGGGTACAACACCCAACTACGGAAGAGAAATGACTTCCGCAGAGGCCGATTACCACCTCTGTGGAACACTTTGTTCTCGATTCTTAACAGATGCCTGACAGGAAAGATAGGCAGTATTGACCAGAGCTCACATCAAATCTTGAGCATCATGTATGGGGTTTACTATGATCTTCCACTAGATTATGCGACCATAATGATGCAAGAGATCATAAACACCATCGACAGAAAGAACAACTCGAAAAGGGTCAAAGAGAACGATCCCAACTTTCTACCACCTCTGCAATTCCAAAGAATATTAGGAGTACTGTTCGAACCACTGCTGCTAATCCAAAATTGGCCAATGGAAGGGCCAACTCCCAAACAGTTCCCGATGAACAAGAATACCCCCACTGATCATGATGATGGCTACTCACACTGCAGACCTCTGTCAAAGAAGCTTCTGCAATACGCATCGAATAAATCCCTTAAGAAAGAGTATATGCGCGATCATAGAACTCCTAAACCGAGTCCTATGACACCCCCGCGTTTAGGTGTCCCCCTAGGAACAATGATAGCAAAACCTCTTTCCACTCAAAAAGAAAAGGATCAGAAGTTAGCAAAGCACATGGATATTCAACTCAGCTTTATAGCCAAACGTGCAGAACTAATGGGAAAGAAGTCTTCATCAAGAACCTCTGCATCTACTCCAAAAGCTAAGAAGAGGGAAAACTGCAAAAGGCACCTCAACAAGCGCTGCAGAAGATCAACCCTCCCTCCTCTCCAAAAATGAAGAAGAAAAGATCAAAATCAACAGAAGAAGGGGCACCAAATCCTAAGAGGAGGAAAACCAAAAAGAGGCATGGTAAATCACTTGCAAAGTTGGTAACCATTGCTGAAGAGGAAACTGCTGAAGAAGAAGTTGCAGAAGAAGAAATGGCTACAGAAAGGTATCAATCACCCTATCAATCTCCAGATAGATTTGCTCACCAAGGAGACCTGAACGACTTCTTACAGAACCCTGAAATTGCCAACACCCTAAATACAGCAGTGTGGACAGCACAACCTCTCGACCACCACTCTCCAGAAGAAGATTTCTTCATTTCTGGCATCGACACACATCTGCAAGAAAATGACACAACACCCAGAAATCAACCAGCCGAAACCCCTGTTATTTTACAAAACCCTTTCATTCAAGGATTGGATGTCCACAGAAGAAGTCCAAACCCAGCTTCAGAAGAAATAGAACAAACTGAAGCTGAATTGAACATAGGTGAAATTACAGAGGCTTCTGAGAACATGATGGAAGAAGAGAAAGAAAAAGGGGCCGAAGTTGTACAAAAAGAGGGATTAGCAACAACGGAGACAGAAATAGAGATCTTAGAGACAAATTCAGATGAAGAAGAAGCTGTATGGATACGTAAGGGTCTTTATCATCCACATGTCATGAGATTATTTGGATCTCATCAAGTGTATGACCAATTACGACCAGAGCAAGGAACTTCCACAGAACTTAGGGAAGAAGCAAGAAAAGATGCCTGGATAAATAGAGGCACACAACCAAAACCAACTCCCAGTGCAACCCACATTTCTGACACCGCAGGTCTAGCTGCAGAAGGTGTCATTGAAAAAGAGCAGCACAACTCGAACCTAACCCAACCCATCCAGCCAGAGGTGACTCTTTCAACCTCTGTGCCCACAGAAACCGGGGAATCCATTCCTAGGGAGTCTCCTCAAAGAGACTCACCTATAGTTCGTGATCAATTGCCCCAGATCACAGAAGAACGCCCAACAGAGGAATTTGTTTCCTCTGCCACGCACTTATTAAGACCCACACTTCTTTCAGAGAGAAGTAGAGAGCACAAAGACAAAGAGACTCTAGACAAGTCTCCTAGTCAACAGAAGGATATTCCAATACCCACCTCTGGAGTGGATTCGGACAATGTTCTTCTCAGAACTTCTGTAGGGATTGAAACTCATGTTTCTTCTCAAGGATCAGAAGGAAATCCTTCCATTCTCAACGTACAAACAGGAATGAAAGAAGGTATCCCAGGAACAGGGATTCACTCTGGAGACGAATGTGTTCCTCTAGAGGTTACCACCGGAACACAAGTTACAAGGGATGAGTTCCAAACCCTTAAGACCTCTGTGAACCAAACCTTGAAAGAGTTGCAAAGCTCTTTCAAATCTTTTGCAGAGACAACATCACTAGCACTGCTAAACCTGGACACCAAAATGGACAACCTGTCCACAGAGGTGAAAACTGCCATCTCACAGATGAAGTCTGCTGCTACTGCATCCACCACTTCTGCCGCAACAACTACTCCTTCGATTGAGAACTCCATCAACAAGTTCCTTGATCAATTGAACAAACAGACTTCAGTGTCAACGGGAATCACTCCTGCAGATCTACAGAAGGCCCTACAAAAAGTTCAAGAAGAAGCCATGCGAAATACCATGCTGATGCAACCCAAAGACTACATGACAAGAGCACAGCTGACAGAGCTTGGGCAGAACGTGATTAATCAAGTGACAGAAGTCATCCTTTCCTTCACCATTGCCAATGCTAACTTCGTCAAAGATTTCAGAGAAAGTGTAGGAAGGATGAGATTCAAAACAGAGGCAGAGCTAGCAACTCTTCTTGGCCTCTGTGATGATGCCTGCGCGAAACTGATCACTGCTGGAGACACAATGCCAAAGAAACCCGATGCTTCCTGCAGAGCAGAGGGTACATCAGACAAGGGTCAGGATGACTCTGATGATGATGACCATCCTGGTCCATCAGATCATCCTGAGGGGGAGAAAACTACAGAGAAAGCTGCAAGCAGAGGACTTACAGGTCCACCAATAGCCGCAGAACCTCTGAGTCAAGCACCTCCAGAACAGACCCGACAACAACAAACCCAAAAGACCACATAGACAACACCCATCTATGTGGAATCATCTCCTGAAGAAACCAAAACTCCAGAAGCAGAACAGCAAGCCACAGAGGCAACAACCGCCCCTGAGGTAATCATTTTGGAAGAAACAGATGAACCAACCACAGAGAAAACACCCACCTCTGTGGAAACACCCCAAACCATACCCAGAAGAAAGTCGATTGCCACCAAACCAAAAAGAGCAACGACCTCTGCTTCTGACATTCTGAAAAGGATGCACACAACAATGAGTGATCGTATGGTGAAAAGAGAAGAAGAAAGGCACAGGTTCACTTTAGCTTTCATAATGGCAAGAAGATTCAAAGTCAACACTTCATCAACAGAAACTGAGCTCGCAGAAGAAGTCATAAAACAACCTCCAACAGAGGTTACAGAGCAAGTCAAGCCAACAGAACCATCGCCACAAAAGTCCTCTAAATCATAATCGTCAAAATCCACAGAGGAAACCTCCATCAAACCAACAGAAGTGCCAACCTCAAAACTCACAGAAGCAACAGGTTCTGCCACAACAATAGCAAAAGATAAGGGCAAAGGGATACTGACAGAAGAGCCAAAGAAGAAGAAAACATTGCCAAAGCCAACAGAAAAACTAATGAAGAGTGCGTTTGACGCCTTTCAAACCCCAAAACCCGAAGAAGTTGACTGGGCACATGGATTGAAGCCTCTGTCAGAAATTCCTCTAACTGGTAGAGCTGCAGAAGTTGTTCAACACATGGAGAGTCTCAGAAGACAAATTCCACGACCTGGTCCAACACATGAAGAGATGGAAGAAGTGGTATACAAATACCTCTACAAACAATCCTATCAGACAAATCATCCAGTAGATCATGTGACAGATCCAAGGATCAGAGAAGAATTTGAGAACATCTTCACAAGAACAAAGCCAAGAACCAAAGCAGATGTCTTCTCAATTCACAAAATAAAAAAGGTGATCTTCTGCAGATTCTCCTTCACAAGAATCTATCCAAGGGTCAGGTACAATCTTTACAAAGTCAAAAGAGAGAACAATTCAGAATCTACCTTCGCTGATGCTGACTTAAGAAACATCAATCCTTACGATCTACCTGACCTTCTGCAATGGACAAAAGACAACTACAACACAGAGTCTAATACCAGAGCCTATCAAGTGTTGAGAAAAGCGATGAGGGAAAAGCTTCTACTGTACAGCATGATAGATTTTCAGCTGGGAAAGGATCTTGGTCTCAAACATCTAGATCTACGACCACCAGAAGATCACTGCACACCAGACGCTGTGCCCAACTCAAACATCAGGGAACCAAGATTTGGGTTAGTATTTCAAAACCCACAACACTAGGTTAAACTTTTTGTACTCATGGATTGTCAGAAGTACGCAACTAGTACTCTGAGCAAATTCAGAGCAAGCCTTGTAAAATACAAAGGTACAGAGAAAATGGATAAAGATGATGCAGATACTTTCATCAGAGAAATAGACTCAACAATCCGCCTAAGAGAACTCTGCATCAGATTCTACAAAGAGATCAGAAAAGTCGGCAGAGACAACAGAAGCTACAACGATTTCAAAGATGCCAAAATCTGATTCTCAGACCTCCAATCTCTGCAAACAAAGTTACTTTCATTGTACTCAAATGTAAAATTCCTCTGGCATATTTCTAAATGAAAGAAATTTCGAGGTATTGTTTAACCTCTGTCTTATCTAACTTAGCCAAACTTAACTCAAGTTCAAATTTTTTATTTTTCACTACTTAGGGGGAGATTGTTAGCTTCAATCTTCCTAATCATAGAAGTATTTAGAAGTAGTGAAAAATAGGCTAAGTGAAGAAAGCCTCTTACAGAGGCTCTGCCGACATTACCGAGAAATCAAGGTCAAGAAGCTACAGAAGCAGCAGAGGCTTCCTACAGAAGCTCTGTCATACGCACAAAGAAGACCAAAGACTCGGAATCCGGCGAAGACTGCTCCACAGAGGACCAGACCGCAGAACCTCTGTAATTCATTACAGAGCCTCTGTGGTCCTCAATGAAGACTTGGAAGATATTATTGGATACGTTCATCAACTTGCATGGAAAAGTACTGTCAAAACACGTGTCAAGCTCTGAGTGGACTCAATAGGGCAAGGTACAAAATAGACGTCTGCGCCATTTAATGCATTTACCAAAAGTACATCTGCTCCATTAAATGCGCATGGCTCAAACAACTGCTCACACCATCCAGTCCACTGTTCACACCATCCAGTTTACTATTCATGCCGTAAAAGGAACAGTGACCTACTTCATTGTTTTCTACGAGTAGTATAAAAGGAAGTCTCATGGTTGAGATCTTCCTAAGAAAAAAGAAAAGAAAAAAAAACACAAGGAATCACTAATACTCTCAAGCTTTATTGTCAAATATCTGAGTGTTATATTCTCACACACACCAAGTTCTTAATCTGTTCTTCGTGTTGTTATTATATATTGAATAACAGTAACTGTTCAAGAACTCCTTTTTCATTCTTTACTGTTTTCTTTATATATGTGCGTTCTAATATCTATCAAACATATCAGTTAGTTTAATACGCTTCCGCATCAAACTCTAAACTCAACTAATAGACTGTTAATCTTGATTAAAGTGTATATGGGTTCCAACAAATATGTATATAATCAAACTTCTGAATGTAAATTCTTAAATCACCAAAAGTTCTAGGACCAACAGAGCTTCTGTGGGATTGTTCAGAAACTCGGACAATTATTCACATAACCTCTGATGAACTCGACCTATGTTCTGTGCACTACTTATCTCATTTGAACTAAGCATAGGTCAAGGGGGAGCAGAAGGAGACCTTGAACTGATCTACAGAGGTTGATCAGTCAAGGGGGAGCAGAAGGAGAGACCTTGAACTGATCTACAGAGGTTGATCATTCAAGGGGGAGCCAAAGAAGAGATATAATCAATAATAAACCACAGAAGTGAAGATTGGTTACCGAACAAGGGAGAGCCAAAAGGTAAGTATCTCGTACAAATCCTTTTTGGAAACATTTTTCTAGGACACCAACTTCCAAAAACGTCCTAGAAACATTGTTTAAGACATACCAATCAAGAAATGATCAAAAATATTTTCGAGTCTTCCTATATGAGAAATTTAAGTTAATAGAGCTTCTGTTGAGCTCAACAGAGCCTCTGTAAGCCGGATCCTCTATGACTACAAATTTCATACTTGTTAGGGCAAGTTTTATGTGTTGATTTAAAGTTCAAGGGTATAATTTGTATTTCCTTAAACATAGTCCATAGTGAACGGGCCGTGGGCTTGTTACCACGGGCCCAACATATTTAATGCACAACTAGCTTAGAAAATTAGCTAGTCGTCTCATTTAGCTTTGAGCATTGTAACGATTATTCTCTGATCAAATAGCTAAGTGGGCAGCCTTTGTGATTACTCTATTCGTTCATATCTTTATTCACATAAACACGATTATTGCACGGATCTGGATCATACAATTGGTATCAGAGCAGACGGACGGATCGATTCCAAGGTTTGAATTCATCAAAATTCTGGTTAGTTTGACTTTTGCTCGTCTGATTTTTTCTTGAATTCTTGACTTTTGATTCAATCAAAATCAGTTGTTTTTACTTATTGGGTTGTGTTAGCATTATCATTCTAAGAGTTTCTGCAAAATTTCACATCCTAATTCGTTCGTTTGATTGGTCAATTTTGCAAAACAAGTTCTAAAATTTTGGTAGTGTTCTTACTCAAAAATTCGATTTTTGCTATCAAAAGGTGTTGTTTTTGCTCTAAAATCGATTGGGTCATTGTTGTTTTGTGCTTGGGATTGTTTCTAACCTTTCAGGAACACATTAGAGTAACCCTAGTGGAATTTTCGATCGATTTTGACAAAACAGCCGCAGAGTCCGGACACCACAGCCGCGTTTTCCGGACAGATCAAGGTGTCCGGACGTTTGTGGTTCCATCCGGACAAGTCATCTTTCCGGGTAAGTCATCCATCCGGGTAAGTCAATCATCCGGGTAAGTCTTTCAAATTTCTATTTTTCCGGGTAATCTAGTTCCGGACAACTCAAAGTATCCGGAATTCGTTTTATCCGGAAATCCTCATTTACCCGGAATCATCGAAGTATCCGGACACATCATTCTTTCCGGAAACTTCTAAGTACCCGGTAAAGTCTTGATTTTCCGGTTACTGCCATCCGGTATCTTCAGAGCATCCGGTAACCTTGGATATCCGGACAACTCAAGATATCCGGACAACTCCTGCTTATCCGGACAACTCTGCACTTTTTGAGCTGTGTTTTTGTAAATCCAATCCAGATACTTTCAGATCACTACCTTACTTGGATTACTATCCGGTAAGACCACTGTAGTCCACTTTAGAACCTGCGTTAGGACTCCACTCTTAGAATCTTGCGTTAGGTTCTCATTTCCAATCGATATACCCGTCTGACGATCACTCCGTTGCAACCAAAAATGTCTATTTCTCGTGATGCACTTGCAATTGGTACCGACACCAAGCCCCCATGTCTATACCCAAACGAATACAGTCAATGGCGCGACAGATTCATGATTTTCATTGAATCAAAGGACAACTATGAGTTCATCAAGCAAGCTCTTGAAGAAGGTCCCATCGCGCCACCAATGAAGGATATTGCAGCTACTGCAGGTGCTGGACCCAAGAAAGAGAAAAAGTCCTTTGTCGAAATGACAGAGTTTGAAAGAGGGAGGATAGAAGGGGAGAAACAGGCAAAGAGATATCTGGTACAAGCTCTTCCCAATTTTATCTACACCGCCATTGACAGATACAAAGCCACGGCTAAAGGCATGTGGGACCAAGTTGCCAAAATGATGCGTGGGAGTGCAGTGGGAAATCAGCTGAAGATCAATACTGCTATAACCAAGTTCGATGGTTTCAAGCAGCGTCCTGGCGAGACTCTTACTCAGGCTTATGAACGTTTCTGCTCTCTACTCAATGAGCTGAACAAGAATGGGATAGTTAGGTCGAACACTGAGAATGCTCTCAAGTTCCTCAAAAATCTCTTACCCGAATGGAAAGTTTTTGCTTCTCATGTCAGGCATAACAACCTGATTGAAAGAATCGGCATAAATGAACTCTATGAGACACTTCTTCAGGATGAAGATGAAGTGAATGAACTGCTTGTCGAAAAGAAGACTGAACCCAAGCCTGTAGCTGATCCCATTGCTCTAATTTCCACTAACAAGGGAAGATCTTCGAGCCGACAAACCGAACGGGCTCAAAAGCACAACTCTTCTGATTCTGAACCGGAAGAGAAGAAAGATGAAGATTCTGATAGTGAAGTAAACGACTTCATGAAAGCCATTGCCCGCCTGACAAAGACCTTCAAGCAACAAGAGTTTTACAAGAAACCAACGTCTAATGGTCAGCGCTACTCCACTTCTGCCAACAAGCGTCATGACTACAAAGACAAATATGAAGGTAAGAAGAAGGTTGATGAGCAAGATCAGACTGAAAAGAAGGACAAGACTGAGAAAGTTGACCGCAAGAAGAAAGATGAGCCCGTGAAATGCTATAATTGCGGGAAACTTGGTCACTTTGCCAAAGACTGCCGCCAGCCTACAGTGAAGAATGTCCACTACTACGAGGCTAAGCTAGCTTTAGCAAAACAAAAGGCGACTGGAGAAGCAATGTTCGCTGAGGATGATTACTGGCTGCAAAGATCTGATAATGAAGATGAAGATGAAGTTGCTAATGCCTTCATGGGATATCATTCCTCCACTGATGAGGAAACCGCAGCTGCACTTGCAAATCAGGTATGTGAATCTTGTCAACCAGATTTTTTAAGTGCTATGCAATCATTTTATGGCCAGGCTGAATCCTTTAAGGCCACTTCTAAAGAACAAAAGATTGAAATTAAAACTCTAACAGAAAAGCTTAATGTTCAAATAAAGTTAACTGAGAAGTATAAGTCTGAAAATGCTGATTTAAATGATAAATGCAAAATCCTTTCATTAGCACCCAAAGACTTAAGGGCCAGAATATCTGAACTTCAGCGTCAGCTTGATCAGTGCTTGAATGAGAAAGAAGACATTATTTATCAATGTTCTTCCCTTCAAGTTCAACACAAGGAGTATGTGGCTAAAATCCTAAACCTTGAAACCAAACTCCACCAAAGGGGACAAACAGATCAAACCATTTTCCTGAACAAACCCAAAGAGTTCACATATTTTAACAAAGAGTGGGGAATCGGATATGATAATCCCCACTATTTAAAAAAGGGAAGATGGCATGTACCCATTTTGTATGATTTTGCCTGTTATGGATTATCTACAAATTACCCGGAGTACAAAATCAAGTGGACTGGTCCCCTAGAACCTGAAAAAGAAGAGGAAACAGAGGAATACAAGCGCACACACAAACTCGGAATTCAACTTCCATTTTGCTATGAACCTCTAAATTACTCTTATCAAAAGAACAAAAAGTACCTTTCCAATGACTACTTCGACCCCTACAAAGTGCCAACACCCAAGGATTCCTCCAAGAAGGATGAGGATGTAGCACCAGCAACCAAGACTGAGACGGATGAGTTTAAACTCTATGTTCCCCCTCTCATCTTGGAAGCAAAGATAGTAGAGTTGGAGGAGTTATTGGAAAGAGAACGGCTGGTTTTTCAACATGAGAAGAACGATTTAAACAAAGCTCTTGAGAAACTCAAAGTTGAGATAACCGATGGTATGACAAGTGAAGCAAAGGAAAACTTTCTGTGGGAAATCAATACGCTTTCATCTAAATTGTCTGAAATGACAAAAGAAAAGCAAGCTTTACTTGACAAACTTGAGAAACAACAACCGGTCAAAACCGAAGTTGTGTCTGATGAAGGACAGGAGATCCTTCGGAGTGAAATCCATCGACTTACATCACAACTGTCTGCTTTGGCAACAGAAAAGATGGAAGAATATGCGAAAAATGGTCAGCTTCAAGAGCAAATTGACCGACTCCAATCTAAAAAGGAGATTTCACCCGAACCTTCCTCAAATTCATCTGACAAATCTTCGTGCAAAGTTTATTTAGACAAGATTTCCAATTCACAAACCGGTTATGCTTCTCAAGACGAGAGTGTTTTAAGGAATTTGAACTCTGATTTTTTCTTAGCTTCCGCACCAAATTCCCCAAAGCACACAAGCACGAAGAGTTCCTCGCCTTCCTCCACCAGTCCAAGTCCCGACATTCCTGAAGTAAATTTTTCTGAATTCATGAACTCAGAAGGTGATGATGAGGGAGAGTTCGAGTCGTTCCCTTTCGACAAACCTCTTCCGAGTCACACAGATTTTTTATCCCCAGTTGTGACTCATAAGGTCAATTTTGAAAAGGGAGCATGTTCAAACTCAAAAGGCCCAGCTGTGATCAAAATTTTAACATCTAAACCTGTTTCCCAAAATACGTCACAGCCAAGGCAAAAGACTAAACAAGTTTCCATTAAAGCTCCAACTCCTTCAAAAGTCACTGATCATTCTGTACCTGCTGTTGCAGCTAAAAATGGTCAAGCCAGACGAGTAACACCAAAGTGGCTAAAGGAGGATTCTGTCAAGAAGGATGCATCAAAGTCATTTCCCCATGCTTTAAATTCTAGAATAAACAAAGACAGTAGTGATTGGAATCAACAGTATTATTTTGAAGTTTCTTTTCCGGTTAAAGTGAATTCTCTTCCACAATTGGCTCGCTTATTGCATGATTGCGTGTGTTGTTCAAATTGTGGTTGGAATGATTTTGAAGCTAGTTTGGAAAAAGTAGTGTCTTTTCCTGTTAAACTAAACTCTCTTCAACACTTGATTCGTTTATCGCATGATTGTCTTTGTTGTTCTAATTGTGGTGGGAATAACTTTTATGACATTCTGAAAAATGATTGGTATGCACCATCTTGTGTATATAATCTCTATGCAAAACGCAGTTCCCGTAATTACAAGAACAATCCATCTCATAAACGGGGTAATCATTCAATGGTTCAACCACGGCGGGAGGCTAGATCCAATCCTAGATGGACTGCTCCTACCAAGGTTAAACCAGCTCCTAAAAGGCAACCTGGCACAAAACATGTTCCTCCCACGGGTGTACAATCTGCACCTAAGAGGCGACAAACGCGAAAATCAGTTCTCCCAACGGGTGTACATTCTTCACCTAACGGGAAAGGCGTGCCAAAACAGGTTTCTTCAAAGGGAGCCACTCTTAACCCTCCAGGACCCAAACAAATTTGGGTACCTAAACTTCTCTAATCTTGTTTTGCAGGGCGGTCATGTGTGGTACTTAGATTCAGGATGCTCCAAGCACATGACCGGAAGGAGGGAGCTTCTCACGAACTACAAAGAAGAATATCAAGGAGATGTGAGATTTGGCAACAACGAGCGTTCGCCGATTGTGGGCTACGGCGACATCGTGCATGATAAGATCACCATCAAGAAGGTGTCACACGTCCAAGGGTTGGGTCACAACTTATTCAGCATAGGCCAATTCTGCGACAAAGATCTTGAGGTCAGTTTCAAAAAGACAAGGTGTAGAATACTCACCGACGACGGTGAGACACTACTGGTTGGACATCGAAGAACCAACCTCTACACCATTGATCTCTCGGCTCTTTCAATTGATAACCCTGTCTGACCTTCTGTCAAAGGCCTCTTCCGACCAAGCTTGGATCTGGCATCGACGCCTCTCGCACCTCAACCTTAGAAACATCAATCAGCTGGTGCTCGGCAAACACGTTAGAGGCATGCCCAACCTTCAGTTCGTAAAGGATCATCTGTGCGAGGCATGCGAGAAGGGAAAGATGAAGCGTGCATCCCATCCACCAAAGGACACTCCCAGCACCTCTCGGACTCTCGAACTCCTTCACATGGATTTGTGTGGACCGATGCGTGTTGCGAGTATCAACAAGCGCAAGTACGTTCTGGTGATAGTGGACGATTACTCCCGTTACACCTGGGTGATGTTTCTCCGCTCAAAGGATGAAACTCCTGAGATCATCATCAAGCATCTCAAGACGGTCCAATTGAACAAGCGTCAACAAGTTCAGTCCATCAGAACCGACAACGGGACGGAATTCAAGAATTCCAAGATGGACGGTTATCTCTCCTCCGTAGGAATTTCGCACACCTTTTCTGCCGCACGCACTCCTCAGCAAAATGGTGTGGTGGAAAGACGTAACCGTACCCTAGTCGAAGCGGCACGCACAATGCTTTCCCAAGCCAATCTACCGCTATATCTTTGGGCTGAAGCAGTGTCTACAACTTGTTACACGCAAAATCGCACGATTCTGTACAAGCGATTCAACAAGACGCCCTACGAGATCATGAATAATCACATTCCGACTATTGGCTACTTTCACGCATTCGGATGCACGTGCTACGTACTGAACGACAAAGATGATCTCGGCAAACTAAGCCCCAAAGCGGATAAAGGAGTCTTCATCGGATACTCAATGCAGGCTAAGGCTTATCGCGTTTACAACACACGGACTAAATCCGTTGTTGAGAGCATAAACGTGACATTCGACGAAGCCGCAGATTTGGCTTCTGAACATCGCAGTTCAGAACCCGTTTTAACTGGTGTGTTAGCTTTCAGACCTTCTAGTTCGGGATCTACACAAATGACAGTAAATCCGAATCGTGCATCTTCATCGAATGCAACTTATTCTGATTTAGATTTATTGTTTGAGCATTTTTATGATGACATATTTCATGCTCCCCCATCTGTCTCAGCTATTCCTCGGATTGAAGCTGCTCGTCTTGAAGATTTGGACAACCTCTCTGGTCCACCGCCTTCTACAAGCTCACCTTCTAACACCATGGAGACAGTACAACAGTCATCACCTGAGTCACCTGTTCCTGTGATTCCCCCGGAGGACCCAAACCCAGTTCCGGAGATCGTTCCTACAGATTCGCCTTCCTCGACAACCGACGATCAACCTAGGCATTCCTCGGAACCAGAAGTTGTACAACCATTGGCGAATCCTCCCCCACCTCCTCCAAGGTCTCAACCTGCTACTCTCGAAGCCGTACAAGACCTCCCATCCGGTTCGTATGTGGATCCGGACACCTCTCATTCCACCCAGCAGCCACTTCCATACACCACCAAATGGACGAAGGCACATCCTCTGCATCAAATCATATGTGATCCCTCTACACCTGTTCGTACGCGAGGCGCTTCCGCCAACTTCTGTCTCTTTTCCGGCTTCTTAAGTAAGATAGAGCCAACAATTGTACGTGAGTCACTTGAAGATTCGGACTGGATCATTGCCATGCAAGAAGAGCTCAATCAATTTGAAGCCCTAAAAGTGTGGCGGTTGGTTCCACGTCCAAAACACAAGACAGTGATCGGCACCAAGTGGATCTTCAAGAACAAGAAGGACGAAGAAGGTATTGTTGTCCGCAACAAGGCGCGACTCGTGGCTAAGGGATATCGTCAGCAAGAGGGAATTGACTTTGATGAAACCTATGCTCCGGTGGCACGAATCGAAGCAATTCGCATGTTTCTAGCCTATGCTGCGCACAAGAACTTCACAGTCTTCCAAATGGATGTGAAGACGGCCTTTCTATACGGCGATCTCGAAGAAGAAGTTTATGTGTCACAGCCCGAAGGCTTTGTGGACGAATCAAAGTCTGACCATGTCTACATTTTAGCCAAAGCACTATATGGTCTCAAACAGGCCCCGCGAGCTTGGTACAATACTCTCTCTAAGTTCTTATTAGAGAAAGGCTTTACAAGAGGTACAATTGACTCTACTCTGTTTATAAAGAATGAAGCCGGTCATGTCGTCTTGGCTCAGGTATATGTTGATGACATTGTTTTCGGTTCTACCAATCCTCTCTATGCCAAGAACTTTGCCAAACTAATGGGAACATATTTTAAAATGAGTATGCTTTGTGAGTTGAATTTCTTTCTTGGTCTACAAGTTAAACAACTTTCGACCGGAATATTCATTAACCAGTCCAAATACATTCGGGATATTCTTCGGAAATTCCAATTGGACCAGGCCTCACCAATGAAAACTCCCATGGCACCTACTACAAAGCTTCACGCCGATCCCAATGGAACGGCTGCGAATCAGAAGCTGTATAGAGGAATGATTGGCTCATTAATGTACCCCACTGCCAGTAGACCGGATATAATGTTCTCGACTTTCCTGTGTGCCCGGTATCAATCCAACCCCAAAGAGTCTCACATGATTGCTGTTAAACGAATTTTTCGTTATTTACGTGGTACTGCTGATCTTGGCCTATGGTACCCGAAAGAGACAGGTTTTGGATGATGGATCGGAAGAGCACATCAGGGCACATTCAGTTCCTGGGAGATAGTCTAGTAAGCTGGGCATCAAAGAAGCAGCAGTGCGTTTCAACGTCAACTGCCGAGACGGAATATGTGGCCGCCGCAAGCTGCTGTTCCCAAGTCATTTGGATGCGGACACAACTCAAGGACTACGACTTCACGTATGTCAAGGTCCCAATCTACTGCGACTCGAAGAGTGTTATAGCTATCTCAAGCAACCCGGTCCAGCACACCAAGACGAAACACATCGACGTTCGGTATCATTTCATTAAGCATCACGTCGAAAGAGGTACTGTCGAACTCTACTTTGTGAATACTGAGAATCAGTTAGCAGACCTGTTTACCAAAGCCTTGGACGAAAAGCGTTTTAAAACTCTGGTGTTCAAGCTAGGTATGCTAAACCTGAAAACTTAATCCTCATGTGTACCCTTGACAAGTTCCATACCTCTACGAGTAACTGTCTACTCATTATCCGGTGTCAACACTCTGGGTGATTGAGCAAACACTTCCTCGCACTGGTATTCTACTTGCCTCGGAAACACAGGTAGATTTAGTTTCTGTATTTGCTAGGTAGTTTCGTACATTTTTTTCCTTTTCTTCGTGTGATTCTTTTATTCAATACTGTCGTCTGTTTGTTATTTCCCACTCTCTGTGCTTTCACTGTTTGTTCATGTGATCAGGGGGAGCTCACTGCCATATCAGGTAGGTATTCTAATCTATTGAGGGGGAGCGTCACACACAGTTCTTTCTTAAACAGGTCAAAAGTTTTTTATGTGTGTGGGCACTCCCAAGTCCAACTTGGTCAACAGTTGAGGGGGAGCGACACTAAGTTTTTCATTTCCACACTCACACATTTGTGTGTCGGATTCCTCACTTGCACCCTACTGCACGCTTCGAGGGGGAGAAATGGCAATCCCATGCTCAGTTTGAGGGGGAGTGAGAGTAAGAACTCTGGCAGATCATTTCCCTGAAAATTCTGCGAAAATTGCCAAAATCAGCTCATCCGGACAAGTCCGTTTATCCGGACTCTTTATGCTCTCCGGACACATCTGGTATCCGGACTCTTCTTGTATCCGGATTGGTCACCATCCGAGTATGACCCGGACAAGACCCGGGTTATTAATACCACCCGGGCCCCTCGTACTTTCATTATCCGGAAATCGCTCGAAGAACCCTAAACCCTCGTCATTTCTCTCTCTCGCTCGGATCTCCTCAATCGCACGTTACACACACACGTTTCCTCTGCAAATCAGGTATTTTGTTTGTCCCTACCAATCGTTCATTTCCTTCGGATCATAACCCTTATTGCATCTCAACCAAACCTCGGTTTGATCGAGATTTATCAACCCGAAACAACCCTCGGATCCACACGATTTTGGGGTTCTTTTGGCGTAAGATTGCTAGGAAATGCCCAAGGTAGTCTTGCATGGCCTGTCGTATACTTCTTCACATGCACACTGGCACTTAAACCACGATCTGGTAGATTTATCACCAAGCGGTTTCGTCCGGACACCATCATAGTGTCCGGACACAATCATCAATATGAGGTTTTATCCGGGCACATTCAACGAGTGGATGAACTATCCGGAATCTCTCAACCGACCGGAAACCTAGTTGTCCGGAAACCTTATGGTTTCCGGTAAGTTCAACTACCGGATATGTTTGGAGTCCGGACATACCCTTTATCCGGAAAATCAGCCTCTCAGGGAACTTTATCCGGATCTTTCACGTCTATCCGGACTCCTCTGTTATCCGGACAACTCATGTTGTCCAGACACTTCATTTCATCCGGAAAACTCCCCTGTTTTGTCCAATTCTTGCCTGTTTTACCAAAACCAGTCCTCGATCTGTCTCAGATTGAGCCATTCAAGGCACGGGTACGCACCTACATTTGTAATTCTGTTTATGTTCCTAACCGCGTGCTATTTTCACAGATTTACACATGGCGGATCAACAACACACGGAAGAACACATTCCTCAGGAGGAGGAAATTATAGACGACGTCGCTGATGCTGCACTGGTCGACCCTGACCATGGCATCGAGCTAGAGGCGAACAACCACTACCTCGACCCGGCGCTCTTCAGGCCAAACCCACAACATCAGGTCATACTCGACATCCTGATGCGCCATCCCATTCATGCAGCGCTGACTCGCACCGCTGATGTTCCTTTGCTCTATGTACTCCAAGTCTGGCTGACAGCACAAGTCCGTACGATCGGCAACACCCAAACCATCACGGCTCAGATAGACAATCAACCGTTTACACTAACGCCAGATTCGTTTCGCCGTTTACTGTCCCTGCCTGAGGCCACTGCCAACAACCATGAACGGTACGATCCTGCCATCAACGATGCGACTCTCTGGGCCCAAATGCGTGCTCTTGGGTACAATTCTGATCTTCAACGGGCATCGGTCTTCAATCGGAAGTACTTGGCGCCAATTTGGTACACGCTCTTCACAATTCTCAATCGATGCCTTTCCGCCCGATGGAAAGGATTTGACCAATGTACCGGCGATTTTCTCCGCCTTGTTCACGCTGTGTGCTACAACCGCCACATCGACTTCGCCATGATCATCTGGCGTGAACTTGTGACCACCATCCGACATATCGGCGGCACCAAACAGAAGAAGTTTCTTCCATATCCGCGTTTCCTTTCGCTTGCCGTTCGCCAACACATGGATGCCAAACCCGCCATTCCCCGACGACTCACACATCCGATGTGTCCCATACGCCACCTCCAATTCATGGTAATCCGTAATCCTTCTGATGCGGTTGCCTCGCCCATTCCTGCCGCCCTTCTGGCCATAGGCGATCCCGCTGCACCGGGGGTAGTTGCATATAGGGGAGAGTTAGGGAATCCCATGGTCCAGTCAGAACCGGAGGGACCTGCCCAGGGACATAGACCCGAGAGACGTGAGGGTCCAAGAGTGAGAGGTGGAAGGACCCGACAAGCAGGTGCTGTCGGGCGGGGAACGTTAGTAGTGAGAGGAAGGGGAGCGAGCGTAGGTGGTGCAGCGGAATCGCAGCCCGGTTCCAGTTCAGCCCAACCCGGTCCTTCTTCGAGACCACGTCTACATCACACCACCGAACCATATATAACCGAACCCCCTTCTCCCATTACCCAAGTGGAAGACGTGGAATCCGACTCCACGGACTCCGATACCGACCGCATCATCCGCCTAATGCAAATCCCTTGCGGTATCGGACCCAACCCTGATTTCTCTACTGGCATTCCACTTGACTCTCCACCATCTGGAACCGAACTGATCCCTAGGACGCCTGAGGGAGATATAGGTGTTGACTTAGAACATGCGAGAAGGAGAGAACTGCGTTCAAAGTTGAACCAGGAAAGATCGAGCCGTAAAGATAACAAGGCTCAAGAGCGACCCACACCGAGTGTTATCCGGGTTGCCACACCTACTATCCCGTCTCATCCGTTGGGACGTGGTATTGAAGAAGCCTCCGTGGACCCAGCGGAGCAATTTCACACCCCCCATAGCCACTCATCCGTCTCAAAACAGACGGATGTCTCAATATTACATGGGGAACAAGCACAACTTCCACCGGTCTCTAATTCGGAGAGTGCTGGTGTTGAAATAAGAGACCAGCAGCCCCCGGTCTCGACTTCTTTGTGTGCACCATCGAGTCTAGAGCCAATTGTTACTGAACATTCTTCGCCTAGGACACTTGATGCGGAACAACACCACGTCGCGGCTCTTAGTGACCCGACCGGAACGTCTATAGTGTCTCCGACTGCCGGAACACGAGGATTGGACGGAAATCCTACCACAGTCATCATCACGCCAGCTGTGAACGTAGGTGGCTCTACCCCAGTGGTAGAAGCCTCAACGGGTCCTCTAAGTGAGCCCGGAGTTACGTTACCCGACTTTGTGTCAAAAGGGTCTCTGGACAGCACCCTTGAGGCTGTCCGACAGGTTATGGAGCAACAAATGCAGGAACATGTAGCCGCTGAGATTGCCAAAGCGACGCATGCTTTCAAAGGAAAGAGCTCTCTCGTCAGCACTGAATCTGTCTCCGTGCACCCACCGCCTCAACCGCAACCTATCTATTCGGTGGATACTCTAAAGACGATGCTCTTAGCCCAGCTGCTCCAGGAATCCGACTCTACCACATCTGCTGAAGCAGACCTGATCTCCGTTCTCCGATCACAGGTCACTGCTCCTTCTTCGTCCATCACATCACGCCTTGACGCCATTGACTCGACCCTCAACGCCTACAACAAAGCGCTTGCCACGCTATCTGAGAGGGTCCGCTCACTCGAAGACACCTGTAAGAGTCAAGCCGGCGGTCTCAAACGGAAACACGATGACCAAGAGGATCCTGATCACCGTGAGGGGGAGAAGCGACAACGTCTAACCGAGACCACCTCCCTGCTCCACACTGAAGGTACATCTGTGGTTCATCAGGAACCCCCAAATGCGGCAGCTACAACAGCCGAACCAGAAGCCGAGTTGCCTCTAGCCCAGATGGTCATTGATATGGACATTTCAGATGATGAAGCCCCAACGGTTGAAAAGCCCGAGGGTACAAGACAGGAATTGGTCATTGAAGAACCATCAGACATGCCTTCGCTCACCTTGAGAGATCCAGCATGTGACACCAACCCGGAAACTGAAGACGTATGGTACGAAAAAGCTACCAGAGCCGTCAACTTCGAGGTAAATTTGGTGTTTCCTACTGATGAAGACGACAACATAGACTACGACCAATTTCTGCTTCAGAACTACTATGGTGCACCTCCCGTTCACTCGACTCCTCCTGCCACGACTACAGATCAACCCGACAACTACAATGCAGAAATCCCGACATCTCCTCTACAAACGACAGCTCCTGATCTTCCTCCCTCTCCTCAGCAACAAAACCGTTGGGAGAAGATCAAGATCCTCATTCCTCATCTGGAGGAATCCCTGAAGAAGCTGTTCGTTCACCGAATTCGCCCGATCGAGCCGACCTTCTGCCTTGGCATCTACAGTCCTGAACCAGCACGTCAACTCCGATACGTAGAAGCCATGAAGCGGTGTCTTCCGAGAGATCAGGTTCGAACCAAATATAAAATTTCAGAGGTGCTAAAGATTCAGTCAAACAAAATTATGAAGATCGTCTTTCCCGTTTTCACTGTTCGACGTGAAGACGGAAAAGAATGGATTTTTTCTGAGGCTGACTTTAAGCATCTCCATCCGTTCGACCTCCTGGTCCTTTTGAAAGACCTTCGCACCAGAACCATCCGACCGCTTGCTGTAACAAAGGCGCTCGAAGCGGTTCGACGATTCCTCGTCCGTTCCATTATGATGTCTTATCTTACGGACTTTCAAATGGCAATCGAGAACCGATCAAAGAAGGTAAATCTGCTCAAACCGAATCTGAAAGCTCCTGAACTGTCGATGTATCCCGAGAACGCAATGCTGCTTCAACCGGAATTTGGGATCGTCTTCCTCAACGCTCAGAAAGAAAAGAAGTTTATGAGGTTTAGTCAGGTAGATCGATTTTGCGACGGCACACTGCTCAAGGTTCAAGACGCTCTTCGGAAGATCATCAAGCACGAATCAGAAAATCCAAAGGTATCCTATGTTCCAAATCTGAATGAAAGAACTGCACATAATGCTTTGGATATTGTTGAAGATCGTCTTGACTACCGTCGCGCCATCAGATTCTTCGAGGTTCATTTCTCTCTACGCAAACGTTACGTCTTCAACTGGCAAGAGATAGAGCGCGAATTTGAACTTCAAATCAAAGGGGGAGATTGTTAGGGCAAGTTTTATGTGTTGATTTAAAGTTCAAGGGTGTAATTTGTATTTCCTTAAACATAGTCCATAGTGAACGGGCCGTGGGCTTGTTACCACGGGCCCAGCATATTTAATGCACAACTAGCTTAGAAAATTAGCTAGTCGTCTCATTTAGCTTTGAGCATTGTAACGATTATTCTCTGATCAAATAGCTAAGTGGGCAGCCTTTGTGATTACTTTATTCGTTCATATCTTTATTCACATAAACACGATTATTGCACGGATCTGGATCATACAATACTGGACCTCTATTGATCAACTTCAAATGTCTTCTTTAAAAGATTTGTACGTACAAATTGCACACACAAATATACTGGAAGAAAGTCTGTTGGTCGAAGAGCTTGTTCCACCAAAAAGTCTCTGTTACCAAATCAAGACAATCCAAAAGTAAATGTCTCGCACAAAATCAATTTCCAAAACAGTTTTCAAGGACACAAATTTCCAAATAAGTCCTAAAAACAGTGTTTAAAACAATTAAAACTTTGGATGATCAAAATGTTTTACGGATCTCTAGTTATTAGAAGTTTGGACTCATAGAGCTTCTGCTGGCTTCAACAGAGCTCCAAAACCTGTGTGGGTACAAAATTCTGAACTAAAGTTCTCTCGATCTTCTCCAATGTATTTTTCACACTTTTGGTAAAGGTGCAAGCAACAGAGGAGACAAAAGGACAAATTTCAGATCACAGAGCTCACTCCACTACAGAGCTTCTGTTGACTCTGACACTTGACCTTTTTATGAAAATTCTGTAACAATGCGTGATATTTACTGCGAGTGACAGACCCCTGGAAGAGGAAAGACCCACGCGCGTAGCATTAATGGGCCGCAAACGCCATCTAATCGTGCTCAGACACTTCTGACGTGGCATTTTCCCATTGGACGTGTGTGGCACACGTTCTCCTAGAAAGTTGAACCAGCCGTATATACTCAATTACGGATCCCAAATTTTATTCACTTTCATATATTTACCCTTTCAGATTCTATCACTCTCTTCAGTATAAAACCAAACTTACCACAACCTCTAAAAGTTTACGAACTTACTCTCTTTATCTTCTCCGACGAACCTTGCAATAACCTGCAACTTCTCTATTTTACTCCATTTAGCAAGAAATCTCAAATGGCTTCCACCTCCAACGCTCTGGTGAACTCTCCATCTCATTCTGAGCATTCCCAAAACCAAGAAATAGCCAGAAACTTACAACATGATAACTCCGGCGACACAGTAGCTTTCTTTCCGACCACCCACGAGAAAAACTTCATCGCTCATAAACACTTTGAAAGTGTTCATCCCCTCAAACCCAATAACTACTATCTGGTACCCTCAAAAACCGCATTTGGGGAAGCACATACCATCATTCTTAACATTTTGGAAAACCACTACCTTTACCCCCTTTATCCAAAACAATCAACAAAATCCCGGTGAGATACCTGAATCAATTCTGGCAAAGCAGCAGATTTGATCCCGAAGATAGACAAATCAAAGGCTACATCTCCAAACCCGACAAATCCGAGCATCTTGAACTCAAATTCAATAGAACAATGTTCTCATTGGAGTTCAGTCTACCCACCAGAGGTCTGCTTAGGATAAAGGCATATGCAGAGGAACCAACAGACGAAGAGCTCTGCCGTTTTGTTGAAATGTTGGGGTATAACACAACCCTAAGAAAAAGGAACAGTTTCAGAAGAAATCGACTTCCCCCTCTGTGGAATACCCTCTTCTCAATTCTTAACAGGTGCCTAACAGGGAAAGTGGGCAGTCCAGACCAAACCTCTCACCAAATCTTGATCATAATGTACGGGGTATATTATGATCTACCTTTGGATTACTCTACCATCATGATGCAGGAAATGGTCAATACCATTGACAGAAGAATCTCTTCTCAGAAGGCCAAGGGAAGATCGAAAGATGCTCTACCTCCTCTGCAATATCAGCGAATCATGGGTGTCCTACTAGAGCCTCTGCTACGTCTACAAAAATGGCCAATGTATGGACCGACGGCCAGACTGTATCCCCTGAACAAAGACACCCCAACAGAGCACGAAGTTGAATACCCATTCTGTAGACCTCTGCCAAAGCTACTTCTGGACTATGCTACCGATGAAACCCTTAAGTTAGAATACATACGCGATCATAGGACTCAAGAACCGAGTCCTGTGACACCCCCGCGTCTAGGAGGCCCATTAGGATCTAGGGTTGTAGAAAAGATGACAGATGAGCAATGGGCTGCAGCTTTGGCCAAACATGCGCTTGTACAGGCCAACTTTCACGCTCAGAGGGATGCAATTCTCTCCCCTGCTAAAAAGAGAAAATCCTCTGCCACCTCTCTCAAGAAGAAGAAGAAGAAAGCCCACAAGAAAACTACTGAGGGCACCTCTACCTCTGCTGCTCAACCATCCCCTCCTCATGCAACAAAGGTTGGATCATCTGCACCTCCCTCTCCTCCAAAGGAAAAGAAGAAAAGAAAATCCAAAACCTCAGAGGAAAGTGCACCGAAACCAAAGTGAAGGAAAAGCAAGAAAAAGTCCAAAAAGCCTATCTCTCCTATGCAAACTATAGCAGAGGATGATGTGATAGAAGAAGAAGTTCACCAATCACCTCTGCAATCCCCTAACCCCCTCAACTATGAACATCATGGAGATTTCGCTGACTTCCTCCAAAGCCCTGAGTTTGCCAACACTCTTGATGTTGATCCAAACCCTCAGTGATTTGATAATGACCCTCTCTTATATACTTAGTGAAAATTGTAAGTAAACAATATGTATCAGAGTTTCACTATCGCTGATAAGTACTAAGATCTTACAGTACCGCTGATAGGAACTCTCGCTCTTTAAATTAAACATTCAGCGAACACTGTTCACCATTAATGCTCTGAGTCTGTTCAGCCATTATGATGATCGCTGATAAGTTAGTTGTTTACTTATGATCCCTGAAGACAAGTTTCACGTCAACAAAGGTTCTACGCTGAAGTCGAAGATCAAGCTCAAGAACCAGCGACAAGTCTCCTAATGAACTGATGCGGATCAGCGAAGACTCAGATTTGTCCACTCAACGTGAAGTATCAAGTACAAGACTTCAGCTATCGATGAACTTTATCATTCGCTGAATAGAAAATGATAATTCTCTGAATCAACGAAAGCTGATCATGAAGTCCTCCGTACAAAGTACTTTTGTCTTAACCCCCCTTGCACGACTTCGTACGAAATGTCAGAAAAGAACCTCCGACTGTCTGAAATCGTACAACCACTCTGATACTACACTGTTCATCCATGCGGCTACTAAGGTTGTCAACCAAGGTCAATGACATGCAACCAACCAGCTGATGACACGTGTAAAGTGTATACTGACTTGCATTAAATGCATGCAGTATATAAAGAGATGAACCCACTTCATTTGAAGTAACTTGCTAACTCTGGACAAGTTCAATCTCTTATCTCAAGATAGGTTATTATTAGTAATTTCCTTATCTCTCTTAGTGCAAGAAACCTTAGTGTTCCAACTTGTTTAGATTTAGGTTTATCCTTAATCTTGTTTCCGCAACAAGCTGTAAATTGTTAATGATTTATCAATAAACAATTTAGAAAAGTAAAATTTGTGTGTTTGTATTCAATTCCCCCCCCCCCCCCCCCCTTCTACAAACTTGTATAGGCCTTCGGGACCAACAAGTGTTATCAGAGCGGATTTGTTTAATCTCATAAACAAGATCTAATCAAAGATATTTCTCTTCTTTGCTATTATCTGAAAATGGCCACCAACACAAACACAAATTATATAGACAATGGTTCTCTTGCTAAACCCCCTAGATTTTCCAAAGATAACTTCAACTTATGGAAAAATAGGATGACACTCTTCTTAGAAGGTGTAGACCCTACTATGCCTTACTATCTCGAGAATGGTCCATTCATCCCTGTAAGAATTGATGTTGCTGTTCCAGCCGCTGAGAATAGACCTGCTATTCCAGAAAGGCTGGTACCTAAGGAAATCTTTCAATGGATTGACGAAGACAAGAAGAAAGTGGCTATAGATACAAAAGCCAGATCCATACTATCCATGGCTCTTCCTGACGAAGTCTACCATTCCGTCATGAATCTGAAAACATCAAAAGCCATGTGGGACACAATATGTGTTCAGTATGAAGGAACGTCTGAAGTCCAGGACTCAAGAAAGATCAAACTGGTAAGACAATACGAAAGCTTCATTTCTGGTAAGAATGAATCTCTCTCTGAAGTTCACCAACGTTTTAATTGTTTAATTATAGATCTGAAAACTGTTGGTAAGGAATATTCTAACTTTGAAGTACTGACAAAGTTTCTAGAATGTTTACCTGAAAGCTGGGACAATTATGCTATGTGTCTCAAGCTGTCAAAGGATCTAAAATCAATGACCCTTTCAACCTTATATGGCACGTTGCTGAATCATGAGCAATCGAGCCGTCTTAATAAGAATCTTGTAAAAGATTCCAAAAGCACCCCTGTTGCTTTAATTTCAGAGGAACCTTCTACTCAGCGACCCTCGGTCACTACCACTGAGTTAGAGAGTAACTCTGAAAGGTCATCAGATTCTGATTATTCAGATAATGATGAATCTTTGGCTCTCCTAACTAAGAAGTTCAGGAGATTTGCCAAAAAGAAAATGTTTAGAAAGAACAAACCTCTTTCCATAACTGACAAGCCTAGATCATTAGCTTTTGTTGATAAGGCTACTGCTACTTGTTTTAACTACGAAACCAACGAGTGCATGTCTAAGAAAGTTTCTAGACCCTCAAATTTTACAAAGAAACCCTTTGTTCCAAAGAATAAAGATGACAAATATTCAAAGCTGAAAGAAAAATATGCTAAGCTAAAAAGATTTAAGAAGAAGAATAAAGGCCTGATGGCTGACTATGATTGGGCTGCTTCTGATGAAGAAGCATCATCATCTGACTCTGAAGATGATGAAGCAAATCTATGTCTCATGGCCAAGATTGAAGAAGAGGAAGAAAGCTCAGACATTCCCTCCACTTCAACATCTGATATTCAGGTTAAGAAGGGTATCTGGTATCTTGATAGCGGATGCTCTAGACACATGACTGGAAAGAAAAGCCTGCTTGTTGAATACAAGGAAGAGAAGGGTCCCTCTGTAACTTTCGATGGAAATGGAAAAGGACATACCCGAGGGTATGGTGTACTTACAAATGGTACAACCTCCTTCAGAAGAGTCGCATATGTTGAAGGGCTAAAGCATAATCTTCTAAGCATCAGTCAGCTTTGCGACTTGGATAACAAAGTAATCTTTACTAAGGAATCCTGCTTTGTCGCTGACAAAAAGGAGAAGATAGCTCTCAGCGGTTATCGTTTGGAAAATGTTTATGTAATAAACATGGACTCAACAACCACTGAAAACTCCTGTTTCTTCTCAAATGCCTCATCTGATGTCAACTGGCTATGGCATAAGAGGCTATCTCATCTAAATTTCAAGACACTGAACACTCTTTCTTCAAAAGAGTTAGTCACTGGTCTACCTCAGCATTCATACGCCAAAGAGTCTTTATGTTCAGCGTGTGAAAAAGGGAAGCAGACCAAAGCAAGCTTTAAATCAAAGCAAGTTTCTTCAGTGTCATCTCCTCTACAACTACTCCATATGGATTTGTTTGGCCCTGTTAACAAACAATCCATCGCTGGAAAGAAATATACGCTGGTCATAGTTGATGAATTCTCTCGCTTCACTTGGGTAATGTTTCTCCGTTCTAAGAGTGACACCCCTGAAGAACTCATCACCTTTATTCGGAAGATGGAAACCCTGAACAATCTGACTGTTCGCTCAATAAGGAGTGATCATGGGACTGAATTCAAAAATAGTTCTCTTGATTCCCTCCTTGAGAGTAAGGGTATTTCTCACAACTTTTCTTCAGTGAGAACACCGCTACAAAATGGAGTCGCTGAAAGAAGAAATAGAACAATTATTGAAGCTGCACGTTCAATGCTCATCGATTCTCACCTGCCTACTCAGTTTTGGGCAGAAGCTGTCAACACTGCTTGTTTTACGCAAAACAGGTCGCTGATAGTTAAAAGATTCAAAAAGACAGCCTATGAACTCCTTCATGGGAGAAAGCCTTCAATCAGCTTTCTTCACATCTTTGGATGTCAGTGTTTCATACTGAACAACAGAGATGCTATTGGAAAGTTTGATCCTAAGGCTGATGATGGAATCTTTCATGGATACTCCTCAGTTTCCAAAGCCTTCGGAGTCTTCAATCGTAGAAGACAAACTGTAGAAGAAACTATTCACGTCATGTTTGACGAATCCCGTTCAGCGAACTCTAAATCTTCCGCTGATACTGAAGAACTGAATCAATGGATGTTTTCTCATCTTGGTGATTCAGAAGATATTCCCACTCCTCATGCTCATCCAGTAGAAGATGATAGTCCTATCATTCCAAACATGCAGAATACTGAAGCTGAAACATCATGGGTCTCAGCTGTTCCTATAAACACTATACCTACCGCTGAACCAAATGCCTCAGACATTCCATCTATCTTTCAGCAATCAGTAAATGAAATGACAAATGCAAGTATTCCTCTCTTAACTGAAACTCCAGAAGTAGTTGAAGCCTCATCTTCAGCTCCTCCAGTTCAAGATGAGTCAGCGACTTATGCTCCGGCTCAGCGATGGACCGTAAATCACCCAATTGATCAAATTCTTGGTGATACAAAGGTTGGTGTTCAGACTCGACGAAGTGCAGGTAATATTTGTTTATTTGTTAACTTTATTTCTCTAACTGAACCAAAGAAAATAGATGATGCCCTCAAAGATCCAAACTGGGTCAGCGAAATGCAAGAAGAGCTGACTGAATTCGAAAGAAACAAAGTTTGGAAACTTGTTCGGAGACTAACTAATAAAACAGTAATAGGCACTAAATGGGTCTATCGAAACAAGTTGGACGAACATGGTACTGTAACCCGCAACAAAGCTCGTCTTGTTGCTCAGGGATACAGACAAGAGGAAGGTATAGATTATGACAAAACATTTGCTCCAGTAGCAAGACTTGAATCTATTCGTCTATTCTTAGCATATGCTGTACACAAAAACTTCAAAGTACATCAGATGGATGTTAAGTCAGCGTTTCTGAATGGAAAGCTGAATGAAGAAGTGTATGTGGAACAACCTCCAGGATTCTCAGATTCTAAGCGTCCAGGTTATGTTTATAAACTGGATAACGCACTTTATGGCTTAAAGCAAGCTCCTCGCTCATGGTATGACACTCTTTCTACTTATCTCCATATTGAAAAATTTGAGCGAGGTAAGATTGACAAAACTCTATTTTTTAGAAAAGTGAAAGGTCATATCATTCTAGTTCAAATATATGTTGATGACATTATATTTGGTTTTACTAACCCTGAACTTTGTACTCGTTTCGCTGATAGAATGAAAGATGAGTATAAAATGAGCATGATGGGTGAACTAACATATTTCCTTGGTCTTCAGATTAAGCAAACTGAAAAAGGAACTTTTAGCAATCAGGGAAAGTATGTTAAAGATATGCTGAAGAAATTTGATTTAACTCATAGTTCAGCTATGAAAACCCCTATGGCACCACCGCTGACACTTGACACGGATTCAAAGGGAATACCTGTTAATGTCACGCTGTACCGTGGGATGATCGGCTCTCTCTTGTATCTTACAGCTAGCCGACCCGATATTATGTATGCAACATGTTTGTGTGCACGATATCAAGCTGAACCTATGCTATCTCATATGAAAGTTGTAAAGCGAATCTTTCGATATCTTAAGGGTACAGCGAACCTAGGTCTTTGGTATCCCAAAGATTCAGGATTCGATCTAACCGCCTATTCAGATAGTGATTTTGCAGGTTGCAAATTGGATAGGAAAAGCACCACAGGAGGATGTCAGCTCCTGGGTGGAAAGCTGGTAAGTTGGACAAGTAAAAACAAAATTCAGTGTTCACTTCCACAGCTGAAGCTGAATATGTAGCTGCTGGAAGCTGTTGTTCTCAAGTCTTGTGGATGAGAAATCAGCTACTAGACTATGATCTTTAGCTCTCCAAAATTCCAATCTATTGCGACAGCACAAGTGCCATCGCTATAGCAAACAATCCAGTACTACATTCAAAGACCAAACATATAGAAATCAGATATCATTTTATCAGAGATCATGTGATGAATGGTGATATAGAACTTCATTTTATCCCAACTGATTATCAGTTAGCTGATTTATTTACCAAACCTCTTGATGAGACAAGATTCAACTTTCTCATCAGCGAGCTTGGAATGCTGAACTTTGAAGGGTAAAATCCTCAACGGTTCACATTGATCAGCGATAGGATAAAATCAACTCGTATAACCTATTCAATCATCTTCTCTCTGAATAAAACATGGTTAAAGCTGATATCAAGGTATGTTTTCTCTCTCTGACAATCGCATGAAAATGCAAGATTTCAAAACAAAATGCATCGCTGAATATCTCTTCCTTAACAGCGATATTTTGAAAATTCTTAAAACCATCGCTGAATATTTTCATTCAGTGCTTCATGTTTAAAAAAAAAGAGTCCCTGAGTTTTTCAAAACCTCAGAGACATCCTAAAAGAATATGAAAGGACAGTTGTGACGTCATTGCAACGGATAAACCACGACACGTTTTCTCTTCCTGACACACGTTTGCACGTCTCGTTCAAACTACCAATCAAATGCAAACACGTGTCCGTGTCATGATGAAAATCTTTTCCCGCTCAAGATTTTCTCTCTCTAATCTCTCTATATAAACAAACTCGTAGTTTATATTTTTCTTTTACGCGATCAATCTTCCTCCGCAAGAAAGAATTCACTATTGCATTTGTGCTTTCAAAAACTTCAAGAACTGTTCATCATCTTCTTCATCAAACATCAAGGTTAATATGTTCTTATTTATTACCAAATGCGTATAACTTGTTTCTGATCTTTTCCTTGTTTTAACAAGATCAAACAAAAGAACTTCTTAAAATGAAATCATTTTCTTTCATGGTTTTATGAACACAACCATTTCATGGTTGTTCTTCAAGTTTAAATGCGAAAATCTTAAACTTGTTCTTCATTCGTTTCCAGAATCTAATTCTTCACAGAAAATTGGATAACAATAATAAATGGGTTTACATTTCGTTTCTTAAAATCAAGAAAAACCCTAATCTTCATTAAGACATTTGTGTCTGAATGAAATGAATAAAATTTGAACCATCTTAATGGAAAATCTTTCCACATTAAGATAATTCTTATTTGTTAACATCTTTGGTTGAACTGATAATACAAAGAAATGGCTTCGTCTGTCATTCCTGCTACCGCTGAGAACATATCCGCTTATTCTGAGGAAGTGGACATCCTCAAGGCTCCTCAAGTCAAGTTTGCCCTTGACAAACTGGACTGGACTAAGGTGAACAACCTCTATGCGCTTCTCGAGTTTCCTCCTCGAAAGAAAGTCACACATCTAGATGATGCTGTGAAATTCCTAAAGAATTGTTGCATCTGCACAGCCCTGACCATAACACCTCCTGCTCATCAGCTTTTGCTCTCACAATTCTGTTACTCAGCCAGACACTCTCAACTACCTTCAGCCAAAGACCCCTCCAAAACAATCGATTGCATCCTCTGCGATATCGAATATGGTACCATGAAGATCACCCCTGCCATTATTCGCAAAGCTCTCAGCCTTCCCATCGCTACCAAGGAAAAACCATTCGTTCCCCTCCCTGACCCCAAGAAAAACTCAGACAGGGAAGCCATCATTGCATTTTTCGATGCAATGGGCTATGTATGGGAAATCGGCAGAGACATGAAGGCCGAGAAGAAGCTGACGATTATCAAGAAATCGAAAATGCCCAGCGAGATGAATTTCATCTTCGCTCATCTAATCAGCTGCATGACTACAAAGAGCGGCTCCTCTGACCAAGCCGCTAAACCTCAACAACCAATGGGGTATGCACTGCTGAAAGGTCTCAACATAGACTGGGCATCGATTATTTATGATGACCTAGTTCTAAGGGTGGACACCGTCGCTGACAGACCTCCATGGGTTCCTTACCCCCGATTCATCGGCGCCATCTTCCAATATGGCCTGAAGGAGAGATACCCAACAGAAGGTGACCTGAAACTCTCTCAGGTCGGTCCAAAGATACTCGACTTCAAACCAATGGTGAATGAGGTACGTCTTTCTACACTCCTAACTCTTCTCAATCCTTCTTCTTCACATTCTGTGGCTCCTTCAGCGACAATACCCATCGCTGATACCCTGGCCACAAAATCCTCTCCTTCTAAGAAAAGGAAACATTCATCTACCCCACTTGGTTCTAAAAGGATCAAGAAAATAAAGGAGCAACCCCAGCAATCTCATGCTGAAGGCTCCTCAGCTCTTCCTATAGAGCTGAAGGAACGTTCAGTGGTACGCTCTGCCACACCTGAACAAGCCATCCCTTCAATCCCAACTTCAGCGTCTCTAAACGCTGAGGTTACTAACTTGGAACCTACCCAACCTCCTTCAGTCTCTCAAAAGACTATTGAAGTGATTGTCAGCGAATCCAAATCTGAACTCAGAACCCAACCCCCATTCTTATCCTTCGCTCCTCCCTATACTCATTTGGTCTCTACTCCAGATCTCGCTGGAGCTGCCATCATTTCTACGGAACCTAAAGCTGATTCTCCAGGAATGATGAAGACAGGACCTGCAGGACAATCCATGGGCACTTTTGAAGATGACATGGAACACTTTTCAGGAACCCGTAATTTTGACGAGTTCATCAATCCTCCTGCAGGTACACACCAACCCATAAACACTGTGACTAAACCCCAAACTTCTGAGCTTTCCTATGTTCACAAGCTTTTATATGTTACAGGTCCTAATTTGGGAGAAATCAACGCCTCTTTGAAAGTTGTGGAGACAACGCTGACAGATCTCACCACCACTCTTTCTAATAACTCTACAGCTGTAACAAACGCTGGAGAGAATCTGAACAAGCTGACAACGGTGGTGGAGAAGAAGGCTTCCACAGATGACTTGAAGCAAGTTGATAACACTCTAAGCGACTTCGCCAAGGTGCTCGCTGACATCTACACAGACTACACCTCTCTCAAAAATTCAGTTTCATCCATGTCCAGCGAGGTCACAACGCTGAAGACATCGGTTGGACAACTAGAGGGAGATATGTCTGCTGTAAAGACTGACTTAGGCTCTATAAAGACCGATGTTAGTTTGATGAAATCGATGATCGAGCAGCTACTACAGAAAGCGAATACTCCTGCTCCTGCCCCTGTCCCTGCATCTGACAATTTCACAGCGGTGGATCGCACTGAGCTGGAAAATATCAATCCTCCTATCTCTGGCCTTCAAGACAGAATAGCAAAGATTGAAGACTTGATAGGTGTCTCTGGCCAAGAAGACAGAGAACCTACCAACGCTGCTAAATCAACCCATTCCTCCCCCAGTCATCATGAAAAAGAGGGGGAGAAGGGCGCTGAAGATCTCTCCAAAACCGCTGAAGACCTTTCCCATGATGAATCTATCAGGGGAGAGAAGGATGCTAAAGAAACCACCGTTGGACCTCAGGGAGATGAAAACCCTGAGGAAACCGAGAAGCTCGCCTCTGTATCTGAGGGGGAGCAACTCGAAGAAGAAGCTGATAAAACCGAATCCGAAGCAGAAGATGATGAAGCCGTCGACATCCCTGATGATGAACCATCCTCTTCTCCAAAGAATGATGATGATGATGACGAAGATGACGATGACTTCTTTATCTTCAAACCTGCTCCGAAGATCAAAGTTCTTAAGGGAATCTCGATAAATGAACCTTCAGGGGAGCGGACAAAGACAAAGCCCTCAGCCTCTGGAGCTGAGAAAGGCAAAGGCAAAAGCATCGCTGAAGATGACAATCTGACGATCTTGCTTGAAAAGCCGGGTTGTCAGGTACACTAAACATCTCTCAGTCCATCCCTCCTCTATCATACACTATCAGTTCTACTACCCAAGCCTATACACTTGAACCAATTTTCTCTATCTGATTCTACCCAAGTTCTTACTCGTAAGATCGCTGTGTTTCAGCTAGTCCTCTCCCCTGTTTGAGGATATCGCTGAAGGTTCCACAACTGCGACTTCACCAATAATACCAGCTGCTGCTGAAGAAATAATCCCAGTCTTAGATTTAATCTCTAAGACTAATGAACCAGAAGAACAGTTACTCTCGCACAGAGGCAGACCTTCCTTAGCTCCTCAAAAGCTAAGTGAAGAGGATCAGAAAAGAAGAGAGGAGATAATAAAGCGATTCGAGGATCAGCGAATAATTCTGAGGCGTGATCAACTTCTTTCAGTTCCTCCAAAGTTCAGGATTTCCAAAAAAGGAATACAAGGAACACCTCAGAGCTGAACGCCTAATCGCTGAAAAAAAGGAAGCTGAAGAAAAGTTCAGAGAATACGCCATCCAGCTTTCTAAACGAGCAATAAAAGACCCCAAACTTAAAAGAGTTCCCATTGATGTTCAACGTCAGCTATGGGATGATGCTCAAGAGATCGTTAGAGAAAAGACTAAGGTCTCTGATACGACTTTGGAAAGGGCTAAACAAATGTTGACCTATCGATCTAGACCATCCAAAATCATTAAGGCAAACATCAGAGGAAGACTGTACGCTGAAGTTCCTGTTGTTGAAGTGGATGTCTACAGAGATGACAAAACCAAGCAAACTTTCTATGCTGCTACCTTAGAAAAGTTTGGTCTCTCTGAATGGTTAGAAACAAAATTAGACATTCAGGGATCGCGCTCAAAGTTCAAAAGCCATGTCGAGAAGATCTTAAACAAACAGATCGACCTGCTTTCATCTGCTGTGAATATTCCTCCTACTCTTCCTCAACCAAGAAAATTCTCTGATAAGAAAAAGAAAGCCTCTGGTTCAGGTCCTCATATTCGGAATGAAATAGGCATTGGTTTGTCTCGTGCTGAAATTGTTGGCACTGATGCCGATCTCTCAATGCTTGACACCTCCCTACCACCTGGAGAAACTTTCATTCCTGGCACAGTTGTAAGTGATCCCTATGGTATATTCTTTTTAGACTACTATGGAAATCATCACTTTCAACGTATCTCTGAGCTCGACATCGCTCCCATCGAACAACTCAGAGATCTCGTATACTGGTGTGAAGTCAGACGCGACATCAAAGCTAGACACCTGAAGCCCTTGATTTTTGAAGCAGCTCTGAAGAAAAAGAATCAAGGAGTAGATGTCCCTGACTGGATGATCCCCACATCAAAGACCCTTGATGAACTTCTCATCAAGGAAGAACCCTTTACTAGCTGATATGATCGCCCTTTTCTCTATTGTATCAGTTATTCTTCTGTACTTGTAATTTATTTCGCTTGTACTTGTAATCTTTCCATTTCTCTTTGTAACCTGATTCAAAGTTTTAAAGAAAGATTTCAGCGAATGTACTTTACTCCATCAGTACTGAAAAGATCCTAGAAAACAATAAAAGGGACAAATATTTTATGAGTTCTTTTTATCCTTATGTTTTCATTAAATAGCAATTTTCTTTGTTGCTATGTCATAATCAAATAGGGGGAGATTGTTGATCCAAACCCTCAGTGATTTGATAATGACCCTCTCTTATATACTTAGTGAAAATTGTAAGTAAACAATATGTATCAGAGTTTCACTATCGCTGATAAGTACTAAGATCTTACAGTACCGCTGATAGGAACTCTCGCTCTTTAAATTAAACATTCAGCGAACACTGTTCACCGTTAATGCTCTGAGTCTGTTCAGTCATTATGATGATCGCTGATAAGTTAGTTGTTTACTTATGATCCCTGAAGACAAGTTTCACGTCAACAACGGTTCTACGCTAAAGTGGAAGATCAAGCTCAAGAACCAGCGACAAGTCTCCTAATGAACTGATGCGGATCAGCGAAAACTCAGATTTGTCCACTCAACGTGAAGTATCAACTACAAGACTTCAGCTATCGCTGAACTTTATCATTCGCTGAATAGAAAATGATAATGCTCTGAATCAACGAAAGCTGATCATGAAGTCCTCCATACAATGTACTTTTGTATTAACCCCCCTTGCACGACTCCGTACGAAATGTCAGAAAAGAACCTCCGACTGTCTGAAATCGTACAACCACTCTGATACTACACTGTTCATCCATGCGGCTACTAAGGTTGTCAACCAAGGTCATTGACATGCAACCAACCAGCTGATGACACGTGTAAAGTGTCTACTGACTTGCATTAAATGCATGCAGTATATAAAGAGATGAACCCACTTCATTTGAAGTAACTTGCTAACTCTGGACAAGTTCAATCTCTTATCTCAAGATAGGTTATTATTAGTGATTTCCTTATCTCTCTTAGTGCAAGAAACCTTAGTGTTCCAACTTGTTTAGATTTAGGTTTATCCTTAATCTTGTTTCCGCAACAAGCTGTAAATTGTTAATGATTTATCAATAAACAATTTAGAAAAGTAAAATCTGTGTGTTTGTATTCAACCCCCCCCCCCCTTCTACAAACTTGTATAGGCCTTCGAGACCAACACTTGACACTTCTGGATGTACTTCAGAACCCCTCTCCCATGGCTATGCAGAAGAAACAGACATCAGAATCTCTTCCGACTTGGATGAGGATGACCAAACTCCAAGGGACGCTCAGAGTAAGACACCAGAGGTACTACAGAACCCCTTTCTTCAAACAGGTTTTGATGTGTTAAGGGCAAGCCGAAAGGCAGAAGTAGCCACAGAAGACCATCACATGGACACCATGTTAGGAGGTCCAACAGAGGAGATGGTTGAAACTAGGGAGACTAGGGTAGAAGTCTCAGAAGTGGATTATGATATAGAGGAAGCTGACAAAATAAGAAAAGGTCCTTATCATCCCCACGTACAACAATTATTTGGATCACATCCAATGTACGACTCTCTATTCATTAGGACAGAAGCTGCAACAGAAGTTAGGGAAGAAGCACCAAGCCATAGGGTAGCGACAGAGATTGAAACTATAGATGGTGAAGTAGTGCTTGGATGCCTAACATAGGGAGAAACTAGAACAGAAGCCTGGAATAATAGAGGCTCTCAACAACAACCAACTACCAGTGCAACCCACATACCTATTACCGCTAGTCTAGTGGCAGAATGTAATATTGAACAAGAGCCGCACAGCTCGAACCAACCCCAAACCAACCGGGCAGAGGAAACTCCTTCATCCTCTGTACCAATCATTCCCGAGGAATCCATTCCAGGGGAGTCCTCTGTAAAGGACTTGCCCTTAGTAAGTGATCAATTGCCCCAGATCACACCAGAAATCCCAACAGAGGAATTTGTTTCCTCTGACACGCACACTACATTAGGACCCACATGCTCTTCAGAGGAGCCTAGAGTGCACATAGACGAAGGGATTCTAGACAAATCCCCGAGTCAACTTAAGGATTCTCTTGTACCCACCTCTGGAGTGGATCAAGACATTGTCCTTAACAGAACTTCTGTAGTTTATGAGGCCTCAAAACCCTCAGATCAAGGATTAGAAGGAAATCCTTCCATCCTCAACATACAAACAGAGGTGACAGAAGGTGTTCCAGGAACGGGAACTCACTCTGGGGACGAATGTGTTCCCCCAGAGGTTACACAACGTCCACATGTATCAAGGGATGAGTTCCAAACCTTTGTCACCTCTGTGGACAATACATTGAAAGAGTTGCAAAGATCTTTTAATTCTTTTGCAGATACTACATCCAGGGCAATCACAAATCTAAACACCAAAATGGACAACTTGTCCACAGAGGTGCAAAAAGCCTTAGCCCATATGCAGACAAATGCTACGACCTCTACCACCTCTGATGCTGAGTTTGAGAAGGCCACAACCTCTGCCTTCCAAACTTCTGTCAAAGATCTCTTGGCTCAACTCAAAGATCAAGCCTCCACCCCCAAGGGCCTTACTCCTGAAGATTTAAAGAAGGCCCTCGACCAAGTTCAAGAGCAAACAACAGAAGCAACTCTGACCATGAAGCCCTCAGATTATATGACCAGAGCTCAGCTCACAGAACTTGGCCAAGGAGTGATCGATCAAGTAACAGAGCAAAAGACAAGGGTTAAGGGATTATGACAGAAGAACCGCAGAAGAAAAAGCCCAAGCATCAACCTTCGACAAAAAAACTGATGAAGAGCTCTTTCGATGCGTATAAGACACCAAAGCCTGAAGAAGAAGACTGGGCTTTCGGCACTACACCTCTGTCAAATATTCTTGTTCTGGATCTAAAGACAAAACCTTCAGAAGATCGAGTGGCAGAAGTCAAGAACCAATTAGATGCTTTGCGCAGAACCTTACCTCAACCACCACCACCACAAATGGAAGATGTGGTATACAGGTACTTATACAGCAGAATGGGCATAATGGATCAATCAGAACCAACCATTCAAGACCCTGACTTCCGTGCTGACCTCGAAAACCTCTTCACCAAAACAAAAGCCAAGCCTAAACACGAATTCTTCTCAACATCCAAGATCGTCAAAGTCCTATATTGTAAGTTCTCAATAACCAAAACCTGGCCTAAACTCTCTTACAACATCTACAAGGTCAAAAGAGAGGACAGATCAGAGAACCAATTTGCAGATGCAGATCTTAGGAATCTCCATCCTTAATATCTACCTGATCTTCTGGAATGGACAAAAAAGAACTTCACAACCGACGAAGTTCGCAGAGCCTACAGGGTAATTAGAAAAGCCATACGCGAAAAGCTTCTGCTATACGACATGGTAGATTTCCAATTGGCTCGAGATCTTGGAGTAAAAATCTTAAACGTTCACCCACCAGAAGACTATTGCCCTCCCTCTGCTACACCAACCTCAATCATCACAAATCCAAGGGTCGGGTTAGTATTTCTAGATCCTTCTGGTAAATCAAAGTTGTTCGTAGAGATGGACTGTCAAAAGTACGCAACAAGTACTTTGACAGAGTTTAGAGCGATACTAGTGGAGCATAGAGGAACAAAGCTCATGAATCAAAGTCTTGCCGACAGACTGATAGAGGTTATCGATGCAACAATAAACTTCCGAACTCTATGCATCAGCTTCTATCACGAACTCATACAAGATGGACTCGACCGCAAAAGTTTCAATGACTTCAAGGATGCCAACGTCTGAGCCAACCAAACAGATCCTCTGTAATATTTTCTTTTCAATACAATCAAATGTAAATGCCGCTGGCAAAATCTAATGTGAAAAGAAAATATTCTTGTACTTAGAAAATACTTGCACTTTCAAATTTTTAATTTTCACTACTTAGGAGGAGATTGTTAGCTCCAATCTTTCTGTTTGTAAAAGTAGTGAAAAAAGTCTAAGTACAGAAGTAACCCACAGAAGCTCTGCCGAGTAGCCGAGTAACCAAGAAGACAAAAGTCTTCGACAGAGGCTCTGCCGGGTTAACCAAGAAGACCTAAAGAAGCAACAGAAGACACTTCTAAGCGGAAAAGACCATAGAGCTTCTGTCATACTTGACAGAGCTTCTGTGGTAAAAAGAAGATCTACGCAAAAGATCTTAACAAGGACGAACATGCTTCTTACAATATATGCCATTCGAAGGTTCTAAAGATCAATCGTACAAAGGCGTGTCCAGACAACTCCACGTGTTCAACTCTGATAGGTTTCCGCCTAAAGCTGAATACGGAGCATTTAATGAACGTTGTATCTGCAACAGTTCCAAAATAGTGTTTTGTACCTTCCAGCTACTATGCCTTAATAGTGTCTTTGTAGCTTCAGTCCTTATTGTCCCATTTAGAAGTAGTATAAATAGAAGGCTCATGTGAGCTCTTCTATTAATCTTAATACCACAAAAATACACATATATCATTAAGCTTTGCACTTCTCACACACACCATTAACTGCAGATTTCTTGTTAATCCTTTGAAGTTCTTGGTGTTCTTAATATATATCAAATACAGTAATCATGGAGATATTCATCTATTCTTATATACTGTTTATTTGATATTGCGTGTTCTTCTACATTACATTATCTTTCAGTTCTTAAATACGCTTCCGCACCATATCTAAATCTGAACTAACTGAAAGTTAAGATCATAGTTTAAGCAAAACAGGAACCAACAATCCAGCTCAACAAGCATAACAGCCGAAGGCAAAAGACAAGGGTAAAGGGATTATGACAGAAGAACCGCAGAAGAAAAAGCCCTAGCATCAACCTTCGACAAAAAAACTGATGAAGAGCTCTTTCGATGCGTATAAGACACCAAAGCCTGAAGAAGAAGACTGGGCTTTCGGCACTACACCTCTGTCAAATATTCTTGTTCTGGATCTAAAGACAAAACCTTCAGAAGATCGAGTGGCAGAAGTCAAGAACCAATTAGATGCTTTGCGCAGAACCTTACCTCAACCACCACCACCACAAATGGAAGAAGTGGTATACATGTACTTATACAGCAGAATGGGCATAATGGATCAATCAGAACCAACCATTCAAGACCCTGACCTCCGTGCTGACCTCGAAAACCTCTTCACCAGAACAAAACCCAAGCCTAAACACGAATTCTTCTCAACATCCAAGATCGTCAAAGTCCTATATTGTAAGTTCTCAATAACCAAAACCTCGCCTAAACTCTCTTACAACATCTACAAGGTCAAAAGAGAGGACAGATCAGAGAACCAATTTGCAGATGCAGATGTTAGGAATCTCAATCCTTAATATCTACCTGATCTTCAAGAATGGACAAAAAAGAACTTCACAACCGACGAAGTTCGCAGAGCCTACAGGGTAATTAGAAAAGCCATACGCGAAAAGCTTCTGCTATACGGCATGGTAGATTTCCAATTGGCTCTAGATCTTGGAGTAAAAATCTTAAACGTTCAACCACCAGAAGACTATTGCCCTCCCTCTGCTACACCAACCTCAATCATCACAAATCCAAGGGTCGGGTTAGTATTTCTAGATCCTTTTGGTAAATCAAAGTTGTTCGTAGAGATGGACTGTCAAAAGTACGCAACAAGTACTTTGACAGAGTTTAGAGCGATACTAGTGGAGCATAGAGGAACAAAGCTCATGAATCAAAGTCTTGCCGACAGACTGATAGAGGTTATCGATGCAACAATAAACTTCCGAACTCTATGCATCAGCTTCTATCACGAACTCATACAAGATGGACTCGACCGCAAAAGTTTCAATGACTTCAAGGATGCGAACGTCTGAGCCAACCAAACAGATCCTCTGTAATATTTTCTTTTCAATACAATCAAATGTAAATGCCGCTAGCAAAATCTAATGTGAAAAGAAAATATTCTTGTACTTATAAAATACTTGCACTTTCAAATTTTTAATTTTCACTACTTTGGAGGAGATTGTTAGCTCCAATCTTTCTGTTTGTAAAAGTAGTGAAAATAGTCTAAGTACAGAAGTAACCCACAGAAGCTCTGCCGAGTAGTCGAGTAACCAAGAAGACAAAAGTCTTCGACAGAGGCTCTGCCGGGTTAACCAAGAAGACCTAAAGAAGCAACATAAGACACTTCTAAGCGGACAAGGCCACAGAGCTTTGTCATACTTGACAGAGCTTCTGTGGTAAAAAGAAGATCTACGCAAAAGATCTTAACAAGGAGGAACATGCTTCTTACAATATCTGCCATTCGAAGGTTCTAAAGATCAATAGTACAAAGGCGTGTCCAGACAACTCCACGTGTCAAACTCTGATAGGTTTCCGCCTAAAGTTGAATACGGAGCATTTAATGAACGTTGTATCTGCAACAGTTCCAAAATAGTGTTTTGTACCTTCCAGCTACTATGCCTCAATAGTGTCTTTGTACCTTCAGTGCTTATTGTCTCCTTTAGAAGTAGTATAAATAGAAGGCTCATGTGAGCTCATCTATTACGCTTAATACCACAAAAATACACATTTATCATTAAGCTTTGCACTTCTCACACACACCATTAACTGCAGATTTCTTGTTAATCCTTTGAAGTTCTTGGTGTTCTTAATATATATCAAATACAGTAATCTTGGAGATATTCATCTATTCTTACATACTGTTTATTTGATATTGTGTGTTCTTCTACCTTACATTATCTTTCAGTTCTTAAATACGCTTCCGCACCATATCTAAATCTGAACTAACTGAAAGTTAAGATCATAGTTTAAGCAAAACAGGAACCAACAATCCAGCTCAACAAGCAGAACAGCCGAATGCAAAAGACAAGGGAAAAGGGATTATGACAGAAGAACCGCAGAAGAAAAATCCCAAGCATCAACCTTCGACAAAAAAAACTGATGAAGAGCTCTTTCGTTGCGTATAAGACACCAAAGCCTGAAGAAGAAGACCGGGCTTTCGGCACTACACCTCTGTCAAATATTCTTGTTCTGGATCCAAAGACAAAACCTTCAGAAGATCGAGTGGCAGAAGTCAAGAACCAATTAGATGCTTTGCGCAGAACCTTACCTCAACCACCACCACCACAAATGGAAGAAGTGGTATACAGGTACTTATACAGCAGAATGGGCATAATGGATCAATCAGAACCAACCATTCAAGACCCTGACTTCCGTGATGACCTCGAAAACCTCTTCACCAGAACAAAACCCAAGCCTAAACACGAAGTATTCTCAACATCCAAGATCGTCAAAGTCCTATATTGTAAGTTCTCAAGAACCAGAACCTCGCCTAAACTCTCTTACAACATCTACAAGGTCAAAAGAGAGGACAGATCAGAAAACCAATTTGCAGATGCAGATCTTAGGAATCTCAATCCTTAATATCTACCTGATCTTCTGGAATGGACAAAAAAGAACTTCACAACCGACGAAGTTCGCAGAGCCTACAGGGTAATTAGAAAGGCCATACGCGAAAAGCTTCTGCTATACGGCATGGTAGATTTCCAATTGGCTCGAGATCTTGGAGTAAAAATCTTAAACGTTCAACCACCAGAAGACTATTGCCCTCCCTCTGCTACACCAACCTCAATCATCACAAATCCAAGGGTCGGGTTAGTATTTCTAGATCCTTCTGGTAAATCGAAGTTGTTCGTAGAGATGGACTGTCAAAAGTACGCAACAAGTACTTTGATAGAGTTTAGAGAGATACTAGTGAAGCACAGAGGAACAAAGCTCATGAATCAAAGTCTTGCCGACAGACTGATAGAGGTTAACGATGAAACAATATACTTCCGAACTCTATGCATCACCTTCTATCACGAACTCATACAAGAAGGACTCGACCGCAGAAGTTTCAATGACTTCAAGGATGCCAACGTCTGAGCCAGCCAAACAGATCCTCTGTAATACTTTCTTTTCAATACAATCAAATGTAAATGTCGCTGGCAAAATCAAATGTGAAAAGAAAATATTCTTGTACTTAGAAAATACTTGCACTTTCAAATTTTTCTGTTTGTAAAAGTAGTGAAAATAGTCTAAGTACAGAAGTAACCCACAGAGGCTCTGCCGAGTAGCCGAGTAACCAAAAAGACAGAAGTCTTCGACGGAGGCTCTGCCGGGTTAATCAAGAAGACCAAAGTGAAGAAACAAGACTCTTCTATGCGGACAAGGCCACAGAGCTTCTGTCATACATTGACAGAGCTTCTGTGGTAAAAAGAAGATCTACGCAAAAGATCTAAACAAGGATGAGCATGCTTCTTACAATATCTGCCATTCGAAGGTTCTAAAGATCAACCGTACAAAGGCGTGACCTGACTACTCCATGTGTCAAACTCTGATAGGTTTCCGCATAAGGCTGAATACGGAGCATTTAATGAACATTGTATCTGCAACAGTTCCAGAATAGTGTTTTGTACCTTCCAGCCACTATTACTCAACAATGTATTTGTACCTTCAGTTCTTATTGTCCCATTTAGAAGTAGTATAAATAGAAGGTTCATGTGAACTCTTCTATTAAGCTTTTTTTCACAACACACACACCATTAACTGCAGATTTCTTTTTTATCCTTTGAAGTTCTTGTTGTTCTTAATATATATCAAATACAGTAATCTTGGAGATATTCATCTGTTCTTACATACTGTTTATTTGATATTGTGTGTTCTTCTACCTTACATTATCTTTCAGCTCTTAAATACGATTCCGCACCATACAATCTGAACTAACTGAAAGTTAAGATCATTGTTTAAGCAAAACAGGAACCAACAACATCAACAAAGCCAACACTTCTCAAGTACTCACTGTTTCCTCTCAATACCCAAAAAGAATGCTAAATTCAAGGGTAAGAAGAAACAAAATGACTCTTCAACTGAAGCGAAAACCAAACCCAAGAATGCTAAGACAAACTTGAAGACCCCTAACAAAACTGGACCCATTTGGATATGGGTACCTAAAACTCTCTGATTGTTATGCAGAAGTAGTATGTGCAGATCTGGTATCTTGACTCCGGATGCTCGAGGCACATGACTGGCGACAGAGGTCAACTATCCTCCTATAAAGATAAACTCGATGGAGGATCTGTGACCTTTGGTGACAACAAGAAGGTTTATATAAAAGGCTACAGAGTCATCAAGAAGGAAAACATAACCGTATACAAAGTTTCATATGTGGATGGCCTTAAGCACAATCTTCTCAGTGTTAGCCAACTCTGCGATACGGGATTCGACGTTATGTTCAAAAGAACCTTCTGCTCTCTACAAGGTGAGGACACATGAGTCGAACTTCTGCGAGCCGAACGACGAGGCGATCTTTACCTCATGAACTTCTGTGCAAAGAACAAGGAAGACAAACTATGCCTTGTTGCCAGCAAAAGCGAAGAAGCCTGGTTATGGCATAACAGGTTCTGCCATCTAAACTTTCATACTCTGGAAAGCTTGTCAAACTTGATCTAGTCAAAGGTCTGCCAAATGTTAAATTTAATAAAGATCATTTGTGCCCTGTTTGTGAAATGGGAAAACTCAAAAGAGCTTCCCATAAAGGCAAAACTGATGTGTCTTGCCCTAGGCCTCTGCACATGCTTCATTTAGACCTCTGTGGTCCAATCGCTACACAGAGCCTAGGTTGCAAGAAATATATACTTGTTTTAATCGATGAATATTCAAGATTTACATGGGTTGAATTTGTCAGAAATAAATCAGATGTTCCAAACATTCTGATAAATTTAATGACAAGAATCCAAGTTCTGTATGAGTGCAGTATTCAGAAGCTAAGGAGCGACAATGGTACAGAATTCAAAAACTCCGTCATTGAAGCCTATCTTACAGAAGAAGGCATATCACATAACTTCTTTGTTGTACGCACCCCACAACAGAATGGCGTGGTAGAACGAAAGAACCGCACGCTTGTGGAGGCTACAAGAACTATGCTAACAGTATCTGGATTACCAATGACTTTTTGGGCAGAAGAAGTATCAACCGCTTGCTACACCCAAAATCGATCAACCATTGTAAAGAGACACATCAAAACACCATATCACTTGATCAACAAAAGGCGACCAAACATCAAGTTCTTTCATGTATTCGGATGCAAGTGCTTCGTCTTAAATGATAGAGAAGCAAGAGAAAAGTTTGAGGTGAAAGCAGATGAAGAAAAGTTCATAGGATACTCTGCCACTTCAAAAGCTTACAGAGTGTGCCTTCTGAAGTCTCGATCCATCGTAGAATGCATCAATGTATCTTTTGACGATTCCTTTCAAAAGACTTCTGAACAAGTCAGTTCAGAACTCGGTCTAAAGAAGGAATCCTCTGACATCTCAAAAATAAGAGAAGCAGACCAAAATCTGCTATTTGAAGAGATGTTCCACGACGATATTGATCCCTCTGCCGGAGCTGCCAGAGCCTCTGGAGAAACATCTTCTGTAGGCCAGACTGAGTCAGGTATATCTCTAACTGGTCCATTAAATACTTCATCCTCTTCTGTGAATCATACAGATGCATTTGTTGAGGGGGATCCAACAGAAGATGAAACGACCAAAGACCCAACAACAAAGGCTCCTGGAAAACCTACTCCAGCAACTACAAAGGAATCAATACAAGAGGAAAACGTAGACTCAGTCTCTACTTCCTCAGAGGAACTAGTTCCATCTCTCATTCCAATCCTTCCACAAGCTGAAGAGCCAAGTTCAAGCTCTGCAGTGCCATCTACTACAGAGGGTGTACCAGAACCACAGGGTGCACCCACAAAAGTTCAACTAGATGACTCAAATGACCATCTTCCAAGAACAACACAGTGGACGAAAATCCATCCTCCAAGCCTTATAATCGGCGACCCTTATGAAAAGGTCAAGACAAGATCAGCCACTGCTAATTTTTGTTTCTTTACAAATTTTATCAGTATGATCGAGCCAAAAAGAATTTCTGAAGCCTTAGATGATCCAAACTGGGTAGATGCTATGCAAGAAGAACTTCTGCAGTTTGAAAGAAACAAGGTATGGACTCTTGTACCTCTGCCACGAGGGAAACAAGTCATAGGGACAAAATGGGTCTTCATAAACAAAAAGGACGAGGATGGGGTGGTCATCAGAAACAAAGCAAGATTGGTGGCCAAGGGATATCGCCAAGAAGAAGGCATAGATTACGATGAGACTTTTGCCCCTATCGCACGGCTCAAAGCAATAAGAATCTTCTTAGCCTTTGCAGCTCACAGAGGATTCAACGTTTTTCAAATGGATGTAAAATATGCTTTTCTGAATGGTGAAATCCAGCAACCACAAGGGTTTGAAAGTTCCATGTACCAAAAAATACGTGTACTTCCTCGACAAAGCTCTATATAGACTGAAACAGGCTCCAAGAGCATGGTACAAAATACTTTCAACCTTTCTTCTCAATAATGAATTCGACAGAGGTACAACCGATACTACTTTGTTTTACAAACGAAAAGGTGACGAGATTCAGCTTGTACAGATCTATGTGGATGACATTATTTTTGGGTCTACAAATGAACAACAGTGCAAAGATTTCGAAAAACTCTAGAGTGAATTTGAAATGAGTATGATGGGAGAATTAACTTTCTTCCTCGGACTCCAAGTAAAACAATCATCAGAGGGAATTTTTATAAATCAGGCTAAATATGTCACTGACATACTTTCAAAATACAGTCTCTCTGATGCCTCTGTAATGAAGACCCCAATGGCAACTGGAAATAAGTTAGACGCAGATCCAAATGGCATATCTGTGGAGTGCAAGCTCTACAGATGTATGATCGGGTCTCTATTATACTTAACCGCTAGTAGGCCTGATATAATGTTTGCCACATGCCTCTGTGCAAGATATCAAGCTAACCTAAAAGAATCCCACTATATTGCTATAAAGAGGATCATCAGATACCTTAAAGGGACCAAAAATCTTGGACTCTGGTATCCAAAGAACTCTGGTTATGGTCTTAAGGCTTACACAAATTCAGATTATGGAGGATGCAAGCTTGATCGAAAGAGTACCTCTGGGAGTTGTCAATTCCCAGGAGGTAAACTAGTCAGCTGGACTTCAAAGAAGCAGAATTGTGTGTCCACATCTACAGCAGAAGCTGAATATGTTGTTGCTGCTAGCTGTTGCTCCCAAGTTCTGTGGATGAAAACTCAGCTAAAAGACTATGGTCACAACATATACAAGATACCCATCTTCTGTGATTCAAAAAGCGCCATTGCCATCTCTGCCAATCCAGTACAACACTAAAAAACAAAACATATCGACATAAGGTACCACTTTCTGAAGCATCATGTTGAATATGGCACAATCGAAATGCACTTTGTATCCACATAATATCAGCTTGCAGACTTATTCACCAAGACACTTGATGAGAAAATATTCCTTTTCTTGGTGGGTAAGTTGGGAATGATTAACATGAGTTAAATCCTCTGTAAGTAAGATTTGATTTTCCTGTAAATATTGTTAGCTTCAATCTTCCTAATCATAGAAGTATTTAGAAGTAGTGAAAAATAGGCTAAGTGAATAAAGACTCTTACAGAGGCTCTGCCGACATTACCGAGAAATCAAGGTCAAGAAGCTACAGAAGCAGCAGAGGCTTCCTACAGAAGCTCTGTCATACGCACAAAGAAGACCAAAGACTCGGAATCCGGCGAAGACTGCTCCACAGAGGACCAGACCGCAGAACTTCTGTAATTCATTACAGAGCCTCTGTGGTCCTCAATGAAGACTTGGAAGATATTACTGGATACGTTCATCAACTTGCATGGAAAAGTACTGTCAAAACACGTGTCAAGCTCTGAGTGGACTCAATAGGGCAAGGTACAAAATAGACGTCTGCGCCATTTAATGCATTTACCAAAAGTACATCTGCTCCATTAAATGCGCATGGCTCAAACAACTGCTCACACCATCCAGTCCACTGTTCACACCATCCAGTTTACTATTCATGTCGTAAAAGGAACATTGACCTACTTCATAGTCTTCTAAGAGTAGTATAAAAGGAAGTCTCATGTTGAGATCTTCCTAAGAAAAAAGAAAAGAAAAAAAAACACAAGGAATCACTAATACTCTCAAGCTTTATTGTCAAATATCTGAGTGTTATATTCTCACACACACCAAGTTCTTAATCTGTTCTTCGTGTTGTTATTATATATTGAATAACAGTAACTGTTCAAGAACTATTTTTTCATTCTTTACTGTTTTCTTTATATATGTGCGTTCTAATATCTATCAAACATATCTGTTAGTTTAATACGCTTCCGCATCAAACTCTAAACTCAACTAATAGACTGTTAATCTTGATTAAAGTGTATCTGGGTTCCAACAATTGGTATCAGAGCCTTCCTTGATTTTCAATATCAAGTGATCCACTTATCAAAATTCGTGATAGATATTATTGAGATTTAAAATTGTGTCTGGAAATTGCTTAAACCCAGAAAATCTTCAAGTTCATCAAAGTAACTCTTTAGTCATACTTTCTTTCTAAAATCTTCAAAAATGACAAATACAAATAATTTCTTTACTACTGGTTCTCTCACTAAACCTCCTACTCTCCTTTGAGATGAGTATCCTCAGTGGAAAATAAGAATGGTCCATTTTTTCGAGGGCACTGAAAGAAATCAAGTACAATATCTGTACAATCCTCCTCTTATTCCCATGACAGTAGTACCTCGTATACCTGCTACTGCTGAATCTGCCGAAATCCCCGAACATCAAAAACCAAAGCCAAAAGGGGAGTGGTCAACCGAAGATAAAGCAGAAGATGAAGTTGCTCAGAAAACCAAGAGGACATTGATTATGGCAATACCCAACGAACTCTTTCAATCCTTGGATTCATGTGAAACAGCGCATGATCTGTGGAAAGAACTGGAAAGACAGTTGGAAGGAGGTGCTAAAACACAAAAAAACCAAAGAGCACAGTACATAAATGAATATCATGCATTCAGAGCCTCTGCAACAGAATCTCTGCAAACAACATACGACAGATTCAACTCTCTAATCAACAAGTGCAGAAAATCAGGCATTGACAGAACTTCTGAAGAAAACAATGTCATGTTTTTGAAAAGTCTAAATGAAGAATGGCTCCAGCTATCTATGTCCCTACAGACAAATCAGGATCTAGACACCTGGACTCTCTCTGATCTTTACGGAACATTAGCCGCACAAGAACCTCAGATAGCACAGGCTAAAACACTAACCATTGCACCATATGCATTGGTTAGTAAAACTAAAGAGGATGCACAGAGACCAAGAAATGATAAAGCCACAGAGGAGAAGAAGAAGGAGAAAAAGAAGATGGTGATAATTGACAGTGAAGAAGAAGAGCAAGCAGAAAAGGAAATAACTCTTGCGTCACTAGCTAAATCTTTAGCTCTATTGACAAAAGAGTTCAGAGGAAACAGAAGAGGTTCCGGAAATGAAAGATATGATAGAGACAACCAAGATGACAGAAGAGACAACAGAAGAGATGACAGAAAAGGAGAAGAATCAAGTGGCCGACAGAGGTCAAGCGATAGAAATTACAGAGGGAATGACCGACAGAGGTCAGATGACTCGGTAAGCCACACGCAGCAAGAATGCTACAAGTGCGGCAAACCTGGTCACTATGCAAATGAATGTAGATCAGAGAATGGCAGAGACCTACAGAAGTCCAATGATCGAACAGGAAACACTCCTCAAGGGTGTTTTAACTGCGGAAAACCAGGCCATTTTGCGAATGAATGCAGAAGCAGATCAAATCGTCCACAGAGGGACTCTGCTTTCTACAAGAAGAAAGCCGAATATTATGCTCAAAAATCCTTAATGGCAAAAGGACATTCTGAGGAGAACACAGAAGACTTCCAGTCAGACTCTACTTCTGACGATGAACATACCGCCAATGCCCTCTTCTGTGGCATGGCAGAAGTCGACTTCTGCACTGACTCTGAGGTATCTACTTCAAATTCCAACTCTTGTATTACCTCTGTAGATGATAATACACTTAGAATTAACATTGAACTAATTGAACTGAAAGTGATAAATCAAAGTATTCAGAAAAGACTCACTTTCAATTAGAGAGAAGTACGGCTTCTCACTCAAGAAAAAGCAAAGATTTTTGAGGAAAAAGAGAGAATAGAAAATAAATGGAACAAAACTCTAGATCCTTTAAAAAACAAATTTCTGAATTAACCAATACTTTAAAAGATAAAACAAAAGAACTTTCAGTTTCAAGGAGCGAAACTACTGACATAAGAGATCTTAAAGAATACTTTCAAAGAGAAAGAGAGGTATTATGGCAAGATTTACTCAGAAGATAAGTTTTGCTTAAAAACTATAAAGATGCACAGAAAGTTTATGAAAAAGTAAACTCACAAATAGGAAGACAAGGTATAGGGTATGATGATATCACCCTAGGTGTTGAAGGCAAAAGAAACAAACCTCTGTCCTCTTTATTTGTGATTGGAAAAACGAACAAACCAGATTTTCCAAATCTAATCTCTGTAAGCAAAAGGGCGAAAATCTCTGTGGATCCTTACTTGAAGAAACATAAGAAGATGATTAACGTGTGGTTTGAAAACACAGACTCATCATCCTCAACCTCTGTCAATAGAGGTATCAAACCAAAGAAATATCTGAAAACACAAGATCAGATTGGTATCTTCAAGTTTGGTAAACCAGAGACCCAAACACAGGTTGCTTTTGTCTGTTTGATAAACGTTCAAAAGAAGTTATCAGCAGAAGCTCCTGAGTTTAAACCCATTTTTTCAGAAGAAAACTTTAAAAACTTAATTGAAAAAGAAATTTTGGAAATATGGAAATCAAGCGTTTTAGAAAAATTCTGTACATCTTCTATAGATAAATCTCTCACTAAAGAAATATTATTAGAAACCTCTGCAATCTATGAAAACTATTCTACATAGGAAGAAAGCTTGTATGATGCATGTTCGGAAAATTCAACCTCTATTGAAAGAATTGACTCAACCTCTGTATACGAGGACGACTCATCTTCTGACGATTCAGAGACAGATGTTACATCTGGGATAACTCTCTATGACACAGAGGATGTTAAATACTCCTCTGAAGTTCCTCACAGAACTATTTCTCCAAAAGAGAAACTCACAGAGATTCCAATCTGCCAATATTTTCTAAATTTGAATCTACATGTCAAAACCTCTGCTGAGCTTAAAATGTTACAGAAGACCTCTATTGATCCTATAAGTTCTAGATTTTCAAAACCCAAGGTTGATAAATCTTTTTCTTCTGTGACAGTGATGAAAGAAGTTCACCACAGAAGCAACCCACAGAAGGCAGGTCCTAAACAGAGCTTTTGCAAACAACATTCGAGTATTCATAGATCTTCTAGTAATAGGAAATCTAATGTAAAGAAAGAATGTAATGCCTCTGTGGCTGAGTTTAAAAAGTTCAATGAAAAGTTCAAGCAAATTACATCTCATATTCAATACTGTCATTGCTTTGATCTTATGTCTAAACTTAATAATCATTTTTCAAGTCAAGTCTGTTTACTCTCTACGACAAATCAAAAGTCAAGTCTGTTTACTCTCTACGACAAATCAAAAGTCAAATCCCACAAAGAAACAATCTGACTCTTCTACAGAGAACAAAATGTATTTCAAAAATGCCAAGGCAAACTTAAAAAATTCTAACAATATTAGACCCATATGGATATGGGTACCTAAATCTCTGTGATTGTCCTGCAGAAGAAGTATGTGCCAATCTGGTATCTAGACTTCGGATGCTCAAGGCACATGACTGGTGACAGAAGTGCACTATCCACGTACAAAGAAACACAAGATGGTGGATCTGTGACTTTTGGAGACAACAAGAAAGGACACATAAAAGGCTATGGAGTCATAAGGAAAGAATACGTTTCTGTATACAAAGTTGCATATGTGGATGGCCTTAAGCACAACCTACTCAGTGTAAGTCAACTTTGTGATACAGGATTCAATGTGTTGTTCAAAAGAACTTTCTGCTCTCTACAAAGTGAAGAAACAAGTATGATACTTCTGCGAGTTGAAAGAATAGGTGATCTATATCTAATGAACTTCAACTCAAAGAACAAGGACAAAGTTTGCCTTGTTGCCTGCAAAAGTGAAGAATGGCACAACAAGTTCTGTCACTTGAATTTTCACACATTGGAAAAACTGGTCAAACTTGATCTAGTTAAAGGTTTGCCAAATGTTAAATTCAATAAGGATCATTTATGTTCTGCCTGTGAGATGGGAAAACTCAAAAGAGCTTCCCACAAAGGCAAAACAGATGTGTCTTGCACTAGACCTCTGTACATGCTTCACGTCGACCTCTGCGGTCCCATTGCCATACAGAGCCTAGGTGGCAAGAAATACATACTTGTCCTAATTGATGAGTATTCACGTTTCACATGGGTTGAATTCGTTAGAAAGAAATCAGATGTTCCAAATATATTGATAAATCTAATGAAAAGAATCCAAGTTCTTTATGATTGCATAATACAGAAGTTAAGAAGTGACAATGGCACAGAATTTAAAAACTCTGTCATTGAAGCCTATCTTTCAACAGAAGGAATATCACAGAACTTCTCTGCAGCTCGCACTCCACAACAGAACGGTGTTGTCGAAAGAAAGAATCGAACACTTGTGGAAGCCGCAAGAACTATGATGTCAGCATGCGGAATATCAATGAACTTTTGGGCAGAAGCAATTTCTACTGCGTGTTATACTCAAAATCGATCAACCATTGTGAAAAGACACCTCAAGACGCCTTACGAATTGCTTAACAAACGGCGGCCAAACATCAAATTTTTCCATGTATTCGGATGCAAATGCTTCGTCTTAAACGACAGAGATTCAAGAGGAAAGTTTGATGTAAAAGAAGATGAAGGCAAATTCATTGGATACTCTGCCACTTCCAAAGCCTACAGAACATTCCTTACAAAGTCTCACAAGATTGTAGAAAGCATCAATGTTTCTTTTGATGATTCATTCCAAATGACTTCTGAGCAAATAAGTTCAGAACTCAGAATTAAAGGGAAATTCTCTGACATCTCAAGAACGAAAGAAGATTTGAATTTTCTATTTTTGGAGATGTTCCACAATGACATTGATCCTTCTGTCGGAACCATCAGAGTTTCTGAAGAACCATCCTCTGTCGGACAAAATCCTACAGGTATGACTCTAACTGGTCCAAATAATGCTTCATCTTCTTCTATAAATACTACAGATGCAATTGCCGAAGCAGAAGAAAGTGCAGAAGATGAAACATCAAGAAAAACGACCACAGAAGCTGCACAAACCACAGAAGAACCAATTACAGAGGAGATCGAGGACCAAGACTATACATCCTCAGAGGAACAAACTCCACCACCACTCGTACCAATCATTCCACAAACGGTAGAATCAACTACCAAGGCACGAAGAACATCAGAGGCTGCACAAGAAGAAACACAAGAAGCCTCTGAAGAAAGTTTTGATGACATTGATGATCATCTTCCACGCACAACTCAGTGGACAAAAAGCCATCCTCCAAGCCAAATAATTGGAGAACCTTCTGACTCGGTAAAAACAAGGTCTGCCACTGCTAATTTTTGTTTCTTTACAAATTTTATTAGTGTTATAGAACCAAAGAAGATTTCTGAAGCCCTAGATGACCCAAACTGGGTAGACTCCATGCAAGAAGAACTTCTGCAATTTGAGCGAAACAGAGTATGGACTTTAGTACCTCTGCCAAGAGGGAAACAGGCCATTGGGACTAAATGGGTCTACAGAAACAAGAAGGATGAAGATGGAGTGGTCGTCAGAAACAAAGCAAGATTAGTAGCAAAAGGATATAGACAAGAAGAAGGCATAGACTACGATGAGACTTTTGCCCCTGTCGCACGTCTCGAAGCAATAAGAATATTCTTAGCCTTCACAGCCCACAGAGGTTTTAAAGTCTATCAGATGGACGTAAAATCAGCTTTTCTAAAAGGTGAAATCCAAGAAGAGGTTTACGTAAATCAGCCACCAGGTTTTGAAAGCTCAAAGTTTCCAAGGCATGTATACTACCTTGAAAAGGCTCTATACGGACTGAAACAGGCTCCAAGAGCATGGTATGAACGACTTTCTACCTTCCTTCTAGTCAATGGCTACAACAGAGGTACAACAGATACTACCTTATTCTATAAACGCAAAAATAGTGAGATAATGCTTTTACAAATATACGTAGATGACATAATTTTTGGGTCTACAAATTCAGAAGAGTGCAAAATTTTTGAAAAACTCATGCAAAGTGAGTTTGAAATGAGTATGATGGGAGAATTAACATTCTTCCTCGGACTTCAAGTCAAACAATCTTCAGAGGGAATTTTTATAAATCAAGCCAAATATGTCTCTAACATACTTTTAAAATATAATCTCTCTGATACCTCTGCAATGAAGACTCCAATGGCCACTGGAAATAAGTTGTTATTTGATCCAAATGGTATTTCTGTAGAATGTACTCTCTACAGAGGCATGATTGGATCTCTGTTATACTTAACAGCAAGCAGACCTGACATTATGCATGCCACATGTCTTTGTGCACGTTATCAAGCTAATCCAAAGAAATCACATTATGATGCTGTAAAAAGAATCTTGAGATACCTGAAGGGGACCAACAATCTTGATCTCTGGTATCCACAGAACTCTGGTTTTAGTCTTAAAGCTTATACAGATTCAGACTATGGAGGATGCATGCTCGACAGAAAGAGTACCTCTGGGAGTTGTCAATTCCTAGGTGGTAAACTAGTCAGTTGGACCTCCAAGAAGCAGAATTATGTCTCCACATCCACTGCAGAAGCTGAATACGTTGCTGCCGCTAGCTGTTGTTCTCAGGTTCTATGGATGAAGACTCAACTAAAAGACTACGGCCACATTCTGTTCAAAATACCCATCTTCTGTGATTCCAAAAGTGCTATTGCTATCTCTGCCAACCCTGTGCAACACTCAAAAACCAAGCATATCGATATAAGGTATCATTTCTTGAAACATCATGTTGAATACGGTACAATCGAAATGCATTTCGTGCCCACAGAATATCAACTCGCTGACTTATTCACCAAAGCATTAGACGAGAAAAGATTCAACTTCTTGGTGGGTAAGTTAGGAATGATTAACATGGTGTGAAAATCCTCTGTAAGTATAGCTTTATCTTCTGTAAATAATAAGTAAATACATTGCTAAATTTATTGCTTTGATTGATTCCACTTTTGTATGTAAATTCTTAAAACCTTAAATAGTTCTTAAAATCACAGAGCTTCTGTAAGTCAACTCAGAACCTCTGAGGACCCCTACAGAACCTCTGAAAAACATGACCTATGTTCTATGCAAAACTTATCATTATTTGATCCAAGCATAGGTCAAGGGGGAGCAAAAGGAAATTACTTAATCTACAGAGGTGATTAGATCAAGGGGGAGCAGAAGGGAACCCTGAAATGATCTAAAGAGATAAAACTTTCAAGGGAAAGCAAAAGAAAAATGTCGATGACTCCATATCGACAGAAGTCAGATATCACTGCCGAGAAAAGAAGAACCAAAAAGTATGTCTCTCGCACAAAAGGTTTTTGGAAAACAATTTTCTAGGACAAGAATTGTCAAATATGTCCTAAATATACTGTGAATAACATTTCAAAAATCAAAAGCTCAAAAAGTTTCACAAAATTCGAATTAGAAAAAATTTAAAGTCATAGAGCTTCTGCTGAGCTCAACAGAGCTTCTGCAGGAAATATGCTCTGTGATCACAAATTAACCTTATGTCGATCTTTTGGAATGTTATCTCGAAAACCGAAAACGCAGACCATGACCTTCTCGGACAAACCGTTTTTTTTACAGTTTTCTCGGACACAAACTTTCAAATATATCCGAAAAACATCTCTTAAACCAAATCAAAAATTGGATGATCAAAAATATCAATAAAATTTTTGTTATGAGATTTTTTCTCTCATAGAGCTTCTGATGGCCCTCACAGAACTTCTGCAAGTTCCAACAGAGCCACAAAACCTCTGCAAAGCAAATTTCTTCACAAAAATCCGATTTTATCCTCTCCAATGGTTTTGGTTAAAAGAAGAACCCCACAGAAGTCATGATAACAATGAGATATATGAAAAAGGGATAAACATCAAAGATTTTCAAGATCACAGAGCCTCTGTAAACTACAGAAGGTCTGTCAATCTGATTACTTGGGCATCTCTGTAGTAATAACGGTTACTTTTACTGCGAGTAAAACTCATATGGCTAAAATCAACCTCACGCGCCTAGCATTAATGGGCCGCGCCCGACGTCCTGTCATATTCTGACAAGGCCTACGTGTCCCATTTTCATTGGGCGTACATGGAACGTTTTTATTTGGAAAGTTGAACCCGCCGCTCAAACTCGAGTGCGGATTCCAAACTTTAATCCATTGCCATATATTTTACTCTTTCGAATTCTACCGTTTTACCATCCTATAAAAACAAAGCTTACCCTCTCATAAAACATTTTACAAACTCTCATCTTCTTCTCCGGCTAAACCCTGCAAAAAGCTTGCAAAAATCTTATTCGTAAAATCAAATGGCTTCATCTTCTCGAGCTGACATCCTCTGAACTCTCTCCGGCGAACTCACTGGAACACTCCCCTGCACATTCAGAACATTCTGAAAACCCCAACCTTGCAAGAAATATTGAACAACAAGATTACGGGGACTCAGCATACTTTGCTCCGACGACTCACTTGCAAAACTTTATAGCAAAGGATCATTTCGAAGCCATTCTTCCTATCAAATCCAACAACTGCTATTTGGTCCCCTCACCCACTACTTTCGGCGAAGCCTATGCCATACTTCTGAACATCATGGAGAATCATGTCCTATTCCCTCTACTATCAAGAACCCCGAACAAAATTCCAGTCCGCTATTTGAACCAATTTTGGCAAAGCTGCCGATTTGATAAAGACGATTCTCTTATCAAAGGGTACATTTCAAGACCTGATAAATCTGAGCATCTTGAAATCAAGTTCAACAGAACAATGTTCTCACTTGAATTCAACCTACCAACAAGGGGTCTTCTGGGATTGAAGAGTTATGCAGAGCAACCAACAGACGAAGAGCTCTGTCGATTCATGGAAATGCTTGGGTACAACACCCAACTACGGAAGAGAAATGACTTCCGCAGAGGCCGATTACCACCTCTGTGGAACACTTTGTTCTCGATTCTTAACAGATGCCTGACAGGAAAGATAGGCAGTATTGACCAGAGCTCACATCAAATCTTGAGCATCATGTATGGGGTTTACTATGATCTTCCACTAGATTATGCGACCATAATGATGCAAGAGATCATAAACACCATCGACAGAAAGAACAACTCGAAAAGGGTCAAAGAGAACGATCCCAACTTTCTACCACCTCTGCAATTCCAAAGAATATTAGGAGTACTGTTCGAACCACTGCTGCTAATCCAAAATTGGCCAATGGAAGGGCCAACTCCCAAACAGTTCCCGATGAACAAGAATACCCCCACTGATCATGATGATGGCTACTCACACTGCAGACCTCTGTCAAAGAAGCTTCTGCAATACGCATCGAATAAATCCCTTAAGAAAGAGTATATGCGCGATCATAGAACTCCTAAACCGAGTCCTATGACACCCCCGCGTTTAGGTGTCCCCCTAGGAACAATGATAGCAAAACCTCTTTCCACTCAAAAAGAAAAGGATCAGAAGTTAGCAAAGCACATGGATATTCAACTCAGCTTTATAGCCAAACGTGCAGAACTAATGGGAAAGAAGTCTTCATCAAGAACCTCTGCATCTACTCCAAAAGCTAAGAAGAGGGAAAACTGCAAAAGGCACCTCAACAAGCGCTGCAGAAGATCAACCCTCCCTCATCTCCAAAAATGAAGAAGAAAAGATCAAAATCAACAGAAGAAGGGGCACCAAATCCTAAGAGGAGGAAAACCAAAAAGAGGCATGGTAAATCACTTGCAAAGTTGGTAACCATTGCTGAAGAGGAAACTGCTGAAGAAGAAGTTGCAGAAGAAGAAATGGCTACAGAAAGGTATCAATCACCCTATCAATCTCCAGATAGATTTGCTCACCAAGGAGACCTGAACGACTTCTTACAGAACCCTGAAATTGCCAACACCCTAAATACAGCAGTGTGGACAGCACAACCTCTCGACCACCACTCTCCAGAAGAAGATTTCTTCATTTCTGGCATCGACACACATCTGCAAGAAAATGACACAACACCCAGAAATCAACCAGCCGAAACCCCTGTTATTTTACAAAACCCTTTCATTCAAGGATTGGATGTCCACAGAAGAAGTCCAAACCCAGCTTCAGAAGAAATAGAACAAACTGAAGCTGAATTGAACATAGGTGAAATTACAGAGGCTTCTGAGAACATGATGGAAGAAGAGAAAGAAAAAGGGGCCGAAGTTGTACAAAAAGAGGGATTAGCAACAACGGAGACAGAAATAGAGATCTTAGAGACAGATTCAGATGAAGAAGAAGCTGTCTGGATACGTAAGGGTCTTTATCATCCACATGTCATGAGATTATTTGGATCTCATCAAGTGTATGACCAATTACGACCAGAGCAAGGAACTTCCACAGAACTTAGGGAAGAAGCAAGAAAAGATGCCTGGATAAATAGAGGCACACAACCAAAACCAACTCCCAGTGCAACCCACATTTCTGACACCGCAGGTCTAGCTGCAGAAGGTGTCATTGAAAAAGAGCAGCACAACTCGAACCTAACCCAACCCATCCAGCCAGAGGTGACTCTTTCAACCTCTGTGCCCACAGAAACCGGGGAATCCATTCCTAGGGAGTCTCCTCAAAGAGACTCACCTATAGTTCGTGATCAATTGCCCCAGATCACAGAAGAACGCCCAACAGAGGAATTTGTTTCCTCTGCCACGCACTTATTAAGACCCACACTTCTTTCAGAGAGAAGTAGAGAGCACAAAGACAAAGAGACTCTAGACAAGTCTCCTAGTCAACAGAAGGATATTCCAATACCCACCTCTGGAGTGGATTTGGACAATGTTCTTCTCAGAACTTCTGTAGGGATTGAAACTCATGTTTCTTCTCAAGGATCAGAAGGAAATCCTTCCATTCTCAACGTACAAACAGGAATGAAAGAAGGTATCCCAGGAACAGGGATTCACTCTGGAGACGAATGTGTTCCTCCAGAGGTTACCACCGGAACACAAGTTACAAGGGATGAGTTCCAAACCCTTAAGACCTCTGTGAACCAAACCTTGAAAGAGTTGCAAAGCTCTTTCAAATCTTTTGCAGAGACAACATCACTAGCACTGCTAAACCTGGACACCAAAATGGACAACCTGTCCACAGAGGTGAAAACTGCCATCTCACAGATGAAGTCTGCTGCTACTGCATCCACCACTTCTGCCGCAACAACTACTCCTTCGATTGAGAACTCCATCAACAAGTTCCTTGATCAATTGAACAAACAGACTTCAGTGTCAACGGGAATCACTCCTGCAGATCTACAGAAGGCCCTACAAAAAGTTCAAGAAGAAGCCATGCGAAATACCATGCTGATGCAACCCAAAGACTACATGACAAGAGCACAGCTGACAGAGCTTGGGCAGAACGTGATTAATCAAGTGACAGAAGTCATCCTTTCCTTCACCATTGCCAATGCTAACTACGTCAAAGATTTCAGAGAAAGTGTAGGAAGGATGAGATTCAAAACAGAGGCAGAGCTAGCAACTCTTCTTGGCCTCTGTGATGATGCCTGCGCGAAACTGATCACTGCTGGAGACACAATGCCAAAGAAACCCGATGCTTCCTGCAGAGCAGAGGGTACATCAGACAAGGGTCAGGATGACTCTGATGATGATGACCATCCTGGTCCATCAGATCATCCTGAGGGGGAGAAAACTACAGAGAAAGCTGCAAGCAGAGGACTTACAGGTCCACCAATAGCCGCAGAACCTCTGAGTCAAGCACCTCCAGAACAGACCCGACAACAACAAACCCAAAAGACCACATAGACAACACCCATCTATGTGGAATCATCTCCTGAAGAAACCAAAACTCCAGAAGCAGAACAGCAAGCCACAGAGGCAACAACCGCCCCTGAGGTAATCATTTTGGAAGAAACATATGAACCAACCACAGAGAAAACACCCACCTCTGTGGAAACACCCCAAACCATACCCAGAAGAAAGTCGATTGCCACCAAACCAAAAAGAGCAACGACCTCTGCTTCTGACATTCTGAAAAGGATGCACACAACAATGAGTGATCGTATGGTGAAAAGAGAAGAAGAAAGGCACAGGTTCACTTTAGCTTTCATAATGGCAAGAAGATTCAAAGTCAACACTTCATCAACAGAAACTGAGCTCGCAGAAGAAGTCATAAAACAACCTCCAACAGAGGTTACAGAGCAAGTCAAGCCAACAGAACGATCGCCACAAAAGTCCTCTAAATCATAATCGTCAAAATCCACAGAGGAAACCTCCATCAAACCAACAGAAGTGCCAACCTCAAAACTCACAGAAGCAACAGGTTCTGCCACAACAATAGCAAAAGATAAGGGCAAAGGGATACTGACAGAAGAGCCAAAGAAGAAGAAAACATTGCCAAAGCCAACAGAAAAACTAATGAAGAGTGCGTTTGACGCCTTTCAAACCCCAAAACCCGAAGAAGTTGACTGGGCACATGGATTGAAGCCTCTGTCAGAAATTCCTCTAACTGGTAGAGCTGCAGAAGTTGTTCAACAGATGGAGAGTCTCAGAAGACAAATTCCACGACCTGGTCCAACACATGAAGAGATGGAAGAAGTGGTATACAAATACCTCTACAAACAATCCTATCAGACAAATCATCCAGTAGATCATGTGACAGATCCAAGGATCAGAGAAGAATTTGAGAACATCTTCACAAGAACAAAGCCAAGAACCAAAGCAGATGTCTTCTCAATTCACAAAATCAAAAAGGTGATCTTCTGCAGATTCTCCTTCACAAGAACCTATCCAAGGGTCAGGTACAATCTTTACAAAGTCAAAAGAGAGAACAATTCAGAATCTACCTTCGCTGATGCTGACTTAAGAAACATCAATCCTTACGATCTACCTGACCTTCTGCAATGGACAAAAGACAACTACAACACAGAGTCTAATACCAGAGCCTATCAAGTGTTGAGAAAAGCGATGAGGGAAAAGCTTCTACTGTACAGCATGATAGATTTTCAGCTGGGAAAGGATCTTGGTCTCAAACATCTAGATCTACGACCACCAGAAGATCACTGCACACCAGACGCTGTGCCCAACTCAATCATCAGGGAACCAAGATTTGGGTTAGTATTTCAAAACCCACAACACTAGGTTAAACTTTTTGTACTCATGGATTGTCAGAAGTACGCAACTAGTACTCTGAGCAAATTCAGAGCAAGCCTTGTAAAATACAGAGGTACAGAGAAAATGGATAAAGATGATGCAGATACTTTCATCAGAGAAATAGACTCAACAATCCGCCTAAGAGAACTCTGCATCAGATTCTACAAAGAGATCAGAAAAGTCGGCAAAGACAACAGAAGCTACAACGATTTCAAAGATGCCAAAATCTGATTCTCAGACCTCCAATCTCTGCAAACAAAGTTACTTTCATTGTACTCAAATGTAAAATTCCTCTGGCATATTTCTAAATGAAAGAAATTTCGAGGTATTGTTTAACCTCTGTCTTATCTAACTTAGCCAAACTTAACTCAAGTTCAAATTTTTTATTTTTCACTACTTAGGGGGAGATTGTTAGCTTCAATCTTCCTAATCATAGAAGTATTTAGAAGTAGTGAAAAATAGGCTAAGTGAAGAAAGCCTCTTACAGAGGCTCTGCCGACATTACCGAGAAATCAAGGTCAAGAAGCTACAGAAGCAGCAGAGGCTTCCTACAGAAGCTCTGTCATACGCACAAAGAAGACCAAAGACTCGGAATCCGGCGAAGACTGCTCCACAGAGGACCAGACCGCAGAACTTCTGTAATTCATTACAGAGCCTCTGTGGTCCTCAATGAAGACTTGGAAGATATTATTGGATACGTTCATCAACTTGCATGGAAAAGTACTGTCAAAACACGTGTCAAGCTCTGAGTGGACTCAATAGGGCAAGGTACAAAATAGACGTCTGCGCCATTTAATGCATTTACCAAAAGTACATCTGCTCCATTAAATGCGCATGGCTCAAACAACTGCTCACACCATCCAGTCCACTGTTCACACCATCCAGTTTACTATTCATGCCGTAAAAGGAACAGTGACCTACTTCATTGTTTTCTACGAGTAGTATAAAAGGAAGTCTCATGGTTGAGATCTTCCTAAGAAAAAAGAAAAGAAAAAAAAACACAAGGAATCACTAATACTCTCAAGCTTTATTGTCAAATATCTGAGTGTTATATTCTCACACACACCAAGTTCTTAATCTGTTCTTCGTGTTGTTATTATATATTGAATAACAGTAACTGTTCAAGAACTCCTTTTTCATTCTTTACTGTTTTCTTTATATATGTGCGTTCTAATATCTATCAAACATATCAGTTAGTTTAATACGCTTCCGCATCAAACTCTAAACTCAACTAATAGACTGTTAATCTTGATTAAAGTGTATCTGGGTTCCAACAAATATGTATATAATCAAACTTCTGAATGTAAATTCTTAAATCACCAAAAGTTCTAGGACCAACAGAGCTTCTGTGGGATTGTTCAGAAACTCGGACAATTATTCACATAACCTCTGATGAACTCGACCTATGTTCTGTGCACTACTTATCTCATTTGAACTAAGCATAGGTCAAGGGGGAGCAGAAGGAGACCTTGAACTGATCTACAGAGGTTGATCAGTCAAGGGGGAGCAGAAGGAGAGACCTTGAACTGATCTACAGAGGTTGATCATTCAAGGGGGAGCCAAAGAAGAGATATAATCAATAATAAACCACAGAAGTGAAGATTGGTTACCGAACAAGGGAGAGCCAAAAGGTAAGTATCTCGTACAAATCCTTTTTGGAAACATTTTTCTAGGACACCAACTTCCAAAAACGTCCTAGAAACATTGTTTAAGACATACCAATCAAGAAATGATCAAAAAGATTTTCGAGTCTTCCTATATGAGAAATTTAAGTTCATAGAGCTTCTGTTGAGCTCAACAGAGCCTCTGTAAGCCGGATCCTCTATGACTACAAATTTCATACTTGTTAGGGCAAGTTTTATGTGTTGATTTAAAGTTCAAGGGTATAATTTGTATTTCCTTAAACATAGTCCATAGTGAACGGGCCGTGGGCTTGTTACCACGGGCCCAACATATTTAATGCACAACTAGCTTAGAAAATTAGCTAGTCGTCTCATTTAGCTTTGAGCATTGTAACGATTATTCTCTGATCAAATAGCTAAGTGGGCAGCCTTTGTGATTACTCTATTCGTTCATATCTTTATTCACATAAACACGATTATTGCACGGATCTGGATCATACAATTGGTATCAGAGCAGACGGACGGATCGATTCCAAGGTTTGAATTCATCAAAATTCTGGTTAGTTTGACTTTTGCTCGTCTGATTTTTTCTTGAATTCTTGACTTTTGATTCAATCAAAATCAGTTGTTTTTACTTATTGGGTTGTGTTAGCATTATCATTCTAAGAGTTTCTGCAAAATTTCACATCCTAATTCGTTCGTTTGATTGGTCAATTTTGCAAAACAAGTTCTAAAATTTTGGTAGTGTTCTTACTCAAAAATTCGATTTTTGCTATCAAAAGGTGTTGTTTTTGCTCTAAAATCGATTGGGTCATTGTTGTTTTGTGCTTGGGATTGTTTCTAACCTTTCAGGAACACATTAGAGTAACCCTAGTGGAATTTTCGATCGATTTTGACAAAACAGCCGCAGAGTCCGGACACCACAGCCGCGTTTTCCGGACAGATCAAGGTGTCCGGACGTTTGTGGTTCCATCCGGACAAGTCATCTTTCCGGGTAAGTCATCCATCCGGGTAAGTCAATCATCCGGGTAAGTCTTTCAAATTTCTATTTTTCCGGGTAATCTAGTTCCGGACAACTCAAAGTATCCGGAATTCGTTTTATCCGGAAATCCTCATTTACCCGGAATCATCGAAGTATCCGGACACATCATTCTTTCCGGAAACTTCTAAGTACCCGGTAAAGTCTTGATTTTCCGGTTACTGCCATCCGGTATCTTCAGAGCATCCGGTAACCTTGGATATCCGGACAACTCAAGATATCCGGACAACTCCTGCTTATCCGGACAACTCTGCACTTTTTGAGCTGTGTTTTTGTAAATCCAATCCAGATACTTTCAGATCACTACCTTACTTGGATTACTATCCGGTAAGACCACTGTAGTCCACTTTAGAACCTGCGTTAGGACTCCACTCTTAGAATCTTGCGTTAGGTTCTCATTTCCAATCGATATACCCGTCTGACGATCACTCCGTTGCAACCAAAAATGTCTATTTCTCGTGATGCACTTGCAATTGGTACCGACACCAAGCCCCCATGTCTATACCCAAACGAATACAGTCAATGGCGCGACAGATTCATGATTTTCATTGAATCAAAGGACAACTATGAGTTCATCAAGCAAGCTCTTGAAGAAGGTCCCATCGCGCCACCAATGAAGGATATTGCAGCTACTGCAGGTGCTGGACCCAAGAAAGAGAAAAAGTCCTTTGTCGAAATGACAGAGTTTGAAAGAGGGAGGATAGAAGGGGAGAAACAGGCAAAGAGATATCTGGTACAAGCTCTTCCCAATTTTATCTACACCGCCATTGACAGCTACAAAGCCACGGCTAAAGGCATGTGGGACCAAGTTGCCAAAATGATGCGTGGGAGTGCAGTGGGAAATCAGCTGAAGATCAATACTGCTATAACCAAGTTCGATGGTTTCAAGCAGCGTCCTGGCGAGACTCTTACTCAGGCTTATGAACGTTTCTGCTCTCTACTCAATGAGCTGAACAAGAATGGGATAGTTAGGTCGAACACTGAGAATGCTCTCAAGTTCCTCAACAATCTCTTACCCGAATGGAAAGTTTTTGCTTCTCATGTCAGGCATAACAACCTGATTGAAAGAATCGGCATAAATGAACTCTATGAGACACTTCTTCAGGATGAAGATGAAGTGAATGAACTGCTTGTCGAAAAGAAGACTGAACCCAAGCCTGTAGCTGATCCCATTGCTCTAATTTCCACTAACAAGGGAAGATCTTCGAGCCGACAAACCGAACGGGCTCAAAAGCACAACTCTTCTGATTCTGAACCGGAAGAGAAGAAAGATGAAGATTCTGATAGTGAAGTAAACGACTTCATGAAAGCCATTGCCCGCCTGACAAAGACCTTCAAGCAACAACAGTTTTACAAGAAACCAACGTCTAATGGTCAGCGCTACTCCACTTCTGCCAACAAGCGTCATGACTACAAAGACAAATATGAAGGTAAGAAGAAGGTTGATGAGCAAGATCAGACTGAAAAGAAGGACAAGACTGAGAAAGTTGACCGCAAGAAGAAAGATGAGCCCGTGAAATGCTATAATTGCGGGAAACTTGGTCACTTTGCCAAAGACTGCCGCCAGCCTACAGTGAAGAATGTCCACTACTACGAGGCTAAGCTAGCTTTAGCAAAACAAAAGGCGACTGGAGAAGCAATGTTCGCTGAGGATGATTACTGGCTGCAAAGATCTGATAATGAAGATGAAGATGAAGTTGCTAATGCCTTCATGGGATATCATTCCTCCACTGATGAGGAAACCGCAGCTGCACTTGCAAATCAGGTATGTGAATCTTGTCAACCAGATTTTTTAAGTGCTATGCAATCATTTTATGGCCAGGCTGAATCCTTTAAGGCCACTTCTAAAGAACAAAAGATTGAAATTAAAACTCTAACAGAAAAGCTTAATGTTCAAATAAAGTTAACTGAGAAGTATAAGTCTGAAAATGCTGATTTAAATGATAAATGCAAAATCCTTTCATTAGCACCCAAAGACTTAAGGGCCAGAATATCTGAACTTCAGCGTCAGCTTGATCAGTGCTTGAATGGGAAAGAAGACATTATTTATCAATGTTCTTCCCTTCAAGTTCAACACAAGGAGTATGTGGCTAAAATCCTAAACCTTGAAACCAAACTCCACCAAATGGGACAAACAGATCAAACCATTTTCCTGAACAAACCCAAAGAGTTCACATATTTTAACAAAGAGTGGGGAATCGGATATGATAATCCCCACTATTTAAAAAAGGGAAGATGGCATGTACCCATTTTGTATGATTTTGCCTGTTATGGATTATCTACAAATTACCCGGAGTACAAAATCAAGTGGACTGGTCCCCTAGAACCTGAAAAAGAAGAGGAAACAGAGGAATACAAGCGCACACACAAACTCGGAATTCAACTTCCATTTTGCTATGAACCTCTAAATTACTCTTATCAAAAGAACAAAAAGTACCTTTCCAATGACTACTTCGACCCCTACAAAGTGCCAACACCCAAGGATTCCTCCAAGAAGGATGAGGATGTAGCACCAGCAACCAAGACTGAGACGGATGAGTTTAAACTCTATGTTCCCCCTCTCATCTTGGAAGCAAAGATAGTAGAGTTGGAGGAGTTATTGGAAAGAGAACGGCTGGTTTTTCAACATTAGAAGAACGATTTAAACAAAGCTCTTGAGAAACTCAAAGTTGAGATAACCGATGGTATGACAAGTGAAGCAAAGGAAAACTTTCTGTGGGAAATCAATACGCTTTCATCTAAATTGTCTGAAATGACAAAAGAAAAGCAAGCTTTACTTGACAAACTTGAGAAACAACAACCGGTCAAAACCGAAGCTGTGTCTGATGAAGGACAGGAGATCCTTCGGAGTGAAATCCATCGACTTACATCACAACTGTCTGCTTTGGCAACAGAAAAGATGGAAGAATATGCGAAAAATGGTCAGCTTCAAGAGCAAATTGACCGACTCCAATCTAAAAAGGAGATTTCACCCGAACCTTCCTCAAATTCATCTGACAAATCTTCGTGCAAAGTTTATTTAGACAAGATTTCCAATTCACAAACCGGTTATGCTTCTCAAGACGAGAGTGTTTTAAGGAATTTGAACTCTGATTTTTTCTTAGCTTCCGCACCAAATTCCCCAAAGCACACAAGCACGAAGAGTTCCTCGCCTTCCTCCACCAGTCCAAGTCCCGACATTCCTGAAGTAAATTTTTCTGAATTCATGAACTCAGAAGGTGATGATGAGGGAGAGTTCGAGTCGTTCCCTTTCGACAAACCTCTTCCGAGTCACACAGATTTTTTATCCCCAGTTGTGACTCATAAGGTCAATTTTGAAAAGGGAGCATGTTCAAACTCAAAAGGCCCAGCTGTGATCAAAATTTTAACATCTAAACCTGTTTCCCAAAATACGTCACAGCCAAGGCAAAAGACTAAACAAGTTTCCATTAAAGCTCCAACTCCTTCAAAAGTCACTGATCATTCTGTACCTGCTGTTGCAGCTAAAAATGGTCAAGCCAGACGAGTAACACCAAAGTGGCTAAAGGAGGATTCTGTCAAGAAGGATGCATCAAAGTCATTTCCCCATGCTTTAAATTCTAGAATAAACAAAGACAGTAGTGATTGGAATCAACAGTATTATTTTGAAGTTTCTTTTCCGGTTAAAGTGAATTCTCTTCCACAATTGGCTCGCTTATTGCATGATTGCGTGTGTTGTTCAAATTGTGGTTGGAATGATTTTGAAGCTAGTTTGGAAAAAGTAGTGTCTTTTCCTGTTAAACTAAACTCTCTTCAACACTTGATTCGTTTATCGCATGATTGTCTTTGTTGTTCTAATTGTGGTGGGAATAACTTTTATGACATTCTGAAAAATGATTGGTATGCACCATCTTGTGTATATAATCTCTATGCAAAACGCAGTTCCCGTAATTACAAGAACAATCCATCTCATAAACGGGGTAATCATTCAATGGTTCAACCACGGCGGGAGGCTAGATCCAATCCTAGATGGACTGCTCCTACCAAGGTTAAACCATCTCCTAAAAGGCAACCTGCCACAAAACATGTTCCTCCCACGGGTGTACAATCTGCACCTAAGAGGCGACAAACGCGAAAATCAGTTCTCCCAACGGGTGTACATTCTTCACCTAAAGGGAAAGGCGTGCCAAAACAGGTTTCTTCAAAGGGAGCCACTCCTAACCCTCCAGGACCCAAACAAATTTGGGTACCTAAACTTCTCTAATCTTGTTTTGCAGGGCGGTCATGTGTGGTACTTAGATTCAGGATGCTCCAAGCACATGACCGGAAGGAGGGAGCTTCTCGCGAACTACAAAGAAGAATATCAAGGAGATGTGAGATTTGGCAACAACGAGCGTTCGCCGATTGTGGGCTACGACGACATCGTGCATGATAAGATCACCATCAAGAAGGTGTCACACGTCCAAGGGTTGGGTCACAACTTATTCAGCATAGGCCAATTCTGCGACAAAGATCTTGAGGTCAGTTTCAAAAAGACAAGGTGTAGAATACTCACCGACGACGGTGAGACACTACTGGTTGGACATCGAAGAACCAACCTCTACACCATTGATCTCTCGGCTCTTTCAATTGATAACCCTGTCTGACCTTCTGTCAAAGGCCTCTTCCGACCAGGCTTGGATCTGGCATCGACGCCTCTCGCACCTCAACTTTAGAAACATCAATCAGCTGGTGCTGGGCAAACACGTTAGAGGCATGCCCAACCTTCAGTTCGTAAAGGATCATCTGTGCGAGGCATGCGAGAAGGGAAAGATGAAGCGTGCATCCCATCCACCAAAGGACACTCCCAGCACCTCTCGGACTCTCGAACTCCTTCACATGGATTTGTGTGGACCGATGCGTGTTGCGAGTATCAACAAGCGCAAGTACGTTCTGGTGATAGTGGACGATTACTCCCGTTACACCTGGGTGATGTTTCTCCGCTCAAAGGATGAAACTCCTGAGATCATCATCAAGCATCTCAAGACGGTCCAATTGAACAAGCGTCAACAAGTTCAGTCCATCAGAACCGACAACGGGACGGAATTCAAGAATTCCAAGATGGACGGTTATCTCTCCTCCGTAGGAATTTCGCACACCTTTTCTGCCGCACGCACTCCTCAGCAAAATGGTGTGGTGGAAAGACGTAACCGTACCCTAGTCGAAGCGGCACGCACAATGCTTTCCCAAGCCAATCTACCGCTATATCTTTGGGCTGAAGCAGTGTCTACAACTTGTTACACGCAAAATCGCACGATTCTGTACAAGCGATTCAACAAGACGCCCTACGAGATCATGAATAATCACATTCCGACTATTGGCTACTTTCACGCATTCGGATGCACGTGCTACGTACTGAACGACAAAGATGATCTCGGCAAACTAAGCCCCAAAGCGGATAAAGGAGTCTTCATCGGATACTCAATGCAGGCTAAGGCTTATCGCGTTTACAACACACGGACTAAATCCGTTGTTGAGAGCATAAACGTGACATTCGACGAAGCCGCAGATTTGGCTTCTGAACATCGCAGTTCAGAACCCGTTTTAACTGGTGTGTTAGCTTCCGGACCTTCTAGTTCGGGATCTACACAAATGACAGTAAATCCGAATCGTGCATCTTCATCGAATGCAACTTATTCTGATTTAGATTTATTGTTTGAGCATTTTTATGATGACATATTTCATGCTCCCCCATCTGTCTCAGCTATTCCTCGGATTGAAGCTGCTCGTCTTGAAGATTTGGACAACCTCTCTGGTCCACCGCCTTCTACAAGCTCACCTTCTAACACCATGGAGACAGTACAACAGTCATCACCTGAGTCACCTGTTCCTGTGATTCCCCCGGAGGACCCAAACCCAGTTCCGGAGATCGTTCCTACAGATTCGCCTTCCTCGACAACCGACGATCAACCTCGGCATTCCTCGGAACCAGAAGTTGTACAACCATTGGCGAATCCTCCCCCACCTCCTCCAAGGTCTCAACCTGCTACTCTCGAAGCCGTACAAGACCTCCCATCCGGTTCGTATGTGGATCCGGACACCTCTCATTCCACCCAGCAGCCACTTCCACACACCACCAAATGGACGAAGGCACATCCTCTGCATCAAATCATATGTGATCCCTCTACACCTGTTCGTACGCGAGGCGCTTCCGCCAACTTCTGTCTCTTCTCCGACTTCTTAAGTAAGATAGAGCCAACAATTGTACGTGAGTCACTTGAAGATTCGGACTGGATCATTGCCATGCAAGAAGAGCTCAATCAATTTGAATCCCTAAAAGTGTGGCGGTTGGTTCCACGTCCAAAACACAAGACAGTGATCGGCACCAAGTGGATCTTCAAGAACAAGAAGGACGAAGAAGGTATTGTTGTCCGCAACAAGGCGCGACTCGTGGCTAAGGGATATCGTCAGCATGAGGGAATTGACTTTGATGAAACCTATGCTCCGGTGGCACGAATCGAAGCAATTCGCATATTTCTAGCCTATGCTGCGCACAAGAACTTCACAGTCTTCCAAATGGATGTGAAGACGGCCTTTCTATACGGCGATCTCGAAGAAGAAGTTTATGTGTCACAGCCCGAAGGCTTTGTGGACGAATCAAAGTCTGACCATGTCTACATTTTAGCCAAAGCACTATATGGTCTCAAACAGGCCCCGCGAGCTTGGTACAATACTCTCTCTAAGTTCTTATTAGAGAAAGGCTTTACAAGAGGTACAATTGACTCTACTCTGTTTATAAAGAATGAAGCCGGTCATATCGTCTTGGCTCAGGTATATGTTGATGACATTGTTTTCGGTTCTACCAATCCTCTCTATGCCAAGAACTTTGCCAAACTAATGGGAAAATATTTTAAAATGAGTATGCTTTGTGAGTTGAATTTCTTTCTTGGTCTACAAGTTAAACAACTTTCGACCGGAATATTCATTAACCAGTCCAAATACATTCGGGATATTCTTCGGAAATTCCAATTGGACCAGGCCTCACCAATGAAAACTCCCATGGCACCTACTACAAAGCTTCACGCCGATCCCAATGGAACGGCTGCGAATCAGAAGCTGTATAGAGGAATGATTGGCTCATTAATGTACCTCACTGCCAGTAGACTGGATATAATGTTCTCGACTTTCCTGTGTGCCCGGTATCAATCCAACCCCAAAGAGTCTCACATGATTGCTGTTAAACGAATTTTTCGTTATTTACGTGGTACTGCTGATCTTGGCCTATGGTACCCGAAAGAGACAGGTTTTGGATGATGGATCGGAAGAGCACATCAGGGCACATTCAGTTCCTGGGAGATAGTCTAGTAAGCTGGGCATCAAAGAAGCAGCAGTGCGTTTCAACGTCAACTGCCGAGACGGAATATGTGGCCGCCGCAAGCTGCTGTTCCCAAGTCATTTGGATGCGGACACAACTCAAGGACTACGGCTTCACGTATGTCAAGGTCCCAATCTACTGCGACTCGAAGAGTGTTATAGCTATCTCAAGCAACCCGGTCCAGCACACCAAGACGAAACACATCGACGTTCGGTATCATTTCATTAAGCATCACGTCGAAAGAGGTACTGTCGAACTCTACTTTGTGAATACTGAGAATCAGTTAGCAGACCTGTTTACCAAAGCCTTGGACGAAAAGCGTTTTAAAACTCTGGTGTTCAAGCTAGGTATGCTAAACCTGAAAACTTAATCCTCATGTGTACCCTTGACAAGTTCCATACCTCTACGAGTAACTGTCTACTCATTATCTGGTGTCAACACTCTGGGTGATTGAGCAAACACTTCCTCGCACTGGTATTCTACTTGCCTCGGAAACACAGGTAGATTTAGTTTCTGTATTTGCTAGGTAGTTTCGTACATTTTTTTCCTTTTCTTCGTGTGATTCTTTTATTCAATACTGTCGTCTGTTTGTTATTTCCCACTCTCTGTGCTTTCACTGTTTGTTCATGTGATCAGGGGGAGCTCACTGCCATATTAGGTAGGTATTCTAATCTATTGAGGGGGAGCGTCACACACAGTTCTTTCTTAAACAGGTCAAAAGTTTTTTATGTGTGTGGGCACTCCCAAGTCCAACTTGGTCAACAGTTGAGGGGGAGCGACACTAAGTTTTTCATTTCCACACTCACACATTTGTGTGTCGGATTCCTCACTTGCACCCTACTGCACGCTTCGAGGGGGAGAAATGGCAATCCCATGCTCAGTTTGAGGGGGAGTGAGAGTAAGAACTCTGGTAGATCATTTCCCTGAAAATTCTGCGAAAATTGCCAAAATCAGCTCATCCGGACAAGTCCGTTTATCCGGACTCTTTATGCTCTCCGGACACCTCTGGTATCCGGACTCTTCTTGTATCCGGATTGGACACCATCCGAGTATGACCCGGACAAGACCCGGGTTATTAATACCACCCGGGCCCCTCGTACTTTCATTATCCGGAAATCGCTCGAAGAACCCTAAACCCTCGTCATTTCTCTCTCTCGCTCGGATCTCCTACATCGCACGTTACACACACACGTTTCCTCTGCAAATCAGGTATTTTGTTTGTCCCTACCAATCGTTCATTTCCTTCGGATCATAACCCTTATTGTATCTCAACCAAACCTCGGTTTGATCGAGATTTATCAACCCGAAACAACCCTCGGATCCACACGATTTTGGGGTTCTTTTGGCGTAAGATTGCTAGGAAATGCCCAAGGTAGTCTTGCATGGCCTGTCGTATACTTCTTCACATGCACACTGGCACTTAAACCACGATCTGGTAGATTTATCACCAAGCGGTTTCGTCCGGACACCATCATAGTGTCCGGACACAATCATCAATATGAGGTTTTATCCGGGCACATTCAACGAGTGGATGAACTATCCGGAATCTCTCAACCGACCGGAAACCTAGTTGTCCGGAAACCTTATGGTTTCCGGTAAGTTCAACTACCGGATACGTTTGGAGTCCGGACATACCCTTTATCCGGAAAATCAGCCTCTCAGGGAACTTTATCCGGATCTTTCACGTCTATCCGGACTCCTCTGTTATCCGGACAACTCATGTTGTCCAGACACTTCATTTCATCCGGAAAACTCCCCTGTTTTGTCCAATTCTTGCCTGTTTTACCAAAACCAGTCCTCGATCTGTCTCAGATTGAGCCATTCAAGGCACGGGTACGCACCTACATTTGTAATTCTGTTTATGTTCCTAACCGCGTGCTATTTTCACAGATTTACACATGGCGGATCAACAACACACGGAAGAACACATTCCTCAGGAGGAGGAAATTATAGACGACGTCGCTGATGCTGCACTGGTCGACCCTGACCATGGCATCGAGCTAGAGGCGAACAACCACTACCTCGACCCGGCGCTCATCAGGCCAAACCCACAACATCAGGTCATACTCGACATCTTGATGCGCCATCCCATTCATGCAGCGCTGACTCGCACCGCTGATGTTCCTTTGCTCTATGTACTCCAAGTCTGGCTGACAGCACAAGTCCGTACGATCGGCAACACCCAAACCATCACGGCTCAGATAGACAATCAACCGTTCACACTAACGCCAGATTCGTTTCGCCGTTTACTGTCCCTGCCTGAGGCCACTGCCAACAACCATGAACGGTACGATCCTGCCATCAACGATGCGACTCTCTGCGCCCAAATGCGTGCTCTTGGGTACAATTCTGATCTTCAACGGGCATCGGTCTTCAATCGGAAGTACTTGGCGCCAATTTGGTACACGCTCTTCACAATTCTCAATCGATGCCTTTCCGCCCGATGGAAAGGATTTGACCAATGTACCGGCGATTTTCTCCGCCTTGTTCACGCTGTGTGCTACAACCGCCACATCGACTTCGCCATGATCATCTGGCGTGAACTTGTGACCACCATCCGACATATCGGCGGCACCAAACAGAAGAAGTTTCTTCCATATCCGCGTTTCCTTTCGCTTGCCGTTCGCCAACACATGGATGCCAAACCCGCCATTCCCCGACGACTCACACATCCGATGTGTCCCATACGCCACCTCCAATTCATGGTAATCCGTAATCCATCTGATGCGGTTGCCTCGCCCATTCCTGCCGCCCTTCTGGCCATAGCCGATCCCGCTGCACCGGGGGTAGTTGCATATAGGGGAGAGTTAGGGAATCCCATGGTCCAGTCAGAACCGGAGGGACCTGCCCAGGGACATAGACCCGAGAGACGTGAGGGTCCAAGAGTGAGAGGTGGAAGGGCCCGACAAGCAGGTGCTGTCGGGCGGGGAACGTTAGTAGTGAGAGGAAGGGGAGCGAGCGTAGGTGGTGCAGCGGAATCGCAGCCCGGTTCCAGTTCAGCCCAACCCGGTCCTTCTTCGAGACCACGCCTACATCACACCACCGAACCATATATAACCGAACCCCCTTCTCCCATTACCCAAGTGGAAGACGTGGAATCCGACTCCACGGACTCCGATACCGACCGCATCATCCGCCTAATGCAAATCCCTTGCGGTATCGGACCCAACCCTGATTTCTCTACTGGCATTCCACTTGACTCTCCACCATCTGGAACCGAACTGATCCCTAGGACGCCTGAGGGAGATATAGGTGTTGACTTAGAACATGCGAGAAGGAGAGAACTGCGTTCAAAGTTGAACCAGGAAAGATAACAAGGCTCAAGAGCGACCCACACCGAGTGTTATCCGGGTTGCCACACCTACTATCCCGTCTCATCCGTTGGGACGTGGTATTGAAGAAGCCTCTGTGGACCCAGCGGAGCAATTTCACACCCCCCATAGCCACTCATCCGTCTCAAAACAGACGGATGTCTCAATATAACATGGGGAACAAGCACAACTTCCACCGGTCTCTAATTCGGAGAGTGCTGGTGTTGAAATAAGAGACCAATAGCCCCCGGTCTCGACTTCTTTGTGTGCACCATCGAGTCTAGAGCCAATTGTTACTGAACATTCTTCGCCTAGGACACTTGATGCGGAACAACACCACGTCGCGGCTCTTAGTGACCCGACCGGAACGTCTATAGTGTCTCCGACTGCCGGAACACGAGGATTGGACGGAAATCCTACCACAGTCATCATCACGCCAGCTGTGAACGTAGGTGGCTCTACCCCAGTGGTAGAAGCCTCAACGGGTCCTCTAAGTGAGCCCGGAGTTACGTTACCCGACTTTGTGTCAAAAGGGTCTCTGGACAGCACCCTTGAGGCTGTCCGACAGGTTATGGAGCAACAAATGCAGGAACATGTAGCCGCTGAGATTGCCAAAGCGACGCATGCTTTCAAAGGAAAGAGCTCTCTCGTCAGCACTGAATCTGTCTCCGTGCACCCACCGCCTCAACCGCAACCTATCTATTCGGTGGATACTCTAAAGACGATGCTCTTAGCCCAGCTGCTCCAGGAATCCGACTCTACCACATCTGCTGAAGCAGACCTGATCTCCGTTCTCCGATCACAGGTCACTGCTCCTTCTTCGTCCATCACATCACGCCTTGACGCCATTGACTCGACCCTCAACGCCTACAACAAAGCGCTTGCCACGCTATCTGAGAGGGTCCGCTCACTCGAAGACACCTGTAAGAGTCAAGCCGGCGGTCTCAAACGGAAACACGATGACCAAGAGGATCCTGATCACCGTGAGGGGGAGAAGCGACAACGTCTAACCGAGACCACCTCCCTGCTCCACACTGAAGGTACATCTGTGGTTCATCAGGAACCCCCAACTGCGGCAGCTACAACAGCCGAACCAGAAGCCGAGTTGCCTCTAGCCCAGATGGTCATTGATATGGACATTTCAGATGATGAAGCCCCAACGGTTGAAAAGCCCGAGGGTACAAGACAGGAATTGGTCATTGAAGAACCATCAGACATGCCTTCGCTCACCTTGAGAGATCCAACATGTGACACCAACCCGGAAACTGAAGACGTATGGTACGAAAAAGCTACCAGAGCCGTCAACTTCGAGGTAAATTTGGTGTTTCCTACTGATGAAGACGACAACATAGACTACGACCAATTTCTGCTTCAGAACTACTATGGTGCACCTCCCGTTCACTCGACTCCTCCTGCCACGACTACAGATCAACCCGACAACTACAATGCAGAAATCCCGACATCTCCTCTACAAACGACAGCTCCTGATCTTCCTCCCTCTCCTCAGCAACAAAACCGTTGGGAGAAGATCAAGATCCTCATCCTCATCTGGAGGAATCCCTGAAGAAGCTGTTCGTTCACCGAATTCGCCCGATCGAGCCGACCTTCTGCCTTGGCATCTACAGTCCTGAACCAGCACGTCAACTCCGATACGTAGAAGCCATGAAGCGGTGTCTTCCGAGAGATCAGGTTCGAACCAAATATAAAATTTCAGAGGTGCTAAAGATTCAGTCAAACAAAATTATGAAGATCGTCTTTCCCGTTTTCACTGTTCGACGTGAAGACGGAAAAGAATGGATTTTTTCTGAGGCTGACTTTAAGCATCTCCATCCGTTCGACCTCCTGGTCCTTTTGAAAGACCTTCGCACCAGAACCATCCGACCGCTTGCTGTAACAAAGGCGCTCGAAGCGGTTCGACGATTCCTCGTCCGTTCCATTATGATGTCTTATCTTACGGACTTTCAAATGGCAATCGAGAACCGATCAAAGAAGGTAAATCTGCTCAAACCGAATCTGAAAGTCCAGGTTACACTCTTACAATCAAATATGAACAATTAAGATCGTATTAACAGCAACTGGTCATATGATCTATTAACAATTTATGCGTAAAGAGTTATCCAAAAGGTTAGCCAAAGATACTCTCCTAAGATTCTCTAAAGATTAGCCAAAAGATTCTTTTAGCTACAGTTGCTAACTCCTATATATACTGTAGATAATAGCTAAAGCTACAGTACATATGAGAAACAGACTAATAGAACAATTACACGTGTCCTAATTAGTAACTGAATATAACAGATAATATCCCAAGATATGAATTCTGAACATACTTCTGAATAAGCGCTTCAGAACATTTGTCTTTATAGTCAGAAGTTCTGAGTCTCCTACTCAGAACTCTGAACCTTCTAGTCAGAATCCAACACTTAGAATCTTTTTGAGATTTCTCACTCAGAACATCTGAGTCTTCTACTCAGAACTTCTGAGTCCTCTGAGTCTTCTTTAGTCTTCTTACTCAGAACTCAACACTTGTGTTTTTGACAAAACTCTAGACCTAACAATCTCCCCCTTTTTGTCAAACACACTTGTACTTTTCATCATCAAATTCTTAGAGCAGGAACAATCTTCAGAAGGAGCTCTTCTGAATGCTTTGACAACTTTTGCTCAGAATTCTGAATAATCTGAATTAACAACTTCTGGTCAGTCTTTAATCAGCAGCAGCAACGATTTCCAAATTGATTTCTGTTATATATTTTGGAAAGCAAAATCATCTTCAAAATCTTTAGCTTTTCTCCCCCTAAAGTTTTGGAAAGCAAAATCATCTTCAAAATCTTTAGCTTTTCTCCCCCTTGATTTTCAAAACTTTAGCGATGAAGTCTATGCTTTTTCTCCTCCTTAATGAATAACCTTGCTCCCCCTCAAAATAAGAATTCTGGAGCAAATTGTTTTCTCCCCCTGAAAGTATGCATATATTTCATTAAAATTATTCATTTCAAATATAGTGCTTTAATGAAACATTTATGCAAGGAGAATAACATTTACTGAACTACACTTGATAACTACTAACATTTGATCATTTGAAAACTTTACAAAAGAAATCCAACTTAATGAAATTTATCAGATTTTTCAATCAAATGAAATCAAATGCATGTGTTTGGATTCAAATACAAGTCATCATTGCATATCGAGTTAAAAATGTTCAGTTTCAATCTCTTTATTAAATCTATTTGGTGTGCTTAGCATGCGAAATATGATTAGCTTCAAGAATATGCAATTCTAAAAACATATACGAATACTTTGCTCTACTCACACTATTTGTCCAAAATCAGGATTTTCACAAATTTACAGGTTTATTGCGACTTTGAATTTTCCCAAAGTTTCAAGAGATGTGTGCTCATTGGCATCTTTTAATTTTGTGCTCATTGACATCTTTTAATTTTGTGCTCATTGACATCTTTTAATTTTGTGCACATTGGCATCTTTTAATCAAAAAGTTTAGTAAGAATAAGATACATCGTTAAACATGACTTTCTATCTGGTTCTATAGCAGGATTTGGGTCAGCATATCCCAGACCAGTTGGTCTTAGGTGCTAGGTGACAAGCACCCCTTGGAACTTAATTTCCCAAACCAGAAAGGCCACATCGATATATCTTAAACCCATTTGTACCAGTAGAACATGGCTTTCTATCTGGTTCTATTGCAGGATTTGGGTCAGCCGATCCCAGACCAGTTGGTCTTAGGGACTAGGTGACAAGCACCCCTTAGGACTTACTCTCCCAAACCAGAAAGGCCACAGGTACAAACTTTCAAACTAAATGATTTTATATATATTTATATTTCATCTCAATCACTTGGTACTAAAACGTAGTACTTCCCCCATATTTTCGTTTCCATCCATCATTCTGACATTTAGGCTTTTTGAGCATTATATTCTATATAAGTATAGATTTCATAACATTGAGCATTCGGCATAATTTCATTCATGTTTTGCTTACCTTTCGATTTAATTCAGAAGTGAAAGTTGAAACAAATATAGCTCAGATAATACAAAATACTTGTAAAATCACTCTTTGACACACATTTATTCATTGAATGAAAATTAAAAAAAATTCATATCATTGAATTAAATTTGTTAAGATTCAAACATTCAAAGCAATAGAAATAAACGTAATGCAATGTTACCTTTCACCACTTGTTCCTTGAAACATAAAAATATGACAGTTAAGGATATCACCTGAGAAGTATGAGTTCTAAACTGATTTGTTTAGAAGTCTTAGTCTCTGAAGTACGGGTCCTGAACTGAATTATTCAGAAGCCATTGTCATTTAAGTACGGGTTTTGAACTGATATGTTCAAAAGCCTAAAACGTTGAAGCACGGGTTTTGAACTTCATCTTGAAACAATCAGATCAAATTTTGAGTCAATGCTTCCTCTGAAATCAAGATAATCCTGCAAAATCAAGAGATTTTGGTAATCATCTACGATGATTCCTCATTAGTTATCAAAAAAAATTCTGAGTAGTTGAGTCAGAATTCTGATTAGAAGAGTCAGAATTCTGAGTAACTTGCTCAAAATTCTAAGTATCAGAGTCAGAATTCTGATTAGTTGAGTCAGAATTCTGAGTAGTAGAGTCAGAACTTCTGAGTAGTAGAGTCAGAACTTCTGAGTAACAGAGTCAGAATTCTGATAAAACTATCCAGAGAAAATTCCTTAGAAAAATTTTTGGATTTTGTGATTTTTGAACATTCTGAACTTCAAATCACCATAACTTGCTCAAAAATCAGAAATTTTCAACCAAAATTTGCAGGGTTGCTTAAAATGTGATTCTGAACACATTCTCTGGAAATGTTTTCTACTAAAAACACTCACATCTATGAGTTCGATAACCTCATAGCAAACAGAACTTTTTCAAAAAAATCTTCAAGATCAACAAATTGATCTATATGAATCAGAAATCCATAATCAAGATGAGACAAATTGTAAGTCCATAATCACATTCAGACCGAGTTTTGGACTGAATTATCCAAAAGTCAAAATTTTCAATTTAAGCACATCATCTGTTTTCAGTCATGTGTCAGTATGATCATTCAGCTTTACACATGAATAACCTGCAAAACAGATTAAGTTGACTTTGGTACCCATATGAACTTGGGTCCAGGTTTGTTAGGTGCAGTAGCATATGCAGATATTCTATAAGAACCATACCAGTGCTGAATAAAATTCTTGTTCACAAAATCATTAGTCCCACAATATGAACAACAAAGTTTCTTTTGTGCAACTCTGACTAATTGTTTTACAGAATAAATCACATCAGGTTTAACAAAAGATTTTCTTTGAAATGTATTGTTCTTCTTGACATTTGAATTAGGAACTTTTGATTTTGGCACTTCTTTCTTGGAAGTTGTTCCTTTAACTCTCCATTCCATTTTTATCTTTTTAAAAGAACAATTATAAGATTTATCAATAGCAGAATCATAAAACAGATTAGAAGAACGAATCTGATCTTTTGAACTATGATTTGATTTGTCAACAACTTTCGTTTCAAATTCCCTAAACTTTTTAACATACAAATCAAACCTTGACTGCAAATCAGATTTGGACTTCCTCTCTATCATGATTTTAGTTGACAAATCAGATAATTTCTTAATAAGCCTCCTTATTTCCAAATGAAAAACTTCCTTTTCCTTCTCAAACTCATCTTTTAAGCATTTTTCTTTAAAGCCATTTACCTTCTTTTTTTCAGTCTCTTTCCTTCCATCTTCTAACTCTTTCTCCAACTCATTGATTTTTACAGAAAACTCATTTAACATTCCTGTTTTCTTTTTCTCAAAACCAATCTTTTCTTTTTGAAAAACATTTTTCTTGCATTCAAACTCTTTTCTTTCTTTTGCAAGAATTTTCTCCAAATCAGAAATTTTCAAAGATAATTCAACAGACTTTGTTTCAAAACCTTTCCTCTCAGTTTGAAAGTCTCTTCTCTCTTTCTCAAATTTCACTCTTTCAAGTATAAGAACTTGTTCAAAATCATAGATCTGTTTCAAGAGTTGACAATTTTTCATTTCACATGATTTGATTCTATTTTCAGACTCTGTCAACATCTTTCTTCTAAAATTGCCTTTCTCTTTCAAATCAACATTCTCTTTTTCTAACAACTTTATGTTTTCTTGAACCTTTTCAAAATCCTTTAGAAAATCAGATTTCTCTTTTTGCAAAATCTTTATAACTTTTGCATATTCGTCTTGTTTTGCTTGAAGATTAGCAATCTTGCTTTCAAAATGAACAATCTCAGTTTTTGGTTCAGAAATTGTTTCTTTTGCTTTTACAGGACTTAATTTTTGTAAATTGTCTGAACTGGTTATAGAAATTGCAGGTCTCACAAAAATTTCAATAATCTCAGGCATGATGAAATGACAAATTCGAATATCAACTATGAATTATGATAAAAAATGAGAATCAACACAAATCTAGAACATGCAAGAATTAATCAAATCTGTCACATGCATTTCATCAAACAGTTAGAGTACATGAATTAATGAAATCTTCTTTTCAACAAAAAATTTGAATACTATTCAACATGCAGCAGATATAATCACTTTGATCAAGAAACCAATCAAGAATTTCGAAAACATACCTGTGATCTCTGTTTAATTTTGAGAATTAATCAGCATAGAGAGAAAATCTTTGGATGACTTGATTGTAAGATATCGATTCAACAGAAAGACAAATTCAAATTTCTTGAATCAATGATAGAAACGAATTCAAGAATTGTTAGGAATTCAAGAATTGTTAGCAGCAGCGGAATTAATTGTCGAATTGATCAAGAAACTTCAAGAACGTGATCAAACACACTCTTGGACGAATTTGTTTGTTGATTGGCTCTGATACCAATTGAAAGTCCAGGTTACACTCTTACAATCAAATATGAACAATTAAGATCGTATTAACAGCAACTGGTCATATGATCTATTAACAATTTATGCGTAAAGAGTTATCCAAAAGGTTAGCCAAAGATACTCTCCTAAGATTCTCTAAAGATTAGCCAAAAGATTCTTTTAGCTACAGTTGCTAACTCCTATATATACTGTAGATAATAGCTAAAGCTACAGTACATATGAGAAACAGACTAATAGAACAATTACACGTGTCCTAATTAGTAACTGAATATAACAGATAATATCCCAAGATATGAATTCTGAACATACTTCTGAATAAGCGCTTCAGAACATTTGTCTTTATAGTCAGAAGTTCTGAGTCTCCTACTCAGAACTCTGAACCTTCTAGTCAGAATCCAACACTTAGAATCTTTTTGAGATTTCTCACTCAGAACTTCTGAGTCTTCTACTCAGAACTTCTGAGTCCTCTGAGTCTTCTTTAGTCTTCTTACTCAGAACTCAACACTTGTGTTTTTGACAAAACTCTAGACCTAACAGAATCTGAAAGCTCCTGAACTGTCGATGTATCCCGAGAACGCAATGCTGCTTCAACCGGAATTTGGGATCGTCTTCCTCAACGCTCAGAAAGAAAAGAAGTTTATGAGGTTCAGTCAGGTAGATCGATTTTGCGACGGCACACTGCTCAAGGTTCAAGACGCTCTTCGGAAGATCATCAAGCACGAATCAGAAAATCCAAAGGTATCCTATGTTCCAAATCTGAATGAAAGAACTGCACATAATGCTTTGGATATTGTTGAAGATCGTCTTGACTACCGTCGCGCCATCAGATTCTTCGAGGTTCATTTCTCTCTACGCAAACGTTACGTCTTCAACTGGCAAGAGATAGAGCGCGAATTTGAACTTCAAATCAAAGGGGGAGATTGTTAGGGCAAGTTTTATGTGTTGATTTAAAGTTCAAGGGTGTAATTTGTATTTCCTTAAACATAGTCCATAGTGAACGGGCCGTGGGCTTGTTACCACGGGCCCAACATATTTAATGCACAACTAGCTTAGAAAATTAGCTAGTCGTCTCATTTAGCTTTGAGCATTGTAACGATTATTCTCTGATCAAATAGCTAAGTGGGCAGCCTTTGTGATTACTTTATTCGTTCATATCTTTATTCACATAAACACGATTATTGCACGGATCTGGATCATACAATACTGGACCTCTATTGATCAACTTCAAATGTCTTCTTTAAAAGATTTGTACGTACAAATTGCACACACAAATATACTGGAAGAAAGTCTGTTGGTCGAAGAGCTTGTTCCACCAAAAAGTCTCTGTTACCAAATCAAGACAATCCAAAAGTAAATGTCTCGCACAAAATCAATTTCCAAAACAGTTTTCAAGGACACAAATTTCCAAATAAGTCCTAAAAACAGTGTTTAAAACAATTAAAACTTTGGATGATCAAAATGTTTTACGGATCTCTAGTTATTAGAAGTTTGGACTCATAGAGCTTCTGCTGGCTTCAACAGAGCTCCAAAACCTGTGTGGGTACAAAATTCTGAACTAAAGTTCTCTCGATCCTCTCCAATGTATTTTTCACACTTTTGGTAAAGGTGCAAGCAACAGAGGAGACAAAAGGACAAATTTCAGATCACAGAGCTCACTCCACTACAGAGCTTCTGTTGACTCTGACACTTGACCTTTTTATGAAAATTCTGTAACAATGCGTGATATTTACTGCGAGTGACAGACCCCTGGAAGAGGAAAGACCCACGCGCGTAGCATTAATGGGCCGCAAACGCCATCTAATCGTGCTCAGACACTTCTGACGTGGCATTTTCCCATTGGACGTGTGTGGCACACGTTCTCCTAGAAAGTTGAACCAGCCGTATATACTCAATTACGGATCCCAAATTTTATTCACTTTCATATATTTACCCTTTCAGATTCTATCACTCTCTTCAGTATAAAACCAAACTTACCACAACCTCTAAAAGTTTACGAACTTACTCTCTTTATCTTCTCCGACGAACCTTGCAATAACCTGCAACTTCTCTATTTTACTCCATTTAGCAAGAAATCTCAAATGGCTTCCACCTCCAACGCTCTGTGAACTCTCCATCTCATTCTGAGCATTCCCAAAACCAAGAAATAGCCAGAAACTTACAACATGATAACTCCGGCGACACAGTAGCTTTCTTTCCGACCACCCACGAGAAAAACTTCATCGCTCGTAAACACTTTGAAAGTGTTCATCCCCTCAAACCCAATAACTACTATCTGGTACCCTCAAAAACCGCATTTGGGGAAGCACATACCATCATTCTTAACATTTTGGAAAACCACTACCTTTACCCCCTTTATCCAAAACAATCAACAAAATCCCGGTGAGATACCTGAATCAATTCTGGCAAAGCAGCAGATTTGATCCCGAAGATAGACAAATCAAAGGCTACATCTCCAAACCCGACAAATCCGAGCATCTTGAACTCAAATTCAATAGAACAATGTTCTCATTGGAGTTCAGTCTACCCACCAGAGGTCTGCTTAGGATAAAGGCATATGCAGAGGAACCAACAGACGAAGAGCTCTGCCGTTTTGTTGAAATGTTGGGGTATAACACAACCCTAAGAAAAAGGAACAGTTTCAGAAGAAATCGACTTCCCCCTCTGTGGAATACCCTCTTCTCAATTCTTAACAGGTGCCTAACAGGGAAAGTGGGCAGTCCAGACCAAACCTCTCACCAAATCTTGATCATAATGTACGGGGTATATTATGATCTACCTTTGGATTACTCCACCATCATGATGCAGGAAATGGTCAATACCATTGACAGAAGAATCTCTTCTCAGAAGGCCAAGGGAAGATCGAAAGATGCTCTACCTCCTCTGCAATATCAGCGAATCATGGGTGTCCTACTAGAGCCTCTGCTACGTCTACAAAAATGGCCAATGTATGGACCGACGGCCAGACTGTATCCCCTGAACAAAGACACCCCAACAGAGCACGAAGTTGAATACCCATTCTGTAGACCTCTGCCAAAGCTACTTCTGGACTATGCTACCGATGAAACCCTTAAGTTAGAATACATACGCGATCATAGGACTCAAGAACCGAGTCCTGTGACACCCCCGCGTCTAGGAGGCCCATTAGGATCTAGGGTTGTAGAAAAGATGACAGATGAGCAATGGGCTGCAGCTTTGGCCAAACATGCGCTTGTACAGGCCAACTTTCACGCTCAGAGGGATGCAATTCTCTCCCCTGCTAAAAAGAGAAAATCCTCTGCCACCTCTCTCAAGAAGAAGAAGAAGAAAGCCCACAAGAAAACTACTGAGGGCACCTCTACCTCTGCTGCTCAACCATCCCCTCCTCATGCAACAAAGGTTGGATCATCTGCACCTCCCTCTCCTCCAAAGGAAAAGAAGAAAAGAAAATCCAAAACCTCAGAGGAAAGTGCACCGAAACCAAAGTGAAGGAAAAGCAAGAAAAAGTCCAAAAAGCCTATCTCTCCTATGCAAACTATAGCAGAGGATGATGTGATAGAAGAAGAAGTTCACCAATCACCTCTGCAATCCCCTAACCCCCTCAACTATGAACATCATGGAGATTTCGCTGACTTCCTCCAAAGCCCTGAGTTTGCCAACACTCTTGATGTTGATCCAAACCCTCAGTGATTTGATAATGACCCTCTCTTATATACTTAGTGAAAATTGTAAGTAAACAATATGTATCAGAGTTTCACTATCGCTGATAAGTACTAAGATCTTACAGTACCGCTGATAGGAACTCTCGCTCTTTAAATTAAACATTCAGCGAACACTGTTCACCATTAATGCTCTGAGTCTGTTCAGCCATTATGATGATCGCTGATAAGTTAGTTGTTTACTTATGATCCCTGAAGACAAGTTTCACGTCAACAAAGGTTCTACGCTGAAGTCGAAGATCAAGCTCAAGAACCAGCGACAAGTCTCCTAATGAACTGATGCGGATCAGCGAAGACTCAGATTTGTCCACTCAACGTGAAGTATCAAGTACAAGACTTCAGCTATCGCTGAACTTTATCATTCGCTGAATAGAAAATGATAATTCTCTGAATCAACGAAAGCTGATCATGAAGTCCTCCGTACAAAGTACTTTTGTCTTAACCCCCCTTGCACGACTTCGTACGAAATGTCAGAAAAGAACCTCCGACTGTCTGAAATCGTACAACCACTCTGATACTACACTGTTCATCCATGCGGCTACTAAGGTTGTCAACCAAGGTCAATGACATGCAACCAACCAGCTGATGACACGTGTAAAGTGTATACTGACTTGCATTAAATGCATGCAGTATATAAAGAGATGAACCCACTTCATTTGAAGTAACTTGCTAACTCTGGACAAGTTCAATCTCTTATCTCAAGATAGGTTATTATTAGTAATTTCCTTATCTCTCTTAGTGCAAGAAACCTTAGTGTTCCAACTTGTTTAGATTTAGGTTTATCCTTAATCTTGTTTCCGCAACAAGCTGTAAATTGTTAATGATTTATCAATAAACAATTTAGAAAAGTAAAATCTGTGTGTTTGTATTCAATTCCCCCCCCCCCCTTCTACAAACTTGTATAGGCCTTCGGGACCAACAAGTGTTATCAGAGCGGATTTGTTTAATCTCATAAACAATATCTAATCAAAGATATTTCTCTTCTTTGCTATTATCTGAAAATGGCCACCAACACAAACACAGATTATATAGACAATGGTTCTATTGCTAAACCCCCTAGATTTTCCAAAGATAACTTCAACTTATGGAAAAATAGGATGACACTCTTCTTAGAAGGTGTAGACCCTACTATGCCTTACTATCTCGAGAATGGTCCATTCATCCCTGTAAGAATTGATGTTGCTGTTCCAGCCGCTGAGAATAGACCTGCTATTCCAGAAAGGCTGGTACCTAAGGAAATCTTTCAATGGATTGACGAAGATAAGAAGAAAGTGGCTATAGATACAAAAGCCAGATCCATACTATCCATGGCTCTTCCTGACGAAGTCTACCATTCCGTCATGAATCTGAAAACATCAAAAGCCATGTGGGACACAATATGTGTTCAGTATGAAGGAACGTCTGAAGTCCAGGACTCAAGAAAGATCAAACTGGTAAGACAATACGAAAGCTTCATTTCTGGTAAGAATGAATCTCTCTCTGAAGTTCACCAACGTTTTAATTGTTTAATTATAGATCTGAAAACTGTTGGTAAGGAATATTCTAACTTTGAAGTACTGACAAAGTTTCTAGAATGTTTACCTGAAAGCTGGGACAATTATGCTATGTGTCTCAAGCTGTCAAAGGATCTAAAATCAATGACCCTTTCAACCTTATATGGCACGTTGCTGAATCATGAGCAATCGAGCCGTCTTAATAAGAATCTTGTAAAAGATTCCAAAAGCACCCCTGTTGCTTTAATCTCAGAGGAACCTTCTACTCAGCGACCCTCGGTCACTACCACTGAGTTAGAGAGTAACTCTGAAAGGTCATCAGATTCTGATTATTCAGATAATGATGAATCTTTGGCTCTCCTAACTAAGAAGTTCAGGAGATTTGCCAAAAAGAAAATGTTTAGAAAGAACAAACCTCTTTCCATAACTGACAAGCCTAGATCATCAGCTTTTGTTGATAAGGCTACTGCTACTTGTTTTAACTACGAAACCAACGAGTGCATGTCTAAGAAAGTTTCTAGACCCTCAACTTTTACAAAGAAACCCTTTGTTCCAAAGAATAAAGATGACAAATATTCAAAGCTGAAAGAAAAATATGCTAAGCTAAAAAGATTTAAGAAGAAGAATAAAGGCCTGATGGCTGACTATGATTGGGCTGCTTCTGATGAAGAAGCATCATCATCTGACTCTGAAGATGATGAAGCAAATCTATGTCTCATGGCCAAGATTGAAGAAGAGGAAGAAAGCTCAGACATTCCCTCCACTTCAACATCTGATATTCAGGTTAAGAAGGGTATCTGGTATCTTGATAGCGGATGCTCTAGACACATGACTGGAAAGAAAAGCCTGCTTGCTGAATACAAGGAAGAGAAGGGTCCCTCTGTAACTTTCGATGGAAATGGAAAAGGACATACCCGAGGGTATGGTGTACTTACAAATGGTACAACCTCCTTCAGAAGAGTCGCATATGTTGAAGGGCTAAAGCATAATCTTCTAAGCATCAGTCAGCTTTGCGACTTGGATAACAAAGTAATCTTTACTAAGGAATCCTGCTTTGTCGCTGACAAAAAGGAGAAGATAGCTCTCAGCGGTTATCGTTTGGAAAATGTTTATGTAATAAACATGGACTCAACAACCACTGAAAACTCCTGTTTCTTCTCAAATGCCTCATCTGATGTCAACTGGCTATGGCATAAGAGGCTATCTCATCTAAATTTCAAGACACTGAACACTCTTTCTTCAAAAGAGTTAGTCACTGGTCTACCTCAGCATTCATACGCCAAAGAGTCTTTATGTTCAGCGTGTGAAAAAGGGAAGCAGACCAAAGCAAGCTTTAAATCAAAGCAAGTTTCTTCAGTGTCATCTCCTCTACAACTACTCCATATGGATTTGTTTGGCCCTGTTAACAAACAATCCATCGCTGGAAAGAAATATACGCTGGTCATAGTTGATGAATTCTCTCGCTTCACTTGGGTAATGTTTCTCCGTTCTAAGAGTGACACCCCTGAAGAACTCATCACCTTTATTCGGAAGATGGAAACCCTGAACAATCTGACTGCTCGCTCAATAAGGAGTGATCATGGGACTGAATTCAAAAATAGTTCTCTTGATTCCCTCCTTGAGAGTAAGGGTATTTTTCACAACTTTTCTTCAGTGAGAACACCGCTACAAAATGGAGTCGCTGAAAGAAGAAATAGAACAATTATTGAAGCTGCACGTTCAATGCTCATCGATTCTCACCTGCCTACTCAGTTTTGGGCAGAAGCTGTCAACACTGCTTGTTTTACGCAAAACAGGTCGCTGATAGTTAAAAGATTCAAAAAGACAGCCTATGAACTCTTTCATGGGAGAAAGCCTTCAATCAGCTTTCTTCACATCTTTGGATGTCAGTGTTTCATACTGAACAACAGAGATGCTATTGGAAAGTTTGATCCTAAGGCTGATGATGGAATCTTTCATGGATACTCCTCAGTTTCCAAAGCCTTCGGAGTCTTCAATCGTAGAAGACAAACTGTAGAAGAAACTATTCACGTCATGTTTGACGAATCCCGTTCAGCGAACTCTAAATCTTCCGCTGATACTGAAGAACTGAATCAATGGATGTTTTCTCATCTTGGTGATTCAGAAGATATTCCCACTCCTCATGCTCATCCAGTAGAAGATGATAGTCCTATCATTCCAAACATGCAGAATACTGAAGCTGAAACATCATGGGTCTCAGCTGTTCCTATAAACACTATACCTACCGCTGAACCAAATGCCTCAGACATTCCATCTATCTTTCAGCAATCAGTAAATGAAATGACAAATGCAAGTATTCCTCTCTTAACTGAAACTCCAGAAGTAGTTGAAGCCTCATCTTCAGCTCCTCCAGTTCAAGATGAGTCAGCGACTTATGCTCCGGCTCAGCGATGGACCGTAAATCACCCAATTGATCAAATTCTTGGTGATACAAAGGTTGGTGTTCAGACTCGACGAAGTGCAGGTAATATTTGTTTATTTGTTAACTTTATTTCTCTAACTGAACCAAAGAAAGTAGATGATGCCCTCAAAGATCCAAACTGGGTCAGCGAAATGCAAGAAGAGCTGACTGAATTCGAAAGAAACAAAGTTTGGAAACTTGTTCGGAGACTAACTAATAAAACAATAATAGGCACTAAATGGGTCTATCGAAACAAGTTGGACGAACATGGTACTGTAACCCGCAACAAAGCTCGTCTTGTTGCTCAGGGATACAGACAAGAGGAAGGTATAGATTATGACGAAACATTTGCTCCAGTAGCAAGACTTGAATCTATTCGTCTATTCTTAGCATATGCTGTACACAAAAACTTCAAAGTACATCAGATGGATGTTAAGTCAGCGTTTCTGAATGGAAAGCTGAATGAAGAAGTGTATGTGGAACAACCTCCAGAATTCTCAGATTCTAAGCGTCCAGGTTATGTTTATAAACTGGATAACGCACTTTATGGCTTAAAGCAAGCTCCTCGCTCATGGTATGACACTCTTTCTACTTATCTCCATATTGAAAAATTTGAGCGAGGTAAGATTGACAAAACTCTATTTTTTTGAAAAGTGAAAGGTTATATCATTCTAGTTCAAATATATGTTGATGACATTATATTTGGTTTTACTAACCCTGAACTTTGTACTCGTTTCGCTGATAGAATGAAAGATGAGTATAAAATGAGCATGATGGGTGAACTAACATATTTCCTTGGTCTTCAGATTAAGCAAACTGAAAAAGGAACTTTTAGCAATCAGGGAAAGTATGTTAAAGATATGCTGAAGAAATTTGATTTAACTCATAGTTCAGCTATGAAAACCCCTATGGCACCACCGCTGACACTTGACACGGATTCAAAGGGAATACCTGTTAATGTCACGCTGTACCGTGGGATGATCGGCTCTCTCTTGTATCTTACAGCTAGCCGACCCGATATTATGTATGCAACATGTTTGTGTGCACGATATCAAGCTGAACCTATGCTATCTCATATGAAAGTTGTAAAGCGAATCTTTCGATATCTTAAGGGTACAGCGAACCTAGGTCTTTGGTATCCCAAAGATTCAGGATTCGATCTAACCGCCTATTCAGATAGTGATTTTGCAGGTTGCAAATTGGATAGGAAAAGCACCACAGGAGGATGTCAGCTCCTGGGTGGAAAGCTGGTAAGTTGGACAAGTAAAAACAAAATTCAGTGTTCACTTCCACAGCTGAAGCTGAATATGTAGCTGCTGGAAGCTGTTGTTCTCAAGTCTTGTGGATGAGAAATCAGCTACTAGACTATGATCTTTAGCTCTCCAAAATTCCAATCTATTGCGACAGCACAAGTGCCATCGCTATAGCAAACAATCCAGTACTACATTCAAAGACCAAACATATAGAAATCAGATATCATTTTATCAGAGATCATGTGATGAATGGTGATATAGAACTTCATTTTATCCCAACTGATTATCAGTTAGCTGATTTATTTACCAAACCTCTTGATGAGACAAGATTCAACTTTCTCATCAGCGAGCTTGGAATGCTGAACTTTGAAGGGTAAAATCCTCAACGGTTCACATTGATCAGCGATAGGATAAAATCAACTCGTATAACCTATTCAATCATCTTCTCTCTGAATAAAACATGGTTAAAGCTGATATCAAGGTATGTTTTCTCTCTCTGACAATCGCATGAAAATGCAAGATTTCAAAACAAAATGCATCGCTGAATATCTCTTCCTTAACAGCGATATTTTGAAAATTCTTAAAACCATCGCTGAATATTTTCATTCAGTGCTTCATGTTTAAAAAAAAAAGAGTCCCTGAGTTTTTCAAAACCTCAGAGACATCCTAAAAGAATATGAAAGGACAGTTGTGACGTCATTGCAACGGATAAACCACGACACGTTTTCTCTTCCTGACACACGTTTGCACGTCTCGTTCAAACTACCAATCAAATGCAAACACGTGTCCGTGTCATGATGAAAATCTTTTCCCGCTCAAGATTTTCTCTCTCTAATCTCTCTATATAAACAAACTCGTAGTTTATATTTTTCTTTTACGCGATCAATCTTCCTCCGCAAGAAAGAATTCACTATTGCATTTGTGCTTTCAAAAACTTCAAGAACTGTTCATCATCTTCTTCATCAAACATCAAGGTTAATATGTTCTTATTTATTACCAAATGCGTATAACTTGTTTCTGATCTTTTCCTTGTTTTAACAAGATCAAACAAAAGAACTTCTTAAAATGAAATCATTTTCTTTCATGGTTTTATGAACACAACCATTTCATGGTTGTTCTTCAAGTTTAAATGCGAAAATCTTAAACTTGTTCTTCATTCGTTTCCAGAATCTAATTCTTCACAGAAAATTGGATAACAATAATAAATGGGTTTACATTTCGTTTCTTAAAATCAAGAAAAACCCTAATCTTCATTAAGACATTTGTGTCTGAATGAAATGAATAAAATTTGAACCATCTTAATGGAAAATCTTTCCACATTAAGATAATTCTTATTTGTTAACATCTTTGGTTGAACTGATAATACAAAGAAATGGCTTCGTCTGTCATTCCTGCTACCGCTGAGAACATATCCGCTTATTCTGAGGAAGTGGACTGGACTAAGGTGAACAACCTCTATGCGCTTCTCGAGTTTCCTCCTCGAAAGAAAGTCACACATCTAGATGATGCTGTGAAATTCCTAAAGAATTGTTGCATCTGCACAGCCCTGACCATAACACCTCCTGCTCATCAGCTTTTGCTCTCACAATTCTGTTACTCAGCCAGACACTCTCAACTACCTTCAGCCAAAGACCCCTCCAAAACAATCGATTGCATCCTCTGCGATATCGAATATGGCACCATGAAGATCACCCCTGCCATTATTCGCAAAGCTCTCAGCCTTCCCATCGCTACCAAGGAAAAACCATTCGTTCCCCTCCCTGACCCCAAGAAAAACTCAGACAGGGAAGCCATCATTGCATTTTTCGATGCAATGGGCTATGTATGGGAAATCGGCAGAGACATGAAGGCCGAGAAGAAGCTGACGATTATCAAGAAATCGAAAATGCCCAGCGAGATGAATTTCATCTTCGCTCATCTAATCAGCTGCATGACTACAAAGAGCGGCTCCTCTGACCAAGCCGCTAAACCTCAGCAACCAATGGGGTATGCACTGCTGAAAGGTCTCAACATAGACTGGGCATCGATTATTTATGATGACCTAGTTCTAAGGGTGGACACCGTCGCTGACAGACCTCCATGGGTTCCTTACCCCCGATTCATCGGCGCCATCTTCCAATATGGCCTGAAGGAGAGATACCCAACAGAAGGTGACCTGAAACTCTCTCAGGTCGGTCCAAAGATACTCGACTTCAAACCAATGGTGAATGAGGTACGTCTTTCTACACTCCTAACTCTTCTCAATCCTTCTTCTTCACATTCGGTGGCTCCTTCAGCGACAATACCCATCGCTGATACCCTGGCCACAAAATCCTCTCCTTCTAAGAAAAGGAAACATTCATCTACCCCACTTGGTTCTAAAAGGATCAAGAAAATAAAGGAGCAACCCCAGCAATCTCATGCTGAAGACTCCTCAGCTCTTCCTATAGAGCTGAAGGAACGTTCAGTGGTACGCTCTGCCACACCTGAACAAGCCATCCCTTCAATCCCAACTTCAGCGTCTCTAAACGCTGAGGTTACTAACTTGGAACCTACCCAACCTCCTTCAGTCTCTCAAAAGACTATTGAAGTGATTGTCAGCGAATCCAAATCTGAACTCAGAACCCAACCCCCATTCTTATCCTTCGCTCCTCCCTATACTCATTTGGTCTCTACTCCAGATCTCGCTGGAGCTGCCATCATTTCTACGGAACCTAAAGCTGATTCTCCAGGAATGATGAAGACAGGACCTGCAGGACAATCCATGGGCACTTTTGAAGATGACATGGAACACTTTTCAGGAACCCGTAATTTTGACGAGTTCATCAATCCTCCTGCAGGTACACACCAACCCATAAACACTGTGACTAAACCCCAAACTTCTGAGCTTTCCTATGTTCACAAGTTTTTATATGTTACAGGTCCTAATTTGGGAGAAATCAACGCCTCTTTGAAAGTTGTGGAGACAACGCTGACAGATCTCACCACCACTCTTTCTAATAACTCTACAGCTGTAACAAACGCTGGAGAGAATCTGAACAAGCTGACAACGGTGGTGGAGAAGAAGGCTTCCACAGATGACTTGAAGCAAGTTGATAACACTCTAAGCGACTTCGCCAAGGTGCTCGCTGACATCTACACAGACTACACCTCTCTCAAAAATTCAGTTTCATCCATGTCCAGCGAGGTCACAACGCTGAAGACATCGGTTGGACAACTAGAGGGAGATATGTCTGCTGTAAAGACTGACTTAGGCTATATAAAGACCGATGTTAGTTTGATGAAATCGATGATCGAGCAGCTACTACAGAAAGCGAATACTCCTGCTCCTGCCCCTGTCCCTGCATCTGACAATTTCACAGCGGTGGATCGCACTGAGCTGGAAAATATCAATCCTCCTATCTCTGGCCTTCAAGACAGAATAGCAAAGATTGAAGACTTGATAGGTGTCTCTGGCCAAGAAGACAGAGAACCTACCAACGCTGCTGAATCAACCCATTCCTCCCCCAGTCATCATGAAAAAGAGGGGGAGAAGGGCGCTGAAGATCTCTCCAAAACCGCTGAAGACCTTTCCCATGATGAATCTATCAGGGGAGAGAAGGATGCTAAAGAAACCACCGCTGGACCTCAGGGAGATGAAAACCCTGAGGAAACCGAGAAGCTCGCCTCTGTATCTGAGGGGGAGCAACTCGAAGAAGAAGCTGATAAAACCGAATCCGAAGCAGAAGATGATGAAGCCGTCGACATCCCTGATGATGAACCATCCTCTTCTCCAAAGAATGATGATGATGATGACGAAGATGACGATGACTTCTTTATCTTCAAACCTGCTCCGAAGATCAAAGTTCTTAAGGGAATCTCGATAAATGAACCTTCAGGGGAGCGGACAAAGACAAAGCCCTCAGCCTCTGGAGCTGAGAAAGGCAAAGGCAAAAGCATCGCTGAAGATGACAATCTGACGATCTTGCTTGAAAAGCCGGGTTGTCAGGTACACTAAACATCTCTCAGTCCATCCCTCCTCTATCATACACTATCAGTTCTACTACCCAAGCCTATACACTTGAACCAATTTTCTCTATCTGATTCTACCCAAGTTCTTACTCGTAAGATCGCTGTGTTTCAGCTAGTCCTCTCCCCTGTTTGAGGATATCGCTGAAGGCTCCTCAACTGCGACTTCACCAATAATACCAGCTGCTGCTGAAGAAATAATCCCAGTCTTAGATTTAATCTCTAAGACTAATGAACCAGAAGAACAGGTACTCTCGCACAGAGGCAGACCTTCCTTAGCTCCTCAAAAGCTAAGTGAAGAGGATCAGAAAAGAAGAGAGGAGATAATAAAGCGATTCGAGGATCAGCGAATAATTTTGAGGCGTGATCAACTTCTTTCAGTTCCTCCAAAGTTCAGGATTTCCAAAAAAGGAATACAAGGAACACCTCAGAGCTGAACGCCTAATCGCTGAAAGAAAGGAAGCTGAAGAAAAGTTCAGAGAATACGCCATCCAGCTTTCTAAACGAGCAATAAAAGACCCCAAGCTGAAAAGAGTTCCCATTGATGTTCAACGTCAGCTATGGGATGATGCTCAAGAGATCGTTAGAGAAAAGACTAAGGTCTCTGATACGACTTTGGAAAGGGCTAAACAAATGTTGACCTATCGATCTAGACCATCCAAAATCATTAAGGCAAACATCAGAGGAAGACTGTACGCTGAAGTTCCTGTTGTTGAAGTGGATGTCTACAGAGATGACAAAACCAAGCAAACTTTCTATGCTGCTACCTTAGAAAAGTTTGGTCTCTCTGAATGGTTAGAAACAAAATTAGACATTCAGGGATCGCGCTCAAAGTTCAAAAGCCATGTCGAGAAGATCTTAAACAAACAGATCGACCTGCTTTCATCTGCTGTGAATATTCCTCCTACTCTTCCTCAACCAAGAAAATTCTCTGATAAGAAAAAGAAAGCCTCTAGTTCAGGTCCTCATATTCGGAATGAAATAGGCATTGGTTTGTCTCGTGCTGAAATTGTTGGCACTGATGCCGATCTCTCAATGCTTGACACCTCCCTACCACCTGGAGAAACTTTCATTCCTGGCACATTTGTAAGTGATCCCTATGGTATATTCTTTTTAGACTACTATGGAAATCATCACTTTCAACGTATCTTTGAGCTCGACATCGCTCCCATCGAACAACTCAGAGATCTCGTATACTGGTGTGAAGTCAGACGCGACATCAAAGCTAGACACCTGAAGCCCTTGATTTTTGAAGCAGCTCTGAAGAAAAAGAATCAAGGAGTAGATGTCCCTGACTGGATGATCCCCACATCAAAGACCCTTGATGAACTTCTCATCAAGGAAGAACCCTTTACTAGCTGATATGATCGCCCTTTTCTCTATTGTATCAGTTATTCTTCTGTACTTGTAATTTATTTCGCTTGTACTTGTAATCTTTCCATTTCTCTTTGTAACCTGATTCAAAGTTTTAAAGAAAGATTTCAGCGAATGTACTTTACTCCATCAGTACTGAAAAGATCCCAGAAAACAATAAAAGGGACAAATATTTTATGAGTTCTTTTTATCCTTATGTTTTCATTAAATAGCAATTTTCTTTGTTGCTATGTCATAATCAAATAGGGGGAGATTGTTGATCCAAACCCTCAGTGATTTGATAATGACCCTCTCTTATATACTTAGTGAAAATTGTAAGTAAACAATATGTATCAGAGTTTCACTATCGCTGATAAGTACTAAGATCTTACAGTACCGCTGATAGGAACTCTCGCTCTTTAAATTAAACATTCAGCGAACACTGTTCACCGTTAATGCTCTGAGTCTGTTCAGTCATTATGATGATCGCTGATAAGTTAGTTGTTTACTTATGATCCCTGAAGACAAGTTTCACGTCAACAACGGTTCTACGCTAAAGTGGAAGATCAAGCTCAAGAACCAGCGACAAGTCTCCTAATGAACTGATGCGGATCAGCGAAAACTCAGATTTGTCCACTCAACGTGAAGTATCAACTACAAGACTTCAGCTATCGCTGAACTTTATCATTCGCTGAATAGAAAATGATAATGCTCTGAATCAACGAAGGCTGATCATGAAGTCCTCCATACAATGTACTTTTGTATTAACCCCCCTTGCACGACTCCGTACGAAATGTCAGAAAAGAACCTCCGACTGTCTGAAATCGTACAACCACTCTGATACTACACTGTTCATCCATGCAGCTACTAAGGTTGTCAACCAAGGTCATTGACATGCAACCAACCAGCTGATGACACGTGTAAAGTGTCTACTGACTTGCATTAAATGCATGCAGTATATAAAGAGATGAACCCACTTCATTTGAAGTAACTTGCTAACTCTGGACAAGTTCAATCTCTTATCTCAAGATAGGTTATTATTAGTGATTTCCTTATCTCTCTTAGTGCAAGAAACCTTAGTGTTCCAACTTGTTTAGATTTAGGTTTATCCTTAATCTTGTTTCCGCAACAAGCTGTAAATTGTTAATGATTTATCAATAAACAATTTAGAAAAGTAAAATCTGTGTGTTTGTATTCAACCCCCCCCCCTTCTACAAACTTGTATAGGCCTTCGAGACCAACACTTGACACTTCTGGATGTACTGCAGAACCCCTCTCCCATGGCTATGCAGAAGAAACAGACATCAGAATCTCTTCCGACTTGGATGAGGATGACCAAACTCCAAGGGACGCTCAGAGTAAGACACCAGAGGTACTACAGAACCCCTTTCTTCAAACAGGTTTTGATGTGTTAAGGGCAAGCCGAAAGGCAGAAGTAGCCACAGAAGACCATCACATGGACACCATGTTAGGAGGTCCAACAGAGGAGATGGTTGAAACTAGGGAGACTAGGGTAGAAGTCTCAGAAGTGGATTATGATATAGAGGAAGCTGACAAAATAAGAAAAGGTCCTTATCATCCCCACGTACAACAATTATTTGGATCACATCCAATGTACGACTCTCTATTCATTAGGACAGAAGCTGCAACAGAAGTTAGGGAAGAAGCACCAAGCCATAGGGTAGCGACAGAGATTGAAACTATAGATGGTGAAGTAGTGCTTGGATGCCTAACATAGGGAGAAACTAGAACAGAAGCCTGGAATAATAGAGGCTCTCAACAACAACCAACTCCCAGTGCAACCCACATACCTATTACCGCTAGTCTAGTGGCAGAATGTAATATTGAACAAGAGCCGCACAGCTCGAACCAACCCCAAACCAACCGGGCAGAGGAAACTCCTTCATCCTCTGTACCAATCATTCCCGAGGAATCCATTCCAGGGGAGTCCTCTGTAAAGGACTTGCCCTTAGTAAGTGATCAATTGCCCCAGATCACACCAGAAATCCCAACAGAGGAATTTGTTTCCTCTGACACGCACACTACATTAGGACCCACATGCTCTTCAGAGGAGCCTAGAGTGCACATAGACGAAGGGATTCTAGACAAATCCCCGAGTCAACTTAAGGATTCTCTTGTACCCACCTCTGGAGTGGATCAAGACATTGTCCTTAACAGAACTTCTGTAGTTTATGAGGCCTCAAAACCCTCAGATCAAGGATTAGAAGGAAATCCTTCCATCCTCAACATACAAACAGAGGTGACAGAAGGTGTTCCAGGAACGGGAACTCACTCTGGGGACGAATGTGTTCCCCCAGAGGTTACACAACGTCCACATGTATCAAGGGATGAGTTCCAAACCTTTGTCACCTCTGTGGACAATACATTGAAAGAGTTGCAAAGATCTTTTAATTCTTTTGCAGATACTACATCCAGGGCAATCACAAATCTAAACACCAAAATGGACAACTTGTCCACAGAGGTGCAAAAAGCCTTAGCCCATATGCAGACAAATGCTACGACCTCTACCACCTCTGATGCTGAGTTTGAGAAGGCCACAACCTCTGCCTTCCAAACTTCTGTCAAAGATCTCTTGGCTCAACTCAAAGATCAAGCCTCCACCCCCAAGGGCCTTACTCCTGAAGATTTAAAGAAGGCCCTCGACCAAGTTCAAGAGCAAACAACAGAAGCAACTCTGACCATGAAGCCCTCAGATTATATGACCAGAGCTCAGCTCACAGAACTTGGCCAAGGAGTGATCGATCAAGTAACAGAGCTAATTAGATCCTTCACAGCTGCCAACGCAAATTATGTCAAAGACTTCAGGGAAAGCGTCGGCAAAATGCGCTATAACACAGAAGCAGAGCTCCAAACTCTTCTTGCTCTCTGTGACGATGTATGTGCAAAACTGATAGCTGCAGGTGCTACTCCTCCAAAGAAACCATAGGAATCTTGCAGAGCAGAGGGTACAGAAGATAAGGGTCAGGATGACTCTGATGATGACTATGATAGTCCATCAGATCATCCTGAGGTGGAGAAACAAAGGGAAGATGCTGCAAACAAAGGCCTACCAGCTCCACCGGTATCCGCAGAACCCCTAAACCAAGTTCCCCCAACTCAAACCCAAGGAAGACAACAACAGTCCACAGAGGCAACAACCACCTCTGTGGAAACAACCCATGAAGAAATCCCCGCCAAAACACAAAAACCACAAACCACTGAAAACCAACAACATACCACAAAGGTAACACCCACCTCTGTGGAATTCCCCTCTGTATTCAGAGAAGATGTCCAAACCCAAGAGAACTTCCAAATTCTGACATCTTCTGAAGAAGAACTACCTTCCCCAACACCTAGAACCAACCCAAGAATCAAAACCATTGCTCAAAAACAGAGAAAATATCTGAGCAAAACACCTGAAGCCTCTCCAAGAAAACCAACATCACCAACCAAGCCCTCTGAAACTCAAGTGTGAAATCCAACAAAGGCAACCCCCACAGAACCTCCTACAACCAAACCCTCTGAAGCTCAAATACCAAAACCCACAGAGCAAACCCCATCTCTACAAACAGACAAACAAATGGCGAAAGACAAAGGCAAAGGGATTATGACAGAGGAACCGCAGAAGAAAAAGGCCAAGCATCAACCTCCGTCAGAAAAACTGATGAAGAGCTCTTTCGATGCTTATGTTACACCAAAACCAGAAGAAGAAGACTGGGCTTTTGGTGCCACCCCTCTGTCAAACATACCGGTTCTGGATCCAAAGAAAAAGCTCACAGAGGATCGAGTGGCAGAAATTAAGAAGAAAATGGATGCTCTGCGCAGACCCATACCTCCACCTGGTGCACCTCCACCTCAAATGGAAGAAGTGGTGTCCAGGTATCTCTACAACAGAACTGCCAGAGATCCAATGCCACCAATGGTCCAAGATCCCGAACTTCGTGCTGACCTCGAAAACATCTTCACAAGAAGAAAACCCAAGCCAAAACACGAAGTCTTCTCAATCGAGAAAATCGACAAGGTCATATACTGTAAGTTTTCTCAAACCAGAACTACACTTAAGGTTTCCTATAATATATACAAGGTCAGAAGGGAGAACAGAACCATGAATCAATTCTCAGATGCTGATATTAGAAATCTAAATCCCTACGACCTACCCGACCTTCTGCTCTGGACAAAAGTGAACTTCACAACAGATGCACATCGAAGGGCATACATGGTAATAAGGAAAGCCATGCGTGAAAAACTTCTTCTATAGAGCCTTGTCGACTTCCAATTAGCACGAGATCTCGGAGTAAGAAACCTCGCACTCCGACAACCAGAAAACGAATGCCCATCCTCTGCCATACCAAACTCAATCATTACATCTCCAAGAGTTGGGTTTGTCTATCAAGATCCTGCTGGGAAGTCAAGACTATTTGTAGAAATGGACTGTCAGAAGCGTGCACCAAATACTTTGACAGAGTTCAGAGCAAGATTCATGGAGCACAGAGGAACAGAGCAAATGGATCGGGTTAATGCAGATAGACTGATAGAAGTCATCGATTCAACAATCAACTTCCGAAACCTCTGCATCAGCTTCTATCACGAGCTTAGGGAATTAGGATTCGACAACAGAAGTTTTAACGACTTCAAAGACGCCAAAGTCTGATATCCTCTACCAACCTCTGTTACTTTTACTTTCATCATGTAATAAAATGTAAGTGTCTCTGGCACATCTTTTATGAAAGAAAATTATCAACAGAGGTGAAATACCTCATGTCGTGTTCTTAGTCTACAAAACATTGCATGTTTCAAATTTTTATTTTTCAATACTTAGTGGGAGATTGTTAGCTCCAATCTTTATGATAAATAGAAGTATTGGAAAAATAGACCAAGTATCGACACCTACAGAGGCTCCGCCGAGTAGCCGAGTAACCGAGAAGACAGAAGTCTTCGACAGAGGCTCTGTCGAGTTAATCAAGAAGACCGAAGAGAAGAAACAACAGAAGACTCTTCTAAGCGGACAAGGCCACATAGCTTCTGTCATACTTGACAGAGCTTCTATGGTAAAAAGGAGATCTACGCAAAAGATCTAAACAAGGACGGACATGCTTCTTACAATGTCTGCCATTCGAAGGTTCTGAAGATCAATCGTACAAAGGCGTGACCTGACAACTCCACGTGTCAAACTCTGATAGGTTTCCGCCTAAAGCTGAATACGGAGCATTTAATGAACGTTGTATTTGCAACAGTTCCAGAATAGTGTTTTGTACCTTCCAACTACTATTCCTCAAATAGTGTCTTCGTACCTTCAGTCCTTATTGTCCCCTTTAGAAGTAGTATAAATAGAAGGTTCATGTGAACTCTTCTATTAAGCTTTTTATACAACACACACACCATAAGAACAAATTCTTGTTAAACCTTTCGGTGTTCTTGGTGTTCTTGATATATCAAATACAGTGAATCATTAAGCTATTTATCAGTCTTATTTACATTACTTGTATTTGATATTGTGTGTTATTCTGCCATATTATATCTGTTTAGTTCGTCAAATACGCTTCCGCATTACATCTTATTTGAACTATTAGATATAAACATCGTTGTTAAGCAAAACAGGGACCAACAACCTCTCTATCCAAAACTATAATACTGTTGCTCAACCTCAAGAACCTGAGGTGAGAACCCCAGCATACTTAGGATCTGAGCCTTCATTAGAGAGTTTGAATGAGGAAATAGGAGAAAAAGTTAACAGACCAGAGGTAAGAGTACCCGAAGTGGGGTCTTCCTCTAGAGTGATGGAGGAGGAAGTACAAAACAGAGCATCCACTATGGAGGTTGTTCATGAGGAAGAAAGGGAAGCTACAGAAGAGGTGGCAGAGAGATCGCCCTCTTCTGGTAGGTGTGAGGAACATGTGTTAGAGAGTGACCAAGAGGAAAATGCTATACCCCTAGGAGCCGAGGGAAATGCGAGCTTAGAAGAAGATGTTCAAAATTTGAACACACATGTGAGATTCCAAAGCCCAATTCCCAGTGCTGCCACATTAACTATTCCTGGTGATCAAGACCAACGGAATATTGAAACAGAGGTGCACACCTCGAACCCTAACCAGCAAGATCCGCCAGAGGAACCTCTTCACGCCTCTGGTACGCACATACCTGGGGAATCTATTTTTGGTAATAATGTTCCTTTGCCCCAGAAAATCAATAGATCACCTCCACACGATGATGCCTTTGTGGCTCATATAGACTTGTCACAAAATAGACCTAAGATCTTTCGCATCTCACGTAGCCTCTGTCCGACTCAGGGACAATGGGAGACCTTAGTTGAACAAGGGAAGATTTTGCTTGATCCAAATTCTTCTCATCACATTCGATTCCCTTTACCAGAACCTGAGCTGGAGGAGGAAATCGAGATCAGATTACCTGTAGATGCTTCTGTTCAAACAGTTCATCGAGGATCGGGTAGAAGTCCTCCAAGAGCCAACATAAACGCAACTCTTCAGAGAGGCACCTCTGAACTCGAGGTTGAACTGAATCCATCTGTTGGAGTCAGGGTTACCCCCGTTGAAACTGTCACAAAAGCAGAGTTCACAAGCTTCTGTGATAGTATCAACAACTCCTTGAATAAGTATAAACTTATCAATGCACAGAAGGAGGAGCTGATCCGCCAGGAAAATGTTTCTCTTAAAGAAGAACTGCAAAGATTAACAGATAAATATGCCGAGTTACAAAAGAAGTATGTTGATGTCGAAAGAGCCATAACAGAAGCTGAAAGGGTCAGAGCAGAGGAAACAACAAAGACTTCGACAGAGATTGCAGAGCTGAAGAGACTTATGATAGAGAATCATACAGCTACAATGAACAGAACCTTGCCCATCCCTACAGTTATTCTATCAGAATCAAACGTCAGAACCTTGACAGAGCTCATCAATAACTCTGTTAAGGAATCCATCAAAGAAGACATGATATCATCTGCTACTCCGCTCAACATCTCCAGCCCAAACCCCAATGACCTACCCATGTCAGTTGGCCAAATGGGAGAATTTCGCAAATCAGTTCTTAGCCGGATGATGACAATTTATTCAAAGTTTGTTATGAAAGCCCAGGCAACAGAACGACATGTGCAAGCATCTCTTGACACTCACAAAGTTAACTTTGAGAGGAAAGTAGATGAGATCAGAACTGCCACAACAGAAGTCGAAGATACATTGAGAAAAGCTGTTACCATCTTCACAGATGCAATCCTACAGACTGCCACACAGAAACGACCTGCAGAAGGAGCACCAGAAGGCGAACCATCGAGTAAACGACCTAAGTTTGTTGTTCCCGCCTCACCCAATACTGGAATTGCACTCTCTGATGATGAAGATGATGATGATGACTTCCACGATGCACGAGAAGGTAATTCAGACAATCAGATGGGTGAGTCCGCAAACAACAAAGGGGGGAGAAGGAAAAAGATAAAGAGAAGGAGACAGAGAAGGAGACAAAGAAAGAGAAGGAGACGGAGAAAGAGAAAGAAATGGATAAAGAGCCTAAGAAGGAGAAAGGGACAGAGGGGTCAGAGACAATAAAGAACAAGGGGAAAGGGAAAGTAACAGAGGAAGAGGCTGAGAAATGAGATAAGGGGATAACAAAAGAGACGACATAGATGACTATGGTTGTGTTCGAGTACATGTTCAAAGATCGAGTCATCAAATCACCAGAACCTTCAACTCAACAACCACCAGAGAACATCATATTAGACACCCCTCCTACTTCTCCTAGAACTGAACCAGAGAGAACAGACCCATTCTCTGCTGATGAACAAATAAGCCAAGCCCAACCCCAAGTTCAAACCCAAGATTCTCAAGAGCCCGTGCTAGAACACGTTGACATTCTTATCGCTGAAACCCATGAAGATCAGAACCCCATTCAGCCAGAACAGAACCCAGAAACATCAACCCAGTACACCGAGAAACCATCCTTACAGGAATTATTTGGTTTTCTCTATGCTGCTAGAGACATCATTCATGTCAATGCCAAACCCATCAACCCTTACCTCAACCCCATCCGAATAAACACAATCCAAGATGCAAGGCTAAAGTTCATACAAACCAAGTCTAATCGGAACAAAGCCATAAACATAAACTTTGGTATCCGCAGAATCTTGGATATCAAGCATAGGAAATTTCAACACGACAGAGTTGTGTACCATGAGTACACTGTTGAATCAACAGAAGGCAAGAACGAATACTTCAATGACAACGATCTTGTGCTTCTAAATCCGTACGATCTGATCATGCTCCACGCCTACTACTTGAACTTCTTAGACAGATTCAAACCTGCAAGAACTGCTCTACCAGAAGTTCGATTCGCTATGCAAGAGAACATTAATCTCAGAATTCAGATTGATTTTCAGCTAGGCATAGAGTTCGAAGTTGAGAGACTAGCGATTGCACCTCCAAATCAAAACCTTGAGGGTTAAGGCCACTACAGGACTAGAACCGTAGTTGGAGATCCTCCAGTCTTCATCTGCCGACAGAAGAAGATCAAGAAGGTCATCAAAATATCTGAAGCCTACAAGTACTCGAGTGAGTCACTGGTTTATCTCAAGAACATAATTAAGAATCTCCGAAGAGAGAAGTGTCTAGAAGAGCAACTGAGGCTCTGCATCGAACAGATAGATCTTATGATGGACTTCCGTGAGCTGATCAGAAGATTCGACAGAATTCTTAGGGGAGACAATTATGCTTAAATGTACTTATTTATTTCGCTTTATGTAATCTTTAAAAGAATAGTGCAAGGATCACAGAGGTCAATTCTCTGTCTTTTGTTTATATCTCTGCAAGTTTGTAAATTTTTATTTTCAATACTTAGGGGGAGATTGTTAGCCCCAAGTATCTGTTATGTAAAAGTATTGAAAATATTATCAAGTCAGAAGACCAACAGAGATCCAGCAGAAGACTTGGAAGAAGATCAACAAGAAGACCAACAGAGCCCAAGAGAGCTCTGGTGGAACCAACAGAAGTACTGTTCATACCCAAAGACAAACAGAGGTCTAATGAGCTCTGGTGAAGTGAAGACCTTTGTGGTGCCTAAGTCTCGTAAGAAATCCTAGGTGTCAGATACGTGTCCATACTTTCCACGTATGCCCTAAAGAAAGGAGACACACTTTCCACGTGTCATTCCAGGGTACGATAGTACACTGTCTACACTTTATCAGGGATATAAATAGTGAGGTAGTGGAACAAACGATTATAAGCTTTTGGAAGAATAGTTTTCCACAATTGTTTAAGCACACACTGCAGTAATCCCGAACAATACCTCCGTACGATATTGTATCCTGTGAGATTTCCGAACACACACTTGAACGTGTTCTTGGTGTGATTCATTATCAATATACGAGCAACTTTTATACTTGATCTTGTTATCCTTATTACTGTTCTATATTTGATACTCACAGTTATTATATCGTTTACACAATCACTCACATTAATGGCTTTATTTAATATGCTTCCGTTGTCTATTGTCTTACCATTATTGTGATGCAACGTGAATATGGGAACCTACAAGACCTTAATTTGAAAAGTGGTCAAACTCAACAAACCTTGAATCTTCTCACAAGCAATGTTAAAGACACAAGATTTTATAATCCAAAAATGGGATTAGGTTGGAGGAAAATGTGGTTTTGAAAAGAGCACCAAAAAATCTTTATGATTTGGATAAACTACAAGTTCCTAAACCACAAATCCCATAAATTGTTGATGTTTTTGTGAGACCTGCAAGTTCTATAACAAGTTCAGATACTTTGCAAATATCAAGTCCTGTAAAAGCAAAGGAAACAATTTCTGAATCAAAAACTGAGAAGTCAGAAGTTTCAGATGACAAGGTTAAGAAAGAAATTTCTAAACCAACAGAAGAGAAACCAAAATACAATGATGCTAAATTCAAATATGACTCTCTGAATGTCAGCTACAAAAATAAACAACCAAGTTTTTCATATTCTGACATTGAAAGTATATTTGATACAAGTAAGGTTTCTGAAACAGTCAGTCAAAATTCTGAGTCTTTTAGTCAGAATTCTGACTCAACTAAAAATTCTCAATTCACTTCAGAAAGTTTTTCAGAACTTGAAAAGAGGTTTAAACATGTTAGTCAAGAACTTGAGGACTTAAGGAAAACTTTTGATGACCTTGAAAATGATTACTGTGATGTAGATTTTAAACTGGACCAAGTTTTAAAGGAAAACAACACTTATGTTCAGAAAATAACAGAGCTTGAGAAATTAAAGGCTGAGTATGATCTTTTCAAGATTAATGCTTTAAAAGAAAATAAGAAATTCTTTAATGAATCAAGTACATTTGAGAATGGTGAATCATCCAAATCATCTACTAATTCTGAGAAGTTGAATGTTTCAGAAAAAGAGGAAAGCAAACGGAAAGATGATCTGAAAAGAGTTCTTGAGGAGATTGAGATGAATACTACTGTTGAACCTAAAGTCAATAGTTCTTGTATTAAATGTAATTGTAATCTGAATACCATCAATAAAAGTGAAAAGTCTTATGTTTCAGATTTATTGTCTCTTGCAAGAAAGAATCTCAAATGTGTTCAATGTGGCAGTCATTCATTTCAATCATCACAGAAAAGTCATATTATAATAACATTTGTTTCTTATATAAACAAAGCAACTCAGAATTCAAAAAGAAAGATTATTTCTGTTCCTCAAACTTAGATTAAAGGGAAGAAGATTGAAAACATTTCTCAATCTAAAGAAAAAGGAAAGAAGAATGAAAACATCTTTCAAACTAAAGAAAAGAAGACTGAAAATGTCTCTTAGTCTCAACCTAAAGTTTTCAAGAAGAAAAGAAACAACTTTGTGAACAGAAAATGTTCTGATTTCATAAAAGTTCAAAGAAAGTGGTGTTTAAAAGAAGATTTTGAATGGAAAGTTAAAGGATCATTTGTTAAATCAGATATCAAAGTTAACAAAGAAGGACCCATTCCAATATGATTTTGCAGGGCTATCATGTGTGGTTTTTAGATTCTGGAGCATCAAGACACATGACAGGTCATAAGTCTTCTCTGTCAAATTTCACAGAAAAGGATGGAGGAGCAGTAAACTTTGGTAAGAACAGTAAAGGACAGGTTAGAGGTTATGGGGGTTTAACAAAGGGAGATCTGACTATTCAGAAGGTTTTCTATGTGGAAGGTTTACAACATAATTTGTTCAGCATAAGTCAGTTTTTGGACAGTTTTTGCCAAATCAAGTTCAGTATAACAGGTTGTTTAATTCTAACTGAGAAAGATATAAAGGTGTTTTGGGCCAAAAGACATATGGACTTATTTGTGGTTAACTTTTCAAAGATTCAAGCTTTAACTCCAGTATGTCAATTGTCAAATGCTGTGGCAAATGAATGTTGGCTCTGGCACATAAGATGTTCTCATTTGAATTTTAAGTATCTGAACAATCTGGTTAGCAAACATCTAGTTAAAGGGTTACCAAAGATCAAGTTTAAGAAGGAATCATTATGTTCAGCATGTGAAATGGGCAAAATGAAGAAGAGTTCTCATAAGATGAAAATGGATTCTTCATGCTTGTCACCATTAGAAATCATTCACACAGATCTATGTGGTCCAATTTCAGTTCAATCAATGGGAGGAAAGAAGTATATGCTTGTCATTGTGGATGAATATTCAAGATAAACATGGGTTGAATTCTTAAGAGCAAAGTCAGAAGCTGCTATAACACTGATTAATTTCATCAAAAGAATTCAAGTATTCTTACAACTTCCAGTCCAGAAAATCAGAAGTGACAATGGAACAGAGTTCAGAAATGAGACTCTTCAGAACTTTTTACAAAGCTATGGGATTTCTCATAATTTTTCTGCTGTCAGAACTCCTCAACAAAATGGTGTTGTTGAAAGGAAGAACCAAACTTTGGTTGAAGCTGCAAGAACCATGTTGGCTTATTCAAATCTTCCAACCTTCCTATGGGCTGAAGCAATTGCTACTGCTTGTTTTACACATAACAGAACTTTAATAAATAAGAGATTGAATAAAACTGCTTATGAACTGATTAACAAAAGAAAACCGCTGATTAAATTTTTTCATGTTTTTGGTTGCAGATGCTATGTTCTCAAAGACAGAGAAAATCTTGGTAAATTTGATAAAAAGGCAGATGAAGGATACTTTGTTGGTTACTCACTAACTTCCAAAGCATTCAGACTCTACAACAGAAGAACCAAGAGGATAATGGAAAGCATTAATGTGACATTTGATGAGTCAAGAATGAAGACTTCTGAACAGCACAGTTCAAAACTCAAACAGGATAAGACAAAAATTACTTCTGAAACAACTTCTAATCCTAACTGTTCAGAACTCAATTTATTGTTAAATGATGCATTTCTGTAACTAACTTCTGAATCTTATGCAGATTTTGAGAATCCTAAAATGATTCAAGAAATTAAGAAGGGAACTTCATAAGTGGTTCAAACAACTGTAATTTCTGGTACTGGTCAATCAGAGGAATGTCCAACTTTGATCAATACAAGTGATGAAACTTCTGAGCCTAGTACTCAGAATTCTGGACAAGGAACTCATACTTCTGAACAAATCAATCAAAATTCTGAACAAGGCAATCAGAATTCTGAACAAGTAAATCAGAATTCTGACTCTACTACTCAGAATCCAAAATTGGATGTTTCACCTCAACAAGTACCATAACAATGGGACAGTTCATAATTACAAGCTATTATTGATGAGAATGATACAAACAACAATTTTTCAGAGATTGATGTGCTTTCTAGTTCAAATAAATGGACAAAAGACCATCCTACTCATCAAGTGATAGGAGATCCATCAGTGGGAGTGCAGACTAGATCAGCAATAGCAAATGAAGCAATGTTTGCAGGATTTTTAAGTGTGATTGAACCTAAGAAACCCAATGAAGCCCTAGAGGATCTAGATTGGATTTTAGCAATGCAAGATGAATTGCTACAGTTTGAAAGAAACAAAGTCTGGAGACTTGTTCCAAAACCTGAAGGAAAATATGTTATTGGAACAAAATGGGTATTCAGAAACAGGAAAGATGAGTCAGGTGTTGTAGTCAGAAATAAGGCTAGATTGGGTGCAAAGGGATATTCTCAACAAGAAGGAATAGATTATGATGAGACATTTGCACCTGTGGCAAGAATAGAAGCAATCAGAATATTCTTGGCATATGCTGCACACAAGAACTTCAAAGTGTACCAAATGGATGTCAAATCAGCTTTTCTGAATGGTATTCTTAATGAAGAAGTTTATGTCTATCAGCCAAAAGGTTTTGTTGATCCTGAGTTTCCAAATCATGTTTATATTTTAGATAAAGCATTGTATGGTCTGAAACAAGCACCAAGAGCCTAGTATGACACTCTAACTCAACATTTATTAAAAAAATATGTCTTCAAGAAAGGTAAAATTGACACTACTCTGTTTCTAAAGAAAAAAGGTGATAATTTGATTTTGATTCAGATATATGTAGATGATATCATATTTGGTTCTACAAGTGCAGAGTTGTGTAATGAATTCTCAAAAGTCATGGAATCAGAATTTGAAATGAGCATGATGGGAGAATTAAACTTTTTCCTTGGTCTTCAAGTAAAACAATTGCCGAATGGGATTTTCATTAATCAAAGAAAATATGTAAAAGGTATTTTGAAAAAGTTTAAGATATCTGATTGTGCTGCTATAAGAACACCAATGGCATCAAAGGTAAAGTTAGATGTTGATCTCTCTGGAGTTTCAGCAGATAACAAGGTTTATAGGGGCATGATTGGTTCTTTGCTTTATCTGAATGCAAGTAGGCCAGATATCATGTTTGCTACATGTTTTTGTGCTAGATTTCAATCTAATCCAAAAGAATCCCATTTGCTTGTTGTTAAAAGGATCTTAAGATATCTTAAAGGTTCACCTGATTTGCGCCTTTGGTATCCAAAAAAAAACTGACTTCAAACTGACTGCTTTTACTGATGCTGATCATGCATGAAGTAGATTAGACAGGAAGAGTACTTCTGGTGCTTGTCACATTTTGGGAGACAAAATAGTGAGTTGGGCTTCAAAGAAGCAAAATTGTGTATCCACATCCACTGCTGAAGCAGTGTATGTAGCTGTTGTTGCCTGCTGTTCTCAAACTTTATGGATGAGAACACAACTCATGGATTATGGATATCAACTCAACAAAATTCCCATATATTGTGATTCAGAAAGTGCTATTGCAATTACTCAGAATCCTGTTCAGCACTCAAAGACCAAGCATATTGATGTAAGGTATCATTTTATTAAAGATTATGTGGAAAAGGGAACAATAGAAATGCACTTTGTGCGTACAAAGTATCAATTGGCTGACCTGTTCACAAAGCCTCTTGATCATAAAAGGTTCACTTTTCTCATATGTAAAATAGGAATGCTTAATCTAACTAATTGAGTATATTTGTCATTTTTCAGAAATGAATATTTTTCTAAGTACGATTTTCTGAGTAGTGTACTCAGAACTCTGACTCTCTTGTTCAGAACTCTGACTCTTGAGTTCAGAACTTCTGAGTCAATACTTCAGAAATCTGTCTTCAAATTCTTTACTTCTGAATTGGTTGATCAGAACTTCTAACTACCTTTCAGAACACATTTTTCAGAATTACAAATGTTTCAATATGTTGTTAAGTTCTTTCTGTTTTAATTTTTTTTATACCTTATGTCTAACATGTGTTTGAGTATATGCTAAAGTCAAGGGGGAGCATTGAAATCTTTTAGATATCATTCTTAGGTGCTTATAAGGTTTGTATATTCCTTTCTTATCACTAATCATTCTAAGAGGAACAAGCTTTCAATGATAAACCTTTTTCACTTGTTCAAACTACCTCTGATTCCTTAAAAAGTTTCTCAAGGTCAGATGTTAGATTTTAAAAAAAAATCAGAAATTTTAAAACATCAAAAGAGGGACAGAATTTTGATGGTAAAATAATTTTCTATCTGTTCAAACTACTTATGGGTGATTAAATGCTTAATATTAATCAGAAGTTGATTTTAAATGAATTTTGATTCCAAGGGAATTTATTCTGAATTGTATACTCAGAACTTATGAGTATGCATTTACAGACTTCTGAGGGTGTTATTCAGAACTTTTAACTTTTGTTAATTTCTATCAAATAACACGTGTCAGCTTCTTATTCAATTGATGATGCCAAGTTTCATTTAATATCTTTTGTGTTACTTCACAGTGTTCGAATCCGTTAAAACTCTGACAAAAAGTAACTTTTCACCGTTTGAAACCTTTCAGCTTCGCGGATTTTAAATAGACCTTAAAATCCCTCTTTCAAATTCATTTGAATTCCAAGAGCGAAAAGTGAGATACGCATAAATCCAGAGTTCTTCGTTTCTGTTTTCTTTCAATATTCCACATTAAATCATGTCTGGTTCGAGAAAAAGTAAACCTATTTCATTACATTCTGCAAAATCATTGATGGAATCCTCGTCAGATTCAGAGGATGATGAAGTACAGAGGCCTGAGAATAGAGCCGTAGAAGAAGGGGTAATAGGAGAGAACATTGTACTAGGAAATGTTGAAGAAGAAGCAGGGGATGAACATATGGTTGAATCTGAAGGAGATGTTGATGGGGGAGATGAAAACATTCAACACGAACAAAGTGCGGTTAGGTCAGTAATGTCTGGAAGATCTAATTCTGGTGAGAGGATTGTTCCTGAGAGTGAGTATTTGGAGTTGATTGAAAATAACTGTGTGTTACTACTTGATGAAACTAGATTCAAGAAAGAACATAGGATAATCATAGAATTGCTTAAGTACCATCCTTTTAAGAAATGGTTTACAATGAAGAAATATGTTCCTGTTCAGTATATTCAGCGGTGGTGGAAGCATTTGGAATTACAAGGTAACATTTTTGTATCTGAAATAGGGGGAGTCACTGTAACTTTGACTATACAGTTTATGAGAACAATGCTAAGGCTACCAGAAAAGGATGATTTACAGGGGAGATCAGATTTTGAAGATTCTCCATTAACAGAGGAATTAATAGCTGAAGTTAGAAGATTAGGTTATAATGAAGAATTGAAGACTCTAAGCTTACTCAGAAGAAACAAATTGCCACCAATCTGGGCATGTTTCTTCAATATAATCAATAAGTGTCTATCTGGGGAAAGAACAGTTCAGTAGATCAAGTCTCAAGGCAAATGTTGTACATCTTTCATGGGTTAGTGAAGAATAGACATTATGATTATGCTTCTATTTTGTGGGAAGACATGAAGAATACTTTTGAGAGGAATCAGAAGGCAAAAGAAGGGAGAACAAAGGATAGGATACTTACTTATATACCTTATCAGAGGTATTGGCAGTTGGTAATTTGGCATGCAATGGATCAAGATAGAAACATTCCAAGAAGATCAAATGAGGAACATGGGCTAATCTTCTACATTGGTAAAATGATTTCTGCTCTTAAACTAGAAATTTTTCCAAATCACAGACCTCTTCCAAGGTCACATAGGCAATACATTCCAAGGAAGAGTGAGATATTAAAAGCATATTGCACCTCAATGGGACTTGATCAACCTCAAGCCCCTACCCATGAGGAACAACCTGAGATGAGAGGTGAGGGGTCTAAACAAAATAAAGAGGGGAGAATGTTCAGGTGGGAGAACATTCTGAGAGAAATGAGAGGGAAAATTCAGAGAGATTGGTTAGCATGGAAAGTGAAAAACAGAAACAGAGAGGCGAGGATGAGAGAATGTTAACAGAATTAGAAACAGAAAGAGATAATTCTGATCCAGCCATATTAATCCGGGCAACCACATCTACTGTTGGTTCACAACCCTTGGTGACCAACATTGAAGAAAACACCATGGAGCCCGTGGTGGAACTTGAACAACCCATCTCTAGCCAGTCAGAAGCATTTCAACATGCTACTGTTTCAAAACAAACAGGGGAACCATCCCAAACTCATTTGGAGGGAGGTGATAAATTCCAAGATTTTATTCAACACATAGAGTCTGAATTGCACAGTAAAATTCAATTTGAGCCTGAAAATCCTTTCAACACTAGCACATCACAGGAATTTTGTATTCCTGTAACAACATCCATAGACACTCCTAATATTGGTTGTCAAGGATTGGATGGAAGTCTTGGGCAGGTGAACATCCTAAAAGCCTCCCTACACAGTGCATCTGTTGTACATGATGTCTTTGTGGCATCTACAGGCCATGAGCTCCTTGAGCACATGAAAACTGGACCATTTGTTGTTCCAGGTTCACTGTTAGAAAATTCTGAATTTTAAAAGATCCAGAAACAAAATCACTTGTTGGGGGAGAAAGTTGAAAAATTGGAGAGTACTGTTGATTCTTTGAAAAATGAAGTGAAGGAACTCAAGATTATGTTGGAAGGGAAAGCAAATTCAGTTGAGACAAAAGTGGATAAAATGAAAGAATCCTTGGATGCTCACAAAAAGGTGATCAAGGATGAAATGTCAGAATTTCAAAGGGAACTTTTCAAGAATATGGAGGATTTGAAATCTTCATTGCTACAAGCTGTCAGTTCAACTTTGGCAAGTGTTTCAAAGCCATTAGCCATCATGCATGTATCTGTAACTGAACCTGAATAGAATCAACTCAGCACTTAAAAAGAAAGTTTGATGATAATGATCCTCATGATCATCAAAAAGGGTAGAAAATGCAAAAGCAAAGTACTGAGGTTGATAAACAAATCACTGATGAGTTAGAAAATGTTGAAAACTCAGCAGATATTGGGTTAGCTGATTTTGAGTTGGCAGATATGCAGTTAGCAGATGCAGAGGTTCAGAATTCAGAGAATGTTCATGTTGGTTCCCGTTTTGCTTTAAACAAGATTATCAGATCTATTAGTTCATGTTAATGTTTGATGCGGAAGCGTATTTGAAGAACTAACAGATAAGTTTGATAGATTTAGACCAAAGTATAAATAAACAATGAACATGAAATAATATTTCAAAGTTTACTGAATATATATTAAGAACAGATTTAAGAACAATGAGTAAGAAAAGCTTCAAAATAGATATGACTCTTAAGGTGAATAAGCTTTTTGTGTTCTTATGATGGTCGATTTATATGTGTGATTGATAAGGAAGAACTCAACATGAGTCTTCCTTATATACTACTCTAAAGGGGACCATAAAGCATATGCTACTATTCAGACGGTACTGATGAATAGTTGAACGGATGTCGTGAACAGTTGCAAGAACGGCATGAACATTAAGACGTGTTGTATTGCATTTAATGCAGCAAACGTCTATTATGTACTAAGCCCTATTGAGTCCATTCAGAGTTTGACACGTCGACGTTGGACAGGGCATGCTACCATGCAAGTTGATGAACGGGTCCTGTAACAGTACCAAGATATTATAAATATCTTCAAGTCTTTCAGTGAGGACCACAGAGGCTCTGTAAAGAGTTACAGAGGTTCTGCGGTCTGGTCCTCTGTGGAGCAGTCTTTCCTATATTCTGAGATATTGGTCTTCTTTGCGCGTATGACAGAGCTTCTGTAGCGCGCCTCTTTAGCTTCTGTAGATTCTTGATCTTGAGCCCTCGGTAAGTCCGACAGAGCCTCTGTAAGAGGCTTTTCTTCACTCAGCCTATTTTTCACTACTCCTAAATATTTCTATGATTAGGAAGATTGAAGCTAACAATCTCCCCCTAAGTAGTGAAAAATAAAAAATTGAATTTGAATTTAGTTAGGCTAAGTTAGATAAGACAGAGGTTAAACAATACCTCGAAAGTTCTTTCATTTAGAAAATATGCCAGAGGCATTTTACATTTGAGTACAATGAAAGATAATACTTTGATTTGGTTTGCAGAGATTGAAGGTCTGAGAATCAGATTTTGGCATCTTTGAAATCGTTGTAGCTTCTGTTGTCTCTTCCGACTCTTCTGATCTCTTTGTAGAAACTGATGTAGAGTTCTCTTAGGCGGATTGTGGCATCAATCTCTCTGATGAAAGTATCTGCAGCATCTCTATCCATTTTCTTTGTACCTCTGTATTTTACAAGGCTTGTTCTGAACTTGTTCAGAGTACTAGTTGCGTATTTCTGACAGTCCATGCATACAAACAGTTTAACTTCGCCTTGTGGGTTTTGAAATACTAACCTAAATCGTGGTTCTGTGATGATTGAGTTAGGTATGGCGTACGGTGGGCAGCGATCCTCTGGTGGTCGTAAATCCATATGCTTGAGACCAAGATCCTTTCCCAGTTGGAAATCTATCATGCTTTAGAGCATAAGCTTTTCCCTCGTCGCTTTTCTCAACACTTGATAGGCTCTGGTGTTTGGCTCTGTGTTGTAGTTGTCCTTTGTCCATTGCAGAAGGTCAGGTAGATCATAAGGATTGATATTTCTTAGGTCAGCATCAGCGAAGGTGGTCTCTGAATTGTTTTCTCTTCTGACTCTGTAAAGATTGTACCTAACCCTTGGATAGGTTCTTGTGAAGGAGAATCTGCAGAAGATTACCTTTTTGATTTTGTGGATTGAGAAGAAATCTGCTTTGGTTTTTGGCTTTGTCCTTATGAAGATGTTCTCAAATTCTTCTCTGATCCTTGGATCTGTCACATGATCTGTTGGATGATTGGTCTGAAAGGATTGTTTATAGAGGTATTTGTATACCACTTCTTCCATCTCTTCATGTGTTGGACCAGGTTATGGTACTTGTCTTCTGAGACTCTCCATTTCTTGAACAACTTCTGCTGCTCTACCAGTTAGAGGAATGTCTGACAGAGGCTTCAATCCATATGCCCAGTCAACTTCTTCAGGCTTTGGAGTTTGAAAGGCATCAAACGCACTCTTCATTAGTTTCTCTGTAGGCTTTGGTAATGATTTCTTCTTCTTAGGCTCTTCTGTCAGTATTCCTTTGCCCTTGTCTTTTCCTTTTGGCGGGGCAGAGGCTGTTGCTTCTGTAGATTTGGAGGTTGGGACTTCTGTTGGTTTGATGGGGGTTGCCTCTGTAGGTTTTGACATTTGTGATTTAGAGGACTTTTGTGGCGATGGTTCTGTTGGCTTGAGTTGCTCTGTAACCTCTGTTGGAGGTTCTTTGATTACTTCTTCTCTGGGCTCAGTTTCTGCTGTTGAAGTTTCGAAAATGAATCTTCTTGCCATTTTGAACGCTAGTGTGAACTTGTGCCTTTCTTCTTCTCTCTGTGACATTCGATCAGTCATAGTATTTTGCATCTTTTTCAGAATATCAGTAGCAAAGGTCGTTGCTCTTTTTGGTTTGGTGGCAATTGACTTTCTTCTTGGTATGGTTGGGGGTTTTTCTGTTGAAGGACTTTCTTCCAAAATGATTACCACAGGGGTGGTTGTTGCCTCTGTGGGTTGCTGATCAGCTTCTGGAATATTTGTTTCTTCAGGACTTGATTCCACAGAGATGGGTGTTGTCTCTGTGGTCTGTTGAGTTTGTTGTTGATCTTGGGTTTGTTCTGGAGGGGCTTGACTGATTGGTTCTGCTGCGATTGGTGGAGTTTGTATTCCTCTGCTCGTAGCTTTCTCCCTTGTATTCTCCCCCTCAGGATTATCTGATGGACCAGGATGGTCATCATCAGAATCATCCTGACTCTTATCAGAACTACCCTCTACTCTGCAAGAAGCTTTGGTTTTCTTCGGTAATTCTGCTCATGCTGCTATCAACTTTGCACAGACGTCATCACAGAGGCCAAGTAGAGTCGCAAGCTCTGCCTCTGTTTTAAAACGCATTCTGCCAACACTTTTTCTAAAATCCTTGACAAAGTTGGCATTTGCTGTTGTGAAGGAGACAATGAATTCGGTGACCTGGTTTATGACGTTCTGTCCTAGCTCTGTTAGCTGTGCTCTTGTAACGTCCCGAAAATTACAAGCAAATTTAAATTTTTAAATTAACAATTCATTGATAACAACTCATTAAATGATCCCAACGTTTCGTTTGCAAACACATAATTAATATCTTTATAAAATAAAACCAGCGAAATAAACGTTTAATTATCAAAATCATAAAGCGACCAGCTCTCCTCGCGCGCCAGTGTGTACTCGTCACGCCTTGAAGCCCCTCGGACCTGAAACCACAGTTTATTGGGAAAGGGTAAGCACGAAGCTTAGTGAATTCCAACACATGCGCAGATAGGAATCATATACACATCACCCCTATCCGCACATAAGCAACAACATCACAGTTACATAAAACGAGTAAACGCCTACAAGTAATTATGTATCCAACACCTCAGTACCATCGAGGCCTCGGTCCCACCGAATTGTAATGTATCCAACACCTCAGTACCATCGAGGCCTCGGTCCCACCGAATTGTAATGTATCCAACACCTCAGTACCATCGAGGCCTCGGTCCCACCGAATTGTAATGTATCCAACACCTCAGTACCATCGAGGCCTCGGTCCCACCGAATTGTAATGTAACCAACACCTCAGTACCATCGAGGCCTCGGTCCCACCGAATTGTAATGTAACCAACACCTCAGTACCATCGAGGCCTCGGTCCCACCGAATTGTAATGTAACCAACACATTTATACCAAGCATTCAAACCAATCAAATATTACACACCACAAACAACTAGTTCACACCACAAAGACAGTAGTACATACAAACTATTATGACATGCATACAACCCCTAACTACACAGTGAGAGAACTCACCTCGAATGCGCGCCCAGCTTAATAACACAATTCAAGCTTCACAATTACGGTCACTTCCCAGCACCTAAATGCATGTTAAAACGTGTCAATACAAGACCCGGACCCTATGACACGACACACGCTTAAACCGTCACTAAAACTATTTTCCGTTCTCACTAAACAGGTCTGTTCGGGACCTGTTTCGACCCCTTTAAACCCAGAAAATTCCCAATATTATTTTATGACCAGAAAGTACTCTGCGTTAGGGTTCCAAGGACATATTATACGCCTCCTAACGATTTTTCTACAATTTACTATGGATTTTACAAGAATGCTTCGCAGAACAGCGAACACCCGGACCTTTCAGTACAACATGGCAACTTCGCCCTAGCTATGGTCCGAACTGGTCTTTCCGCAAAACAGAGGAAACTTAATATACTCCGAAACGAAACTTTTGGCACCAGTCCCATCCCAAACCGACATTCCAAGCAAAAGTTATGCATAAAACAAAACAGGGACAGAAAGCTGGAAGGTTTTCGGACCAGGCTGTATAAACAGTCCCATACGGTCCTGCTACAGGCTTAAGCAGATTTTCGGCAAAACACGAAAAACTTTCCTGACTCGATTAGTGAACTTCTGCCACCGATTTCAATTCAATCCGAGCTACGAGTAAAGAGTTACGGCCACGACAAAACAGTGGCAGAAAATCGACATTCACATAAAATGACAAATTACCAAACTTGCGACCACTTTTTCACCTAGCTAGAGGCTGAACCAGTTTTCTGCTAAAACACGGAAAACGTGCCCGACCCCGAGCTTGAACCGTGGGCACCAGTTTCGGCTTAAACGGAGTTACGAAGAGAAAGTTATGGTTGACGCAAAACAGTGGCAGAAGGACGTTTTTCACATAAATTGACGATTTAAAAGAAACGGTTGAACGATTCGGTTTAAACGATAGGATACTAAGGCTGGACTACTACCATCACCACCCACTGCCATCTCCAGCAGTGGTGGTCGACGGCGGCATGGGGGCGGCAGCCACCACCGGTGGTGGTGGTGGTTCGATAAAGCAAACCGGCGAGACCAACGGGAATGATCCCACCATTCAAATTCGGCCACACCCAAACACGCTCGACCTTACAGCCACAAACCCGCCGTTACAACCACCGACCTGGTGGTGCACGGCGGCGGCACCATGCCGGCAGCCACTAGCGGCAGTGGTGGTGGTTCCGCGGTTGTGACAACGACGCAAGAAAGAAACGAGAAGGGAAGGACGTCTTACCTCTTGAGAAAACGCAGCAGCAAACCAAATGACTCGATGGCTCCTTCTCTCCTTCCCGGTGCTCTCTCTCTCTCTCTCTTACTCCGGCAGCAGGTGATCGACGGCGGTGGCGGCGGTTCCCGGCGGCAGCAGCGGCGGCAAGGGTTTCTCGGCCGATAACACAAAGGAGGAAGAAGGTAGGGTTTGTTCTTTGCTTTTCTTTCTTGTTTGTCCAATACGTCACCAACACAACAAAACCAATGGGTTTTCTCTCTTTTTTTTTCTTTTCTTTTCTTAGCCAATCACGAGACCAAACAAAACAATATGGGGGCTCGGTTCCACTGCATGGGCCGACCCCATGCTCAACTTTGGCCTTCCTGCCACTCTAGGCCCCTCATCTAAACTCTTCTCGCAAACCACAATTATTTTTTGACAATTTAACGATTTGACCTAACTCGACTAACCCCGTTAACGGAAACCACAATAATTCAAACTTAAAAGGAAAGAATTAATAAAAGAAATTACATACCGGAGTACGGGCTTTACAACTCTCCCCCACTTGGATTAGACTTCGTCCCCGAAGTCCTCGCCCGCAAACATCTCCGGGTAATTCTCCCGCATCTCGGCTTCTGGTTCCCACGTCCATTCTGAACCTTTTCGGTGTTTCCACTGGACCTTCACTAACTGGAATCTAAAAATTTCTCACACCGCCTAAAAATTTCTCGAATACTTTTCTTACCACAAAACTCCTTCAAGTACACTAAAATTACGATCAGAAGAACACTCCAACAACTGGAATCATTCCTAGCCAAGCGACTTCGGTGGTTCCCCAACCTTAGACATTCCATGTATCCCGAGTCAAATTTCAAGCTCTGACCATTCTAAAGCTGCTCACAGTATACCCTACAGGATACTCGTCTACGATCATTCCTACCCTTAACTGTCGATTAACTTCCACGAATTCTAATAGACTCCAAAGATTTTCAATAACTTATATTAACAAAACATCGACCCCCTGCCGAACATCGGTCCAACCGATTACAATAACAAACATCGGCCACCCGCCGAACATCGGTCCAACCGATTACAATAACAAACATCGGCCACCCGCCGAACATCGGTCCAACCGATTACAATGAATCACATAAGCGTGGTATTATCCTAGACACTAACACAAATAGATATCCCCCACAATCAAGTCAACTAACACACACGTAGGTCATTCCCTTAACCAGTATTACCCGGCCTACATTACCAACACGCGTGGAATACCCAACCTCCCACCGTCGACGTATCCCCCACACTCGCTCTACAAAGCTAATTTATATGAACCGAGGGTACACCCTGACGCCTACCTCTCAGGTAACGCCTCAGGGCCCCGCACATCGGAATTACCTCTCAGGTAAGTGCCCACAACTATATCCTCCTAGCACCTACTAGAAAGCCTAGGCTATAACACCTGAACACCGGGGTCTCACCCCGAGATACCCAACCGACCACTACCAGCGACTGACTAACGTGCCTAAGGATCCAGAGCAAAACAGCCTACCCACAAGTGCCTATTCCGGATTGTCTCCCTCACCCAAACGTGTAAATACTCGACGTGCAATGAATGCCAAACAGTGCGACAAAACAATTCATCAACAAGACTCCACCTTGAGTCATTAAAATCGGGCAATTAGCCCATGACTAATTCCAAGTCAAAACCGAGCAAAATGCTCCACGCTTGCTAGACCCATAAGTCGGTCAAAAACGCGTTTAAACAAAAGAGTTTTCCAAAAGGACTCACACCCTTAAAATTCTCAAAACGACACATAGCACATAAAAGCGCATTTCCCAAATGGTTTACAAAATTATTTACAAAATGTTTTCAACGTCGGGATTTTTCATCTCAGAAAGATCGTATGCCATAAACTACTATTACCAGGTCGGTAGTTACGCAAAACAGGACACGCTCGTCCCACATAGGAAAATCATGTTGAAAATCGTTCCATTGCAGTTCGGTTTACTCACTCAAAAGCAAAGCGTAATAAATAATTTCTTTAAAATGGACCGCCTCGATTCCAGTATGGATTGACTCATGACGTGCACTTAAAGTAACCGCTTGACCTTAAACAGGGTCCGACAAAGGTGTGCACATAATTCAAAATAAGTTTCATGATAATTGATTCAAAAATTATCCTTTTTTATCATAAAATGACGTGGCACAGGGTTCGCCACAATATTTTTTTTCGCGCGTCAGCTAGTCACACAAAACGATGACACGGTTTACAAATGTACTTTTGCTAAAACTTAACTGTTTCGTGTAAGTTTCAAACTTGAAGTCAGAAACCAGTCCGCTTCTATTAATTGGGAATATCGACTAAAACCTCATAAAATCTCAAACTGGGGGCAGGCATGCAAGCTTGTAACGCTTCCTCAAGTTTCGTACTTGGGACATATAACGTCAAAACATTATAGTTTAAAAATGTATTTATCGAAAATGCTCAAAATACTCGTTTCTTCCAAATCAAAAGTTTTAATTTCCAAAAAAAAAATGATCGGAAATTCTAAATTAACCGAAAGTCAACAATCTACGCATTTATATTTCAAAAATATAACACATTGTAATCGAATGCATGATATTCACAACATTAAAACACTCGTTGGATCAAATGGTCTTTCATTTCGACAAAAAGGAACTAAAACATTTTAATGCACGACTCGTTTATCAAAATGTCGAGAACAAAGGTTACCCCAATATGCATACCCCTAAGTCGATAAATCGCATGGAAATGTCAATAAAACCTTTAGCTGACTAAAAAGCGCACTAAACAACTCCTTATAAAATGTTACCAAAACTCCTCCATGCACCACTTATGTCACGCATGAATCAATCCACACACTGAACTATTTGCAATAAAATACTTAGTAACACAAACTCTCGAAAGAAAAGTTAAGCGACACTAGAATTCCAAACTCATTTTAAACAAATCACCAATAAAGCCTTTATACAGACATCGTGGAATGTAACTTTCCGTCTCAACTCTAACACATGTGGAGGAGTTCCAATGTTAGAGTCTCAAGCCGTAGTCACTTACCCAACATCTTAACCACCACAAAACATGGATATCGTCGTACCCGAAAGAACCGTTGGAAAATAATCAAATGAAACAATCTTTTACAAAGTTTTCAACTCCCGTGGTAAAACGGTTTCAAGCATTTTCAAAATTTTAATTCGAAATCTGGTGTGTGTGTGCTAGACATTTCCCAAAGTTTCAAAACACAATCCATATAAGGATTAGTTAATGCAATCCTATTTTCAAAATAAACTCTGTGCACGACTCAGTCGACATTCAACGTCTCGACTCATGCTCCTCTCTACCTTTCCAATCCACTATCGTCCTCCGGACATTTAAACCTCTTAGGGCAAGATGGAAAATTACGTCAAATAATCCCTACGATTTTTCCTCAAATCAAAGTCGGCTCTATAAGCCTATGACTCTAGCACAATCTTCCATCTTGGCCCGAAATGATCTGTTTACAACAAATATCATCCTTATCGTCACTCCAAGTGACTAATACTATAATCGTCTTTCTATTCCAATGACTACTAGTTTAGAACCTTCGACACTACCCCAACGATCATCCCATCGAAGCAAGACAAGTACACACCTGTACTAGTAGGTTTACCATAGCTGTTCCTCCTTGTGATGGCTATTCAGGGCAGATGTTACAACGAGTTATTAGCACATAATAACTCACACTAACAACGCTCACGCTCACTCCTTGGATTCCTCGTGACTTTCCCGACTCGAGCATTGATCCTGTGCTTCCGGTAGTAGGAGCTCTACTACTACCATCCACACCTATCATCGCCCGTTCCGAGTTCCATCCCAAGGGGTCCAAGTAGTTTCTCGCCGAAACTATACACATATGCCTGCGTCGACATATGTACACACTCTTCCTAGCTCCCTAGGAATTCCATCCAAACCACTACCCTTGCTACTGCCAAATCCCTAATAGCAAGCAGCAGACATGCAATACAGTGTAATAAGCACCAAGCAATTTAGCATACATACTCCTATGTTCTAGAAATCCATCTAGCACACGTACTCATACATAAACACCCTTCCCAGCTCTCTAGGAACTTCCTCTTATCCCACTACCCTTGCTACTACCGAATCCCTACTAATTATAACGGGTGACCTCGCGATTACCCGATTATATGCAGTGCGAAATAAATAGACAGTCGAATACAAGACTCTATCCTAGAACGGTTGGACTCAAACAAGAGCTGCGCAATAGAACTAAATCGAATATTCTAAGGCTATAAATCTCTTACTGCATACAACCTAGAGGGCATCCACTTAGTAACCTATCATAATTAGCATAAATTCCTAACAGCAAGCATTACAACATACAGCATAGTGTCCACAACAGGCAATCTAGCATGCATACTCTATGATCTAGAAAGCAATAAAACACTAAGTACTGTACCTTTCCCCTTTGGCTCCGGCTGACTGTACACACTGCGCCTCCGATCACCGTTCCTCGAACGGGTCTTTACTTTTTCTTCTATTTCCAAAAAGATTTAATAAAGAATTTGAAAATTTCCCAGCCACAACTTGAGACCAAACACACCGAGGTGCGTTTGATTCACTCAAGCTGTGCTCTGATACCAAGTTGTAACGTCCCGAAAATTACAAGCAAATTTAAATTTTTAAATTAACAATTCATTGATATCAACTCATTAAATGATCCCAACGTTTCGTTTGCAAACACATAATTAATATCTTTATAAAATAAAACCAGCGGAATAAACGTTTAATTATCAAAATCATAAAGCGACCAGCTCTCCTCGCGCGCCAGTGTGTACTCGTCACGCCTTGAAGCCGCTCGGACCTGAAACCACAGTTTATTGGGAAAGGGTAAGCACGAAGCTTAGTGAATTCCAACACATGCGCAGATAGGAATCATATACACATCACCCCTATCCGCACATAAGCAACAACATCACAGTTACATAAAACGAGTAAACGCCTACAAGTAATTATGTATCCAACACCTCAGTACCATCGAGGCCTCGGTCCCACCGAATTGTAATGTATCCAACACCTCAGTACCATCGAGGCCTCGGTCCCACCGAATTGTAATGTATCCAACACCTCAGTACCATCGAGGCCTCGGTCCCACCGAATTGTAATGTAACCAACACCTCAGTACCATCGAGGCCTCGGTCCCACCGAATTGTAATGTAACCAACACCTCAGTACCATCGAGGCCTCGGTCCCACCGAATTGTAATGTAACCAACACATTTATACCAAGCATTCAAACCAATCAAATATTACACACCACAAACAACTAGTTCACACCATAAAGACAGTAGTACCTACAAACTATTATGACATGCATACAACCCCTAACTACACAGTGAGAGAACTCACCTCGAATGCGCGCCCAGCTTAATAACACAATTCAAGCTTCACAATTACGGTCACTTCCCAGCACCTAAATGCATGTTAAAACGTGTCAATACAAGACCCGGACCCTATGACACGACACACGCTTAAACCGTCACTAAAACTATTTTCCGTTCTCACTAAACAGGTCTGTTCGGGACCTGTTTCGACCCCTTTAAACCCATAAAATTCCCAATATTATTTCATGAACAGAAAGTACTCTGCGTTAGGGTTCCAAGGACATATTATACGCCTCCTAACGATTTTTCTACAATTTACTATGGATTTTACAAGAATGCTTCGCAGAACAGCGAACACCCGGACCTTTCAGTACAACATGGCAACTTCGCCCTAGCTATGGTCCGAACTGGTATTTCCGCAAAACAGAGGAAACTTAATAGACTCCGAAATGAAACTTTTGGCACCAGTCCCATCCCAAACCGACATTCCAAGCAAAAGTTATGCATAAAACAAAACAGGGACAGAAAGCTGGATGTTTTTCGGACCAGGCTGTATAAACAGTCCCATACGGTCCTGCTACAGGCTTAAGCAGATTTTCGGCAAAACACGAAAAACTTTCCTGACTCGATTAGTGAACTTCGGCCACCGATTTCAATTCAATCCGAGCTACGAGTAAAGAGTTACGGCCACGACAAAACAGTGGCAGAAAATCGACATTCACATAAAATGACAAATTACCAAACTTGCGACCACTTTTTCACCTAGCTAGAGGCTGAACCAGTTTTCTGCTAAAACACGGAAAACGTGCCCGACCCCGAGCTTGAACCGTGGGCACCAGTTTCGGCTTTAACGGAGTTACCAAGAGAAAGTTATGGTTGACGCAAAACAGTGGCAGAAGGATGTTTTTCACATAAATTGACGATTTAAAAGAAATGGTTGAACGATTCGGTTTAAACGATAGGATACTAAGGCTGGACTACTACCATCACCACCCACTGCCATCTCCGGCAGTGGTGGTCGACGGCGGCATGGGGGCGGCAGCCACAACCGGTGGTGGTGGTGGTTCGATAAAGCAAACCGGCGAGACCAACGGGAATGATCCCACCATTCAAATTCGGCCACACCCAAACACGCTCGACCTTACAGCCACAAACCCGCCGTTACAACCACCGACCTGGTGGTGCACGGCGGCGGCACCATGCCGGCAGCCACTAGCGGCAGTGGTGGTGGTTCCGCGGTTGTGACAACGACGCAAGAAAGAAACGAGAAGGGAAGGATGTCTTACCTCTTGAGAAAACGCAGCAGCAAACCAAATGACTCGATGGCTCCTTCTCTCCTTCCCGGTGCTCTCTCTCTCTCTCTTACTCCGGCAGCAGGTGATCGACGGCGGTGGCGGCGGTTCCCGGCGGCAGCAGCGGCGGCAAGGGTTTCTCGGCCGATAACACAAAGGAGGAAGAAGGTAGGGTTTGTTCTTTGCTTTTCTTTCTTGTTTGTCCAATACGTCACCAACACAACAAAACCAATGGGTTTTCTCTTTTTTTTTTCTTTTCTTTTCTTAGCCAATCACGAGACCAAACAAAACAATATGGGGGCTCGGTTCCACTGCATGGGCCGACCCCATGCTCAACTTTGGCCTTCCTGCCACTCTAGGCCCCTCAACTAAACTCTTCTCGCAAACAACAATTTTTTTTTGACAATTTAACGATTTGACCCAACTCGACTAACCCCGTTAACGGAAACCACAATAATTCAAACTTAAAAGGAAAGAATTAATAAAAGAAATTACATACCGGAGTACGGGCTTTACAGCTCTGGTCATGTAGTCTTTTGGCTGCATCATTGTCGTGTTGCACATTGCCTCTGCTTGTACTTGTTTTAGGGCATTCTGTAGATCTGCAGGAGTAATGCCCTCTATTCTGTTGGATTGCGTATTCATTTGTTCAAGGAAGTTTTTGACAGAGTCCTTGAACGCAGAAGTTGCATTTGTTCCGATTTCTTGAGCGGCAGAGGTGGCTGTAGCTTTGGCAGTAGTTTCGGCAGAAGACTTCATCGCTGCGATGGCAGATTTTACCTCTGTGGACAGATTGTCCATTTTGGTGTTTAGTTTCAGGATAGCCGTCGATGTTGTCTCTGCAAAAGATTTGAAAGAGCTTTGCAACTCTTTCATTGTTTGGTTCACAGAGGTGACAAGGGTTTGGAACTCATCCCTTGATACTTGTGTTCCTTGTGTAACCTCTGGAGGAACACATTCGTCTCCAGAGTGAGTCCCTGTTCCTGGGACACCTTCGTTCACCCTTGTTTGTACGTTGGGGGTGGAAGGATTCCCATCTGATCCTTGAGCAGAAGCATCTATTGCTTCAGACTCTACAGAAGTTCTGTGAATGACATTGTCTAGATCCACTTCAGAGGTGGGTACTAGATTATCCTTCTGTTGACTCGGAGACTTGTCTAGAGTCTCTTCGTCGTTGTGCTCACTACTTCTCTCTGAAAGAAGTGTTGGCCCTAGTTGTGTGTGTGTGGCAAAGGAAACGAATTCCTCTGTAGGGTGTTCTGTTGTGATCTGGGGCGATGGATCACGAACTGTAGGTGAGTCTCTCTAAGGAGACTCCATTGGAATGGATTCCCCGGTTTTTGTGGGCGCAGAAGTCGAAAGAGTGACTTCTGGCTGGATGGGTTGGGTTTGGATCGAGCTGTGTTGCTCTTTTTCAATAACTCCTTCTGCAGCTAGACCTGCAGAGTTAGATATGTGGGATGCACTGGGAGTTGGTTCTGGTTGTGTGCCTCTATTAATCCAGGCATCTTTTCTTGTTTCTTCCTCTGTTAAGCACCCGAGCACTACATCACTGTCTATTATTTCAGCCTCTGTAGTTATCCTACGGCTTAGTGCTTCTTCCCTTGCTTCTGTTGAAGTTCCTTGCTCTATGCGTAAGAAGTCGTACATTTGATGAGAGACGTATAATCTCATGACATGTGGATGATAGAGACCTTTTCGTATCCAGACAGCTTCTTCTTCATCTGAATCTACCTTTGAGACCTCTATCCTTGTCTCAGAAGCCTCTGTTACTTCACCTCTATTCCACTCAGTTTCTGTTAGTTCTTTTTCTTCTGAAGCTGGGTTTGGACTTCTTCTGTGGACGTCCAATCCCTGAATGAAAGGGTTCTGTAGAATAACAGGTGTGTTAGCTGGTTGATCTTTGGGTGTTGTGTCATCTTCTTGCAGATGTGTGTCAATGCCAGAGATGGAGAAATATTGTTCTTCTGGGGAGTGGTGGTCGAGAGGTTGTGCCGTCCACCCTGCTGTATTTAGGGAGTTGGCAATGTCAGGGTTCTGTAGGAAGTCGTTCAGATCTCCTTGGTGAGAAAATCTATTTGGAGATTGATAGGGTGATTGATATTCCTCTGTTGCCATTCCTTCTTCTGTATCTTCTTCTGCAGTTCTTTCTTCTGCGGTTTCTTCTACTGCGGGTTCCTCTTCTGCAATGGTAACCAATTTATCAAGTGATTTACCATGCTTCTTTTTGGTTTTCCTCCTCTTGGGTTTTGGTGCCCCTTCCTCTGTGGTTTTCGATTTTCTTTTCTTCTTCTGTTTTGGAGAAGAGGGAGGAGCAGAGGAGCCAATTTCTGTGGCATGAGGAGGTGAGGGTTGATCTTCTGCAGCGCTTGTGGAGGTTCCTTCTGCAGTTTTTCTCTTCTTTGCTTTTGGAGTAGATGCAGAGGTTTTTGAAGAAGATTTCTTTCCCAGAAGTTCTGCACGTTTGGCTATGAAGCTAAGTTGAATAGCCATGTGTTTTGCTTATTTGTGATCCTTTTCTTCTTGAGTGGAAAGAGGTTCTGCAGTCATTGTTCCTAGGGGGACACCTAAACGCGGGGGTGTCTTAGAACTCGGTCTTGGAGTTCTATGATCGCGTATATACTCTTTCTTAAGGGTTTTATTCGAGGCATACTTTAGAAGTTTCTTTGACAGAGGTCTGCAGTGTGAGTAACCATCTATATGATCAGTGGGGACATTTTTGCTCATTGGGAACTGTTTGGGAATTGGCCCTTCCATCGGCCATTTCTGTATCAGCAACAGAGGTTCGAACAATACTCCCAATATTCTTTGGAATTGCAGAGGTGGTAGAAAGTTGGGATCGTTCTCTTTGACCCGTTTGGTGTTGTTCTTTCTGTCGATGGTGTTGATGATCTCTTGCATCATTATCGTCGCGTAATCGAGTGGAAGATCATAGTACACCCCATACATGATCGTTAAGATCTGATGCGAGGTCTGGTCAATGCTGCCTATCTTCCCTGTCAGGCATCTGTTAAGAATAGAGAACAAGGTGTTCCACAGAGGTGGTAATCTGCCTCTGCGGAAGTCATTTCTCTTCCGTAGTTGTGTGTTGTACCCAAGCATTTCTACGAAGCGACAGAGCTCGTCGTCTGTTGGTTGCTCTGCATATTTCTTCAAACCAAGAAGACCCCTCGTGGGTAGGTTGAACTCAAGTGAGAACATTGTTCTGTTGAACTTGATTTCAAGATGTTCAGATTTGTCAGGTCTTGAAATGTACCCTTTGATAATAGAGTCGTCTTTATCAAATCGGCAGCTCTGCTAAAACTGGTTCAGATATCTGACTGGTATTTTCATTGGGGTTCTTGAGAGTAGAGGGAAGAGGATGTGATTTTCCATTATGTTCAGAAGAATGGCGTGGGCTTCGCCGAAAGCAGTGGGTGAGGGGACCAAATAGCAGTTGTTGGATTTGATTGGTAGTACCTTTTCGAAGTGATCCTTAGCTATGAAGTTTTGCAGATGTGTTGTCGGAGCAAAGTCTGTTGAGTCGCCGGAGTCTTCTAGTTCAATGTTCTGTGCAGGGTTGGGGTTTTCTGAATGTTCAGAATGAGCCGGTGAATGTTCTGGTGAGGTCGCCGGAGAGTGTGCTGGGGAGATAGCTTGAGAAGATGAAGCCATTTGATACTGAGAATAAGAAACTTGCAGGTTTTTGCAGGGTTTCGCCGGAGAAGAATGAGAGTTTGTAAAAGGTTTATGAGAGGGTAAGCATGGTTTTTATAGGAGGGTAAAACGGTAGAATTCGAAAGAGTAAAATATATGGTAATGGATTAAAATTTGGAATCCGAACTCAAGTTAGAACGGCGGGTTCAACTTTCCACAGAAAACGTTCCATGTACGCCCAATGAAAATGGGACACGTAGGCCATGTCAGAGGATGACAGGACGTCGTGCGCGGCCCATTAATGCTAGGCGCGTGGGGTTATTCTTAGCCACATGTAGTTCACTCTCAGTAAAAGTAACTGTTATTACTACAGAAATGCCCAAGTAACAGATTGACAGAACTTCTGTAGTTTACAGAGGTTCTGTGAATTTGAAAATCTTTGATGTGTATCCCTTTCTCATATATCTCATTGTTATCATGACTTCTGTGGGGTTTCCTTTTAACCAAAAACGTTTTGTAAAGGTATCGAAGAGGATCAAATAGGGTTTTTAGTTAAGAGTTTTTACTCGCAGAGGTTTTGTGGCTCTGTTGGAACTTGCAGAAGCTCTGGGAGGGCCAGCAGAAGCTCTGTGAAAAAAAAAACCTCATAACGAAAATTCTATTAACTTTTCTGATCATCCAATTTTTGATCTGGTTTAAGAGATGTTTTTCGGACATATTTGAAAGTTTGTGTCCGAGAAAACTGTTATGAAAAACAGTTTGTTCGAGAAGGTCATGGTGTGTGTTTTCGGTTTCTGAGATAACATTCCAAAAGATCGATAGAGGGTTAATTTGCGATCACAGGGCATATTTTTTGCAGAACCTCTGTTGAGCTCAGCAGAAGCTCTATGACCTTAAATTTCTCCTAATTCGAATTTTGTGAAACTTTTTGAGCTTTTGATTTTTGAAATGTTATTCACAGTATATTTAGGACATATTTGACAATTCTTGTCCTAGAAAACTGTTTTCCAAAAACCTGTTGTGCGAGAGACATACCTTTTGGTTCTTCTGTTCTCGGCAGTTTGTCTGACTTCTGTCGATGGAGAATTATCGACATTCTTCTTTGGCTTCCCTTTGAAAGATTTACCTATGTAGATCATTTCAGGGTCCCTTTTTCTCCCCCTTGATCTAATCACCTCTTTAGATCAAGTGATTTCCTTTTGCTCCCCCTTGATCTAATCACCTCTTTAGATCAAGTGATTTCCATTTGCTCCCCCTTGATCTAATCTTGGATCAAAGAATGATAAGATTTGTTTTGAGCATAGGTCATGTTTACCAGAGGTTCTGTAAGGGTCATCAGAAGTTCTGAATTGACCCACATAAGCTCTGAGTTCTCATGAATTATTTACATACAGAAATAAATCAATCAAAGCAATAACTTAAGTAATACTAGACATTTATTTATTTACAGAAGATAAAGCTATACTTACAGAGGATTGTCACACCATGTTTATCATTCCTAACTTACCCACCAAGAAATTGAATCTTTTCTCGTCTAGTGCTTTGGTGAATAAGTCAGCGAGTTGATATTCTGTTGGCACGAAATGCATTTCAGAGGTGGGTACTAGATTATCCTTCTGTTGACTCGGAGACTTGTCTAGAGTCTCTTCGTCGTTGTGCTCACTACTTCTCTCTGAAAGAAGTGTTGGCCCTAGTTGTGTGTGTGTGTGGCAAAGGAAACGAATTCCTCTGTAGGGTGTTCTGTTGTGATCTGGGGCGATGGATCATGAACTGTAGGTGAGTCTCTCTAAGGAGACTCCATTGGAATGGATTCCCCGGTTTTTGTGGGCGCAGAAGTCGGAAGAGTGACTTCTGGCTGGATGGGTTGGGTTTGGATCGAGCTGTGTTGCTCTTTTTCAATAACTCCTTCTGCAGCTAGACCTGCAGAGTTAGATATGTGGGATGCACTGGGAGTTGGTTCTGGTTGTGTGCCTCTATTAATCCAGGCATCTTTTCTTGTTTCTTCCTCTGTTAAGCACCCGAGCACTACATCACTGTCTATTATTTCAGCCTCTGAAGTTATCCTACGGCTTAGTGCTTCTTCCCTTGCTTCTGTTGAAGTTCCTTGCTCTGTGCGTAAGAAGTCGTACATTTGATGAGAGCCGTATAATCTCATGACATGTGGATGATAGAGCCTTTTCGTATCCAGACAGCTTCTTCTTCATCTGAATCTACCTTTGAGACCTCTATCCTTGTCTCAGAAGCCTCTGTTACTTCACCTCTATTCCACTCAGTTTCTGTTAGTTCTTTTTCTTTTGAAGCTGGGTTTGGACTTCTTCTGTGGACGTCCAATCACTGAATGAAAGGGTTCTGTAGAATAACAGGTGTGTTAGCTGGTTGATCTTTGGGTGTTGTGTCATCTTCTTGCAGATGTGTGTCAATGCCAGAGATGGAGAAATATTGTTCTTCTGGGGAGTGGTGGTCGAGAGGTTGTGCCGTCCACCCTGCTGTATTTAGGGAGTTGGCAATGTCAGGGTTCTGTAGGAAGTCGTTCAGATCTCCTTGGTGAGAAAATCTATTTGGAGATTGATAGGGTGATTGATATTCCTCTGTTGCCATTCCTTCTTCTGTATCTTCTTCTGCAGTTCTTTCTTCTGCGGTTTCTTCTACTGCGGGTTCCTCTTCTGCAATGGTAACCAATTTATCAAGTGATTTACCATGCTTCTTTTTGGTTTTCCTCCTCTTGGGTTTTGGTGCCCCTTCCTCTGTGGTTTTCGATTTTCTTTTCTTCTTCTGTTTTGGAGAAGAGGGAGGAGCAGAGGAGCCAATTTCTGTGGCATGAGGAGGTGAGGGTTGATCTTCTGCAGCGCTTGTGGAGGTTCCTTCTGCAGTTTTTCTCTTCTTTGCTTTTGGAGTAGATGCAGAGGTTTTTGAAGAAGATTTCTTTCCCAGAAGTTCTGCACGTTTGGCTATGAAGCTAAGTTGAATAGCCATGTGTTTTGCTTATTTGTGATCCTTTTCTTCTTGAGTGGAAAGAGGTTCTGCAGTCATTGTTCCTAGGGGGACACCTAAACGCGGGGGTGTCTTAGAACTCGGTTTAGGAGTTCTATGATCGCGTATATACTCTTTCTTAAGGGTTTTATTCGAGGCATACTTTAGAAGTTTCTTTGACAGAGGTCTGCAGTGTGAGTAACCATCTATATGATCAGTGGGGACATTTTTGCTCATTGGGAACTGTTTGGGAATTGGCCCTTCCATCGGCCATTTCTGTATCAGCAACAGAGGTTCGAACAATACTCCCAATATTCTTAGGAATTGCAGAGGTGGTAGAAAGTTGGGATCGTTCTCTTTGACCCGTTTGGTGTTGTTCTTTCTGTCGATGGTGTTGATGATCTCTTGCATCATTATCGTCGCGTAATCGAGTGGAAGATCATAGTACACCCCATACATGATCGTTAAGATCTGATGCGAGGTCTGGTCAATGCTGCCTATCTTCCCTGTCAGGCACCTGTTAAGAATAGAGAACAAGGTGTTCCACAGAGGTGGTAATCTGCCTCTGCGGAAGTCATTTCTCTTCCGTAGTTGTGTATTGTACCCAAGCATTTCTACGAAGCGACAGAGCTCTTCGTCTGTTGGTTGCTCTGCATATTTCTTCAAACCAAGAAGACCCCTCGTGGGTAGGTTGAACTCAAGTGAGAACATTGTTCTGTTGAACTTGATTTCAAGATGTTCAGATTTGTCAGGTCTTGAAATGTACCCTTTGATAATAGAGTCGTCTTTATCAAATCGGCAGCTCTGCTAAAACTGGTTCAGATATCTGACTGGTATTTTCATTAGGGTTCTTGAGAGTAGAGGGAAGAGGATGTGATTTTCCATTATGTTCAGAAGAATGGCGTGGGCTTCGCCGAAAGCAGTGGGTGAGGGGACCAAATAGCAGTTGTTGGATTTGATTGGTAGTACCTTTTCGAAGTGATCCTTAGCTATGAAGTTTTGCAGATGTGTTGTCGGAGCAAAGTCTGTTGAGTCGCCGGAATCTTCTAGTTCAATGTTCTGTGCAGGGTTGGGGTTTTCTGAATGTTCAGAATGAGCCGGTGAATGTTCTGGTGAGGTCGCCGGAGAGTGTGCAGGGGAGATAGCTTGAGAAGATGAAGCCATTTGATACTGAGAATAAGAAACTAGCAGGTTTTTGCAGGGTTTCGCCGGAGAAGAATGAGAGTTTGTAAAAGGTTTATGAGAGGGTAAGCATGGTTTTCATAGGAGGGTAAAACGGTAGAATTCGAAAGAGTAAAATATATGGTAATGGATTAAAATTTGGAATCCGAACTCAAGTTAGAACGGCGGGTTCAACTTTCCACAGAAAACGTTCCATGTACGCCCAATGAAAACTTTGTAAGGAATGTTATGTAGGCTTTGGAAGTGGCAGAGTATCCAATGAATTTGCCTTCATCAGCTTTTACTTCAAACTTTCCTCTTGAATCTCTGTCGTTTAAAACAAAGCATTTGCATCCGAATACATGGAAAAACTTGATGTTTGGCCGCCTTTTGTGAAGCAATTCGTAAGGCGTCTTGAGATGTCTTTTCACAATGGTTGAACGATTTTGTGTATAACATGCAGTAGAAATTGCTTCTGCCCAAAAGTTCATTGATAATCCGCATGCTGATAGCATAGTTCTTGCGGCCTCCACAAGTGTTCGATTCTTTCTCTCGACTACACCATTTTGTTGTGGAGTGCGAGCGGCAGATAAGTTCTGTGATATTCCTTCTTTAGAAAGATAGGCTTCAATGACACAGTTTTTAAACTCTGTGCCATTGTCACTTCTTAACTTCTGTATTCTGCAGTCATAAAGAACTTGGATTCTTTTCATTAGATTTATCAATATAATTGGAACATCTGATTTCTTTCTAATAAATTCAACCCATGTGAAACGAGAATACTCATCAATTAGGACAAGTATGTGTTTCTTGCCACATAGTCTTTGTATAGCAATGGGACCGCAGAGGTCGACATGTAGCATGTACAGAGGCCTAGTGCAAGACACGTCTGTTTTGCCTTTGTGGGAAGCCCTTCTGTGTTTTCCCATTTCACAGGCCGAACACAAGTGATCCTTATTGAATTTAACATTTGGCAAACCTTTAACTAGATTGAGTTTTACTAGTTTATCCAAGGTGTGAAAGTTTAAGTGACAGAACCAGTTGTGCCATAACCAAACTTCTTCACTTTTGCAGGCTACTAGGCAAACTTTGTCCTTGGATTTTGAAGTAAAATTCATTAGGTATAGATCACCTCTTCTTTCAGCTCACAGAAGTTCCATTCCTGTGTTTTCACTTTGTAGAGAGCATAAAGTTCTTTTGAATAACACATCGAATCCTGTATCACAGAGTTGACTTACACTTAGTAGGTTGTGTTTGAGGCCATTCACATATGCAACTTTGTATACAGAGACATGTTGCTTCTATAAGACAATCACAGAGACTTAGGTACCCATATCCACATGGGTCCAATATTGTTAGAATTTTTCAAGTTTGCCTTAGCATTCTTGAAATACATTTTATCTTTTGTAGGAAAATCAGATTGTTTCTTTCTAGGTTCTGACTTTGGAATTTCAGTGGTGAGAAAGCAATCTGGACTTGAGAAGTGTTTATTCAATTTAAACATAAGATCAAAACAATGACAGTATTGAATATGAGATGTGATTTGTTTGAACTTTTCATTGAATTCATTAAACTGAGCCACAGAGGCATTACATTCTTTCTTAACATTAGATTTCCTATTACAAGAAGATTTATGAATACTAGAATGTTGTTTGCAAAAGTCTTGTCTAGTTCCTGCCTTCTGTGACTTTCTTCTGTGGTGAACATCTTTCTTCACTGTCACAGAGGAAAAAGATTTGTTAGCTTTAGGCCATTTTACCTTTTGTTGCCAAGTGGGATTCTCTTTAATTTTCCTTAAAGGTTTTGAAAATTTGAAGCTTTTAGGATTTTCAGAGGCCTTTTTCAGATTTTCAAGCTCTGTAGAGGTTTTGACTTGTATACACATTTTGAGAAAATCTGGACAGATAGGTATCTCTGTGATTTTCTCTTTTGGAGAAATTGTTCTGTTAAGAACTTCAGAGGAGAATTTAACATCCTCTGTGTCACAGTGAATTATCCCTGATTTAAAATCAGTCTCTGAGTCGTCAGAGGCTGAATCGTCCTCATATACAGAGTTTGAGTCATTTCTTTCGACAGAGGCTGGATTTTCTGAGCATGTATCGTACGAGCTTTCTTCCTCTGTAGAAAAACTTTCATAAATGGCAGAGGTTTCTGATGAGATCTCTTCAGCGAGTTTTTGATCTATAGAAGATGTATAGAAATTTTCTAAAATATTTGATTTCAAAACTTTCAAAATTTCCTTTTCAATTGATCGTTGAAGTGTTTCTTCTGAAAAGATGGGTTTAAACTCAGGAGCTTTTGCAGATAATTTTTTTTCGTCATTTATCATACAGACAAAAGCGACCTGTGCTTGAGTCTCTGGTTTACCAAACTTAAAGATACCAATCTGATCTTGTGTTTTCAGATATTTCTTTGGTTTGATTCCTCTATTGACAGAGGTTGAAGATGATGAATCTGTGTTTTCAAACCACACATTGATCATCTTTGTATGTTTCCTTAAGTGAGGTTTTGCAGAGAGTTTAACCCTTTTACTTACAGAGAGTAAGTTTGGAAAGTTTGGTTTGTTAGTTTTTCCCAAAACAAATAGAGAAGACAGAGGTTTTAGTCGTTTATTTTCAACTCCTAAGGTAATATCACTGTACCCTATACCTCGTCTTGCTATTTGAGAGTTTACCTTTTCATATACCTTCTGTGCATCTTTATAGTTTTTAATTAAAACTTCTCTTCTTAAAAGATCTTGCCAAAGTACCTCTCTTTCTTTTTGAAAGTATTCTTTTAGAGCTCTTATGTCTGTAGTTTCACTTCTTGAAACTGAAAGTTCTTTTGTTTTGATTTTTAAAGCATAGGTTAAATCAGAAATTTGTCTTTTTAAAGGATCTATATTTTTGCTCCAATATTTTTCGACTTTTTCTTTTTCTTCAAAGATTTTGGCTTTTTCTTGAGTGAGAAGCCTTACTTCTCTCTCATTAAAGGTCAGCTTTTTCTGAATGCTTTCATTTATTTCTTTCAGTTCAATGTTAAGTTTAAATAAATCATCATCTACAGAATTAGTACTTGAGGTAGAGTTTGAAATGGATACCTCATTGTCAGTGCCGGAGTCAACTTCTGCCATGCCACAGAACAGGGCATTGGTGGGGAATTCATCGTCAGAGGTAGAATCTGACTCGAAGTCTTCCTTGTTTGCCTCAGAATGCCCTTTGTTCGCCATTAGGGATTTTTGCGCATAATACTCAGCCTTCTTTTTGTAAAAAGATGAGTCCTTCTATGGGCGATTTTGTCTACTTCTGCATTCTTGTGCGAAATGACCTGGCTTGCCGCAGTTGAAACAACCTTTGGAGGTGTTTCCAGATCGATCTTCGGACTTCTGTTCTGCATTCGTTTGCGTAATGACCAGGCTTACCACATTTGTAGCATTCTTGTGTGTGGCCTACCTTGTCATCTGATCTCTGTCGGTCATTTCCTCTGTAGCTTCTTTCGCTCGACCTCTGTTGGTCATCATTTCTGTAGTCTGACCTCTGTCGGTCACTTGATTCTTCTCTTCTTCCTTCATCTCTTCTACCATCATCTCTTCTACCAGAATTCCTTTGGTTATTTCTAAACTTTCTTGTCAATAGAGGCATTGATTTAGCTAATGACGCAAGAGTTATTTCTTCCTCTTTCAGCTCGTCTTCTTCGCTATCAATCATTACCATCTTCTTTTTCTCCTTCTTTTTCTCCTCTGTAGATCTCTCATTTCTTGGTCTGTCCGTAGCCTCTGTAGATTTACTAACCAATGCGTATGGTACAATGGTTAGTGTTCCATAGAGATCAGAGAGTGTCCAGGAGTATAGATCTTGATTTGTTTGTAAAGACATAGACAACTGAAGCCACTCATCGTTCAGGCTCTTTAGAAACATGACGTTATTTTCTTCCGTGTTTCTGTGAATACCAGACTTTCTGCATTTGTTTATGAGAGAGTTGAACCGATCATATGTTGTTCGCAGAGATTCTGTTGCAGAGGCTTTGAAGGCATGATACTCGTTTATGTATTGTGCCCTTCGGTTCTTCTGTGTTTTAGCACCCCCTTCCAACTGTCTTTCTAATTCTTTCCAGAGATCGTGCGCTGTTTCGCATTCATCTAAGGATTGAAAAATTTCGTTGGGGATAGCCATGATCAGTATTCTTTTTGTTTTCTGGGCAACTTCATCTTCTTCCTTATCTTCATTTGACCATTCTTCTTTTGGCTTAGGTTTTTGATGTTCAGGGATTTCAGGTGATTCAACAGTAGCTGGTACACGTGGCATAGTTATCATAGGAACCAGAGGAAGATTGTATAGATATTGTTTGAGAGTTTTTTCAGTACCCTCAAAAAAATGAACCATTCTTATTTTCCATTGAGGATACTCATCTCTAAGAAGAGTAGGAGGTTTGGTTAATGAGCCAGCAGTGAAAAAGTTATTTGTATTTGTCATTTTGAGGAAAGGATAATCTGATGGAGGATTTATGAGTATGAAGATTTGGAAGGTTTTCTGGGTACACCTAATATACAGAAATATGGTGATGAAGAGAAAGAAAGTAATCTATCAAATAAAAGTTGTAAAACGAGGATCACTTGATATTGAATAAACAATGAACAGGAAATAATATTTCAAAGTTTACTGAATATATATTAAGAACAGATTTAAGAACAATGAGTAAGAAAAGCTTCAAAATAGATATGACTCTTAAGGTGAATAAGCTTTTTGTGTTCTTATGATGGTCGATTTATATGTGTGATTGATAAGGAAGAACTCAACATGAGTCTTCCTTATATACTACTCTAAAGGGGACCATAAAGCATATGCTACTATTCAGACGGTACTGATGAATAGTTGAACGGATGTCGTGAACAGTTGCAAGAACGGCATGAACAGTAAGACGTGTTGTATTGCATTTAATGCAGCATACGTCTATTATGTACTAAGCCCTATTGAGTCCATTCAGAGTTTGACACGTCGACGTTGGACAGGGCATGCTACCATGCAAGTTGATGAACGGGTCCTGTAACAGTAGCAAGATATTATAAATATCTTCAAGTCTTTCAGTGAGGACCACAGAGGCTCTGTAAAGAGTTACAGAGGTTCTGCGGTCTGGTCCTCTGTGGAGCAGTCTTTCCTATATTCTGAGATATTGGTCTTCTTTGCGCGTATGACAGAGCTTCTGTAGCGCGCCTCTTTAGCTTCTGTAGATTCTTGATCTTGAGCCCTCGGTAAGTCCGGCAGAGCCTCTGTAAGAGGCTTTTCTTCACTTAGCCTATTTTTCACTACTTCTAAATATTTCTATGATTAGGAAGATTGAAGCTAACAGTTCAGAATTCACAAGTTATTGAAAAAATGGTTGATGAATTTGCAGATGTTGAAAGGTTAGTGGAGGTTCATGAAATAAGTTCAGATACTGGAAATGCTATGGAAACTAAGAATGTGGGAAATGAAAACTCTTCTGGTAATGCTACTGATAAAACAGAGGAATTGGTGTTAAATACTGAGTTGGAGGTGAATTCAGATGAAACAGAAGTGATAGTAGCAGATGAAAACATTGTGAAAGATGATGTAATCATGACAGATCAGAATATTGAGGCTGAAAAGGAAAAGAGCATTTTTGGATCAGATGAGGTTATAATGACAAATCAGAATGTTATTGCAGAAGAAGTGATGTCAGACTCTTCTGAAGATAGTATTGAAGTAAACTTGAAAGATTCTCTTGTAGAAAGCTTGATTGAAAGTTCTGAAGTGAATACTTGTAAAGAAATTGTTCCTTATACCAGAGTTGAGCTTCTTAAAGGTTGAATGAGGTCTTAATAAGGAGAATGCACAATGAAATGATTAGAGCTCTTAATGTTCAGAAAGTTCAAAATATTATCAGAACAATGAGACCAATGGATTTGTTGGGAGAAGAAGATCATTCTGTTGATTACTCACAAAAGTTTCAGAATCAATTTCAACTTCATTTTAGTGAGGAATTGGGAGAAAATAAAAGGTAGTTTGACAGACTTGATGATTATTTCATTCCTGAGGAGTATGTGTTCAGAAAGCCTATTGTGATTCCTAGAATTGAACTGCCAGTTCTGAAAGAACCCTTGTGTGATTTCATTCTTAATATGAGTGACACTCCACTTGTCAAGCATTTTTTTAAAGTTGTATTTCCAGAAGAAACATATAAGTATCTTTACTGCACAGGAGATAATTATGTGATTATTGAGAAATTTATTGATGGGTTTTTGGATGAAAGAGTTCAGATGATTTATGTGGAAGCTGCTAATAGACTCAGAAAACCTGATGAAAGACTACATGTTCAGAAAGCAATTGTGAAAGTACTGGAGTTTCAGACTGATGAATTTGATGGGCTGAAATATGTGAGTTTAACAGTGCAAAAGGAAGGAAATCTGAAGGTTAGTATGACCAGCTTTGACTTCCACAGATTGTTTCTGAATGATCAAGTGTTTCTAGTGAAATTCTTTGCTTGTACTGAAGAATCGTGGATAGAACTTGAATGCAGAAGGATTTTGGGAATATATGTGAGAAATATGTACCTCTAGGATTTTCAGTTTACAATTGAAGAAGGGAAAGAGAAATGTAACTTGAGTTGTCCAACCAAAAAGCCTATTCATGAAATTGGAGGTCGTGGATTTGTTGCTGAAGGAGTTGAAAATGAAGGTTTTGTGTATATAGTTTGTGGAATAAGAAAGTTTTTCAGATTAAATGATTTAGTGAAGTACAGTGATGCTACTTTACAATACTTGTTGAAAGATATGGCAGTACATGCTGAGGGTGAGAAAGCAGTTCTGAAAGAAAGATGTAAAAGGCATATCAAAGAGAGATTGGATCTCAGAACAAGAGTCAAAGATTGTAGTGAGTGGATGCTCTCAGAAGAAAACCCAAAGAAGTTGCTACACAAAGACTTTGTATTTCCTGCTGAATATGAAGTAAATGGAGTTTATTCAGAGGAGGTTGAAGAAGATATTTGAAATGAAAGATACAAATCAACCAGAAAAGTCTGAGGCTAATGAAGGAGAAATACCTATTGATGTTAATGGTTATTTTCAGGAGTATGATCTACCAAACTTCTTTCAACCAAGAGAAGTCAATTTTTTGAGTGTGTATCATGACAGGCAAGAAGTCTCTCAAGTGTTTCGTGGTGAATTGTCAAGATGCATCGCAAAACCAAAAGAAGCAGTATACTCAGATTTCTTAATCACTGGAATAAGAGATCTGATGGTCAAGAAGTTCAGGAAGAATGAGTATTATGCTTTTGAGGTTCTGAGAGAATATGGAAAACTCTACTATTTCACTGAGGCTGATTTTGACAAGATCTCAGTAACAGATTTCTACAGGCTATACAGTCTTTTGTCAAATAAAGACTGTAGCAAGCATAAAAAGGAGAGAGAAACATTGGCTGCAGTAAGAAGTGCTATGTTTTATATTCTGAGATGGTATGATATACAGATTTTCAAATTGCTCTGTATTTACAAAGACCATGTGTATATCTCTCAAAGCCAAACAATGATCATGAACAATTGAATCTTCTGAAGAGTGGAAATATTGTAAGATATCCAGAGTTGGGAGTTTTCTTGAGGAACAACAGAAAAGAAAAGATTTTCTTCAGACCAAATGAAGTGGCTAAATATTGTTCTGGAACCTTAAGGTTTATCAAACATAGTCTGGAGAAAAGGATATCAAGAGGAAAACAAGTTGAAGAGATGCAAGAAATCATAGAAAAGATTGACAGAAGGCTTACTCTGAGAATTGTACTTCTTCTGAAGATTGTTCCTTCTTTAAAAGAATATGATGATGCAAAGTACCAATTTATTTGACAAAAAGGGGGAGATTGTTAGATCTGAAGTTTTGTCAATAAACACAAGTGTTGGATCTGGATAGAAGACTCAGAGTTCTGAGTAAGAAGACTCATAAGCTCTGACTGGAGAATCTCAGAAAGATTACTAAGTGTGAAAGTCTGAACAGAAGGGTCAGAGTTCTGAGTAGGAGACTCAAAACTTCTGAAGACAAAGTTGAAAATGTCCAAGTGCTGAAGTATATGTTCTAAGAAGCCTTATCAGAAGAATGTTCAGAAGTTCTGAACAACATGTTCAGAACTTATGACATGATATTTTCCTTTATATTATGTTATCTTATTATGACACGTGTAATTGTTCTATTAGTCTTTCATATATGTACTGTAGCTTTAGTGTTTCCTTTACAGTATATATAGTAGTTAGCACTGTTTGGCTAACTAACTTTCCCGCATAACTTTGTATTCACTTTTGTAATCTTAGAGAGATTCTCTCTCTTGATCTGTAATTTGTTCCTGATTGAATACAAGTTTGTTTGATCCAATTCTCTATCATTTACTGTTTAATTGTTCATATTTGATTGTAATATTAAATCCTGGACTTACAATATCCATTTTGACCAACACCATAATTTAACTTGACCTGACTTCCCAAAAATGCTCCAAACCAAAATTTGAGAATCATAAACACTAGGAAGTCATAAATGGAGCATTTATAACTCATATGAAAGTTTAGAAACTAGAAGGATGAACTCACCCCTTAGGTTTTGATGAAAACCTAGAAAACCCCCCAAAATCTCTAGGATTGAAGATGGATACATGGTCTTGCTCCACGAGATGGAATCACTAGATTTGATGGAGAGGGAACACTTTAATATCCATCAAAAATCCCCAAAATGAGCTAGGCTTCATGAGGGATGGTGGGGAATCATTTTGGGAGAGAACGAAAAAGGTTTAAAAGTGAGAAATGAGGAAAAAGGCTGAAAATCGCATTTTAAGTCCCCGGTACCATATGCGATTGTGACATGCTATAGTGACGGTGTCACAATCGTTGTCACAATCGCTCAGATTGTACCGAGAGTTTTTGTCCTTCATCGATTGTGACATGCTATAGTGACAGTGTCACAATCGCTGTCACTATAGTCGAGAATGTAGCGAACTCTGTTTTGCCATAACTTCTTCGTTTTAGCTTTGATTTTGCTCCGAAAAAGAACCGTTTGACTAGTATTTGAATTCTTCATACAACATGATTATAAAATCTATGATTTCAGCCCAAAATCCTATTTCCTCTATTTCCCTTAAAAGGTCATTTTCTACATTAACTTGAAATTGTACTTATCCAAAAATTACGGGCATTACATAGAGTAATAATTAGAAAATGTGTATATGAAATATAATTATGATAATTATATAATGGGCTTAATATGGATAATTAATTATTAAGTTAATAATTAATTAGTCCAAAAGCCCGACATTTGAAGGTAATGGTTTACTTAAGGACCAATGATTAATTATTAAGTTGATAATTAATTAAAAGGCCATAAGCCCATAAGCTTGGTCAAGCTAATTAGGACCCAATCCATATATGGAAAGAGTGTATATAAACCTAACTATGATTAGGTTTATGGTTAAGCTAATCAAACAGAAGAAAAACACCCTCTTCCCCACCTCTCCTTTGGTTGTCGTCGATCACACGCAAACCACAAGATAAATATATTTTTGCTTGTGCAATTTTGGTTCTACGGGTTAGCAACCGATTCGGGAGAGGAGCATCTCACATGTGGATACCGCTAGAGGAGATATATGTTGGTCTCTCGTGCTTCAAATCCTCTCGCCGGCAAAAATCTTTTGAGGTAGTATTCTAAAATCTTTTATGGTTGCTTTTTCCTTATTTTCGTTTGTTACGGATCCAGGATTCCTAGAGTTTCTCGGTTATTTTGTTATATATACATGTGTGTGTTTGTGTGTGTGTGTGTGTGTGTGTGTGTGCAAGTTTGTATTTTGTTTTTCGTTACGTTTTTTTGATCCCGACGAAACCCTACAAAACCCATATATGTCAATCTTTTAGAAACAACGGGGGAGGTTCGTATCATTTTACTGTTTAGGTGACACCCAAATGTAATCTAGTTCTTATGAGGGTTAGATTAGAGGGTTGTTAACCTCAAGCCAGTTATTTACACATGTATTTGACCGGTGTATTGTATTTCTCTTTGGGTAAACTTATATTTTGATATCCAATACCAAGTTCTTAGTTTTTCTTTAGAATTTTGTCATCCCGGTTTTTGGGGTGTTGCATTGTTGGTCTTGATAATTCTTATGATGCAATTGTTACTACCCTAACCACAACAATATCTAATATATCAATGGATGATCTTTGTAACGCCCTCAAATTTTGGAATAAACAACTAAATAAAAACTTCGATAAAATAACCAAATAAGGATAAAATCCCTACTACAATCCATCCTTGGAAATACATCAAAATTTAAAACGTAATAACTTCACCATTCAATAACCTAAGCCATATGCCAAGACTACAAAAGGTCGGGTGTTACTCAACCCAAAACTAAGTTGCTATTCCCAATATGTGGAAGACTTCATCAAGCTAAATACTTCTTGAGCACTCAACTAGCTCTCCACTCTTCACAGTGTCACTAGAACTATTCCCCAACCGGAACCTGTTGCACATGCCGACAAATTAAAAGGTTAGGCTAACGCCTAGAGAGTCCAAGAGTTTTTATCATGATAAAATAATTCGTTAAGCGAGAAGAATGCCACTTAAATCATGATTTCCAAAAAAGATTTATATTAATGTGCAAACAACCCATTTTCCAACGCACACAAATCTCGTGGCGAAAGCTCCAATATAATGGACTCATATCCAAAACTCACTTAAAACGTGAATAACTATTAAATTTCCAAATAATATAAACGTGAATAAAACTTCATTATTCGAAGCATCCAAACAAGGATGAGGCATTTTACACCGCTCATAAATCATGGAAAACAATCCATATAAATATAACATGTAACCGAAAACATGGATTATACTCAACACCCCAAAACAACCAATATAAATAATAAATAACATAAAAGGTGTCAAAACTCAAATAGTCTTTGTCTTTTAAGATTAAATCCAAAATCCACCATTTGGTGACGAGGGAGACCCGATTCCATTGAATGTGACGGAACACGAAAGTAGGTCACATATCTTTGTTATAAAGTACCGCTAGGGACCGCACGGTCATCGGGTTCAACCACCCAAAATCTATAGTATGAGTCCTCCGTCATCCTAGCCATACTCGTTCACTATAAATAATAATAACTATGGCCTGGCGGTCATCAAGCTCCAACACTTGCAGTTGGTAGCTCAAGTCCTCCGCTGCGGCTTACGCGACCATCAAGTTCAACCACCCACGGTCTGTACCTTGAGCCCTCCGCTAAGGATTACACGGTCATCTATTTTAACCACTCACGGTTTATACCTCGATTCCTCCGCCGATCCTTAAACATTTCTTAGCTCCCAAAATAGAGATAAAGTTCCCATTTTAACCAACTGACCGACTCTTATGCCTATGGATCCAATGCATTACAGTCTAAAACATTACATGACTCCAAATAAATGAACTAGCGCATTTATAACATGTAATTTCCATCAAGATGAAATTTAAAAGCATCATACACACAAGGCTTCTTATCGAGCTAATAAAGCTAGGTAAATACCCCAAAGACTCATTTTAGTATAAATCAAGCCCAAAAAGACATAATAAATGTTTGGCTAAATATGTGAGCCAATATGGTTACATAAACCAAAATGCATCTTTTCCCAAAATCCTTGCTTCTCTTATCGCGATTTGTGGCCCAAAACCAAAAAGGTTCACAAGTTCTAAATATAAGGTCAAGAATGATCAAAACTCAATAACTCGTACGTTTATACTTCCAAAACGTCCCATAATACAATTTATGCATATTTTCAAAACACACACTAAAAGTGCATTTCACCAATTAACCTCCATTTATAAAACAAATCATCAAAACATTTTCATTTAGAATTTATTTATCAAAATACCCCAAAAATCCCAAATATGGGTGTTTTACAAGATTTATAAAGTCAAACATTTCAAATAATAAAAAACCCATCAATAACTCAACATTTGATAATTTCATGCAAAACACATAAACACTTTAAAATAGACATTTTTGGCATGTACAACGTTTTCACAAATCAACTTGAACTCACCTTGCAAGATTTAGGCTAAATCTAGATTTTACCCCAATCTTGAGCTTCCTTGGTGAAGGATTTAGATCCATAAACCTCCATCACTAGAAACCTTATCTAGGTTACAAACAAACAATTTGTTTTTAAAAAGAAACCCAAAAACTAGGTCAACAACGGTGGAAATGGTGATTTGGGGAAGATGACTTCAATCTTGGATAAACTTGATATCCTGATGTTTGAGAGCTCTTAAATGCTTGGAGATAATAAAAAAAACACTTTCAAGTGTTCTAATAGAGAGGAGGTAGGAGGTAGGTATTAGAACTAATGGAGAAGATGAAGATGGAGATGAAGATGAAAATGGAGAGAAGCTTTAATCGTAACACTTGTACTCTAAAAATCAAGGTTCATAAATGATTAACTAATGGAGAAATGGCGTATTATGTATGATTGCTTGAGAGATGAAGTAACAAGGTAGAAAGATAGAGAGGGAAAAGTAATGGGGAAGATAGAGAAAAGTAGGTCTTGAAAGAAAGAATGGAAGAGAGAGACGTGAGATTGGTTAAGAAAGTGAGAAAAGGAAAAGTGGATAGGTGAAGTAATAGGGAAGAAAAAGTCAACACAACAACCAACAAAAATCATATCATAGGGACATCTGGTTGATTTTCATTGGCTTGTCTTTTCTCAAATTATGCCTAAAAATACCAACCAAATCAAGATTATATCTAAAAGTCATTTCAAAAGCTAATATTTATTTAAAACCCGAAAATAAACATATTAAAAATCCGGGTGTTACAATCTCTATTCCCACTTGCTTGTCTTTTATAATAGGCTTGAAGCACAGATGTCCATGCTACAACAATAACAACAAACACTTGCATTTCCCGCCTCACAAGAATGAACTAATATCCCTTGGTCTCATAAAACTTCCAACTGTGCTCGCTTCACTAGACCACTAAATCGTCCATGTGGGACAAATCCTTCAAACCGTCCCCAGATCCTTATGAAATGTCTTTGGACCATGCCAATAATGTGGTAGAAGAAACCATATAGCCACACATTATTCTTTTAGGTATGACTAGGCCTTCAATCCAACTACTAAAGGTGCAAATACATATCCTGTTGCACTAATATTATAATCACCAATGTGATCCCAGAAATAAGTATTAACAAGTAATGATCAAGTAGAAAACTCCACTTCTATATTAATAATGTCACAAGTAACAAGTACACGGAGAGTTCTACAAGATGTACAATAGGATTGCTTAGACAAAATGACTAGTTGTAGGCTATTTATACCTAGAGACTAATATTACACAAATGACCCTTCAACTTGGATACAACATACAAATATTGCACTAACAGTCTCCCCCTTTGGATCCAAAGTTGAAAGAAAATAATTCAAAGACTAATCTTGTCACACCCCGCTAAAGCAGAAACACGAGATGTCACAGTTCAAGGTTTCAATGCGTAAGGTAGAAGACAACACACAATCATCATATAATAAAAGTTTACAAGAATACACCATGTTCCAAAATACAAATTGTCCAAAACAAAATTGACATGGTAAGGAAAAAAAGCGTTGGATGCCGCTACTTGTGGTGCCTTCTAAAGTTCAACCTTACTTTATATTTCCTGAAACGCATGTAAGGAGAGGGTCAACTATTGAATAGTTGGTGAGTTCACAGGTTTTCGGTATGCATAATAGTTTTAATGCAAGTTTGTAAATCCGCACGGTGGATTGAGGAGATCGGTTGTCAACATGTGCAAGGTATAATATCGTATGCAATTATATGTTAAGAAATGAGCCCACTACCCAAACCTAATTACTGAATGACCCAAACTGCACGTTCCATCGCCAACATGCTTATGGAATTACGGAATTACGGAAGATAGTAATTATGCACTCGCGAGGTGAGTGAGGTGTCAACCAAATAACGTTATCCATAATACTAACGACTCAAAACGTGAGCTAATGGGTAATGTAGAGTAAACGGGGACTTAATAGCAAACTCATAATCAACTAAGATAAGCATACATACCATAGCGCATAAGTATACGGAGCAACATTCAGTATTTTGAGTAAACAGTACAATCGATGCGTAATAAAACCGTGACATGCTTTTCACCCCAAAATGTATAAAATAGTAAAAAGGGGTTCTGAAACTCACAATGGTATGCGAAGATGTTTTCAAGAGGTTCGCAATGCAATCCGTAAACGATCCTACTTCGATCCTACGAACGTAAGGACACTAGTAAGATTCTATGCTTAAGCTTTAGTCCTTTATATCGCTTAGTTATCCAAATCACCATAAAATGCCTTTGTTGTGTTTAAGTTTATAAGTTATAAGGAATTAATCGAAGTTAGTAATCAACATATAGTACGTTACATATGACAAAATAAGGTTACCGCAATTTCGTCATGACGAATGACGAAAAGGGTCTAAAGTTAGGAGTTATATACATATAGTATATATAAAGTTAGAAGTTATATATAGTACATATATATATATATATACCGCAATTTCATTATAAAAATAATGAAAAGGGTTCAAATGAAAGGTTAGAATATATATAAAATGCGTATACATATAGTATATATATATATATATATATATATATATATATATATATATATATATATATATATATATATTCCACAATTTCATCATAAGAATGATGAAACGGGTTCAAGAGTTAGCTTTTAGCTATACTAAGAAATTGTCATTTGCTGTCCAGAATATGTAGTCACTTTCAGTTCGTTTTTGGATATCTTCCAGAGGTATTCAAGTTAAGATATTTTATGTCTATATACCTTTATGTGTTAGGAAACTTTTGACATAAGATTCATAATTTTTAGAGGTGTTTAAGTATCCGAAATAATTCTTGACGTAAAATACTACAGAAACCTTTGCTGTTTGCGCACTGTGTTTGTGAAAAATGTTTGAAGGTCGAAACCTTAATATTTTTAAATGATTCCAGTTGGGTTTGAACCCTAACTCATAAAAGTAAATTCCAGAAAAAGAATCACCTCAGTTGGAGTATTTTTGAGTGAGACATGGCCATTTAAAGGGAGGGGTAAAATCTGGCAGATTGCTATTAAACTATAGCTTCTAGGAAAATGCACATATCTTTAAGTTTTGCAATGATTTTGTTCCTTTTGTCATGAATCCGATTTTGACACTTCCCCATACAAATATTTTCAGTTTTAAAACATATTCTTAAGCCACTAGAATTACATGTTATATACTATATATGTATATTAATATCATTACTATGAAATATTCAATTCGGAATCACATCAGACCGAATATAAATCTCATGCAAGTCTCCTCTTCAATTAATATTTATTGTGATGAATGGTTTTTGTGTTTGTTTCAAGGGTACAAATCTTCACTTTAGGGGTGCAAGGGTCTTCAATGCCATTGTTGAAGAGTTGCTTGGCAAAGGAATGAAAAATGCATCAAATGTACAAATCCCTCCCCTCTCTTTTCTCTATATTTCGAGTTTATGGATATTAAAAGACGATACAAACGTATAGGCTCTTTTGTCGGGGTCTTCGGCCGGTGGATTGGCTTCCATATTGCATTGTGACAAATTCCGAGCATTCTTTACAAAAAGCACTCGAGTAAAATGTGTTTCTGATGTCGGTTATTTTGCTCATGTGTAAGTTGAGACAAAAGATCGAATCTTTTAATTTCTCAAACGTACATTTGGTCGATCATATTACATGCCAAGTTATCAAACGTATTTCTCGTTAATTAACATTCAACAGGAAAGATATCTCCGGAGAATATGTTATAACCAAATTAATTTAAAAGTGACCAATTTGCTTTTTTTGAAGATCTCTTTGTTAACCAAGCCTAGAGCTTGTTTTTACCATGTAAAATACAAAGTTTACTCCACATGCATGGAGATTAAAGTTTGTATTTGATGTGCTATAGAGTTTTTCATAAACTTTCTTAGAGATTAAGGGGTTGGTTTTGATGACGAACACATGCATGCTTGTTAGAACATTGTAAAAGTTATTCTTTGGTCTTAACATGGGTTTGGTCATGGATTCATCCCCTTTTTAATAACATATAAGATGTTATGGTGATGAATCTCCCAAACATCAAGATCCAAGGATATTAATAAAGCAAAACAACATGCAAACTAGTGTAGAAGTAGAAGAAGATTTAGAGAAAAAGCACGAATATAAACAAGGAAAAGTGTAGGCTTTGCACTACATATGATTTTTACCTTGTGAAGACTTGAATGCTTGAACTTTTCTTGTGTTTTAGGGGATGAAGTATGGAGCTCAACTTTGAGAGAAATTAGAGGAAGAAAGAGGTAAGAACTGTTAGAGAGAAAAGAGAGGAAGTGAGAGATGAGAGAATGGATTGAAATGGATGAAAATGAGAGAGAGAGGGGTTTAAAGGGGAGGGGGGCCGGTTTTGGGAAGAGGGGAAAGTGGGTGGAGTGTGGTGTTGGGTAAAATAGTTATGATGGTGTTTTATTTTTATTTTTATTTTTGTTTTATTTTATTTTTAAATTTGAATTATTTGCTAGTATATATATAATTCATACTACTTGTTTTAATTGTAAATATATATTTTGCAAATTATATATATATATATATATATATATATATGTATTTAAGGTATTTTAGATTGACATTTTATGAGATTTATGGATAATTCCTTTATTAAGGCAAATGCTAGGCAAAATTCTCAAATTTTCCTAACACTATCGTTTTTACTGCTAAAATCGACTGGGCTGTCTAAAATAAAAATAACTGCAATGTTCAGTATCAATCTAACCTGAACGCATGTTTGACGGTTGTCACAGTCTCTCCCGGTTAAAAGAATTTCGTCCTGAAATTCAAGAATTTCCGTCCTTAACCGGTTTGTTAGCAAAAAGGTGAGGATACTTATGTTTCATGTAATCCTCTCGTTCCCATGTGTACTCAGGCCCATGCCTTGTGTTCCAATGAACTTTCACGATCGGGATTTTCTTTCGTTTCAGACATTTGACTTCTCTATCGAGAATCTCAGTTGGTTCTTCTATGATGTGTAGCTTATCGTCAATTTGAACTTCTTCCAGAGGTATGATTAATGAGTAGTCGGGTAGACACTTCTTGAGGTTCGATACGTGAAAGGTATCATGGATAGCATTTAGCTCCTTAGGCAAAATGAGTCTATATGCTTCTGGGCCAATTCTTTCGGAGATCTTGAATGGTCCGACGTACCTTGGGCTCAATTTTCCTCTTTTCCCAAATCGTACTATTCCTTTCCACGGAGATACTTTTAGAAGTACTTTATCTCCAACTTGGAATTCTAGAGGCTTCCGACGATTATCCGCATAACTTTTCTGACGATCTCTGGATGCTTTAAGTCTATATCTAATGATTGCAATCTTGTTGGTAGTTTCTTGCACAATATCCGGTCTAGATAATTGGTTGTCTCCAATTTCTAACCAAGCCAGTGGTGAACGACACTTGCGTCCATACAAAGCTTCAAATGGCGCACACTGAATACTGGTGTGATAGCTATTATTGTAGGAAAACTCAACTAAAGGCAAGTGATTATCCCAACTTCCTCCGAAGTCTAACACGCATGCCCGAAGCATATCTTCCAATGTTTGAATAGTTCATTCAGTTTGCCCATCCGTTTGAGGATGATAGGCAGTGCTCAAATTCAATTGCGTGCCTAACGCCCTTTGAAGTGACTGCCAAAACCGTGACGTGAAACGGCTATTTCTATCTGAAATGATGGAGGCTGGAACTCCATGACGTGTAACAATTTCCTTGATGTAGATCTGAGCAAGCTTTTCCATCTTATAATCTTCCCGAATCGGTAGGAAATGCGCAGATTTCGTGAATCGATCTACTATAACCCAAATAGAGTCGTGCCCTTTGGCGATTCTCGGAAGTTTGGTTATGAAGTCCATGGTTATTTGTTCCCATTTCCACTGGGGAATCTCCGGTTGTTGTAGCAAACCAGATGGCTTTTTATATACAGCTTTGACCTTTGAACAAGTTAAACATTTCCCCACGTACAAGGCGATATCTTTCTTCATTCCTGGCCACCAATAATATTCCCGTAAGTCCTTGTACATCGTATCCGCTCCCGGATGAATTGAATATCTAGACTTGTGGGCTTCATCCAGAACTGTTTCCCGTACGTTGTTAGCCTTTGGAATCCAAACTCTGTTCTTGAAATAACGTACTCCATCAACCTTAGTTTCAAATCTACATTCTATACCGTGAAGGGTTTCGTCCTTCAAGTTTTCCGTTCTCATTGCTTCGATCTGAGCTACAAGAATTCGAGTCTTTAGACTCGTTTGTACAAGCGCTCCCATTGCTCGCACACGTGAAGGTTTTACCCTTTCCTTTTGTTAAACCCATAATCTAGCAATGATATGTAGAGAGAAAATCTAGAGTGCAAAAGTCATCCATGTATTGATCTTGAAAGAGTAAATGACAAATGCTACAATTGTTACAAGAGTTCTAGATTCATGTCTAACTAAGAACTAGACATGCCTATTTATACCCATAACATACAAGGTATAAAGGCATTACTGTGACAACCGTCAATTTTGCGTTCGGGTTAGAACTACACTAAACATATCAGATACTGATACTATATGTCACACTGTCCAATTTTAGCAGTAAACCCGATACAGTAGGAAATTTCCATATTTTTCTTTTTAAGGGTTTTACTTTCCTTTTCAAAGAGATTTTTCTTTTCCGCAAAATCTTTTCTTACCTTTTCCAAAACATTTTCCAATTCAGAGATTTTCCGGAAAGCTCAGAACTTTTAATCTCAAAAGATTTTCGTTCAAAACTTTTCTTTCCTGAGTACACATGGGAACGAGAGGATTACATGAAACTTAAGTATCCTCACCTATTTGCTAAAGAACCGGTTACATACGAAAGTTCTTGAATTTCGGGACGAAATTCTTTTAACCGGGGGAGACTGTGACAACCGTCAATTTTGCGTTCGGGTTAGAACTGCACTAAACATATCAGATACTGATACTATATGTCACACTGTCCAATTTTAGCAGTAAACCCGATACAGTAGGAAAAATTTAGAATTTTTGCCTAAAACCCCTCAAATTAGGGAATTATCCATATATCTCATGAAATGCCAACCAAAAATATCTTACATATATATGTTTATATATATAAACCTTACTAAAATAATACTAGTAAAGTTAACTAGTAACCCTTATAATTAATTAACTTTGTAATGCTAATTAATTCAAATAATTGGAGGAAATAAAAAATAAATTAAAATATAGACACAATGATATTTTTTTTTACCAGAACTACACTCTAACACACCATCACTCTCTCTCTCCAACCCCCCCCCCCTTTTAAACCCCCCTCACACTTCTATTCTGACTACCTTTCTCATTTCCATCATACTCTCTCTTTTATTCACCAATTCCTCTCTTCAACTCTCTCCCTCTTTCCTCTCAAGAACACCCAAAAGGGCCTTCAAAGTTCAGCCCCAAGAACACAAGTTCAAGCCCCAAAAATCATCAAGGTAAAACTTTTATGTTGTACAAATCATTTACACACTAGTATTCTTCATCTTCTTCTTTCTTTTTACACTAACTAGTTGTAGTTTCTACACTTGTTTTATATAAAAACTTCTTTGATCATCTTAATGTTTGTAGATTCATCACCATAACATCATATATGTTATTAAAGAGGTGATGAATCCAAAATCAAACCAAAGTTAAGAACAAAGGAGAGTTTTATATAACATGCATGTAACATTCCTAAAAAGATCTATATATGTACTATATATATACGTATTTATTTATCCTCACCTTTTCCTCACCTTTGGTGATGAAATTGTGGTATATATATATGTACTATATATATACGTATTTATTTATCTTAACTTTACCTGTTTCATCATTTGTATGATGAAATTGTAGAATATATCTATATATATTTACTCATTTTATTTATACTCTAACATCTAACATTTCATTTTGAACCCTTTTCATCATTTTATGATGAAATTGCGGTATATGTATATATAACCTAACTCCTAACTTTATATATACCATACATATGACTCCTAATTATTGACCCCTTTTCGTCAAACGTCATGACGAAATTGTTGTAATCTCGAATTATCATATGTAACGTTTGAGATATTAATTACTAATATCGATGAGCTTATAACAACATACAAACTTAATCTCAACAAAGGCATTTTATGTTGATTTGGATAATTACACGATACCAAGGACTAAGGTTTAGAACATAGAATCTTACTAGTGTCCTTACGATTCGTAGGATCGGAGTAGGATCAAAGTACAAGTGAGCTTGTGAGCATCTCGGAAACACCTTCGCTTATCACGGTGAGTTTTCACATCCCCTTTTTACTATTTTATACGTTTTGGGGTGAAAAGCATGTCACGATTTTATTACGCATCCATTGTGTTGTTTACTCAAAATACTGAATATTGCTCCGTATACTTACGCGCTATGGTATGTATGCTTATGTTAGCTGATTATGAGTTTTGCTATTAAGTCACCGTTTACTCTACTTTGCCCATTAACTCACGTTTCGAGTCGTTAGTATTATGGATAACGTTATTTGGTTGACACCCACTCACCTCGGGAGTGCATAATTACTATTTTCCGTAACTCCGTAATTCCGTAACCATGTTTGTGAGGAACATGCAGTTTGGGGCATTCCGTAATTAGGTTTGGGTAGTGGGCTCATTACTTTCACATGTAATTGCATACGATACTATACCTTGCGCATGTTGACAAACGAACTCGTAATCCGTTGTGCGGATTTACAAAATGTGTTTTACTACAACCGAATACTCAACCCACGATGCGGATTTACAAACTTGCATTAAAACTGTTATGCATACCGTAAACTTGTGAACTCACCAACTATTTTATAGTTGACCCTCTCATTTACATTCTTTTCAGGAAATACCAAGTAAGGATGAATCTTAGACGACACCACAAGTAGCGGCATCCAATGTTTTTCCTTATCGTGTCATTTTCCGTTTTGGACAATTTGTATTTTGGAAAACATGATGTACTTTTGTAAACTTTTGTAATGTGATGATTGTGTGTTGTCTTCTACCTTACGCATTGAAACATTGAACTGTGACATCCCGTGTTTTCGCTTTAGCGGGGTAAGACTAGAAATGGTATCAGAGCCGAAGGTTATAGAGAATACCGGTCTTTTATTGGAAAAACCCAACTATAACCAAAAGTCCAAAACTGACATGAAAACAACTAAACCTACTACTAGTATAACTAAGTATAGAATGGCATTAACAGACTTTAATTAAACATAGCCTGATCACCTATGTTCGATTAAGGAAGGTTAATGCGAGACTAGAAATGGTTATAGTAGGAGTATGTCGATTTTTATTTGCACTCTCTAGGAGCATGCTTAGTACGTAGATATTGCATAGGGTAGACATGCCACTTATGCGATTAGTTACTAGGTACACTTTTACTTCAGTTTCACTATGTCATCGTCGTCACCATCCTACACTCCCAATTCTTACTCGACCTATGTGTCAGATCACGTCACTGGTCAACCTCAAGTCAACCCACCCGACATCCGGGAAGATGAAGATTCTAGTAGCACGGAGTCGGAACAAGAAGTGTCAAGTGAACAAGACCCCTGCGATGAACCAAGAGTGCCACCGACCTTGGTACTACCTCAACCAACTCCCATAACTGTTCAACCAAGCCTTGGAGGGCCACGTATAAGACAAACGGCAAGGAAGAGCATCCCAATCCCTAGACGAGTGACGTTTAGGCCGGAGCGTCCGGAAGCGCCGGAGCCGCCATGAGTTGTCACCGGTGTGCCAATCGGACAAGTGTCCGGTATGACTTGGGCACTAGATCAGCACATAAGGGCGATGACGACCGAGCTACACGATTGTCAGATGTGGATGACTCATCAAAGCCATGTCTTGACATAGCTGGTAGCGCTAACACATCATTTGACCCACATGTCGACTCGAGCTTTAGAAGGTGCAACAATGGCTAGAAGGGTGGCAAGGAGGGCGGAGTTGGCGTATGTAGTTGCGGGTGTTGTATTGTTGCTGTTGGTGCTTGGGATTCTGTTTGGTGCACACTCGGGATGGTACTAATGCAACATTGGTCAGATGGATTGTAGCATGTGGGAGGAACTTTTGAAAAACATTTTATTTACTTGTCATTTTCGATTCACGCATGTTAAGTATTCGAGTCGTTTGACTTATACTTAACCTTACTATCAGTTCAAGAATTTGTAAAATTCTTAACCAAAACAATTTTTGCAAATGTGTTTTAGAATCATGCCTCCAAGAAGATCTACACGCCACACGGGAGAGAATCCTGAAAACCAAACACCCGACCTCGCACGGATCATAGCACAACGCATACAAGAAGCAATACCCAGCATAGTCACACAAGTAACCGCTGGCATTAATGCTAACCGCGGGAATGAAGGAGGTAGTGGAGGAAACCCGGGCAATAACAGTACCAGATGCAACTACAAGTCCTTCATGTCCTGTAAGCCCAAGGAATTCTACGGAAAGGAAGGTGCTGTAGGATTGCTATATTGGATCGATAGCATGGAGTCGGTACTCCATATGAGCAAGTGCTCGGAAGACCGCAAGGTGGAGTATGCGGCATGTCAACTCCAAGGCAGGGCACTGACATGGTGGAACATTCAGGTTCAAACCCGTGGAAGGGAAGATGCATACAGACTCACATGGGAGGAGTTCAAAAAGTTGCTAATTGAGGAGTACTGCCCTAAGAGTGAAATTCAGAAGCTAGAAGCTGAATTCTGGAATCATGCCATGGTCGGAGCTGACATAGACCGATACACAACTCGTTTTCACGAACTTGCAAAACTGGTACCTCACATGGTCACTCCCGAGAGCAAGAGAATCGACCGATACTTATGGGGATTAGCATCGGAGATCCGAGGAATGGTCACCTCGGCAAATCTGACCACCATCCAAGCTGTTGTGGCCTTGGCAACTACTTTAACAAATGATGCAGTTAGAGCAGGAACTCTGACATCAGGAACTGCCAACAATAAGAGGAAGCCAGAGTATCAGTCAGGAAGGAAAGTCTTTAGTAGTGCAAGCAAGGATAAGAAAGTGGCGAGAAACTTTGGATTGAAGACTCAGGACCCCGGACAATACAATGGTCCACTCCCAAAGTGCAACTATCATCATGAGGGAGCTTGCCCTGTTTGTAGCAATTGTAAGCGAGCGGGTCATTACACCAAGTACTGTTGGATGGAAAGGGGTGTCATTGATGGGAGAAGGGTATGTTTCGAATGCGGAAGTCGGGATCACTTTCGGAGTAAGTGCCCGAGATTGGGTAAAAGGCCAAGCAAGAGCAACAATGAGAATCATGCTAGGCAAGCCAATCAAGGAAACCAAGGAGGTCAAGCTCGAGGACGGGCATTTGTCTTTGGAGCCGACGAAGCACGTCGCGACCCTAATGTGGTGACAGGTACGTTTCTCCTAAACAACCACTTTGCATCAGTATTATTTGACACTAGAGCGGATAGAAGTTTTGTTTCATTGGAATTTAGGCCACTAATTAACTTGGAATCTAGGAGAATGTCGGATGCCTATATTATCGAGGTTGCTAATGGTCCTAAATTTGAGGCTAAGGATGTAATTCTAGATTGTACCTTGAACCTAGCCGATAAATTGTTTAGCATTGATCATAACCCTATTGAATTAGGGAGTTTTGACGTAGTAATAGGCATGGATTGGTTATCCAAGGATTGAGCGGAGATCGGTTGTTTTGATAAGACGATTAGAGTACCGTTACAAGATGGAGAAACCCTAGTCATACAAGGAAACAAAGTCGGAAGAAGCCTAGAGATAGTATCAAGTGTGAAAGTACATAGGTATTCGAGGAAGAAGTGCGTTGCATTTTTGGCACTCATAGTTGAGAAGAAGTCCGAGGAAAGGCGAATCCAAGACATTCCTGTGGTGAAGGATCACCCGGAGGTGTTCCCCGACGATTTGCCTGGACTTGCCCCGTGTAGACAAATAAGGATGATCACGAGCAGCACTTAAGATTAATTCTAGAACTTCTTAAGGAACAGAAATTGAACGCCAAATTCTCAAAGTGCGAATTTTGGATAAGAGGAGTACTCTTTCTTAGTCACGTGATTGGAGAGAAAGGAATTCACGTGGACCCGGCTAAAGTGGAAGCCGTTAGGAAGTGGGAAGCTCCAAAAACCCCAACAGAAATTCGTCAATTTCTGAGTTTGGCGGGTTGTTATAGGCGATTTATCGAGAACTTCTAACCCCTCATAACACTGACCCAAAGGATAGGAAATTCATTTGGGGAGAACCGTAAGAGGAGGCGTTCCAGCTGTTGAAGAAAAAGTTGTGCAATACACCAATTCTAGTGTTACCGGAAGGAACAGATAATTTTCTGGTATATTGTGATGCATCGCATCAAGGTTTGGGTTGTGTATTGATGTAAAAGGATAAGGTTATAGCGTACGCCTCACGACAACTAAAAGTTCACGAGAAGAACTATACCACACACGACTTGGAACTCGGAGCTGTGGTATTCGCTTTTAAAGATTTGGAGACATTATTTGTTCGGCACTAAGTGCACCATCTTCACCGATCATAAAAGTCTTCAGCATATTCTAGACCAGAAAATCGTAGGAAACCGTTAGAGTTTCAGATTGAAGATAGAGTTTTCCAAAAGGTATCCCCTTGGAAGGGAACCATCCAATTTGGAAAACGAGGAAAGTTGAACCCCCGATATGTTGGACCATTTAAAATCCCCGAAAGAATTGGACCAGTAGCATACAGGCTGGAATTGCCAACAGAACTAAGTGCTATTCATGACACGTTTCATGTGTCAAACTTGAAGAAATGTCTAGCCAACGAGGAGATAACTGTGCCTCTGAAAGAAGTCAAAATCAATGATAAACTGCACATTGTTGAAAAACCAATCGAAATGCTTGACCGAGAGGTCAAGCGTCTTAAGCGAAGCAAGATTCCAATACTGAAAGTTCACTGGAACACAAGGCGTGGGCCTGAGTACACAAGGGAACGAGAGGATTACATGAAACTTAAGTATCCTCACCTATTTGCTAAAGAACCGGTTACATACGAAAGTTCTTGAATTTCGGGACGAAATTCTTTTAACCGGGGGAGACTGTGACAACCGTCAATTTTGCGTTCGGGTTAGAACTGCACTAAACATATCAGATACTGATACTATATGTCACACTGTCCAATTTTAGCAGTAAACCCGATACAGTAGGAAAAATTTAGAATTTTTGCCTAAAACCCCTCAAATTAGGGAATTATCCATATATCTCATGAAATGCCAACCAAAAATATCTTACATATATATGTTTATATATATAAACCTTACTAAAATAATACTAGTAAAGTTAACTAGTAACCCTTATAATTAATTAACTTTGTAATGCTAATTAATTCAAATAATTGGAGGAAATAAAAAATAAATTAAAATATAGACACAATGATATTTTTTTACCAAAACTACACTCTAACACACCATCACTCTCTCTCTCCAAAACCAACCCCCCCCCCCCCCCTTTATAACCCCCTCACACTTCTATTTTGACTACCTTTCTCATTTCCATCATTCTCTCTCTTTTATTCACCAATTCCTCTCTTCAACTCTCTCCCTCTTTCCTCTCAAGAACACCCAAAAGGGCCTTCAAAGTTCAGCCCCAAGAACACAAGTTCAAGCCCCAAAAATCATCAAGGTAAAACTTTTATGTTGTACAAATCATTTACACACTAGTATTCTTCATCTTCTTTCTTTTTACACTAACTAGTTGTAGTTTCTACACTTGTTTTATATAAAAACTTCTTTGATCATCTTAATGTTTGTAGATTCATCACCATAACATCATATATGTTATTAAAGAGGTGATGAATCCAAAATCAAACCAAAGTTAAGAACAAAGGAGAGTTTTATATAACATGCATGTAACATTCCTAAAAAGATCTAGACTTTTGAGTTCAAAACCCTTATGAACAACTCTTTAAATCTATTAAAAACATGTTTTGAACTAACATGCATGAGCTAAAAAGTCATCATTTTAAGTTGCATGAAGGTGTTCTTGACATAAACACCCAAGAATATTCAAAAACACCCATTTTCAAGAGTTTTACAAAAAGGAGTTTTATAAAAAGATTGCATGTATTTTAAATGGCTTAAAAATATATTTTGAAACTGAAAATATATGTATGGGGATGTGTCAAATCGGATTGCATGGAAAAAAAGGAATATTGGTAAAAAGACAAAAAGAAGTGCACATGCTTAAAGTTTGATTTTATCAGCATGGTGTCAGATTTTTCTTCCCTCTTTGAAAAGCTATATCTCACTCAAAAATACTCCAAGTGAGGTGATTCTTTTTCTATAATTTATTTTTATGAGCTATGAATCAAACCCAACTGGAATCATTGAAAAATATTAAGATTTCGATCTTCAAACAGTTTTTACAAAAACAGTGCGCAACAGAAACGTTTTTCTGTCACAGTTTACGTCGGGTATTATTTCATTCACTAAAACAACTCTAAAAATCATGAAACTTATGTCAAAAGTTTCCTAACATATGGAAGTAACTGGTCATAAAATATCATAACCAAAAAATCTCTAGAAGTCATCCGAAAATGAACCGAAAGTGACTACATATTCTGGACCCTCTTGACCCTTTTCCTCACCTTTGGTGATGAAATTGTGGTATATATATATATGTACTATATATATACGTATTTATTTATCTTAACTTTACCCGTTTCATCATTTGTATGATGAAATTGTGGAATATATCTATATATATTTACTCATTTTATTTATACTCTAACATCTAACATTTCATTTTGAACCATTTTCATCATTTTATGATGAAAGTGCGGTATATGTATATATAACCTAACTCCTAACTTTATATATACCATACATATGACTCCTAATTATTGACCCCTGTTCGTCAAACGTCATGACGAAATTGTGGTAATCTCGAATTATCATATGTAAAGTTTGAGATATTAATTACTAATATCGATGAGCTTATAACAACATACAAACTTAATCTCAACAAAGGCATTTTATGTTGATTTGGATAATTACACGATACCAAGGACTAAGGTTTAGAACATAGAATCTTACTAGTGTCCTTACGATTCCTAGGATCAGAGTAGGATCAAAGTACAAGTGAGCTTGTGAGCATCTCGAAAACACCTTCGCCTATCACGGTGAGTTTTCACATCCCCTTTTTACTATTTTATACGTTTTGGGGTGAAAAGCATGTCACGATTTTATTACCCATGGATTGTGCTGTTTACTCAAAATACTGAATATTGCTCCGTATACTTACGCGCTATGGTATATATGCTTATGTTAGCTGATTCTGAGTTTTGCTATTAAGTCCCCGTTTACTCTACATTACCCATTAACTCACGTTTCGAGTCGTTAGTATTATGGATAACGTTATTTAGTTGACACCCACTCACCTCGCGAGTGCATAATTACTATTTTCCGTAACTCCGTAATTCCGTAACCATGTTTGTGAGGAACATGCAGTTTGGGGCATTCCGTAATTAGGTTTGGGTAGTGGGCTCATTACTTTAACATGTAATTGCATACGATACTATACCTTGCGCATGTTGACAAACGAACTCGTAATCCGTTGTGCGGATTTACAAAAATGTGTTTTACTACAACCGAATACTCAACCCACGATGCGGATTTACAAACTTGCATTAAAACTGTTATGCATACCGTAAACCTGTGAACTCACCAACTATTTTATAGTTGACCCTCTCATTTACATGCTTTTCAGGAAATACCAAGTAAGGATGAATCTTAGACGACACCACAAGTAGCGGCATCCAATGTTTTTCCTTATCATGTCATTTTCCGTTTTGGACAATTTGTATTTTGGAAAACATGATGTACTTTTGTAAACTTTTGTAATGTGATGATTGTGTGTTGTCTTCTACCTTACGCATTGAAACATTGAACTGTGACATCCCGTGTTTTCGCTTTAGCGGGGTGTGACAATTACGAACTAATACAGTACATTGACTTTACAGTAAATCTTGAATACAATAATGCTCTAACAATCTCCCCCTTTGGATTCAAGATTTAAAAAATGTGACAGCAGTCTTCAGCTCTTTGTAAAGTAAATCTTCTCAAACAGACACTTTATCAAACCATCTTCAAGTCTTGTTCTGAAATAAACTTTCTCATATTAAAATGATTCGAAACCATCAATTTGGATGTAGGCAGATTCGAAACCATAAGGATTCCGATGCAAGAGGGTGCGATACCATCCGTTTCGAATCAATAAGGGTTCGAAACCATGGGGATTCGAATCAATAAGGGTTCGAAACCATGGGGATTCGAATCAATAAGGGTTCGAAACCATGGGATTCGAATCAAGAAGGGTGCGAAACCATATGCATTCGGATCAGTTGGATGCAAAACCATGTCGATTCGGATGAAGTTGAATACGAAACCAACGGATGTCGGATCAAGTTGGATACGAAACCATGGAAGTCGTATCAATAAGGATACGAAACCATGAGGATTCGTACCAAGGCAAGTGCGAAACCATACTAATCTGAATCAGAAGGATAGAAGGATGTGAAATCATCTATATTGTTGAACTTTTAGGTGTAAGTACATTCCGAAACGCTCAGAACTAAGATAACCAAATTCAGCAACATTTCAGACTTCACATGATCCGAAAACTTCAAATTTGAGCAATCCAAATCCATATATGAGTGATTCGAAAACATCTTTGTCTTTCTTAATGTAAAGTCAATCTTCTTCAATACAATCTTCATCTCTTTGACCTTGAATTGTCTTCGACATGAAATAGAATTAAACATTTCTCCCCCTTTTTTGATGAATGTGAGCATCATGATAATCAAAAACCATTTTCAATTTTAGTCGCGTCTCTGAGTATTACTAACAATCTCCTCCTTAATGAATAACCTTGCTCCCCCTCAAAATAAGAATTATGGAGCAATTTGTTTTCTCCCCCTGAAAGTATGCATATATTTCATTAAAAATAATCATTTCAAGTACAGTGCATTAATGAAAACATTTATACAAGGAATATAAAATTCATTGAACCACATTTTATAACTACTAACATTTGATCATTTGAGAACTTTACAAAAGAAATCCAATTTAATGAAGTATACCAAATTTTTCAATCAAATGAAATGAAATGCATGTGTTTGGATTGAAAAACAAGACATCATTGCATATCAAGTTAAAATTGTTCAGTTTCAACCCCTTTAATAAATCTATTTGGTGTGCTAGATGTGAAATATGATTAGCAACAAACATATGCAATTCTAAAACATATAAGAATACTTTGCTCTACTCACACTATTTATCCAAAATCAGAATTTTCACAAATTTACGGGTTTATCGCGACTTTGTATTTTCCCCAAGTTTCAAGAGATGTGTGCTCATTGGCATCTTTTGATTTTGTGCTCATTGGCATCTTTTGATATTGTGCTCATTGGAAACTTTTAATCAAAAAGTTTAGTAAGAATAAGATACACCGTTAAACATAACTTTCTATCTGGTTCTATAGCAGGATTTGGGTTAGCAGATCCCAGATCAGTTGGCCTTAGGTGCTAGGTGTCGAGCACCCCTTAGAACTTAATTTCCCAAACCAGAAAGGCCACATCGATATATCTTAAACCCATTTGTACCAGTAGAACATGGCTTTCTATCTGGTTCTATAGCAGGATTTGGGTCAGCCGATCCCATACCAGTTGATCTTAGGGACTAGGTGTCTAGCACCCCTTAGGACTTACTCTCCCTAACCAGAAAGGCCACAGGTACAAACTTTTAAACTAAATGATAGTTATTTGTTTACTTGATGCATCTCAATCACTTGGTTCTAAAAACATAATGCTTCCCCCATATTTTCGTTTCCATCCATCATTTTGACAAATAGACTTTTTGAGCATTATATTCTATATAAGTCCAGAATCACATAACTTCGAGCATTCAGCATAATTTCATTCATGTTTTGCTGACCTTTCGATTAATTTCAGAAGTGAAAGATGAAACAAATATAACTCAGATAAAACAAAAACAATTGTAAAATCACCCTTGACACACATTTTATTCATTGAATGAAAATTGAAAAATTTCATCTTAATGAATTAAATTTATAAAGGTTCAAACTTTCAAATTCAATAGAAATAAAACATAATGCAATGTTACCTTTCACCACTTGTTCCTTGCAACATAAAGATGTAACAGTTAAGGATATCACCTGAGAAGTATGAGTTCTAAACTGATTTGTTCAGAAGTCTTAGACTTTGAAGTACGGGTCCTGAACTGAATTGTTCAGAAGCCATAGTCGTTGAAGCACGGGTTTTGAACTGATATATTCAAAAACCTAAAATTTTGCTCTCCCTTAATGGCACAAGTACTCTTATTAAAAAAAATTCACCACATCTCTTCTGTTTTCAGTCATGTGTGTGGTATATATATTTCCAAATCAGCACAACACATGATGAACCTGCAAAACAGATTAAGCAGATTTTGGTACCCAACGGCACTTGGGTCCTAGTGTGTTAGGTGTAGATTTCTTAAAAGGAATACTGTAAGTACCGTACCAACAAGAAGTATAATCTTTATGCACAAAATCATTTGACCCACAATAAGAACAACAGATTTTCCTATGTGCCAACCTAATCAGATGATTTGTGGAATAAACAAGATTAGGTGGAACATAAGATTTACCTTTTGGAGAATTGTTCCTCTTGGCATTTGATGTGGAAGCAGATGATTTTGGTACATCTTTCTTTGGAATCGTTGTGCCTTTGACTCTCCATTCCATCTTCACCTTTTTGAAGACTGGAACTTCTTCAGGTTTGCAAGTATTAACTTTGGGCACTTTTGATTTGTTATCTGATTTATCAAGCAGAGGATTATAGAAGATATTTGTTGAACGAATATGATTTTTTGAGAAATCAGTTGATCTATTAAATTGTTTAGAAGGAATGTTTTTAAAGCTTGAACTTGAAGCAGTTTTAAAAGAGTATTCAGAATCATTTGATTTAACAAATGGAGTCTGAAAGATAGTATCATGATTGGGCTGCTTTGAGACATCAAATTTATAAATGACGTCTTCAAGTTCTTTGACTTTATTTATCAAAACATTTTTCTCTTTAAAAATTAGATCAAATTTCTTTTAGAGATCAGATTTGATCAATTGATCCTTCATAATATCAGCTGATAAAACATATAATCTTTTGGTAAGATTAAGAATCGCATCTTCAAAATATTCGCGTTCCGATTCAAAATCTTTTTCCAAAAACTTTCTTTTATCATTAATCTCTTTAAAAATTTCCATATTTTTCTTTTTAAGGGTTTTACTTTCCTTTTCAAGGAGATTTTTCTTTTCCGCAAAATCTTTTCTTACCTTTTCCAAAACATTTTCCAATTCAGAGATTTTCCGGAAAGCTCAGAACTTTTAATCTCAAAAGATTTTCGTTCAGAACTTTTCTTTCCTGAGTACACATGGGAACGAGAGGATTACATGAAACTTAAGTATCCTCACCTATTTGCTAAAGAACCGGTTACATACGAAAGTTCTTGAATTTCGGGACGAAATTCTTTTAACCGGGGGAGACTGTGACAACCGTCAATTTTGCGTTCGGGTTAGAACTGCACTAAACATATCAGATACTGATACTATATGTCACACTGTCCAATTTTAGCAGTAAACCCGATACAGTAGGAAAAATTTAGAATTTTTGCCTAAAACCCCTCAAATTAGGGAATTATCCATATATCTCATGAAATGCCAACCAAAAATATCTTACATATATATGTTTATATATATAAACCTTACTAAAATAATACTAGTAAAGTTAACTAGTAACCCTTATAATTAATTAACTTTGTAATGCTAATTAATTCAAATAATTGGAGGAAATAAAAAATAAATTAAAATATAGACACAATGATATTTTTTTTTACCAAAACTACACTCTAACACACCATCACTCTCTCTCTCCAACCCCCCCCCCCCCCCCTTTTAAACCCCCCTCACACTTCTATTTTGACTACCTTTCTCATTTCCATCATTCTCTCTCTTTTATTCACCAATTCCTCTCTTCAACTCTCTCCCTCTTTCCTCTCAAGAACACCCAAAAGGGCCTTCAAAGTTCAGCCCCAAGAACACAAGTTCAAGCCCCAAAAATCATCAAGGTAAAACTTTTATGTTGTACAAATCATTTACACACTAGTATTCTTCATCTTCTTCTTTCTTTTTACACTAACTAGTTGTAGTTTCTACACTTGTTTTATATAAAAACTTCTTTGATCATCTTAATGTTTGTAGATTCATCACCATAACATCATATATGTTATTAAAGAGGTGATGAATCCAAAATCAAACCAAAGTTAAGAACAAAGGAGAGTTTTATATAACATGCATGTAACATTCCTAAAAAGATCTAGACTTTTGAGTTCAAAACCCTTATGAACAACTCTTTAAATCTATTAAAAACATGTTTTGAACTAACATGCATGAGCTAAAAAGTCATCATTTTAAGTTGCATGAAGGTGTTCTTGACATAAACACCCAAGAATATTCAAAAACACCCATTTTCAAGAGTTTTACAAAAAGGAGTTTAATAAAAAGATTGCATGTATTTTAAATGGCTTAAAAATATATTTTGAAACTGAAAATATATGTATGGTGATGTGTCAAATCGGATTGCATGCAAAAAAAAGAAAGGAATATTGGTAAAAAGACAAAAAGTAGTGCACATGCTTAATGTTTGATTTTATCAGCATGCTGTCAGATTTTTCTTCCCTCTTTGAAAAGCTATATCTCACCCAAAAATACTCCAACTGAGGTGATTCTTTTTCTAGAATTTATTTTTATGAGCTATGAATCAAACCCAACTGGAATCATTGGAAAATATTAAGATTTCGACCTTCAAACATTTTTTACAAAAACAGTGCGCAACATAAACGTTTTTCTGTCACAGTTTACGTCGGGTATTATTTCATGCACTAAAACTACTCTAAAAATCATGAAACTTATGTCAAAAGTTTCCTAACATATGGAAGTAACTGGTCATAAAATATCATAACCTAAAAATCTCTGCAACTCATCCGAAAATGAACCGAAAGTGACTACATATTCTGGACAGCTAACAACTATATCATCTTATAGCTATATGCTACCTCTTGACCCTTTTCCTCACCTTTGGTGATGAAATTGTGGTATATATATATATGTACAATATATATATACGTATTTATTTATCTTAACTTTACCCGTTTCATCATTTGTATGATGAAATTGTGGAATATATCTATATATATTTACTCATTTTATTTATACTCTAACATCTAACATTTCATTTTGAACCCTTTTCATCATTTTATGATGAAAGTGCGGTATATGTATATATAACCTAACTCCTAACTTTATATACACCATACATATGACTCCTAATTATTGACCCCTTTTCGTCAAACGTCATGACGAAATTGTGGTAATCTCGAATTATCATATGTAACGTTTGAGATATTAATTACTAATATCGATGAGCTTATAACAACATACAAACTTAATCTCAACAAAGGCATTTTATGTTGATTTGGATAATTACACGATACCAAGGACTAAGGTTTAGAACATAGAATCTTACTAGTGTCCTTACGATTCCTAGGATCGGAATAGGATCAAAGTACAAGAGAGCTTGTGAGCATCTCGGAAACACCTTCGCTTATCACGGTGAGTTTTCACATCCCCTTTTTACTATTTTATACGTTTTGGGGTGAAAAGCATGGCACGATTTTATTACCCATCGATTGTGCTGTTTACTCAAAATACTGAATATTGCTCCGTATACTTACGCGCTATGGTATATATGCTTATGTTAGCTGATTCTGAGTTTTGCTATTAAGTCCCCGTTTACTCTACATTACCCATTAACTCACGTTTCGAGCCGTTAGTATTATGGATAACGTTATTTGGTTGACACCCACTCACCTCGCGAGTGCATAATTACTATTTTCCGTAACTCCGTAATTCCGTAACCATGTTTGTGAGGAACATGCAGTTTGGGGCATTCCGTAATTAGGTTTGGGTAGTGGGCTCATTACTTTAACATGTAATTGCATACGATACTATACCTTGCGCATGTTGACAAACGAACTCGTAATCCGTTGTGCGGATTTACAAAAATGTGTTTTACTACAACCGAATACTCAACCCACGATGCGGATTTACAAACTTGCATTAAAACTGTTATGCATACCGTAAACCTGTGAGCTCACCAACTATTTTATAGTTGACCCTCTCATTTACATGCTTTTCAGGAAATACCAAGTAAGGATGAATCTTAGACGACACCACAAGTAGCGGCATCCAATGTTTTTCCTTATCATGTCATTTTCCGTTTTGGACAATTTGTATTTTGGAAAACATGATGTACTTTTGTAAACTTTTGTAATGTGATGATTGTGTGTTGTCTTCTACCTTACGCATTGAAACATTGAACTGTGACATCCCGTGTTTTCGCTTTAGCGGGGTGTGAAAATTACGAACTAATACAGTACATTGACTTTACAGTAAATCTTGAATACAATAATGCTCTAACAATCTCCCCCTTTGGATTCAAGATTTAAAAAATGTGACAGCAGTCTTCAGCTCTTTGTAAAGTAAATCTTCTCAAACAGACACTTTATCAAACCATCTTCAAGTCTTGTTCTCATATAAACTTTCTCATATTAAAATGATTCGAAACCATCAATTTGGATGTAGGCAGATTCGAAACCACAAGGATTCGGATGCAAGAGGGTGCGATACCATCCGTTTCGAATCAATAAGGGTTCGAAACCATGGGGATTCGAATCAATAAGGGTTCGAAACCATAGGGATTCGAATCAATAAGGGTTCGAAACCATGGGATTCGAATCAAGAAGGGTGCGAAACCATATGCATTCGGATCAGTTGGATGCAAAACCATGTCGATTCGGATGAAGTTGAATACGAAAGCAACGGATGTCGGATCAAGTTGGATACGAAACCATGGAAGTCGTATCAATAAGGATACGAAACCATGAGGATTCGTACCAAGGCAAGTGCGAAACCATACTAATCTGAATCAGAAGGATAGAAGGATGTGAAATCATCTATATTGTTGAACTTTTAGGTGTAAGCACATTCCGAAACGCTCAGAACTAAGATAACCAAATTCAGCAACATTTCAGACTTCACATGATCCGAAACCAATGCAATTTTGAACAATCCGAATCCAACATGCGAATTTTGGACTTCTTGTATTTTGAATGATTTCTTGAACTTAGTATCTTCATATCTTTGATCTTGAATTATCTTCGACATGAAATTGAATTAAACATTTCTCCCCCTTTTTCGATGATAGTGAGCATCATGATCATCGAAAACCTTTTTCAATTTCAGTCGCATCTTGAGTATTACTAACAATCTCCTCCTTAATGAATAACCTTGCTCCCCCTCAAAATAAGAATTCTGGAGCAATTTGTTTTCTCCCCCTGAAAGTATGCATATATTTCATTAAAAATATTCATTTCAAATACAATGCATTAATGAAAACATTTATACAAGGAATATAAAATTCATTGAACCACATTTTATAACTACTAACATTTGATCATTTGAAATCTTTACAAAAGAAATCCAACTTAATGAAGTATACCAGATTTTTCAATCAAATGAAATCAAATGCATGTGTTTGGATTAAAAAACAAGACATCATTGCATATCAAGTTAAAAATGTTCAGTTTTGTTGGTTCCCGTTTTGCTTTAAACAAGATTATCAGATCTATTAGTTCAAGTTAATGTTTGATGCGGAAGTGTATTTGAAGAACTAACAGATAAGTTTGATAGATTTAGACCAAAATATAAATAAACAGTGAACAGAATATTATATCTTAAAGTTTACTGAATATATAAAATAAGAACAGGTTTAAGAACTGTGAGTAAGAAAAGCTTCAAAACAGATATGACTTTTAAGGTGAATAAGCTTTTGTGTTCTTGTGATGTTGTATTTATATGTGATAAGGAAGAACTCAACATGAGTCTTCCTTATATACTACTCTAAAGGGGACCATAAATCATATGCTACTATTCAGACGGTACTGATGAATAGTTGAACGGATGTCGTGAACAGTTGCAAGTGTCGCATGAACAGTCAGACGTGCCGTATTGCATTTAATGCAGCAGACGTCTATTATGTACTAAGTCCTATTGAATCCAATCAGAGTTTGACACGTCGACGTTGGACAGGGCATGCTACCATGCAAGTTGATGAACAGGTCCTGTAACAGTAGCAAGATATTGTAAATATCTTCAAGTCTTATTGTGAGGACCACATAGGCTCTGTAATGAGTTACAGAGGTTCTGCGGTCTGGTCCTCTGTGGAGCAGTCTTCCCCGGATTTCGAGTTATTGATCTTCTTTGCGCGTATGACAGAGCTTATGTAGCGCGCCTCTTTAGCTTCTGTAGATTCTTGATCTTGATCTCTTGGTAAGTCCGGCAGAGCCTCTGTAAGAGACTTTTCTTCACTTAGCCTATTTTTCAGTACTACTAAATACTTCTTTGATTAGGAAGATTGAAGCTAACAATCTCCCCCTAAGTAGTGAAAAATTAAAAATTGAACTTGAGTTTAGTTAGGCTAAGTTAGATAAGACAGAGGTTAAACAATACCTCGAAAGTTCTTTCATTTTGAAATATGCCAGAGGCATTTTACATTTGAGTACAATGAAAGATAAACTTTGACTTGGTTTGCAGAGATTGGAGGTCTGGTAATCCGATTTTGGCATCTTTGAAATCATTGTAGCTTCTGTTGTCTCTTCCGACTCTTCTGATCTCTTTGTAGAAACTGATGCAGAGTTCTCTTAGGCGGATTGTGGCATCAATCTCTCTGATGAAAGTATCTGCAGCATCTCTATCCATTTTCTCTGTACCTCTGTATTTTACAAGGCTTGTTCTGAACTTGTTCAGAGTACTAGTTGCGTACTTCTGACAGTCCATGCACACAAACAGTTTAACTTCGCCTTGTGGGTTTTGAAATACTAACCCAAACTGTGGTTCTATGATGATTGAGTTAGGTACGGCGTCCGGTGGGCAGCGATCCTCTGGTGGTCGTAAATCCAGATGTTTGAGACCAAGATCCTTTCCCAGCTGGAAATCTATCATGCTGTAGAGCAGAAGCTTTTCCCTCATCGCTTTTCTCAACACTTGATAGGCTCTGGTGTTTGGCTCTGTGTTGTAGTTGTCTTTTGTCCATTGCAGAAGGTCAGGTAGATCATAAGGATTGATATTTCTTAGGTCAGCATCAGCGAAGGTGGTTTCTGAATTGTTCTCTCTTCTGACTTTGTAAAGATTGTACCTGACCCTTGGATAGGTTCTTGTAAAGGAGAACCTGCAGAAGATTACCTTTTTGATCTTGTGGATTGAGAAGACATCTGCTTTGGTTCTTGGCTTTTGTCCTTGTGAAGATGTTCTCAAATTCTTCTCTGATCCTTGGATCTGTCACATGATCTGTAGGATGATTGGTCTGAAAGGATTGTTTATAGATGTATTTGTTTACCACTTCTTCCATCTCTTCATGTGTTGGACTAGGTTGTGGTATTTGTCTTCTGAGACTCTCCATCTTTTGAACAACTTCTGCAGTTCTACCAGTTAGAAGAATGTCTGACAGAGGCTTCAATCCATATGCCCAGTCCTCTTCTTCAGGCTTTGGAGTTTGGAAGGCATCAAATGCACTCTTCATCAATTTCTCTGTAGGCTTGGGCAATGATTTCTTTTTCTTGGGCTCTTCTGTCAGTATTGCTTTGCCCTTATCATTGGCTTTTGGAGGTGCAGAACCTGTTTCTTCTGTAGGTTTGGAGGTTGGTGCTTCTGTTGGCTTGATGGGGGTTGCCTCTGTAGGTTTTGACACTTGTTTTTGAGAGGACTTTTGTGGCGTTGGTTCTGTTGGCTTTCTTTGCTCTGTAACCTCTGTAGGAGGTTCTTTGGTGACTTCTTTTATAAGCTCGGTTTCTGTGGATTGAGGTATGTCGAATCTTCTTGCCATTTTGAAAGCTAGTGTGAACCTGTGCCTTTCTTCTTCTCTATGTGACATTCGATCAGTCATTGAATTGTGCATCTTTTTCAGAATATCAGAAGCAGAGGTCGTTGCTATTTTTGGTTTGGTGGCTGTTGGTTCCCGGTTTGCTTTAAACAAGATTATCAGATCTATTAGTTCAGGTTTAAGGTTTGATGCGGAAGCGTATTTAAAGAACTAACAGATAAGTTTGATAGATTTAGAACAACCTATAAATAAACAGTGAACAAAATATTATATCTCAAAGTTTACTGAATATATATCAAGAACAGGTTTATGAACCGTGAGTAAGAAAAAGCTTTAAAACAGATATGACTCTTAAGGTGAATAAGCTTTTGTGTTCTTAATGTTGTTGTATTGTGTATTTGTGTGTGTAAGGAAGAACTCAACATGAGTCTTCCTTATATACTACTCTAAAGGGGACCATATAGCATATGCTACTATTCAAAAGGTACGTATGAATAGTTGAGAGGATGTCGTGAACAGTTGCAAGGATGGCATGAACAGTCAGACGTGCTATATTGCATTTAATGCAGCAGACGTCTAATATGTACTAAGCCTTACTGAGTCCAATCAGAGTTTGACACGTCGACGTTGGACAGGGCATGCTACCATGCAAGTTGATGTACGAGTCCTTTAACAGTAGCAAGATATTATAAATATCTTCAAGTCTTTGTTTAGGACCGCAGAGGCTCTGTGAAGTGTTACAGAGGTTCTGCGGTTTGGTCCTTCGTAGAGCAGTCTTCTCCTGATTCCGAGTCTTGAGTCTTCTTGGCGAGAGCAACAGAGGTTCTGTAGGAAGCCTCTGTTGCTTCTGTAGCTTCTTGACCTTGATCTCTCGGTAATTTCGGCAGAGCCTCTGTGAGAGGCTTTCTTCACTTAGTCTATTTTTCACTACTTCTAAATACTTCTATGATTTAGGAAGATTGAAGCTAACAATCTCCCCCTAAGTAGTGAAAAATAAAAAATTTAACTTTGAGTTTAGTTAGACTAAGTTAGATAAGACAGAGGTTAAACAATACCTTGAAATTTCTTTCATTTAGAAATATGCCAGAGGCATTTTACATTTGAGTACAATGAAAGATAAATTGACTTTGTTTGCAGAGATAGGAGTTCTGAGAATCAGATTTTGGCATCTTTGAAATCGTTGTAGCTTCTGTTGTCTCTGCCGACTCTTCTGATCTCTTTGTAGAATCTGATGCAGAGTTCTCTTAGGCGGATTGTTGAGTCTATTTCTCTGATGAAAGTATCTGCATCATCTCTATCCATTTTCTCTGTACCTTTGTATTTTACAAGGCTTGCTCTGAATTTGCTCAGAGTACTGGTTGCGTACTTCTGACAATCCATGAGTACAAAAAGTTTAACCTGGTGTTGTGGGTTTTGAAATACTAACCCAAATCTTGGTTCTCTGATGATTGAGTTGGGCACAGCGTCTGGTGGGCAGCGATCTTCTGGTGGTCGTAGATCTAGATGTTTGAGACCAAGATCCTTTCCCAGCTGAAAATCTATCATGCTGTATAGCAGAAGCTTTTCCCTCATCGCTTTTCTCGACACTTGATAGGCTATGGTATTAGGCTCTGTGTTGTAGTTGTCTTTTGTCCATTGCAGAAGGTCAGGTAGATCGTAAGGATTGATGTTTCTTAAGTCAGCATCAGCGAAGGTAGATTCTGAATTGTTCTCTCTTCTGACTTTGTAAAGATTGTACCTGACCCTTGGATAGGTTCTTGTGAAGGAGAATCTGCAGAAGATCACCTTTTTGATTTTGTGAATTGAGAAGACATCTGCATTGGTTCTTGGCTTTGTTCTTGTGAAGATGTTCTCAAATTCTTCTCTGATCCTTGGATCTGTCACATGATCTACTGGATGATTTGTCTGATAGGATTGTTTGTAGAGGTATTTGTATACCACTTCTTCCATCTCTTCATGTGTTGGACCAGGTCGTGGAATTTGTCTTCTGAGACTCTCCATCTGTTGAACAACTTCTGCAGCTCTACTAGTTAGAGGAATTTCTGACAGAGGCTTCAATCCATGTGCCCAGTCAACTTCTTCGGGTTTTGGAGTTTGAAAGGCGTCAAACGCACTCTTCATTAGTTTTTCTGTTGGCTTTGGCAATGTTTTCTTCTTCTTTGGCTCTTCTGTCAGTATCCCTTTGCCCTTATCTTTTGCTATTGTCGTGGCAGAACCTGTTGCTTCTGTGGGTTTTAAGGTTGGCACTTCTGTTGGTTTGATGGAGGTTGCCTTTGTGGATTTTGACGATTGTGATTTAGAGGACTTTTGTGGCGATGGTTCTGTTGGCTTGACTTGCTCTGTAACCTCTGTTGGAGGTTGTTTGGTGACTTCTTCTGCGAGCTCAGTTTCTGTTGATGAAGTATTGACATCAAATCTTCTTGCCATTTTGAAAGCTAAAGTGAACCTGTTCCTTTCTTCTTCTCTCTGTGCCATTCGATCACTCATTGTTGTGTGCATTCTTTTCAGAACATCAGAAGCAGAGGTCGTTGCTCTTTTTGGTTTGGTGGCAATCGACTTTCTTCTGGGTATGGTTTGGGGTGTTTCCACAGAGGTGGGTGTTTTCTCTGTGGTTTGTTCATCTGTTTCTTCCAAAATGATTACCTCAGGGGCGGTTGTTGCCTCTGTGGCTTGCTGATCTGCTTCTGGAGTTTTGGTTTCGTCAGGAGATGATTCCACAGAGATGGGTGTTGTTTCTGTGGTCTTTTGGGTTTGTTGTTGGGTTTCTTCTGGAGGGGCTTGGTTGATTGGTTCTGCTGCGATTGGTGGACTTTGTATTCCTCTGCTCGTAGCTTTCTCTCTTAGATTCTCCCCCTCAGGATTATCTGATGGACCAGGTTGGTCATCATCAGAATCATCCTGACTTTTATCAGAAGTACCCTCTGCTCTGCAAGAAGTGTTGGGCTTCTTCGGTAATTCAGCTCCTGCTGCCATCAACTTTTCACAGACATCATCGCAGAGGCCAATCAATGTCGCAAGCTCTGCTTCTGTTTTGAAACGCATTCTGCCGACACTCTTTCTGAAATCCTTGACATAGTTGGCATTTGCAGTTGTGAAGGAGACAATGACTTCTGTGACCTGGTTAATGACGTTCTGTCCGAGCTCTGTAAGCTGTGCTCTAGTCATATAGTCTTTTGGTTGCATTATTGTCGAGTTGCGTATTGCCTCTGCTTGTACTTGTGATAGGGCATTCTGTAAGTCTGCAGGAGTGATGCCCTCTGCTCTGTGGGATTGCGTATTCATTTGTTCAAGGAAATCTTTGACAGAGTCCCTGAAAGCAGAAGTTGCAGTTGTTCCGAATTCCTGAGCTGCAGAAGTGGCTGTTGCTTTGGCAGTAGTCTCGGCAGAAGACTTCATCTCTGAGATGGCGGTTTTTACCTCTGTGGATAGATTGTCCATTTTGGTGTTCAGTTTCAGGATAGCCGTAGATGTTGTCTCTGTAAAGGATTTGAAAGAGCTTTGCAACTCTTTCAATGTTTGGTTCACAAAGGTGACAAGGGTTTGGAACTCATCCCTTGATACTTGTGTTCCTTGTGTAACCTCTGGAGGAACACATTCGTCTCCAGAGTGAGTCCCTGTTCCTGGGACACCTTCGTTCACCCTTGTTTGTACGATGGGGGTGGAAGGATTTCCTTCTGATCCTCGAGAAGAAACATGAGTTTCGATCTCTACAGAAGTTCTGTGAAGAACAGTGTCCAAATCCACTCCAGAGGTGGTTATTGGAATGTCCTTCTGTTGACTGGGAGACTTGTCTAGAGTCTCTTCGTCTCTGTGCTCATTACTTCTCTCTGAAAGAAGTTTTGGTCCTAATGTGTGCGTGGCAGAGGAAACGAATTCCTCTATAGGGTGTTCTAGGGTGATCTGGGGCGACTGATCACGAACAATAGGTGAGTCTCTTTGAGGAGATTCCCTAGGAATGGATTCCCCGGTTTCTGTGGGCACAGAGGTTGAAAGAGTAACCTCTGGCTGGATGGGTTGGGTTAGGATCGAGCTGTGCTGCTCTTTTTCAATAACTCCTTCTGCAGCTAGACCTGCGGAGTTAGAAATGTGGGTTGCACTGGGAGTTGGTTTTGGTTGTGTGCCTCTATTTATCCAGGCATCTTTTCTTGCTTCTTCCTCTGTTAAGCATCAAAGCACTACTTCATTTTCTATCATATCATCCTCTGTAACTATCCTATGGCTTGGTGCTTCTTCCCTAAGTTCTGTGGAAGTTCCTTGCTCTGGTCGTAAGAAGTCATACATTTGATGAGATCCAAATAATCTCATGACATGTGGATGATAAAGACCCTTACGTATCCAGACAACTTCTTCTTCATCTGAATCTGTCTCTAAGATCTCTATTTCTGTCTCTGTTGTTGCAAATCCCTCTTTTTGTACAACTTCGGCCCCTTTTTCTTTCTCTTCTTCCATCATGTTCTCAGAAGCCTCTGTAATTTCACCTCTGTTCCATTCAGCTTCAGTTTGTTCTATTTCTTCTGAAGCTGGGTTTGGACATCTTCTGTGGACGTCCAATCCTTGAATGAAAGGGTTTTGTAAAATAACAGGGGTGTCGGCTGGTTGATTTCTGGGTGTTGTGTCATCTTCTTGCAGATGTGTGTCAATGCCAGAAATGAAGAAATCTTGTTCTTCTGGAGAGTGGTGGTCGAGAGGTTGTGCCGTCCACCCTGCTGTATTTAGGGTGTTGGCAATTTCAGGGTTCTGTAAGAAGTCGTTCAGGTCTCCTTGGTGAGCAAATCTATCTGGAGATTGATAGGGTGATTGATACCTTTCTGTAGCCATTTCTTCTTCTGCAACTTCTTCTTCAGCAGTTTCCTCTTCTGCAATGGTTACCAACTTTGCAAGTGATTTACCATGCCTCTTTTTGGTTTTCCTCCTCTTAGGATTTGGTGCCCCTTCTTCTGTTGATTTAGATCTTTTCTTCTTCATTTTTGGGGAGGAGGGAGGAGCAGAGGAGCCAATTTCTGTGGCATGAGGAGGTGAGGGTTGATCTTCTGCAGCGCTTGTTGAGGTGCCTTCTGCAGTTTTCCTCTTCTTAGCTTTTGGAGTAGATGCAGAGGTTCTTGATGAAGACTTCTTTCCCATTAGTTCTGCACGTTTGGCTATAAAGCTGAGTTGAATAGCCATGTGCTTTGCTAACTTCTGTTTCTTTTCTTCTTGAGTGGAAAGAGGTTTTGCTATCATTGTTCCTAGGGGGACACCTAAACTCGGGGGTGTCATAGGACTCGGTTTAGGAGTTCTATGATCGCGTATATACTCTTTCTTAAGGGATTTATTCGATGCGTATTGTAGAAGCTTCTTTGACAGAGGTCTGCAGTGTGAGTAGCCATCAGTATGATCAGTGGGGGTATTCTTGTTCATCGGAAAATGTTTGGGAGTTGGTCCTTCCATTAGCCAGTTTTGGATTAGCAGTAGAGGTTCGAACAGTACTTCCAATATTCTTTGGAATTGCAGAGGTGGTAGAAAGTTGGGATCGTTCTCTTTGACCCTTTTCGAGTTGTTCTTTCTGTCGATGGTGTTTATGATCTCTTGCATCATTATGGTCGCATAATCTAGTGGAAGATCAAAGTAAACCCCATACATGATGCTCAAGATTTGATGTGAGCTCTGGTCAATACTGCCTATCTTTCCTGTCAGGCATCTGTTAAGAATAGAGAACAAAGTGTTCCACAGAGGTGGTAATCGGCCTCTGCGGAAGTCATTCCTCTTTCGTAGTTGGGTGTTGTACCCAAGCATTTCTACGAATCGACAAATCTCTTCGTCTGTTGGTTGGTCTGCATAACTTTTCAATCCCAGAAGACCCATTGTTGGTAGGTTGAATTCAAGTGAGAACATTGTTCTGTTGAACTTGATTTCAAGATGCTCAGATTTATCAGGTCTTGAAATGTACCCTTTGATAAGAGAATCGTCTTTATCAAATCGGCAGCTTTGCCAAAATTGGTTCAAATAACGGACTGGAATTTTGTTCGGGGTTCTTGATAGTAGAGGGAAGAGGACATGATTCTCCATGATGTTCAGAAGTATGGCATGGGCTTCGCCGAAAGCAGTGGGTGAGGGGACCAAATAGCAGTTGTTGGATTTGATAGGAAGAATGGCTTCGAAATGATCCTTTGCTATAAAGTTTTGCAAGTGTGTCGTCGGAGCAAAGTCTGCTGAGTCCCCGGAATCTTGTTGTTCAATATTTCTTGCAAGGCTGGGGTTTTCAGAATGTTCTGAATGTGCAGGGGAGTGTTCCGGTGAGTTCGCCGGAGAGAGTTCAGAGGATGTAACTCGAGAAGATGAAGCCATTTGATTTTAAGAATAAGATTTTTGCAAGCTTTTTGCAGGGTTTCGCCGGAGAAGAAGATGAGAGTTTGTAAAAAGTTTTATGAGAGGGTAAGCTTTGTTTTTATAGGATGGTAAAACGGTAGAATTCGAAAGAGTAAAATATATGGCAATGGATTAAAGTTTGGAATCCGCACTCGAGTTTGAGCGGCGGGTTCAACTTTCCAAATAAAAACGTTCCATGTACGCCCAATGAAAATGGGACACGTAGGCCTTGTCAGAATATGACAGGACGTCGTGCGCGGCCCATTAATGCTAGGCGCGTGAGGTTGATTTTAGCCATATGAGATTCACTCGCAGTAACAGTAACTGTTATTACCACAGATAACAAAATGGCAGAACTTTTGTGTTTTACAGAAGCTCTGTGATTTTGAAAATCTTGAGTTTTAACCTTTTCTCATATATCTCATTGTTGTCCTGACTCTGAAGGTTCTTCTTTGAACGAAAACGTTTGTAAAGACATTGGAGAGGATCAATAGGATTTTGTCAAGAAATTTTATTCACAGAGGTTTTGTAGCTCTGATGGAACTTGCAGAAGCTCTGCGAGAGCCAGCAGAAGCTCTATGAGATAAAAAATCTTATAACTTGAATTCTATTAACTTTCTGATCATCCAATTTTTGATATGTGTTAAGAGATGTTTTTCGCACATTTTTGAAGGTTGGTGTCCGAGAAAACTATTTTGATAAACGTTTTGTTCGAGAAGGTCATGGTGTGTGTTGTCGGTTTCCGAGATAACATTCCAAAAGATCGACAGAGGGTTAATTTGTGATCACAGAGCATATTTCCTGCAGAAGCTCTGTTGAGCTCAGCAGAAGCTCTATGACCTTAAATTTCTCCTATTTCGAATTTTGTTAAACATTTTGAACTTTTGATTTTTGAAATGTTATTCATAGTATATTTAGGACATATTTGACAATTCTTGTCCTAGAAAACTGTTTTCTAAAAACCTTTCGTGCGAGAGACATACCTTTTTGTTCTTCTGTTCTCGGCAGTTTTGTCTTACTTCTGTCGATGGAGAATTATCGACATTCTTCTTTGGCTTTCCTTTGAAAGATTTACCTCTGTAGATCATTTCAGGGTCCCTTTTGCTCCCCCTTGATCTAATCGCTTCTGTAGATCAAGAATTTTCCTTTTTCTCCTCCTTGATCTATGCTTGGTTCAAAGAATGGTAAGATATGTATTGAGCATAGATTATGTTTACCAGAGGTTCTGTAAGGGTTATCAGAAGATCTGAGCGGACCCACAGAGGCTCTGTAAACAATTATTTTATATATAAAAAATATAAACTGAAATAAATTTATCAACGCAATAACTTAGTAATAATAGATATTTATACTTGTTTACAGAAGATAAAGCTATACTTACAGAGGATTTTCACACCATGTTAATCATTCCTAACTTACCCACCAAGAAGTTGAATCTTTTCTCGTCTAATGCTTTGGTGAATAAGTCAGCGAGTTGATATTCTGTGGGCACGAAATGCATTTCGATTGTACCGTATTCAACATGATGTTTCAAGAAATGATACCTTATATCGATATGCTTGTTGTTTGAGTGTTGCACAGGGTTAGCAGAGATAGCAATAGCACTTTTGGAATCACAGAAGATGGGTATTTTGAACAGAATGTGGTCGTAGTCTTTTAGCTGAGTCTTCATCCATAGAACCTGAGAACAACAGCTAGCGGCAGCAACGTATTCAGCTTCTGCAGTGGATGTGGAGACACAATTCTGCTTCTTGGAGGTCCAACTGACTAGTTTACCACCTAGGAATTGACAACTCCCAGAGGTACTCTTTCTGTCGAGCATGCATCCTCCATAGTCTGAATCTGTATAAGCTTTAAGACTAAAACCAGAGTTCTGTGGATACCAGAGACCAAGATTGTTGGTCCCCTTCAGGTATCTAAAGATTCTTTTTACAGCATCATAATGTGATTTCTTTGGATTAGCTTGATAACGTGCACAAAGACATGTGGCATGCATAATGTCAGGTCTGCTTGCTGTTAAGTATAACAGAGATCCAATCATGCCTCTGTAGAGAGTACATTCTACAGAAATACCATTTGGATCTAAGAATAACTTATTTCCAGTGGCCATTGGAGTCTTCATTGCAGAGGTATCAGAGAGATTATATTTTAAAAGTATGTCAGAGACATATTTGGCTTGATTTATAAAAATTCCCTCTGAAGATTGTTTGACTTGAAGTCCGAGGAAGAATGTTAATTCTCCCATCATACTCATTTCAAACTCACTCTGCATGAGTTTTTCAAAAATTTTGCACTCTTCTGAATTTGTAGACCCAAAAATTATGTCATCTACGTATATTTGTACAAGCATTATCTCACTATTTTTGCGTTTATAGAATAAGGTAGTATCTGTTGTACCTCTGTTGTAGCCATTGACTAGAAGGAAGGTAGAAAGTCGTTCGTACCATGCTCTTGGAGCCTGTTTCAGTCCGTATAGAGCCTTTTCAAGGTAGTATACATGCCTTGGAAACTTTGAGCTTTCAAAACCTGGTGGCTGATTTACGTAAACCTCTTCTTGGATTTCACCGTTTAGAAAAGCTGATTTTACGTCCATCTGATAGACTTTAAAACCTCTGTGGGCTGCGAAGGCTAAGAATATTCTTATTGCTTAGAGACGTGCGACAGGGGCAAAAGTCTCATCGTAGTCTATGCCTTCTTCTTGTCTATATCCTTTTGCTACTAATCTTGCTTTGTTTCTGACGACCACTCCATCTTCATCCTTCTTGTTTCTGTAGACCCATTTAGTCCCAATGGCCTGTTTCCCTCTTGGCAGAGGTACTAAAGTCCATACTCTGTTACGCTCAAATTGCAGAAGTTCTTCTTGCATGGCGTCTACCCAGTTTGGGTCATCTAGGGCTTCATAAATCTTCTTTGGTTCTATAACACTAATAAAATTTGTAAAGAAACAAAAATTAGCAGTGGCAGACCTTGTTTTTACTGAGTCAGAAGGTTCTCCAATTATTTGGCTTGGAGGATGGCTTTTTGTCCACTGAGTTGTGCGTGGAAGATGATCATCAATGTCATCAAAACTTTCTTCAGAGGCTTCTTGTGTTTCTTCTTGTGTAGCCTCTGATGTTCTTCGTGCCTTGGTAGTTGATTCTACCGTTTGTGGAATGATTGGTACGAGTGGTGGTGGAGTTTGTTCCTCTGAGGATGTATAGTCTTGGTCCTCGATCTCCTCTGTAATTGGTTCTTCTGTGGTTTGTGCAGCTTCTGTGGTCGTTTTTCTTGATGTTTCATCTTCTGCACTTTCTTCTGCTTCGGCAATTGCATCTGTAGTACTTATAGAAGAAGATGAAGCATTATTTGGACCAGTTAGAGTCATACCTGTAAGATTTTGTCCGACAGAGGATGGTTCTTCAGAGGGTTAATTTGCGATTACAGAGCATATTTCTTGCAGAACCTCTGTTGAGCTCAGCAGAAGCTCTATGACCTTAAATTTCTCCTAATTCGAATTTTGTGTAACTTTTTGAGCTTTTGATTTTTGAAATGTTATTCACAGTATATTTAGGACATATTTGACAATTCTTGTCCTAGAAAACTGTTTTATAATACCTTTTGTGCGAGAGACATACCTTTTGGTTCTTCTTTTCTCGGCAGTGATGTCTGACTTCTGTCGATATGGAGTCATCGACATTCTTCTTTGGTTTTCCCTTGAAAGTTTTATCTCTTTAGATCATTTCAGGGTCCCCTTTTGCTCCCCCTTGATCTAATCACCTCTGTAGATCAAGTAATTTCCTTTTGCTCCCCCTTGACCTATGCTTGGATCAAAGAATGATAAGTTTTGCATAGAACATAGGTCATGTTTTCCAGAGGTTCTGTAGGGGTCGTCAGAGGTTCTGAGTTGACTTACAGAAGCTCTGTGATTTTAAGAACTATTTAAGATTGAGAACTTACATACAGAAATAAATTAATTTAAAGCAAAAATAAAGGAAATTTGTACATATTTACAGAATATAAAGCTATACTTACACAGGATTGTCACACCATGTTTATCATTCCTAACTTACCCACCAAGAAGTTGAATCTTTTCTCGTCTAGTGCTTTGGTGAATAAGTCAGCGAGTTGATATTCTGTTGGTACGAAATGCATTTCAATTGTACCGTATTCAACATGATGTTTCAAGAAATGGTACCTTATATCGATATGCTTGGTTTTAGAGTGTTGCACAGGATTGGCAGAGATAGCAATGGCACTTTTGGAATCACAGAAGATGGGTATTTTGAATAGGATGTGGCCGTAGTCTTTTAGCTGAGTTTTCATCCATAGAACCTGAGAACAACAACTAGCAGCAGCAACGTATTCGGCTTCTGCAGTGGATGTTGAGACACAATTCTGCTTCTTGGAGGTCCAACTGACTAGTTTACCACCTAGGAATTGGCAACTCCCAGAGGTACTCTTTCTGTCGAGCATGCATCCTCCATAGTCTGAATCTGTATAAGCTTTAAGACTGAAACCAGAGTTCTGTGGATACCAGAGACCGAGATTTTTGGTCCCCTTTAGGTATCTAAAGATTCTCTTCACAGAATCATAATGTGATTTCTTAGGATTAGCTTGATAACGTGCACAAAGACATGTGGCATGCATGATGTCAGGTCTGCTCGCTGTTAAGTATAACAGAGATCCAATCATGCCTCTGTAGAGAGTGCATTCTACAGAGATACTGTTGGTCCCATTTAGGACAAGCAGACAATAGAAGAAATAAAATCCATATAAATAGAGATAAGATGAACAATAAGAATAATCATAAATAAACTCATCTCATATTCATTTGAGATAATATGGAGAGGAAACTGAAGAACACCACACTTTACATTTTAGATGACTCTCATAAATCCATGTCAGTGTGTGTTTTTTGTGTGTATCTTAAAAAATGACCTAAATGATAAATGAAACCCTAAACTCCTTTTAAAAGGGTCCATTTACAATAAAAGACTCAAGCCCATAAAGCTAACTAAAAAGCTAACTAAAATGCCCATACACTTTTTCTTTATAAAACATTTAATTAAATTAGGAGCTAATTTAATCTAACAATCTCCCCCTAATGTTTTATAAAGAAAGCATCATCTTGTAGTATCCGCCTTACTTTCTTTAGAAACTTTGGCGTTCCATTCTTCGAGTCTTCAAAGCATCACGAGCTCCCCCTCAAATGTAGGCTCATCTTCTTGAAAAACCGACACAATTAACCCCATTTTGTCTAGTTTTCATGATTCAACTTCACTGTTGAGTAAGCATTCAGTACCGAGCATTAAACATGAATAACAGAGGAGTGAGTGACAATCAATATGTCACAATAGCTGTATGAAACCGTGAAGAAACGTCGAGAGAACACCGTTCTTGAAAGCGGAAAGAGCATGAATTAAATGCAATGCTTTCGGTCCAGCACCTTACAGCAGACTTTGAGGCTGGTTTCGGCATATTAGCTCACATAATTTGAGAAAACTCAGAACATCAAAGTCATGCGTCTGTGAATTATCTTTCTAATGCAACTGGATTAGTTGAATTGGTCTTTGTTTTTTATGGTTAGAGGGGTTAGGCTTGCACGGTTTGCAAAAATGACATATGGGGTATGATCTATAGGACAACAGAAAGAAAAGCAGATGCAAAAGATTGTATACACCACTCTGAAAAAAAACACACAAGCATACAGATAAAGTGTAGAACATACCGTATATACACCACTCTGAAGAAAGCAGCAAAGGCAAATGCAGTTCCTATATATCGAACCATTCAGGGCCGGTCCTGAGATTTCGGATGCCCATGGCGAAAGACAAAAAAGATGCCCCTATATTACGGAAACGAAAAACAATTTAACGGGGTTTAGAACCTAGTCAAGCTAGGCGGCTCATCCTTACGCCAGGTCTTTATTAAATAAAACAAAAGCTTCAATCTTTTTCCAGTCACGATCAAATCTGGTAATTGTCAAACAACCTAAAAAATCAGAATTTCATCACTCAGAATATTTGCGAGAATTTAAACATATCGTATTCTAACCCAATTTTTATCTTCATTTATGTGCATGATCTAGCCTCTTGACGAGGCTAGTGGAGTAACTGGACAGTAACAACTTAATTAGTTTCTCTATATCGCTCCTCTGAAATTTCACCCACCAGCTTACACGACTCTGATCGATCTCACATATATTAAAACATCCCAATGAATAATCTTTTTGATGACTATCCACTACTAGTCAAAATTAGCAAGCTTTTGAAAAAATATATAACACCCATCCCACTTAAATTGCAACAGTCCCCATTTAGGACAAATGTTTCTATTCATTGGTTCTTGCGATTGGTTTGTGTGATTGTTGACCCTAAGATCACCACAACTGGATTGTGGGTTTAAAAAAAAACCCACAATAACATCAAACACAATTAGTTGAATTTGGTATCTAGTTAATTGTAAGAACCAATGGGCTCATTGGTTTGGAACTAAGAAGATTTAGCAATTTTTTTGTTATTAACAATTTTATCAGGATTTGAATGGTTTTGTCCAGGTTATAGGAATCTCCCTCCTAAGAACTTGTAAGAAGATTAAAATGGTGATACATGAGATGTTTGTTATCTAAAAAAAATGTGCATGGTTTTAGGGGGATCTTTGATATCAAAATGTGCATAGTTTTAGGGGGAGCAAGTCAGTACTCGGTGTCAAAATCTAAACTGACTGCTTTTTGATCTTCATTGATAATTTTTTTTTAAGGAGGAAATCCTGTTCTGATGAAAATCTTGATAATATCTAGAATCTGACAGAACTCTGACCTCACACCAGAACCTCTGTTGTCTCTCACCAGAGCTCTGTTGTTTGTCTAAGCTCAGTTCTTTTCTCATCAGAACAGAATTTTAAATACTACAAAGGTAAAGGTAAAACATCTTGGTTCAATCAAAAGAAGCAACTTAACACAGCTCTATCAGAGCTCTGTTAGTCTGTTATGCCACGTCATCAGAACACGTCATCAAAAGTAACGTCATCAGAGGTGCGGGTTATTTCTAAACGTCAACCACTTGTAACCCACACATCTCTAACCGCGACGGTTTACTTGCACAAAAGTGGTCAGAACAAATCCACGTGCCAATCTCCAATTGAAAGCTAAACCACTAGCTGTCCCCACGATACACATTTCAGGCCACTCCACCTTCTGACACTCGAGTGCCTACAGTATCTACGGCGATTACTCAGCCACAAAACCCTCTTTTATTTAAACCCTGTTCATCTTTCCTCTTCATTCAAACCTTCAAAACCCAAACCTGCAAAAATGGCAAACCCTCAACACTCAGCAGATTCAAGCCGTATTGGTCCCGTCGACCAAATTGTTATTCTCCCATACGAGTTTGCTGAAAGCAACCATCGATTAGATCCAAACCCTGCTCTCTATCTACCCACATACCACATATTTCTGGAGTTCTTCAGAAACTCAGAAATCTTCAGAGCCCTAACAGACTTCGACGACAACATTCCTGAGCTCTACATTAAGCAGTGGTGGACTACTTGCCAACACGTAGAAGAGCTAAACGGAATCATTGGCAATGTGGATTCTGGTCGAGATGGAGGTTCAGGAACGATCAGAATCAGAGCAACTACCCTGCGGAGAATCCTCGGAATGAAGAGCAAGCGACAGCTCGACATAGAAGCTTTCGAGAAGCCACCCAATACTGCTGTCCTTCTGGAGTTTGTACGATTTCTAGGCTACAACAAAGATATCACCCGCATCGGAGCATTCAAAAGACAGAATCTACCACCAGTGTGGAATTTCATGTTCTCCACACTGAACCGAACCCTCACAGGAAAATCTGGTAGTCAAGATCAAGCCAGTATAGAAATCCTACAGATAATGTATGGATTGTTCTTTCAAAGAAACCTTGACTATGCCAGCATTCTCTACACCGACCTTCTCACTGCTGTTAATCTCAAAACCTCTGCCATTGCCAAAGGAGGAGAAGTTGGGCAACATAAATTTCTGAAGAACATCAAGTTTCCAAGGTTTATCGGGTTGGTAATCAGAAGAGCATTTCAGAGTGTGGAATTGACTCAACAAGGAAATACGTTCAGGAACTGGGTCATGACCAGATTCAATCCCACCACTTTAGGAGAATATCCCCTCATTCGACACGTTCCAGGTACAATGCTCGCTCTGATAAGCCCAGACCACATTTCTATCCAAAACTATAGACATGCTGCTCAACCTCAAGAACCTGAGGTGAGAACCCCAGCATACTTAGGCTCTGAGCCATCTGAGGAGAGTTCGAGTGAGGAAATAGGAGTGGAAGAAGGAAACAGACCAGAGGTAAGAGTACCCGAAGTGGGGTCTTCCTCTAGAGTGATGATGGAGGAGGAAGTAGGGAACAGAGCATCCACTATGGAGACTGTTCATAAGGAAGTACAGGAGTCACCAGAGGTAGAAGTTCTTTCCTCTGATACAGAGAGGAACCCGAGTGTTTCACAGCCTTAGGTGCCGAGGAAAATGTGAGGATAGAAGAAGATGTCCAAGATGACACATCTGAGGGAAATCCTAGCCCACATCCCAGTGCTTCCACACAATCTAATCCTGGTGATCAAGACCAAGGGATTATTGAAACAGAGGTGCACACCTCGAACCCCAACCAGCCTATACCATCAGAGGAACTTCTTCATACCTCTGATACGCACGAAGCCGGGGAAACTATCTTTGGTAGTGATGTTCATTCACCCCAGAACATCAATAGGTCACCTCCACACGATGATGCCTCTGTGGCTCATTTAGAGACGACACAAATTAGACCAGAGATCTTTGTAATCTCACGTAGCATCTGTCCGACTCAGGGACAATGGGAGACCATAGTAGAACAAGGGAAGACATTGCTTGATCCAAATGCTTCCCATCACACCAGATTTCCTTCTTCAGAACCTGAGCTGGAAGAGGAAACTTTGGTCAGAACACCTGTAGTTGTTTCCCCTCAAAGGGAACATCAAGGATCAGGTGGAAGTCCTCCAAGAGCCAACATTAACACAACTCTTGATAGGGGCACCTTTGAACTCGAGGCAGAATTGGAACCATGTGTTGGAACCAAGGAGACCCCCGTTGACACTGTCACAAGAGCAGAGTTCGAAAGCTTCTGTGACAGTATCAACAACTCTTTGAACGAGTATAAACTTATCAATGAACAAAAGGAGGAGCTGATCCGCAAGGAAAATGCTTCTCTTAGGGAAGAACTGCTGAACATCTCAAACAAGCATGCTGATCTAACTCGAAGGTATGGCGAAGCTGCAACACTCAGAACAGAGTCTGAAAGGGTCAGAGGAGAAGAGATTGCAAAGTTGACGACAGAGATAGCCGACCTACGATCAGTCAGAGCAGAGGAAGTTACAAAGACTTCGACAAAACTTGCAAACCTAAAGCGACTTATAACAGAGAACCACGCAGCGCAGATGAACAGAACCCTTCCCATCCCCACGGTTATTCTTTCAGAATCTAATATCAGAACCTTGACATAGCTACTTACCAACTCTGTTAAGGAATCCATAAAAGAATCAACCACTTCATCTGCTACTCCACTCAATATCTCCAGCCCTAACCCAAATGACCTACCCATGACAGTTGGGCAAATGGGAGACTTCAGAAAATATGTTCTAAGCCAGATGATGACGATCTCATCAAAATTCGTAATGAAGGCTAAGGCAACAGAGCAACATGTGAAAGCGTCTCTTGATACTCACAAAGTCAGCTTTGAGGCTCAAGTAGAAGAAATCAGAGCCGCTGCAACAGAGGTAGAAGATGTGATGAAACAGGCAGCCTAAAACTTTACTAATATCATCTTACAGACTGCCTCTACATCAAAAAGATCTGCAGAAGAAGTACCCACAGACGAACCCGCAAGCAAGAGACAGAAAACTGGTCTGAAGTTTGTTGTTCAGTCCTCACCAAAAGCTCTAATTGAATCCTCTGACGATGATGATGACTTTGAAGACGCTCAAGAAGGTCAATCCGACAATCAATTGGGTGAGTCCTCAGAACAACAAAAGGGGGAGAAGGAGAAGGAGAAGGAGAAGGAGAATGAAGAGGTAGAAAAGGAGAAAGAGGTAGAGAAGGAGAAAGAGGTTGAAAAAGAAGCCAAGGGTAAAGGGAAAGTCACAGAAGCAACTGAGGCAGAGGCTACAGAAGGAGAAAAGGGGATGACAGATATGATTGAAGTGGCATTCGACTACATTTTCAAGAATAGAGTCATCAAAGCGACAGAAGAGTCATCGCAAGAACCACCAGAGATCATCTGCCTAGACACCCCTCCTACTTCTCCAACAAAAGAACCAGAAAGGACAGACCAATCCTTTGTTGAAGAACAAATAAGTCAAGCCGAATCTGCTCACATCGACACCCTTATGGCAGAGACCCACAATGACCCAAACCCAACCGTAACAGAACAGAACCCAGAAACCTCTACCTTTCACACCGAAAAACCTGCCTTAGAAACGGTATTTGCATTTCTCTATGCTGACAGAGACATCATCCCTGTAAATGCCGTACCCATCAACCCATACCTCAACCCAATCAGGATAAACACCATCTTTGATGCAAGGCTAAAGTTCATCCAAACCAAGTTAAATCAGAACAGAGCCATCAATATAAACTTCGGTATCCGCAGAATTCTGGACATCAAGCACAAGAAGTTTCAACACGACAGGGTCACATACCATGAATACACTGTGGAATCAACAGAAGGCAGAAATGAAATCTTCAATGACAAAGATCTCGTCCTTCTGAATCCATATGACCTGATCTTACTCCAGCATATTGCTTGAACTTCTCAGAAAGATACACACCGGCCAGAACTGCGCTACCAGAAGTCAGATTTGCTATGCAAGAACACATCAATCTCAGAATACAGATTGATTATCAACTTGGCATAGAGTTTGAAGTGGAGAAACTAGAGATTGCACCTCCTAACGAAAACCTTGAGGGTTATGGTCATCACAGAACTGGAACTGTAGTAGAAGATCCTCCAGTCTTTATCTGCAGACAGAAGGGCATAAAGAAGGCCATCAGTGCAAATGAAGCCCACAAGTACTCAAGTGAATCGCTGGTATACATCAAGAACATAATCCAAGATCTCCCAAGAAACTCTTCATCGACCAGATTGATCTGATGCTGGATTTCCAAACTCTTATCAGAAGATTCGACAGAATTCTTAGGGGAGACAAGTATGCTTAAAATGTACTGATCTTTTAATCTTCTTGTAATATCCCAAAAGATTAGTGCAAGGTTTCGACAGAGGTAAAAGTTCTCTATTCTTTTGTTTAAATCTCTGTCAAATGTAAATCTTTATTTTCAATACTTAGGGGGAGATTGTTAGCCTCAAGTATCTACTATGTAAAAGTATTGAAAATAATTCAAGATAGAAGACCAACAGAGATCAGACAGAAGACATGGAAGAAGTTCATCAAGAAGACCAACAGAGCTTAACAGAGCTCTGTCGGATCCAACAGAAGAACAAATTCAACAGAGGAACAAGTAATCAGAAAGACCAACAGAGCTCTTTCGACAAAGCTCTGGTGAAGTGAAGACCTCTGTCAGCCTAAGCCTCGAAGGAAAGCCCAAGTGTTAGACAAGTGTCCATACTTTCCACGTATGCCCTAAAATAGGAGACACTATTTCCACGTGTCATTCCAGGGTACGATAGTACACTGTCTATACTTTTTGAGGGCTATAAATAGTGAGGTAGTGGGACAAACATTTGTAAGCTTTGGGAAGAGTAGTTTTTCCACAATTGTTTAAGAACATACTGCAGCAATCCCGAACACTACCTCCGTACGATATTCTTGTCCTATGAGATTTCCGAACACACTTTAACTTGTTCTTGGTGTGATTCATTATCAATATATGAGCAGCTTTTATATCTGATCTTGTTATCATTTTACTGTTCAATATTTGATTCTCATAGTTCACTTATCGTTTACACAATCACTCATTTTAATGGCTTTATTTAATATGCTTCCGCTGTCTATTTTACTACCATTAATATGATACAACGTGAATCTAGGAACCTACAGATACCATTTGGATCTAAGAATAACTTATTTCCAGTGGCCATTGGAGTTTTCATTGCAGAGGTATCAGAGAGGTTATATTTTGACAGAATGTCAGAGACATATTTGGCTTGATTTATAAAAATTCCCTCTGAAGTTTGTTTGACTTGAAGTCCGAGGAAGAATGTTAATTCTCCCATCATACTCATTTCAAACTCACCCTGCATGAGTTTTTCAAAACTTTTACACTCTTCTGAATTAGAAGACCCGAAAATTATGTCATCCACATAGATTTGTACAAGTATTATCTCACCTTTTTTATGTTTATAGAATAAGGTAGTATCTGTTCTACCTCTGTTGTAGCCATTGACTAGAAGAAAGGTAGAAAGTCTTTCGTACCATGCTCTTGGAGCCTGTTTCAGTCCGTATAGAGCCTTTTCAAGGTAGTATACATGCCTTGGAAACTTTGAGCTTTCAAATCCTGGTGGCTGATTTACGTAAACCTCTTCATGGATTTTACCGTTGAGAAAAGCTGATTTTACGTCCATCTGATAGACTTTAAAACCTCTGTGGGCTGCGAAGGCTAAGAATATTCTTATTGCTTCGAGCCGTGCGACAGGGGCAAAAGTCTCATCGTAGTCTATGCCTTCTTCTTGTCTATAATCCTTGGCTACCAATCGTGCTTTGTTTCTGATGACCACTCCATCTTCATCCTTCTTGTTTCTGTAGACCCACTTAGTCCCAATGGCCTGTTTCCCTCGTGGCAGAGGTACTAAAGTCCATACTTTGTTACGCTCAAACTGCAGAAGTTCTTCTTGCATGGCGTCTACCCAGTTTGGGTCATCTAGGGCTTCAGAAATCTTCTTTGGTTCTATCACACTGATAAAGTTAGTAAAGAAACAAAAATTAGCAGTGGCAGACCTGGTTTTTACTGAGTCAGAAGGTTCTCCGATTATTTGGCTTGGAGGATGGCTTTTTTTCCACTGAGTTGTGCGTGGAAGATGGTCATCAATGTCATCGAACCTTTCTTCAGAGGCTTCTTGTGTTTCTTTTTGTGTAGCCTCTGTCGTTCTTTGTGCCTTGGTAGTTGATTCTACCGTTTGTGGAATGATTGGTATGAGTGGTGGTGGAGTTTGTTCCTCTGAGGACGTATAGTCTTGGTCCTCGATTTCCTCTGTAATTGGTTCTTCTGTGGATTGTGGAGTTTGTTTTTCAGCAGCTTCTGTGGTCGTTTTTCTTGATGTTTCATCTTCTGTATTTTCTTCTTCGGCATTTGCTTCTGTAGTATATATAGAAGAAGATGAAGCATTATTTGGACCAGTTAGAGTCATACCTGTACGATTTTGTCCGACAGAGGATGGTTCTTCAGAAACTCTGATGGTTCCAACAGAAGGATCAATGTCATTTTGGAACATCTCTAAAAATAGAAGATCCAAATCTTCTTTTGTTCTTGAGATGTCAGAGGATTTCCCTTTAATTTCGAGTTCTGAACTGATTTGCTCAGAAGTCATTTGGAATGAATCATCAAAAGAAACATTAATGCTTTCTACAATCTTGCGAGACTTTGTAAGGAAGGTTCTGTAGGCTTTGGAAGTGGCAGAGTATCCAATGAATTTGCCTTCATCAGCTTTTACTTCAAACTTTCCTCTCGAATCTCTGTCATTTAAAACAAAGCATTTGCATCCGAGAACATGGAAAAACCTGATGTTTGGCCGCCTTTTGTGAAGCAATTCGTAAGGCGTCTTGAGGTGTCTTTTCACAATGGTTGAACGATTCTGTGTATAACACGCAGTAGAAATTGCTTCTGCCCAAAAGTTCATTGATAATCCGCATGCTGATAGCATAGTTCTTGCGGCCTCCACAAGTGTTCGATTCTTTCTTTCGACTACACCGTTCTGTTGTGGAGTGCGAGCGGCAGAGAAGTTCTGTGATATTCCTTCTGTAGAAATATAGGCTTCAATGACGCAGTTTTTAAATTCTGTGCCATTGTCACTTCTTAACTTTTGTATTCTGCAGTCATAAAGAACTTGGATTCTTTTCATTAGATTTATCAATATAATTGGAACATCTGATTTCTTTCTAATAAATTCAACCCATGTGAAACGTGAATAGTCATCACTTAGGAAAAGTATATATTTCTTGCCACCTAGGCTCTGTATAGCAATGGGACCGCAGAGGTCGACATGAAGCATGTATAGAGGCCTAGTGCAAGACACGTCTGTTTTGCCTTTGTGGGAAGCCCTTCTGTGTTTTCCCATTTCACAGGCCGAACACAAGTGATCCTTATTGAATTTAACATTTGGCAGACCTTTAACTAGATCGAGTTTTACTAGTTTATCCAAGGTGTGAAAGTTCAAGTGACAGAACCTGTTGTGCCATAACCAAGCTTCTTCACTTTTGCAGGCTACTAGGCAAACTTTGTCCTTGGATTTTGAAGTAAAGTTCATTAGATATAGATCACCTCTTCTTTCAGCTCGCAGAAGTTCCATTCCTGTGTTTTCACTTTGTAGAGAGCAGAAAGTTATTTTGAATAACACATCGAATCCTGTATCACAGAGTTGACTTACACTTAGTAGGTTGTGTTTGAGGCCATTCACATATGCAACTTTGTATATAGAGACATTTTCTTTCTGTATGACTCCATAGCCTTTGATGTGTCCCTTCTTGTTGTCTCCAAAAGTTACAGATCCACCATCGTGTGTTTCTTTGTATGTGGATAGTAATCTTCTGTCGCCAGTCATGTGCCTTGAGCATCCGGAGTCAAGATACCAAATTGGCACATGTTGCTTCTGTAAGACAATCACAGAGACTTAGGTACCCATATCCATATGGGTCCAATATTGTTAGAATTTTTCAAGTTTGCCTTAGCATTCTTGAAATACATTTTATCCTTTGTAGAAAGATCAGATTGTTTCTCTCTAGGTTTTGACTTTGGAGTTTGAATTTTAGTGGAGAGTAAGCAATCTGGACTTGAGAAGTGTTTATTCAATTTGAACATAAGATCAAAACAATGACAGTATTGAATATGAGACGTGATTCGTTTGAACTTTTCATTGAATTCATTGAACTGAGCCACAGAGGCATTACATTCTTTCTTTACATTAGATTTCCTATTACAAGAAGATCTATGAATACTAGAATGTTGTTTGCAAAAGTCTTGTTTAGTTCCTGCCTTCTGTGACTCTCTTCTGTGGTGAACATCTTTCTTCACTGTCACAGAGGAAAAGTATTTGTTAGCTTCAGGCCATTTTCCCTTTTGTTGCAAAGTGGGATTCTCTCTAATTTTCAAAGGTTTTGAAAATTTTGAACTTTTAGGATCTATAGAGGTCTTCTTTAATATATCAAGTTCAACAGAGGTTTTGACTTTTAAATACATGTTCAGAAAATCTGGGCAGATAGGTATCTCTGTGATTTTCTCTTTTGGAGAAATAGTTCTGTTAAGAACTTCAGAGGAGATTTTAACATCCTATGTGTCATAGTGAACTATCCCTGATTTAGAATCAGTCTCTGAGTCGTCAGAGGTTGAATCGTCCTCATATACAGAGGTTGAATCATCTCTTTCGACAGAGGCTGGATTTTCTGAGCAAGTATCGTACGAGCTTTCTTCCTCTGTAGAATGACTTTCATAGATGGCAGAGGTATCTGATGAGATCTTTTCAGCGAGAATTTGATATATAGAAGATGTACTGAGATTTTCTAAAACATTTGATTTCAAAACTTCCAAAATTTCTTTTTCAATAGATTTTTCAAGTTTTTCTTCTGAAAAGATGGGTTTAAACTCAGGAGCTTCTGCTGATAATTTCTTTTCATCGTTTATCATGCAGACAAAAGCGACCTGTGTTTGAGTCTCTGGTTTACCAAACTTAAAGATACCAATCTGATCTTGTGTTTTCAGATATATCTTTGGTTTGATTCCTCTATTGACAGAGGTTGAAGATGATGAATCTGTGTTTTCAAACCATACATTGATCATCTTTGTATGTTTCCTCAAGTGAGGTTCTGCAGAGATTTTAACCCTTTTACTTACAGAAAGTAAGTTTGGAAAGTTTGGTTTGTTAGTTTTTGCCAAAACAAATAGAGAAGACAGAGGTTTTAGTTGTTTATTTTCAACTCCTAAGGTAATATCACTGTACCCTATACCTCGTCTTGCTATTTGAGAGTTTACCTTTTCATACACCTTCTGTGCATCTTTATAGTTTTTAAGTAAACTTCTCTTCTTAAAAGATCTTGCCAAAGTACCTCTCTTTCTTTTTGAAAGTATTCTTTGAGAGCTCTTATATCTGTTGTTTCACTTCTTGAAACTGAAAGTTCTTTTGTTTTGATTTTTAAAGCATAGGTTAGATCAGAAATTTGCCTTTTTAAAGGATCTACATTTTTGCTCCAATATTTTTCGATTTTTTCTTTTTCTTCAAAGGTTTTGGCTTTTTCTTGAGTGAGAAGCCTTACTTCTCTCTCATTAAAGGTTAGCCTTTTCTGAATGCTTTTATTTACTTCTTTCAGTTCAATGTTAAGTTTAAATAAATCATCATCTAAAGTATTAATACTTGAGGTAGAGTTTGAAATGGATACCTCAGTGTCAGTGCCGGAGTCAACTTCTGCCATGCCACAGAACAGGGCATTGGTGGGAAATTCATCGTCAGAGGTAGAGTCTGACTCGAAATCCTCCTTGTTTGCCTCAGAATGCCCTCTGTTCGCCATTAGGGATTTTTGCGCATAATACTCAGCCTTCTTTTTGTAAAAAGTTGAGTCCTTCTGTGGGCGATTTTGTCTACTTCTGCATTCTTTTGCGAAATGACCTGGCTTGCCGTAGTTGAAACAACCTTGGGAGGTGTTTCCAGTTCGATCTTCGGACTTTTGTTGGTCTCCACCTTTCTCTGTTCGGCATTCGTTTGCGAAATGACCAGGCTTACCACATTTGTAGCATTCTTGTGTGTGGCCTACCTTGTCATCTGATCTCTGTCGGTCATTTCCTTTGTAGCTTCTGTCGCTCAACCTCTGTTGGTCATCATTTCTGTAGTCTGACCTCTGTTGGTTACTTGATTCTTCTCTTCTTCCATCATCTCTTCTACCAGAATTCCTTTTGTTATTTCTAAACTCTCTTGTCAATAGAGCCATTGATTTAGCTAATGATGCAAGAGTTATTTCTTCCTCTATCAGCTCGTCTTCTTCGCTATCAATCATTACCATCTTCTTTTTCTCCTTCCTTTTCTCCTCTGTAGATCTCTCATTTCTTGGTCTGTCCGTAGCCTCTGTTGATTTACTAAGCAATGCGTATGGTACAATGGTTAGTGTTTTAGCTTGAGCTATTTGAGGCACTTGTGCGGCTAGTGTTCCATAGAGATCAGAGAGTGACCAGGAGTCTAGATCTTGATTTGTTTGTAAAGACATAGACAACTGAAGCCACTCATCGTTCAGGCTCTTTAGAAACATGACGTTATTTTCTTCCGTGGTTATGTGAATACCAGACTTTCTGCATTTGTTTATGAGAGAGTTGAACCGATCGTATGTTGTTTGCAGAGATTCTGTTGCAGAGGCTCTGAAGGCATGATACTCGTTTATGTATTGTGCTCTTCGGTTCTTCTGTGTTTTAGCACCCCTTCTAGTTGTCTTTCTAATTATTTCCAAAGATCGTGCGCTGTTTCGCATGCATCTAAAGATTGAAATATTTCGTTGGGGATAGCCATGATTAATATTCTTTTCGTTTTCTGTGCAACTTCATCTTCTGCCTTATCTTCATCTGACCAGTCTACTTTTGGCTTAGGTTTTTTATGTTCAGGGATTTCAAGAGATTCATCAGTAGCTGGTACACGTGGCATAGTTATCATAGGAACCGGAGGAAGATTATAAAGATATTGTTTGAGATTTTTTTCAGTACCCTCAAAAAAATGAACCATTCTTATTTTCCATTGAGGATACTCATCTCTAAGAAGAGTAGGAGGTTTAGTTAATGAGCCAGCAGTAAAAAAGTTATTGGTATTTGTCATTTTGAGAAAAGGATAATCTGATGGAAGATTTATGAGTATGAAGATCTGAAAGTTTTTCTGGGTACAACTAATATCCAGAAATATGGTGATGAAGAGAGAAAATAATCTATCAGATAAAAGTTGTAAAACGAGGATCACTTGATATTGAAAATCAAGCTTTGCTCTGATACCAATTGTTGGTTCCCGTTTTGCTTTAAACAATATTATCAGATCTATTAGTTCAAGTTAATGTTTGATGCGGAAGCGTATTTGAATAACTAATAGATAAGTTTGATAGATTTAGACCAAAATATAAATAAACAGTGAACAGAATATTATATCTTAAAGTTTACTGAATATATAAAATAAGAACAGGCTTAAGAACTGTGAGTAAGAAAAGCTTCAAAACAGATATGACTTTTAAGGTGAATAAGCTTTTGTGTTCTTGTGATGTTGTATTTATATGTGATAAGGAAGAACTGAACATGAGTCTTCCTTATATACTACTCTAAAGGGGACCATAAAGCATATGCTACTATTCAGACGGTATTGATGAATAGTTGAACGGATGTCGTGAACAGTTGCAAGTGTGGCATGAACAGTCAGACGTGCCGTATTGCATTTAATGCAGCAGACGTCTATTATGTACTAAGCCCTATTGAATCCAATCAGAGTTTGACACGTCGACGTTGGACAGGGCATGCTACCATGCAAGTTGATGAACAGGTCCTGTAACAGTAGCAAGATATTGTAAATATCTTCAAGTCTTATTGTGAGGACCATAGAGGCTCTGTAATGAGTTACAGAGGTTCTGCGGTCTGGTCCTCTGTGGAGCAGTCTTCCCCGGATTCCGAGTTATTGATCTTCTTTGCGCGTATGACAGAGCTTCTGTAGCGCGCCTCTTTAGCTTCTGTAGATTCTTGAGCTTGATCTCTCGGTAAGTCTGGCAGAGCCTCTGTAAGAGACTTTCTTCACTTAGCCTATTTTTCACTACCTCTAAATACTTCTTTGATTAGGAAGATTGAAGCTAACAAGTTTCAACCCCTTTATTAAATCTATTTGGTTAGCTAACATGCAAAATATGATTAGCAACAAGCATATGCAATTCTAAAACATATAAGAATACATTGCTCTACTCACACTATTTGTCCAAAATCAGGATTTTCACAATTTACAGGTTTATCGCGACTTTGTATTTTCCCCAAGTGTCAAGAGATGTGTGCTCATTGGCATCTTTTGATTTTGTGCACATTGGCCTCTTTTAATTTTGTGCACATTGGCATCTTTTGATTTTGTGCTCATTGGCATCTTTTGATTTTTAAAGCATAGGTTAGATCAGAAATTTGCCTTTTTAAAGGATCTACATTTTTGCTCCAATATTTTTCGATTTTTTCTTTTTCTTCAAAGGTTTTGGCTTTTTCTTGAGTGAGAAGCCTTACTTCTCTCTCATTAAAGGTTAGCCTTTTCTGAATGCTTTTATTTACTTCTTTCAGTTCAATGTTAAGTTTAAATAAATCATCATCTACAGTATTAATACTTGAGATAGAGTTTGAAATGGATACCTCAGTGTCAGTGCCGGAGTCAACTTCTACAATGCCACAGAACAGGGCATTGGTGGGAAATTCATCGTCAGAGGTAGAGTCTGACTTGAAAATCCTCCTTGTTTGCCTCAGAATGCCCTCTGTTCGCCATTAGGGATTTTTGCGCATAATACTCAGCCTTCTTTTTGTAAAAAGCTGAGTCCTTCTGTGGGCGATTTTGTCTACTTCTGCATTCTTTTGCGAAATGACCTGGCTTGCCGCAGTTGAAACAACCTTGGGAGGTGTTTCCAGTTCGATCTTCGGACTTTTGTTGGTCTCCACCTTTCTCTGTTCGGCATTCGCTTGCGAAATGACCAGGCTTACCACATTTGTAGCATTCTTGTGTGTGGTCTACCTTGTCATCTGATCTCTATCGGTCATTTCCTTTGTAGCTTCTGTCGCTCAACCTCTGTTGGTCATCATTTCTGTAGTCTGACCTTTGTTGGTTACTTGATTCTTCTCTTCTTCCATCATCTCTTCTACCAGAATTCCTTTGGTTATTTCTAAACTCTCTTGTCAATAGAGCCATTGATTTAGCTAATGATGCAAGAGTTATTTCTTCCTCTATCAGCTCGTCTTCTTCGCTATCAATCATTACCATCTTCTTTTTCTCCTTCTTTTTCTCCTCTGTAGATCTCTCATTTCTTGGTCTGTCCGTAGCCTCTGTTGATTTACTAAGCAATGCGTATGGTACAATGGTTAGTGTTTTAGCTTGAGCTATTTGAGGCTCTTGTGCGGCTAGTGTTCCATTGAGATCAGAGAGTGTCCAGGAGTCTAGATCTTGATTTGTTTGTAAAGACATAGACAACTGAAGCCACTCATCGTTCAGGCTCTTTAGAAACATGAGGTTATTTTCTTTCGTGGTTATGTGAATACCAGACTTTCTGCATTTGTTTATGAGAGAGTTGAACCGATCGTATGTTGTTTGCAGAGATTCTGTTGCAGAGGCTCTGAAGGCATGATACTCGTTTATGTATTGTGCTCTTCGGTTCTTCTGTGTTTTAGCACCCCCTTCCAGTTGTCTTTCTAATTATTTCCAAAGATCGTGCGCTGTTTCGCATGCATCTAAAGATTGAAATATTTCGTTGGGGATAGCCATGATTAATATTCTTTTCGTTTTCTGTGCAACTTCATCTTCTGCCTTATCTTCATCTGACCAGTCTACTTTTGGCTTAGGTTTTTTATGTTCAGGGATTTCAAGAGATTCATCAGTAGCTGGTACACGTGGCATAGTTATCATAGGAACCGGAGGAAGATTATAAAGATATTGTTTGAGATTTTTTTCAGTACCCTCAAAAAAATGAACCATTCTTATTTTCCATTGAGGATACTCATCTCTAAGAAGAGTAGGAGGTTTAGTTAATGAGCCAGCAGTAAAAAAGTTATTGGTATTTGTCATTTTGAGAAAAGGATAATCTGATGGAGGATTTATGAGTATGATGATCTGAAAGTTTTTCTAGGTACAACTAATATCCAGAAATATGGTGATGAAGAGAGAAAATAATCTATCAGATAAAAGTTGTAAAACGAGGATCACTTGATATTGAAAATCAAGCTTTGCTCTGATACCAATTGTTGGTTCCCGTTTTGCTTTAAACAAGATTATTAGATCTATTAGTTCAAGTTAATGTTTGATGCGGAAGCGTATTTGAAGAACTAATAGATAAGTTTGATAGATTTAGACCAAAATATAAATAAACAGTGAACAGAATATTATATCTTAAAGTTTACTGAATATATAAAATAAGAACAGGTTTAAGAACTGTGAGTAAGAAAAGCTTCAAAACAGATATGACTTTTAAGGTGAATAAGCTTTTGTGTTCTTGTGATGTTGTATTTATATGTGATAAGGAAGAACTGAACATGAGTCTTCCTTATATACTACTCTAAAGGGGACCATAAAGCATATGCTACTATTCAGACGGTATTGATGAATAGTTGAACGGATGTCGTGAACAGTTGCAAGTGTGGCATGAACAGTCAGACGTGATGTATTGCATTTAATGCAGCAGACGTCTATTATGTACTAAGCCCTATTGAATCCAATCAGAGTTTGACACGTCGACGTTGGACAGGGCATGCTACCATGCAAGTTGATGAACAGGTCCTGTAACAGTAGCAAAATATTGTAAATATCTTCAAGTCTTATTGTGAGGACCACAGAGGCTCTGTAATGAGTTACAGAGGTTCTGCGGTCTGGTCCTCTGTGGAGAAGTCTTCCCCGGATTCCGAGTTATTGATCTTCTTTGCGCGTATGACAGAGCTTCTGTAGCGCGCCTCTTTAGCTTCTGTAGATTCTTGAGCTTGATCTCTCGGTAAGTCCGGCAGAGCCTCTGTAAGAGACTTTCTTCACTTAGCCTATTTTTCACTACTTCTAAATACTTCTTTGATTAGGAAGATTGAAGCTAACAAGTTTCAACCCCTTTATTAAATCTATTTGGTTAGCTAACATGCGAAATATGATTAGCAACAAGCATATGCAATTCTAAAACATATAAGAATACATTGCTCTACTCACACTATTTGTCCAAAATCAGGATTTTCACAATTTACAGGTTTATCGCGACTTTGTATTTTCCCCAAGTGTCAAGAGATGTGTGCTCATTGGCATCTTTTGATTTTGTTCACATTGGCCTCTTTTAATTTTGTGCACATTGGCATCTTTTGATTTTGTGCTCATTGGCATCTTTTGATTTTGTGCTCATTGGCATCTTTTAATCAAAAAGTTTAGTAAGAATAAGATACACTGTTAAACATGACTTTCTATCTGGTTCTATAGCAGGATTTGGGTCAACATATCTCATACCAGTTGGCCTTAGGTGCTAGGTGTTGAGCACCCCTTAGAAGTTAATTTGCCAAACCAGAAAGGCCACAGGTACAAACTTTCAAACTAAATGATTTTTATTTGTTTATTTGATGCATCACAATCACTTGGTTCTAAAAACATAATGCTTCCCCCATATTTTCGTTTCCATCCATCATTTTGAAAAATAGACTTTTTGAGCATTATATTCTATATAAGTCCAGATTCACATAACTTTTAGCATTCAGCATAATTTCATTCATGTTTTGCTGACATTTCGATTTATTTCAGAAGTGAAAGATGAAACAAATATAACTCAGATAATACAAAAACACTTGTAAAATCACCCTTGACACACATTTCATTCATTGAATGAAAATTGAAAATTTTCATCTCATTGAATTAAATTTGTAAAGATTCAAACATTCAATGCAGTAGAAATAAAACATAATGCAATGTTACCTTTCACCACTTGTTCCTTGAAACAGAAAGATGTGACAGTTAAGGATATCACCTGAGAAGTATGAGTTCTAAACCGATTTGTTTAGAAGTCTTAGTCTTTGAAGTACGGGTCCTGAACTGAATTGTTCATAAGCCATAGTCGTTGAAGCACGGGTTTTGAACTGGTATGCTCAAAAGCCAAAAACGTTGAAGCACGGGTCCTGAACTGATGTATTCAGAAACCAATAATTTTTCTCTCCCTTGTATTCTCCCCCTCAGGATTATCTGATGGACCAGGATGGTCATCATCAGAATCATCCTAACTCTTATCAGAACTACCCTCTGCTCTGCAAGAAGCTTTGGTTTTCTTCGGTAATTCTGCTCCTGCTGCTATCAACTTTTCACAGACGTCATCACAGAGGCCAAGTAGAGTCGCAAGCTCTGCCTCTGTTTTAAAACGCATTCTGCCAACACTTCTTCTAAAATCCTTGACAAAGTTGGCATTTGCTGTTGTGAAGGAGACAATGAATTCTGTGACCTGGTTTATGACGTTCTGTCCTAGCTCTGTTAGCTGTTCTCTGGTCATGTAGTCTTTTGGCTGCATCATTGTCGTGCTGCGCATTGCCTCTGCTTGTACTTGTTTTAGGGCATTCTGTAGATCTGCAGGAGCAATGCCCTCTGCTCTGTTGAATTGCGTATTCATTTGTTCAAGAAAGTTTTTGACAGAGTCCTTGAACGCAGAAGTTGCAGTTGTTCCGAATTCTTGAGCGGCAGAAGTGGCTGTTGCTTTGGCAAGTTTCGGCAGAAGACTTCATCGCTGAGATGGCAGATTTCACCTCTGTGGACAGATTGTCCATTTTGGTGTTTAGTTTCAGGATAGCCGTCGATGTTGTCTCTGCAAAAGATTTGAAAGAGCTTTGCAACTCTTTCATTGTTTGGTTCACAGAGGTGACAAGGGTTTGGAACTCATCCCTTGATACTTGTGTTCCTTGTGTAACCTCTGGAGGAACACATTCGTCTCCAGAGTGAGTCCCTGTTCCTGGGACACCTTCGTTCACCCTTGTTTGTACGATGGGGGTGGAAGGATTTCCATCTTATCCTTGAGCAGAAGCATCTAGTGCTTCAGACTCTACAGAAGTTCTGTGAATGACATTGTCTAGATCCACTTCAGAGGTGGGTATTAGATTATCCTTTTGTTGACTCGGAGACTTGTCTAGAGTCTCTTCGTCGTTGTGCTCACTACTTCTCTCTGAAAGAAGTGTTGGCCCTAGTTGTGTGTGTGTGGCAGAGGAAACGAATTCCTCTGTAGGGTGTTCTGTTGTGATCTGGGGCGATAGATCACGAACTTTAGGTGAGTCTCTCTGAGGAGACTCCCTAGGAATGGATTCCCCGGTTTCTGTGGGTGCAGAAGTCGAAAGGGCGACTTCTGGCTGGTTGGGTTGGGTTTGGATCGAGTTGTGCTGCTCTATTTCAATAACTCCTTCTACAGCTAGACATGCGGAGTTAGATATGTGGGTTGCACTGGGAGGGGGTGACGGATTTGTGCCTTCTTCAACTTCAGCATCTTTTTCTTTTCCCTTTTCTTTTTCTCCCATTTTCTCTATGATTTCCTTAACCTTTTCTCTATTCCACTCTGTTGCGTTCTTTTGATTCCGTTCTTTGATAGTTTCTTCTGACATGTCTATTTCCTCTATTTCTTCTTCTGTATCTGTGCTTGGACTCTTTCTGTGGACGTCCAATCCTTGTTGAATGAAGGGGTTTTGTAGGATAATAGGTGTGTTAGCTGGTTGATCTTTGGGTGTTGTGTCATCTTCTTGTAGATGTGTGTCAATGCCAGAAATGGAGAAATATTGTTCTCCTGGGGAGTGGTGGTCGAGAGGTTATGCCGTCCACCCTGCTGTATTTAGGGTGTTGGCAATGTCAGGGTTCTGTAGGAAGTCGTTCAGGTCTCCTTGGTCAGCAAATCTATCTGGAGATTGATAGGGTGATTGATATTCTTCTGTTGCCATCCCTTCTTCTGCATCTTCTTCTGCAGTTCTTTCTTCTGCGATTTCTTCTTCTTCTGCAATGGTAACCAACTTTTCAAGTGATTTACCATGCTTCTTTTTGGTTTTCCTCCTCTTGGGTTTTGGTGCCCCTTCCTCTGTGATTTTCGATTTTCTTTTCTTCCTCAGTTTTGGGGAAGATGGAGGAACAGAGGAGCCAATTTTTGTGGCATGAGGAGGTGAGGGTTGATCTTTTGCAGCGCTTGTAGAGGTGCCTTCTGCAGTTTTTCTCTTCTTTGCTTTTGGAGTAGATGCAGAGGTTTTTGAAGAGGACTTCTTTCCCATGAGCTCTGCACGTTTGGATATGAAGGTAAGTTGAATAGCCATGTGTTTTGCTAATTTGTTATCTTTTTCCTCTTGAGTGGAAAGAGGTTCTGCAATCATTGTTCCTAGGGGGACACCTAAACGCGGGGGTGTCATAGGACTCGGTTTAGGAGTTCTATGATCGCGTATATACTCTTTCTTAAGGGTTTTATTCGAGGAATACTTCAGAAGTTTCTTTGACAGAGGTCTGCAGTGTGAGTAACCATCTACATGATCAGTGGGGGTATTTTTGCTCATTGGGAACTGTTTGGGAATTGGCCCTTCCATTGGCCATTTCTGTATCAGCAACAGAGGTTCGAACAAGACTCCCAGTATTCGTTGGAATTGCAGAGGTGGTAGAAACTTAGGATCATTTTCTTTGACCCTTCTGGTGTTGTTCTTTCTGTCGATGGTGTTGATGATCTCTTGCATCATTATGGTTGCGTAATCCAATGGTAGATCATAGTAAACCCCATACATGATGGTTAATATCTGATGTAAGCTCTGGTCAATACTGCCTATCTTCCCTGTCAGGCATCTGTTAAGAATAGAGAACAAAGTGTTCCACAGAGGTGGTAATCTTCCTCTGCGGAAGTCATTTCTCTTCCGTAGTTGTGTGTTGTACCCAAGCATTTCTACGAAGCGACAGAGCTCGTCGTCTGTTGGTTGCTCTGCATATTTCTTCAAACCAAGAAGACCCCTTGTGGGTAGGTTGAACTCAAGTGAGAACATTGTTCTGTTGAACTTGATTTCAAGATGTTCAGATTTGTCGGGTCTTGAAATGTACCCTTTGATAATAGAATCGTCTTTATCAAATCGGCAGCTTTGCCAAAACTGGTTCAGATATCTGACTGGTATTTTGTTTGGGGTTCTTGAGAGTAGAGGGAAGAGGATGTGATTTTCCATTATGTTCAGAAGAATGGCATGGGCCTCGCCGAAAGCAGTGGGTGAGGGGACCAAATAGCAGTTGTTGGATTTGATTGGTAGTACCTTTTCGAAGTGATCCTTTGCTATGAAGTTTTGCAGATGTGTTGTCGGAGCAAAGTCTGCTGAGTCGCCGGAATCTTCTAGTTCAATGTTTTGGGCAGGGTTGGGGTTTTCTGAATGTTCAGAATGAGCCGGTGAATGTTCTGGTGAGGTCGCCGGAGATTGTGCAGGGGAGATAGTTTGAGAAGATGAAGCCATTTGGTACTGAGAATAAGAAACTTGCAGGTTTTTGCAGGGTGTCGCCGGAGAAGAATGAGAGTTTGTAAAAGGTTTATGAGAGGGTACGCTTGGTTTTTATGTGAGGGTAAAACGGTAGAATTCGAATGAGTAAAATATATGGCAATGGATTAAAATTTGGAATCCGTACTCAAGTTAGAACGGCGGGTTCAACTTTCCACAGAAAACGTTTCATGTACGCCCAATGAAAATAGGACACGTAGGCCATGTCAGAGGATGACAGGACGTCGTGCGCGCCCCATTAATGCTAGGCGCGTGGGGTTATTCTTAGCCACATGTAATTCACTCTCAGTAAAAGTAACCGTTATTACTACAGAGATGCCCAAGTAACAGATTGACAGAGCTTCTGTAGTTTACAGAGGCTCTGTGATCTTGAAAATCTTTGATGTATAACCATTTTTCATATATCTCATTGTTATCATGACTTCTGTGGGGTTCTTCTTTAACCAAAACGTTTGTAAAGATATTGGAGAGGATCAAATAGGAATTTTAGTCAAGAAATTTGCTCGCAGAGGTTTTGTGGCTCTGTTGGAACTTGCAGAAGTTCTGTGAGGGCCAGCAGAAGCTCTATGAGGGAAAAAATCTCATAACAAAAATTTTATTAAATTTTCTGATTATCCAATTTTTTATTTGGTTTAAAGGATGTTTTTCGGACATATTTGAAAGTTTGTGTCCGAGAAAACTGTTATGAAAGAACGGTTTGTTCGAGAAGGTCATGGTTTGTGTTTTCGGTTTCCGAGATAACATTCCAAAAGATTGACAGAGGGTTAATTTGCTATTACAGAGCATATTTTTTGCAGAACCTCTGTTGAGCTCAGCAGAAGCTCTATGACCTTAAATTTCTCCTAATTCGAATATTGTGTAACTTTTTGAGTTTTTGATTTTTGAAATGTTATTCACAGTATATTTAGGACATATTTGACAATTCTTGCCCTAGAAAACTGTTTTATAATACCTTTTGTGCGAGAGACATACCTTTTGGTTCTTCTTTTCTCGGCAGTGATGTCTGACTTCTGTCGATATGGAGTCATCGACATTCTTCTTTGGCTTTCCCTTGAAAGTTTTATCTCTTTAGATCATTTCAGGGTCCCCTTTTGCTCCCCCTTGATCTAATCACCTCTGTAGATCAAGTAATTTCCTTTTGCTCCCCCTTGACCTATGCTTGGATCAAAGAATGATAAGTTTTGCATAGAACATAGGTCATGTTTTCCAGAGGTTCTGTAGGGGTCGTCAGAGGTTCTGAGTTGACTTACAGAAGCTCTGTGATTTTAAGAACTATTTAAGATTGAGAACTTACATACAGAAATAAATTAATTTAAAGCAAAAATAAAGGAAATTTGTACATATTTACAGAATATAAAGCTATACTTACAGAGGATTGTCACACCATGTTTATCATTCCTAACTTACCCACCAAGAAGTTGAATCTTTTCTCGTCTAGTGCTTTGGTGAATAAGTCAGCGAGTTGATATTCTGTTGGTACGAAATGCATTTCAATTGTACCGTATTCAACATGATGTTTCAAGAAATGGTACCTTATATCGATATGCTTGGTTTTTGAGTGTTGCACAGGATTGGCAGAGATAGCAATGGCACTTTTGGAATCACAGAAGATGGGTATTTTGAATAGGATGTGGTCGTAGTCTTTTAGCTGAGTTTTCATCCATAGAACCTGAGAACAACAGCTAGCAGCAGCAACGTATTCAGCTTCTGCAGTGGATGTTGAGACACAATTCTGCTTCTTGGAGGTCCAACTGACTAGTTTACCACCTAGGAATTGGCAACTCCAGAGGTACTCTTTCTGTCGAGCATGCATCCTCCATAGTCTGAATCTGTATAAGCTTTAAGACTGAAACCAGAGTTCTGTGGATACCAGAGACCAAGATTTTTGGTCCCCTTTAGGTATCTAAAGATTCTCTTCACAGCATCATAATGTGATTTCTTAGGATTAGCTTGATAACGTGCACAAAGACATGTGGCATGCATGATGTCAGGTTTGCTCGCTGTTAAGTATAACAGAGATCCAATCATGCCTCTGTAGAGAGTGCATTCTACAGAGATACCATTTGGATCTAAGAATAACTTATTTCCAGTGGCCATTGGAGTTTTCATTGCAGAGGTATCAGAGAGGTTATATTTTGACAGAATGTCAGAGACATATTTGGCTTGATTTATAAAAATTCCCTCTGAAGTTTGTTTGACTTGAAGTCCGAGGAAGAATGTTAATTCTCCCATCATACTCATTTCAAACTCACTCTGCATGAGTTTTTCAAAACTTTTACACTCTTCTGAATTAGTAGACCCGAAATTATGTCATCCACATAGATTTGTGTTGATCCAAACCCTCAGTGATTTGATAATGACCCTATCTTAAATACTTAGTGAAAATTGTAAGTAAACAATATGTATCAGAGTTTCACTATCGCTGATAAGTACTAAGATCTTACAGTACTGCTGATAGGAACTCTCGCACTTTTAGATTAAACATTCAGCGAACACTGTTCACCATATCGCTGAGTCTGTTCAGTCCTTATGGTGATCGCTGATAAGTTAGTTGTTTACTTATGATCCTTGAAGACAAGATTCACGTCAACAAAGGTTCTACGCTGAAGTCGAAGATCAAGCTCAAGAACCAGCGACAAGTCTCCTAATGAACTGATGCGGATCAGCGAAGACTCAGATTTGTCCACTCAACGTGAAGTATCAAGTACAAGACTTTAGCTATCGCTGAACTTTATCATTCGCTGAATAGTAAATGATATTCGCTGAATCAACGAAAGCTGATCATGAAGTCCTCCGTACAAAGTACTTTTGTCTTAACCTCCCTTGCACGCCACCGTACGAAATGTCAGAAAAGAACCTCCGAAAATCTGAAATCGTACAACCACTCTGATACTACACTATTCATTCATGCGGCTACTAAGGTTGTCAACAAAGGTCAATGACATGCAACCAATCCGCTGATGACACGTGTAAAGTGTATACTGAATTGCATTAAATGCATGCAGTATATAAAGAGATGAACTCACTTCATTTGAAGTAACTTGCTAACTCTGGACAAGTTCAAATCTCTCTTAAGATAAGATTTTATTAGTAATCTCCTTATCTTTCTTAGTGCAAGAAACCTTAGTGTTCCAACTTGTTTAGATTTAGGTTTATCCTTAATCTTGTTTCCGCAACAAGCTGTAAATTGTTAATGATTTATCAATAAACAATTTAGAAAAGTAAAATAGTGTGTTTGTATTCAACCCCCCCCCCCCCCCCTTCTACAAACTTGTTTAGGCCTTTCGGGACCAACAAGTGGTATCAGAGCAGATTTGTTTAATCTCATAAACAATATCTAATCTAAGATATTTCTCTTCCTAGCTATTATCTGAAAATGGCCAACACAAACACAAACACTCACTATATAGACAATGGTTCTCTTGCAAAACCCCCTAGATTTTCCAGAGATAACTTCAACTTATGGAAAAATAGGATGACACTCTTCTTAGAAGGTGTAGACCCTACTATACCTTACTATCTTGAAAACGGCCCACACATCCCTGTAACAATTGATCCTGCAGTTCCAGCCACTGCAACTAGAGCTGCTATTCCAGAAAGGCTGATTCCAAAGGAAATCCATCATTGGACTGATGAAGACAAGAAGAAAGTGGCTATAGATACAAAAGCCAGATCCATACTATCCATGGCCCTTCCTGACGAAGTCTACCATTCCGTCATGAACCTGAAATCCTCAAAAGCCATGTGGGACACAATATGTGTTCAGTATGAAGGAACGTCTGAAGTCCAGGATTCAAGAAAGATCAACCTGGTAAGACAATACGAAAGCTTCATCTCTGGTAAGAATGAAACTCTCTCCGAAGTACATCAACGTTTTAATTGCTTAATTATAGATCTAAAAACGGTTGGTAAGGAATATTCTAACTTTGAAGTGCTGACAAAGTTTTTAGAATGTTTACCTGAAAGCTGGGACAACTATTCCATGTGTCTCAAGCTGTCGAAAGATCTAAGATCAATGACACTTGCTACCTTATATGACACATTGCTGAATCATGAGCAATCTAGCCATCTTAAGAAGAATCTTGTAAAAGATTCCAAAAGCACCCCTGTTGCTTTAATCTCAGAGGAACCTTCTACTCAGCGACCCGTGGTCACTATAACTGAGTTAGAAAGTAACTCTGAAAGGTCATCAGATTCTGATTCTTCAGATGATGAATCCTTGGCTCTCCTAACTAAAAAGTTCAGGAGATTCGCCAAGAAGAAAATGTTTAGAAAGAACAAAACTCTTTCTATAGCTGACAAGCCTAAGTCATCAGCTTTTGTTGATAAGGCTACTGCTACTTGTTTCAACTGCGAAAAGACAGGTCATTTCGCTAACGAGTGCAGGTCAAAGAAAATCATGAGACCTTCAGCTTTTACAAAGAAATCCTTTGTTCCAAGGAATAAAGACGACAAATACTTAAAGCTGAAGGAGAAGTATGCAAAGCTGAAAAGCTTTAAGAAGAAAGGAAAAGGCCTGATGGCTGACTATGATTGGGCTGCTTCTGATGAAGAAGCCTCATCATCTGATTCTGAAGATGATGAAGTAAATCAATGTCTCATGGCCAAGATTGAAGAAGAGGAAGAAAGTTCAGACATTCCCTCCACTTCAACATCTGCCATTCAGGTATCACCTTCCTTCTTTACCAATATTGTAAATATTGATGAAGCTGGTAGTCTCCGTAAAATCGAACTACTGACTAGAAGTTTATACGAAGCCATGAACGGCAAAGCTGTGGTTGAAAACCAAAATCTTGATCTCGCTGAAAAGCTTAAAAATTGCCACCTTCAAATAGAAAATCTTTCTAAATTTGAAGAAGATTTTAAAGATCAAGTCCATTTAAATCAGCTAGTCAAAATCGAATGAGCGGAAGCTATCGCTGCATTAAAAGCTGAACAAGCTACTGTTGAAGGATGGTGTAATTCTTCAACAAAGATCACTGAGATAATTAAGGCTCAGATTCCTCTGAGTGATAAACGTGGTATGGGTTATAAACATGATACTCCAATACCAACCACTGAACGTTCAATGCTTAAATTTGGAACGTTCGTATCCTCAATAGCTGACACTTCTTCATCTCATTACTCCTCGTCGGTTACACCAATCCCTGAGGAAACTCCTACCTCAAAAGGTAAGGAGAAAATGGTTTATTCAAAACCTACCTCTGTCTCTAAAGACAAAGGTAAAGGAATTGTTATTTATCAAAATCCTCAGAAGGGTACATTAGTACCTAAGCTGAATGCTTCTAAAGCCTTGGTGATTCATTCATCTGGTTCTAGAAATCAGACCTCTGGATCAGTTCAGCGACCTACTCCTAGACTCAGAGTAGATGTCCTTGGTAAGAAATCTGAAGAACTGAATGTTCGTCCTATTTCAAAAACCAATAGTGTACTTGGTGCCGGCACTTCTAATTCCAAATTAAAAGCTCAGCACTCAAGTGGTCCTAGAACTAATTTTAGTTATAGGAAATGTTATCACTGTGGACTTACCGATCATATTGCAAGTAAGTGTCCCACAGCCACCAAAGCTGATAAGATAGCTAAGGTGAAGATAGCACCCAAGAAGACCAAACCAGTTGCAAGTCAGGTCAAGGTGACTCCTACCTCTGAGGTCAAGAAATTGACCAAAGTGAAGAAAGACAAAGCTGAATCTTCAAATGCTACGAAGACTGCTGAACCCATTCCAACCTCTTCCACTGACGAAGACTGCTACGTATACATGGCGAAGTGGGTACCCAAGCAAAACTAATCTTCCTTTGTATTGCAGGTTAAGAAGGGTATCTGGTATCTCGATAGCGGATGCTCTAGACACATGACTGGAAAGAAAAGCCTGCTCGCTGAATACAAGGAAGAGAAGGGTCCCTCTGTAACTTTCGGTGGAAATGGAAAAGGACACACCCGAGGGTATGGTGTACTTTCAAATGGTACAACATCCTTCAGAAGAGTCGCATATGTTGAAGGGCTGAAGCATAATCTTCTGAGCATCATTCAGCTTTGCGACATGGATAACAAAGTGATTTTCACTAAGGAATCCTGCTTTGTCTCTGACAAAAAGGAGAAGATAGCTCTCAGCGGTTATCGTTTGGAAAATGTTTACGTTATAAACATGGACTCAACAACCACTGAGAACTCCTGTTTCTTCTCAAAGGCATCTTCTGATGTCAACTGGCTATGGCACAAGAGGCTCTCACATCTCAACTTCAAGACACTGAATACTCTTTCATCCAAAGAGTTAGTCACTGGTCTACCTCAACATTAATACGCCAAAGAATCCTTATGTTCAGCGTGTGAAAAAGGGAAGCAGACCAAGGCAAGCTTTAAGTCCAAGCAAGTTTCCTCAGTGTCATCTCCTCTTCAACTACTCCATATGGATTTGTTTGGCCCCGTTAACAAACAATCCATCGCTGGAAAGAAATATACGCTGGTCATAGTTGATGAATTCTCTCGTTACACATGGGTAATGTTTCTCCGTTCTAAGAGTGACACCCCTGAAGAACTCATCACCTTTGTTCGGAAGATGGAAACTCTGAACAATATGACTGTTCGCTCAATAAGGAGTGATCATGGAACTGAATTCAAAAACAGTTCTCTTGATTCCTTCCTTGAGAGCAAGGGTATTTCTCACAACTTTTCGTCAGTGAGAACACCACAACAAAACGGAGTCGCTGAAAGAAGAAATAGAACAATTATTGAAGCTGCACGTTCAATGCTCAGCGATTCTCACCTGCCTACTCAGTTTTGGGCATAAGCTGTCAACATGGCTTGTTTTACGCAAAACAGGTCGCTGATAGTCAAAAGATTCAAAAAGACAGCCTATGAACTTTTTCATGGGAGAAAGCCTTCAATCAGCTTTCTTCACATCTTTGGTTGTCAGTGTTTCATACTGAACAACAGATATGCCCTTGGAAAGTTTGATCCTAAGGCTGATGATGGAATCTTTCTTGGATACTCCTCAGTTTCCAAAGCCTTCAGAGTCTTCAACCGAAGAAGACAAACTGTAGAAGAAACTATTCACGTCACGTTTGACGAATCCCGTTCAGCGAACTCTAAACCGAACGCTGATACAGAAGAACTGAATCAATGGATGTTTTCTCATCTTGGTGATTCAGAAGATGTTCCCACTACTCATGCTCATACAACTGAAAATGATGGTCCTACTATCATTCCCAATATGCAGAATAGTGAAGCTGAAACATCTTGGGTCTCAGCTGTTCCTATAAACACTATACCCGCAGTTGATCCAAATGTCTCAGAAATTCCATCTATTTCTCAGCAATCAGTGAATGAAGTGACAAATGCAAGCATTCCTCTCTTAGTTGATAATCCAGAAGTAGCTAAAGCCTCATCTTCAGTTTCTCCAGTTCAGACTGAGTCAGCGACGCATGCTCCGGCTCAACGATGGACTGTAAATCACCCAATCGATCAAATTCTTGGTGATCCCAACGCTGGTATTCTGACTCGTAGAAGTGCAGGTAATATTTGTTTATTTGTTAACTTTATTTCTCTAACTGAACCAAAGAAAATAGATGATGCCCTCAGAGATCCAAACTGGGTCAGCGCTATGCAAGAAGAGCTGACTGAATTCGAAAGAAACAAAGTTTGGAAACTTGTTCGGAGACCAACTGACAAAACAGTGATAGGCACTAAGTGGGTCTATCGAAACAAGTTGGACGAACATGGTACTGTAACTCGCAACAAAACTCGTCTTGTTGCTCAGGGATACAGACAAGAGGAAGGCATAGATTATGACGAAACCTTTGCTCCAGTAGCAAGACTTGAATCTATTCGTCTTTTCTTAGCATATGCTGTACACAAAAACTTCACTGTACATCAAATGGATGTTAAGTCAGCGTTTCTAAATGGAAAGCTGAATGAAGAAGTTTATGTGGAACAACCTCCAGGATTCTCAGATCCTAAGCGTCCAGGTTATGTTTATAAACTGGATAAGGCACTTTATGGCTTGAAGCAAGCTCCTCGTGCATGGTATGACACTCTTTCTACTTATCTCCACCTTGAAAATTTTGAGAGAGGTAAGATTGACAAAACTTTGTTTTTTAGAAAAATAAAAGGTCATATCATTTTAGTTCAAATATATGTTGATGACATTATATTTGGTTCTACTAACCCTGAGCTTTGTACTCGTTTCGCTGATAGAATGAAAGATGAGTATAAAATGAGTATGATGGGTGAACTAACATATTTCCTTGGTCTTCAGATTAAGCAACCTGAAAAAAGGAACTTTTATAAATCAGGGAAAGTATGTTAAAGATATGCTGAAGAAATTCGACTTAACTGAAAGTTCAGCTATGAAAACCCCTATGGCACCACCGCTGATACTTGATAAGGACACAAAGGGTGTTCCTGTCAATGTCACGCTGTACCGTGGGATGATCGGCTCACTACTGTATCATACAGCTAGCCGACCCGATATTATGTTTGCAACATGTCTGTGCGCACGATATCAAGCTGAACCTAAGATATCCCATATGAAAGCTGTAAAGCGAATCTTTCGATATCTTAAGGGTACAACGAATCTAGGTCTTTGGTATCCCAAAGATTCAGGATTCGATCTAACCGCCTATTCAGACAGTGATTTTGCAGGTTGCAAAATGGATAGGAAAAGCACCACAGGAGGATGTCAGCTCCTGGGTGGAAAGCTGGTAAGTTGGACAAGTAAGAAGCAAAACTCAGTGTCCACTTCCACAGCTGAAGCTGAGTATGTAGCCGCTGGAAGCTGTTGTTCTCAAGTCTTGTGGATGAGAAATCAACTACTAGACTATGATCTTCAGCTCTCCAAAATTCCAATCTATTGCGACAGCACAAGTGCCATCGCTATAGCAAACAATCCAGTGCTACACTCAAAGACAAAACACATAGAAATCAGATATCATTTTATCAGAGATCATGTGATGAATGGTGATATAGAACTTCATTTTATCCCAACTGATTATCAGGTAGCTGATTTGTTTACCAAACCTCTTGATGAGACAAGATTCAACTTTCTCATCAGCGAGCTTGGAATGCTGAACTTTGAAGGATAAATCTTCAGCGGTTCACATTTAATCAGCGATACGTTTATACATTCTTGTATAGGCTATCGGATAAAATAAACTTGTACAATCCATTTCATCATCTTCTCTCTGAATAAATTTGGTTAAACTGATATCAAGGTATATGTTTTCTCTCTCTGACAAAACGCATGAAAATGCAAGATTTCAAATTCTTAAAACCCTCACTGATATTTCTATTCAGTGCTTCATATTTTCCAAAGAGTCCCTGAGTTTTTCTATCAAAACCTCAGAGACAACGAAAGAATGTGAAAGGACAGTTGTGACGTCATTGCAACGGATAACACCAGGCACGCTCTTTTTTCTGACACACGTTTGCACGTTTCGTTGTCTATCCAATCAAATGCAAACACGTGTCCGTGTCACGATGAAAAACTTTCCCGCTCAAGTTTTTCTCTCTCTACTCTCTTCCTATATAAACACTCTCAAAGTTTATATTTGTCTTTTACGCGAATCAATCTTTCTCCGCAAGAAAAGAACACTGTTGCATTTTGTGCTCTCAATCTTCAAGAACTGTTCATCATCTTCTTCATCAAACTCAAGGTTAATATGTTCTTATCTATTATCAAATGCGAATGACTTGTTTTCGATCTTATCATTGTTTTACACAAGATCAAACAAAAGAACTCTAAAATAAAATCATTTTCTTTCATGGTTTTATAAACACAACCATTTCATGGTTGTTCTTCAAGTTTTAAATCTAAAATCTTAAACTTGTTCTTCTTTCGTATCCATTTTTTTAAGAAACTGGAATACAAGGCTTATGGGTGTTATAGTCGTTTTTTTTAAAACAAGAAAAACCCTAATCTTCATTAAGACTTTTTTTGTCTGAATGAAATGGACAAAATTCGAAAAATCTTAATGGAAATTTTCTTTCCACATTAAGATATTTCTTATTTGTTAACATCTTTGGTTGAACTGATAATACAGTGAAATGGCAACTTCAAAGCTGAATGTTACCGCTGAGTCCATCTCCGCTGATTCTGAGGAACTGGAAATCACCAAAGCTCCTCAGGTTAAGTTTGAGCTGGATCAACTAGACTGGACAAAGGCAAACAACCTCTCAGCGCTTCTCGAGTTTCCTCCTCGGAAGCAGGTATCCCATCTAGACGACGCTGTAAATGTTTTGAAGAATAGCCCCATCTACACAGCACTGACAATCACACCTCCTGCCAGTCAGCGTCTATTATCCCAATTCTGGTACTCTGCCAGACACACCGACCTACCCTCCGCCAAAGATCCATCTAAAACCATCGACTGCATACTCAGCGATACTGAGTATGGCACCATCAAGATAACCCCCGCAATAATCCGCAAAGCTCTGAAATTCCCTAACGCTACCTCAGAAAATCCTTTCATTCCATTACCTGACCACAAGAAGCACGCTGACAGGGAAGAAATCATTGCTTTCCTTGATGCGATGGGTTACATCTGGGAGACTGGAAGAGACAAGATACCTGAGAAGAAGCTGACGCTGATAAAGAAATCCAAGATGCCCAGCGAGATGAACTTCATCTTCGCTCACCTGATCAGCTGCATGACAGCGAAATCCGGATCTTCTGATCAAGCCGCTCAACCTCAGCAGGCCATGGGTTACGCACTGCTGAAAGGTCTCAACATTGACTGGGCCTCCATCATCTATGAAGACCTCATTCAACGTGTTGATTCTGCCGCTGACCGACCAGCATGGGTCCCTTACCCACGATTCATCAGCCCCATCTTTCAATATGGCCTGAAGGACAGCTATCCTGAAGAGGGTGATCTGAAACTCTCTCAGATTGGCCCTAAAGTTCTCGACTTCAAGCCTGTCGCCAACGAGGTACGTCTCTCTACCCTTCTCACTCTACTTAATTCTCCACTTTCTGTGGCTCCTTCAGCGACAATACCCCTCGCTGATTCCCAGGCCACAAAATCCATTCCTTCTAAGAAAAGGAAACAATCTCTTACCCCTCTTGATTCCAAAAGGATCAAGAAAACCAAGGAGCAACCCCAGCAATTCCATGCTGAAGACTCCTCAGCTCATTCTGAAGAGCTGAAGGAAAGTTCCGTGGTACGCTCTGCCACACCAATTCAAGCCATCCCTTCTAAACCTACTTCAGCGTCCTTACACGCTGAGGTTAGAACTTTGGAATCTACCCTACCTTCTTCAGTCTCTCAAAAGACTGATGAAGTACTTCTCAGCGAAACCAACGCTGAACTTGCAACCCAACCCCAATTCTTATCCTTCGATCCTCCCTCTATTTCTTTGGACACTCCTCCAGCTAAAACTGGAGATGCCATCATTCAAGAAGCCGTTGAAGCTTCTCAGCGAATGACGAAGAAAGGACCTGCAGAGATCTCCATCCCTCACAGAACTTTTGAGGGAGATATGGAACACTATGGAGGGACTCGAAACTTTGATGAGTTCGTCAACGCTCCTGCAGGTACAGATCCCACCTTAAACACTGTAACTAAACCTGAAACTTCTGAGCTTTCCTTTGTTCACAAGTACTTATATGTTACAGGTCCTTATTTGGGAGACATCAACCAGTCTCTGAAGTCCATGGAGATGAAACTTACATATCTCACCACCGGTCTATCAAATAACTCTACAGCTGTAACAAACGCTGGAGAAAATCTGACGAAGCTGACTGCTGTGGTGGAAAAGAAGGCCTCCTCTGATGACATCAAAGACCTTGATAAAACTCTTGCCGACTTTTCCAAAGTGCTCTCCGACATCTACACTGACTACACCAACCTCAAATCGTCAGTTTCCACCGTTTCCAGCGAGGTTACAACGCTGAAGAAATCGGTTGGTACACTCGAAGGTGATATGTCCGTGGTCAAGACCGACTTGGGCTCAGTGAAGACCGACCTTAGTTCTGTCAAGACAATGATCGAGACGCTGGTGAACAAGGCAAACAATCCAGCTCCTGCTCCGGCCCCAGCACCTATTTTGGACTCATTCACCGCAGAGGATCGCCAAGAGCTGAAGAAAATCACGCCTGCTATTTCTGGCCTAGAAGACAGAATAGCTAAGCTTGAAGGTTATGTGAAAGTCTCTGGCCCAGAAGACAGAGACAACACCAATGCTGAATCTACCCATTCCTCCCCCGCCCATCATGAGAAAGAGGGGGAGAAGAGAGCTGAACAGGAGAAGAGCGCTGAAGATCAAAATAAGAGCGCTGAAGACCTTTCCCATGATGAATCTATCAGGGGAGAGGGTAATGAAGATCTGATTACTGGACCTCAGGGAGATGAAAACCCTAAGGGAACCGAGAACCTCGCCTCTGTATCTGAGGGGGAGCAACTCGAAGAAGATGCTGAGGAATCCGAAGCAGAAGAAGACGAAGACATCGACATCCCTGAAGCTGAACCATCCTCCTCTCCAGGGAACATGCTCCTCGAAAAGCTCTTAAAGGGATCGTGATAACCGAATCCACAGGGGAGAAGACAAAAACAAAGACAAAGCACTCAGCCTCTGGCGCTGAGAAAAGCAAAGACAAAGGCATCGCTGAAGATGATAATCTGGCGATCCTACTTTCAAAGCCGATTTGTCAGGTACACTAAACTTATTTTTCCTTCCCTGATCATCTCTGAACAATCAGTTATCCATTCCACAAACACCATACACATCCACATTTTTTTTTCTATCTTTTCTACCCAGTTCTTATTTGTAAGATCGCTGCGTTTCAGCTACTCCTCTCCCCTGTTTGAGGATATCGCTGAAGGATCTACTATTGCGACTTCACCAATAATTCCAGCTACCGCTGAAGACATAATCCCAGTCTTAGATTTAATCTCTGAGACTGATGAATCAGAAGAACAACCTCTCTCGCACAGAAACAGACCTTCCTCAGTTCCTCAAAAGCTGAGTGAAGAAGATCAAAAGAGGAGAGAAGAAATGATAAAGCGATTCGAGGATCAACGAATCATCCTAAGGCGCAATCAACTACCTTCAGTTCCTCCTAAGTTCAGAATTTCAAAAGCTGAATACCAGGATCATCTCAGAGCTGAACGCCTCATCGCTGAAAGGAAGGAAGCTGAAGATGAAGACAGAGAATACGCCATCAAGCTCACTCAAGAATCTGTCAAAGACCCCAAGCTGAAGCGTATTCCCATTCAAATCCAACGAAAGCTTTGGGAACAAGCCCAGAAGATCGTGGAAAAGAAAGCTGAAGTTTCTCAGACCACCCTGATCTGGTGTAAAGAGAAAATCCTCTTCAGATATCGTCCAGCGAAGATCAACAAGGTATTCATCTCTGGAAGAACCTCCATCGGAGTACCTATTGTTGACATCAAACTGTTCAGAGAAGATGGCTCATCTGAAACCTTTCGTGCTGACACTGTAAAAAGGTATGGTCTCTCTGAATGGCTGGAGATGAGGTTAGCTATCCAACCATCACAATCTAAGTACAAGGATCATTTCGAAAAGCTGATAAACAGACAGATCGATTTGATATCTTCTTGTGTGGATATTCCTCCTGTTCCTGATCTAAAGCCGAAAAGAAAAAGGGGCTCACCAAAGAAGAAACGTCAAGATTCAAACTCAGGTCCTGTCATACGAAATGAAACTGGAATTGGTCCTGATTCAAACTCAGGTCCTGTCCCCGAAAAGAAAAAGGGGCGCTGAAGTACTTGGTCCTGATCCTGATCTATCTGCCCTTGACATCTCTTTGCCACCATGTGAACTTTTCGTCCCTGGTAAAGTCATCAGTAATCCTTATGGAATATTCTTTCTTGACTACGACGGACGTAAATGCTTTCAACGGATCGCTGAGCTTCCAATCACTCTAATCGAACAGCTCAGAGATCTCATCTACTGGTGCGACTTCAGAAAAGACATTCAGGCACGACACCTAAAACCCTTGATTTTTGAAGCTGCTCTGAAGCTAAAGAATAAAGGAGAAAAGGTTCCTGACTGGATGATTCCAACTGAAAAGACAACCCTTGATGAACTTCTCATTAAGGAAGAACCCTTTGAAGGCTGACAACAATCACCACTTTCTCTATTGTATCAGTCATCCTTCAGTACTTGTAATTTATTTCGCTTGTACTTGTAATCTTTCTTATTCATATTGTAACCTGATTCAAAGATTTAAAGAAAGATTTCAGCGAATGTACTTTACTCCATCAGTACTGAAAAGATCCCAGAAAACAGTAAAAGGGACAAATATTTTATGAGTTCTTTTTATCCTTATGTTTTCATTAAAAAGCAATTTTCTTTGTTGCTATGTCATAATCAAATAGGGGGAGATTGTTGATCCAAACCCTCAGTGATTTGATAATGACCCTATCTTAAATACTTAGTGAAAATTGTAAGTAAACAATATGTATCAGAGTTTCACTATCGCTGATAAGTACTAAGATCTTACAGTACTGCTGATAGGAACTCTCGCACTTTTAGATTAAACATTCAAAGAACACTGTTCACCATATCGCTGAGTCTGTTCAGTCCTTATGGTGATCGCTGATAAGTTAGTTGTTTACTTATGATCCCTGAAGACAAGATTCACGTCAACAAATGTTCTACGCTGAAGTCGAAGATCAAGCTCAAGAACCAGCGACAAGTCTCCTAATGAACTGATGCGGATCAGCGAAGACTCAGATTTGTCCACTCAACGTGAAGTATCAAGTACAAGACTTTAGCTATCGCTGAACTTTATCATTCGCTGAATAGTAAATGATAATCGCTGAATCAACGAAAGCTGATCATGAAGTCCTCCGTACAAAGTACTTTTGTCTTAACCTCCCTTGCACGCCACCGTACGAAATGTCAGAAAAGAACCTCCGAAAATCTGAAATCGTACAACCACTCTGATACTACACTATTCATTCATGCGGCTACTAAGGTTGTCAACAAAGGTCAATGACATGCAACCAATCCGCTGATGACACGTGTAAAGTGTATACTGAATTGCATTAAATGCATGCAGTATATAAAGAGATGAGCTCACTTCATTTGAAGTAACTTGCTAACTCTGGACAAGTTCAAATCTCTATTAAGATAAGATTTTATTAGTAATCTCCTTATCTTTCTTAGTGCAAGAAACCTTAGTGTTCCAACTTGTTTAGATTTAGGTTTATCCTTAATCTTGTTTCCACAACAAGCTGTAAATTGTTAATGATTTATCAATAAACAATTTAGAAAAGTAAAATAGTGTGTTTGTATTCAACCCCCCCCCTTCTACAAACTTGTTTAGGCCTTTCGGGACCAACAATTTGTACTAGCATTATCTCACCTTTTTTATGTTTATAGAATAAGGTAGTATCTGTTGTACCTCTGTTGTAGCCATTGACTATAAGAAAGGTAGAAAGTCGTTCGTACCATGCTCTTGGAGCCTGTTTCAGTCCGTATAGAGCCTTTTCAAGGTAGTATACATGCCTTGGAAACTTTGAGCTTTCAAACCCTGGTGGCTGATTTACGTAAACCTCTTCTTGGATTTCACCGTTGAGAAAAGATGATTTTACGTCCATCTGATAGACTTTAAAACCTTTGTGGGCTGTGAAGGCTAAGAATATTCTTATTGCTTCGAGCCGTGCGACAGGGGAAAAAGTCTCATCGTAGTCTATGCCTTCTTCTTGTCTATAACCCTTGGCTACCAATCGTGCTTTGTTTCTGATGACCACTCCATCTTCATCCTTCTTGTTGCTGTAGACCCACTTAGTCCCAATGGCCTGTTTCCCTCGTGGCAGAGGTACTAAAGTCCATACTTTGTTACGCTCAAACTACAGAAGTTCTTCTTGCATGGCGTCTACCCAGTTTGGGTCATCTAGGGCTTCCGAAATCTTCTTTGGTTCTATCACACTGATAAAGTTAGTAAAGAAACAAAAATTAGCAGTGGCAGACCTGGTTTTTACTGAGTCAGAAGGTTCTCCGATTATTTGGCTTGGAGGATGGCTTTTTGTCCACTGAGTTGTGCGTGGAAGATGATCATCAATGTCATCGAACCTTTCTTCAGAGGCTTCTTGTGTTTCTTCTTGTGTAGCCTCTGTCGGTCTTTGTGCCTTGGAAGTTGATTCTACCGTTTGTGGAATGATTGGTATGAGTGGTGGTGGAGTTTGTTCCTCTGAGGACGTATAGTCTTGGTCCTCGATTTCCTCTGTAATTGGTTCTTCTGTGGATTGTGGAGTTTGTTTTTCAGCAGCTTCTGTGGTCGTTTTTCTTGATGTTTCATCTTCTGCATTTTCTTCTTCGGCATTTGCTTCTGTAGTATTTATAGAAGAAGATGAAGCATTATTTGGACCAGTTAGAGTCATACCTGTAGGATTTTGTCCGACAGAGGATGTTTCTTCAGAAACTCTGATGGTTCCAACAGAAGGATCAATGTCATTTTGGAACATCTCTAAAAATAGAAGATCCAAATCTTCTTTTGTTCTTGAGATGTCAGAGGATTTCCCTTTAATTCCGAGTTCTGAACTGATTTGCTCATAAGTCATTTGGAATGAATCATCAAAAGAAACATTAATGCTTTCTACAATCTTGCGAGACTCTGTAAGGAAGGTTCTGTAGGCTTTGGAAATGGCAGAGTATCCAATGAATTTGCCTTCATCAGCTTTTACTTCAAACTTTCCTCTCGAATCTCTGTCGTTTAAAACAAAGCATTTGCATCCGAATACATGGAAAAACTTGATGTTTGGCCGCCTTTTGTGAAGCAATTCGTAAGGCGTCTTGAGGTGTCTTTTCACAATGGTTGAACGATTCTGTGTATAACACGCAGTAGAAATTGCTTCTGCCCAAAAGTTTATTGATAATCCGCATGCTGATAGCATAGTTCTTGCGGCCTCCACAAGTGTTCGATTCTTTCTTTCGACTACACCGTTCTGTTGTGGAGTGCGAGCGGCAGAGAAGTTAAGTGATATTCCTTCTGTAGAAAGATAGGCTTCAATGACACAGTTTTTAAATTCTGTGCCATTGTCACTTCTTAACTTCTGTATTCTGCAGTCATAAAGAACTTGGATTCTTTTCATTAGATTTATCAATATAATTGGAACATCTGATTTCTTTCTAATAAATTCAACCCATGTGAAACGTGAATACTCATCAATTAGGACAAGTATGTATTTCTTGCCACCTAGGCTCTGTATCGCAATGGGACCGCAGAGGTCGACATGAAGCATGTACAGAGGCCTAGTGCAAGACACGTCTGTTTTGCCTTTGTGGGAAGCCCTTCTGTGTTTTCCCATTTCACAGGCCGAACACAAGTGATCCTTATTGAATTTAACATTTGGCAGACCTTTAACTAGATCGAGTTTTACTAGTTTATCCAAGGTGTGAAAGTTTAAGTGACAGAACCTGTTGTGCCATAACCAAGCTTCTTCACTTTTGCAGGCTACTAGGCAAACTTTGTCCTTGGATTTTGAAGTAAAGTTCATTAGATATAGATCACCTCTTCTTTCAGCTCGCAGAAGTTCCATTCCTGTGTTTTCACTTTGTAGAGAGCAGAAAGTTCTTTTGAATAACACATCGAATCCTGTATCACAGAGTTGACTTACACTTAGTAGGTTGTGTTTGAGGCCATTCACATATGCAACTTTGTATATAGACATTTTCTTTCTGTATGACTCCATAGCCTTTGATGTGTCCCTTCTTGTTGTCTCCAAAAGTTACAGATCCACCATCGTGTGTTTCTTTGTATGTGGATAGTAATCTTCTGTCGCCAGTCATGTGCCTTGAGCATCCGGAGTCAAGATACCAAATTGGCACATGTTGCTTCTCAGTGTCAGTGCCGGAGTCAACTTCTGCCATGCCACAGAACAGGGCATTGGTGGGGAATTCATCGTCAGAGGTAGAGTCTGACTCGAAGTCCTCCTTGTTTGCCTCAGAATGCCCTATGTTCGCCATTAGGGATTTTTACGCATAATACTCAGCCTTCTTTTTGTAAAAAGCTGAGTCCTTCTGTGGGCGATTTTGTCTACTTCTGCATTCTTTTGCGAAATGACCTGGCTTGCCGCAGTTGAAACAACCTTGGGAGGTGTTTCCAGTTCGATCTTCGGACTTTTGTTGGTCTCCACCTTTCTCTGTTCGGCATTCGTTTGCGTAATAACCAGGCTTACCACATTTGTAGCATTCTTGTGTGTGTCCTGCCTTGTCATCTGATCTCTGTCGGTCATTTCCTCTGTAGCTTCTGTCGCTCAACCTCTGTTGGTCATCATTTCTGTAGTCTGACCTCTGTTGGTTACTTGATTCTTCTCTTCTTCCATCATCTCTTCTACCAGAATTCCTTTGGTTATTTCTAAACTCTCTTGTCAATAGAGCCATTGATTTAGCTAATGATGCAAGAGTTATTTCTTCCTCTATCAGCTCGTCTTCTTCGCTATCAATCATTACCATCTTCTTTTTCTCCTTCTTTTTCTCCTCTGTAGATCTCTCATTTCTTGGTCTGTCCGTAGCCTCTGTTGATTTACTAACCAATGCGTATGGTACAATGGTTAGTGTTTTAGCTTGAGCTATTTGAGGCTCTTGTGCGGCTAGTGTTCCATAGGGATCAGAGAGTGTCCAGGAGTCTAGATCTTGATTTGTTTGTGAAGACATAGACAACTGAAGCCACTCATCGTTCAGGCTCTTTAGAAACATGACGTTATTTTCTTCCGTGGTTCTGTGAATACCAGACTTTCTGCATTTGTTTATGAGAGAGTTGAACCGATCGTATGTTGTTTGCAGAGATTCTGTTCCAGAGGCTCTGAAGGCATGATACTCGTTTATGTATTGTGCTCTTCGGTTCTTCTGTGTTTTAGCACCCCCTTCCAGTTGTCTTTCTAATTCTTTCCAAAGATCGTGCGCTGTTTCGCATGCATCTAAAGATTGAAATATTTCATTGGGGATATCCATGATTAATATTCTTTTCGTTTTCTGTGCAACTTCATCTTCTGTCTTATATTCATCTGACCAGTCTACTTTTGGCTTAGGTTTTTTATGTTCAGGGATTTCAAGAGATTCATCAGTAGCTGGTACACGTGGCATAGTTATCATAGGAACCGGAGGAAGATTATAAAGATATTGTTTGAGATTTTTTCCAGTACCCTCAAAAAAATGAACCATTCTTATTTTCCATTGAGGATACTCATCTCTAAGAAGAGTAGGAAGTTTAGTTAATGAGCCAGCAGTAAAAAAGTTATTGGTATTTGTCATTTTGAGAAAAGGATAATCTGATGGAGGATTTATGAGTATGAAGATCTGGAAGTTTTTCTGGGTATAACTAATATCCAGAAATATGGTGATGAAGAGAGAAAATAATCTATTAGATAAAAGTTGTAAAACGAGGATCACTTGATATTGAAAATCAAGCTTAGCTCTGATACCAATTGTTGGTTCCCGTTTTGCTTTAAACAAGATTATCAGATCTATTAGTTCAAGTTAATGTTTGATGCGGAAGCGTATTTGAAGAACTAACAGATAAGTTTGATAGATTTAGACCAAAATATAAATAAACAGTGAACAGAATATTATATCTTAAAGTTTACTGAATATATAAAATAAGAACAGGTTTAAGAACTGTGAGTAAGAAAAGCTTCAAAACAGATCTGACTTTTAAGGTGAATAAGCTTTTGTGTTCTTGTGATGTTTGATTTATATTTTTGATAAGGAAGAACTCAACTTGAGTCTTCCTTATATACTACTCTAAAGGGGACCATAAAGCATATGCTACTATTCATACGGTACTGATGAATAGGTGAACGGATGTCGTGAACAGTTGCAAGTGTGGCATGAACAGTCAGACGTGCTGTATTGCATTTAATGCAGCAGACGTCTATTATGTACTAAGCCCTATTGAATCCAATCAGAGTTTGACACGTCGACGTTGGACAGGGCATGCTACCATGCAAGTTGATGAACAGGTCCTGTAACAGTAGCAAGATATTGTAAATATCTTCAAGTCTTATTGTGAGGACCACAGAGGCTCTGTAAAGAGTTACAGAGGTTCTGCGGTCTGGTCCTCTGTGGAGCAGTCTTCCCCGGATTCCGAGTTATTGATCTTCTTTGCGCGTATGACAGAGCTTCTGTAGCGCGCCTCTTTAGCTTCTGTAGATTCTTGATCTTGATCTCTCGGTAAGTCCGGCAGAGCCTCTGTAAGAGGCTTTCTTCACTTAGCCTATTTTTCACTACTTCTAAATACTTCTTTGATTAGGAAGATTGAAGCTAACAGGAGTACCGACTCCATTCTATCGATCCAAGATAGCAATCCTACAACACCTTCCTTTCCGTAGAATTCCTTGGGCTTAGAGGACATGAAGGACTTGTAGTTGCATCCGGTACTGTTATTGCCCGGATTTCCTCCACTACCTCCTTCATTCCCGCGGTTAGCATTAATGCCGGCGGTTACTTGTGTGACTATGCTGGGTATTGCTTCTTGTATGCGTTGTGCTATGATCTGTGCGATGTCGGGTGTTTGGTTTTCGGGAGTATCTCCCGTGCGGCATGTAGATCTTCTTGGAGGCATGATTCTAAAACACATTTACAAAAATTGTTTTGGTTAAAATTTTGTACAACTTCTTGAACTGATATTTTCCAAAAGTTTATAATATTACTTGAAATTTTGAAACAGTAAAGTCAAGCATAAGGTAAATAGACAGATTGACTGAAAGTTCACATTTTTCCTCATGGGTTTCCATTAAATGCCGAAGTTACAAAATTTCCGATGATTATCATACACCGGTATCACATAGTTTGAATACAACTTGAATACTTTAAAATGCATGAATTGAAAATGACAAGTAAATAAAATTGTTTTTCAAAAGTTCCTCCCATACACTACAATCCATCCGCCGTCATATCCGCACTATCCCAAGTATGCCCTAATCACGTTCAAGAACAACAATAGCAATAGTACCAACCCCACAACCAAGCTTGCCGCTTCCGCCCTTGCTGACATCCTTTTGGCTACTCCTGCGCCATCCCGAGTCTGAGTTGAAATGAGGGTCAGTTGGTGCGTTAGCTCCACCAGTTCTGTTAAGACCTGGCCTTGATAGGTTACCCTAACTTGACACCCGTGCAACTCGGTTGTCATCGCCCTGATATGTTGATCTCTTGACTATGTCAGTTCGGACATTGGCCTAATTGGTACGCCGGTGGCCATACGTTGCGGTTCTGGTGCCTCCGGACATGTTGAAGTTAGTGTGACCCTTCGTGGGATGGGGACACTTTTTCTTTCGGTTTGCCTAACACGAGGCCCTCCGAGGTGTGGTTGTACGATTATCGGCGTTGGTCTTGGTAGTTCTGAGGTTGGTAACACCCTCGGTCCGTCATAGGGATCCCGTTCGCTTGACACTTCTTGCTCCGATTCAGCGCTACTAGAGTCTTCATCTTCCCGGATGTTTGGTGGGTCGTCTCGACGTCGACCAGTGGCGTAACTCGACGCATCGGTCGAGTAAGAAGCGGGAGTGTAGGATGGTGACGATGATGACATAGTGAAACTGAAGCAAAAGTGTACTTAGTTACTAATCGCATAAGTGATATGTCTATCCTATGCAACGTCTACGCACTAAGCATGTTTCAAGAGAGTGCAAGTAAAAAAATTGACATACTCCTACTATAACCATTTATAGTCTCGCATTATCCTACCTTAATCGAACATATGTGATCAGGCTATGTTTAATTAGAGTATGTTAATACCATTCTAGACTTAGTTATACTAGTAGTAGGTTCAGTTGTTTTCATGTCAGTTTTGGACTTTTTGGTTATAGTTGGGTTTTTGCAATGAAAGATCGGTATTCTCTATAACCTTCGGCTCTGTTACCACTTCTGTCACACCCCGCTAAAGCGGAAACAAGATATGTCACAGTTGAAGGTTTCAATGCGTAAGGTAGAAGACAACACACAATCATCATATCATAAAAGTTTACAAGAATACACCATGTTCCAAAATAAAAATTGTCCAAAACAAAATTGACATGCTAAGGAAAAAAAGCGTTGGATGCCGCTACTTATGGTGCCTTCTAAACGTCAACCTTACTTGATATTCCCTGAAAAGCATGTAAGGAGAGGGTCAACTATTGAATAGTTGGTGAGTTCACAGGTTTTCGGTATGCATAATAGTTTTAATGCAAGTTTGTAAATCCGCACGGTGGATTGAGGAGTTCGGTTGTCAACATGCGCAAGGTATAATATCGTATGCAATTATATGTTAAGAAATGAGCCCACTACCCAAACCTAATTACTGAATGCCCTGAACTGCACGTTCCATCGCCAACATGCTTACGGAATTACGGAATTACGGAATTACGGAAGATAGTAGTTATGCACTCGCGGGGTGAGTGGGGTGTCAACCAAATAACGTTATCCATAATACTAACGGCTCAAAACGTGAGTTAATGGGTAATGTAGAGTAAACGGGGACTTAATAGCAAACTTAGAATCAACTAACATAAGCATACATACCATAGCGCATAAGTATACGTAGCAACATTCAGTATTTTGAGTAAACAGTACAATCGATGCGTAATAAAATCGTGACATGCTTTTCACCCCAAAACGTATAAAATAGTAAAAAGGGACTGTGAAAACTCACAGTGGTATGCGAAGATGCTCTCAATAGGTTCACAATGCAATCCGTAAACGATCCTACTTCGATCCTACGAACGTAAGGATACTAGTAAGATTCTATGCTTAAGCTTTAGTCCTTGATATCGCTTACTTATACAAATCACCCTAAAATGCCTTTGTTGTGTTTAAGTTTATAAGTTATAAGGAATTAATCGAAGTTAGTAATCAACATATAGTGCGTTACATATGACAAAATAAGGTTACCGCAATTTCGTCATGACGAGTGACGAAAAGGGTCTAAAGTTAGGAGTTATATACATATAGTATATATAAAGTTAGAAGTTATATATAGTACATATATATATATATATACACCGCAATTTCATTATAAAAATAATGAAAAGGGTTCAAATGAAAGGTTAGAATATATATAAAACGCGTATACATATAGTATATATATATATATTCCACAATTTCATCATAAGAATGATGAAACGGGTTCAAGAGTTAGCTTTTAGCTATAGTAAGAAATTGTCATTTACTGTCCAGAATATGTAGTCACTTTCAGTTCGTTTTTGGATATCTTCCAGAGGCATTCAGGTTAAGATATTTTATGTCTATATACGTTTATGTGTTAGGAAACTTTTGACATAAGATTCATATTTTTTAGAGGTGTTTAAGTATCCGAAATAATTCTTGACGTAAAATACTACAGAAAACTTTTCTATTTGCGCACTGTGTTTGTGAAAAATGTTTGAAGGTCGAAATCTTAATATTTTTCAATGATTCTAGTTGGGTTTGAACCCTAACTTATATAAGTAAAGTCAAGAAAAAGAATCACCCCAGTTGGAGTATTTTTGAGTGAGATATGGCCATTTAAAGGGAGGGGTAAAATCTGGCAGATTGCTATTAAACTATAGGTTCTAGGAAAATGCACATATCTTTAAGTTTTGCAATGATTTTGTTCCTTTTGTCATGAATCCGATTTTGACACTTCCCCATACAAATATTTTCAGTTTTAAAACATATTCTTAAGCCACTAGAATTACATGCATGTTTATTAAATAAAACAATCTTTCCAAAATCTCAAAAGTGACCATTTTGCTTTCTTTTTTAAGATCTCTTTGTTAACCAAGCCTAGAGATTGTTTTTACCATGTAAAATACAAAGTTTACTCTACATGTATGGAGATTAAAGTATGTATTTGATGTGCTATAGTGTTTTTCATAAACTTTCTTAGAGATTAAGGGGTTGGTTTTGATGACGAACACATGCATTCTTGTTAGAACATTGTAAAAGTTATTCTTTGGTCTTAACATGGGTTTGGTCATGGATTCATCCCCGTTTTAATAACATATAAGATGTTATGGTGATGAATCTCCCAAACATCAAGATCCAAGGATATTAATAAAGCAAAACAACATGCAAACTAGTGTAGAAGTAGAAGAAGATTTAGAGAAAAAGCAAGAATATAAACAAGGAAAAGTGTAGGCTTAGGACTGCATATGATTTTTACCTTGTGAAGACTTGAATGCTTGAACTTTTCTTGTGTTTTAGGGGCTGAAGTATGGAGCTCAACTTTGAGAGAAATTAGGGGAAGAAAGAGGAGGGGGGCCGGTTTTGGGAAGAGAGAGAAAATGAGAGGAAGTGAGAGATGAGAGAATGGATTGAAATGGATGAAAATGAGAGAGAGAGAGAGGGGTTTAAAGGGGAGGGGGGCCGGTTTTGGGAAGAGGGGAAAGTGGGTGGAGTGTGGTGTTGGGTAAAATAGTTATGATGGTGTTTTATTTTTATTTTTATTTTTGTTTTATTTTATTTTTAAATTTGAATTATTTGCTAGTATATATATAATTCATACTACTTGTTTTAATTGTAAATATATATTTTGCAAACTATATATATATATATATATATATATATATATATATATATATATATATATATATATATATATATATATATATATATATATATATATATATGTATGTATTTAAGGTATTTTAGATTTGCATTTTATGAGATTTATGGATAATTCCCTTATTAAGGCAAATGCTAGCCAAATTCTCAAATTTTCCTAACACTATCGTTTTTACTGCTGAAATCGACTGTGTTGTCTAAAATATAAATAACTGCAATGTTCAGTATCAATCTAACCTGAACGCAAGTTTGACGGTTGTCACAAATATTGAGGAATGTACTTCTTGCGTATGTCGAAGATGATCTCGAATCTTCTCAATGCATTTCTGTATTCCAATCTTTTATCTATTGCTTCCAAGGCTCGATGAATCAACTGCTTTGCTTTAGGCTCCAAAGGCACCAACTTCTTTTATCTAACATGAGCTTACCATTCAACTGATTCTTGATCAGCTTGAAGGTTCTGTCACTGTATTTGTTTGCTTCAATGAACCGCAAGAACTTCTTCTTCTTCTTCTTCTTTCCGTTGAAATACACAATGCCAAATTCAGGTTTTTCAACAATCTTGTATGCTGAAATACCTTGGATATCAGAAAGTCTTTGATTGGGCATCAATGTAAGTTTAGGATCCACTCTTACAATCAATATATCAATGTATAGAACAGTAATTGAGAAGTAATATGATCAAACCAATTTGTATTCAATGAAGAACAGATTTATAGATCTTAGAGAGAGAGTATCTCAAAGATTACAAAAGATGAATACAAATATATGCGGGAAAAATCAGTTAGCGTAACAGTGCTAACCACTATATATACTGTAACGGAAATACTAAAGCTACAGTACAAATATGAAAGACTAATAGGAACAATACACGTGTCCTAATTAGTTAACTAAATACAAAGTAAAGCATTTAGTTATAAGTTCTGAACATGTTGTTCAGAACTTCTGAACATTATTCTGATTAGGCTTCTCAGAACTTCTGACTCTTCTTCCCAGACTTCTATACTTGGTCAACTTTCAGAGCAATACTTCTGAGTCTTCTTAGTCAGAACTCTGACTCTTCACTTCAGAACTTCTGAGCCTTCTTAGTCAGAATTCAACACTTAGTTTATTGACAAAACTCAGATCTAACAATCTCCCCCTTTTGGTCAAATAAATTTGTACTTTGCATCATCCAATTCTTTTAAGGCAGGTACAATCTCTTGTAAAAGCACATTTCTTTGAGCAAGCCTCTTGTCAATCTTAACAATGATTTCTTGAATGGTTTCAACCTGCTGAGTGATTACTTCTTGAGTCATGTTAGCTTGCTTCACCTTCAAAATCTTTTTCTCCAAATTGTGCTTGATGATCCTTAACGTTCCAGAACTATACTTTCAAGTTTCTTTTGCTCTGAAGAAGATCTTTTCACTTTTATTCTTCAGAAAGACTCCCAATTCTGGATGCTTGGACACACTTCCAGTTTTCAAGACATTTTTCTGATCATGGTCTGTGTTGGGATTTGAAAGATAAACATATGGCCTTTGTAAATACAGATCTATTTGAAAATTTGTATAACAATGCCATCTTAAGATATAGAACATAGCTTCGATCACCACAACCCTTGCCTTTCTTTCATTCTTGTCTTTGCTTGAATCTTTGAAGCACAAAAGACTGTGTAACCTGTAGAAATCAACTACTGATAACTTTTCAAAGTCAGCATCAGTAAAATAGTACACTTTTCCATCCTCTCTTAAGACTTCAAAGGACAAGTAGTCTTGCTTTCTGAATTGCTTAACCTTTAGTTCTCTGATCCCTGTGATTAGAAAATCTGAATACACAGCTTGTTTGGTTTTCCAAGACACCTTGACTTTTCTGCCAACCAAACCTGAGTCCCTTTTAGTCTGTCATGATATACACTTAGAAACTGTATTTCTTTGGGCTTGAAGAACTTGGGTAAATCAAATTCAAGAAAATATCCATTCAGATCAACAGATATTTCATCTTCTTTTAGTTCAGATTGTTCAGGTTGATCAATACTTGTTATTTGAACATTCTGAGGAATTGTGTCTTTAAGTTCTTCAACTTCTTCAGAAAGTATTTCATTTACTTCATATTCAACAGGGAATACAAAATCACCGTGCAACATCCTTTTGGGATTAACTTCTGATAGCAGCCATTCACCACAATTTTTGATCTTACTTCTGAGACTTAATCTTCTTTCCACAGATTTCATACATCTTATCTTTAGATTCTCTCTTTCAGTATTAGAGTTTCCTTTCATTTCTTTTAGTAGCCAACTCAAAGTTGCATTACTATACTTCACCAATTCCTTTAGTTTGAATAGCTGAAGTCTTTCTTGAACTCTATATGCAAAGCCTTCAGTTTCCATTCCTTCATTTATAAACCCCTTCATATTCACACCAATCCCTGGGATCTTTACTGGACAACTCAAGTTGCATTTCTCTTTTCTTCCTTCAATAGCCAACTGAAAGTCATACAAATACATATTCCTCACATAAATGCCCAGAAGTCTTCTGCATTCAATCTCTATCCAGGCCTCTTCAGTACTGGCAAAGAATTTCACTAGGAAGATCTGATCATCAAGAGTTAATCTGTGAAAATCAAAGCTGGACATGGAAACTTTTACACTTCTTTCTTTCAGAACTTCCAATCATACATACTTCAGACCATCAAACTCTTCTGTTTGAAACATCAACACTTTCTCAATCCTTTTCTGAATATGCAATCTTGAATCAGGAATTCTGAATCTGTTTGAAGCTTCTACATAAGTCATCTGAGATCTCCCATCCATCAAACCATCAATATTGCTCTCCAAAACCGCATAATCTCCTTCTGTGTGATAGAGATCCTCATATGTTTCCTCTGGAAAGATATCATCATGAAACTGTCTAGCAAGTGGTACATCATTCATTTCCAGAACAAAGTCACATAAAGGCTCCTCTAAAATTGACAAGTCAATCTTAGGAATTTCAATTGGCTTTCTGAATAAGTATTCTGAAGGCATAAAGTATTCTTCAACTTTATCATATTTTTCTGATTTGTCACCAATATCATCAATATAGTTAAACTGAAATTCCTCTTGAAATTTATGAGAATAGCCAACAGTACTATCTTCTTCTCCCATCAGATGAATAGGCCTTACCATTCTCACAACTTTTTGAATTTTCTGAACATTTAGAGCTTTGACTAATTCACTGTGCATCCTTCTGATCAAGACTTCATTCAGTATCCCTTCTTCTAACTCAGAGTTCTTATAGGGAACAATGTCTGTACAAATGTTTTCAACAACTGAACTCTCAACTGTTTCCTCTGACCTCAAAACAGGTTCCTCAATGGCTTCAGTTTCATCAGAATTTACTTCCATCTCTGCATCTAAGTTCAATTCTTCTGTTTTATCAGAATCACCACCATCTGTACATTCAACTTCCATTTCCTCTGTATCTGAACTTTCAATCTGAACTATCTCATTATCCACTATCTGAGCAGTTTTATATGTCTGAACTTCTGTGCACTTTGTTTTGACCAATTTCATATCTACTATTTCAAAATCTTCTATACCAAAGTCATCATCAGAACTCAACCTTTGCTTTTTCTCCCCCTTTTGATGATCATGAAACTCATTATCATCAAACTTCCTTTTGGAGTTCTGAGCAGGAACACCTTCAGGTTCAGCTTCTGATAGTGGAACAATTTCAAGTGGCTTTGAAGTTGAAGCTAAAGAAGTACTCGGTGCTTTAAGTACAAACTCTTGCATATTCTGCATTTGTTTAACCAAATCCTTCTGAAATTCAGACACAATATCCTTGATCTCCTTTTTATGAGATTCCAAAGATAGCTTCACATCATTCATTTTAGTCTCAACAGATGTTATCCTTCCTTCCAACATATTTTTCAAGTCCTTCACCTCATCATTCAGTTTATCCACCTTTCCCTCCAATTTTTCAACTTTATCCCCCATCACCTTGTTTTGATTTTGAATCTTTACAAATTCAGAAGAGTCTAACTGTGAACCTGAACCAACAGATGGTCCAGTTTTCATGTGCCCAGAGGGCTCGTGACCTGTAGATAACACTAAGTCATCTTGTATAATAGATGCACATTTTAATGAGGCTTTTGAAATGTTCACCTCACCAGGTCTTCCATCCAATCCTTGACATCCAAAATTAGGTATGTCTATGAATGTTTTGTCAGGAATACGAAATTCCTGATTTGTGCAATTGTTAAAAGGAATTTCAGGCTCAAATTGGATAGGACTGTGAGATCCAGACTCAATGTGGTGAATAACAGGTTGGGATTTATCACCTCCCTCCAAATGAGTTTGGGATGGTTCCCCCGATTTATGTGAAACAGTAGCATGTTGAAATACTTCCGAGTGGGTATGGATGGGTTGTTCAAGTTCTACCACTAGGTCCATGGTGATTTTTTCAATATTGGACACCCAGAATTGTGAACCAATAGCAGATGTGGTTACCTGGTTAAGATTGGCTAGTACAGAGGCATCTCTTTCTGTTTGAACCTCTGGTGACAATCTCTCATCCTCACCACCCTCATTCTGTTTTTCCTCACATATTCTAACCGAGCTCTCAGAATTTTGCCCCTCATTTCTCTCAGAATGTTCACCCATTTGAACATCCTCCCCCTCTCTAACTTGACTAGACCCCTCACCTCTCTTCTCAGGTTGGTCCTCTTGGGTAGGGATTTGAGGTTCTTCAATTCCCATAGAGGTGCAATATGCTTTTAAAATCTCACTCTCCCTTGGTATGTAATTCCTAAGTGATCTTGGCAAAATTTTATGATTAGAATAATGCTTGATTTTAGTAACTGAAGACATCTTACCCAAGTAGAAAATAGGACCATGCTGTTCATTTGATCTTCTAGGAATGGTTATGTTTTCTTGCATTGCATACCAAATCACAAGTTGCCAATACCTTATGTAAGGTACGTATGACAGAGGTGTATCCTTTGTTTTCTTTTGAATAGCCTTCTGATTTTTCTCAAAAGTATTCTTCATGTCTTCCCAAAGTATAGCAGTTTAGTCATAATGCCTATTCTTCACTAAACCTTGAAAGATTTGAAGAATCTATTTTGTAGCTTGATCTGCAGAACTATTCTTCCCTGACAAACACTTATTCACCACATGAAAGAAACATGCCCAAATTGGTGGCAATTTGTTCCTTCTAAACAAACTAAGAGTCCTTAATCCTTCATTGTATCCTAACTTCATAAACTCTACAATTAATTCTTCAGTTAAAGGTGAGTCTTCAAAATCAGACCTTCTTTGCACATCATCTTTCTATGGAAGATTTAGCATTTCTCTCAGTGCAGGGATTGATAAAGCAAAAGTTACTCCTCCAATTTCAGATATAAACTTGTTTCCTTCTAACATAAGATATCTCCACCATTGTTGAATATATTGAACAGGGACTGTTTTGCACCTTGTAAACCATTTCCTGTAAGGATGATATTTGAATAACTCCATTATGATTCTGTGTTCAGGCTTAAATCTACTCTCCTCAAATAATAAGACACAACTGTTCTCTGACAATTCCAACCATTCGCCTTCAGGTACAACCCTCTCCACTAAGATTGGTCTATTTGACATAATCGACCCTGCATCACTCTGTTCATGTTCAACATTCATGTTTCCCTCATCTGCATTTCCTTCTGATTCGGCCATCTGTTCATCTTCTGCATTTATTTCATCATTCCTTATTGCTACTTCTTCAACAACTCTATTTTGTACTTCATCATTATCAGAATCGGATGAATCCATTAAAGACTTAGCAGAATGTAGAGATATTTGACTACTTCTTCGAACACAAGACATGATTAAGAAGAAAACAAACTCAAAGAACTCTGGATTGATTCGTATCTCACTTTTTGCTCTGAAATTTGAAAGAATTTGAAAGAGGGATTTTAAGACCTATTTAAAATCCGCGAAGTTGAAAGATTTGACGGAAAAGCGAGGTCAAAGTTATAGCGGAGTCAACACATTTGAAATCCACAGAGGATTTAAATGAAATGTGTGGCATAATCAACCAAATATGAAGCTGACACGTTTTATTGGATAAAATATTGACACAAGTCAAAGATCTGAATAACACGCTCAGAAGATTGACTTTCGTTTATCAGAGATCTGATTATTCTACTCAGAGTTTTGAGTCCTTGATTCAGAAGAATTTTGCCTTGTAACCAAATTTATTTAAAATCAACTTCTGATGAATGTAAAATCTTTTATTATTCAGAAGATGTTTGAACAGATTGAAAAACATTTTATCATCAAAATTCTGTTCAAATAATGATGATTTCAGATATTTAAAAAATCATTTAAAATCTTATATCTGAATAAGAATTTTTTTGAAATTAAGACATAGTTTGAACAAGTAATCAAAATCTTTTATCATTAAAAGTGTGTTCTTCTTAGAATGATCAGAGATAAGAAATGAAAACAAACCCTTTAAGCATCATGAAATGATTTCCAAAAGATATTAATGCTCCCCCTTGACTTTAGCATGTACTTAAACATATATGAGACATAAAGATGAGATAGAAAAATAATTGAAAGAAAATAATCCACAAGATTGAAGTACTTGTATTTCTCAGAAATGAATTCTTGAAAGTTAGATTTCTGAATTATTGACTCAGAATATCTGAACTCAAGACTCAGAAGTTCTGAACTCAAGAGTCAGAATTCTGAATACAAGAGTCAGAGTTCTGAGTATACTACTCAGAAAATCTTACTTAGAAAATTTTATCATTTCAAAGAAAAACAAATATAATCAATTAGTTAGATTAAGCATTCCTATTTTACATTTGAGAAAAGAGAACCTTTTGTGATCAGGAGGCTTTGTGAACAAGTCAGCCAATTGATACTTTGTATGCACAAAGTGCATCTCTGTAGTACCCTTTTCCACGTAGTCCTTTATAAAATGATACCTCGCATCTATGTGTTTAGTCTTTGAATGTTGAACAGGATTCTGAGTAATGGCAATTGCACTTTCTGAATCATAGTAGATAGGAATTTTGTTGAGCTGATACCCATAATCCATGAGTTATGTTCTCATCCAGAAAGTTTGAGAGCATGAAGCAGCAGCAGCAACATACTCTGCGTCAGCAGTTGATGTGGACACACAATTCTGCTTCTTTGATGCCCAACTCACTATCTTATCCCCCAAAAAGTGACAAGCACCAGAAGTACTTTTTCTGTCCAACCTAATTCCTGCATGATCAGTATCAGTGAAAGCAGTCAATTTAAAGTCAATTTATTTTTGATACCATAAACCTAGATCATGTAACCCTTTGAGATATCTTAGAATCCTTTTGACAGCCAACATATGTGATTCTTTTGGGTTAGACTGAAATCTAGCACAGAAACAAGTAAAAAACATGATATCTGGCCTACTTGCAGTCAGATAAAGTAAAGATCCAATCATGCCTCTATAGAGTTTGTTATCTACTGAAACTCTTTTGAGATCAGCATCTAACTTTATGTTAGTTGCCATAGGTGTTCTCATAGAAGCACAATCAGACATCTTGAACTTTTTCAGAATGTCTCTGACATATTTTCCTTGATTAATAAAAATACCATTTGGTAATTGTTTGACTTGAAGACCAAGGAAAAAATTCAGTTCACCCATCATGCTCATTTCAAATTCAGATTTCATGATTTTAGAAAAATCATCACATAATTCTGCACTAGTAGAGCCAAATATTATGTCATCAACATAAATCTGAATAAGAATTAAATGCTCACCCTGTTTCTTTAAAAACAAAGTTGTGTCAATCTTACCTTTCTTGAACCCTGAAACTAACAAATGTTGAGGAAGAGTGTCATACCAGGCTCTTGGTGCTTGTTTTAGACCATATAAAGCTTTATCTAAAACATAAACATGGTCAGGAAATTCTGGATCAACAAAACCTTCAGGTTGATGAACATACACCTCTTCATTAAGTATACCATTCAGAAAGGCTGATTTGACATCCATTTGATATACTTTGAAATTTTTGTGTGCAACATATGCCAAAAATATTCTGATTGCCTCTATTCTTGCCACTGGTGCAAATGTCTCATCATAATCAATTCCTTCTTGTTGACAGTATCCCTTAGCAACCAATCTTGCCTTGTTTCTGATAACAACACCTGACTCATCCTTTTTGTTTCTGAACACCCATTTAGTTCCAATGATAGATTTACCTTCAGGTCTTGGAATGAGTCTCCAGACTTTGTTTCTTTCAAATTGGAGCAATTCCTCTTGCATTGCTGAAATCCAATCTGGATCCTCTAGGGCTTCATTAGCTTTCTTAGGTTCAATCACACTTAAGAAACTAGCAAACATTGCTTCATTTGTTGTAGCTGATCTGGTTTTTACTCCTGCTGATGGATCACCTATCACTTGATGAATAGGATGATCTTTAGTCCACTTATGTGAACTAGGAAGCACATCAATCTCTGAAAAATTGTTGTTTGTATCATTCTCATCAATAATGGCTTGTAATTCTGAACTGTCCCCTTGTTCTGATATATGTGTAGGTGTCGCATCCAAGTTTGGATTCTGAGCAATGAAGTCAGAATTCTGAGTGACTTGTTCAGAGTTCTGAATATAAGGTTCAGAATTCTGAGTACAAGGCTCAGAATTTTCATCACTTGTATTTATCAAATTTGGACATTCCCTAGATGGACCTTTATCAGAAATTACAGTTGATTGAGCTACTTCTGGAGTTCTTCTTTTCATTTCTTTGATCATCTTTGGGTTTTCAAATTCTGCATATGAATCAGAAATTAGTTCTAGAAAAGCATCCTTAAACAGTAAATTGAGTTCTGAACAAATAGGATTAGAATTTGTATCAGAAGTCATTTTTGTCTTGTTGTGCATGAGTTCTGAACTGTCTTGTTCAGAAGTCTTCATTCTGGCTTCGTCAAATGTTACATTGATGCTTTCCATCATCCACTTGGTTCTTCTGTTGTAGATTCTGAATGCTTTGGAAGTTAATGAATAACCAACAAAGTATCCTTCATCTGCCTTTTTATCAAATTTACCAAGATTTTCTCTGTCTTTAAGAACATAGCATCTGCAACCAAAAACATGAAAGAATTTGATTAATGGTTTTCTTTTATTTATCAGCTCATAAGCAGTCTTATTTAATCTTTTATTGATTAAAGTTCTGTTCTGTGTAAAGAAAGCAGTTGCAATTGCTTCAGCCCATAAGAAGGTTGGAAGATTTGAATAAGCCAACATGGTTCTTGCAGCTTCAACTAGAGTCCTGTTTTTCCTTTCAACAACACCATTTTGTTGAGTAGTTTTGACAGCAGAGAAGTTGTGAGAAATCCCAGAACTTTCTAAAAAATTATGAAGAATCTCATTTCTGAACTCTGTTCCATTGTCACTTCTGATTTTCTGAACTGGAAGTTGTAAGAAAACTTGAATCCTTTTGATAAAGTTTATCAAGATAGTAGCAGCTTCTGACTTAGCTCTTAAGAATTCAACCCATGTGTATCTGGAATATTCATCAACAATTAAAAGCATATACTTCTTTCCTCCCATAGACTGGACTGAAATAGGACCACAAAGATCAGTATGAATCATTTCCAATGGTGCTTTGCAAGATGAGTCCATTTTTAATTTGTGAGAACTGTTTTTCATCTTGCCCATTCACAAGCTGAGCATAATGATTCTTTTTCAAATTTAATCTTTGGTAAACCTTTAACCAGATGTTTTGCAACAAGATTATTCAGATCTTTGAAGTTTAAATGAGAACATCTTCTGTGCCACAACCAATATTCATTTGCAGTTGAATTTGATAAAAGACAAACAGGATTTAATGGTTGTAATTTTGAAAAGTTAACCACAAATAAGTCCATATGTCTTTTGGCCCAGAAGACTTTAATGTCATTCTCAGTTAAAATCATGCAACCTGTTATTTTGAACTTGATTTGACAAATACTGTCTAAAAACTGACTTATGCTGAAAAGATTATGTTGTAATCCTTCAACATAGAAAACTTTTTGAATTGTCAGATCTCCTTTTGTTAAATCCCCATAACCTTTAACTTGGCCTTTGCTGTTATTGCCAAGGTTTACTGCTCCTCCAGCCTTTTCTGTGAAATTTGATAGAAAAGACTTCTGACCTGTCATGTGTCTTGATGCTCCTGAATCTAAAAACCACACATGACAGCCCTGCAAAAACAATCAGTTAGTTTTAGGTACCCATTTTGGAATGGGTCCTTCTTTGTTAGCTTTGTTATCTGATTTAACAAAAGTGCCTTTTACTTTCCATTCAAAATCTTTCTTTAAACACCATTTTCCTTGAACTTTTATGAAGTCAGAACGTTTTCTGTTCACAAATTTATTCAATTTCTTCTTGAAAGTTTTAAATTTGGTTGTTGAAGTGTTTTCAACTTTCCTTTCTTTCACATTAAGCTCTTTCTCATTCTTTGCTTTGATTTTAGTTTGAGGCTTCACTTCTTTTATCTTTTCTTTTCTCTGAGTTTGAGGAACAGAAACATTCTTCTTTTCTGTATTCTGAATATCTTTTCTTATAAAAGAAACAAATGTTATTGTGATTGGACATTTCTGAGAATATTGAAAAGAATCACTACCACTTTGAACACAAATGAGATTTTTCTTTGCAAGTAACAACAGATCTGTACCATAAGTGTTTTCACTGTTATTGCTATTTTTCAAAGTACAAGTGCATTTATTACAAAAATTATGTGCTTTTGGTACATAATGAAAATTCAATCCAATCTTCTTAGAGACTCTTTTCAGATCATCTTTCCTTTTGCTTTCCTCTTTTTCTGAAAAATTCAACCTGTTTGTGTTAGATGATGAAGTAGATGATTCACCTTTTTCATATGTACTTGATTCATTAAGGAATTTATCATTATCTTTTAGAGCATTAATCTTGAAAAGATCATATTCAGCTTTCAGTTTCTCAAGCTCTGTTATTTTCTGAATAAAGACACTCTTTTATTTTACAGCTTCTTCAAGTCTAAAATCCACTTCACAGTAATCATTTTCAAGTTTATCAAAAGATTTCCTTATGTCCTCAAGTTCTTGACTTACAAGATTAAATCTCTTTCAAGTTCTAAAAAGTCTCCTGACTTTGTTTCAGAATATTCAGTTGACTCAGAATTCTGACTCTTTGAATCAGAATTCTGATTAACAAACTCAGACTTCTGATCTTCAGATTCAGAGATCTGACTTAAGCAATCAGAATTCTGATTAGAAGATTCAGATTTCTTACTAACTGTTTCAAAAACCTTACTAGTATCAAATATACTTTCTATGTCAGAATGTGAAAAACTTTGTGGTTTGTTTTTGTAACTGACATTTAGAGAGTCATATATGAATTTAGTGTCATTGTATCTTGGTTTCTCTTCTGTTTGTTTAGAAATTTCTTTCTTAACCTTATCTTCTGAAACATCAGATTTTTCTGTTTTTGATTCAGAAATTGTTTCCTTTGTCTTTTTAGAACTAGATTTCTATAAACTATCAGAACTTGTTACAGAACTTGCAGGTCTGATAAAAACTTCAACAATTTCTAGAATTTTTGGTTTAGGAACTTGAAGCTTTTCAAAATCAAACAAGTTGACTGGAGCTCTTTTCAAAACAACATTTTCTTCCAATCCCAATCCCTTCTTTGGATTGTAAAACCTTGTATCTTTAACATTGTTTGTTAGAAGATTTAATGTTTGCTGAGTCTGACCTCTTTTCAAATTAAGATCTTCTAATTCTTTGATTTTGGTGTATAAATTCTTCCTTTCCTCAAATAGCATATCAAACTTTATTTGTAAATCACTCTTTTCATCTTTAACTTTTGAAAGATCATTTTTTAATTCAGAAAGCTTTTTCAACAATTCAGAATTTTCAGTTTTAACTTTCTGTTTCTCAACCTCAGATTCCTCATACTTTTCTTTTATTACTTCTTTTTCAATTCTGAATTTGTTAACTAGACTTCTTTCACCTTTTATCTGTTTTCTGAGTTTATCAAATTCAGCTTTCATGTCACCAATCTGTATCATTAATTCAATTTCAAGTGCAGAATGTACCTCAGTGGCTGACTCAGAATCAGCATCTTCAAAGTCAGAATCATCCTCATTCTTCATATTGGCCATGTAACTCTGCATCTGAGAAAAGTGAATGCAGTCATCTTCATCCGAAGTGTAGTACAACCAATTTTCTTGTTCAGCTAACATTGCCACTTCATCATCTCTTTTCTTGGCTAGCTGAGCTTTCTTGGTGTAGTAATCATAATCCTTCACAATCTTCACTTTACAATCCTTTGCATAGTGGCCAGATTTTCCACATTTGAAGCACTGATCCTTTTCTTTTCTTTCTTCCTTCTCTTCTCTCTTTTCTTCTCTTCTCTCTACCTTCTTCTCATATTTACTTTCTCCTCTTTCTTCTCTTTTCTTGAAATCTGAATTTCCCTGCTCTCTCTTGTAATTTCCCTGAAATTTACCTTTTCCATACCTCTTGTTGAAGGTGTTAGTCAACAAAGCCAACTTTTCAGCAATTATTTTGATATCTTCATCTTCTTCTGATCCCTCTTCCTTATCAGATTCCTCCAGCTTTGGTATCTCAGATAGATACGCAGTCTTCTTGGGTGCTTTGACTATTTTAGACTTTGACAGAAAAGCTAACTGTTCTGCAACATTTTTCTTTTCTTCAATAACAATCTTAACAGAGTCTTCATGCTGATTAACAACACAGAATAGATCATTGAGATCTTCTTCACACATATCCTTATTCATTTGCAGACTGATAGCAAATGATGACCATTCTGAATTTAGACTGTTCAGAAACTTGTAGTTTATCTCTGTTTTTGTCTTTTTCAACCCATTTCTTCTCAAATCATTTAGTATCGTGCAAAATTTACTGTACGTCTGAGTCAAACTTTCTGATTCTTTTGCCTTGAACCTTTCATAAGCGTTTATGCTTTGATTTAACTTTGCTTGTATTGACCTAACAGTTCCTAACATCTGTCTTTCCAGTTCATCCCACATTTCCTTAGCAGATGATCCACTGTCAATTCTGTTTAGAACTTCATTTGGAACGGCCAATGTCATCAATGTAATGGCTCTTTTGTCTATAGCATGCATGTTTTTCTGTTCTGCTGTGTATTGAGAAAAATTCTTCTTCACCCTTGTAGCAGGAATTTCTAGAGTTGTCTCTGTTTCAGGAGTTGCAACAACATCGACGTAAACTTCGATTGGACCTTCTCGGATAGAAACCATCAGATTTTCATCTATGTTATCCAAGAATTGGATCATTCGGATCTTCCGTTGCTGATACTCTTCAGGTATGAGAACAGGTGGCTTGGTTTCAGATCCCATGGCTAGATACTCTTTTGAAGACATGACTGTAAGATATTTCAACAGAGAGACAAATTCAATTTCTTGAACAAACACAGAGAGAATTCAAGAATTGCTAAGAAATCAAGAAATTCAAATAGCAGCGGAATCAATTGACGAATTGATCAAGAAAACTTCAAGATTGCGATCAGGAAACCCTCGAGAACACGATCTTGAACGAATTTGTTTGTTGATTAGCTCTGTTACCATTTGTAAGTTTAGGATCCACTCTTACAATCAATATATCAATGTATAGAACCGTAATTGAGAAGTAATATGATCAAACCAATTTGTATTCAATGAAGAACTGATTTACAGATCTTAGAGAGAGAGCAACTCAAATATTACATATGATGAATACAAATATTTGCGGGAAAAATCAGTTAGCGTAACAGTGCTAACCACTATATATACTGTAACGGAAATACTAAAGCTACAGTACAAATATGAAAGACTAATAGGAACAATACACGTGTCCTAATTAGTTAACTAAATATAAAGTAAAGCATTTAGTTATAAGTTCTAAACATGTTGTTCAGAACTTCTGAACATTATTCTGATTAGGCTTCTCATAACTTCTGACTCTTCTTCCCAGACTTCTATACTTGGTCAACTTTCAGAGCAATACTTCTGAGTCTTCTTAGTCAGAACTCTGACTCTTCACTTCAGAACTTCTGAGCCTTCTTAGTCAGAATTCAACACTTAGTTTATTGACAAAACTCAGATCTAACAATCAATTTGTTCACTCTGATCTGACCTGTATTTCTTCTTGTCAGGAGTTCTGGATAAGATGTCATATAACCTCATGAAGTCTTCACTGGTAAGATATTTGAAATCTGCTTCGGTAAACGACCATTCTTTACTATCATTTCTGTACACAGTGAACTTCGGATACCAAACATTCAACAACTTCTGAGATTCTATCTTGACAATCTTCACAACCTCTTTATCCATTCTAACCCAATCCATATCTCGATCCTTATTCTCCATAATGTCGCAACTCGGTGTGAGGACGGCATCTTTTCAGTAGAGTATAACTTGACAAGATCTACCGGTTGAACCACTTTCACAAGAAGATCTCTTCGGGTATCTTCTTGGAAAGGCGTCAATATTCTAATTTTGTGTCCTCTTCTCTCCAAATTAGGTTCCCGGTCAATAAGTTGTTGAAACATACGAATTTCCTCCTTAGAAACTGGATGTTTGATAGTACCTTTTGGAAGTATAGGAATATTCAGCTCTAGAATATCAATTACTGGATCATCTTGTATCGGCCAATCATCGTCTGAATCATCAGCTTGTACATTCACTCCATCAAACACATCATCTAGTTATTCCTTTATTTTCACAACGGTTCTTTCTAGTTCATCTTCTGAATCAACATAGATGATGTCTTGAATCAAACTATCCACCAACTGTTCTTCCTCAGTTCTTTTATCACTTCCCTCAGGCTTTTCAACCGTCAGAATTATATCATCAAGAACATTATCAACATTACCACCAGCTTGTCTATCACCTTCAAAATTCAAACCTTGATCTGTTTCAACATCTCCAACATTAACTCCAGAACCACTTGCCTCACCAACTTTCTGTCTCTTACCACTCTCCCCCTCATGATGATCAAGATCCTGGTCATCATGTCTTCTTTTAGATCCTTGGGTTTGAGATTTGCAGGATTGTTCAAGAACTGCAATTCGGTCAAAAAGGGTTTGAAAGCCAGAAGTCATGGCTTGGGTTAATTGTTGGATTGATTGTTGAACGGTTTGGATATCAGATTTGGTGGCTAATTAGGATTGTATATCGGTTTGTCTTCTCAAGAGGCCAAGAAGTTCAACCTCTTCAGCATCATTATTTTCACCTTGAGCTAACAACTGAGCAAGTAATCTAGATTTAAGCTCATGTACAGGAATGGTTTGTTCAGGTTGATTGGATTGTGGGTTAGATTTTGGTTTTGAGTCAGGTTGAGGATTGGTTTTATGTAAGGGTGTTTGCATCACAGATTTATCATTAACTGCACGATTCACCTCTTCCGACAATTTCTCCATAATCTTCCTCATATCCTCCTTCTGTTTCTTATAAGAAGTATTCAATGAACGAAGAGCCACTTCCAACAATTTCACTGCCACATAGTGTGGGGACGGTCCCATCATTGCTCTTATTTGTTGCGCACGAAATGGGGCTAACACCTAGACCACATAGGTTACCGATTGACATGACAGTTGATCTAACTGCATGGCATGTGTTCAACGCTGGCATGATGTTAACATTGACAGGACTTCCACCCGATCCTTGTGAAGCACCAACGAATGGCAACGACACTCGGGGTGTTCCGATTGGAGCATGAATTCCAATGATTTGTGTCACCAATGGTGGAGTGACTGGCGTTTGTGTCTTAGGGAAGGAAGTATAACCAAACGGATCTAGACTCAAAGTGCGTACAAACGAAGTCGATGGCCGGGGCAGGGGCCTATCTGTTTCAATACCAACTAACACTGAGTGTGTAGCCGATTGAATTTGTGCTTGTCCCCCGTGAGAAAGTGAAACATTAACTTGTTGAGAAGTTAATGAGTGACTTGGTGGGGCTGTGCTATGCGTAGCTGGGTCCACTACGTCTTTTTCAATATCTAACGGCGACAAACGCACGTTGATAGTGATTGTAGCAACCAGGCTGGACGTGGTTTGAGAAGGATCTTTATTTAATTCTTTTGTAGATCCTGTATCTCACTCACCATGTTTTTTTCTTTCCTTTCCATTCAAGCTCACCTCATTTTCTGTTTCAACTAAGTCTCCCTCATCCAACCTTGTATCTCCTCGAGAACCGGCGTTCTCAGAATTTAAAGAAATAGAGGCAATATCATCAACCTCAAATCCATCATCAGGATTATCATCTTCATCATCAGAATCTTCATCATCATCAGCCTCATCATCTGCTTCGGTTTATGAGCTTGAAGCAGAAATGAGAAATGCTGATTCATTGAAATCTAATATATCATCATCATTAGCAGCAGAGTCAGAAGTACCAATAGTTTCCTCTTCTGCCTCGGATGCATGACCAGGAGCACCCCCATCTCCATCACCCCTCACATTTTCATTTTCTCTCAACTTAACCTGTCCAGGAACCCCAGTTTCTTGATCCTGCTCACCTAAGTCTATACCCTCACTACGCTCTCCTCCGGTTCTGGCCGAACCATGGGTGCGTGCTCTTGTCTATACTCACTCATGATTGGTGACTCCTGGTCAGTGTAAGCAAGTACCGCATCCAGAATGACCATTATATGATCAAAGTTAATATTGGATGGAACTCTGATAGAATGCATCCATTGTTCTGGTCCTTGGGCTGCATTCTCTTATCTTGTAATATTAACATTATAGTTCATTATGCTCTGGATGATAATCTGAAGAAAGAGTTGAAATGGCACGAACTTTCGAGCTTTGGTTGGATGAGCTTTATCAGTGACGACTTCAATCAGTTCATTCCAGATTAGAACTGGAAAGTCTGTCTTCCGGTTAAATGCGATTACATGAAACATCATCAATGTGGAGATACTACACCTGCCAACCCAGTATGCTTGGAAGTCATACAGCGGTTGATAATACTGAATAAGGTGTACCATACGGGAGGTAGGTACTTCCTCTTGAAGTTTGAAGCTTTGGTCAGGTCTCCATCATCTATATATTTGTATCCCAATGCCATAATGTCATGGGATAAATATGCTTCAGTGATGATATCTTCAAAGTTGTTAAAACGGGGCAACCTAGAACAGTTCTTAATCTTTTCAGAGTCAGCTTTGAATCGAAATGATCAATCTTCAAGGTGAAATACTAATTAGATTCACTGACTAGACAGAAAGTCAGAGTCTTCCAGCACTGTTGTAAATAGATCAATGGCACCAATTTTGTCTTCTCAAGAGCAGTTCTGAGTGGATGGCCCTTGAGAATTTCCACAATTATCTGATGATCCATCCGGACAGCCATATCAAATGTAAAGTTGTTGTGAGAAATATTTAGACACTCTCTTGGTAAGATTAACTCATCATCCGGATTTCTAGCATTGACAGATGGATGTGAGGATCGGTGCGATGGAATGAAAGTATTTTCCTCTGATGAATTGCCATCAAAAGGTTCCTGTAAATGTGCCATGGAAACTATTCTGGAAGATGTTAGAGTTCTGCTGAGAAACTTCCAAGTGACCTTTTGAGAAAAATTCTCAAAAAATTTCTAAGTCTGGGAGTTATCGCACAACACACCAATAAGTTATCGCACAAAGAAGTTATCGTACAAAGCTTAGGCGATAAGAAAACGTTATCGCACAAAGCTTGGGCGATAAGATTGAATTTCTTTGTTGAGCGACAACTTTGAAGATTTGAACACAAGGGTTGGGCGACGGCTTTTAGAGTTTGAATCTAACTTTAACACCCAACCCAGATTTCTAAGGAATTAAGAATGAAGCATAAAAACAAACAACCCTAGTTTCGTTTTACTAAGATAAACCCTATCTTATCATGTTTTATCATTGAAACTAACACAAAGAACACAAATCGACAGGAAGATGAACAGTCACATTATCGACTGTAAACTCATGAAAACATCAAAGAATCTATCAATAAGAGTAATGAGTAAACGAATAGTGATCAATATACTAACCAGGAACAATTCTGAACAAAATCGATAAAACAAACAACAACAAATCACGATTTGCAAGAAACACTTTGAGAGAGGTTAGGGTTTCAAAGTGGGTTATCGAAAAAAAATGAAAACTTCAAAAACCGCACTATAAATAGATCCTAGGGTTTTGGGATACGTAGCATAAAAGGATTGGTCCAAACGGTTGACCTTCCACGCATCAAATTCTCGCCTGAAAGATGGGCGACAAGTTCATCTTCATCGCATGTAGGTTCCCAGATTCACGTTGTATCACGATAATGGTAAATAATTAGACAGCGGAAGCATTTTAAGCAAAGCCATTAAAGTGATTGATTGTGTAAACAATAACTGAACTGTGAAGATCAAAATATAGAACAGTAAAATGATAATGAAATCAAAACAAAGAACACTGCTCGTATATTGATAAAATTAATCACTCCAAGAATATGTTCAAGAGAGTGTTCGGAAATCTCACAGGACAGTATCGTACGAAGTAGTGCTATGGAAATACTACAGTGCGTGCTTTTTCAAATGTGGAAAACTATTCTTCCAAAAGCTTACAATTGTTGTTCCACTACCTCGCTATTTATAGACCTGATAAAGTGTAGACAGTGTACTGTCGTACCCCTGAATGACACGTGGAAAGTGTGTTTCCAATCTTTAGGGCATACGTGGAAACTTTGGACACGTGTCTGACACTTCATTTCCTGTGAGACTTAGGCTGACAGAGGTCTTTTACTTCACAGAGCTCTGTCGCAAGAGCTCTGTTGGTCTTCTGTTGAATACTTGTTCTCTTGTTGGAATTCTTCGACAGAGCTCTGATGAGCTCTGTTGGATCTGACAGAGCTCTGTTGAGCTCTGTTGGTCTTCTTGATGAACTTCTTCCAAGTCTTCTGTCTGATCTCTGTTGGTCTTCTGACTTGAACTATTTTCAATACTTTTACATCAGATGCTTTGGGACTAACAATCTCCCCTAAGTATTGAAAATAAGAAAATACAAGGTAGCAGAGATATAAACAAAAGAACAGAGAACTTTTCCCTCTGTTAGCCTTTGTACTATTTCTTCAAGATATTACAATGCAAAAAGAAAAGAAATAAGTACAAGTTTAAGCAAAGTTATCTCCCCTTAAGATTCTGTCAAATCTTCAGATGAGTTCTCGGAAGTTGATCATAAGATAGATCTGGGTGATGAAGTTTCTCTGTTGCTCTTCCGGACATTTTTCTCTTGGGAGATTTTGAATGATATCTCTGAGGTATTCCAGCGACTCTGTTGAGTACTTGTGGATTTCAGAAGCTCTGAGGGCCTTCTTGATTTTTCTCTGTCGGCAGATGAACACTGGTGGATCTCCAACTACGGTTCCGGTTCTGTAGTGCTCATAGCCTTGAAGGCTCTCATTTGGTGGAGCAGTCGCTAGTTCTTCTACTTCGAACTCTATGCCTAGCTGAAAGTCAGTCTGAATTCTTAGATTTATGTGCTCTTGTATAGCGAAGCGTACCTCAGGAAGTGCTGTTCTTGCCTCTTTGTATCTGTCACTAAAGTTGTAACAGTAGGCATGGAGTTGAATCAGATCATAAGGGTTCAGAAGTACCAGGTCGTTATCATTGAAGTGCTCAACCCTGTTGTCATTTGATTCAACTATGAACTCATGATAGCTCATTTGTACTCTGTTGTGCCGAAAGGTCTTCTGCTTGATGTCTACGATTCTGCGGATTCCAAAGTCTGAGTTTATATTTCTGTTCATTCCGGACTTGGTTTCGATGAACTTCCGTCTAACGTCAGAGATCGTATTTATCCTGCAGGGACTTAAGTGTGGGTTGATGGGCACAGCATTTGTGGGGATGGTATCATGATCACCATAAAGATAGGCACAGATTTCTTCTAGTGGAGGTTTGCCAGAATGTTGAGTTGAGGATTCGGGGTTCTGTTCTGTTGATTTGGGATTTGGGTCTTCATGAGTTTCTGCCATGAGTATGTCAATGTGGGCAGATTCTTGAGGTTGGGCTTGGTTTAGTGTTTCTTCAGCAGAGAATGGGTTGGTTCTCTCTGGTTCTGTTCTAGGTGAAGTAGGAGGGGTGTCCAGGATAATAACCTCAGGTGGTTGTTGAGAGGATTCTGTTGGCTTGATGATTCTGTCTTTGAACATGTAATCAAAAACCACCATAGTCACTTCTGGTAAGTCTTCAGAAGTATTCCCTTGGTTTCCTACTATAGTTGCCTCAGCCTCAGATACCTTTTCTTTTCCCTTAACAGATCCCTCATCCTCTGTTGCAGGTTCCTTTTCCTTCTCTTTTTCCTTATCTTTCTCTTTATCCTTCTCTTTCTCCTCTTTCTCCTTCTCCCCCTTTTGTTGTTCTGAGGACTCACCCATCTGATTGTCTGACTGATCTTCTGTAGCATCCTCAAAGTCGTCATCGTCAGAGGATTCAATTCGAGCTTTTGGTGAGGGCGGAACAACAAACTTTGGGTTAGCCTTATGCCTTTTGCTCGAAGGTTCTTCTGCAGGTGCTTCGTCAGCATGTCGTTTTGATGTAGAGGTCTGTGAAATAATAGTAGTGAAGTCTAAGGCTGCTTTTCGCATCACCTCTTCTACCTCTGTTGCTGCACCTCTGATTTCTTCCACTTGAGATTTGAAGTTGACCTTGTGTGTATCGAGTGAGGCTTGCACATGCTGTTCTGTTGATTTGGCCTTCATCACGAATTTTGAGGAGATTGACATCATTTTGCTTAGAACTTTTCTGCTAAACTCACCCATCTGACCGACAGTCATTGGTAAGTCATTGGGTCTGGGGCCAGAGAGCTGGATAGGTGCGGCAGAAGAAGTCGTGGCTTCTGTGATGGCGGTCTTAACAGAGTTGTTGATCAGCTCTGTCAAGGTTCTGATGTTGGAGTCTGATAGAGAAGGGGTTGGCAGGGTTCTGTTCATCTGAGCCGTATGATTTTCTGCTAAGAGCGTCTTTAAAGTGGCTACTTCTGTCGTTAATGTCTGAACCTTTTCCTGGAGAGAAGCATTCTCCTTGCGGATCAGCTCCTCCTTTTGATCGTTGATAAGTTTATACTCATTCAAGGAGTTGTTAATACTGTCACAGAAGCTTGTGAACTCTGCTCGTGTGATAGTGTCAACGGGAATATCCTTGGTACCAACACATGTTTCCAAGTTAACCTCGAGTTCAGAGGTGCCTGCTTCAAGAGTTGTTTTTGAGTTGGCTCTTGCAGGACTTCCACCCGATCCTTGATGTTCTCTTTGAGGAGAAGTATCTACAGGTGTTCTGATCAGAGTTTCCTTTTCCAGCTCAGGTTCTGAAGAAGGAAATCTGATGTGATGAGGGGCATTTGGATCAAGCAAAGTTTGCCCTCATTCGACTATGGTCTCCCATTGTCCCTGAGTTGGACAGATGCTACGTGAGATTACAAAGATCTCAGGTCTATTTTGGGACGAGTCTAAATGAGCCACAGAGGCATCATCGTGTGGAGGTGACCTATCGATGTCTTGGGGCAAAATGACATCATTACCGAATATGGATTCCCCAGTTTCGTGCATACCAGAAGCATGAAGAGTTGCTTCTGGCGGTTCTTGCTGGTTAGGGTTCGAGGTGTGCACCTCTGTTTCAATATCCCTCTGGTCTTGATCACCAGGGATAGCATGTGTGGAAGCATTGGGATGTTGGCTAGGATTTCCCTCAGATGTGTCATCTTGGACATCTTTTTCTAACCTCACATTTTCCTCGGTACCTAGGGCTGTAGAACACTCGGGTTCCTCTCTGTTATCCTCTTTCTCACCAGTATCAGAGGAAAGAACTTCTACCTTTGGTGACTCCCGTACTTCCTCATGAACAGCCTCCATAGTGGATGCTCTGTTCTCTACTTCCTCCTCCATCACTCTAGAGGAAGACCCCACTTCGGGTACTCTTACCTATGGTCTATTTCCTTCTTCCACTTCTATTTCCTCACTCGAACTCTCTTCAGATGGCTCAGAGCCTAGGTATGCTGGGGTTCTCACCTCAGGTTCTTGAGGTTGAGCAGCATGTCTATAGTTTTGGATAGAAATATGATCTGGGCTTATCAGAGCGAGCATTGTACCTGGAACGCGTCGAATGATGGGATATTCTCCTGAGGTGGTTGGAATGAATCTGGTCATGACCCAGTTCTTGAACGTATTGCCTTGTTGAGTCAGTTCCAGACTCTGAAATGCTCTTCTGATCACCAACCCGATAAACCTTGGGAACTTGATGTTTTTCAGAAATTTGTGTTGCCCAACTTCTCCTCCTTTGGCGATGGCAGAGGTTTTGAGATTGACAGCAGTGAGAAGGTCGGTGTAGAGAATACTGGCATAGTCAAGGTTTCTTTGAAAGAACAATCCATACATTATCTGTAGGATTTCTATGCTGGCTTGATCTTGACTACCAGTTTTACCTGTGAGGGTTCGGTTCAGTGTGGAGAACATGAAATTCCACACTGGTGGTAGATTCTGTCTTTTGAATGCTCCGATGCGAGTGATTTCCTTGTTGTAGCCTAGAAATCGTACAAACTCCAGAAGAACAGCAGTGTTGGGTGGCTTCTCGAAAGCTTCTATGTTGAGCTGTCTCTTGCTCTTCATTCCGAGGGTTCTCCACAGGGTAGTTGCTCTGATTCTGATCGTTCTTGAACCTTCATTTCGTCCAGAATCCCCATTGCCGATGATTCCGTTTATCTCTTCTACGTGTTGGCAAGTAGTCCACCATTGCTTGATGTAGAGCTCAGGAATGTTGTCGTCGAAGTCTGTTAGGGCTTTGAAGATTTCTGAGTTTCTGAAGAACTCCAGAAATATGTGGTATGTGGGTAGATAGAGAGCAGGGTTTGGATCTAAACGATGGTTGCTTTGAGCAAACTCGTATGGGAGAATAACGATTTGGTCGAAAGGACCAATACGCCTTGAATCTTCTGAGTGTTGAGGACTTGCCATTGTTGCAGGTTAGGGTTTTTGAAAGTTAGAATGAGGAGGAAAGGTGAACAGGGTTTTGGAGAACTTAGAAAGCGTAAGAAATGGATAGGTTTAAAGGAAATTGTAACGTCCCAAAAATTACAAGGAAATTTAAAATTTTTAAAACATACATTTCATTAAAACAACCATGATTTAATAATTCACGTCTTAAATAAAATTAACGTCGTTACTTCAAACCATCAACAAGGTTTATGCAGCAGAAAATTTCATAACTAAATTCAAGGGTTCAAAAGTGAAAGTTTAATAATATTTGACACTCCGCGCTCCATGTGTGTACTGTCACGCCCGACTGCCGCCCGCACCTGAAATAACAACACATTGGGAAAGGGTAAGCTAAACGCTTAGTGAATTCAATCACGCACGTAGGTAGCAACCCCACGCATATCGCCCCTACTCGCAAGTAGGCAACATCACCATCATCACGAATATCAAACCACATAATGATTATTATATAAGCACGAACCTCGGTCTCACCGAGTACACAAAATACATTAATACAAGCTCAGTCCCACCGAGTAATTAATACAAGCTCAGTCCCACCGAGCCCTCGGTCCCACCGAGTAAGAATTGTTGTACTAGCTTAGTCCCACCAAGCCCTCGGTCCCACCGAGCCCCTCAGTCCCACCGAGGTGTACACATGCAAATATATATTCCACATACGAATCTAATAAATCACAACCAGTTATCACATCCCATCTAGTTCACGTAAGCACATAAATACACGTAACCACACGTAACACAAAATAACGACATACATGAAATTCCTAACTACGCGGTGAGAGAACTCACCTCAAGGCTAAGCAACGTGCTCACGAAACGCAACACCAACACGGCAATCTTCTTCACTTTCTCCCACCTAAATACGTAATAAAAGTCAAAGGAAAGTCCCGACCCCTAACACATTACTAGATCTAAATATTCCAGCTTTTGCTTAAAAATACGGGTCTGTTCGGGACCTGTTTTACCCCCTTAAAACTGATAAATACAGAAATTAAAATTCATAAATACGAAGTTCTCAGTCTTACGATTTCAGGGACGTATCGCACGCGTCCTAACGACTTTTCTATAATTTAATATGGATTTTACAAAAGTGGTTCACAGAACAGCGAAACACCGGACCTTTCGGTACAACATGGCAATTTCGCCCAAGTTACGGTCCGAACTGGTCTTTCCGCAAAACAGAGGAAACTTAATAGACTCCGAAACGGAACTTTCGGCACCAGTTCCAACTCAACCCGACATTCCTAACAGAAGTTATGCGCCATACAAAACAGTGACAGAAAGCTGGAAGTTTTTCGGACCAGGCTGTATAAACAGCTCCATATGGCCTAGCTACGGGCTAAATTAGATTTTCGACAAGACATCAAAAACCTTCCCAACTCAGTTTGGAAATTTTGGGCACCAATTTCACGGCAAAACGAATTACGAGTCAAAAGTTATGGCCTTCGCAAAAACAGGGCAGATTCCAGAATTTTACATAAAATGACGAATCACCAAACTTGCGGCCACTGTTTCACCTAGCTAGAGGCCAAACCAGTTTTCCGCTAAAACACGGAAAACGTGCCCGACCCCGAGCTTGAACCGTGGGCGCCAGTTTCGGCTCAAACGGAGTTATGACGGAAAAGTTACGCACGATTGAAGAACTGGACAGAACACTAAAAATTACATAAAAAGGTAACTATTGAATTTTTACACCATTAAGCCATGTCTTAATCAAACAGACCCGGAAACCTACAAGCTTACTGAGACAAGGGCCATGCCACGCTGGGCAGCATCCGAGCACCACCCACTGCCGCCTCCGGTGGCGGTGGTGGCTGGTGGCGGTTTACGGCGGTGCTTAGACAACAAAAGAACAACCGAAAAAGATTAAACGGAACTACCTCACCGCGTCTCCTTTCTCTTCTTTTCCGACCAAACCCGACGTCTTCTTCCTCTCTTTTTCCGGCAACCACGCGGCGGCAGCCTCCTCCCTTTCTCTTCTCCGGTCGGCGACCACCCTCCCTTTCCCTTTCGATTTTCTTCTTCCTCGTCGATCTCTCTCTCTTTCTCTTGCACTCACTTCGCCGGTGACAACAATGGGAAGGGGATGGGGAGAATGACTTGCGATTGGGGTGGTGCTACTGTGAAACCGAAGGGGAAGGGGGATAGGGCGACCCTTGGGCTGACCCCTTTCCAAACTTTGGGTGAAAGTCCCTACTAGCCCCTTAACTTATCCCTTTCCTTGCAAGAACCCAAGAGTTGTCACAATTAACCTTTTGGTCCGATTCGACTAAACCTCGTTAACTAAAATATTAACAATAATTAGAATAATTAATAAATAAAATATGTACCGGGACACGGGCTTTACAACTCTCCCCCGCTTGAATTAGACTTCGTCCCCGAAGTCTACACCCGCAAACAGCTCCAGATAGTTCTCTCGCATCTCCGCTTCAGGTTCCCAAGTCCACTCGGAACCCTTTCGGTGTCTCCATTGAACCTCCACCAAACCAACAACCTTGTTCCGCGAGGTTCTTCTGCAGACTCTGTGCAGTAACCAAACGATTCCGAACCATCTGAATTGTCTCGGTCGTCTTCAGCACGACGTCAGTACTCCCTAACACCCGATGCCCAACCTCGCCCCAGCAAACGGGCGTCCTACATTTCCTACCGTACAACCACTCGTATGGCGGCATGCCAATACTAGAGTGGTAGCTGTTGTTGTAGGAAAATTCCGCCAAGGGTAAGTACTGATCCCAACTACCTCCAAAATCAATGACGCAAGCTCGAAGCATATCCTCGAGGGTCTGAATGGTTCGCTCGCTCTGTCCGTCCGTCTGTGGATGAAAGGCCGTGCTAAAGTGCAATCGTGTACCCATCTCCGACTGGAACTTCTCCCAAAACCGAGAGGTAAAACGAGTATCCCTATCGGAGACAATCGAAACTGGCACCCCGTGCCTGGCCACGATCTCACGCACAAACACCTCCGCAAGTTTCTTCGCCGAGAAGCTCTCCCTGATGGCCAAGAAGTGTGCACTCTTGGTCAGACGGTCAACGATCACCCAAATGGCATCGTTCCCACAGGGAGTCCTCGGAAGTTTCGTTATGAAGTCCATGGTAATCTCTTCCCATTTCCAAACCGGGACCTCCAACGGTTGCAATTTCCCATGAGGCCGTTGATGTTCCGCTTTGACCTTCCGACAGGTCATACATGCCTCCACACATCTAGCAACATCCCGCTTCATGCCGGGCCACCAGTAACCTCCACACAATTCTCTGTACCTCCTTGTAGCTCCCGGGTGAATCGAGAACTTGGACTTATGAAATCCTTCTCGAGTAGTTCTTGCAGCTGGGCGTACAGCTCTTTCATTTCCGGTGGAGCCAGGCGGTAGGGTGCCTTGGCTACCGGAGCCGCACCCGGGATCAGATCGATCCGAAACTCTACCTGTCGTTCGGGAGATATCCCCGACAATTCTTCGGGAAACACGTCGGTGAACTCCCGTACCACAGGTACGTCTTCCGCAGACATCTTCGCTTCCCCAACCCTCGTGTCTAACACGTATGCTAAAAATCCTTGCCCACTATGCTGAAGGTACCTCCGAGCTCTCGCAGCCGAACATATGGCCGTAGACTGCCTAGACGAATTTCCCTGAACTAACAGTTCTCCCCCACTTGGGGTTCGAACTCGCACTTGTTTGTGACGACAAACAATCTCCGCGTCAAACGTATCCATCCAGTCCATGCCCACAATCACACAAAGTTCCCGCATAACAATCGGGACCAGGTCTATGGGAAACCGCACTCCTGAGATCTCTAGGGTACACCCGCGAAACACGTCCGTGACCGTCAAGGTCCTAACATCAGCCACCTCGATAACAAGAGGATGACTCAATCGTCCTACAACTCGACCCAAACCCTCGCTAAAAGTGCGAGACACAAAAGAGGGAGTAGCCCCGCTATTAAACGTCACAACCGCAGGCACCAAGTTAACTAGGAACGTTCCTAACGTATAACTGAACCACAAATAAATACATGACATGGAACGGAAAGACAAGAAGAAAGAAGCAAAAGGGATATACCTATAACCACTTTAGGCGTCGCTTGCGCCTCATCCACCGTCAACTGATGAACTCTCCCTCGAGCCGCTCCCGCCCCCGTCTGATCAGTATGACCATCAGTGATGCGTAATGGGGCATTCCCAGGCGCCCTCTGTGCTCCACCCCCAATAGCTACCCCTGCTCTAGGACAGTTGGCCCTTACATGGCCCGTCTGATTACAGTTGAAGCAAACCACTAACGGAACCTTACAATCCCGGCTGAGGTGACCGGGTTGGCCACACTTAAAACACCCCTCAACTCTCCTCACCCCGGTATCTCGGGGCTTAAACCCGCCACTCCCAGAACCCGCGCGCGTATCTGTGAACCTCGAACGCTTCGACACTGCCGAGATGGGCGTCACTGGCTGTGCCGCCTTCCGCTTCTTAGCTTGGGTCTCCAGCTCAAGCTCCCTCCTCCGAGCGGCGTCCATCATGGCGGATAATGAAGTGTACTGTGTTGTGCTAACAAACTCCCGGATCTCCGTGCGTAACATATCTTTATAACGTGACATCTTCATCTCTTCCGAGGCAGCATATTGGGGACAAAATAATGCCATCTCGGTGAATTTCCTGTTCATCTCCTTTACCGTCTCTGTTGTCTGGGTGAGTTCTAGGAATTCCTTAGCGATTCTCTCCATCTCTACCGGCGGTACATACTCTGCACGGAAACGAGTGACAAACTCGTTCCAGGTCAAGATAGTGCGCTCAGCAGGCGTCAATGCCGTGGCGCACCAATCCTTCGCGTCGTCACGGAGTAGATTCACTGCAAAACGGACCTTTAGGTTGTCCGGGCAGCCACTGGTCAAAAATGCGAACTCCATGTCAGATACCCATCGCATACTAGTAATCGGATCCAGGTCTCCCTTAAACTCTGGCGGGGAACAGGCGCAGAGATCCCGGTACTGGAACTCTCGGTTACGGAGATGACCCTCCGCAGGCAGTGGAATAGCTGCAATACGCTCCTCCAGTAGGATCACCACCTCCTCTCGAATAGCAGTGATGATCTCGGGGATCGCCTCCCCGATCGCGTGGGAAACCTCAGTAGCAATCAGTTCCCTAATACGCTCCTCAGTAATCCCCGTCTCGGCTCGCGACGCCGCCGCGTTGTTCCTTCTAGTATTTACCATTCTAGAAAGAGAAATTTCAGAGATATATAAGCACATATAACTCACCCTACCACGCTCATACTCCACTCCTTGGCTCCCTCGTGACTCTCCCCGACTCAAGCATGGATCCTGTGCTTCAGATAGTAGGAGCTCTACTACTACCCTTCACACCTATCCTTACTCGTTTCGAGTCCTGTCCCGAGACATTCAAGTAGTCGATTACCACAAATAAACACATATAGCCAATCCAGCCCGTACAAACACCCTTCCTAACTCCCTAGAAAGGTCATATCACCCACTATCCCTTGCTAACACGGAAATCCCACTAACCCTGACGAGTCGCCTCGTGAATGCACGGTCGTATACAGTGTAAAACCAGATAGACGTTCGAATAAGAGATTCTATCCTAGAACGGTTGGACTCAAACAAGAGCTGCGCAATAGAACTAAATCTAATATTCTAAGGCTATTCAGTTCCTACTGCATACAACCTAGAGTGCATTCGCTTAACCACCTATCAAAGCTAGCATGAGTTCCTATAAGCGATAAACCAGCATACGGTACCATACAGTTCACATAAGCAATCTAGCATGCATACACTATACCTGAAAAGCATTAGATCCACTAAGTTCCTTACCTTCCCAGCTGGCGTCGGCTGACTGTACACACTGCGCCCACGATCACCGTTCCCAAACGGGTTTTCTCTTTTCATTTAAAACAAAGATTTTGATAAAAGAATTTAAAGATCTCTTAGCCGCAACTTGAGACCAAACACACCGAGATGTGTTTGATTCACTCAAGCCGTGCTCTGATACCAAGTTGTAACGTCCCAAAAATTACAAGGAAATTTAAAATTTTTAAAACATACATTTCATTAAAACAACCATGATTTAATAATTCACGTCTTAAATAAAATTAACGTCGTTACTTCAAACCATCAACAAGGTTTATGCAGCAGAAAATTTCATAACTAAATTCAAGGGTTCAAAAGTGAAAGTTTAATAATATTTGACACTCCGCGCTCCATGTGTGTACTGTCACGCCCGACTGCCGCCCGCACCTGAAATAACAACACATTGGGAAAGGGTAAGCTAAACGCTTAGTGAATTCAATCACGCACGTAGGTAGCAACCCCACGCATATCGCCCCTACTCGCAAGTAGGCAACATCACCATCATCACGAATATCAAACCACATAATGTTTATTATATAAGCACGAACCTCGGTCTCACCGAGTACACAAAATACATTAATACAAGCTCAGTCCCACCGAGCCCTCGGTCCCACCGAGTAATTAATACAAGCTCAGTCCCACCGAGCCCTCGGTCCCACCGAGTAAGAATTGTTGTACTAGCTTAGTCCCACCAAGCCCTCGGTCCCACCGAGCCCCTCAGTCCCACCGAGGTGTACACATGCAAATATATATTCCACATACGAATCTAATAAATCACAACCAGTTATCACATCCCATCTAGTTCACGTAAGCACATAAATACACGTAACCACACGTAACACAAAATAACGACATACATGAAATTCCTAACTACGCGGTGAGAGAACTCACCTCAAGGCTAAGCAACGTGCTCACGAAACGCAACACCAACACGGCAATCTTCTTCACTTTCTCCCACCTAAATACGTAATAAAAGTCAAAGGAAAGTCCCGACCCCTAACACATTACTAGATCTAAATATTCCAGCTTTTGCTTAAAAATACGGGTCTGTTCGGGACCTGTTTTACCCCCTTAAAACTGATAAATACAGAAATTAAAATTCATAAATACGAAGTTCTCAGTCTTACGATTTCAGGGACGTATCGCACGCGTCCTAACGACTTTTCTATAATTTAATATGGATTTTACAAAAGTGGTTCACAGAACAGCGAAACACCGGACCTTTCGGTACAACATGGCAATTTCGCCCAAGTTACGGTCCGAACTGGTCTTTCCGCAAAACAGAGGAAACTTAATAGACTCCGAAACGGAACTTTCGGCACCAGTTCCAACTCAACCCGACATTCCTAAAAGAAGTTATGCGCCATACAAAACAGTGACAGAAAGCTGGAAGTTTTTCGGACCAGGCTGTATAAACAGCTCCATATGGCCTAGCTACGGGCTAAATTAGATTTTCGACAAGACATGAAAAACCTTCCCAACTCAGTTTGGAAATTTTGGGCACCAATTTCACGGCAAAACGAATTACGAGTCAAAAGTTATGGCCTTCGCAAAAACAGGGCAGATTCCAGAATTTTACATAAAATGACGAATCACCAAACTTGCGGCCACTGTTTCACCTAGCTAGAGGCCAAACCAGTTTTCCGCTAAAACACGGAAAACGTGCCCGACCCCGAGCTTGAACCGTGGGCGCCAGTTTCGGCTCAAACGGAGTTATGACGGAAAAGTTACGCACGATTGAAGAACTGGACAGAACACTAAAAATTACATAAAAAGGTAACTATTGAATTTTTACACCATTAAGCCATGTCTTAATCAAACAGACCCGGAAACCTACAAGCTTACTGAGACAAGGGCCATGCCACGCTGGGCAGCATCCGAGCACCACCCACTGCCGCCTCCGGTGGCGGTGGTGGCTGGTGGCGGTTTACGGCGGTGCTTAGACAACAAAAGAACAACCGAAAAAGATTAAACGGAACTACCTCACCGCGTCTCCTTTCTCTTCTTTTCCGACCAAACCCGACGTCTTCTTCCTCTCTTTTTCCGGCAACCACGCGGCGGCAGCCTCCTCCCTTTCTCTTCTCCGGTCGGCGACCACCCTCCCTTTCCCTTTCGATTTTCTTCTTCCTCGTCGATCTCTCTCTCTTTCTCTTGCACTCACTTCGCCGGTGACAACAATGGGAAGGGGATGGGGAGAATGACTTGCGATTGGGGTGGTGCTTCTGTGAAACCGAAGGTGAAGGGGGATAGGGCGACCCTTGGGCTGACCCCTTTCCAAACTTTGGGTGAAAGTCCCTACTAGCCCCTTAACTTATCCCTTTCCTTGCAAGAACCCAAGAGTTGTCACAATTAACCTTTTGGTCCGATTCGACTAAACCTCGTTAACTAAAATATTAACAATAATTAGAATAATTAATAAATAAAATATGTACCGGGACACGGGCTTTACAGAAATGGGTATTTATATGGGAAATGTGTGGTTGGATCACGGTCTTAGGTACTGTAGGTACTTGAGAGTTGATCAGTGGAACGGTTGCTACAGTGAGAACGTGGGAACAGCTAGCGGTATGTCTTTCAATCAGAGATTGCTACGTGGATTTGTTCTGACCACTTTTGTGCAAGTAAACCGTCGCGGTTAGAGATGTGTGGGTTACAAGTGGTTGACGTTTAGAAATAAGTAAACCGTCGCGGTTAGATTTGTTCTGACCACTCTGATGACGTGTTTCTGATGACGTGGCAGACAGAGCTCTGATGAAGCTTTGTTAACTGCTTCTGATGAGAGAAGGTCAGAACTTTACCTGATCAAACAGAGTTCTGATGAGAAGCAACAGAGGCTCTGATGAGATGTCAGAGTTCTGACTGTTTCTCCAAAAGATTTAGCCTTAACCTCAAAAAGCAGTCAATTTTGGTTTTGGAAATATGATTATTGACTTGCTCCCCCTAAAACCATGCATTTCCCCTTAATCAGCTCCCCCTCGACAGATGATCCTCCTGAAGCAATTTTTTTTTATTTTTTTTAAACAAAAGAACAGACTTGTTGAAAAAGTATGCTTTGACAGAATTCTGGAGAACAATCAGAAGCTCTGTTGAATTATCCTACCCAACCTTTTGACAGAGATCTGGTAGGACCATCAGAGGCTCTGTTGATATTTGAACAGAGTTAGGAGGACAAGTTCAGCATACCCAGTTTGCTGATTAAAAAGTTAAACCTCCTTTCATCAAGGGCTTTAGTAAATAAGTCAGCAAGCTGGAAGTCAGTTTAGACGAAATACATCTCAATAGTCCCTTTTTCAACATGATCTTTTATAAAGTTTGTGAAATCCCAGATCTCTAGCAATAAGATATGAATGTAGTGAGAGAGTATCTAGAGAGCAAATATGTCATCCATGTATTGAGCTCAAAGGATTACAAAAGGTTTCTAAAGTGTTTTGAAGTGTTACTAACAAATGGTCTAGACAAGCCTATTTATACCCATAACATACAAGGTATAAAGGCATTCACAATACTGTATAGACTCATACAGTACATTTACTTTACAGTAAATCTTGAATACAATAATGCTCTAACAAAGTGATACCTTATATCGATGTGCTTGGTCTTCGAGTGTTGAACTGGGTTGGCTGTTATGGCAATAGCACTCTTGGAGTCGCATAGAATTGGAATTTTACCATACTCCAGGCCATAATCTCTGAGTTGTGTCTTCATCCAAATTACTTGGGAACAACAACTAGCAGCAGCAACATATTCCGCTTCTGCTGTAGAGGTTGAAACACAGTTCTGTTTCTTGGATGTCCAACTCACCAACTTTTCTCCAAGCAGTTGGCAGCTACCAGAGGTACTCTATCTGTCGTTCTTGCATCCTCCATAGTCTGAATCTGTATATGCTACAAGCTCGAAACCAGAGTTAAGAGGATACCAGAGACCCAAAAATTGAGTCCCTTTCAGATATTTAAAGATACGTTTGACAGCTGTTAAATGAGTCTCGGTAGGATTTGCCTGAAATCTGGCACAGAGACAGGTTGCAAACATTATATCAGGTCAACTGGCGGTTAAGTACAAAAGTGACCCTATCATGCCTCTATAGTGCTTGACATCTGTTGGTTCACCATTAGGATCAGAGTCAAGTTTAACTCCAGTGGCAATAGGAGTTTTCATTGGTTTTGAATCATTGAGCTTATATTTTTTCAACATGTCAGAGATGTATTTGGACTGACTTATGAAAGTCCCTCTGTCAGATTGTTTGACTTGTAAACCCAGGAAGAAAGAGAGTTCTCCCATCATGCTCATTTTGAATTCACTTTTCATTAAGGATTCAAACTTATCACAGTACTCTTGCCGTGTAGACCCAAAGATAATGTCGTCAACATATATTTGTACCAGAAGAATATCATTTTTATATCTCCTGAAGAATAGAGTTTTATCGACGGTACCTTTCTCGAAGTGATTGACCAAAAGAAATTTGGACAGAGTTTCATACCAGGCTCTGGGAGCTTGCTTAAGACCGTAGAGAGCTTTGTCTAGCTTGTAAACATGGTCTGGAAACTCTGAGCATTCAAAACCAGGTGGCTGCTGGACATAAACTTCTTCTTGTAGTTTGCCATTTAGAAATGCAGACTTGACATCCATTTGGTAGACCTTGAAACCCTTATGAGCAGCATAGGCTAGGAAGATTCTGATTGCTTCTAGCCTAGCCACAGGAGCAAAAGTTTCGTCATAGTCAATTCCTTCTTCCTGTCTATATCCTTTTGCAACCAGACGGGCTTTGTTTCTGATGATAATCCCATCTTCATCCTTCTTGTTTCTAAACACCCACATGGTTCCAATGGCCGCTTTGCCGTTTGTGAGTGGAACCAAGGACCAAACTTTATTTCTCTCGAATTCCAGAAGCTCTTCTTGCATGGCTTCGATCCAGTTTGGGTCGTCTAGGGCTTCAGAAATCTTTTTCGGCTCAATCATACTTAAGAAATTTACAAAGAAGGCTTTATTGATTGTGGCCGATCTTGTCTTTATGCCATCTTCAGCAGCACCAATGATAAGATGATGAGGATGATTCTTTGTCCATCGTGTCATGGGAGCATGGACAACTGGTGGCGTTTGTGCTTCTGATGGGAAAGGACGAACTTCGGCATCAGAGTTCTGTAGGTTTGGACCAGGGCTCTGTGGCACACTTTGGAGAGTGTCCTCATTGCTCTGTGAGACATTAACAGGACTCTGTGATGGTAAACTTTCAAACAAGGAATTTCTTCCAACGTTTGTCATCAGAGGTGATGAAGGCTCTTGTTCAGGTTCTCTTTCATTCTGGTGTGGTTCCTCATTTCTCTGAATTACTCCTGTAGACAGAGAAGTAGATGGTGAAGTATTAGAGGGGCCAGTGAGAGATGTACCTGTCAGATTTTGATCTGTTGAGTTCTGAGCTTGATCTCCTCTGTTGATGTTATCATAGGAATCATCATCAAAGAAATCATTGAACATGAGATTGATGTCTTCTTCCCTTGAACTAGAAGAATTTATCTTCTTTTGTTCTGTCTGTGTCCCCTCTGTTGAGTTTTGAACAGAGGAGCTTGATATGCTTTCATCAAAGGACACATTTACACTTTCTTGAATGACCCGACATCTGGTGTTGTAGACTCTGTAGGCTTTAGAGGTTAAGGAGTAACCAATAAAGATTCCTTCGTCTGCCTTTTTGTCAAACTTTCCCAGATGTTCTCTGTCATTCAGTATATAGCACTTGCAACCGAAGACATGAAAGAATTTCCCATTTGGTCTTCTGTTGTTAATGAGTTCATAAGGAGTCTTCTTGAATCTTTTTACAATTACAGCTCTGTTTTGGATAAAACTGGCTGTTGAGACTGCTTCTGCCCAGAAGTTCATTGGAAGGACCGAGCCAGCCAACATGGTTCTGGCGGCTTCCACCAGAGTTCTGTTCTTTCTTTCCATAACTCCATTCTGTTGTGGGGTTCTGGCAGTTGAGAAGTTTTGGGAGATACCTTCCTCTGTTAGGTATGCATTGATTCTTTCATTCTTGAATTCTGTCCCGTTATCACTTCTTAGCTTTTGTATCTTTAAGTCTAACAGAACCTGTATCCTTCTTAACAAACTTATCAGAATTTCTGGGACATCAGATTTTAATCTGATGAACTCGATCCAAGTATATCTAGAATATTCATCAATTAATACAAGGATATACTTTTTGCCCGACAGACTTTGCACAGAGATTGGACCGCAGAGATCCACATGAAGCATATGCAAGGGTCTGGGACAACTATGATCACTCTTTGTTTTGTGTGAAATTTCAGGGAAGGAAGTCCTTTTACTAACTTCAGTTTCACAAGTCTGTCAAGATTTCGAAAGTTTAAATGAGCAATTCTTTTGTGCCAGAGAGCTAGGCATCTTCATTTTTCAAAGACACTAAACAGAGTCTTTCTGTTGTAGAGTTTTGGTTTGGTTCGAAATTCATTTTGTAAAGATTGCCTTTTCTGTCAGCTCTTAAGAGTTCTTGACCAGACTTGGAAAGTAGTAAGGAACAATACTTCTTCCTAAAATTGACATCGAAACCGTGATCACAGAGTTGACTTATACTGAGAAGATTATGATTTAATCCTTCAACATAAGCAACTTCAGAGACTGAAACACCACCATTTACTAATGTACCATAACCTTTAATCTGTCCGCCATTATCTCCTCCGAAGGTTACCGCACTTCCCATCTTGTTTTTGAAAGAAGTTAGCAGCTCCTTATTACCCGTCATGTGCCTGGAGCATCCTGAGTCCAAGTACCATATCTGCACACGAGGTTTCTGCACGACAGATTAGTTCCTCTTAGGTACCCATTTCATAATGGGTCCTTTCTTGTTAGGCTTTGGTGGTGCGACAGAGGTTTTCCTTTGTGTGTTCGGAGTGGTCGTGGAATTTTTCTTTTGAACAGAACGAATCAGAACACAGTGAGGACCATTCAGATGATTTTGTAATTTTAACAACAGTTGAATACAATTGCAGTTTATGGAGCATGACTGATGTACATTGTTTTTATTCAAAAACTGTTTGATTTGAGCTTGATTCTGAGAATTTTTTGAATCATACGCCTTTGAAAACAATCTGTCCTGGTTTTGCTTTTTGAAATTTTTACTCTTAGAAGTAGCCTCTTTTGACATGAAATTCTTGGAAATGGATTCATTTAAACGAAAAGAATTTCTTCCTTGATTTGCACCGGAACTTGGAACAGACTTAGCTATCCACTTTCCCTTCTGTTCTGGTGTGAATCTTACAGGTTTGAAAGCAACAGGAACATTTGAGTTTACCAAGACACTTTTGTTTTTCACTTTCTTCTCTACTTCTACTGCATTAGAAGCAAAAATTTTGAAATCCTTGTTGTTAAAGCTTGTTACCGGTATAAATCTTTACTGTTTCTTAAAGAAAGAAACATCCTCTTTTAGATCCGGAGATCCGACCGGTAGTTTCTTTGACTTGTGTAAGATGTTCTTTTGACCACAGAAGATCTGTTCATCTACCTCAGAGTCAGAGTCACAATTAGAGGCTAGAAAGTCTCTAGTGGCTCTGTTGAAGGAATTCGATTCAATGGGTATGACAGGGATATTTGTTTTAACAGATCTGAACTTCCTCAACTTTGGTTTTAAAGAATCAGAGATAGCATTTTCTTCAATAACTTTCAATAAATCTTCTTCAAAAGATGTTCTTATTGATTCAGAGGTAGGAGAGAAAGTTGGTGCTTCTGGATTAAGTTTTCTCTGTGGTATTTCAACAGAGGACTTTGTCTCAGAAGACGCAGACTTCTGTCCTTTGAAAGAATTAAAGTTGAAAATCTCTTTAGTATCAAATTCCTTGACAGAATTAGGAATTATGATTTTAGCTTTTCCTTGATCAAGAATAAACTCAGAGGATGGTTTCAAAACCTTTTCATGATCAACGGAGTCATAGCTAATATTCCTAAAGTCGAGATTTCTTGGTTTTGAGAAAACATCTAACGTTTTAGATCTTCTGAAAACAGCATTACCAGATATCACGTCCTCTTGGATTTTCCCAATACAAAAAGCAGAGGACAGGGATGTTTTCTTCCTTCCGTTGTAGGTAGTAAGGTCAGAGAAACCAAGACCTTGCGTATCCATCTGTGAATTTATCTTGATGTGCACATCTTGTGCATCTTGGTATTTTTTAATCTGAATTTCTTTTCTCTGTAGGGATTGATGAAGTATTTCCCTTTCTCTTTGAAAATAATCAGTTAGAGCAACAGAGTTAAGTCTTTCTGTTTCAGATTGTTTCAACTTTTCAGACTTCTGTTTTAAATCATTTTCATAAGATTTGATTTTTTCAGAAAACAGACTTTCCTTCTTCTTCTGTAAGATTTCTAGCTCAGATTTTTCTTTGAAGATTTCTTCCTTTTCCTGTTCCAAGAGAGTCTTCTCTCTCTTGTAAAAGGATAGGTCCTTCTGAGCTAGTTTTCTTAGTTCCTTTTCTTCAGAAAGTTTTTGTTTTAGAAGCTGAAATTCCTCATTTAACATGGAAACATGCATTTCTAATTCTGAGTCAGATTTAGATTCAGATGAGCATACCTTGGCACTGGGTCTGGTGGTCTCCAGCGCTCTGTCATCAGATTCTGTCGTGGTAAGTGCAAATGCATGAGCCAGATCTTCTTCTTCCTTTGTTCCCTTTGTTATCTCTGGTTCTCCAGTCATCCAGTCAACAGTTTCTTCTAAACTTTCATCATCCACAGCGACTCCACAGAAGTTGGCTTGTTCTGGTTCATCATCAGAAGATGAGTCAGAGACCCAATTTTCCATTTCAGCAACATAACTTCTTTCTCTGTAGTTGTACTTGTATTTGTTTTTGTAGTAGTCCTGGTCTTTTACCAGTTTGCCTCTACAATTAACAGAGAAGTGTCCAGGTTTGCCGCATCTGAAGCAGCGTCCATCATTTTGATTGATGGGCTGGGCAGCATCGACCTTCTGTTGTGCTGGTGGATTTTATCTTCTTTGTGGAGGTTTTCCTATTCTTGTGGCAACTCTGTTGAAACTTTGCTCTGGTGCTGTATATCCTCTTCTGTCTTCCCTTCCTTCTCTCTCATATCTGCCTCTTCTGTCGAACTTATTGCCAAATCTCTTGTTAAATTGCTGAGCTATTAATGCAAGAGATTGGGCAAAGGCTTGAATGTCATCATCCTCTGATGAGCTTTCACATGTTTCACTTTCTGCAATCAAACTTTTATTTCCTTTCTTCTTATCAGATTTTTCTTTCTTTTTCTCTTTACTTGAACTTTCTCTGTTGGATTTTTCAGATGTGGTTTTCTTGGAATCAGAAACTAAGGCGATTGGACCAGCACTGATGGATTTGCCTTTTTGCTTGACAACCTCCTTTTCTTGTGCGGCCAAAGTGCCATACACATCCGTTAAAGACCATACATCTAAGTCCTGGTTAGCTTGTAAAGACATGGACAGATTTAACCATTCATCATTCAAACTTTACAAAAACAGAACATTGTTATCTTCCTTCGACCTAACAACCCCACATTTTTTGCATTTATTGATCAACACATTAAATCTGTTGTAGGTTTGCTGTAAGGTTTCCTCAGGAAGTGCCTTGAAATCATTGTATTCATTTATACATTGGGTCCTTCTGTTCTTTTGGGTCTTGATACCACCCTCAAGTTGATTAAGAAGTTGATCCCAGATTTCCTTAGCAGTAACACATGAATCTAGTTCTTGAAATATTTCGTTTGGAATGGCCATAATCAGTAGTCTAACTGCTTTAAGATCATTTTCCATTTTTAGATTTTCCTCATCAGTAAAACCTGTGGTTTTAACTTCATAATGAGCTGGAATCTCAGCAGTAGTTCCTGTTGCAGGTACATGAGGAACAAAAACCATGGGTTGGAATGGTCCATCCGTGACAGATCGCATGAGGTCTTTATCCATACCATCGAAAAAATTAACCATCCTGATTTTCCATTGAGGATATTCATCTCTCAGAAGAGTAGGAGGTTTTGTTAAAGAGCCAGCAGTATAGATAGCATTTATACCGTTGTTAGCCATTTTGAAAGAAAAACAGAGTACAGTTTACAGCAAAATGATTTTCGGCTAGAAACAGAGTTTCAAACAGTAACCAATGGAACAGTAACTTTTGAGAAGATCTTAAGCTAAACTGGAAAGCTTTAAACAAAGTTATATGAGCTATGAAGGTTTGTCTGGACTAGAAAGCAGTAAAAACAGAGTATACAGAGAAGCTTTTAAGAACACACAGACACAATCAACAACAGTGAATCAACCTTGGTAGATTGGATCGTTTGGCTTAAGAAAATCAAAGATGCTCTGATACCAATTGTAGGTTCCCAGATTCACGTTGTATCACGATAATGGTAAATAATTAGACAGCGGAAGCATTTTAAGCAAAGCCATTAAAGTGAATGATTGTGTAAACAATAACTGAACTGTGAAGATCAAAATATAGAACAGTAAAATGATAATGAAATCAAAACAAAGAACACTGCTCGTATATTGATAAAATGAATCACTCCAAGAATATGTTCAAGAGAGTGTTCGGAAATCTCACAGGACAGTATCGTACGAAGTAGTGCTATGGAAATACTACAGTGCGTGCTTTTTCAAATGTGGAAAACTATTCTTCCAAAAGCTTACAATTGTTGTTCCAGTACCTCGCTATTTATAGACCTGATAAAGTGTAGACAGTGTACTGTCATACCCCTGAATGACACGTGGAAAGTGTGTTTCCAATCTTTAGGGCATACGTGGAAATTTTGGACACGTGTCTGACACTTCATTTCCTGTGAGACTTAGGCTGACAGAGGTCTTTTACTTCACAGAGCTCTGTCGCAAGAGCTCTGTTGGTCTTCTGTTGAATACTTGTTCTCTTGTTGGAATTCTTCGACAGAGCTCTGATGAGCTCTGTTGGATCCGACAGTGCTCTGTTGAGCTCTGTTGGTCTTCTTGATGAACTTCTTCCAAGTCTTCTGTGTGATCTCTATTGGTCTTCTGACTTGAAATATTTTCAATACTTTTACATCAGATGCTTTGGGACTAACATCGCATGACACTTAGGCGATGAAGGTATTCAAGGTTCTCGGTTAACACATAGGCGATGAGCACTGTTCATTGATTCTTATCGCACACCACTTAGGCGATAAGCACTTCTTATCGACCAAAGGTTGGGCGATAAGTACTGTTCATACATTCTTATCGCCCAACACTTATGCGATAAGAATAAGTTCTCGACCATAGCTTAGGCGATAAGAAATGTTATCGACCAAGGCTTGGGCGACAACTTGTATACTTAGACATTTTTCCAAAAATTTCAACTTTTTCAACTTTTCCAAACCTTTCAAAAATTTATTTTCCATGTTAAAAGATGTCCAACTTTTAACTAGTATTCTTCAGATGATTTTGAAAATTCATTTTGCTCCCCCTAAAATGATGCATAGAATTTTCAAAATTTGTATTCATCATATAGGGTTTGCACAGAAATTCAGATTAGAAGACTTACTCTCATCTTCAATGAAATGTATGAACAACTGCACACAAACACATATATTAGATGAACAACACTGATATGTGTGAAATATCATGTCCCCCCTTTACCAATGATCAGTAACTATTTACTAAGACTCCCCCTGAACACAAGCACACACATTATTTTTCACATAAACAATGAAGAAAATAAGAAATAGAAATAGGTAAACAACAGTAAAAATTGAAATAAACTTTGTATACTACAGAAACATAAACTTTTGAAATAACATAATAAAGATGAAAATAAGATGAAAATAAATATTTTTCAATCAAGATAATAAACTTGAATAAAAAATAGAGATTTTCAATTGATTGAATGAATATTATGAATATTCAAACCTTCATGTTCAACATGCCAAGCTTTGAGATTAAAAATTTGAAATGTTTTTCATCTAAAGCTTTTGTGAATAGATCAACTAGTTGAAATTCTGTAGAAACGAAGCAAAGTTCAATAGTACCTTTTTCCACATAGTCCTTGATGAAATGATATCGAATATCAATGTGCTTCATTTTTGTATGCAGGACAGGATTCACAGAAATGGAAATAACAGACTTACTGTCACAATATATTGGGATCTTGTCATACTTACAACCAAAGTCCATAAGTTGAGTCTTCATCCATAACACTTGTGAACAACAGCTCGCGGCAGCAACATACTCAGCTTCCGCGGTAGATGTTGACACACATTTCTGTTTCTTAGAAGCCCAACTTACTAACTTGTCTCCCAAGAATTGTACGTAACCAGTTGTGCTTTTCCTATTCAGAAGGCTTCCACCGTGATCAGCATCAGAATAAGAAGTCAGTTCATTGCTCGTTCCCTTCGGGTACCACAAGCCAAGGTAGGGTGTGCTCTTCAAGTATCAGAAGATGCATTTCACCGCTCCAAGATGTGACAATTTGGGATTAGCCTAAAATCTTGTGCAAAGACATGTAGCAAACATGATATCTGGTCAACTAGAATTTAAGTACATAAGTGAACAGATCATTCCTTTGTAAGTCCGAAGATCTACTTTCTTACCATCGGGATCTAGACCGATCTTTGACCCTGGTGCCATCGGGGTTCCAATGGATGTACTATTCTCCATATTGAACTTCTTCAATATATCGAATACATATTTCGATTGGTTTATGAATATCCCCATTGAAAACTGCTTCACTTGCAATTCAAGAGAGAAGTTAATCTCTCCCATCATGCTCATTTGAAACCTGGTCACCATGAAATTAGAAAACAATGTACACGATGCAGGATTAGTCGCACCAAAAATAATATCATCTACATAAATTTGCACAACAATAATGTCACCTTGGTCGCGCTTTATGGACAATGTTGTGTCGATCTTACCTTTGTCGAAACCAGACTCAAGTAGAAAGGTGGATAAGACCTCGTACAATGCTCGAGGGGCTTGTCTTAAACCATAAACTGTTTTGTCAAGAATATATACGTGATTCGGATGATCTTTATCGACAAAGCCTTCAGGCTGAGAAACATATACCTCTTCCTTAAGAATACCATTCAAGAATGTTGTTTTTACGTCCATTTGGTACACCATAAAATTCTTGTAAGCCGCAAATTCTAAGAATATCCTGATGGCTTCAATTCTAGAGACTGGAGCAGACGTTTCATCGTATACAATGCCATCTTAATGACGGTAACCCTTTGCTATGAGTCTAGCCTTATTTTCGCATGCTTATTCCATCTTCATCATTTTTTGTTCTTGAAGACCTGCTTTGTACCTATGACACCTTTGTCCTTGGGTCAAGGCACTAACCACCAAACATTTAATGCTTCAAACTGATTCAACTCATCTTGCATTGCTAACACCCAATTTGGATCTTCCAAGGTTTCAGATACGGTTAACGGTTCAATATTGCTTAAGAAGATCGCAAATAGACACTCGTTCGCGGTAGCTTTCAAAGTTGATCTCGTTTTGACTGATGAAGAAGGATCACCTATTATTTAATGAATAGGATGCGTTTTCGTCCATTTCGTCGAGTGTGGGTGTGCAACATATGATGACTGAACGTTTTCATGGTCTGCACATATTTCTTCATCAACTAATGGTACAGGAACATCAGCAGTTGGAGATTCTGGAGGATTATCATTTAAAGGAATTGGTTCTCCAGAAGGTTCTAATGGTTGCTAAAGTTCTGTTGTAGCATTAACTAAAGATATATTTGTCTGTGTTGGAATAGGAATATCCTCAGATGAAGGAATAGAATCTTGTGTAACAACGTTCGTTGTTGTTTCTATAACAGGAATAGAATCTTCAACAATAGTATCTTGAGTTGCATCCAGTTCTGTAGTGTCATTTGCAGCGGAATCTGTTATGGATGCAGGTTTCTTCTTGTTAAGAACATTTTAAGAAGGATTGTAAGTACCATAATACTCATCATAAAATTCTTCAAATAAAATATCAAGATCAGATAAGTGAGATGTAGAAGTAGAGGGTTGATCCTGATTTTTGTTTTAAACAGGTTCTGAACTGATGTATCCAGAAGCTAATACGCCAGTATGTACGGGTTCTGAACTGTTATGATCAGAAGCCAAATCTTCAGATTCATCAAATTTAACATTAACACTCTCAACGATCGTCTTCGATTGCTTCATACAGATTCTGTATGATGCGTCGGAGAAAGAATATCCAACGAAAATACCCTCTTCAGCTTTTGGACTAAACTTGTTGAGATTCTCCTTGTCTTTTAACACGAAACACTTACACCCAAAAACATGAAGATGTTTTGTGGTAGGTTTCTTGTTATTCATGATCTCAAACGGAGTCTTGGCAAATCGACGATGAATAATCGAACGATTGTGAGTATAGCACGCAGTTGCCACAGCTTCTGCCCATAAGAACAAAGGAAGATTAGCATATGACAACATAGTACGCGCCGATTCCACTAAGGTTCTATTGCGCCGTTCGACTATGCCATTCTGTTTAGGTGTTCTGGCAGCAAAGAATTGTTGAATAATCCCGTTAGATTCATAAAAATTTCCCAAGACACTATTTTTTTAACTCCGTGCCATTATCTGAACGAACAATCTTGACTGACATCTACATGTTGTTTTGTGTTGACTTGATGATGTTGATGAGATGATCAGAAGCTTCATCCTTTGTGCAAAGAAACTTTACCTATGTGTATCTAGAATAGTTATCAACAACCACCAGTACATACTTCTTGCCGTTAATACTCTAAATCTTCATCGGTCCACATAAGTCAACATGTAACAACTCCAAGACGCGTTTTGTTGTTTGTTCAGGCTTCGGCTTATGAGGAACTCTTTTCATTTTCCCCTTCTCACAGGCATCACACAGATTTTCCGCACCAAACATCAACAAAAGAAGACCACGGACTAACTCACCCTTCACTAATTTTTGCATATATCTGAAATTTAAGTGAGACAATCTCCGGTGCCACAACCAACTTTGTTGAATAGAAGCTTTTGATAGAAGACACACATCTCCTTTAGGTTTGACCGCCGATAAGCTAATTGTGTAAAGATTGGATTTCCCTGTGCCAACCAAAAGTTCTTTACCTTCTTCGGTTCTTACACAACATCGTTTCGCCTTGAATTCACTTCCAGATCTTTATCACAAAATTGTCCAATACTGAAGAGATTGTGTCCAAGACCTTCAACCTTCTTGATTATAAGATTGTCTTGCGTAATAACACCATATCCTAGAATAGGCGAGAACTGATTGTTGCCAAATCTGACTCGACCACCGTTTTTCTCTTTATAATTAGACATAATTTCTTTCCGATCGGTTATGTGTTTAGAACATCCTGAGTTTAAGTACCATAAATTATTGGTCTGCAAGCAATCAGATCAAGCAGTTTTAGGTACCCATTTGAAAATGGGTCCTTTTTGGTTGGTTGTGCTAGACACCTTTTTGGAAACAGGTTGTCTCTTTTTCTTTGAAAAATCACTTCTGACATGTGAAGTAGGAATACAGTAAGAATTAAACCAACATCATAAATCAAGGTTTAGCAGAAAAATCACTCCGACCACAAGCAGACAAAACCATTCAACATTTGAAAAACGAATCAATTGCTTATTGGCATACTTCTTGTAAGAATTTACATGTTTTGGTTTGTCGTTTGCAACTTATTTTATTACAAATGGAAAGGAACTGTTTTTCTCAAAATGCTTGTCCGGTGGAGATGACTTTTGCTTCACATGCCACTCTTGCTTCACTCCTTTTGATTTCACAAAACTATCTAAAAACCAGAAAATTTAGAATCAGAAGATTTAGAATTGTGAAAAAATTTCTTCTTTGACATTCGATTCCTTCGTCTTTTCCGTGATGGCTTTTTAGAAGTAGATTTATCATTCTTTGAATTTGAACATTCACCTTCACAAAAAATACTAGGAGGTTCTTCGTCATTTAAAATAAAATCATTATGATCTAGAAGCTTTTCAGAGAAATCAAAATCACAAGCCTTCCCTTTTTCACAAACCTCAGGTTTAGTTTTCTCTTCAGAAACAAAATCAGTTTCAATTTTAACTTTAAAAATTTCATCAATATCAAATTCATATGATTCAAAATCAGCTTCATAAGAATCAAAATCATCCTCAGAGTCAAAAGAATGAACATCAACTTCTTTCTCAGATGCTATATTTTCAAAATTAGAATCTCCCACATATGCCTTACATGAAGACGCATCCGAATCAGTTGATTCAGGTGTATCTACATGTTTGGAGTCAACTTCTGCTTTGTTACAAGAGAAAATAGTTGATATAACTTCTTTTCCGATGTCAAAAGAGATTTCTTGATCAATAAAAGCTTCTTTAAAACTATTTGTGAAAATAGTTGAAAGAACGTCTTTTTCCATTTCCAACCTTATCTTTTGTTCAAGAATTGTATCCTCGAGTTCCATTATTTTGCATTCCAAGACTAAAGGTGGAACATATCGTTTGGCTTCAAACGGTTGTTCACGTTTTGCCGCAATGGAATATATGTCAAAATAATCATTTGATAATTAAACTTTTGGATTCTTTTCATATTTTATGTTTTCTTTTGTGTAGCAAAACGGAAGTTGCATTTTTGTGGTATCCTCTCTTTTTATCTTTTCGAGTTCATCAATTTCCTCTAAATTGATCCATTTTAAAGCACACTCAGGGTAATGTGTAGCAAGGTTTAAAAACTTAAAGTCGTATGAAGTCAGAACATACGCATTTGCCTTTGCTAAATATCCAAGATTTTTATATCCAATACCCCAATTTTTATTGAAAAATGAACTTCCCTTGGTTTGTTCAAATGAATAGTTTGATCAAACTGGGCTCTTATTTTGTCAGAAAAACCCGCATTTAAACTATTTCGATATTTCAAAGAAATTTCACTCTGACTTTTCTTGTCTTCTAACTCTTTAACTTTCTTGGTCATTTCAGACAATTGATGATTAAAGATTTGCTTATCCGCATCAAACTTTTCTTTTTGACCTTCGAGATATTTAATTCGATCATTATTTTTAGCCCTCTCGAAGTTAATATCAAGAAGACTTTGATTTAGACTGGCATTTTCTTCTTTTGTGGTTTTTAACTTATTTTTTAAACCTTGGAGTGCAAGCCCCATGGTGTTCATCTGACTCATAAAGTAGTTTGTAGAGTTAGAGCTTACCTCAGATCCACAGTCAGAATTGCTCTCTTCATCAGAAACATCCTCAGCTAAGCACATGTTTGTTTGTTCTTCGTTGTCGGCTTCATCATCGATACAATCCAACCAATACTCACCCTCCCCCAACAACGCTTTTCCGGCTTCATTTTGTTTAGCCAACATCAGCTTGGTCTTGTAGTAATCGGAGTTACGAACCACCTTCTATCATAGTCTTGTTGATCTTGTTTTTGCTCAACTCGTTCAACAAGGTTACATATCGATCATAAGTTTGTGCCAAATTCTTATCATCCTTTGCATTGAATTCCTCATACCTATTGATGCACAGTGTCATTTTCATTTGGTTTCCCATCTGAGATCCTTGCATCATTTTCTCAAGTTGGTCCCACATCACTTGCATTCTCCTTGAAACTATCAATCTTGTTGTATATCTCATTTGGAATACCCATGATCAGATACGACTTAGCTTTCTTATCAGCATCAAACCTCAAAGTTTCTTCAGCCGTGTAATTCTCAATCGGTTTCCAATCTTCAAATTCGGCTCTACCCTGAATAGAAGGAACTAACCATCGGAGTCTTTGCATTAGAACTTCTCTTAAATATAACATAATGTTTGCTCCATTTGATTGTCGTTCAATGAAGTCAATAAACCTATCTCTCAACTGTTCATATTCTCCTTCGAATAGAATAAGAGGTCTGGTGTCGGAACCAAGAGCCATCATCATCTCGTTTTTAGACATCTTTACAGAAAATACTTGTTAGTGATCTTTAGACAAATCAAACAATGAAAAAAAATATGTCACACAGTGTACAATAAAAAAAAATTCTCACACAAGAGTTAGGCGATAAGGCTGGGTGAACAGTAACTATCGGGCAAAGATTAGGTGATGAAAGGTTCTCGAACAAGAAGTATGAGATCAGGGAGGTTCTCGGTCAAAACTTGGGCGATCACAGAAAGTTATCAGTCAACAAGGCGATCAGAATAGTTGTCGGTCAAAACTTAGGCGATGAAAGGCGTTGTCGCCTAAATCTTGGGCGATGAAGTCAAGTTCCCGCACGGTACTTGGGCGATCAAGACTTCCAAAAATTCTTATCACTCACGTGTTGGGAGATAAGTATGAATCTTCTTGTTGGGCGATAAATATGTGTTGGTTCCCGTTTTGCTTAACAATGATGATTCTTTCAGTTAGTTCAGATAAGATGTAATGCGGAAGCGTATTTAAAGAACTGAAAGATATTTATGAGGTAGAATAACACACAATATCAAATAAGCAATATGTAAATAACAGATAGATTTCTCAAAGATTTATTGTATTTGATATAAATAAGAACACCAAGAACACCGAACGATTAACTAGAATTCTGCTCTTAATGGTGTTTATGTGTTGTGCAAAGCTTTTCAACGTAATTCTTAAATATGCATTAAGACTTAATAGAAGAGCTCAACATGAGCCTTCGATTTATACTACTTTAAAGGGGACAAGTTTTTAGACAATAAGGACCGAAGGTACTAGGATACAGGTGATGAACAGTTGTTGGAATGTACTAATACACTATTCTGTTACTGTTGATACAACGTGCATTAAATGCACCATGTGGAGTTGTTAGTTCACGCCTTGTCAGAATGATCTTCTGAACCTTCGAATGGAAGATATTGTAAGAAGCACGTTTGTCCTTGTTTAGATCTTTTGCGTAGATATTCTTTTTACCACAGAGGCTCTGTCAAGTATGACAGAAGCTATGTGGCCTTGTCCGCTTAGAAGAGTCTTCTGTTGCTTCTTCACTTCGGTCTTCTTGGATAACCCGACAGATCCTCTGTCGAAGACTTCTATACTTAGTCTATTTTTCAATACTTCTATTAATAGAATGATTGGAGCAAACAATCTCCCCCTAAGTATTGAAAAATAAAAAATTGAAAAGTGCAGAGTTTTAGGCTAAGTACATAACAAGAGGTGAAACAATATACCTCAAAAGATTTTACATTTCTTTCATACATAAAATATGCCAGAGGCATTTACACTTGATTATATTATGAAAGAAAATATTTGCAGAGGTTGTTTGAGGATATCAGACATTGGCATCTTTGAAGTCGTTGAAACTTCTGTTGTCGAATCCTAATTCTCTGAGCTCGTTATAGAAACTGTTGCAGAGGTTTCTGAAGTTGATTACTTGGTCGATGACCTCTATCAGTCTATCTGCGAGAGCTTGATTCATGAGCTCTGTTCCATTATGTTCCACAAGGCTTGCTCTGAACTCTGTCAGAGTAGTTGTTGCATACTTCTGACAGTCCATTTCTACGAACAATCTTGACTTCCCAGCAGGATCTTGATAAACTAGCCCAACTCTTGGAGATGTAATAATCGAGTTTGGTATGGCAGAGGATGGGCAGTCGTCTTCTAGTGGTCGAAGATTCAAGTTTCTCACTCCGAGATCTCGTCCTAATTGAAAGTCGATTAGGCTGTATAGCAGAAGTTTCTCTCGCATGGCTTTCCTTAGCACCCTGTATGCCCTTCGACTTGCATCTGTTGTGTAGTTTTCTTTGGTCCAGTGCAGAAGGTCGGGTAGGTCGTAGGGACTTAGATTTCTCATATCAGCATCTGAGAATTGGGTAACGCTTCTGTCCTCCCTTTTGACCTTATAGATGTTATAGGAAACCTTAGGTGTGGTTCTGGTTTGAGTGAACTTACAGTATATGACTTTGTCGATTTTGGACTCTGAGAAGACTTGGTATTTTGGCTTGGGAGTGGTTCTTGTGAAGATGTTTTTGAGGTCAGCTTGAAAGTTAGGATCTTGAATGGTTGTTGGCAGAAGATCTCTGGCACTTCTGTTGTACATATATATGTATACTACCTCTTCCATCTGTGGAGGAGGTGCATCGGGTGGAGGCTTGGGTCTACACAGAGCATCCATTTGTTTCTTTATTTGGGCCACTCGATCCTCTGTGACTTTTGCCTTAGGATCCAGAACGGGTATATTTGACAGAGGAGTAACACCGAAAGCCCAATCTTCTTCTTCTGGCTTTGGTGTCACATATGCGTTGAAGGAGCTCTTCATCAATTTATCTGTTGGTTGATGCTTTGGCTTCTTCTTCTTGGGTTCCTCTGTCATTATCCCTTTGCCTTTGTCTTTTGCCTTCGGCTGTTGATATTCTTGCAGAGATGGGATTGCTTCTGTTGGCTTTGCTTTTTGGATTTCTGAGGGAACTTCTGTAGTTTTGGGGGTTGCCTCTGTTGGTTTTGACACTTGTGTTTCTGAGGACTTTCTTGGTGAGATTGGTTTGTTCAGAGATTTGGTTGGTGAGGCTTCTGCGGATTTGCTCAGATATTTTCGTTTTTAAGCAATGCTTTTGGTTCTGGTTTTGGGTGTGGGAGATGGGGGTTTTGTTGTTGTAGCTTCTGGTGTTTTGGTGTTGGAGAGGGGAGTTCTTCTGGTGATTTTGGTTTTGGTGATTGGGATGGTTGATCTTCTTCGGAGGATGTTAGGATTTGGAATTCTTCACGGGTTGGGACATCTGCTCCGAATACAGAGGTTGTTTCCACAGACGTGGGTGTTGCCTGTGTGGTCTTCTGTTGTTGATCTTGGTTGGTTTTAGGTACTTGGGTTGCGATTGGGGTTTCTTCAGAGAGTATTTCCACAGATGTGGTTGTTGCCTTTGTGGTCTGTTGTTGGTTTCCTAATTGGGTTTGAGTTTGGGGAACTTGGTTTAGGGGTTCTGCTGATAATGGTGGTTCTGGTAGACCTCTGTTTGCAGCTTCTTCCCTTTGTTTCTCCCCCTCAGGATGATCTGATGAATCGTCAGAGTCATCATCAGAGGCATCCTGACCCTTGTTTTTGGTACCATCTGCTCTGCACGATGTTTCAGGCTTTTTCGGTGGAGTTGCACCTGCGACTATGAGTTTTGCGCATACATCATCACAGAGACCAACTAGAGTGTGGAGCTCTGCTTCTATGTTATAGCGCATTCTGCCGACGCTTCTCTGAAAATCCTTGACATAATTGGCGTTTGCGGCAGTGAAGGCTCGGATGAATTCTGTCATTTAATCAAGTATTCCTTGCCTAAGCTCTGTCAGCTGAGCTCTGGTCATATAATCTGAGGGCTTCATGGCTAGAGTTGTTTCTGTTGTTTGCTCTTGGACTTGCTCGAGGGTCTTCTTTAAATCTTCAGGAGTAAGGCCCTTGGGGGTGGAGGCTTGATCTTTGAGTTGAGCCATGAGTTCTTTGACAGAAGTTTGGAAGGCAGAGGTTGTGGCCTTCTCAAACTCAGCAGCAACAGATGTGGCAGAGGTTGTCGTAGCAGTTCTCATCTGGGCTAGAGCAATTTGCACCTCTGTGGACAAGTTGTCCATTTTGGTGTTCATTTCGTTTAAGGCCCTTGAGGTTGTGCCTGCAAAAGAATCAAAAGAGCTTTTTAACTCTTTCAATGTGTTGTCCACAGTGGTGACAAGGGTTTGGAACTCATCCCTTGATACATGTGGACTTGGTGTAACCTCTGGGGGAACACATTCGTCCCCAGAGTGTGTCTCTGATCCTGAGACGCCTTATTTCGCTCCTGTTTGTATGTTGAGAGTGGAAGGACTTCCCTCTAATCCTCAAAGTGAAGCTTTTTCAGCTTCAGACTCTATAGAGGTTCTGTTAAGGACATTGTCTTGATCCACTCCAGAGGTGGGTACAAGAGTATCCTCAAGTTGACTCGGGGATTTGTCTTGAATCCCTTTGTCTTCGTGCACTCTAGGCCCCTCCGAAGGGCCTGTTGGACTTACGTGTGTGTGCGTGTCAGAGGAAACAAATTCCTCTATTGGGATTTCTGTTGTGATCTGGGGCAATTGATCACTTACTAAGGGCAAGTCCTTTAGAGAGGACTCCCCTAGAATGGTTTCCCCGGCTAAGATTGGCACATAGGTAGAAAGGGTTACCTATGCCCAGTCAGTTTGGGTTGGGGTCGAGCCGTGCTGCTCTTGTTCAATATTACCTTCTACCACTAGACTGGCGGTAATAGACATGTGGGGTGCACTGGGAGTTGGTTGTGGGAGTGTGCCTCTTCTATTCTAGGCATCAGTTCTAGCTTCTGCTTCTGTGGAGCATCCAACCACTTCTTCTCCATCTATAGTCTCAACCTCTTTTTCTATCCTAACTTCTGTGGATGCTTCTGCCCCAGTGAGTAAAGAGTCGTACATTATGAGAGCCAATTAATTGACGTACATGGGGATGTAGAGGTCCTTCGTCTACTTGTTCAACTTCTTCTTCATCAGAATCCACTTCTGCAACTGTGAAAGGTGGGTTTTTAACCTGATCCTCTGGACTTGCTCTTAGAACATCAAATCCTCTTTGGAGAAAGGGGTTATGTAGTACTTCTGGCGTTTAAATCTGAATATTTTTAGGAGTTTGGTCATCCTCTTCCAAGTCAGACGAGATTCTGAAGTTTAGAGCTTCTGTTGATTAATTGGAGAGCGCTTCTGCGTTCCAGCCAGAAGTATCTAGGGAGTCAGCAATTCCGGGTTGTTGGAGGAAGGCAGAGAAGTCACCTTGATCTTCTGCATAGTGGATAGGTGAAGGAGATAGTAGAGGTTGTTCATTGGTTTCTTCGACCATTTCCGCATCCTCTGCAATGGTTCGCAGAGGAGTACGGGGCTTTTTGGATTTCTTCTTGCTCTTCCTTTTCTATGGTTTGGGGACATCCTCCTCAAAAGACTTATGTTTTCGTTTCTTCTTTTCTTTTGGAGGAGGGGAGGAGCAGATGATCCAACCTCTGTTGCATGAGGAGGGGATAGTTGAGCAGCAGAGGTAGAGGTGCCCTCTGTAGTTTTCTTATGGGTTTTCTTCTTCTTCTTCTTGGCAGAGGATTTTTTCTTTGTTGCACGGGAGATAATCGCTTCCCTCTGAGCTTGAAAGTTGGCCTGTACAAGCTGATGTTTGGCCAAAGCTGCAGCCCATTTCTCATCTGTCATCCTTTCTACAACCCTAGTTCCTAATGGGACACCTAGACGCGGGGGTGTCACAGGACTCGGTTCTGGAGTCCTATGATCGCGTATGTAATCTAACTTAAGGGTTTCGTCAGTTGCATATTCCAGAAGTTTGGTTGGCAGAGGTCTGTAGAACGGATAATCATCTTCATGCTTTGTTGGGGAGTTCTTCGTCATGGCATACATTCTAGCAGTTGGTCCCTCCATGGGCCATTTTTGTAGAAGTAACAGAGGTTCTAGAAGAACACCCAAAATACGCTGATATTGCAGAGGAGGGAGAGTTTCTTTTGATCGTCCTTTGGCCTTCTGGGTAGAGATTATGTGGTCGATGGTGTTTACCATTTCCTGCATCATGAGGGTGGCGTAGTCCAGAGGTAGGTCATAATATACCCTGTACATTATGGCCAAGATTTGATGAGAAGACTGGTCTGGACTACCCACTTTCCCAGTTAGGCACCTGTTAAGAATGGAAAAAAGAGTATTCCATATAGGGGGTAATCGATTTCTTCTGAAATAATTTCTTTTCCTTAGGGTTGTGTTATACCCTAACATTTCAACAAACCTGCAGAGTTCAGTATCTGTAGGTTCCACTATGTATGCCTTTATCCCTAGTAGACCTCTGGTGGGTAGTCTGAACTCCAGAGAGAACATTGTTATGTTGAACTTGAGTTCCAAGTTCTCGTATTTGTTGGGTTTGGAGATATAGCCCTTGATTTGTCTGTCTTCAGGGTCGAATCTGCTACTTTGCCAAAATTGGTTGAGATACCTGGCAGGGATTTTACTGACGTTTTTGGTTAATAGAGGGTTAAGGTAATGGTTTTCCAAGATGTGAAAAAGTATGGCATGATTTTCCCCAAAAGCGGTTTTGGAGGGTACAAGGTAATAGTTGTTGGATTTTAAGGGTAGAACCTGCTCAAAATGTTCTTGAGCTATGAAGTTTAGAAGATGGGTTGTAGGTTAAAAATTTGCTTCATCGCCGGAGTTATCCTGTTCTAGGTTTCCGACCATATATGGGTTTTGGGAATTCTCAGAATAAGCAGGGGAGTTCTCCGGAACGTTGGAGGTGGACGCCATTTCGATAATCTGGAAGAATGAGAGTAGATAAAAAAGAGGTTGCAGGTGTTGCAAGGGTTCGCCGGAGGTTATGAAGAGAGAAAGTTCGTAAAGTTTGAGAAGGAATGGTAAGTTGGGTTTTATACTGAAGAGATATGATAGAATCTGAAAGGATAAATAGGTGATAGTTAATAATATTTGGGGTCCGCAATCAAGTGTATTAGGCTGGTTCAACTTTCTAGGAGAACGTGTGCCATGTACGCCCAATCAAATAGTGCCACGTCATCAGTGTTAGAGCACGATTAGATGGCGTGTGCGGCCCATTAATGCTAGGCGTGTGGGTCTTTCCTCTTTCAGATAACTGTTACTCGCAGTAGAAAATTTGTACTGTTACAGAATTTCCCTAAAAAGCCAAGTATCAGAAATGACAGAAGCTCTGTAGTGGAATGAGCTCTGTGGTCTGAGAATTGCTCTTTTTGTCTCCTCTTCGCTTGTACCTTTACCAAAAAACGTTTGAAGAAGCATTGGAGAGGATCGATACATTTTAGTGCAGAAATTGCATTCATAGAGGTTTTGAAGCTCTGTCAGAGCCAGTAGAAGCTCTATAAGTTGGAATTTCTTATAACTAAAAATTTATAAAACTTTTTGATCATCCAAGGTTTTCACTGTTTTACAAATTGTTTTTAAGATATATTTGGAAAGTTTTGACCTAGAAAACTGTTTTGGAAAAGATTCTGTGCTATATGCTTATTGTTTGATTGTCTAGGTTGGGCGTCAAAGACTCTTTGTTGGACTGAGCTCTTCGACCCAAAAGACTTTCTTCCAGTAACCTTTTGTGTGTATTTGCACGTGCGAATCCTTAAAGAGAACTTTGAAGATGATCGATAGAGTTCTCGCATGAGATTTTGCAGTTATAGAGGATCAGGCTTACAGAAGCTCTGTTGAGCTCAGCAGAAGCTCTATGACTCTAAATTTCTCATAACGAAAGGCTCGTAAATCCTTTTGATCAATTCTTGTTCGTTATGTCTTAAACAGTGTTTCTAGGACATATTTGAAAATTGGTGTCCTAGAAAATTGTTTTTCAGAAAGGATTTGTGCGAGAAACTTACCTTTTGGCTCTTCCTTGTTCGGCATAATACCTGACTTCTGTTGATATGATTGAAAACTTCTCTTCTTTGGCTCCCCCTTGAATGATCAACCTCTGTAGATCATTTCAAGGTCTCCTTCTGCTCCCCCTTGACCTATACTTAGATCAAATGAGATAAGTAGTGCACGGAACATAGGTCAAGTTCATCACAGAAGCTCTGTAGAGTATTGAACTTTTGATTGATAAAGAATTTACATTAAAAAGAAGTAAATATTTATAGAAAGTTCAGGAAGACGGAAAACTAGTAAATATTTTGCTAATTACAAACATAAAATGTAAGTATATGTATATATATTTCTTTGAGAAGATCAATTCATACTTACAGAGGTTTCAACTCATGTTAATCATTCCTAACTTACCCACCAAGAAAAGGAATATTTTCTCATCTAGTGCCTTGGTGAATAAGTCTGCAAGCTGGTACTATGGGGACACAAAGTGCATTTCGATTGTGCCATATTCAACATGATGCTTCAGAAAGTGGTACCTTATATCGATATGCTTTGTTTTTTAGTGTTGTACTGGATTGGCAGAGATGGCAATGGCGCTTTTTGAATCACAGAAGATGGGTATCTTGTATGTTAGCTTCAATCTTCCTAATCATAGAAGTATTTAGAAGTAGTGAAAAATAGGCTAAGTGAAGAAAGCCTCTTACAGAGGCTCTGCCGACATTACCGAGAAATCAAGGTCAAGAAGCTACAGAAGCAGCAGAGGCTTCCTACAGAATCTCTGTCATACGCACAAAGAAGACCAAAGACTCGGAATCCGGCGAAGACTGCTCCACAGAGGACCAGACCGCAGAACCTCTGTAATTCATTACAGAGCCTCTGTGGTCCTCTATGAAGACTTGGAAGATATTACTGGATACGTTCATCAACTTGCATGGAAAAGTACTGTCAAAACACGTGTCAAGCTCTGAGTGGACTCAATAGGGCATGGTACAAAATAGACGTCTGTGCCATTTAATGCATTTACCAATAGTACATCTGCTCCATTAAATGCGCATGGCTCAAACAACTGCTCACACCATCCAGTCCACTGTTCACACCATCCAGTTTACTATTCATGCCGTAAAAGGAACAGTGACCAACTTCATAGTCTTCTAAGAGTAGTATAAAAGGAAGTCTCATGTTGAGATCTTCCTAACGACGAATAGACAAGGAATCACAAATACTCTCAAACTTTATTGTCAAATATCTGAGTGTTATATTCTCACACACCAACAGTTCTTAATCTGTTCTTCGTGTTGTTATTATATATTGAATAACAGTAACTGTTCAAGAAATCCTTTTCATTCTTTACTGTTTTCTTTATATATGTGCGTTCTAATATCTATCAAACATATCTGTTAGTTTAATACGCTTCCGCATCAAACTCTAAACTCAACTAATAGACTGTTAATCTTGATTAAGCGTATCTGGGTTCCAACAACTGGTATCAGAGCCTTCCTTGATTTTCAATATCAAGTGATCCACTTATCAAGACTCTTGATAGATATTATTGAGATTTAAAAGTGTGTCTGGAAACTGCTTAAACCTAGAAAATCTTCAAGCTCATCGAAGTAACTCTTTAGTCATACTTTCTTTCTAAAATCTTCAAATGACAAATACAAATAATTTCTTTACTACTGGTTCTCTCACTAAACCTCCTACTCTCTTTCGAGATGAGTATCCTTAGTGGAAAATAAGAATGGTCCATTTTTTCGAGGGTACTGAAAAAAATCAAGTACAATATCTGTACAATCCTCCTCCTATTCCCATGACAGTAGTACCTCGTATACCTGCTACTGCTGAATCTGCCGAAATCCCCGAACATCAAAAACCAAAGCCAAAAGGGGAGTGGTCAACCGAAGATAAAGCAGAAGATGAAGTTGCTCAGAAAACCAAGAGGACATTAATTATGGCAATACCCAACGAACTCTTTCAATCCTTGGATTCATGTGAAACAACGCATGATCTGTGGAAAGAACTGGAAAGACAGTTGGAAGGAGGTGCTAAAACACAAAAAAACCGAAGAGCACAGTACATCAATGAATATCATGCATTCAAAGCCTCTGCAACAGAATCTCTGCAAACAACATACGACAGATTCAACTCTCTAATCAACCAGTGCAGAAAATCAGGCATTGACAGAACTTCAGAAGAAAACAATGTCATGTTTTTAAAAAGTCTAAATGAAGAATGGCTCCAGCTGTCTATGTCCCTACGGACAAATCAGGATCTAGACACCTGGACTCTCTCTGATCTTTACGGAACATTAGCCGCACAAGAACCTCAGATAGCACAGGCTAAAACACTAACCATTGCACCATATGCATTGGTTAGTAAAACTAAAGAGGATGCACAGAGACCAAGAAATAATAAAGCCACAGAGGAGAAGAAGAAGGAGAAGAAGAAAATGGTGATAATTGACAGTGAAGAAGAAGAAGAGCAAGCAGAAAAGGAAATAACTCTTGCGTCACTAGCTAAATATTTAGCTATATTGACAAAAGAGTTCAGAGGAAACAGAAGAGGTTCCGGAAATGAAAGATATGATAGAGAAAACCAAGATGACAGAAGAGACAACAGAAGAGATGACAGAAGAGGAGAAGAATCAAGTGGCCGACAGAGGTCAAGCGATAGAAATTACAGAGGGAATGACCGACAGAGGTCAAATGACTCGGTAAGCCACACGCATCAAGAATGCTACAAGTGCGGCAAACCTGGTCACTATGCAAATGAATGTAGATCAGAGAAAGGCGGAGACCTACAGAAGTCCAATGATCGAACAGGAAACACTCCTCAAGGGTGTTTTAACTGCGGAAAACCAGGCCATTTTGCGAATGAATGCAGAAGCAGATCAAATCGCCCACAGAGGGACTCTGCTTTCTACAAAAAGAAAGCCGAATATTATGCTCAAAAATCCTTAATGGCAAAAGGACATTCTGAGGAGAACACCGAAGACTTCCAGTCAGACTCTACTTCTGACGATGAACATACCGCTAATGCCTTCTTCTGTGGCATGGCAGAAGTCGACTCCTGCACTGACTCTGAGGTATCCACTTCAAATTCCAACTCTTGTATTACCTCTGTAGATGATAATGCACTTAGAATTAACATTGAATTAATTGAACTGAAAGAGATAAATCAAAGTATTCAGAAAAGACTCACTTTCAATGAGAGAGAAGTACGGCTTCTCACTAAAGAAAAAGCAAAGATTTTTGAGGACAAAGAGAGAATAGAAAAGAATTGGAACAAAACTCTAGATCCTTTAAAAAAACAAATTTCTGAATTAACCAATACTTTAAAAGATAAAACAAAAGAACTTTCAGTTTCAAGAAGCGAAACTACTGACATAAGAGCTCTTAAAGAATACTTTCAAAGAGAAAGAGAGCTATTATGGCAAGATTTACTCAGAAGAGAAGTTTTGCTTAAAAACTATAAAGATGCACAGAAAGTTTATGAAAAAATAAACTCACAAATAGGGAGACGAGGTATAGGGTATGATGATATCACCCTAGGTGTTGAAGGCAAAAGAAACAAACCTCTGTCCTCGTTATTTGTGATTGGAAAAACAAACAAACCAGATTTTCCAAATCTAATCTCTGTAAGCAAACGGGCGAAAATCTCTGTGGATCCTTACTTGAAGAAACATAAGAAGATGATTAACGTGTGGTTTGAAAACACAGACTCATCATCTTCAACCTCTGTCAATAGAGGTATCAAACCAAAGAAATATCTGAAAACACAAGATCAGATTGGTATCTTCAAGTTTGGTAAACCAGAGACCCAAACACAGGTTGCTTTTGTCTGTTTGATAAACGTTGAAAAGAAATTATCAGCAGAAGCTCCTGAGTTTAAACCCATTTTTTCAGAAGAAAACTTTAAAAATTTAATTGAAAAAGAAATTTTGGAAATATGGAAATCAAGCGTTTTAGAAAATTTCTGTACATCTTCTATAGATAAAACTCTCACTGAAGAAATCTTATTAGAAACCTCTGCAATCTATGAAAACTATTCTACAGAGGAAGAAAGATCGTACGATACATGCTCAGAAAATCCAGCCTCTATTGAAAGAATTGACTCAACCTCTGCATACGAGGACGATTCATCCTCTGACAACTCAGAGACTGATTTCAAATCAGGGATAATTCACTGTGACACAGAGGATGTCAAATTCTCCTCTGAAGTTCCTCACAGAACTATTTCTCCAAAAGAGAAACTCACAGAGATTCCAATCTGCCAAGATTTTCTAAAATTGAATCTACATATCAAAACCTCTGCTGAGCTTAAAATGTTACAGAAGACCTCTATTGATCCTATAAGTTCTAGATTTTCAAAACCCAAGGTTAATAAATCTTTTTCTTCTGTGACAGTGATGAAAGAAGTTCACCACAGAAGCAACCCACAGAAGGCAGGTCCCAAACAGAGCTTTTGCAAACAACATTCGAGTATTCATAGATCTTCTAGTAATAGGAAATCTAATGTAAAGAAAGAATGTAATGCCTCTGTGGCTGAGTTTAAAAAGTTCAATGAAAATTTCAAGCAAATTACATCTCATATTCAATACTGTCATTGCTTTGATCTTATGTCTAAACTTAATAATCATTTTCAAGTCAAGTCTGTTTACTCTCTACGACAATTCAAAAGTCAAATCCCACAAAGAAACAATCTGACTCTTCTGCAGAGAACAAAATGTATTTCAAGAATGCCAAGGTAAACTTGAAAAACTCTAACAATATTGGACCCATATGGATATGGGTACCTAAATCTCTGTGATTATCCTGCAGAAGAAGTATGTGCCAATCTGGTATCTAGACTCCGGAAGCTCAAGGCACATGACTGGTGACAGAAGTGCATTATCCACGTACAAAGAAACACAAGATGGTGGATCTGTGACTTTTGGAGACAACAAGAAAGGACACATAAAAGGCTATGGAGTCATAAGGAAAGAAGACGTTTCTGTATACAAAGTTGCATATGTGGATGGCCTTAAGCACAACCTACTCAGTGTAAGTCAACTTTGTGATACAGGATTCAATGTGTTGTTCAAAAGAACTTTCTGCTCTCTACAAAGTGAAGAAACAAGTATGGAACTTCTGCGAGCTGAAAGAATAGGTGATCTATATCTAATGAACTTCAACTCAAAGAACAAAGACAAAGTTTGCCTTGTTGCCTGCAAAAGTGAAGAAGCCTGGTTATGGCACAACAGGTTCTGTCACTTAAATTTTCACACATTGGAAAAACTGGTCAAACTTGATCTAGTTAAAGGTTTGCCAAATGTTAAATTCAATAAGGATCATTTATGTTCTGCCTGTGAGATGGGAAAACTCAAAAGAGCTTCCCACAAAGGCAAAACAGATGTATCTTGCACTAAACCTCTGTACATGCTTCATGTCGACCTCTGCGGTCCCATTGCCATACAGAGCCTAGGTGGCAAGAAATACATACTTGTCCTAATTGATGAGTATTCGCGTTTCACATGGGTTGAATTCGTTAGAAAGAAATCAGATGTTCCAAATATATTGATAAATCTAATGAAAAGAATCCAAGTTCTTTATAATTGCAGAATACAGAAGTTAAGAAGTGACAATGGCACAGAATTTAAAAACTCTGTCATTGAAGCCTATCTTTCAACAGAACGAATATCACAGAACTTCTCTGCAGCTCGTACTCCACAACAGAACGGTGTTGTCGAAAGAAAAAATCGAACACTTGTGGAAGCCGCAAGAACTATGATGTCAGCATGCGAATTATCAATGAACTTTTGGGCAGAAGCAATTTCTACTGCGTGTTATACTCAAAATCGATCAACCATTGTGAAAAGACACCTCAAGACGCCTTACGAATTGATTAACAAACGGCGGCCAAACATCAAATTTTTCCATGTATTCGGATGCAAATGCTTCGTCTTAAACGACAGAGATTCAAGAGGAAAGTTTGATGTAAAAGCAGATGAAGGCAAATTCATTGGATACTCTGCCACTTCCAAAGCCTACAGAACATTCCTTACAAAATCTCACAAGATTGTAGAAAGCATCAATGTTTCTTTTGATGATTCATTCCAAATGACTTCTGAACAAATCGGTTCAGAACTCGGAATTAAAGGGAAATCCTCTGTCATCTCACGAGCAAAAGAAGACTTGGATCTTCTATTTTTAGAGATGCTCAACGAAAACATTGATCCTTCTGTTGGAACAATCAGAGTTTCTGAAGAACCATCCTCTGTCTGACAAAATCCTACAGGTTTGTCTCTAACTGGTCCTAAATATGCTTCATCTTCTTCTGTACATACTATAGATGCAATTGCCGAAGCAGAAGAAAGTGCAGAAGATGAAACATCAAGGAAAACGACCACAGAAGCTGCACAAACCACAGAAGAACCAATTACAGAGGAAATCGAGGACCAAGACTATACGTCCTCAGAGGAACAAACTCCACCACCACTCATACCAATCATTCCACAAACGGTAGAATCAACTACCAAGGCACGAAGAACAATAGAGGCTACACAAGAAGAAACACAAGAAGTCTCTAAAGAAGGTCTGAATGACATTGATGATCATCTTCCACGCACAACTCAATGGACAAAAAGCCATCCTCCAAGACAAATAATCGGAGAACCTTCTGACGCAGTAAAAACAAGGTCTGCCACTGCTAACTTTTGTTTCTTTACAAATTTTATTAGTGTGATAGAACCAAAGAAGATTTCTGAAGCCCTAGATGACCCAAACTGGGTAGACGCCATGCAAGAAGAACTTTTGCAATTTGAGCGTAACAGAGTATGGACTCTAGTACCTCTGCCAAGAGGAAAACATGCCATTGGGACTAAATGGGTCTACAGAAATAAGAAGGATGAAGATGGAGTGGTCATCAGAAACAAAGCAAGATTAGTAGCAAAGGGATATAGACAAGAAGAAGGCATAGACTACGATGAAACTTTTGCCCCTGTCGCACGGCTCGAAGCAATAAGAATATTCTTAGCCTTCGCAGCCCACATAGGTTTTAAAGTCTATCAGATGGACGTAAAATCAGCTTTTCTCAACGGTGAAATCCAAGAAGAGGTCTACGTTAATCAGCCACCAGGATTTGAAAGCTCAAAGTTTCCAAGGCATGTATACTACCTTGAAAAATCTTTATATGGACTGAAACAGGGTCCACGAGCATGGTATGAACGACTTTCTACCTTTCTTCTAGTCAATGGTTACAACAGAGGTACAACAGATACTACCTTATTCTATAAACGCAAAAGTAGTGAGATAATGCTTGTACAAATATACGTAGATGACATAATTTTTGGGTCTACTAATTCAGAAGAGTGTAAAAGATTTGAAAAACTCATGCAGAGTGAGTTTGAAATGAGTATGATGGGAGAGTTAACTTTCTTCCTCGGACTCCAAGTCAAACAATCATCAGAGGGAATTTTTATAAATCAAGCTAAATATGTCTCTGACATTCTTTCCAAGTATAGCTTCTCTGATGCCTCTGCAATGAAAACTCCAATGGCCACTGGAAACAAGTTATTCTTAGATTCAGATGGCATCTCTGTAGAATGCACTCTCTACAGAGGCATGATTGGATCTCTGTTATACTTAACAGCAAGCAGACCTGACATTATGCATGCCACATGTCTCTGTGCACGCTATCAAGCTAATCCAAAGAAATCACATTATGATGCCGTAAAGAGAATCTTTAGATACCTAAAAGGGACCAAAAATCTTGGTCTCTGGTATCCACAGAACTCTGGTTTTGGTCTTAAAGCTTATACAGATTCAGACTATGGAGGATGCATGCTCGACAGAAAGAGTACCTCTGGGAGTTGTCAATTCCTATGTGGTAAACTAGTCAGTTGGACCTCCAAGAAGCAGAATTGTGTTTCCACATCCACTGCAGAAGCTGAATATGTTGCTGCCGCTAGCTGTTGTTCTCAGGTTCTATGGATGAAGACTCAGCTAAAAGACTACGGCCACATTCTGTTCAAAATACCCATCTTCTGCGATTCCAAAAGTGCTATTGCTATCTCTGCCAACCCTGTGCAACACTCAAAAACCAAGCATATCGATATAAGGTATCACTTCTTGAAACATCATGTTGAATACGGTACAATCGAAATGCATTTTGTGCCCACAGAATATCAACTCGCTGACTTATTCACCAAAGCACTAGACGAGAAAAGATTCAACTTCTTGGTGGGTAAGATAGGAATGATTAACATGGTGTGAAAATCCTCAGTAAGTATAGTTTTATATTCTGTAAATAATAAGTAAATACATTGCTTAATTTATTGCTTTGATTGATTCTACTTCTGTATGTAAATTCTTAAAACATTAAATAGTTCTTAAAATCACAGAGCTTCTGTAAGTCAACTCAGAACCTCTGACGACCCCTACAGAACCTCTGAAAAACCATGACCTATGTTCTATGCAAAACTTATCATTCTTTGATCCAAGCATAGGTCAAGGGGGAGCAAAAGGAAATTACTTGATCTACAGAGGTGATTAGGTCAAGGGGGAGCAAAAGGAAATTACTTGATCTATAGAGGTGATTAGATCAAGGGGGAGCAAAAGGAAAATTCTTGATCTACAGAAGTGATTAGATCAAGGGGGAGCAAAAGGGGCCCTGAGATGATCTACAGAGGTAAAATCTCTCAAAGGAAAGCCGAAGAAGAATGTCGATAATTCTCCATCGACAGAAGAAAGACAAAACTGCCGAGAACAGAAGAACCAAAAGGTATGTCTCTCGCATGAAAGGTTTTTAGAAAACAGTTTTCTAGGACAAGAATTGTCAAATATGTCCTAAATATACTGTGAATAACATTTCAAAAATCAAAAGTTCAAAAGATTCAACAAAATTCGAAATAGGAGAAATTTAAGGTCATAGAGCTTCTGCTGAGCTCAACAGAGCTTCTGCAGGAAATATGCTCTGTGATCACAAATTAACCCTCTGTCGATCTTTTGGAATGTTATCTCGAAAACCGACAACACACACCATGACCTTCTCGAACAAAACGTTTATCAATATAGTTTTATCGGACACCAACCTTCAAAAATGTGCGAAAAACATCTCTTAACACAGATCAAAAATTGGATGATCAGAAAATTAATAGAATTCAAGTTATAAGATTTTTTCTCTCATAGAGCTTCTGCTGGCTCTCACAGAGCTTCTGCAAGTTCCATCAGAGCTACAAAACCTCTGTGGGTAAAATTTCTTGACAAAATCCTATTAATCCTCTCCAATATTTTTACAAACGTTTTCGTTCAAAGAAGAATATTCAAAGTCATGATAACAATGAGATATATGAGAAGGTTAAAACTCTAAGATTTTCAAAATCACAGAGCTTCTATAAAACACAAAAGTTCTGCCATTTTGTTATCTGTGGTAATAACGGTTACTTTTACTGAGAGTGAAACTCATATGGCTAAGAACAACTCCACGCGCCTAGCATTAATGGGCCGCGCACGACGTCCTGTCATCTTCTGACATGGCCTACGTGTCCCATTTTCATTGAGCAAACATGGAACGTTTTTTTTTTGGTAAGTTGAACCCGCCGCTCAAACTCGAGTGCGGATTCCAAACTTTAATCCATTGCCATATATTTTACCCTTTCGAAGTCTACCGTTTTACCATCTTATAAAAACAAACCTTACCCTCTCATAAAACTTTTTACAAACTCTCATCTTCTTCTCCGGCGATACCCTGCAAAACACTTGCAAATGGCTTCATCTTCTCGAGCTACATCCTCTGAACTCTCTCCGGCGAACTCAACGGAAAACTCCCCTGCTCATCCAGAACATTCTGAAAACCCCAGCCTTGCAAGAGATATTGAACAACAAGATTCCGGGGACTCCGCAGACTTTGCTCCGACGACACACTTGCAAAACTTCATAGCTAAGGATCATTTCGAAGCCACTCTTCCTATCAAATCCAACAACTGCTATTTGGTCCCCTCACCCACTACTTTCGGCGAAGCCCATGCCATACTTCTGAACATCATGGAAAACCATATCCTCTTCCCTCTACTATCAAGAACCCCTACCAGAATTCCAGTCTGTTATTTGAACCAATTTTGGCAAAGCTGCCGATTTGATAAAGACGATTCTCTTATCAAAGGGTACATTTCAAGACCTGATAAATCTGAGCATCTTGAAATCAAGTTTAACAGAACAATGTTCTCACTTGAATTCAACCTACCAACAAGGGGTCTTCTGGGATTGAAAAGTTATGCAGAGCAACCAACAGACGAAGAGCTCTGTCGATTCGTGGAAATGCTTGGGTACAACACCCAACTATGGAAGAGAAATGACTTCCGCAGAGGCCGATTACCACCTCTGTGGAACACTTTGTTCTCTAGATGTCTGACAGGAAAGATAGGGAGTATTGACCAGAGCTCACATCAAATCTTGAGCATCATGTATGGGGTTTACTATGATCTTCCACTAGATTATGCGACCATAATGATGCAAGAGATCATAAACACCATCGACAGAAAGAACAACTCGAAAAGGGTCAAAGAGAACGATCCCAACTTTCTACCACCTCTGCAATTCCAAAGAATATTGGGAGTACTGTTCGAACCTCTGCTGCTAATCCAAAATTGGCCAATGGAAGGGCCAACTCCCAAACAGTTCCCGATGAACAAAAATACCCCCACGGATCATGCTGATGGCTACTCACACTGCAGACCTCTGTCAAAGAAACTTCTGCGCTACGCATCGAACATATCCCTTAAGAAAGAGTATATACGCGATCATAGAACTCCAAAACCGAGTCCTATGACACCCCCGCGTTTAGGTGTCCCCCTAGGAACAATGATAGCAAAACCTCTTTCCACTCAAGCAGAAAAGGATCAAAAGTTAGCAAAACACATGGCTATTCAGCTCAGCTTCATAGCCAAACGCGCAGAAATAATGGGAAAGAAGTCTTCATCAAGAACCTCTGCATCTACTCCAAAAGCAAATAAGAGAAAAACTGCAGAAGGCACCTCAACAAGCACTACAGAAGATCGACCTTCACCTCCCCATGCCACAGAGATTGGCTCCTCTGCTCCTCCCCTTTTCACAAAACAGAAAAAGAAGAGATCCAAATCAACAGAGGAAGGGGCACCAAAACCAAAAAGGAGGAAAACCAAAAAGAAGCATGGTAAAACACTTAAAAAGTTGTTTACCATTGCAGAAGAGGAAATCATAGAGGAAGAAACTGCAGAAGAAGAAGATGCAGAAGTAGGAATGACAGAAGAAGGATATCAATCACCCTATCAATCTCCAGATAGATTTGCTCACCAAGGAGACCTGAATGATTTCCTACAGAACCCCGAAATTGCAAACACCCTTAATACAGCAGGGTGGACGGCACAACCTCTCGACCACCACACTCCAGAAGAACGAGATTTCTTCATTTCTGGCATTGACACACATCTACACGAAGATGACACAACACCCAGAAATCAACCAGCCGAAACCCCTGTGATTTTACAAAACCCTTTCATTCAAGGATTGGACGTCCACAGAAGAAGTCCAAACCAAGCTTCAGAAGAAACAGAACAAATCGAAGCTGAGTGGAATACAACTAAAGTTACAGAGGCAACGGTTGTAGAAGAAACCACATAAACAGGGATAGAAATCTCAGAGGTAGATTCAGATGAAGAAGAGGCTATTTGGATACGAAAAGGTCTCTATCATCCTCATGTCATGAGATTATACGGATCTCATCACATGTATGACTCCTTGCGCACAGAGCAAGGAACTTCCACAGAACTAGAAGAAGAAACAAGAAAAGATGCCGAAGTTGAAGAAGGCACACATCAATCACCCCCTCCCAGTGCAACCCACATTTCTAACTCCGTAGGTCTAGCTGCAGAAGGAGTTATTGAAAAAGAGCAGCACAGCTCGATCCCAAACCAACCCATCCAGCCAGAGGTTACTCTTTCAACCTCTGTGCCCACAGAAACCGGGGAATCCATTCCTAGGGAGTCTCCTCAAAGAGACTCACCTAATGTTCGTGATCAATCGCCCCAGATCACACAAGAACACCCTACAGAGGAATTTGTTTCCTCTGACACGCACTTATTAAGACCCACACTTCTTTCAGAGTAAAGTAGAGAGCACAAAGACAAAGAAACTCTAGACAAGTCTCCTAGTCAACAGAAGGATATTCCAATACCCACCTCTGGAGTGGATTTGGACAATGTTCTTCTCAGAACTTCTGTAGGGATTGAAACTCATGTTTCTTCTCAAGGATCAGAAGGAAATCCTTCCATTCTCAACATACAAACAGGAATGAAAGAAGGTATCCCAGGAACAGGGATTCACTCTGAAGACGAATGTGTTCCTCCAGAGGTTACCACCGGAACACAAGTCACAAGGGATGAGTTCCAAACCCTTGAGACCTCTGTGAACCAAACCTTGAAAGAGTTGCAAAGCTATTTCAAATCTTTTGCAGAGACAACATCACTGGCACTGCTAAACCTGAACACCAAAATGGACAACCTGTCCACAGAGGTGAAAACTGCCATCTCACAGATGAAGTCTGCTGCTACCGCATCCACCACTTCTGCCGCAACAACTACTCCTTCTTCGATTGAGAACTCCATCAACAAGTTCCTTGATCAATTGAACAAACAGACTTCAGTGTCAACGGGCAACACTCCTGCAGATCTACAGAAGGCCCTACAAAAAGTTCAAGAAGAAGCCATGCGAAATACCATGCTGATGCAACCCAAAGACTACATGACAAGAGCACAGCTGACAGAGCTTGGGCAGAACGTGATTAATCAAGTGACAGAAGTCATCCTTTCCTTCACCACTGCCAATGCTAACTTCGTCAAAGATTTCAGAGAAAGTGTAGGAAGGATGAGATTCAAAACAGAGGCAGAGCTAGCAACTCTTCTTGGCCTCTGTGATGATGTCTGCGCGAAACTATTCGCTGCTGGAGCCACAATGCCAAAGAAACCCGATGCTTCCTGCAGAACAGAGGGTACATCATACAAGGGTCAGGATGACTCTGATGATGATGACCATCCTGGTCCATAAGATCATCCTGAGGGGGAGAAAACTACAGAGAAAACTGCAAGCAGAGGACTTACAGGTCCACCAATAGCCGCAGAACCTCTAAGTCAAGCACCTCCAGAACAGACCCGACAACAACAAACTCAACAAACCACAGAGAATACACCCATCTCTGTGGATTCAACCTCTGAAGAACCCAACACTACAGAAGCAGATAAGCAAACCTCAGAGGCAACAACCGCCCCTGAGGTAATCATTTTGGAAGAAACAGATGAACCAACCACAGAGAAAACACCCACCTCTGTGGAAACACCCCAAACCATACCCAGAAGAAAGTCGATTGCCACCAAACCAAAAAGAGCAACGACCTCTGCTTCTGACATTCTGAAAAGGATGCACACAACAATGAGTGATCGTATGGTGAAGAGAGAAGAAGAAAGGCACAGGTTCACTTTAGCCTTCAGAATGGCCAGAAGATTCAATGAAAACACTTCATCAACAGAAACTGAGCTCACAGAAGAAGTCACCAAACAACCTCCAACAAAGGTTACAGAGCAAGTCAAGCCAACAGAACCATCGCCACAAAAGTCCTCTAAGTCACAATCGTCAAAATCCACAGAGGCAACCTCCATCAAACCTACAGAAGTACAAACCTCAAATCCCACAGAAGCAACAGGTTCTGCCACGACAACAAAAGATAAAGGCAAAGGGATACTGACAGAAGAGCCTAAGAAGAAGAAAACATTGTCAAAGCCAACAGAGAAACTGATGAAGAGTGCGTTTGACGCCTTTCAAACCCCAAAACCCGAAGAAGTTGACTGGGCACATGGATTGAAGCCTCTGTCAGAAATTCCTTTAACTGGTAGAACTGCAGAAGTCGTTCAACAGATGGAGAGTCTCAGAAGACAAATTCCACGACCTGGTCCAACACATGAAGAAATGGAAGAAGTGGTATACAAATACCTCTACAAACAATCCTTTCAGACAAACTATCCAACAGATCATGTGACAGATCCAAGGATCAGAGAAGAATTTGAGAACATCTTCACGAGAACAAAGCCAAGAACCAAAGCAGATGTTTTCTCAATTCACAAGATCAAAAAGGTGATCTTCTGCCGATTCTCCTTCACAAGAACCTATCCAAGGGTCAGGTACAATCTTTACAAAGTCAGAAGAGAGAACAATTCAGAATCTACCTTCGCTGATGCTGACTTAAGAAACATCAATCCATACGATCTACCTGACCTTCTGCAATGGACAAAGGACAACTACAACACAGAAGCAAACACCAGAGCCTATCAAGTATTGAGAAAAGCGATGAGGGAAAAGCTTCTGCTCTACAGCATGATAGATTTCCAGCTGGGAAAGGATCTCGGTCTCAAACATCTGGATCTACGACCACCAGAGGATCGCTGCCCACCAGACGCCATACCAAACTCAATCATCACAGAACCACGGTTTGGGTTAGTATTTCAAAACCCTCAAGGCGAAACTAAACTATTTGTATGCATGGACTGTCAGAAGTACGCAACAAATACTCTGAACAAGTTCAGAGCAAGCCTTGTGAAATACAGAGGTTCAAAGAAAATGGAAAAAGATGCTGCAGATACAATCATAAGAGAGATTGACGCAACAATTCGCCTAAGAGAACTCTGCATCAGATTCTACAAAGAAATCAGAGAAGTCGGCAGAGACAACAGAAGCTACAACGATTTCAAAATGCCAAAATCTGATTCTCAGACCTCCAATCTCTACAAACAAAGTTTTGTCTTTCATTGTACTCAAATGTAAAATGCCTCTGGCATATTTCTAAATGAAAGAAATTTCGAGGTATTGTTTAACCTCTGTCTTATCTAACTTAGCCAAACTTAACTCAAGTTCAAATTTTTATTTTTCACTACTTAGGGGGAGATTGTTAGCTTCAATCTTCCTAATCATAGAAGTATTTAGAAGTAGTGAAAAATAGGCTAAGTGAAGAAATCCTCTTACAGAGGCTCTGCCGACATTACCGAGAAATCAAGGTCAAGAAGCTACAGAAGCAGCAGAGGCTTCCTACAGAAGCTCTGTCATACGCACAAAGAAGACCAAAGACTCGGAATCCGGCGAAGACTGCTCCACAGAGGACCAGACCGCAGAACCTCTGTAATTCATTACAGAGCCTCTGTGGTCCTCTATGAAGACTTGGAAGATATTACTGGATACGTTCATCAACTTGCATGGAAAAGTACTGTCAAAACACGTGTCAAGCTCTGAGTGGACTCAATAGGGCATGGTACAAAATAGACGTCTGTGCCATTTAATGCATTTACCAATAGTACATCTGCTCCATTAAATGCGCATGGCTCAAACAACTGCTCACACCATCCAGTCCACTGTTCACACCATCCAGTTTACTATTCATGCCGTAAAAGGAACAGTGACCAACTTCATAGTCTTCTAAGAGTAGTATAAAAGGAAGTCTCATGTTGAGATCTTCCTAACGACGAATAGACAAGGAATCACAAATACTCTCAAACTTTATTGTCAAATATCTGAGTGTTATATTCTCACACACCAACAGTTCTTAATCTGTTCTTCGTGTTGTTATTATATATTGAATAACAGTAACTGTTCAAGAAATCCTTTTCATTCTTTACTGTTTTCTTTATATATGTGCGTTCTAATATCTATCAAACATATCTGTTAGTTTAATACGCTTCCGCATCAAACTCTAAACTCAACTAATAGACTGTTAATCTTGATTAAGCGTATCTGGGTTCCAACATTGTATATATTGTGGCCATAGTCTTTTAGTTGAGTTTTCATCCACATAACTTGGGAACAACAGCTAGCAGCAGCAACATATTTAGCTTCTGCTGTAGATGTAGGCACCCAGTTCTGCTTCTTTGAAGTCCAACTGACTAATTTCCAACTTAGGAATTGACAACTCCCAGAGGTACTCTTTCTATCGAGCTTGCATCCTCCATAATCTCAATCTGTGTACGCCTTAAGACCAAAGCCAGAGTTCTTTGGATACCAGAGGCCAAGATTTTTGGTCCCTTTGAGATACCTGAAGATCCTCTTTACAGCAATATAATGGGATTCCTTTGGGTTAGCTTGATATCTTGCACAGCGGCATGTGGCATACATTATATCAGGTCTACTTGTGGTTAAGTATAACAGAGACCCAATCATACCTCTGTAGAGCTTGCACTCTACAGATGTGTCATTTGGATCTGAAAATAACTTATTTCCAGTGGCTATTGGGGTCTTCATTACAGAGGCATCAAAGAGACTATATTATGAAAGTATGTCAGAGACATATTTAGTTTGATTTATGAAAATTCCCTCTGATGATTGCTTTACATGGAGTCCGAGGAAGAAGGTTAATTCTCCCATCATACTCATTTCAAGCTCACTCTGCATGAGTTTTTGAAAATCTTTGCATTTTTGTGCATTTGTAGACCCGAAAATGATGTCATCCACATAGATCTGTACAAGCATAATCTCCTCACCATTTCTTTTATAAAACAAAGTAGTATCGGTTGTACCTCTTTCGTAATTGTTATCGAGAAGAAAGGTTGAAAGTATTTCGTACCATGCTCTTGGAGCCTGTTTCAGTCCATACAGAGCTTTATCGAGGTAATACACGTATTTTGGGTACTTGGAGCTTTCAAACCCTGGTGGTTGGTGGACATATACTTCTTCTTGGATTTCGCCATTCAGAAAGGCCGATTTTACATCCATTTGAAATACTTTGAAACCTCTGTGGGCTGTAGAGGCTAAAAATATTCTTATAGCCTCGAGCCGTGATACAGGGGCAAAAGTTTCATCATAATCGATGCCTTCTTCTTGACGATATCCCTTGGCCACCAATCTTGCTTTGTTTCTAATGACCACCCGTCCTCCTCTTTATTGTTTCTGAAGACCCATCTTGTCGCTATTGCTTGTTTCCCTCGTGGCAGAGGCACTAGGGTCCATACTTTGTTTCGTTCAAACTGTAGAAGCTCTTCTTGCATAGCATCTACCCAGCTTGGATCGTCTAGGGCTTCAGAGATTCTTTTTGGCTCGATCACACTGATAAAATTTGTAAAGAAATAAAAATTAGCAGTGGCTGATCTTGTCTTGACCTTTTCAGAAGGGTCGCCGATTATAAGGCTTGGAGGATGGCTTTTCGTCCACTGTGTTGTTCTTGGAAGATGATAATTTGAGTCATCCAGATTAACTTATGTCGTTGCAAGTTGAGGTTCTTGTTCAACCTCTATTGTAGACAGTACTTTTGTGACTGGTTCTTCAGCTTGTGGAATTATTTGACTGAGAATTAGAATTTGTTCCTCTGAGGAAGTAGAGATTGCGTCCTCGTTTTCCTCTGATATTGATTCCTCTGTAGTTGCTGGAGTTGGTTTTTCAGGTGCCTCTGTGGTTGAATCCTTAGTTGTATCATCTTCTGTTCGCTCCGCTCAGTACGTGCATCTGTATGATTCACAGAAGAGGATGAAGTATTCAATGGACCAGTTAGAGAAATACCAGACTCAGTCTGGTTGGTAGAAAATGGTTCTCCAGAGGCTCTGACAGCTCCAGCAGAGGGATCAACATCATCGAGGAACATCTCTTCAAATAGAAGATTTAAGTCTTCTTCTCTTGTTTTTGAGATGCCAGAGGATTCCTTTTGTAGACCGAGTTCTGAACCGCTTTGTTCAGAAGTCTTGCGAAAGGAGTCGTCAAAGGACACATTGATGCTTTCTATGATGGTTCGTGACCTCAGAAGATATATTCTGTAGGCTTTTGAGGTTGCAGAGTACCCAATGAACCTTCCTTTATCAGCTTTTACTTCAAACAATCCTCTTGCTTCTCTATCATTTAAGACGAAGCACTTGCATCCAAACACATGAAAGAACTTGATGTTTGGTCGCCTTTTGTTGATCAACTGATAAGGTGTCTTGATGTGCCTCTTTACAATGGTTGATCGATTTTGGGTGTAGCAAGCAGTTGATACTGCTTCTGCCCAAAAAGACATCGGTAATCCACATGCTGCTAAAATAGTTCTTGCAGCCTCCACAAGCGTGCGGTTTTTTCGTTCGACCACGCCGTTCTGTTGTGGGGTGCGTGCAGCAGAGAAGTTCTGTGAAATGCCTTCTTCTGTAAGATAGGCTTCAATGACAGAGTTTTTGAATTCTGTGCCAATGTCGCTTCTCAGTTTCTGAATCTTGCACACATATAGAACTTGGATTCTTTTCATTAAATTTATCAGAATGTTTGGAACATCTGATTTCTTTCTGACAAATTCAACCCATGTAAATCTTGAGTATTCATTGATCAAAACAAGCAAATATTTCTTTCCACCTAGGCTCTGTGTAGCGATTAGACCGCAGAGGTCAACATGAAGCATGTACAGAGGCCTAGGGCAAGACACATCAGTCTTGCCTTTATGGGAAGCTCTTTTAAGTTTTCCCATTTCACAGGCAGAGCATAAATGATCCTTATTAAACTTGACATTTGGCAGACCTTTGACTAGATCAAGTTTGACAAGTTTATCTAGAGTATGAAAGTTTAAGTGGCAGAACCTGTTATGCCATAACCAGGCTTCTTCGCTTTTGCACATAACAAGGCAGAGCTTGTCTTCCTTGTTCTTGGCACAGAAGTTCATTAGGTAGAGATCTCCTCTTCTTTCGGCTCGCATAAGTTCGACTCTTGTGTCCTCACCTTGTAGAGAGTAGAAGGTTCTTTTGAACATTACGTCGAAACCCGTATCATAGAGTTGGCTTACACTGAGAAGATTGTGTTTAAGGCCATCCACATATGCCACTTTGCATACGGTTATGTTTTCCTTCTTTATGACTCCGTAGCCTTTAATGTACCCCATTTTGTTGTCGCCAAAGGTCACATATCCACCATCGTGTTTTTCTGTGTACGTGGATAGAAGACCTCTGTCGCCAGTCATGTGCCGCGAGCATCCGGAGTCTAGATACCAGATCGGCACATACTGCTTCTGCATGACAATCAGAGAGTTTTAGGTACCCACATCTGTAGAAACCAGTATTCAATCTTACAATCAAATATGAACAATCAAACAGTAAATGATAGAGATTTGGATCAACGCACTTGTATTCAATTAAGAACAGATTACAGATCTAGAGAGAGAATATCTCAAAGATTACAAAATTTGAATACAAAGATGTGCGGGAAAGTTATGCCAAAGATTAGTTAGCTTACATTTGCTAACTCCTATATATACTGTAAGGCAAAGCTAAACCTACAGTACATAGACATGAAATACTAATAGAACAATTACACGTGTCCTAATTAGTAACAGAAAGTAACTGAAAATATCCCAAGACATAAGTTCTGAACAACATGTTCAAAACTTCTGAACATCCTTCTGATCAAGCACTTCAGAACTTCCTTCAAGTACTTGTGATATTTTCTTCATCATTCTCAGAAGTTCTGAGTCTCCTACTCAGAACTCTGACCCTTCAGTTCATACTTTCATACTTGTAATATTTTCAAGACTTCTCAGATCAGAACTTCTGAGTCTTCTAACTCAGAACTCTGAGTCTTATATTCAGATCCAACACTTGTAACTTTTGACAAAACTTCAGATCTAACAATCTCCCCCTTTTTGTCAAATAGTCCTGTACTTCTCATCATCATATTCTTTTAGTGCTGGAACAATCTTCAAAACCAGTACATTTCTCAGAGTAAGCCTTCTGTTAATCTTTTCTATGATCTCTTGAATCTCTTCAACTTGTTTTCCCTTTTGTAACTTTTTCTCCAGACTGTGTTTGATGAACCTCAAAGTTCCTGAACAATATTTTGCCACTTCTTCTGATCTGAAGAAAATCTTTTCATTTCTGTCATTTCTAAAGAAGACTCCCAACTCTGGATATCTTGTAACATTTCCACTTTTCAGAAGATTCATATTTTCATGCTCATTATTTGGCTTTGAGAGATATACACATGGCCTTTGTAAATACAGTGCAATTTGAAAATCTGTATATGCATGCCATCTAAGAATATAAAACATAGCCTCTCTCACTGCAGCCAATGCTCCTCTCTCCTTCTTCAGTTTACTGCAGTCTTTATTTGACAAAAGACTATACAATCTGTACAAATCTATTACTGAGATTTTTTAAAAATCTGCTTTAGTAAAGTAGTAGACTTTTCCATCTTCTCTTAAGACTTCAAATGAGTAATATTCATGTTTCATGAACTTCTTCTCTTTCAATTCTCTAATCCCTGTGATTAAGAAATCTAAATATACTGATTCTTTTGGTTTTCCTAAGCGCTTTGACATTTCACCACGAAGACATTGATGTATCTCTGTTCTGTCATGATAGACACTTAGAAAGTTTACTTCTCTTGGCTGAAAGAAGTTAGGAAGATCACACTCTAGAAAGTAACCATTAACATCAATAGGAATTTCTTCTTCATTAGCTTCAGAATTTTCTGGTTGATCTGCATCTTTCATTTGAACATCTTGTGAAGACACATTTGGAATATCCTCTTCAACGTCTTCTGAGTAAACACCATTTACTTGATATTCAGCTGGAAAAACAAAATCTCTGTGTAACAACTTCTTTGGATTTACTTCTAAAAGTAACCATTCATTGCAATTTCTGATTTTGTTTCTGAGTTCAAGTCTTTTAGTGACACTTCTGATACATTTTTCTCTCACAGAAATTCTGACATTCTCAACATAAGCTTGTATCTTTATTACTGTCTTTTTTCAGAGTAGCATCACTATACTTTACTAGATCATTCAATCTGAATAGAATGACTTGGTTGAATTCTGAATGAATGAATCTTTCATTTCCAACTTCTTCACTCCCAAAGCCATCAAAGTTGCTTATTGCTTCAAGAGTTCTGATTGGACTTGTCAAGTTACATTTCTCTTTCCTTTACTCAATTGCCAACTGAAAATCATACAAATACAGATTTCTGACATATATTCCCAGAATTCTTCTGCATTCAAGTTCTATCCAAGCATCTTCAGTACCAGCAAAGAACTTCACCATGAAAATTGGATATTCCAAGAACAATCTGTGGAAATCAAAACTTGTCATGTTCACCTTTAAGTTTCCTTCTTTCAATACATTCAGATTAACATATCTCAGACCATCAAATTTTTCACTTAGAAAGCCTAACACCTTCACAATTGTTTTCTGAACATGTAGCTTTTCATCAGTCTTTCCTAATCTGTTTGAAGCTTCCACATATGTCATCTGAATCCTCTCATCCAAGAATCCATCAATAAAATTTTCAATGTCAACAAACTCATCATCTTTGAAGTAGACAGATTCATAATTGTCTTCAGGGAAAATACTATCATACAAGTTTCTTGCCAATGGTGTATCTTCTCTTTCAATAATAAAGTCACACAAAGGTTCTTCAAGAATGGGTAAATCAATTCTGGGAATCACAATTGGCCTTTTGTAAGTGTAGAAAGGCATAAAGAAGTCTTCAAATTTCACAAGATCTTCTTCTGATACATCTTCAAAGAAATATTCTGCAATGTCTTTTACAAACTGCTTTGTGTATCTTACAGAGTGATCTTCTTCTCCCAATAAGTCAATTGGCCTCACCAATCTGATAACTCTTTGAACATTCTGAATGTTAAGAGCTCTGACCAACTCACTATGCATTCTCCTTATCAAGATATCATTCAGTCTTCTCTCTTCAAGTTCAGAATTAAGAAGTTCCCTTCTGGTATAAGGAACTATCTCTAAACAAGTGTTAATCTCAGAACTTTCAATCAATCTTTCTTCAGAGATATCTGCCATAGTTATTTCACACCATTCTTCAGAAGAATCTGTCATTTCTTCTATAACAGCATTTTGATCTGATATAACCTTATCTGATCCAAAAATATCCATCTTTTCAGTCTCATCATTCTGATCAGTGTCTGCCATAAGAAATTCAGTTTCATCAGAATTAATCTCCATCTCTGTATTCAAAACCAATTCCTCTGTTTTACATGAGTTTTCACTTCCCATCTTTTCAATTTCCATCTCTTCCTCAATATCTGAACTAATAGTCTGAACCTCAACCAACTTTTTATATTCTGTTGATTTTTCCACTTCTGCTGATTCATCAACTACTTGAATATTTTCTGAATTTTGAACCTCAGCAACTGCTAACTGCATATCAGAAATCTCAAAATCTGCTAAGTCAATATCAGCTAACTTTTCAATATTTTCTAAGTCATCAGTGCTTTGTTCATCAACCTCAGAATTAAGCTTTTGCCTTTTCTCCCCCTTTTGATGATCATTAGGATCATTGTCATCAAACTTCCTTTTTAAACTCTGAGTTGATTCTTCTTTAGGTTCATCTTCAGACATAGGCATGATGGCTAATGGCTTTGAAACACTAGCCAATGTTGAACTGAAAGTTTGTAACAATGAAGATTTCATATCATTCATATTCCTTACTAACTTCTCTTGAAATTCTGACATACTATCCTTGATCTCCTTTTTGTGAGATTCCAAGGACACTTTCACTCCATACACCTTTTGTTCAACATATTTTGTTTTGCCTTCCAAGAAGAGTTTGAGATCTTTCACTTCATTTTTCAAAGAATCCACCGTACTCTCCAATTTTTCAACTTTTCCCCCAACACCTGATTTTGTTTCTGAATCTTTTCAAATTCAGAAGATTCTAACTGTGAACCTGAACCAACAGATGGTCCAGTTTCCATGTGCTCAGGGAGCTCATGGCCTGTAGATGCCACAAAGACATCATGTACAAAAGATGCACTGTGTAATGAAGCTTTTAAGATGTTCACTTCACCAGGACTTCCATCCAATCCTTGACAACCAATATTAAGAGTGTCTATGGATGTTGTTACAGGAATACGAAATTCCTGTGATGTGTTAGTGTTGAAAAAAAAATTCAAGCCCAAATTGGATATTACTGTGTAATCCAAACTCAAAGTGTTCAAGAATAGGTTGGGATTTATCACCTCCCTCCAAATGAGTTTGGGATGGTTCCCCTATTTGAATTAAAACAGTAGTATGTTGAAATACTTCTGAGTGGCTAGGGATGGGTTGTTCAAGTTCCACCACTGGGTCCATGGTGTTTTCTTCAATGCTAGTCACCTAGAGTTGTGAACCAACAGTAGATGTGGCTACCCGGATTAATTCAGCTGGATCAGAACCATCTCTTTCTGTTTGAGATTCTGTTAACAGTCTCTCATCCTCACCACACTCTATCTGTTTTTCAACTCCCATACTAACCAATCTCTCTAAATTTTCCATCTCTATTCTCTCAGAATGTTCCCCCCCTTAAACATTCTCCCACTCTCTATTTTGATTTGACCCCTCACCTCTCATCTCAGGTTGTTCCTCATGGGTAGGGTCTTGAGGTTGTTCAAGTCCTATTGAGGTGCAATAAGCTTTTAAAATCTCACTGTCCCTTGGAATATACTTCCTAAGAGACCTTGGAAGAGGTCTTTGATTTGGAAAATTCTGATTTTTAGAACTAGAAATCATCTTACCCATATAAAAAATTGGACCATGCTCCTCATTTGCTCTTCTTGGAATATTTATGTTTTCTCTCATAGCATACCAAATCACAATCTGCCAATACCTTTGATAAGGTATATATGTAAGTGGAGTATCCCTTGTCTTCTTTTCTATGGCCTTCTGATTCTTCTCAAAGGTGTTCTTCATATCTTCCCAAAGAATTGCAGTATAATCATAATGTCTGTTTTTACCAACCCATGAAAGATTTGCAGAATTTGCCTTGAGCCTTGATCAAGAGAACTATTCTTCCCAAATAAACATTTATTCACAATGTTGAACAAACAAGCCCAAATTGGTGGTAATTTGTTCCTTCTTGTTGATAATATCCCTTTGCAACCAATCTTGCCTTGTTTCTGACCACAACACCTGACTCATCTTTCTTGTTTCTGAATACCCATTTTGTTCCAATAATAGATTTTCCTTTAGGTTTTGGAACAAGTCTCCAGACTTTGTTTCTTTCAAACTGTAGCAATTCATCTTGCATTGCTAAAATCCAATCTGGATCCTCTAGGGCTTCATTGGCTTTCTTAGGTTCAATGACACTTAAAATTCCTGCAAACATTGCTTCATTTGTTGTTGCTGATCTGGTCTTAATTCCTATTGATGGATCTCCTATCACTTGATGAATAGGATGGTCTTTAGTCCATTTATTTGAACTAGGAAGTACATCAATCTCTGAAAAGTTGTTGTTTGTATCATTCTCATCAATAATAGCTTGTAATTCTGAACTGTCCCCTTGTTCTAATACTTGTTGAGCAGAAAAATCCAACAAGTTTGGATTATGAGTAGTAGAGTCAGAATTCTGAATGACTTGTTCAGAGTTCTGAGACACTTGTTCAGAAATCTGAGTAACTTGGTCAGAATTCTGATTGGCTTGTCCAGAATTCTGAGTACTAGGATCAGAAGTTTCATTACTTGTATTGATCAAAGTTGGACATTCCTCAGATGGACATGTATCAGAAATTACAGTTGTTTGAACCACTTCTGAAGTTCCCTTTTTCATTTCTTGAACCATTTTTGGATTTTCAAAATCTGCATAAGATTCAGAAGTTAGTTCCAGAAATGTATCCTTAAACAATATATTGAGTTCTGAACAGTTAAGATTAGAAGCTGTTTTAGAAGTTATTTTTGTCTTATTCTGTCCGAGTTCTGAACTATTTTGTTCAGAAGTCTTTATTCTTGACTCATCAAAGGTGACATTGATGCTTTCCATAAGTCTCTTGGTTCTTTTATTGTAGATTCTGAATGCTTTGGAAGTAAGTGAATACCCAACAAAGTATCCTTCATCTGCCTTTTTATCAAATTTACCAAGATTTTCTCTATCTTTGAGAACATAGCATCTACAACCAAAAACATGAAAGAATTTAATTAGTGGTTTTCTCTTGTTAATCAGTTCATAAGCAGTTTTATCTAATCTTTTATTGATTAAAGTTCTGTTCTGTGTAAAACAAGCAGTGGCTATTGCTTCAGCCCATAGGAAGGTTGGAAGATTTGAATAAGCCAACATGGTTCTTGCAGCTTCAACTAGAGTTCTGTTCTTCCTTTCAACAACACCATTTTGTTGAGGAGTTTTGACAGCTGAAAAGTTTTGAGAAATCCCCAGGCTTTGCAAAAAGTTCTGAAGAGTCTAATTTCTGAACTCTGTTCCATTGTCACTCCTGATTTTCTGAACTGGAATATGCAAAAGGACTTGAATTCTTTTGATGAAGTTAATCAATGTTTCAGCAGCTTATGACTTAGCTTTTAAGAATTCAACCCATGTGTATCTTGAATATTCATCCACAATAACTAGCATATACTTCTTTCCTCCCATAGATTGAACTGAAATAGGACCACAAAGATCTGTATGTAGCATTTCTAATGGTGATTTGCAGGATGAGTCCATTTTTATCTTATGAGAACTTTTCTTCATCGTGCCCATTTCACATGCTGAACATAATGATTCCGTTTCAAACTTGATCTTTGGTAATCCTTTGACTAGGTGTTTGCCAACCAGATTATTCAGATCCTTGAAATTTAAGTGAGAACATCTTATGTGCCAAAGCCAACATGCATTAGCAACTGCATTTGATAATAGACATACAGGGGTTAATGCTTGTATTTTTGAAAAATTAACCACAAATAGGTACATATGTCTTTTGGCCCAGAAGACTTTTATGTCATTCTCAGTTAAAATCATGCAACCTGTTATGCAGAATTTAATCTGACAGAAACTGTCCAAAAACTGACTTATGCTGAATAGATTATGTTGTAATCCTTCAACATAGAAAACCTTCTGAATGGTTAGATCTCCTTTTGTTAAATCTCCAAAACCTCTGACTTGTCCTTTGCTGTTATTACCAAAATTTACTGCTCCTCCATCCTTTTCTGTGAAATTAGTCAGAGAAGACTTATGACCTGTCATGTGTCTTGAAGCTCCAGAATCTAAAAACCACACATGACAGCCCTACAAAAACAATTAGTTAGATTTAGGTACCCATTTTGGAATGTGTCCATCTTTGTTAGATTTGGTATCTGATTTAACAAAAGTTCCTTTGACTTTCCATTCAAAATCTTCTTTTAAGCACCACTTTCCTTTTACTTTTATGAAGTCAGAACATTTTCTGTTTACAAAGTTGTGTCTTTTCTTTTTGAAAAATTTTGGTTGAGATTGAGAAACATTTTCATTCTTTTTTTCTTTTGGTTTAGATTTAGAAATATTTTCAATCTTCTTTTCTTTTATCTGAGTCATAGAAAACAACTTAGTCTTCTTTTCTGAATTCTGATTTGCTTTGTTTATATAGGAAACAGAAGTTATTAATATCAGATTTTTCTGAGGGATTGGAATGAATGACTACCACACTGAACACATTCAAGATTCTTTCTTGCAAGTGACAATAAATCTGAAACATAATTCTTTTCATTTTTATTGATATTGTTCAGAGTACAATTGCACCTATTACAAGGATTTCTAGCTTTGGGTTCAGAAGTAGTATTCAACTCAATCTTCACATAATTCTTTTTCAGATCATTTTTCCTTTTGCTTTCTTCTTTTTCTGAAACATTCAACTTTTCAGAATTAGCAGATGATTCACCCTTTTCAAATGTACTTGATTCATCAAAGAATTTGTTATCTTCTTTTAAGTCATTAATCTTTGATAAATCCAGATCCGTGCAACAATATAGAAATCGTAATGATAAATCAATAAGAACAATGATTTCCAACAGTCATCCCTTTCATTAACCTTTCAGAGAGAATTTAGCAATACAATGTTGAAAGTAAAAGAGATGATTAGCTTGTTTTTCCAAGCTAATCTTACATTAAATACAATGGACCCGTGGTTAACAAGCCCACGGCCCGTTCACTAATAAGCTCTAATTTAAACAAATACAATTCAACCCTTGAACTTTAAATCAAGTATAAAACCTGCCCTAACAATCTCCCCCTTTGATTTGAAGTTCGAGTTCGCGCTCTAGCTTTTGCCAGTTGAACACGTATCGTTTACGCAACGTGAAGTGAACCTCTAACAATTTGATGGCGCAGCGATAGTCGATGCGATCTTCAATCATTTCCAAGGAATTCCGAGCAATATTTTCATTCTGATTCGGAACATAAGAATACCTTTGATTCTCAGACTCGTGCTGAATAATCTTTCGAAGACCATCTCTGACCTTTAGAAGCGTGCCGTCACAGAATCTTTCCACCTGACTGAAGCGCATGAATTTCTTCTCCTTTTGCTCATTGAGGTAAACAATCCCGAATTCTGGTTCCAGAAGCATAGCGTTCTCGGGATACATGTTTAACTCAGGTGCTTTCAGATTCAGCTTGATCAGATTTACCTTCTTTGCCTTGTTCTCGACAGCCATTTGGAAGTCCGTTAGATAAGACATCATGATGGTGCGGACCAGGTATCGACGAACAGCTTCGAGCGCCTTTGTAATCTCTAGCGGTCGGATGGTTCTTGTACGTAAGTCTTTCAGAATAACTAGAAAGTCGAGTGGTCGAAGGTTCTTGAAGTCTGCTTCTGAAAATTTCCATTCATTCCCATCTTCACGTCGAACAATGAAAACTGGGTAGACGATCCTCATAATGCGTCTTGAATAGATACTGATTACCTATGTGATTCGAAGTTTGGTTCTGACTTGGTTGACTGAAAGACACCGCTGCATTGCTAGTATATACCGGCGTTGAAATTCTGGGCTAAAGTTGTAAATACCCAGACAGAAGGTCGGCTCGATCGGGCGAAGCTTGTGGACGAACATCTTTTCAGGGATTCCTCCAGATGAGGGATGAGTACAGTGATCTTCTCCCAACGGATTTGTTGCTATTGAGGAGGAGGAAGATCAGAAGCTGTCGTGGGAGGAGTAGTTGTCGGAAGATCGGAAGTAGTAGACTCAGGTCTTGTTGATGATGTTCCGGCAGGTTGAGCATAGTGAACGGGGGATGTTCCATACAAATTTTAAAGAAGGAACTGATCGTAATCGATGTTGTCGTCCTCATCAGTGGGGAAGACCAAATTTACCTGGAGATTTACGGCACTGGCGGCCTTTTCGTACCATGCACGTTCGGTCTCCGAGTTGGCTTCACAGTCTGGATCTACCATGTCCAGAATCGGTATGTATGATGAGTCAAAATCAATAAGTTCCTGTGTTGAACCCTCAGGCTTTTCAACCGTCGGATCTTCTACATCTGATATCTCCATGTTTATAACCATGTCTGCTAAAGGCAACTCGGCTTCTGGTGCTTCTGTTGGGGGTTCCTGATGAACCACAGTTGTAGCTTCAGTTTGGATCAGGGAGGCGGTCTCGGTCAGACGCTGTTTTTTCTCCCCCTCACGGTGATTAGGATCATCCTGGTCATCGTGTTTCCGTTTCAGACCGCCGAATTGACTCTTACATGTGTCTTCGAGTGACCGGACCCTCTCGGACAGCGTTTTGAGCGCTAGGTTGTAGTCCTTGAGAGTCGAGTCAATGGCGTCTAAGCAAGTGGTAATAGATGGAGATGGAGCAGTGACCTGTGATCGGAGAACTGAGATCAGGTCTGCTTCAGTAGAGGCGGTTGTATCTGATTCCTGGAGAAGTTGGGCCAATGACATCGTCTTCAGGGTGTCCACCGAATTGATAGGTTGCGGTTGAATCGGTGGAGGTACAGGGGAGGTTTCAGGTTCGACGAGGTGGCCTTTACCTTTGATAGCGCACATCGCTTTGGCAAGTTCAGCGGCTACATGTTGCTGCATCTGTTGCTCCTTATCCTGGCGGATAGCCTTAAGGGTGCTGTCCAGGGACCCTGGTGACACAAAGTCTGGGTTACTAACTCCGGGACCACTTAGGTTGCCCGTTGAGGCATCTACCACGGAGGTAGAGCCATCTACGCTCACAGTTGGCGTGATGATAGCTGAGGTAGGATTTCTGTCCGATCCTCGTGTTCCGACAGACGGAGACACTACAAACGTTCCGATCGGGTCACTTAGAGCCGCGACTTGGTGTTGTTCCGTATCAAGTGTCCTAGTCAAAGAATCTTCAATAACAAGTGGATCTAGACTCGATGGTGCACTGAAAGAAGTCGTGACCGGGGGTTGCTGGTCTCTTGTTTCAACACCAGTACTCTCCGAGTGAGAGACCGGTGGACGTTGTGCTATATCCCCGTGTGAGACTGAAAGATCCGTCTTTTGAGAGACGGATGAGTGGCTGAGGAGGTCGTGCATTTGCTCCGCTGGGTCCATGGAGGCTTCTTCAATACCCCGTCCCAACAAATGAGACGGGATAGCAGATGTGGCTACCCAGATGTCACTCGTTTGGGGTCGCTCATGAGCCTCTTTTTCTTTACGGCTCGATCTTTCCTGGTTCAACTTTGAACGCAGTTCTCTCTGCCTCGCATGATCTAACTCCTCTACTTGTTCTCCCTCAGATGTCCTAATATTAGGTCCGGTTCCAGTATGAGGAGGTGAGTCAAGAGGGATTCCAATAGTAAAATCTGGGTTGGGTCCGATACCGTGAGGTATGTGTTTCAGGCGTACGGTACGGTCGGTATCGGAGTCCGTGGAGTCAGATTCCACGTCTTCAACATGGTGAGGTGGGGAAGGGGGTTCAGTAACAGATGGTTCGGTCGAACGATGAAGTGCGGGTCTAGATTGGGGTTGGCTGGAACCGGGTCGCGATCCCGCTGCACCGCCTACACTCGTTCCCCTTCCTCTCACAACTAACACACCCGAGGTGATGTCGGGCCCTTCCACCTCTCATACTCGGACCCTCACGTCCCTCGGGTCTACCTCCCTGGGCAGGTCCCTCCGGCTCTGGCGGGACCATGGGATTACGTAACTCTCCCATATAAGCAACTACCCCTGGTGCAGTGGGATCAGCGACGGCTAATAGGGCTTCAGGGATTGGCATAGCTACCGCGTTGGATGGGTTGCGGATAACCATGAATTGAAGATGGCGGATAGGGCATACCTGATGTGCAGCACGTCTGGGTATCGCTGGATTAGCGTCTATGTGTTGACGCACTGCGAGCGATAGGAAACGCGGGTACGGGAGTAACTTCTTCTGTTTTGTTCCTCCGATGTGGCGGATGGTGGTAACAAGTTCACGCCGGATGATCATGGCGAAGTCGACATGGCGGTTGTAGCAGACGGCGTGAACTAGGCGTAGAAAGTCACCGGTGCACTGATCTATACCTTTACATCTAGAGGATAGACACCTGTTCAGAATCGTAAACAAGGTGTACCAGATGGGGGCTAGGTATTTCCGGTTGAACGCTGAAGGTAGGATCGTACCGTTCGTGTCCCGCGGCGTCGGCAGCAAGAAGAGAAAGGAGGCGGCGAAAGGAATCAGGCGTCAGGGTGAACGGCTGGTTGTCCATCATTGCCGTTATCGTCTGTGAAGTACCGGCTATGCAGACCTGTGCCGTGAACCACACTTGAAGAACGTAGATCAATGGGACGTCGATATTGCGGTTGAGGGCCTCACGAATAGGATGGCCCATGAGGATATCCAGTATAACCTGGTGGTTAGGGTTGGGTCTGAAGAGCGCCGGGTCCAGGTAGTGATTGTGGGCCTCCATCTTGGTGCCATGGTCAGGGTCAACCAAGGCAGCATCTGCTTCGTCGTTTATGATTTCCTCTTCTTGAGGTATCTGCTCTTCTGGAGGGTGTTGTAAATTTTGTTGATCCGCCAATGCAATATCTGTAAAAGAACAACACAGTTAGTTATTGAGACGGATGAACAAGTGTCGGCGCGTACCTTAGCTGTGATTGGCTCAATCTGAGACAAATCCAGGACTGATAGTGACAAAACAGGTACTGAAATGGACACAACAGGGTTATCCGGATAAAGGGTGTCAAAGTGTCCGGACAATGTAAAGAGTCCAGATAAGATTGATGAACCCGGACAGAGGTTCCCTGATACACTAGTTTTCCGGATAGCATTAGAGTCCAGATAAGATTGATGAACCCGGACAGAGGTTCACTAGTTTTCCGGATAGCATTAGAGTCCGAACACCAAACTACCCGGTATTTGAACTTACCGGAAACCCTAAGGTTTCCGGACAACTAGGTCTCCGGGTGATGTTAGTGTCCGGATGGATCATCATGGGGTTGAAGGTGTCCGGACACGACGAATGTGTCCGGACGAATACTCAATCGTTCAATGTATTAACCGGAGATCCCAATCAAGTGTTAGGGTGCGTGAGGGTTGTCTAGAAGCGAATAGCAGCTTATTGGAGAATGGACAACTCCTGAATCGCATCCAGTGGGCCTAATCTGACGAAAAACCCTTAAGGGGTTTCGGTCACTGTTGGATTGGCCAAACACCAGATGGAATGTGTATTTAGGTGCGTGGGACATGAGCAAATATGATTAGGAAGTGATCTCGAGAAACATACCTGAAGATTGGGACTAACAGACGTGTGAATCGACGATTTCACGAGGGACCGAGCGAGAGAGAGAGTTCGAAGGGTTTCGGGTTTTAGTGCGATTTTCCGGATAATGATAGAGGGAAGGAGTCCGGGTGGCTTATATACCCGGGTGGTGTCCGGGTTCTTAGCCTATCCGGATTCATACCCGGTCCGGATACTGTCCGGAAACCATGGGGTATCCGGATACTGTCCGGATAACTTCAAACATTCCTTTTCCTTGGAATTTTGCAGGAATCTGAACTGGAAGAGGAGTTTCTCTCGCTCCCCCTCAAACTGAGCATGGGGATTTATCGTTCCCCCTCGGATAGTGCGGTAGAGTGTAGTGGAGGAGTTCGACATAAAAAATTGTGAAGTCTGTTGTAAAGAAACCTGTACCGCTCCCCCTCAGAGTGTGACCATGCTCACAGGAGAGCCCACACACATATAAAAATTTTTTACTTTGGAAAGAAAACTGTGTGTGATGCTCCCCCTCAACAGTTGATGAAGTTTCCTGATGCCGCATTGTGCTCCCCCTGAACACAAGAACATATGGTGAAAGCACAGAGATAGTGAACGAAAATACAGACGACAGTATGTAATAAGAGAAACACACGAAGAAAGAGAGAAAAACAAACGAGATCTACCTAATAAATACAGAGACTAAAATCTAACTGTGTAACCGAGACAAGTAGAATACAGGTGCGAGGAAGTGTATACTCATGAGGAGTAGACAGTTACGCGTAGATGTATGGAACTTGTAACGGGCACACATTCGGATTAAGTCTTCAGATTTAGCATACCTAGCTTGAACACAAGAAATTTGAAACGTTTTTCGTCCAAGGCTTTGGTAAACAGGTCTGCTAACTGATGCTCAGTATTTACGAAGTAGAGTTCGACTGTACCTCTTTCGACGTGATCCTTAATAAAAAGATACCTAACGTCGATGTGCTTCGTCTTGGTGTGTTGGACCGGGTTGCTTGATATGGCAATTGCGCTCTTCGAGTCACAGTAGATCGTGACTTTGACATACGTGAATCCGTAGTCTTTGAGGTGCGTCCTCATCCAGATTACTTGGGATGTTGAAACGCATTGTTGTTTCTTCGAAGCCCAACTTACCAGGATATCTCCCAAGAACTGAATGTGTCCCGAGGTGCTTTTGCGGTCCAACATGCATCCCGCGTGATCCGCGTCAGAGAAAGCGGATAGGCCAAAACCTGTCTCTTTCGGGTACCAAAGGCCAAGATCAGCAGTACCACTTAAATAACGAAAAATTCGTTTAACAGCATTGTAATGAGACTCTTTAGGGTTTGACTGATAACGGGCGCAAAGAAATGTCGAAAACATGATGTCCGGTCTACTGGCAATTAGGTACATTAAAGAACCGATCATTCCCCGATACAATTTGGTGTTGATAGCCTTTCCGTGATGATCGGCGTCAAGCTTTGTATTGGTTGCGATGGGAGTTTTCATTGGTGAGGACTGGTCCAATTGGAATTTTCGAAGAATATCCCGAATGTATTTGGACTGGTTTATGAAAATTCCTGTCGACAGTTGTTTAAATTGAAGACCAAGGAAAAAGTTCATCTCACAAAGCATACTTATTTTAAAAAAAATTCCCATGAGAGTGGCAAAGTTCTTTGCATATAAAGGACTAGTAGAACCGAAAAGGATGTCATCGACATATACCTGGACTAGAATAATGTGACCCTTTTCGTTCTTGATAAACAGAGTAGAATCAATGGTACCTCTAGTGAACTTGGCTTCTAACAAGAACTTTGACAGTGTGTTGTACCATGCTCGTGAAGCTTGCTTTAAGCCGTAAAGTGCCTTGTCTAAGATGTAGACATGATCAGGCTTCGAGTCGTCCACAAATCCGTCTGGTTGCGACACATAAACTTCTTCTTGGAGGTCGCCGTAAAGAAAGGCTGTCTTACCATCCATTTGGAAGACCGTGAAGTTCTTGTGCACGGCATAGGCGAGAAACATACGGATTGCCTCGATGCGTGCTACCGGAGCGTAGGTCTCATCGTAGTCGATCCCCTCTTGTTGTCGGTACCTTTTAGCCACAAGACGCGCCTTGTTCTGAACAACGATGCTGTCTTCGTCCTTTTTATTTTTGAAGATCCATTTGGTGCCGATCACCGTCTTGTGCTGTGGATGTGGAACCAGTCGCCATACCTTAAGAGCTTCGAATTGATTTAGCTCTTCATGCATGGCTATGATCCAGTCCGGATCTTCGAGCGCTTCGCGTACGTTCGTCGGTTCAATCTTGCTTAAGAAGCCGGAAAATAGACAGAAGTTGGCGGAAGCGCCTCGTGTACGAACAGGAGTAGAGGGATCACCGATTATCTGATGTATGGGATGGGCCTTCGTCCATTTGGTGGAATGCGGGAGCGGCTGCTGGGTGGAGTGAGACGCATCCGGATCCACATGCGAACCAGATGGAAGGTATTAAACCGCTTCAAGAGTAGCAGTCTTGTTTCTTGGAGGAAGTGGGGGAGGATTCGTCGATGGTTGAACAACTTCTGGTTCCGAGGAGTTCACAGATTGAGGATGAGTTGTAGCAGAGGACGAATCAGTAGGAGCGATCTCCGAGAGTATGGGTTCCTCCGGGGGGTTGCATTACCAGATGCATGCGTATCTGATGATGACAGTTGAGCTGTCTCTATTGTTGTTGATGGCGTGCTCGAGGAAGGAGGCGGACCAGATAAAGCGGCCGAATCCTCATTGCGAGCAGCTTCAAGTCGCGGTTGCGCTGAGACAGGAGCAGAAGAGTTAAGTATGTCATCATAGAAATATTGAAACAGTAAATCTAAATCAGAGGAGTCAACATTCGATGAAGATGCATGATTCGGATTTACTGTGGCTTGTGCAGATCCCGAACTCGAAGGTCCGGAAGCTAGCACTCCAGTTAAACCGGGTTCTGAACTGAGTTGTTCAGAAGCCAAATCAGCGGCTTCGTCGAATGTCAGGTTTATGCTTTCAACAACGGATTTGGTCCGTTTGTTGTAAACGCGATACGCCTTAGCCTGCGTGGAGTATCCGATGAAAACTCCTTCGTCCGCCTTGGGGCTGAATTTCCCGATATCATCCTTGTCGTTCAGCACATAGCAAGTGCACCCGAATGCGTGAAAGTAGCCGATGGTTGGAACGTGACTATTCATGATCTCGTACGGCGTCTTGTTGAACCGCTTGAGAAGGATAGAGCGGTTTTGCGTGTAGCATGCCGTAGACACCGCTTCAGCCCAAAGATATAGCGGTAGATTTGCATGGGAAAGCATTGTGCGGGCAACTTCAACAAGAGTACGGTTCCGTCTTTCCACCACTCCGTTTTGTTGATGAGTGCGTACGGCAGAGAAGGTGTGTGTGATGCCCACTGACCTTAGATAGTCATCCACCTTTTGATTCTTGAACTCCGTCCCGTTGTCAATTCTGATGGACTGAACGTATTGAACCTTGTTCTTTTGGACAGTCTTCAGGTGATCAATAATGAGATCAGGAGTTTCGTCCTTCGAGCGTAAGAACATCACCCAAGTGTATCGTGAGTAGTCGTCCACCATCACAAGCACGTATTTGCGCTTATTGATGCTCGGAACACGCATTGGACCACACAAATCCATATGAATGAGTTCGAGGGTCCGGGACGTGCTCGGAGTTGCTTTCGGCGGATGTGATGCGCGATTCATATTTCCCTTTTCGCATGCCCCACAGAGACGATCCTTCACGAACGGAAGTTGGGGCACGCCTCTAACGTGTCTGCCTAACACCAGTTGATTGATACTTCTGAAGTTGAGGTGTGAAAGACGTCTATGCCAGAGCCAAACTTGACCAGAGTCGGCTTTTGACAAGAGGCAGACAGGTTTGTCGGATTTGATTGCTGCGAGGTCAATGGTGTATAAATTGGTCTTTCGAGTCCCAACCAGTAGCTCTTCTCCGTCGTTGTTGAGGATTCTACACCTTGTGGCTTTAAAACTGACCTCGAGATCCTTGTCGCAGAATTGACAGATGCTTAAGAGATTGTGTCCTAATCCTGCGACGTGGGATACCTTCTTGATTGTTATCTTGTCTTGTACGATGTCGCCGTAGCCCACGATCGGCGACTTCTCGTTATTCCCAAATATCACGGGTCCGCCGTATTCTTCTTTGTAGTTCGTGAGAAGCTCACTCCTTCCAGTCATGTGCTTGGAGCATCCAGAATCTAAGTACCACACATGACCGTGCTGCAAAACAAGATTAGTGAAGTTTAGGTACCCAAATTTGCTTGGGTCCTGGAGAGTTAGGTTTGGCACCGTTTGGGGAAGCTTGCTTTGTCCCAGCTTTCCCTTTAGGTGTAGGATTTACACCGGTAGAGGGAACTGGTTTTGGCACTTGTTTCCTCTTCGGTGCAGAATTTACACCTTTAGGAGGAACATATTTTGTAGCAGCTTTCCACCTGGGTGCCGGTTTAACCCCAGTAGGAGCAGCCCGTGTAGGAATGGGGTGAGTCTCCCGCTGTGGTTTAACCGCTTGATTGGAACCCCGTTGTGAATGGTGTTTCTGCTTATTATTGTGGGGTTTTCGCTTATGAAATAAGTTACCAACCAAATAAGGCGCATACCAATCATTATTGTGAATATCATCAAAATCATTCCAACCACAATTAGAACAACATAAACAATCATGCGATAACCGAATCAATTGATTAAGAGAATTAACTTTAACGGGAAAAGAAACATCAAAATGGTTCCAATGATTCCAAGCATAATTGTCTTTGTCTATTCAAGAATTAAAAACAGGTGGGGAAGACTTTGACGCATCCTTCTTGACAAATTCCCTCTTTAGCCACTTTGGTGTTTCTTTATTAGCGCGACCATTTTTATCTGAAACAGCAGGGACAGTATGATCAGTGACTTTTGAGGAAACAAGAATCTTAGTATTTTTGGTAGGCAATGGTCCGGTCTCTTTCCTCGGCTGTGATTGCTTTTTGGAAACAGGTTTCGAAGTTGGTTTTGATTGAGAAATCTTGATCACAGCTGGGGCCTTTGTTTGAGAACTGCTACCATTTGGAAAATTAACCGGGCGATTGACTACTGGGGACAGAAAATCAGTGTGACTTGGAAGAGGTTTGTCGAAAGGGAACGACTCGAACTCTTCTTCACGGTTACCCTCGGAGTTCATGTACTCAGAAAAATTTATCTTGGGAAGTACTGGACTAGGATCAGGTGAGGAAGGCGAGGAACTCTTTGTGCTTGTGTGGTTTGGGGAATTTGGTGCGGAAGCTAAGAAAAAATCAGAGTTCAAATTCCTTAAAACACTCTCGTCTTGAGAATCTTGATCGTCTTGAGTACTAGAAATCTTACCTAAGAAGGCTTTGCACGAAGATGTGTCGGATAAATTTGAGGAAGGTTCAGGTGAAAATTGCTTCACAGTTTGGAGCAAGTCAAGCTGCACTCAGAGTTGACTATTTACCATAAGCTCTTTCATCGTTTCTCTTGTCATTTCAGACAGTTTTGAAAAGAGCGTATTGATTTCCCACTGAAAATTTTCCTTTTCCGCACTTGACACACCGTCGGATTTCTCAGATTTGAATTTCTCAATCTCAGAGATTAGCACTTTCTTTTCATTTTGAAAATTAGACCTTTCTTTCTCAAACGACTCCTCTAACTCGACAATCTTTGCTTCCAAGATGAGAGGGGGAACATAGAGTTTAAACTCATCCGTCTCACTCTTGGTTGCAGGTGCTAGGTCCTCATCCTTTTTGGAGGAATTCTTGGGACTAGCTACCTTGTAGGGGTCGAAGTAGTCATTGGAAAGGTACTTTTTGTCCTTTTGATATGAGTAGTTTAATGGTTCATAACAAAATGGAAGTTGAATTCCTCGTTTTTGTGTGCGTTTATGTTCCTCGGTTTCCTCCTCCTTTTCTGGTTCAAGAGGACCAGTCCATTGAATTGCGTACTCTGGATACTTTTTATCTAACCCATAGCAAGCAAAATCATATAGGGTTGGGACTTGATATCTTCCCCTTTTTAAGTAGTGTGGGTTATCATATCCGATTCCCCACTCTTTGTTGAAGTACGTGAACTCTTTGGGTTTGTTCAAAAAAATGGTTTGATCAGTTTGACCCCTTTTGTGGAGTTTGGTTTTGAGATCAAGAATTTTAGCAACAAACTCTTTGTGCTGAATTTGAAGAGAGGAACATTGATAAACAATTTCTTCTTTCTCATTCATGCACTGATCAAACTGACGCTGAAGATCAGATAATTTGGCTCTTAAGTCTTTAGGTGCTAATGACAGAATTTTGCATTTATCAGTTAAATTATCACAATCAGACTTATTCTCTTTTGAACATCAAGCTTTTCATTTAGTGACCTAATTTCAAGCTTTTGTTGTTTAGAGGTGGCCTGTAAGGAATTTGCCTGATCAGTAAATGCTTGCATTTTAGTCAATAAATTTGGTTGGCAAGAATCACATACCTGACTTGTAGGAGCTGTTTCTTCTTCGGCGGAGGAGTGATATCCCATGAAAGCATCAGCAACATCAAAACTGCCGTCATCATCAGATCTTTCCAACCAGTAATCGTTCTCGGCGAACATTGCTTCTCCAGCCTCTTTCTGACGAGACAAGGCGAGTTTGGCCTCGTAGTAGTGAGAGTTCTTTACTGTAGGCTGGCGACAATCCTTCGCGAAATGACCAAGTTTCCCGCAGTTGTAACAATTTACGGGTTCATCTTTCTTCTTCCCTTCTTCTTTCTCTGGCTTTCCCTTCTTCTCAGACTTGTCGAGCTCACTGACCTTCTTCTTTCCTTCGTATCGATCTTTGTAGTCATGGCGCTTGTTGGAGGAGGTGGAGTAGCGCTGACTATTGGATGAAAGCTTCTTGTAGTACCTTTGTTGTTCGAAGGATTTGGTAAGCAAATCCATGGCCTTTTTGAATTCTGAAACCTTTTCATCATCATAATCGTTGTCTTTCTTATCTTCAGCTTCTAACTCATAAGAACTTTGCTTTGGAGCACGTCTTGAGTGACTTCCCGATGATTTTCCTTGCTTGGAGGAAATGAGAGCAATAGGATCGACAGATGGCACTGGTTCAGTCTTTTTCTCGCCTAGGAGCTCATTCACTTCATCTTCGTCTTGAAGAAGTGTCTCATACAGTTCGGTGATGCTGATATTCTCAATCAAATTGTTGTGCTTGACATGAGAAGCATACACCTTCCATTCAGGTAGCAGATTGTTGAGAAACTTGAGCGCGTTTTCAGTATTAGAACGAACAATCTTGTTCTTGTTCAGTTCATTGAGAAGTAGGCAAAAACGTTCATAGGTATGGGTGAGAGATTCACCGTTGCGCTGCTTGAACCCATCGAACTTGGTTATCGCGTTATTTATCTTCAGCTGATTTTCTACAACGCTCCCACGCATCATTTTGGCTACTTGGTCCCACATGCCCTTAGCTGTCTCTTTGTAACTATCTATGGCAGTGTAGATTGATTTAGGAAGAGCTTGAATCAGATATCTCTTTGCATGTTTTTCACCTTCAATCATGCCTCTTTCAAATTATGTCATCTCAGCAAGAGTCTTGTCCTCACGTCGAGCTACTGCAGTTGAAGTTGCAGCTATGTCCTTCATTGGCTTGGGAATTGGGCCATTATCCAGAGCTCTCTTGATGTACTCATAGTTGTCCTTGGACTCTATGAAGATCATGAACCTATCTCGCCATTGGCTGTACTCGTTCGGATAGAGACCCGGTGGCTTGGTGTCAGTGCCAATTGCGAGAGCATCACGAGAAGTAGACATCTTTGGTTTAAACGAAGTGATCGTCATACGGGTTGATCGATTTAGAGTGTAAACCTAACGCAAGGTACTAAGAGTGATGTCCTAACGCAGGTTCTACAAGTGATTGGACTAACATAACTTACTGGATAGGAATCCAAATAAGTGATCTGACCTGGAAGTGTCCGGATCAGATTTGATGCAAGTAGATCGATAAACAAAAAGTGTCCGTGTAAAACCCATAATCTAGCAATGATATGTAGAGAGAAAATATAGAGTGCACAAGTCATCCATGTATTGATCTTTAGAGAGTAAATGACAAATGCTACAAATGTTACAAGAGTTCTAGATTCATTTCTAACTAAGAACTAGACATGCCTATTTATACCCATAACATACAAGGTACAAAGGCATTACGAACTAATACAGTACATTGACTTTACAGTAAATCTTGAATACAATAATGCTCTAACATTTTCCCCCTTTGGATTCAAGATTTAAAAAATGGCAGCAGTCTTCAGCTCTTTCTAAAGTCAATCTTCTCAAACAGACACTTTATCAAACCATCTTCAAGCCTTGTTCTCATATAAACTTTCTCATATTAAAATGATCCGAAACCATCAATTTGGATGTAGGCAGATTCGAAACCATAAGGATTCGGATGCAAGAGGGTGCGATACCATCCGTTTCGAATCAATAAGGGTTTGAAACCATGGGGATTCGAATCAATAAGGGTTCGAAACCATGGGGATTCGAATCAAGAAGGGTGCGAAACCATATGCATTCGAATCAGTTGAATGCGAAACCATGTCGATTCGGATGAAGTTGAATATGAAACCAACGGATGTCGGATCAAGTTGGATACGAAACCATGGAAGCCGTATCAATAAGGATACGAAACCATGAGGATTCGTACCAAGGCAAGTGCGAAACCATACTAATTTGAATCAGAAGGATAGAAGGATGCGAAATCATCTATATTGTTGAATTTTTAGGTGTAAGCACATTCCGAAATGCTCAGAACTAAGATAACCAAATTCAGCAACATTTCTGACTTCACAAGATTCGAAACCAATATTTCTTGTATTTTGAATGATTTCTTGAACTTAGTATCTTCATCTCTTTGATCTTGAAATTATCTTCGACATGAAATTGAATTAAACATTTCTCCACCTTTTTCTATGATAGTGAGCATCATGATCATTGAAAACCTTTTTCAATTTCAGTCGCGTCTCTGAGTATTACTAATAATCTCCACCTTAATGAATAATTTTGCTCCCCCTCAAAATAAGAATTCTGGAGCAATTTGTTTTCTCCCCCTGAAAGTATGCATATATTTCATTAAAAATATTCATTTCAAGTACAGTGCATTAATGAAAACATATATACAAGGAATATAAAATTCATTGAACCACATTTTATAACTACTAACATTTGATCATTTGAGAACTTTACAAAAGAAATCCAACTTAATGAAGTATACCAGATTTTTGAATCAAATGAAATCAAAAGCACGTGTTTGGATTCAAATACAAGTCATCATTGCATATGAAGTTAAAAATGTTCAGTTTCAACCCCTTTATTAAATCTATTTTGTGTGCTAGCATGCGAAATATGATTAGCAACAAGCATATGCAATTCTAAAACATATAAGAATACTTTGCTCTACTCACACTATTTGTCCAAAATCAGGATTTTCACAAATTTACAGGTTTATCGCGACTTTGTATTTTCCCCAAGTGTCAAGAGATGTGTGCTCATTGGCATCTTTTGATTTTGTGCACATTGGCATCTTTTGATGTTGTGCACATTGGCATCTTTTGATATTGTGCTCATTGGCATCTTTTGATATTGTGCACATTGGCATCTTTTAATCAAAAAGTTTAGTAAGAATAAGATACACCGTTAAACATGGCTTTCTATCTGGTTCTATAGCAGGATTTGGGTTAGCAGATCCCAGACCAGTTGGCCTTAGGTGCTAGGTGTCGAGCACCCCTTAGAACTTAATTTCCCAAACCAGAAAGGCCACATCGATATATCTTAAACCCATTTGTACCAGTAAAACATGGCTTTCTATCTGGTTCTATAGCAGGATTTGGGTCAGCCGATCCCATACCAGTTGATCTTAGGGACTAGGTGTCTAGCACCCCTTAGGACTTACTCCCCCAAACCAGAAAGGCCATAGGTACAAACTTTCAAACTAAATGATAGTGCATAATTTTATTTGTTTATTTGATGCATCGCAATCACTTGGTTCTAAAAACATAGTGCTTCCCCCATATTTTTGTTTCAATCCATCATTTTGACAAAAAGACTATTTGAGCATTATATTCTATATAAGTCTAGATTCACATAACTTTGAGCATTCAGCATAATTTCATTTATGTTTTGCTGACCTTTCGATTTATTTCAGGAGTGAAAGATGAAACAAATATAACTCAAATAATACAAAAATACTTGTAAAATCACGCTTGACACACATTTCATTCATTGAATGAAAATTGAAAATTTCATCTCAATGAATTAAATTTGTAAAGATTCAAACATTCAAAGCAGTAGAAAGATGTGACAGTTAAGGATATCACCTGAGAAGTATGAGTTCTAAACTGATTTGTTTAGAAGTCTTGGACTTTGAAGTACGGGTCCTGAACTGAATTGTTCAGAAGCCAAAGTCGTTGATGCACGGGTTTTGAATTGATATGTTCAAAAACCTAAAACGTTGAAGCCCGGGTCCTGAACTGATGTATTCAGAAACCAACATTTCTTTGAAGAACGGGTCCTAAACTGATGTGTTTAGAAACCATAGTCGTTGAAGCACGGGTTTTGAATTTATATGTTCAAAATCCAAAAACGTTGAAATACGGGTTCTAAACTGATGTGTTTAGAAACCATAGACGTTGAAATTCGGGTTCTAAACTGATGTGTTTAGAAACCATTCTCTTTGCTCCCCCTTAATGGTACAAATACTCTTCTTAAAAAAAATTCACCGCTTCTCTTCTGTTTTCAGTCATGTGTGTGGTATATATATTTCCAAATCAGCACAACACATGATGAACCTGCAAAATAGATTAAGCAGATTTTGGTACCCAACGGCACTTGGGTCCTAGTGTGTTAGGGGTAGATTTCTTAAAAGGAATACTGTAAGTACCGTACCAATAAGAAGTATAATCTTTATGTACAAAATCATTTGATCCACAGTAAGAACACCAGATTTTCTTATGTGCCAACCTAATCAGATGATTTGCGGAATGAATAGGATTAGGTTTAGCAGAAGATTTACCTTTCGGTGCATTGTTCTTCTTGGCTTTTGATGTGGATTCAGATGATTTTGGTACTTCTTTCTTCGGAACTGTTGTGCCTTTGACTCTCCATTCCATCTTCACCTTTTTTAAGATTGGAACTTCTTCAGGTTTGGAAGTATTAACTTTAGGCACATTTGTTTTGTTATCTGATTTATCAAGCAGAGGATTATAGAAGAGATCTGTTGAACGAATCTGATCTTTTGAGAAATCAGTTGATCTATTAAATTGTTTAGAAGGAATATTTTTTAAACTTGAACTTGAAGCAATTTTAAAAGAATAATCAGAATCATTTGATTTAACAAATGGAGTCTGAAAGATAGTATCATGACTGGCATGCTTTGAGACATCAAATTTAAAAATAATGTCTTCAAGTTCGTTGACTTTGTTTATCAAAACATTTTTCTCTTTCGATATTAGATCAAATTTCTTTTGGAGATCAGATTTGATCAATTGATCCTTCATAATATCAGCTGATAAACCAGATAATCTTTTGGTAAGATTAAGAATCGCATCTTCAAAATATTCGCGTTTCTATTCAAAATCTTTTTCCAAAAACTTTCTTTTATCAGTAATCTCTTTGAAAATTTCCATATTTTTCTTTTTAAGGGTTTTACTTTCCTTTTCAAATAGAATTTTCTTTTCCGTGAAATCTTTCCTTTCTTTTTCCAAAATCTTTTCTAGTTCAGAGATTTTCACGGAAAGTTCAGAACTTTTAGTCTCAAAAGATTTTCGTTCAGTTTCAAATTTAGCTCTTTCTTTTTCGAGCTTGTCTTTTTCTAAAAATAAAACTTTCTCAAAGTCTGAAACTTGTTTTGAAAGTTTAAACATTTCAGCTCAGTTAGTTCCTTTTCTTTAAGAACTTTCTTTGAAGAAGAAGACTCTATTTCATGTTCAGAAAGCTTCTTCTTCAATTCAACGTTTTCACTTTCCAATGTTGTTCTTTTCTCTTGAACTATTTTTATTTGATCTTGTAGATATGAGTTCCCCTTCTCTCTCTCGATTTCTCTACTATTCATATCAGCATTTTCACTTTGAATAGTTGTTACTTTCTCTTGAAGTTTCTTGATTTGATTGCGCAGACTTGAGTTGTCTTTCTTTGTTTCAAGACCTGCAATATAAACTTCAAGATCAGTAATTCTTTTTGTAAGTTTAGCATTTGAAAAAGAAATGTCTAAAATTTGTCTCATTAGATCAACATTTTCTTCCTCCAATGCTTTATTTAAAACAGGAAATGAAGGATTTGAAGTATTAGGTTTAACAAAATTTTGCTTCAAACCTTCACTATCTGATTTAACAAGAATTTATGGAGTTGGAGGTATTTCTGTTATAATAACTTGTTGCAAAATTTCATTATTTGATTTAACAGAAACTTGTGGAGTTTGAGGTATTTCTGTTATAATAGTTGCTTCAAAGCCATTTCTCTCTTTGAATTGCTAGATATTGATCTTTCAGAAAATCAAGCAGAAAGTGTATAAAATACACTATTGAAAAAAAATTATATAAAATTTTTTCTTCAAAAGCTTTTAAAGTGTATGAAAACCACTATAGAAAAATTTGTGGAATAAAATTTTTTCTCAAAATTTGAGGAATAAAATTTGTGGAATAAAATCAAGTAGAAAGTGTCTAATTTTTTTTTTAATCAACACGAATTCGGATCAAGAAGGATTCAAAATCAATGGATTCAGACCAAGAAGGGTTCGAAATCCTTGGTTTCGTATCTGTTAGATCTGAAGTTTTGTCAATAAACCAAGTGTTGAAGATCTGATAAGAGGACTCAGATGTTCTGAGTAGAGAAGTCAGAGGTCTGACTGTGAAGTCAGAAGTATTGATCAGTGGAAAGAGAAGTCAGATGTCTGATAAGAAGAGTCAGATGGTCTGAGTAGAAGACTCAGATGATTTGAGTAGAGGAGTCAGAGATATGAGAGAAAGAGTCAGAAGATCTGAGAAGCTTTATCAGAAGAATGTTCAGAAGTTCTGAACTACCTGTTCAGAACTTATGACAAGATATTTCACTTAGTATTTTATAAACTAATTAGGACACGTGTTATGTTCTTATTAGTCTTTCTTATTTGTACTGTAGCTTTAAGATGTCCGTTGCAGTATAAATAGTAGTTAGCTCTATGTTGCTAACTGATTGATTTTTCCCGTATAACTTTGTATTCATTCTCTGTAATCTTTGAGATTCTCTCTCTCATAGATCTGTATTTCTGTTCATCATTGAATACAATTGGGCTTGATCATACAACTTCTCAATTACTGCTTTCTATATTGATTGTGAGATTAGATCTTGTTCTTTCAATTGGTATCAGAGCCAATCAACAAACAAATTCGTTCAAGATTGTTATCGCGAAGATCAATTGATAAATTTCTTGAAGATTTCTTGATTCATTCAAAATTCGATTCCGCTGCTAGGGCTAGTTCTTGAATTCTTGTCAATTCTTGAATTACCTGTTACATTTCGATCAAGAAACTCGAATTTGTCTTTCTGTTGAATTTTCTTACAATCATGTCTTCTAAAGAATATCTAGCCATGGGATCTGAAACCAAACCGCCTGTTCTTATACCAGAAGAGTATCAGCAATGGAAAATCCGAATGATCCAATTCCTAGACAACATTGATGAAAACCTTATGATTTCTATTCGAGAAGGCCCAATTGAAGTATACATCGATGTTGCTGCAACCCCTGCTACAGAGACAACTCCAGAAATTCCAGCGACCAGGGTGAAAAAGAGTTATTCCCAATACACAGCTGAACAGAAGAATAGGCATGCTATTGACAAAAGAGCAATTACTTTGATGACTTTGGCTGTCCCAAATGAAGTTCTTAACAGGATTGACAGTGGATCATCAGCTAAAGAAATGTGGGATGAATTGGAAAGGCAAATGTTAGGAACTGTGAGATCTATTCAGGCAAAGTTAAATCAAAGCATAAATGCTTATGAAAGGTTCAAAGCAAAAGAGTCAGAAAGTTTGACACAGACATACAGTAAATTTTGCACTATTCTAAATGACTTGAGAAGAAATGGACTGAAGAAAACAAAATCAGAAATAAATTACAAATTTCTGAACAGTCTAAATTCAGAATGGTCATCATTTGCCATAAGTCTGCAAATGAACAAGGATATGTGTGAAGAAGACTTAAATGATCTATTCTGTGTTCTTAATCAACATGAAGACTCTGTCAAGTTAGTTGTGGAAGAGAAGAAAAATGTTGCTGATCAGTTAGCGTTCTTATCAAAGTCCAAAGCAATCAAAGCACCCAAAAAGACTGCATATCTATCAGAGATACCTAATCTGGAAGAATCTGACAAGGAAGAAGGATCAGAAGATGATGAAGATATCAAGATAATGGCTGAGAAACTAGCTTTGTTGACAAATACTTTCAATAAAAGGTATGGGAAGGGTAGATTTCAAGGAAATTATAAGAGAGTTGGGAGTTCAGACTATAAGAAGAAAGAAGACAGAGAAGAAAATAAGTTTGAAAATAGAGTAGAGAGAAGTGAAGAAAACAATGAAGAGAAGGATGAAAGAAAAGAAAAGAATCTGTGTTTCAAATGTGGAAAATCTGGCCACTATGCTAAGGATTGCAGAGTTAAAATTGTGAAAGACTATGAGTACTACACCAAGAAGGCTCAGCTTGCAAAGAAGAGAGATGATAAAATTGCTTTGTTGGCTGAACAGGAGAATTGGTTGTACTATACTTCTGATGAAGATGATCATATCAACTTTCCACAGATGCAGAGCTATATGGCAAAAATGAGGAATGAGGATGATTCTGATTTTGAAGATGCTGATTCTGAGTCATCTACTGAGGTACATTCTTCACTTGAATTAGAGTTAATGACACAGATTGGTGAAATGAAAACTGAATTTGCTAATCTAAGAAAACAGATAAAAGGAGAAAGAAATTTGGTTAACAAATTCAGAATTGAAAAAGAAGTAATAAAAGAACAATATGAAGAATCTGAGGCTGAGAAACAGAAAGTTAAAGATGAAAATTCTGAATTGATGAAAAGGCTTTCTGAACTAAAAGTTGAGTTTTCAAAAATAAAGGATGAAAAAGGTGATTTACAAATAAAATTTGATATGTTATTTGAAGAAAGAATTAAAGAATTAGAAGATCTGAATTTGAAAAGGGGTCAGACTCAGCAAACACTAAATCTTTTATTAAACAACGTTAAAGATACAAGATTTTACAACCCAAAGAAGGGATTGGGATTGGAAGAAAATGTCACTTTAAAAAGAGCTCCAATTAACTTGTATGAAAAACTTCAAGTTTCTAAGCCAAAAATCCCAGAAATTGTTGAAGTTTTCATAAGACCTGCTAGTTCTATAACAAGTTCTGACAATTTGCAAAGACCAAACTCTAAAAAGTCAGATGAGAAAATTTCTGAGTCTAAAACAGAAAAGTCAGTTGGTTCAGAAGAAAAGGTTAAGAAAGAAGTTTCTAAACCAACAGATGAAAAGCAAAGATACAATGATACTAAATTCAAGTATGATTCCTTAAATGTCAGCTACAAAAATAAACAACCAAGTTTTTCATATCATGACATTGAGAGCATATTTGACACAAGTAAAAATTCTGAAACAGTCAATCAGTAGTCTGAAACTTCTAGTCAGGATTCTGAGCTTTGTAGTCAGAACTCTAAGTCTAAAGATCAGACATCTGAGTCTGTAAATCAGAACTCTGACTCAGGTAGTCAGAAGTCTGATTCAACTGGATTTTCTGAAACAAAATCAGATGAATTTTTGCAACTTGAAAAGAGATTTAATCTTGTGAGTCAAGAACTTGAGGACTTAAGGAAAGCTTATGATGAACTTGAAAATGATTTCTGTGAGGTGGATATTAAACTTGAAGAAGCTTTGAAAGAAAAGAATATTTTTATTCAGAAAATAACAGAGCTTGAAAAACTAAAGACTGAGTATGATCTTTTTAAAATTAATGCTTCAAGAGAAAATGATAAATTCTTTAATGAATCAAGTACATATGAAAAAGTGAATCATCTAATTCTTCTAACAAAAAGAACTTTAATTTTTCAGAAAAAGAAGAAAGCAAAAGGAAAGATGATCTTGCAAAGTTGAATGATCTGAAAAGGGATCTTGAGAAGCTTAGAATGAAATCTACTTCTGAACTCAAAGCTAGAAATTCTTGTAATAAGGGCAATTGTACTCTGAACAGTATCAATAAAAATGAAATGACCTATGTTTCAGATTTATTGTCACTTGCAAAGAAAAATCTTGTTTGTGTTAGATGTAAAAATGATTCATTCCAATATTCTCATAAATGTCAAGTAAAAATAACTTATGTTTCATACATAAGAAAAGATATTCAGAAAGTTTCTGTTTCTCAAAATACAGAAAAGAAGAAAATTTCTGTTCCTCAGACTCAGAAGAAAGAAAAGATAAAAGAAAAGAAAGTTGAAATTATAGCAAAACCAAAAGTTACAACTCTCAAAAAGAATTTGAACAAGCTTGTAAGCAGAAAATGTTCTGACTTCATAAAATTTCAAGGAAAGTGGTGTTTGAAGAAAGATTTTGAGTGGAGAGTAAAAGGTACTAATGTTAAATCCAATGACAAAGCTAACAAAGATGGACCCATTCCAAAATGGGTACCTAAACCTAACTGATCCTTTTGCAGGGCTGTCATGTGTGGTTTTTAGATTCAGGAGCTTCAAGACACATGACAGGTCAGAAGTCTTTTCTATCAAACTTCACAGAAAAGGCTGGAGGAGCAGTTAACTTTGGAAATAACAGCAAAGGACAAGTCAAAGGTTATGGGGATTTAACTAAAGGGGATCTGACTATCCAAAAGGTTTTCTATGTTGAAGGATTACAGCATAATCTTTTCAGCATAAGTCAGTTTTTAGACAGTCTTTGTCAAATTAAGTTTCAAATAACAGGTTGCATGATTTTAACTGAAAATGATGTTAAAGTCTTCTGGGCCAAAAGACATATGGACTTATTTGTAGTTAATTTTTCAAAATTGAAAACATTAAATACAGTTTGTCTTTTATCAAAATCAACTGCAAATGAATGCTGGCTTTGGCACAGAAGATGTTCTCATCTGAATTTCAAAGATCTTAATAATCTTGTTGCAAAACATTTGGTTAAAGGCTTACCAAAGCTTAAATTTGAAAAAGAATCATTATGCTCAGCTTGTGAAATGGGCAAGATGAAAAAGAGTTCTCACAAATTAAAAATGGACTCATCTTGCAAAGCACCATTAGAAATGATTCATACTGATCTTTGTGGTCCAATTTCAGTTCAATCTATGGGAGGAAAGAAATATATGCTTGTGATTGTTGATGAATTCTCCAGATACACATGGGTTGAGTTCCTAAGAGCTAAGTCAGAAGCTGCTACTACATTGATAAATTTTATCAAAAGGATTCAAGTTCTCTTACAACTTCCAGTTCAGAAAATCAGAAGTGATAATGGACCAGAGTTCAGAAATGAGATTCTTCAGAATTTTTTAGAAAGTTCTGGGATTTCTCACAATTTTTCTGCTGTCAGAACTCCTCAACAAAATGGTGTTGTTGAAAGGAAGAATAGAACTCTAGTTGAAGCTGCGAGAACAATGATGGCTTATGCAAATCTTCCTACTTTCCTATGGGCTGAAGCAATTGCAACTGCTTGTTTTACACAAAATAGAACTTTAATCAATAAGAGATTAAATAAGACTGCTTATGAACTGATAAATAAAAGAAAACCATTAATCAAATTCTTTCATGTTTTTGGTTGCAGGTGCTATGTTCTCAGAGACAGAGAAAATCTTGCCAAATTCGATAAAAAGGCAGATGAAGGATACTTTGTGGGTTATTCTTTAACTTCCAAAGCATTCAGAATCTACAATAGAAGAACCAAGAGGATGATGGAGAGCATAAATGTAACTTTTGATGAAGCCAGAATGCGGACTTCTGAACAAGACAGTTCAGAACTCATGTTGAACAAGACAAAATTGACTTCTGATACAGATTCTAATCCTATTTGTTCAGAACTCAATTTACTGTTTAAGGATGCTTTTAGTGAACTAATTTATGATTCTTATGCAGAATATGAAAACCCAAAGATGGTCAAAGAGATGAAAAATAAGACTCCAGAAATAGTTCAATCAACTGTAATTTCTGACAAAGGTCCATCAGAGGAATGTCCAAATCTAATACACACAAGTGGTGAAAATTCTGAACCTTGTAATTAGAATTCTGATTCTCGTACTCAGAACTCTGAACAAGTCACTCAGAATTCTGACTTCATTAATCAGAACCCAAACTTGGATATGACTTCTATTCATACATCAGAAAAAGGGGACAGTTCAGAATTACAAGCAATCATTGATGAGAATGATGCAAACAACAATTATTCCGAGATTGATGTACTTCCTAGTGCAAATAAATGGACTAAAAATCATCCTATTCATCAAGTAATAGGTGATCCTTCAGAAGGAGTAAAAACCAGATCAGCTACAGCAAATGAAGCAATGTTTGCTGGTTTCTTGAGTGTAATTGAACCAAAGAAAGCTAATGAAGCGTTAGAGGATCCAGACTGGATTTCAGCAATGCAAGAGGAATTGCTTCAATTTGAAAGAAATAAAGTCTGGAGACTCATCCCAAAGCCTGAAGGTAAATCTATTATTGGAACTAAATGGGTGTTCAGAAACAAAAAGGATGAATCAGGTGTTGTCATCAGAAACAAGGCAAGATTGGTTGCTAAGGGATACTGTCAACAAGAGGGAATTGATTATGATGAGACATTTGCACCAGTGGCAAGAATAGAGGCAATCCGAATATTTTTAGCCTATGCTGCACATAAAAACTTCAAGGTGTATCAAATGGATGTCAAATCAGCCTTTCTAAATGGCAAACTTAATGAAGAGGTGTATGTCCATCAACCTGAAGGTTTTGTTGATCCAGAATTCCCTGATCATGTTTATATTTTAGACAAAGCTTTATATGGTCTAAAACAAGCACCACGAGCCTGGTATGACACTCTTACTAAACATCTGTTAGGTTCAGGATTCAAGAAAGGTAAGATTGACACAACTTTATTTTTAAAGAAACAGGGTGATGATTTGATTCTGATTCAGATTTATGTTGATGACATAATATTTGGTTCTACCAGTCCAGAATTATGTGATAATTTTTCAAAAATCATGTCATCTGAATTTGAAATGAGCATGATGGGTGAACTGAATTTTTTCCTTGGTCTTCAAGTCAAACAACTACCCAAAGGTATTTTTATAAATCAAGGAAAATATGTCAGAGATATTCTGAAAAAGTTCAAAATGTCTGATTGTGCTTCTATGAGAACACCTATGGCAACTAACATAAAGTTAGATGCTGATCTCAAAGGTGTTTCAGCAGATATCAAACTTTATAGAGGCATGATTGGATCATTACTTTATTTGACTGCAAGTAGACCAGATATCATGTTTTCTACCTGTTTCTGTGCTAGATTTCAATCTAACCCGAAAGAATCACATATGTTGGCTGTCAAAAGGATTTTAAGATATCTCAAAGGAACACCTGATCTAGGTTTATGGTATCCAAAAGAAACTGACTTCAAATTGACTGCTTTCACTGATGCTGATCATGCAGGAAGTAGGTTGGACAGAAAGGGTACATCTGGTGCTTGTCACTTTTTGGGAGATAAAATAGTGAGTTGGGCATCAAAGAAGCAGAACTGTGTATCCACTTCAACTGCTGAAGCAGAGTATGTTGCTGCTGCTGCTTCATGCTCTCAAACATTGTGGATGAGAACACAACTCATGGACTATGGATATCAGCTTAACAAGATTCCCATCTATTGTGACTCAGAAAGTGCAATTGCTATTACTCAGAACCCTGTTCAACATTCGAAGACTAAGCATATAGATGTGAGATATCATTTTATAAAGGACTATGTGGAAAAAGGAACCATAGAGATGCACTTTGTGCATACAAAGTATCAATTGGCTGACTTGTTCACAAAGCCTCTTGATCACAAAAGGTTTTATTTTCTCATATGTAAAATAGGAATGCTTAATCTGCCTAATTGAAAATATTTTTTTCTTAAAAATGCTAAATTTTTCTAAGTAAACTTGTCTGAGTAGTGTATTCAGAACTTCTGAGTCTTAAGTTCAGAACTTCTGAGTCTTGAGTTCAGAACTTCTGAGTCTTGAGTTCAGAACTTCTGAGTCTTGAGTTCAGAACTTCTGAGTCTTGAGTTCAGAACCTCTGAATCTTAAGGTCAGAGATTCTGAGTCAATACTTCAGCAATCTAACTTTCAAAAATTTATTTTTGAGAAATACAAATAACTTCAACTGTATGGATTATGCTTCTTCTATTATCTTTTTATCTCATCTTTATGTATCATTAATAGTCAAATGCATGCTCAAGTCAAGGGGGAGCATCAAAATTCTTTTGGAAATCATTTTGTGATGCTTAAAAGATTTGTTTTCATTTCTTATCGCTAATCATTCTAAGAACAAGCTTTTAATGATAAATTTTTTTGTTATTCAAACTATATCTGAATTAAAAACTTTTCATATTCAGATATAAGATTTTAAATGATCCTTTTTACATCATCATAATATGAACAGAGTTTTGATGATAAAAAGTGCTTCTATTTGTTCAAACCTCTTCTGAATAATCAAAATGTTTTATATTGGTCAGAAGTTGATTTTAAATGACATTTTGGTTACAAGGCAAAATTCTTCTGAGTCATGGAATCAGAACATCTGTGCGTGTTATTCAGATCTTTGACTTGAGTCAAAATTCTATCCACTAACACGTGTCAGCTTCATATTTGTTTGACAATGCCACGCATTTCATTTAAATCCTTTGTGGTATTTCACATGTGTTGACTCCGTTATAACATTGATTTCGCTTTTCCGTTAAACCTTTCAACTTCGCGGATTTTAAATAGGTCTTAAAATCCCTATTTCAAATTTCTTTCAAATTCCAGAGCGAAACGTGAGATACGAATCAAATCCAGAGTTCTTTGATTCTGTTTTTCTTCTTAAATCATGTCTGAAATACGAAGAAGTGGTCCAATTTCTCTACATTCTACAAAATCGATAATGGATTCATCCGATTCGGAAAATGATGAAGTACAAAATAGAGTTGCAGAGGAAGGGGCAATAAGAAATGATGAAGAAGATGAACAAATGGATGAATCTGAAGGAAATGCGGATGAGGTAAACGTTAATATTGAACATGAACAGAGTGCTGCAGGTTATATTATGTCAGATAGATCTATTCTAGTGGAAAGAGTTGTTCCTGAGAGTGAATGGTTGAAATTATCTGAAAATAACTGTGTTATATTGTTTGAGGAAAGTCGTTTTAAGCCTGAACACAGAATTATCATGGAGTTATTCAAACATCATCCGTACAGAAAATGGTTTACAAGAAGTAAAAATGTGCCTGTTCAGTACATACAACAATGGTGGAAACATCTTAGGTTAGAAGATAATAAGTTTGTGTCTGAAATTGGAGGAGTGACATTTGTCTTATCTATCTCTGCACTAAGAGAAATGCTGAATCTACCAGAGAAAGATGATGTACAAAGAAGAACAGATTTTGAGGATTTACCCTTAACAGAGGAATTAATAGCAGAGTTTATGAAGTTGGGATACAATGAAGGATTGAGGACTCTCAGTTTGTTCAGAAGAAACAAATTACCACCTATTTGGGCTTGCTTCTTTCATGTGGTAAATAAATGTTTGTCAGGGAAGAATAGTTCTGCTGATCAAGGTTCTAAACAAATTCTTCAGATATTTCAGGGTTTAGTGAAGAATAGGCATTATGACTATACTTTAATACTTTGGGAAGATATGAAGAATACATTTGAGAAGAATCAGAAAGCAATTCAGAAGAAAACAAAGGATGCTCCACTGACATACATTCCCTACATAAGGTACTGGCAAATTGTTATTTGGTATGCCATGCAGGAAAACAGAACAATCTCAAGAAGAACAAATGAAGAGCATGGTCCTACATTTTATTTGGGTAAGATGACCTCAGTAACAAGACTTGAAAACTATCCTAATCATAAACTATTGCCAAAATCACTTAGGAGCTATATTCCAAGGGAGAGTGAGATTTTAAAAGCTTATTGCACCTCTATGGGAATTGAATTACCTCAAATCCCTACCCAAGAGGACCACCCTGAGAAGATAGGTGAGGGGTCTAGTCGAATTAGAGAGGGGGAGGATGTTCAGATGGGTGAACATTCTGAGAGACTTGAGGGGGAAAATTCTGAGAGCTTGGTTAGATTTGGTGAGGAAAAACAGAATGAGAGTGATGAGGATGAGAGATTGTCAACAGAGGTTCAAACAGAAAGAGATGCCTCTGAACCAGCTAATCTTGACCAGGTAACCACAAATGTTATTGGTTCACATCTCTTGGTGTCCAATATTGAAACAAACACCATGGACCTAGTGGTGGATCTTGAACAACCCATCCATACCCACTCAGAAGCATTTCAACATGCTACTGTTTCACACAAATCCGGGGAACCATCCCAAACTCATTTGGAGGGAGGTGATAAATCCCAATTTATTTTTCAACACATTGAGTCTGAATATCACAGTCCTATTCATATTGAGCCTGAAATTCTTTTCGACACTTGCACAAATCAGGAATTTCGTATTCCTGAAACAACATTCATAGACATATCTAATGTTGGGTGTCGAGGATTGGATGGAAGTCCTGGTGAGGTGAACATTACAAAAGCCTCATTCAAACGTGCATCTGTTGTACAAGATGACTGTGTGTTATCTACAGGCCATGAGCCCTCTGGGCACATGAAAACTGGACCATCTGTTGGTTCAGGTTCACTGTTAGAAACTTCTGAATTTGAAAAGATTCAGAAACAAAACAAGGAGATGGGGGAAAAGTAGAAAATTTTGAAAAGAGGGTGGAGGATTTGAATGATGAAGTATCAGATTTGAAAGTTGTGTTGGAGAAAAAGTTGATCTCTGTTGAAACCAAGGTAGATGATGTAAAGAAATCCTTGGATTCTCACAAAAAGGAGATCGTGTATATAATGTCTGGTTTTCAAAAAGATATGTTAAAACAGATGCAAGGTATGCAGGAATCTATACTGAAAGCACTGAGTGTATCTTTGGCTTCTACCTCAAAGCCTCTTGATCCTATTCCTATTGCAGAAGCTGAACCTGAAGTTGCTTTTAATCAGAACTTGAAAAGGAAGTTTGATGATAATGATCCTCATGATCATCAAAAGGGGGAGAAAAGACAAAGGTTAAGTTCTGATGATGATATTGGCATAGAAGATTTTGAGATAGCAGACATGCACTTAGCCAATACAAAAAGTTCAGAAGATCAAACACAGGAAAATTTAAAGGAGATGGTTCAGATAGTACAGCTTGATAGTTCAGATACAGAAGAAATGGAGTTGGGAAGTGTTGATAGTAATGAATCAGATAAAACAGAGGAATTGAACTTGGATACTGAGATGGAAGGAAACTCAGATGAAACTGTAGCTATTGAGGAATCTGATTTGAGAATAGAAGAAATAGTGGAAAGTACAGTGGTAAACAGGTGTACAGATATTGTGGTTTATAACAGAGAAAGGGCAATGGAGTCTAAATCAGAAGAAAGGAGGTTGAATGAAGAATTGATCAGAAGAATGCATAATGAAGTAGTCAGAGCTTTGAGTGTTCAGAAAATTCATAAAGGGATAAAAGTGATACGACCCATTGATCTAATGGGAGAAGAAGACAGAACTGTGAATTATACTCAGGATTTTAAAGATGATTTTAGGTTTAACTTTTGTGATGAGTTAAATACAGAAGAAGAGTATGTGAAAGTGAAAGACTTCTTTATGCCTTCTGAATATGTATTCAGAAAACCAATTGAGATTCCGAAGATTAAATTGCAAAGACTAGAAGAACCTGTGTGTGATTTCATTCTAGAGTTAAGTGATGTGCCATTAGCCAGACAATTTCATGATGATATTTTTCCTGAGGAAATATATGATAATCTCTACTACACAGAAGGAGAGTATGAGCTTTTGGAAAGTAACATTGATGGTTTTATGGATAACAGAGCTCAGATGGTCTACTCAGAAGCTTCTAACAGGTTCAGAGTTCCTGACTCAAAACTGCATATTCAGAAAAGAATCGAGAAAGTTCTGATGTTTCAACAAGATGAATTCAATGATTTAATGTTTGTTAGAATGGAAGTACTGAAAGAAAGAAATACAAAGGTTTCCATGTCTACATTTGATTTTCACAGATTGACTCTTGATGATCAGATCTTTCTAGTCAAGTTCTTTGCTAGCACTGAAGAAGCCTTGATAGAAATTGAATGCAGAAGACTTCTGGGTATTTATGTCAGAAATATATACTTGTATGACTTCCAGTTGGCTATTGAAGAAAGAAAAGAAAAGTGTAATCTGAATTCTCCCTCAAAGAAAACAGAAGTTGATTTGCATGTGAAGGGATTTGTGAATGAAGGAATGGAGACAGAAGGGTTCACATATATGGTTCACGAAAGGCTTGAATTGTTCAGATTAAAAGAGTTGGTGAAGTACAGTGATGCAACTCTGAATTGGTTGTTGATTAGAATGGAAGTAAGTATGGATGCTGAAAAAGAGAGTTTAAAGAAGAGATGCATAAACTGTGTGAAGAGGAGGTTGGATCTTAGAAGAAAAATCAGAAACAGTAGTGAATGGTTGCTATCTGAGGTGAATCCCAAAAAGATTCTACATAATGATTTTGTGTTCCCTGCTGAGTATGAAGTGAATGGAATTTTGTCAGATGAAGTTGAAGAAATGCAGAACACAATATCTCAGAATGTGCAGATAACTAGTTTTGATCAAGCTGAACAGTCTGAACCAAAAGAAGATGAAATATCCATTGATCTAAATGGATACTTTCTTGAATTTGATTTACCTGAGTTCTTCAAACCAAAAGAGGTACAATTCTTGAATGTGTATTATGATAGACCTAAGGAGACTCAGATATGGTTGGCTGAAAAATTAAGATGTCTTGGCAAAACAAAGCAAGCTGTTTACTCAGATTTTTTAATCACTGGAATCAGAGAGTTGAGGGTTAAGAAATTCAGAAAGATGGAGTACTTATCTTTTGAAGTTCTGAGAGAAGATGGCAAGGTTTATTACTTTACTGATGCAGATTTTGAGAAACTATCAGTAGTTGACTTCTACAGATTACACATCTTTCTATGCTTCAAAGAGTCGAGCAAAGACAGAAATGAAAGGAAGGCCAGAAGTGTGGTAATTGAGGCCATGTTCTATATCTTAAGGTGGCACTGTTACACAGATTTTCAAATAGCTTTGTACCTACAAAAGTCATGTGTTTATCTGGCAAATCCCAACCCAGATCATGAACAGAAAAAGAAGTTAAAGACTGGAAGTGTTCACAAATATCCAGAGTTGGGAGTATTTTTGAAAAACAAAAGTGGAAAGATTTTCTTCAGAGCAAAGGAAACCGCAAAATACTGTTCTGGAACTTTAAGAATCATAAAGCACAATTTGGAGAAAAAGATGCTGAAAGTGAAGGAAGCAAACATGATTCAAGAAGCAATCAATCAGCAAGTTGAGATTATTCAAGAAATCATTGACAAAATTGATAAAAGGCTTAATCTGAGAAATGTGCTACTTCAGAAGATTGTTCCTGCTCTGAAAGAACTGGATGATGCAAAGTTTAAGTTTATTTGACAAAAAGGGGGAGATTGTTAGATCTGAAGTTTTGTCAATAAACCAAGTGTTGAAGATCTGATAAGAGGACTCAGATGTTCTGAGTAGAGAAGTCAGAGGTCTGACTGTGAAGTCAGAAGTATTGATCAGTGGAAAGAGAAGTCAGATGTCTGATAAGAAGAGTCAGATGGTCTGAGTAGAAGACTCAGATGATCTGAGTAGAGGAGTCAGAGATATGAGAGAAAGAGTCAGAAGATCTGAGAAGCTTTATCAGAAGAATGTTCAGAAGTTCTGAACTACCTGTTCAGAACTTATGACAAGATATTTTAATTAGTATTTTATAAACTAATTAGGACACGTGTTATGTTCTTATTAGTCTTTCTTATTTGTACTGTAGCTTTAATATGTCCGTTGCAGTATAAATAGTAGTTAGCTCTATGTTGCTAACTGATTGATTTTTCCCGTATAACTTTGTATTCATTCTCTGTAATCTTTGAGATTCTCTCTCTCATAGATCTGTATTTCTGTTCATCATTGAATACAATTGGGCTTGATCATACAACTTCTCAATTACTGCTTTCTATATTGATTGTGAGATTAGATCCTGTTCTTTCAGTATCCTTAAGGGTTCGAAATCCTTGGTTTCGGTTCCTTAAGGGTTCGAAATCCTTGGTTTCGTATCCTTAAGGGTTCGAAATCATGATGAACAATAAGCAAAGAAGGATCTGAAACCAAAACTTAAATGATGAATGATTCGAAACCAACAGTAATTGAAGAAGGATCCGAAACCATCTATGAATGATCCGAAACCATCAAGAACAATATGAAACCTTCACTTCGAACTCGAAAATCCCAGATTCAGCCATAACTTTTTCAATTCTTGATCAATTGTTATGAAATTTGCACAAATTTGTTCGAAATTTGAATCCACACACTTTCTTTGTTGATTTCAAATCCTAAATCGATCAAATTAACCGACTTTTGATCCAAAAACAGTAAGAACAAGTTTTCGTACAAAAGTTTATATAATGATCAAAATCGATGTGATTCTTGTGGAATTTGGTAGAAATCCAAGAATTAAATATGATCAGGGACGAAAAACGAGTTCAATGATGTCAAGAATCAGTCCAAAATATCAAAAAATGAAAAAATGATGATTCTTGATGAACAGTAATCGAAGAAGGGTTAGAAATCATCATGAACAGTGATCAATGAAGGATCCGAAATCTTCAGCTTCAGTGTAAAAAATCTTTGGTCTTTGATCTGCTTGAATTTTCTGTTTAGCTCTGATACCAAATGTAAAACCCAGAATCCAGCAATGATATGTAGAGAGAAAATCTAGAGTGCATAAGTCACCCATGTATTGATCTTTAGAGAATAAATGACAAATGCTACAAATGTTACAAGAGTTCTAGATTCATTTCTAACTAAGAACTAGACATGCCTATTTATACCCATAACATACAAGGTATAAAGGCATTACGAACTAATACAATACATTGACTTTATAGTAAATCTTGAATACAATAATCCTCTAACAGTCCGGATAAGAGAAAGAGTCCGGATAACTTGAGTTGTCCGGATAACCAAGGTTACCGGATGGCTTAAGTTACCGAATAGATAAACTGAAACAAGATGTTTCCGGATAAAACGAAGTTACCGGGTCCGGATAACTTGAGTTGTCCGGATACAATGAAGTTTCCGGGTACGATGGATTGTCCAGATAAGATATGTCCGGAAACACTGGGTTTCCGGATACAAATGTTACCCGGATAGTATAAGGAATAGTGACTTACCCGGATTGCAGAACTTACCCGGAAAAATGAGGAGTCCGGATGGAATTGGAGGTACCCGGATGGAAATCACACAAACGTCCGGACACCTTGAAGTTATCCGGAAACGTCGGCTGCTTTATCCGGACAAGTCGGCTGTTTGCTCAAATCGTTTGAATTTTCTATTAGGGTTGCCCAAAATCGATCCTGGAAGATTAGTAATAATGCCAAACACAAATATAACACTAATCCAATCGATTTCAATGCAAAAACTACAAGTTTTGATGGTTAAAAATCTGATTTTTGTCAAGAAGACTACCAAAACTTTTGATCTTAAATTGCTAAATTAACCACTCAAACGATCGAATTGGAATGTGAAAATTTGCAGAAATATTAACAAGTATAATGCTAACACAACCCCAATAAACAGAATTGAACAATTTAGCCAGAATCAAAGATTTGAAAATTCAAGAATGGTCAGACGTGAAAAAGTCAAACTAACCAGAAATCAGTGAATGAATCTGTGAATCGAATCCGTCCGTCTGCTCTGATACCAATTGATAAATCCAGATCCGTGCAACAATATAGAAATCGTAATGATAAATCAATAAGAGGAATGATTTCCAACTATCATCCCTTTCATTAACCTTTCAGAGAGAATTTAGCAATACAATGTTGAAAGTAAAAGAGATGATTAGCTTGGTTTTCCAAGCTAATCTTACATTAAATACAATGGGCCCGTGGTTAACAAGCCCACGACCCGTTCACTAATAAGCTCTAATTTAGACAAATACAATTCAACCCTTGAACTTTAAATCAACTATAAAACCAGCCCTAACAATCTTGAAAAGATCATATTCAGCCTTTAACTTCTCAAGCTCTGTTATTTTCTGGACATAAGTGTTGTTTTCTTTTAAAAATTGGTCAAGTTTAAAATCTAGATCACAATAATCATTTTCAAGATCATCAAAAGTTTTTCTTAAGTCCTCAAGTTCTTGACTAACAAGTTTAAATCTCTTTTCAAGTTCTGAAAAGCTTTCTGAAGTGAATTGAGAATTATCAGTTGAATCAGAACTTTGACTAACAGTTTCAGAATTCTGACCTTCAGACTCAGAGTTCTGACTGGTGGAGTCAGAAGTATGACTAAAAGACTCAGACTTCTGACTGACTGTTTCAGAAACCTTACTTGCATCAAATATACTTTCAATGTCAGGATATGAAAAACTTGGTTGTTTATTTTTGTAACTGACATTCAAAGATTCATATTTGAATTTAGCATCATTATATTTTGGTTTCTCTTCTGCTGGTTTAGAAATCTCTTTCTTAACCTTGTCTTCTGAAGCTTCTGACTTCTCAGTTTTTGGTTCAGGAATTGTTTCCTTTGCTTTTATAGGACTTGATTTTTGTAAACTATCTGAACTTGTTATAGAACTAGCAGGTCTTACAAAAACTTCAACAATTTCTGGGATTTTTGGTTTAGGAACCTGTAGTTTATCAAAATCATAAAGATTTGTTGGAGCTCTTTTCAAAACAACATTTTCTTCCAAACCTAATCCCATTTTAGGATTATAAAATCTTGTATCTTTAACATTGCTAGTGAGAAGATTCAAGGTTTGTTGAGTTTGACCTCTTTTCAAATTAAGGTCTTCCAACTCTTTGATTTTTGTGTACAACTTCTTTCTTTCCTCAAGTAACATATCTTATTTAATATGTAAATCAACCTTTTCATCTTTTATTTCTGAAAATTGAGTTTTTAATTCAGAAATCTTCTTTAAAAGATAAGAATTCTCATTTTTGACTTTTTGTTTCTCAACTTCAGATTCTTCAAACTGTTATTTAATTATCTCTTTTTCTGTTCTGAACTTGTTAACCGGAATTCTTTCACCTTTTATTTGTTTTCTGAGTTTAACAAATTCAGAATTCATATTGCCAATTTGAGTCATTAAATCAATTTCAAATGCAGAATGTACCTCAGCTGAAGATTCAGAATCAGCATCTTCATAATCAGAATCATCCTCATTCTTCATCATGGCCATATAACTTTGCATTTGAGAAAAGTGAATGCAATCCTCTTCATCTGAAGTATAATACAGCCAGTTCTCCTGTTCTGCCAACATTGCAATCTCGTTATCTCTTTTCTTAGCCAGCTGAGCCTTCTTTGTGTAGTTTTCATAATCTTTTACTACTTTCACTCTGCAGTCTCTGGCAAAGTGACCAGGTTTTCCACACTTAAAACACAAATCCTTCTCTTTTCTTTCTTCCCTCTCTTCTTTCTTCTCAAACTTACTTTATTCTATATCTTCTTTCTTCTTATATTTCTCTTCTGAACTCCCCTGTTCTCTTCTGAACTGACCCTGAAACTTGTTCTTTCCATATCTCTTGTTGAAAGTATTAGTCAACAAAGCTACTTTTCAGCAACTATCTTGATATCATCATCTTCCTCTGATCCTTCTTCTTTCTCAGAATCTTCCTCTAACTTTGGTATTTCAGACAAATACACAGATTTCTTTGCAGTTTTAGTAACCTTGGTTTTTCTTTCAGAAAGCAGGGCTAGCTGATCAGAAACACTTTTCTTCTCCTCCACTACTTGCTTAACCGAATCCTCATGTTGATTCAGAACATAGAATAGATCATTTAAATCTTCCTCACACATGTCTTTATTCATTTGAAGACTAATTGCAAAAGATGACCATTCTGAATTAAGAGAATTCATAAATTTGTAATTAATCTCAGACTTTTTTTTTCAACCCATTCCTCCTGAGGTAATTCAAAATAGTGCAAAACTTTTCATAAGTTTGATTTAAACTTTCACACTCTCTTGCTTTGAATCTTTCATAAGCATTGATGCATTGGTTTAACTTTGCTTTAATTGATTTTGTAGTGCCAAGCATTTGTTTTTCAAGTTCATCCCACATTTCTTTTGCAGATGTTCCACTATCAATTCTATTAAAAACCTCATTGGGAACTGCCAAAGTCAACAGTGTAACAGCTCTTTTGTCAATTGCATGTCTGGTTTTCTGTGCTTTTGAGTACTGTGAAAAATTCTTCTTCACCCTAGTAGCAGGAATCTCTGGAGTTGTATCAGTTGCAGGTGTAGCAGCAACATCGACATAAACTTCAATTGAACCTTCTCGTATTGGGATCATCAAATTCTCATCGATATTATCCAAGAATGATATCATTCGAATCTTCCATTACTGATATTCGTTAGGAATAAGAACATGTGGCTTCGTTTCAGATCCCTTCGAGAGAAATTCTTTCGAAGACATGATTAGTAAAATTGAATTTAATTGATTCAACAGATAGACAAATCGAATTTCTTGAACAAACGTAAAACGAATTCAAGAATTACAAAGAATTCAATAATTGTAAGTAGCAGCGGAATCAATTGACGAATTGATCAAGAAACTTCATGAACGCAATCAATTAAGAACTCGATCTTGAACGAATTTGTTTGTTGATTGGCTCTGATACCAATTGTAGAAACCAGGATTCAATCTTACAATCAAATATGAACAATCAAACAGTAAGTGATAGAGATTTGGATCAACGCACTTGTATTCAATTAAGAACAGATTACAGATCTAGAGAGAGAATCTCTCAAAGATTACAAAAGTTGAATACAAAGATGTGCGGGAAAGTTATGCCAAAGATTAGTTAGCTTACAGTTGCTAACTCTTATATATAATGTAAGGCAAAGCTAAACCTACAGTACATATACATGAAAGACTAATAGAACAGTTACACGTGTCCTAATTAGTAACAGAAAGTAACTGAAAATATCCCAAGACATAAGTTCTGAACAACATGTTCAGAACTTCTGAACATCCTTCTGATCAAGCACTTTAGAACTTCCTTCAAGTACTTGTGATATTTTCTTTATCATTCTCAGAAGTTCTGAGAATCCTACTCAGAACTCTGACCCTTCAGTTCAGACTTTCATACTTGTAATCTTTTTGAGACTTCTCAGATCCGAACTTCTGAGTCTTCTAACTCAGAACTCTGAGTCTTCTATTCAGATCCAACACTTGTAACTTTTGACAAAACTTCAGATCTAACAATATCCAAATGGGTCCAGCTTTGTTAGGGGTTTTCAAGTTTGCCTTAGCATTCTTGGACTTTGTTTTAGCTTCTGTTGAAGAAACATTATGTTTCTTCTTACCCTTGAATTTAGCATTCTTGTTGGGTACGGAGAGGAAACAATGTGGACTTGAGAAGTGTTGGCTTAATTTATGCATGAGATCAAAGCAATGACAATAATGAATGTGCGAAGAGATTTTCTTGAATTTTTCATTAAAGACATTAAATGGGGGCATAGAGGCATTACATTCTATCCTAACATTTGACTTCCTTTTACAATAAGACCTATGTAGGCTAGATTGTTGTTTGCAAAATCCTTTGTTGAGAGCAACCTTCTGTGGACCCCTTCTGTGGTGAACTTCTGCAGGTTTCACTGTCACAGAAGAAAAAGATTTGTCATTTTTAGCCCATTTACCCTTCTGTTGCCATGTTAGTTTTTCTTTAATAGGCCTTAAGGGTTTTAAAATATTTGAACTTGTTGGATTTTGAGAGGACAGAGCCTTTTGTTGTTTAATTTTCTCAAGCTCAAGAGAGGTTTTGGATTGTGTACACATGTCCAAAAAGTATGGATAGATAGGAACCCTTGTGATTTTCTCCTTTGGAGAAATAGTTCTGCTAGGAACTCCAGAGGGTAGTTTAAAATCCTCTGTGTCACAAGGTATTTTCTCTGACTTAGAGTCAGTCTCAGATTCGTTAGAGGATGAGTCGTCCTCATATACAGAGGTTGAGTCACTTTGTTCTCTTTCGACAGAGGCTGGACTTTCAAGGCATGTGCAATACTTACTTTCTTCCTTTTGTAAGGGACTATCTTCTAAGTCAACAGAAGTATCTGATAAGGTTTCTTTAGAGTGATTTTGATCGACAGAAGGTGTACAGAAGTTTTCGAAAAAGTTGTTTTTCCCGATTTCTATCGACTCTTTTTCATCTGAAACGTTAGGCTTGAACTCATGAGCCTCTGCCGATAATTTCTTTTCAGAGTTTATCATGTAGACAAAGGCAACCTGTGTTTGAGTCTCGGGTTTACCAAACTTGAAGATTCCTATCTGATCTTTAGTTTTCAGATATTTCTTAGGTTTGGATTCTCTTTTGACAGAGATTGAAGGTGATAAATCTGTGTTTTCAAACCACACATTTGTCATCTTCAGAGGTTTCCTCTGGTGAGGTTCCCCAGAGACTTTTTGCCTTTTGTTCACAGAGAGTAAGTTTGGAAAGCCAGGTTTTCTTGTATCTCCAATATGAAATAGAGAGGACAGGGACTTGTTTATTTTGTTTTCTGTGTAAGGATCTATATCACAGAAGCCAATTCCTCGTCTCCCTATTTGAGTATTAATTTTTTCATACACCTTCTGAGCATCTTGATATTTTTTAATTAATAAATCTCTTCTGAGTAAATCTTGACAGAGGACTTCTCTTTCCTTTTGAAAGTAATGCTTAAGAGCTAGGATGTTCATTCTGTCGCACTCAACATTCATAAGTTCTTTAGATTTTGTTTTTAAAGAAGAATTAAGTTCATAGATCTTTTCTTTTAAAGGAACTAGGTTTTTGTTCCAGTTTGTTTCAATTTCTTCCTTTTCTTGAAAGATTTTAGGTTTTTCTTGAGTGAGAAGTCTAGCTTCTCTCTCATAGAAAGTTAGCTTCTTTTGAACATTTTCACAGGTCTTTTTCAGTTCAGTGTATTCAATGTTAAGTTTAAGCAAATCAGCTTCTGCTGTTTTAGAGTTAGAGTTAGAAGTGGATACCTCACTATCGGAGTCAGAGTTGATTTCTGCCATGCCACATAACAAGGCGATTCTCTTTTCTCCTTCGTCAGAGGATGTATCTGACTGCCAGTTTTCTTGATTCACCATTAGTGACTTCTGAGCATAATATTCTGCTTTCTTTTTGTAGAAAGCAGCATCCCTCTGTGGGAGATTTGATTTGCTCCTGCATTCATTTGCGAAGTGGCCTGGTTTGCCATAATTGTAGCATCATTGTTTATGTGGAGCGTAGCCAGCTTTGTCGTCTGACCTCTGTCAGTCACTGCCTCTGTCATTTCTGTCATTCGACCTTTGTTGGTCGATATTTCTGCATTCATTTGTGTAGTGGCCTAGCTTACCACATTTGTAACATTCTTGATTTTATGGAGTGTTGCCAGTTTTGTCATCTGACCTCTGTCGGTCAGCACCTCTGTCGTTTGATCCTTCTTTTTCTCGATCATCTCTTCCATGGCGTTCATTACTAGATCTTCTGGTATCCTCTACTGAATTCTCTAGTCAAGAGAGCTAATGATTTAGCTATCGAGGCTAGAGTTGTTTCCTCTTCTTCCACTATCTCCTCTTCTTCACTATCAACCATCATGACCTTCTTCTTTTTCTCCTCTTCCTCTGCATCTTTTTCTTTCTTCGGTTTCTCTTTGGCCTCAGTAGTCTTACCAACCAGTGCAAGAGGTGCAATGATTTGGGATTTTGTCTGTGCTATTTGAGGTTCTTCGGCTGCCAATGTTCCATAGAGGTCTGACAGAGTCCAGGAGTCTAAGTCCTGATTTGTTTGCAGAGACATAGACAATTGGAGCCATTCTTCGTTGAGGCTCTTCACGAACATGACATTGTTTTCTTTAGAAGTTATGTAGATTCCGAACTTCTTGCATTTGTTGATCAGAGAGTTGAACTGATCGTAAGTTGATTGCAGAGTTTCTGACGGCAAATCTTTAAATGCATAGTATTCATTTATGTATTGAGCTATGCGGTGCTTCTGAGTTTTGGCCCCCCTTCTAGTTGTTTTTCTAGTTCTTTCCATAGATCGTATGCAGATTCACACGCATCTAGGGATTGGAAAAGATCGTTGGGAATTGCCATAATCAGAAGTCTCTTTGTCTTCTGAGCGACTTCATGTTTTGCCCAATCTGGATCGGACCAGTTATCTTTGGTCTTTGGTTTCTTGTGTTCAGGGATTTCTGGTGTATCGGCTGTGGCAGGTACACGAGGAACTGTGATAATGGGAACGAAAGGAGGATTTCGGAGATAGTAAACTAGTTCTTTGTCAGTACCCTTGAAGAAGTGAATCATTCGTATCTTCCATTGAGGGTACTCGTCTATAAGTAGAGTTGGGGGTTTGGTTAAAGAAACAGCTGTGAAGAAGTTGTTTGTGTTTGTCATTTTGAGAAAGTGAAAGATATCCAGAAAATAGGATAAGGACGGCAGATTTTTGAATATGAAGTGGATGTTTTGGATAGAGTTTTTAGGCTTAAGAGCTTTAAACAGTTGCACTAAGATGGAGTTTTAACCAAAGAAAACAGGTTCTATTAGTTTACCAAGGTTCGAATGGATCGAAAATGGCAGAAAAACAGAAGCTGTTTGAAAGATATGAAGAATAGGTTAAAAACAATCCAAGTTTCTACCAAGAATCATTGTTAGTGAGGATCACTTGATATTGAACATCAAGTTTTGCTCTGATACCAATTGTTGGTTCCCGTTTAGCTTAACAATGATGATTCTTTCAGTTAGTTCAGATAAGATGTAATGCAGAAGCGTATTTAAAGAACTGAAAGATATTTATGAGGTAGAATAACACACAATATCAAATAAGCAATATGTAAATAACAGATAGATTTCTTAAAGATTTAAAGTATTTGATATAAATAAGAACACCAAGAACACCGAAGGATTAACTAGAATTCTGCTCTTAATGGTGTTTATGTGTTGTGCAAATCTTTTCAACGTAATTCTTAAATATGCATTAAGACTTAATAGAAGAGCTCAACATGGCCCTTCTATTTATACTACTTTAAAGGGGACGTGTTTTTAGACAATAAGGACCGAAGGTACTAGGATACAGTTGATGAACAGTTGTTGGAATGTACTAATACACTATTCTGTTACTGTTGACACAACTTGCATTAAATGCTCCGTATTCTTCTTTAGGCTGAAACCTATCAGAGTTTGACACGTGGAGTTGTCAGGTCACGCCTTGTCAGAATGATCTTCAGAACCTTCGAATGGCAGATATTGTAAGAAACACGTTTGTCCTTGTTTAGATCTTTTGCGTAGATCTTCTTTTTACCACAGAGGCTCTGTCATGTATGATAGAAGCTCTGTGGCCTTGTCCGCTTAGAAGAGTCTTCTGTTGCTTCTTCACTTCGGTCTTCTTGGATAACCCGGCAGAGCCTATGTCGAAGACTTCTATACTTAGCCTATTTTTCAATACTTCTATTAACAGAAAGATTGGAGCTAACAATATGAATATATGAAGATCAATTTCAGGCGATAACTTTGAAGGTTGAACCCAAAAATTTTCTAAGTCCAAAATTCACTCAAAAGACTTCCAAACGAACTGTAACTTTGCAGGATTGATCGCAAGAAGGTTCTGAACAACTTTAACAAAAAAAGAATATCACTAAAAACTAACAGAAAATGTGAATTTAATCCCCAAACAGTAAGTCTATGTTTCGAACCAAAATATGTCTAAAAATGCCTGAATTCGATCCAAATCTGATGCTTAGATCAAATTCTTTGCACAAAACACTTCACCTACTAATATCACACACTTTTGTAACAAATTCTACCCCAAAACATCCTAAATCTTCAAAATTTAAATCCACATCCGATAGCTCCAAAAAGTCCGAAATTTTCATTAAAAATCCACTTAATTGGCAATCTACTGCTTTGATTTGCTTACTCTAATACCACTTATGATCCCAGAAACAAGTATTAACAAGTAATGATCAAGTAGCAAACTCCATCTCTATATTGATAATGTCACAAGTAACAAGTACAGAGAGAGTTCTACAAGATTTACAATAGGATTGCTTAGACAAAATGACTACTTCTAGGCTATTTATACCTAGAGACTAATATTACACAAACGGCCCTTCAACTTGGATACAACACACAAATATTGCACTAACAACCACTCCTGGTTCCACTACTGATGCCAACTGCATTCCAAATACCGGAGCCAGTCATCATCTCACATCAAATTTAACAGTCTCAGTTTGCGTACTACTATAATGGTCTGGACTCAATTTGAGTAGTTAATTGCTTCCAACCTTCCTATTGAGAATATTGGTACTAGTTGTTTTGTTTACAATTCAAGAAGATTTTACTTACACAATCTTTATCATGTTCTCCACATTTATGTTGACCTTCTATTTGTTTCTCAAATTTTCAAATACAATAATTATTGCTTTGAATTTAACCCAAATTCTTTTGTTGTGAACGATTGCAACACCGTGGAGGTTCTAAAAGGAACGAATAGCGGAAGACTTTATCAATTTAAAAATGTCAATAAGGAGACAAACCTAACGTTAAATTTCATTTCTACTTCCATTTCAAGTTGGCATCAAAGTTAAGTCATCCAACAAATGGTCACCAAGCTTGTTTGATGTAACCATCTATCATTGTCTAGTAAATAAGCTTTCGCATGTAAAAAGTGTGACTCAATATCATAAACCTCTTACGTTGATTGTTTCTAATTTATGGGACCATCCCCGGAATTGTCAGAAGATAGTTTTCAATATTACGTATTACTAATGGAAGATTATTCTCATTACATTGGTTATATCCTCTAACAATAAAAATCGGATGCCTTACAGTGTCTAACAATAATAGCGAAGAGTATAAAAATCTCACTCCATATAAATAGCCTAGTCAAAGCTCTTTTTGTATAAGAACTTTCATTGTAATCAGTTCATAGATTCTCTCTATTTTAAGCACTTGTGACATCATATCAATAGATGACTCTTTGATCCTGAATATCTTTGTTATACTTGTATATGGGCTATCAATTGGTATTAGAGCTAAGCAAATCTTAACATAGCTATGCCAAATCAGTGGTAGTTTTTGACTTTTTGAACTTTTTGCATTTTTTGATTGTGGATCTGGGTTTTGGTGTTCTTGTGTGTTTTTCGGGTGGATTTTGGCACGGACTTGAACGATTTGGATAGGAGAACAGTTGTGTGTGATAATTGTTTCCTTAACTACAACTTTGGATCGAATTTTTTAAGGATTTGGACATTTTTTATTCGAATAGGAAAGCTACTGTTTGAGGATCGAAACCGTGGTTCCAGTGAGATTTTGGTGATGAACCTTTTGTTAAAGTTGTTCAGAATATCTTCGCGAGAAACCCTGCAAAATTTCATATCATTTGGACAAGTTTGATCAGATTTCAAACTTAGAAAAATTTCGTGTTCATATTCAAAGTTATCGCCCAAAACTGACATTCAAGTGTTCATAGTTAACGCACAAAGCGTGCATTCATACTTATCGCCAACACTTGAGCGATAAGAAATTTCAAGATTTTTGATCGCCCAAGTATCGTGCGATAACTTCATATTATCGCCCAAGCTATAGGCAAGAACAGTACTTGTCGCCTAAGCTTTGACCCTCGCTCAACCTTTGTTCGAGAACTTTTCTTATCGTCCAAGATGTTGATCCAAACCCTCAGTGATTTGATAATGACCCTCTCTTATATACTTAGTGAAAATTGTAAGTAAACAATATGTATCAGAGTTTCACTATCGCTGATAAGTACTAAGATCTTACAGTACCGCTAATAGAAACTCTCGCTCTTTAGATTAAACATTCAGCGAACACCGTTCACCATAATGCTCTTAGTGTGTTCAGTACTTATGGTGATCGCTGATAAGTTAGTTGTTTACTTATGATCTATGAAGACAAGTTTCACGTCAACATAGGTTCTACGCTGAAGTCGAAGATCAACCTCAAGAACCAGCGACAAGTCTCCAAATGAACTGATGCGGATCAGCGAAGACTCAGATTTGTCCAATCAACGTGAAGTATCAATTACAAGACTTCAGCTTTCGCTGAACTATATCATTCGCTGATAAACAATGGTAAAGCGCTGAATCAACGAAAAGCTGATCATGAAGTCCTCCGTACAAAGTACTTTTGTCTTAACCACCCTTGCACGACTCCGTACGATATGTCAGAAAAGAACCTCCTTACTGTCTGAAATCGTACAACCACTCTGATACTACACTGTTCAAGCATACGGCTACTAAGGTATCAACAAAGGTCAATGACATACAACCAATGAGCTGCAGCCACGTGTAAAGTGTAAACTGCCATGCATTAAATGCATGCAGTATATAAGAAGAAGAACTCACTTCATTTTGAAGTAACTTGCTAACTCTGGACAAGTTCATCCTTCTTATCTTGAGATAGGTTATTATTAGTAATTTCCTTCTCTTTCTTAGTGCAAGAAACTTAGTGTTCCAACTTGTTTAGATTTAGGTTTATCCTTAATCTTGTTTCCGCAACAAGCTGTAAATTGTTAATGATTCATCAATAAACAATTTAGAAAAGTAAAATCTTAGTGTTTGTATTCAACCCCCCTTCTACAAACTTGTATAACCCTTCGGGACCAAGAAGGGGTATCAGAGCGGATTTGTTTAGTCTCATAAACAAGATCTAATCTATACTAAGATTTCTCTTCCTTGCTATTTCTGAAAATGGCTACCAACACAAACACAAACTATATCGACAATGGTTCTCTTGCAAAACCCCATAGATTCTCCAAAGATAATTTTAATCCATGGAAAAATAGGATGGCACTCTTCTTAGAAGGTGTAGACCCTACTATGCCTTATTATCTTGAAAATGGCCCATATATTCCTGTAAGAAATGATGTTGCAGTACCAGCCGCTGGGAATAGACCTGCTATTCCAGAAAGGATGGTTCCTAAGGAAGTTCATATGTGGACTGATGAAGATAAGAAGAAAGTGGCTATCGACACAAAAGCCAGATCCATACTATCCATGGCTCTTCCTGAAGAAGTCTACCATTCCGTCATGAACCTGAAATCCTCAAAAGCCATGTGTGTCACACCCCGCTAAAGCGGAAACACGAGATGTAACAGCCGAAGTTTCATAGCATAGGGAGATAGACAACATCAACCATACCATTTCATAACATATAACATTTCCAAGTTTAAAAGGGACTTAAGGTTAAAAGTTTACAATTCAAAGTTTACAATTTAACCCAAAAAGTGCTTTTCCCAAAATGTGACCAATAGACGAGTCTTGGAGGATGCCGACATGCATGCTAAATTAAATCTTGTCGTTTACCTGCTTAGCTCCTGAAAAGCATGTTTAAAACAAGGGTCAACTACAAAGAGTTGGTGAGTTCACAGGTTTTTCATAACCAAACATTTTTAAATCAAAGATTAATTTTCGTGAGTCTTTTGTCACGACAAACTTTAAATCTTATTCTTATGAGTACACATTACTATGAATGACTTATGCAAGATATATGTTTGTTGAGCCACTACTAAGCCTCCGACTACTTACGCCCCACGGACTACCTCAGAGGTGGTATGGCGGCCACATGAGTAGAACATTATTAACAGATAAAGTGCACCCCTACTCGTCAGTTTAAGGTGGGTTTGTCAGACCAAATAGCGCTATCCACAAATATCACCGGCTCGTTATGAGTTAACAGTAGTGTACCTATTGGGGACTTAACATTTTTATTAAACTCAACATATCTTTGTCACTTAAGTAAGTTTATTCATTCAATTGTACTCATTTCTCAAATCATAAATATCCACAAATTTTAATATCATGAATCATTTAACATTTCAAAAACATAACATGCTTTTCACCCCAAACATTTAACAAGTAAAACGGGGCTGTGAAAACTCACGGCGTTGAAATAATAGTAACATGCTTTTCACCCCAAAACGTATAAAACAGTAAAAAGGGGCTGCGAAAACTCACCTTGTAGCGTAGATGTGAACGTCGTGTAAGCTTTCTCACTTAAGCGCTCTTTACGGGCTCCCTATAAAGTCATACGATATCTATAAGTCCTTCATAGCTATTCCAATGTTAAACCTAACTAACTTAATCCACGTCTTGTGAAATGCCTTATCTTTAGTAATTAAGTTGAAATACACAATTTAGCCTTGTTCAAGTGTTTTTAAACAATCAAGATGAATGGTTACAAGAAAACTCATTAGCTTCCAAAAATACAGAATCTGTCAGAAACTTTATGCCACAAAGATGACTATTTTATAACAACTTCCAGAATAGCAAATTTACCCATTTTTTTATATGTGGTACTATACTAAGTTAAGGAAGTTTTGACCAAATTTCATGAATTTTGGAAGTGTCTAAGGGGTCCAAATAAATTCTATAAAACAGTGCAACACAGAGTCCAAAACAGATTACACCCTTCTGCCATAACAGGCTTTTGGAGGGTCAAAACATAATCTCTTTCAGAGTTTTTACATGTTTTGGAAACCTAACACATAAAGGTATCTTATGGAAAAAAATTCACGAATTTAAGATGAGTTTTGAGTGAGTTATGGCCCAATGAAGTTGCATGTACCAATCTGTCCATTCTGGACAGCTTGACACACTTGGCTTGCATAAAATTTTTGAATGACCAAAACACCATATATTTGTGTGAAACCACATGCATGTGAGACCTAACACATATAAGGACCTTCCAGAAGAAAATGAGACACTTTCATGCATTTTTCAGAGAGTTATATACAAAATGAAATGGCACAAAAATCTGACAGACTAACAGCTGCACACCAAAATTGTTCTAAGGAGTTGAGGGCTCAAAACTCAATATTTTCGTATGAGACCAGTGGGGTTTGAATCCCAACTCCTTAAAACTTACCCCAGAAGAAAATGAAGAAATTTGGACCTGATTTGACCAAGATATGGTCGTCCAAAGTACATGCAACAATCTGCCAGATTCTGAAAATTTAAGATTCTTAAGAAAACTTCATTTTTGAGCATTCCATCATCCATAGATGTGGATTTCCTTGCTAGGGATTCAATCCCCACATCAAATGACATGATTTTGAAGTGAAAAACTTAAAATTTGTAAGAACATATGCATGCAAATATTTCAAAAACTCAGATTCTATTTCAAGAACAAAAACCCTCATTTCTTGATGATTTTGCTAACAAGAAAAAATGGAGGAGATGACAATATTAGAACCCTTACCTTTAGAGAGATGTTTTAAGCACTAATAACCCTTTTGATTTTCGATTTTTATGCTTGAATGTGGCTGAAAAGGCTGGAGTTTTGAAGGTTCTTGATGAACTAATGAAGATGATGACAACTTTAGAGAGAGAGAGAGAGAGAAAAGGAGATGAAAGGTTTTCTTTCTAGTTTGAAAATGAACAAATGAAAGCAAGTTGGAGGGTAAAGGGAGAGGGGAGGGGCCGGCCAAAACATGGGCCCCCAACCCTTGCAATTATTTTATTTTTTATTAAAAATAAGGCCCAAAGTTTATATGTAGTATTTCTTTAGTTTTCTTTATAAAATTTGCATTATAAAACCCTAAAATACCTTCTTAAGTTTTTTTTTTTTTAAATTTTGTAAAAAGAACATTGTATGTATAAAAGGAAACCCTATATTTTATATAGTTTATAAGTTATTTGAAGCGTTTTGGCATTTCACAAGGTGTTTCGGTTAGTCTTGGGTCGAAACCGGGTCTTTACGGTAACTACCGGGAATTCTAGCGAATTTTCGCCTAAATTTTATTTCGAATAGGTCTTAACAAGGTGTGTTTCCTATGTTAACATTTGTAATGGTTAAATGGTGCTAACCTGAGAGTTTTGATTTTTTTTTTTTGTCGGATGTTACAGTTTTCCCCCGTTCGAGAAATTTCGTCCCGAAATTCAATGACTGGTACTCGCCACCGAATTCTTGGTGAACAGATGAGGATACTTACTCCTCATAAAATCCTCTCGTTCCCAAGTGTATTCAGGTCCGTGCCTTGCGTTCCATCGAACTTTTACGATCGGGATCTTGCTACGTCTTAACCGCTTAACATCTCGGTCAAGTATTTCAACGGGTTCCTCTACAAAGCGTAACTGCTCGTTCACCTGTATGTCTTCCAACGGTAGCACCAACGATTCATCCGATAGGCATTTCTTCAAATTCGACACATGGAATGTGTCGTGAATGGCGCTTAACTCTTGTGGTAGCTCGAGTCTGTATGCAACCGGTCCAATCCTTTCTAGAATCACAAATGGACCGATATATCTTGGACTCAACTTGCCCTTCTTCCCAAATCGTACCAAACCTTTCCATGGCGATACCTTGAGTAACACTTTATCGCCCACCTGAAATTCCAATGGCTTCCTCCGATTATCTGCATAACTCTTCTGACGAGTTCTGGCTACTTTAAGTCTTTCTTGTATGGTTATGATCTTGTCCGTAGTCTCCTGAATGATGTCAGGTCTTATCAGCTGTTTGTCACCGACCTCCAACCAACTGAGTGGTGATCTACACTTGCGTCCATATAAGGCTTCGTACGGCGCGCACTTTAAACTGGTATGGTAGCTATTGTTGTACGAGAATTCGACCAGCGGTAAGTGAGTATCCCAATTTCCCCCAAAATCTAATACGCAGGCTCGCAGCATGTCTTCCAGTGTTTGTATAGTTCTTTCTGTCTGACCGTCCGTCTGCGGGTGGTAGGCAGTGCTCAAGTCCAAACGTGTGCCCAACGCTTTCTGGACCGACCGCCAAAGGCGTGACGTAAAACGGCTATCTCTGTCCGAGATAATGGAAGTAGGTACTCCATGACGCGTCACAATCTCGTTGATGTATATCTGAGCAAGCTTTTCCACCTTGAAGTCTTCCCGAATAGGCAGAAAATGTGCAGATTTTGTAAGCCGATCCACTATAACCCAGATTGAATCATGTCCTTTCCTTGTCCTGGGTAACTTAGTTATGAAATCCATACTTATTTGTTCCCATTTCCACTCGGGAATCTCCGGTTGCTGAAGAAGACCTGATGGTTTCTGATGTTCAGCCTTAACCAGTGCACAAGTTTGGCACTTGCTTACATACAAGGCAACATCTTTCTTCATCCCTGGCCACCAATAGTATTCCTTCAGATCCTTGTACATTTTATCGGCCCCGGGGTGAATTGAATATCTTGATTTATGAGCTTCATCCAAGATTACTGCTCGCAGTTTTTCCACCTTAGGTACCCAAACTTTATTTCGGAAGTACCGCACCCCGTCTGGTTGTGTTTCAAATTCCTTTTCCAGATGATGTAGGGTTTCGTTTTTCAAATTCTCCTCTTTTAATGCCTCTTCTTGAGCTTCGAGGATTTGATCCTTAAGATTCGTTCGGACCATTGCTCCCATAGCTCTTGCCCTCAATGGCTTCACCCTTTCTTTTCGACTTAAGGCATCAGCTACAACATTAGCCTTGCCTGGATGGTACTTTATCTCGCAATCATAGTCGCTAAGCAGTTCAACCCATCTCCGTTGCCTCATATTCAGCATTTTCTGATCGAAAATGTGTTGTAGGCTCTTGTGGTCGGTAAAGACGGTACACTTAGTGTCGTAGAGGTAATGTCTCCAAATCTTGAGTGCGAACACTACGGCTCCTAGTTCCAGATCATGGGTGGTATAATTCTTCTCGTGAACTTTAAGTTGCCTTGAAGCGTAGGCAATGACCTTGTCTTTTTGCATTAGCACACACCCCAATCCTTGGTGTGAGGCATCGCAGTAAACCACAAAGTTGTCAACTCCCTCTGGTAGAGCTAAGATCGGTGCATTGCATAACTTATGCTTAAGCGTCTGAAAGGCTTCCTCTTGTTTTTCTCCCCAATCGAACTTTTTATCTTTCTGGGTTAATGTCGTCAATGGTTGTGCAATCTTAGAGAAATTTGCAATGAAACGCCGATAGTAACCCGCTAAGCCAAGAAACGAACGAATTTCTGTCGGAGTCTTTGGGGCTTCCCACTTCTTTATGGCTTCTATCTTGGCCGGATCGACCTGAATTCCATCTTTATTAACTACATGCCCAAGAAATTGCACTTCACGAATCCAAAATTCGCATTTGGAAAGTTTAGCATACAGCTTCTGGTCTTTGAGCAGTTCTAGTATTTGCTTTAAATGTTGCTCATGTTCCTTCTTGCTTTGCGAATAAATTAATATATCATCTATGAACACAATTACAAATTTGTCCAAGTACGGTCGACATACTCTGTTCATTAGGTCCATAAAGACTGCTGGAGCGTTTGTCAGTCCAAAAGGCATGACTAGGAACTCATAATGTCCATATCGAGTCCTAAACGCTGTCTTGGGAATGTCCTCCTCCCGAACCCTCATTTGATGGTATCCAGACCGAAGGTCAATCTTTGAAAAGTACATAGCGCCTTGAAGTTGGTCGAACAGGTCATCGATTCGAGGAAGAGGATATCGGTTCTTGATGGTCAGCTTATTAAGTTCCCTGTAGTCAATGCACATACGGAACGAACCATCTTTCTTTTTAACGAACAAAACTGGAGCTCCCCAGGGTGATGAGCTGGGTCTGATGAATCCTTTATTGAGTAGCTCCTTAAGTTGTTCTGACAACTCCTGCATTTCGGAAGGTGCTAACCGGTAAGGTGATTTCGCCACGGGTGCCGCTCCTGGAATTAAGTCGATATGAAATTCAACTTGTCTTGGTGGTGGTAATCCAGGTAATTCATCTGGGAATACCTCAGGAAAATCTCGTACTATTGGAAAGTCTTGAATACTCTTCTCTTTGATCCCCTTATCCACCACGTGTGTCAGAAACGCAACACAATCTTTCCGCAAATATTTTCGCATCTTCATACTCGACACTATTTTGAATTTCCTCCCCGAGCTGTCTCCCTGTATTTCCAGTACTCTTCCTTCGGTTTGAGGTATTCGGACGATCTTTTCAGAGCAAACAATCTCAGCGCGATTCTTTGATAACCAATCCATACCTACGACTATATCGAAGCTTCCTAACCTGATTGGGATTAAATCTATGCTAAAATCTTTATCCGCCAGTTTTAAGGTACAGTTCTTAATTACATCTCTGGCCCTAACTTCCTGTCCATTAGCAAATTCTATAACATAGGCTTCTTTCAACTTTTGAGGTTCCAAGTCAATTTTCGGCCTAAATTCTAGTGATACAAAGCTCCTATCTGCTCCTGAATCAAATAGTACTGTTGCATAATGATTATTCAAGAGAAACGTACCTGTTACTACATCCGGGTTCCTTCTTGCCTCATCTGCCCCGATCTCAAACACTCGACCTCGGGCCTGACCTCCTTGATTTCCTTGATTAAATGGTCGCGCCTGATTTACATTAGGCCTTCGGTTCAGTTTCGGACATGCATTCCGAAAATGATCTGGGCTCCCACATTCATGGCAAGTTCGTTTTTCCCCCGCCCTTGCAATCTCTGGCGACATGGCCTCCTTTGTTACATTTGAGGCAAATGATGCATCTTCCGAGATGACGATTATTGCACTTGGTGCATCTTGGGCATAGCCCTCCTTCCTTCTCTTCGACCTGTGCTTGAACCCCAAAATTTCCTGTCACCCTATGACCCTTGTCTGTTCTTCCCCCAAACTGCCTTCTTGCAGGCCCTTCTATCTTTCTTTTCCCAGCGGCCTTGTCATTCCCTGATGTTCTTGAACGATTCGCGTTGTTGGTGAGTCTTGTTGCTAAATTTACTGCTTCTTGGAGAGTCTTTGGGTCAGCTGAAGTGACATTTCCTCTGATTCCTTCAGATAAACCCCACACATACCTATCCACTCTGTTTTCCTCGGGCGTCACCAAATGTGGCACCAGCTTTGCCAACTCATGGAAACGGGCAGTGTAAGAGTCTATATCGTTTCCCTTCATTTCATGATTCCACAGTTCTGCCTCCAGCTTCTGGATTTCACTTCTTGGGCAATACTCTCCCTTGAGTAGCTTCTTGAACTCTTCCCACGTAAGGTTGTAAGCAGCTTCCCGTCCACGGGTTTGTACTTGTGTGTTCCACCATGTTAGTGCTCGGCCTTGCAACAAACAAGCAGCAAATTCTACTTTGTTTCCTTCTGTGCACTTGCTGATATGAAGAACGGATTCCATACCCTCAATCCATGTCAGTAATCCCACAGCTCCTTCAGTTCCATGGAATTCTTTAGGGTTGCAGCCCCTAAAGGTCTTATATGTGCATTCCCGATTTCCAGTCGCTCCCGCATTGTTTGAATTTGCATTCAGCCCAGCTGCTACTTGGCTGACAATGTTCGGAAGTGCAGCCATAATTTGCTCCGCCACGAGCCGTGCGACTTCAGGATTCTCTCTTCTTGGAGGCATAGTCCTACAGTTATGGTTTTAATTAAAGATTTAGTCGCATGGTTACTAATACTATTATTTGGTTACACTTCCTACTTGTTATGTTAATTTGAGTGACGGTACTACTTCATGCATACTATCACCATTATTTACACGTGTTGTCATTGTACATACCCCAATTTCATAATCATGCATTAGAAGTACTTGAAATATATATAAGCATAATTCAAACATTTCATTCATAAACCAAACACATCAATTTTCTCAAAAGATATAGTTAACCAAAACATGCAATGTTTGAAATTAAATGGCCACATGCCCCCAAAAATACCATATGATTTCAAGTTTAATAAATTCCAAAAGCTTCACAGTTTGTGGCCTTCTAACGCACAAGTTCCCAAATTAGTAGTCCCAACATCACTACGAATGCTCCCATCATCCAAGTTAAGTACATGCGTAAGGTCCTCATTTCCCTTCGAGTGAAGGTGATAACCGTCATGGTTCGGTCCGAGACTTCACTTTGTGCATTTAGCATCCCCCTCACCGCATTCAGGGTTTGGTGCTGATGATCCAACCTCGCTTGATGAAGTTGTATGTCTTGCGACATCATCGAGACCCATTGACTCTCTAGGGCGGTCATGCCCGGAGGGTTAGTCACAGGAACCCCGGTTACCACTTGGGTGGCTCCGGATTGCGCCCCTTGCCGGGACGACTCTCCTATGTCTCGTGAGGGGTTTGTGAATCTCATACATCTGGGTATCGGCACGCTTTTCCGTGCCGTGGTTATCACTCTTGGGCCACGGAACGTAGTCGAATGGGGCCTAATGAGTGATGCATAACTCACTTCAAGGTCTTCGTCATACGGATCTCTCTCCGCCTCAACCGGTGGATTTCCCCTAGATCGGTTAGTAGTATCGCCTGAAGGGTCCGCCGAGTTAGAGTACTCGGATGGTGAGTGCTCTGAAGGATCGTGTTCGGACGACATGGTGGACTGCGATAGTTGTAGACTTAGTTACTAAGTGTGTCATTGTAAATGTTTAAAATATGCAGTGCTTATGCAAACACACACAAAATCATGCTTTCGTTTTTAAGTATGGAATTTATTTTAAGCATACCTTTAATATAACCAATCCAAGTCCCCCATTATATAATCCTAAATTAAACATAGGTGATCAGGCTTTGTTTAATTGAGGTATAATAATATGACACTCATCTTAGTTATATCAGTAGTACGCTTTAAAATTTTTTTTTTTTTTTTTTTTTTTTAAGTCATTTCGAAAACCGTTTTGAAAATAGTTCGCGTTATAGTTAGGTTATAGTTGGGGTTCCCATAAGAAAACCGGCATTCTCTATAACCTTAGGCTCTGATACCAAATCTGTCACACCCCGCTAAAGCGGAAACACGAGATGTAACAGCCGAAGTTTCATAGCATAGGGAGATAGACAACATCAACCATACCATTTCATAACATATAACATTTCCAAGTTTAAAAGGGACTTAAGGTTAAAAGTTTACAATTCAAAGTTTACAATTTAACCCAAAAAGTGCTTTTCCCAAAATGTGACCAATAGACGAGTCTTGGAGGATGCCGACATGCATGCTAAATTAAATCTTGTCGTTTACCTGCTTAGCTCCTGAAAAGCATGTTTAAAACAAGGGTCAACTACAAAGAGTTGGTGAGTTCACAGGTTTTTCATAACCAAACATTTTTAAATCAAAGATTAATTTTCGTGAGTCTTTTGTCACGACAAACTTTAAATCTTATTCTTATGAGTACACATTACTATGAATGACTTATGCAAGATATATGTTTGTTGAGCCACTACTAAGCCTCCGACCACTTACGCCCCACGGACTACCTCAGAGGTGGTATGGCGGCCACATGAGTAGAACATTATTAACAGATAAAGTGCACCCCTACTCGTCAGTTTAAGGTGGGTTTGTCAGACCAAATAGCGCTATCCACAAATATCACCGGCTCGTTATGAGTTAACAGTAGTGTACCTATTGGGGACTTAACATTTTTATTAAACTCAACATATCTTTGTCACTTAAGTAAGTTTATTCATTCAATTGTACTCATTTCTCAAATCATAAATATCCACAAATTTTAATATCATGAATCATTTAACATTTCAAAAACATAACATGCTTTTCACCCCAAACATTTAACAAGTAAAACGGGGCTGTGAAAACTCACGGCGTTGAAATAATAGTAACATGCTTTTCACCCCAAAACGTATAAAACAGTAAAAAGGGGCTGCGAAAACTCACCTTGTAGCGTAGATGTGAACGTCGTGTAAGCTTTCTCACTTAAGCGCTCTTTACGGGCTCCCTATAAAGTCATACGATATCTATAAGTCCTTCATAGCTATTCCAATGTTAAACCTAACTAACTTAATCCACGTCTTGTGAAATGCCTTATCTTTAGTAATTAAGTTGAAATACACAATTTAGCCTTGTTCAAGTGTTTTTAAACAATCAAGATGAATGGTTACAAGAAAACTCATTAGCTTCCAAAAATACAGAATCTGTCAGAAACTTTATGCCACAAAGATGACTATTTTATAACAACTTCCAGAATAGCAAATTTACCCATTTTTTTATATGTGGTACTATACTAAGTTAAGGAAGTTTTGACCAAATTTCATGAATTTTGGAAGTGTTTAAGGGGTCCAAATAAATTCTATAAAACAGTGCAACACAGAGTCCAAAACAGATTACACCCTTCTGCCATAACAGGCTTTTGGAGGGTCAAAACATAATCTCTTTCAGAGTTTTTATATGTTTTGGAAACCTAACACATAAAGGTATCTTATGGAAAAAAATTCACGAATTTAAGATGATTTTTGAGTGAGTTATGGCCCAATGAAGTTGCATGTACCAATCTGTCCATTCTGGACAGCTTGACACACTTGGCTTGCATAAAATTTTTGAATGACCAAAACACCATATATTTGTGTGAAACCACATGCATGTGAGACCTAACACATATAAGGACCTTCCAGAAGAAAATGAGACACTTTCATGCATTTTTCAGAGAGTTATATACAAAATGAAATGGCACAAAAATCTGACAGACTAACAGCTGCACACCAAAATTGTTCTAAGGAGTTGAGGGCTCAAAACTCAATATTTTCGTATGAGACCAGTGGGGTTTGAATCCCAACTCCTTAAACCTTACCCCAGAAGAAAATGAAGAAATTTGGACCTGATTTGACCAAGATATGGTCGTCCAAAGTACATGCAACAATCTGCCAGATTCTGAAAATTTAAGATTCTTAAGAAAACTTCATTTTTGAGCATTCCATCATCCATAGATGTGGATTTCCTTGCTAGGGATTCAATCCCCACATCAAATGACATGATTTTGAAGTGAAAAACTTAAAATTTGTAAGAACATATGCATGCAAATATTTCAAAAACTCAGATTCTATTTCAAGAACAAAAACCCTCATTTCTTGATGATTTTGCTAACAAGAAAAAATGGAGGAGATGACAATATTAGAACCCTTACCTTTAGAGAGATGTTTTAAGCACTAATAACCCTTTTGATTTTCGATTTTTATGCTTGAATGTGGCTGAAAAGGCTGGAGTTTTGAAGGTTCTTGATGAACTAATGAAGATGATGACAACTTTAGAGAGAGAGAGAGAGAGAAAAGGAGATGAAAGGTTTTCTTTCTAGTTTGAAAATGAACAAATGAAAGCAAGTTGGAGGGTAAAGGGAGAGGGGAGGGGCCGGCCAAAACATGGGCCCCCAACCCTTGCAATTTTTTTTTTTATTAAAAATAAGGCCCAAAGTTTATATGTAGTATTTCTTTAGTTTTCTTTATAAAATTTGCATTATAAAACCCTAAAATACCTTCTTACGTTTTTTTTTTTTAAATTTTGTAAAAAGAACATTGTATGTATAAAAGGAAACCCTATATTTTATATAGTTTATAAGTTATTTGAAGCGTTTTGGCATTTCACAAGGTGTTTCGGTTAGTCTTGGGTCGAAACCGGGTCTTTACGGTAACTACCGGGAATTCTAGCGAATTTTCGCCTAAATTTTATTTCGAATAGGTCTTAACAAGGTGTGTTTCCTATGTTAACATTTGTAATGGTTAAATGGTGCTAACCTGAGAGTTTTGATTTTTTTTTTGTCGGATGTTACAATGTGGGACACAATCTGCGTTCAGTATGAAGGTACTGCTGAAGTCCAGGACTCTCGAAAGATCAATCTGGTAAGACAATACGAAATCTTCATTTGTGGTAAGAATGAAACTCTCTCTGAAGTTCACCAACGTTTTAACTGTTTAGTAATAGATCTGAAAACTGTTGGTAAGGAATATTCTAACTTTGAAGTGCTGACAAAGTTTTTAGAATGTTTACCTGAAAGCTGGGACAGTTATTCTATGTGTCTCAAGCTGTCAAAGGATCTAAGATCAATGACCCTTGCTACCTTATATGGCACGATGCTGAATCATGAGCAATCGAGTCATCTTAAGAAGAATCTTGTAAAAGATTCCAAAAGCACCCTTGTTGCTTTAATCTCAGAGGAACCTTCCACTCAGCGACCCTCGGTCACTATCACTAAGTTGGAAAGTAACTCTGAAAGGTCACCAGATTCTGACTCTTCAGATGATGATGAATCTTTGGCTCTCCTCACTAAAAAGTTCAGGAGATTCGCCAAAAAGAAAATGTTCAGAAAGAATAAACCTTTTTCCATTACTGACAAGCCAAGATCGTCAGCTCCTGTTGATAAGGCTACTGCTACTTGTTTTAACTGCGAAAAGATAGGACATTTCGCTAACGAGTGCAGGTCAAAGAAAGTCTCTAGAACCTCAGCTTTTCCAAAGAAAAACTTTATTCCCAGGAATAATGACAAATGAGCTAAGTTGAAAGAAAAGTATGCAAAGCTGAAAAGTTTTAAGAAGAAAGGCAAAGGCCTGATGGCTTATGATTGGGCTGCCTCTGATGAAGAAGAATCATCATCTGACTCTGAAGAAGATGAAGCCAATCTCTGTCTTATGGCAAAGATTGAAGATGAGGAAGAAAGTTCAGACATTCCCTTCACTTCAACCTCTGCTATTCAGGTATCACCTTCCTTCTTTACCAATATTGTAAATATTAATGAAGCTGATAGTCTGCATAAAATCGATCTCTTGACTAGAAGTTTATATGAAGCCATGAATGGCAAAACTGTAGTTGAAAATCAAAACCTTGATCTCGCTGAACAGCTTAAAAACTGTCACCTTCAAATAGAAAAGCTTTCTAAAATTGAAGAAGATTTTAAAGATCAAGTGTACTTAAATCAGCTAGTCAAAATCGAACGAGCAGAAGCTATCGCTGCATTGAAAGCTGAAAAAGCTACTGTTGAAGGATGGTGTAATTCTTCAACAAAGATCACTGAGATAATTAAGTCTCAAATACCCCTGAGTGATAAACGTGGTCTTGGTTACAAACATGAACCTCTAGAACCAACCACTTATCGTTCCATGCTCTTATTTGGAACTTTCGTATCCTCAGCCGCTGAAACTTCATCCTCTCAATGTTCCTCTTCCAGACCGCCTGTCCTTGAGGAAATCTCTACCTCTTCAAAAGGTAAAGAGAAAATGGTTTATCCAAAACCTACCTCTGTCCTTAAAGATAAGGGTAAAGGAATTGCTTTTAACCAAAATCCTCAGAAGGGTACCTCTGTACCAAAGCTAAATGCTTCTAAAGCTTTAGTGATTTATTCCTCTGGATCAAGGAATCAGATATCTGGATCTACTCAGCGTAGATCTATTCAGCGATCTACTCCGAAGAACTAAATGTTCCTCCCATTTCAAAAGCCAATAGCTTATTTGGTACTGGTCCTTCTATTTTAAAATCAAAAGCTCAGCATTCAAATGGTCCTAGAACTACTTTTAGTTATAGGAAATGTTATCACTGTGGACTTACTGATCATATTGCTAGTAAGTGCCCCACAGCCACAAAGCTGAAAAGATAGCTAAGGTGAAGATCATTGCCCCCAAGGCAAAGAAGACCACTGAGGTTAAGAAATTAACCAAAGTGAAGACTGACAAAGCTGAATCTTCAAATGCTGCGAAGACTGCTGAACCTTCCATTACAACTACTTCCACTGACAAACGTTTACACCTGGTTAGTGGGTACCTAATAAAAACTAATCTTCCTTTGTAATGCAGGTTAAGAAGGGTATCTGGTATCTCGATAGCGGATGCTCTAGACACATGACTGGAAAGAAAAGCCTGCTCGCTGAATACAAGGAAGAGAAGGGTCCCTCTGTGACTTTTGGTGGAAATGGAAAAGGACATACCCGAGGGTTTGGTGTACTCTCAAATGGTACAACCACCTTCAGGAGAGTCGCATATGTTGAAGGGCTGAAGCATAATCTTTTAAGCATCAGTCACCTTTGCGACAAGGATAACAAAAAGGAATCCTGCTTTGTCACTGACAAAAAGGAGAAGATAGCTCTCAGCGGTTATCGTTTAGAAAATGTTTATGTAATAAACATGGACTCAACAACCACTGAGAACTCCTGTTTCTTCTCAAAAGCCTCATCTGATGTCAACTGGCTATGGCATAAGAGGCTCTCTCATCTGAATTTCAAGACACTGAACACTCTTTCTTCAAAAGAGTTAGTCACTGGTCTACCTCAACACTCATACGCCAAATAGTACTTATGTTCAGCGTGTGAGAAAGGGAAGCAGACCAAAGCAAGCTTTAAGTCAAAGAAAGTCTCCTCAGTGTCATCTCCTCTACAACTTCTCCATATGGATTTGTTTGGCCCTGTTAACAAACAATCCATCGCTGGAAAGAAATATACACTGGTCATAGTTGATGAATTCTCTCGTTATACATAGGTTATGTTTCTCCGTTCCAAGAGTGATACCCCTGAAGAACTCATCACCTTTGTTCGGAAGATGGAAACCCTGAACAACTTGACCGTTCGCTCAATAAGGAGTGATCTTGGGACTGAATTCAAAAAACAGTTCTCTTGATTCCTTGTTTGAGAGTAAGGGTATTGTTGGTCCGGAAGGCCTATACAAGTTTCTAGAAGAGGGGGGGGGGTTGAATACAAACACACAGATTTTACTTTTCTAAATTGTTTATTGATAAATCATTAACAATTTACAGCTTGTTGCGGAAACAAGATTAAGGATAAACCTAAATCTAAACAAGTTGGAACACTAAGGTTTCTTGCACTAAGAGAGATAAGTAAATTACTAATAATAACCTATCTTGAGATAAGAGATTGAACTTGTCCAGAGTCAGCAAGTTACTTCAAATGAAGTGGGTTCATCTCTATATATACTGCATGCATTTAATGCAAGTCAGTATACACTTTACACGTGTCATCAGCTGGTTGGTTGCATGTCATTGACCTTGGTTGACAACCTTAGTAGCCGCATGGATGAACATTGTAGTATCAGAATGGTTGTACGATTTCAGACAGTCGGAGGTTCTTTTCTGACATTTCGTACGGAGTCGTGCAAGGATGGTTAAGACAAAAGTACTTTGTACGGAGGACTTCATGATCAGCTTTCGTTGATTCAGAACATTATCATCATCTATTTAGCGAATGATAAAGTTCAGCGATAGCTATGGTCTTGTACTTGATACTTCACGTTGAGTGGACAAATCTGAGTCTTCGCTGATCCGCATCAGTTCATTAGGAGACTTGTCGCTGGTTCTTGAGCTTAATCTTCGACTTCAGCGTAGAACCTTTGTTGACGTGAAACTTGTCTTCAAGGATCATAAGTAAATAACTAACTTATCAGCGATCATCATAATGACTGAACAGACTCAGAGCATTAATGGTGAACAGTTTCGCTGAATGTTTAACTTAAAGAGCAAAAGATCCTATCAGCGGTACTGGAAGATCTTAGTACTTATCAGCGATAGTGAAACTCTAATACATATTGTTTACTTACAATTTTCACTAAGTATATAATAGAGGGTCATTATCAAATCACTGAGGGTTTAGATCAACAATCTCCCCCTATTTGATTATGACATAGCAACAAAGAAAATTGCTATTAAATGAAAACATATGGATAAAAAGAACTCATAAAATATTTGTTCCTTTTACTGTTTTCTGGGATCTTTTCAGTACTGATGGAGTAAAGTACATTCGCTGAAATCTTTCTTTAAAACTTTGAATCAGGATACAAAGAGAAATGAAAAGATTACAAGTACAAGCGAAATAAATTACAAGTACAAAAGGATAACTGATAAAATAGATGAAAGAGGCAATCCTATCAGCTTACAAAGTTCTTCCTTAATGAGAAGTTCATCAAGGGTCATTGATGTGGTGGGAATCATCTAGTCAGGAACGGTTACACCTTGTTTTCTTTTGATCAGCGCTTCTTCAAAAATCAAGGGTTTCAGATGTCGTGCCTGAGGGTCATTTCTGAAGTCACACCAGTAGATGAGATCTCTGAGCTGTTCGATTGGAGTGATTGGAAGCTCAGCAATCCGTTGAAAACGCTTTCCATCATCGTAGTCATGACAAAATATCCCGTAGGGTTCGCTTATGACTTTGCCAGGGATGAAAGTCTCGCCAGGAGGAAGAGATGTGTCAAGCATGGAAAGATCAGGATCAGGACCAAGGACTTCAGCACGTGAAAAACCAATACCTGTTTCATTTCGAATGACAGGGCCATCAATTAAAGATATAGATTTCTTCTTCTTCTTCGCTGAGGCCTTTCTTTTCTGACTTTCGAGAGGAGGGGGAGGAGAAATATCCACACAGGAGTAGACTAAGTCGATTTGTTTGTTGATCAGCTTTTCAACATGTTCCTTGTATTTCGACTTGGACTTCTGAATGGCTAACCTGATCTCCAACCATTCAGAGAGACCGTACTTCGTTATGGCTTCAGCATAGAATTTTTCGGACTTCTTATCTTCTCCGAATATCTCGATTTCAGCGATTAAAACAAGGGTTGTTCTTCCAGAGATGAATACCTTGTTGATTTTGGCAGGAGAGTCTCTGTAGTTGACCTTTTCTTTGCACCAGGCTAAAGTTGGCTGAGACACAGTTCTCTTTTCTTCAGTTATCTTCTTGGCGTTTTCCCAGAGCTGACGTTGAACATCAATGGGGACTCTTTTCAGCTTGGGGTCTTTTATTGAACGTTTAGAAAGCTGGATGGCGTATTCTCTATCTTTTTCTTCGGCTTCTTTTCTTTCAGCGAGTAGGCGTTCAGCTCTGAGGTGTTCCTGGTATTCAGCTTTGGAAATTTTGAACTTTGGAGGAACTGAAGGAAGTTGATCACGCCTCAGAATGATTCGCTGATCCTCGAATCGCTTTATTATCTCTTCTCTTCTTTTATGATCCTCTTCACTTAGCTTTTGAGGAGCTAAGGAAGGTCTGCCTCTGTGAGAGAGTAGCTGTTCTTCTGGTTCATCAGTCTCAGAGATTAAATCTAAGACTGGGATTATTTCTTCAGCAGCAGCTGGTATTTTTGGTGAAGTCGCAGTTGTGGAGCCTTCAGCGATATCCTCAAACAGGGGAGAGGACTAGCTGAAACACATCGATCTTACAAGTAAGAACTTGGGTAGAATCAGATAGAGAGAATTGGTTCAAGTGTATAGGCTTGGGTAAAGGAACTGATAGTGTATGATAGAGGAGGGATGGAGTGAGAGATGATTAGTGTACCTGACAAACCGGCTTTTCAAGCAAGTTCATCAGATTGTCATCTTCAGCGATGCTTTTGCCTTTGCCTTTCTCAGCTCTAGAGGCTAAGGGCTTTGTCTTTGTCCGCTCCCCTGAAGGTTCATTTATCGAGATTCCCTTAAGAGCTTTGATCTTTTGAGCAGGTTTGACGATAAAGAAGTCATCGTCATCTTCGTCATCATCATCATCATTCTTTGGAGAAGAAGATGGTTCATCATCAGGGATGTCGACGGCTTCATCATCTTCTGCTTCGGATTCAGTTTTCTCAGCTTCTTCTTCGAGTTGCTCCCCCTCAGATACAGAGGCGAGCTTCTCGGTTTCCTCAGGGTTTTCATCTCCCTGAGGTCCAGCGGTGGTTTCTTCAGCATTCGTCTTCTCTCCCCTGATAGATTCATCATGGGAAAGGTCTTCAGCGCTCTTGGCGAGGTCTTCAGCGCTCTTCTCCCCCTCCTTTTCATGATGACTGGGGGAGGAATGGCTAGATTCAGCAGCGCTGGTAGGTTCTCTGTCTTCTTGGCCAGAGAGACCTACACAAACTTCAATCTTTGCTAATCTGTCTTCAAGGCCAGAAATAGCAGGATTGATCTTCCCGAGCTCAATGCGATCTGCCGCTGTAAAATGTTCAGATTCAGGGACAGGGGCAGGAGCAGGAGTATTCGCCTTGTGCAACAGCTGTTCGATCATAGTCTTCATCGAACCAACGTCAGTATTTACAGAGCTTAAGTCAGTCGTTAGAGTGTTGACATGTGTCTTCACAGCAGACATATCTCCCTCTAGTGTTCCAACCGATGTCTTCAGCGTTGTTACCTCGTTGGACATGGATGAAACTGAATTTTTGAGAGAGCACCTTGGCGAAGTCGCTGAGAGTCTTATAAAGTTGTTTCATGTCATCTATGGAAGCCTTCTTCTCCACCACCGTTTTCAGTTTGTTCAGATTCTCTTCAGCGTTTGTTACAGCTGTAGAGTTATTGGAGAGAGTAGTGGCGAGACCTGTCAGCTTTGTCTCCACGGACATCAGAGAGGCGTTGATATCTCCCAAATTAGGACCTGTAACATATAAAAACTTATGAACAGAGGAAAGCTCAGAAGTTTGGGGTTTAGTCACAGTGTTTATGGGTTGTTGTTTACCTGCAGGAGGATTGGTGAATTCATCGAAATCACGGGTTCCTGAGTAAAGTTCCATGTCATCTTCAAAAGTGCCCATGGATTTTTCTGCAGGTCCTATCTTCATCATTCCTGGAGAATCAGCTTTATGTTCCGAGGAAATGATGGCAGCTCCAGTTAGATCTGGAGTAGAGACCAAATGAGTAGAGGGAGGAGCGAAGGATAAGAGTGGAGGCTAGGTTATGAGTTCAGCGTTGGATTCGCTGACAATCACTTCATTAGTCTTTTGAGAGACTGGAGGTTGGGTCGGTTCCAAGTTTGTAACCTCAGCGTTTAAAGACGCTGAAGTTTGGATAAAAGGGATGGCTTGTTCAGGTGTGGCAGAGCGTACCACTGAACGTTCCTTCAGCTCTGCAGAAAGAGCTGAGGAGTCTTCAGCATGAGATTGCCGGGATTGCTCCTTTGTTTTCTTGATCCTTTTAGAATCAAGTGGGGTAGATGAATGTTTCCTTTTTTAAGAAGGAGAGGATTTTGTGGCCAGGGTATCAGCGATGGGTATTGTCGCTGAAGGAGCCACAGAAGTAGAAAAAGAAGGGTTGAGAAGAGTTAAGAGGGTAGAAAGACGTACCTCATTTTCAACAGGTTTGAAGTCGAGTACCTTAGGGCCAATCTGAGAGAGTTTTAGATCGCCCTCTTGCGGGTAGCTGTCCTTCAGGCCATATTGAAAGATAGCGCTGATGAATCGGGGGTAGGGAACCCAAGCAGGCCTGTCAGCGACAGAGTCTACTCTTTGCAGCAAGTCATCATAGATGAGAGATGCCCAGTCAATGTGTAAACCTTTCAGCAGAGCGTATCCCATGGCTTGCTGAGGTTGAGCGGCTTGATCAGAAGAGCCGGTCTTGGCAGTCATGCAGCTGATAAGGTGAGCGAAGATGAAGTTCATCTCGCTGGGCATTTTCGATTTCTTCAGTAGTGTTAGCTTCTTCTCAGGCTTCTTGTCTCTGCCCATTTCCCATACATAGCCCATTGCATAAAAAATGCAATAAGAGCTTATTTGTCAGCGATCTTCTTATGGTCAGGGAAAGGAACAAAAGGTTTTTCCTTTGTAGCGATGGGAAAGTTCAGAGCTTTGCGAATGATGGTGGGTGTGATCTTTATCGTGCCATATTCAGTATCGCAAAGGATACAATCAACTGTTTTGGAGGGATCTTTGGCGGAAGGTAGCTGAGAGTGTCTGGCAGAGTACCAGAACTGAGATAGTAGCAGCTGACTTGCAGGGGGTGAAATGGTCAGGGCTGTTGAAATGCAGCAAATCTTCAGGAAATTCACAGCATCTGTCAGATGTGTGACTTGCTTTCGAGGAGGAAACTCGAGAAGCGCATAAAGGTTGTTTATCTTAGTCCAGTCTAGTTGATCAAGATTGAACTTGACTTGTGGAGCCTTGAGGATTTCCACTTCCTCAGAGTCAGCGGAGATGTTCTCAGCGGTAGCAGGAATGTCAGACGAGGCCATTTCTCTGTATTAACAGTTCAACCAAAGATGTTAACAAATAAGAATAATCTTAATGTGGAAAGAATTTCCAATAAGATGTTTCGAATTTTATCCATTTCATTCAGACACAAATGTCTTAATGAAGATTAGGGTTTTTCATGTTTTTGAAACGAAATGTAAAACCCATTTTCTTGTTTTCCAATTTTCTATGAAGAAATAGATTCTGGAAACGAATGAATAACAAGTTTAAGATTTTGCATTTAAACTTGAAGAACAACCATGAAATGGTTGTGTTCATAAAACCACGAAAGAAAATGATTTCATTTTACGAAGTTCTTTTGTTTGATCTTGTTAAAACAATGAGAAGATCGGAAACAAGTTATACGCATTTGGTAATAAATAAGAACATATTAACCTTGATGTTTGATGAAGAAGATGATGAACAGTTCTTGAAGTTTTTGAAATCACAAATGCAACAGTGAATTCTTTCTTGCGGAGGAAGATTGATCGCGTAAAAGAAAAATATAAACAAAGAATTTGTTTATATAGAGATTTTAGAAAGAGAAAATCTTGAGCGGGAAAAGATTTTCATCATGACACGGACACGTGTTTGCATTTGATTGGAAGTTTGAACGAGACGTGCAAACGTGTGTCAGGAAGAGAAAACGTGCCGGGGTTTTATCCGTTGCAATGACGTCACAACTGTCCTTTCATATTCTTGGTTGTCTCTGAGGTTTTGAAAAACTCAGAGATACTTTTGAAAACATGAAGCACTGAATGAAAATATTCAGTGAAGGTTTTAAGAAATTTCAAAATATCGCTGTTAAGGAAAAGATATTCAGCGATGCATTTTGTTTTGAAATCTTGCATTTTCATGCGATTGTCAGAGAGAGAACATACCTTGATATCAGTGAATCAAGTTTATTCAGAGAGAAGATGATAGAATGGGTTATACAAGTTGATTTTATCCTTTCGCTGATCAATGTGAACCGCTGAAGATTTTATCCTTCAAAGTTCAGCATTCCAAGCTCGCTGATGAGAAAGTTGAATCTTGTCTCATCAAGAGGTTTGGTAAATAAGTCAGCTAACTGATAATCAGTTGGGATAAAATGAATTTCTATATCACCATTCATCACATGATCTCTGATAAAATGATATCTGATTTCTATATGTTTGGTCTTTGAATGTAGTATTGGATTGTTTGCTATAGCAATGACACTTGTGCTGTCGCAATAGATTGGAATTTTGGAGAGCTGAAGATCATAGTCTAGTAGTTGATTTCTCATCCACAAGACTTGAGAACAACAGCTTCCAGCAGCTACATATTCAGCTTCAGCTGTGGAAGTGGACACTGAATTTTGCTTTTTACTTGTCCAACTTACCAGCTTTCCACCCAGGAGCTGACATCCTCCTGTGGTGCTTTTCCTATCCATTTTGCAACCTGCAAAATCACTATCTGAATAGGCGGTAAGGTCGAATCCTGAATCTTTGGGATACCAAAGACCTAGATTCGATGTACCATTAAGATATCGAAAGATTCGCTTTACAGCTTTCATATGAGATATCTTAGGTTCAGCTTGATATCGTGCACACAAGCATGTTGCAAACATAATATCGGGTCGGCTAGCTGTTAGATACAATAGAGAGCCGATCATCCCACGGTACAGCGTGATATTGACAGGAACACCCTTAGTGTCCTTATCAAGTGTCAGCGGTGGTGCCATAGGGGTTTTCATAGCTGAACTTTCAGTTAAGTCGATTTTCTTCAGCATATCTTTAACATATTTTCCCTGATTTATGAAAGTTCCTTTCTCAGTTTACTTAATCTGAAGACCAAGGAAATATGTTAGTTCACCCATCATGCTCATTTTATACTCATCTTTCATTCTATCAGCGAAACGAGTTCAAAGCTCAGGGTTAGTAGAACCAAATATAATGTCATCAACATATATTTGAACTAAAATGATATGACATTTCACTTTTCTAAAAAATAGAGTTTTGTCAATCTTACCTCGCTCAAATTTTTCAATATGGAGATAGTAGAATGAGTGTCATACCATGCACGAGGAGCTTGCTTCAAACCATAAAGTGCCTTATCCAGTTTATAAACATAACCTGGACGCTTAGAATCTGAGAATCCTGTAGGTTGTTCCACGTACACTTCTTCATTCAGCTTTCCATTCAGAAACGCTGACTTAACATCCTTCTGATGTACTTTGAAGTTTTTGTGTACAGCATATGCTAAGAATAGACGAATAGATTCAAGTTTTGCTACAGGAGCAAATGTTTCATCATAATCTATGCCTTCCTCTTGTCTGTATCCCTGAGCAACAAGTCGAGCTTTGCTGCGAGTTACAGTACCATGTTCGTCTAACTTATTTCGATAGACTCATTTAGTGCCTATTACTGTTTTATCAGTTGGTCTCTGAACAAGTTTCCAAACTTTGTTTCTTTCAAATTCAGTCAGCTCTTCTTGCATGGCGCTGACCCAGTTTGGATCTTTGAGTGCATCATCTACTTTCTTTGGTTCAGTTAGTGAAATAAAATGTACAGATAAACAAATATTACCTGCACTTCGCCGAGTCTGAATCCCAGCGTTTGGATCACCAAGAATTTGATCAATTGGATGATTTATAGTCCATCGCTGAGCCGGAGCGTGAGACGCTGACTAAACTTGAACTGGAGGAGCTGAAGATGAAACTTCAGCGACGTCAGGAGTATCAGCCAAGAGAGGAATCGATGCAGTTGTCATTATATTCACTGATTGCTGAGAAGTAGATGGAATGTCAGAGACATTTGGTTCAGCGTTAGGTATAGTGTTTATAGGAACAGCTAAGACCCAAGAAGTTTCAGCTTCACTGTTCTGTATATTTGGAATGATAGGACTATCATCTTCTACTGGATGAGCATTAGTGGGAATATCTTCTGAATCACCAAGATGAGAAAACATCCATTGATTCAGTTCTTCAGTATCAGCGGACGGTTTAGAGTTCGCTGAACGGGATTCGTCAAACGTGACGTGAATAGTTTCTTCAACAGTTTGTCTTCTACGATTGAAGACTCTGAAGGCTTAGGAAACTGAGGAGTATCCAAGAAAGATTCCATCATCAGCCTTAGGATCAAACTTTCCAAGAGCATCTCTGTTGTTCAGTATAAAACACTGACATCCAAAGATGTGAAGAAAGCTGATTGAAGGCTTTTCCCATGAAAGAGTTCATAGGCTGTCTTTTTGAATCTTTTGACTATCAGCGACCTGTTTTGTGTAAAACAAGCAGTGTTGACAGCTTCTGCCCAAAACTGAGTAGGCAGGTAAGAATCGCTGAGCATTGAACGTGCAACTTCAATAATTGTTCTATTTCTTCTTTCAGCGACTCCATTTTGTTGCGGTGTTCTCACTGAAGAAAAGTTGTGAGAAATACCCTTACTCTCAAGGAAGGAATCAAGAGAACTGTTTTTGAATTCAGTCCCATGATCACCCCTTATTGAGCGAACGGTCAGATTGTTCAGGGCTTCCATCTTCCGAACAAAATTGATGAGTTCTTCAGGGGTGTCACTCTTAGAACGGAGAAACATTACTCAAGTGAAGCGAGAGAATTCATCAACTATGACCAGCGTATATTTCTTTCCAGCGATGGATTGTTTGTTAACAGGGCCAAACAAATCCATATGGAGTAGTTGTAGAGGAGATGACACTGAAGAAACTTGCTTTGATTTAAAGCTTGCTTTGGTCTGCTTCCCTTTTTCACACGCAGAACATAACGACTCTTTGGCGTATGAATGCTGAGGTAGACCAGTGACTAACTCTTTTGAAGAAAGAGTGTTCAGTGTCTTGAAATTTAGATGAGATAGCCTCTTATGCCATAGCCAGTTGACATCAGATGAGGCTTTTGAGAAGAAACCGGAGTTCTCAGTGGTTGTTGAGTCCATGTTCATTACATAAACATTTTCCAAACGATAACCGCTGAGAGCTATCTTCTCCTTTTTGTCAGAGACCAAGCAGGATTCCTTAGTAATGATTACTTTGTTATCCATGTCGCAAAGCTGACTGATGCTTAGAAGATTATGCTTCAGCCCTTCAACATATGCGACTCTTCTGAAGGAGGTTGTACCATTTGAAAGTACACCATACCCTCGGGTATGTCCTTTTCCATTTCCACCAAAAGTCACAGAGGGACCCTTCTCTTCTTTGTATTCACCGAGCAGGCTTTTCTTTCCAGTCATGTGTCTAGAGCATCCGCTATCAAGATACCAGATACCCTTCTTAACCTGCAATACAAAGGAAGATTAGTTTTTCTTGGGTACACACTTAACCATGTATATACGTTTGTGAGTGCAAGTAGTTGGAATGGAAGGTTCGGCAGTCTTCGCAGCATTTGAAGATTCAACTTTGTCTTTCTTCACTTTGGTTAATTTCTTAACCTCAGTGGTAGAATTTACCTTGACCTGATTTGCACCAGGGTTGGTCTTCTTTGCCTTGGGGGCAATCTTCACCTTAGCTATCTTTTCAGCTTTGGTGGCTGTGGGGCACTTACTAGCAATATGATCGGTAAGTCCACAGTGATAACATTTCCTATAACTAAAAGTAGTTCTAGGACCATTTGAATGCTGAGCTTTTAATTTTATATTAGAAGTGCCAGCACCAAGTAAACTATTGGCTTTAGAAATGGGACGAACATTCAGTTCTTCAGATTTCTTACCAAGGACATCCAATCTGAGTCTAGGAGTAGATCGCTGAATAAATCCAGATATTTGCTTCCTTGATCCAGAGGGATGAGCCACTGAAGCTTTAGAAGCATTCAGCTTTGGTACTAAGGTACCCTTCTGAGGATTCTGGTAAATAACAATTCCTTTACCTTTGTCTTTAAAGACAAAGCTAGGTTTTGAATAAACCATTTTCTCCTTGCCTTTTGAGGAGGTAGGAGTTTCCTCAGGTATTGGTGTAACGGACGAGGAGCACTGAAAAGATGAAGTATCAGCGACTGAGGATACGAACATTCCAAATTTAAGCATTGAACGCTCAGTGGTTGGTTTTGGAGTTTCATATTTGTAACCCAAACCACGTTTATCACTCAGGGGAATCTGAGACTTTATTATCTCAGTGATCTTTGTTGAAGAATTACACCATCCTTCAACAGTAGCTTTTCCAGCCTTTAATGCAGCGATAGCTTCTGCTCGTTCGATTTTGACTAGCTGATTTAAATATACTTGATCTTTAAAATCTTCTTCAATTTTAGAAAGCTTTTCTATTTGAAGGTGGCAGTTTTTAACCTTTTCAGCGAGATCAAGATTTTGGTTTTCAACCACAGTTTTGTCGTTCATGGCTTCGTATAAACTTCTAGTCAAGAGATCGATCTTACGGAGACTATCAGCTTCATCAATATTTGCAATATTGGTAAAGAAAGAAGGTGATACCTGAATAGCAGAGGTTGAAGTGGAGGGAATGTCTGAACTTTCTTCCTCTTCTTCAATCTTGGCCATAAGACATAGATTTGCTTCATCATCTTCAGAGTCAGATGATGATGCTTCTTCATCAGAAGTAGCCCAATCATAGTCAGACATCAGGCCTTTATTCTTCTTCTTAAAGCTTTTCAGCTTTGCATATTTTTCTTTCAGTTTTGAATATTTGTCATCTTTATTTCTTGGAGCAAAGGGTTTCTTTGTAAAAGATGAGGGTCTAGAAACTTTTTTTGACCTGCACTCGTTAGCGAAATGTCCTGTCTTTTCGCAGTTAAAACAAGTAGCAGTAGCCTTATCAACATTGGAAAGAGGTTTGTTCTTTCTAAACATTTTCTTTTTGGCAAATCTCCTGAACTTCTTAGTTAGGAGAGCCAAAGATTCATCATTATCTAAATAATCAGAATCTGATGACCTTTCAGAGTTACTTTCTAACTCAGTGATAGTGACTGAGGGTCGCTGAGTAGAAGGTTCCTCTGAGATTAAAGCAACATGGGTGCTTTTGGAATCTTTTACAAGATTCTTCTTAAGATGGCTCGATTGCTCATGATTCAGCAACGTGCCATATAAGGTTGAAATGGTCATTGATTTTAGATCCTTTGACAGCTTGAGACACATAGAATAATTGTCCCGGCTTTCAGGTAAACATTCTAGAAACTTTGTCAGTACTTCAAAGTTAGAATATTCCTTACCAACAGTTTTCAGATCTATAATTAAACAATTAAAACGTTGGTGAACTTCAGAGAGAGATTCATTCTTACCAGAAATGAAGCTTTCGTATTGTCTTACCAGGTTGATCTTTCTTGAGTCTTGGACTTCAGACGTTCCTTCATACTGAACACATATTGTGTCCCACATGGCTTTTGATGTTTTCAGATTCATGACGGAATGGTAGACTTCGCCAGGAAGAGCCATGGATAGTATGGATCTGGCTTTTGTATCTATAGCCACTTTCTTCTTATCTTCGTCAGTCCATTGAAAGATTTCCTTAGGTACCAGCCTTTCTGGAATAGCAGGTCTATTCTCAGCGGCTGGAACAACAGCATCAATTCTTACAGGGATGAATGGACCATTTTCTAGATAGTAAGGCATAGTAGGGTCTACACCTTCTAAGAAGAGTGTCATCCTATTTTTCCATAAGTTGAAGTTATCTTTGGAAAATCTAGGGGGTTTAGCAAGAGAACCATTGTCTATATAATTTGTGTTTGTGTTGGTGGCCATTTTCAGATAATAGCAAGGAAGAGAAATATCTTAGATTAGATCTTGTTTATGAGATTAAACAAATCTGCTCTGATACCACTTGTTGGTCCCGAAGGCCTATACAAGTTTGTAGAAGGGGGGTTGAATACAAACACACAGATTTTATTTTTCTAAATTGTTTATTGATAAATCATTAACAATTTACAGCTTGTTGTGGAAACAAGACTAAGGATAAACCTAAATCTAAACAAGTTGGAACACTAAGGTTTCTTGCACTAAGAGAGATAAGGAAATTACTAATAATAACCTATCTTGAGATAAGAGATTGAACTTGTCCAGAGTTAGCAAGTTACTTCAAATGAAGTGGGTTCACCTCTTTATATACTACATGTATTTAATACAAGTCAGTATACACTTTACACGTGTCATCAGCTGGTTGGTTGCATGTCATTGACCTTGGTTGACAACCTTAGTAGCCGCATGGATGAACAGTGTAGTATCAGAATGGTTGTACGATTTCAGACAGTCGGAGGTTCTTTTCTGACATTTCGTACGGAGTCGTGCAAGGATGGTTAAGACAAAAGTACTTTGTACGGAGGACTTCATGATCAGCTTTCGTTGATTCAAAACATTATCATTATCTATTCAGCGAATGATAAAGTTCAACGATAGCTGAGGTCTTGTACTTGATACTTCACGTTGAGTGGACAAATCGGAGTCTTCGCTGATCCGCATCAGTTCATTAGGAGACTTGTCGCTGGTTCTTGAGCTTAATCTTCGACTTCAGCGTAGAACCTTTGTTGACGTGAAACTTGTCTTCAGGGATCCTAAGTAAACAACTAACTTATAAGCGATCATCATAATGACTGAACAGACTCAGAGCATTAATGGTGAACAGTTTCGCTGAATGTTTAACTTAAAGAGCGAGAGTTCCTATCAGCGGTACTGGAAGATCTTAGTACTTATCAGCGATACTGAAACTCTGATACATATTGTTTACTTACAATTTTCACTAAGTATATAATAGAGGGTCATTATCAAATAACTGAGGGTTTGGATCAACAAGTATTTCTCACAACTTTTCATCAGTGAGAACATCGCAACAAAATGGAGTCGCTAAAAGAAGAAATAGAACAATTATTGAAGATGCACGTTCAATGCTCAGCGATTTTCACCTGCCTACTCAGTTTTGGGCAGAAGCTGTCAACACTGCTAGTTTTACGCAAAACAGGTCGCTGATAGTCAAAAGATTCAATAAAACAACTTATGAACTTTTTCATGGGAGAAAGCCTTCAATTAGCTTTCTTCACATCTTTGGATGTCAGTGTTTCATACTGAATAACAGAGATACCCTTGGAAAGTTTGATCCTAAGGCTAACGATGGAATCTTTCTTGGATATTCTTCAATCTCCAAAGCCTTCAGAGTCTTCAATCGAAGAAGACAAACTGTAGAAGAAACTATTCACGTCACGTTACAAGACTCTATTTGTACTCGTTCGCTGATAGAATGAAAGATGAGTATAAAATGAGCATGATGGGTGAACTAACATATTTCCTTGGTCTACAGATAAAGCAAAATGAAAAAGGAACTTTCATTAATCAGGGAAAGTATGTTAAAGATATGCTGAAGAAATTCGATTAAACTCAGAGTTCGGCTATGAAAACCCCTATGGCACCACCGCTGACACTAGACAAGGATTTAAAAGGAATACCTGTTAATGTCACGTTGTACCGTGGGATGATCGGCTCTCTTTTGTATATTACAGCTAGCCGACCCGATACTATGTACGCAACCTGTTTGTGTGCACGATATCAAGATGAACCTAAGATATCTCATATGACCGCTGTAAAGCAAATTTTTCGATACCTTAAGGGTACTGCAAATCTAGGTCTTTGGTATCCCAAAGACTCAGGATTTGATCTAATCGCCTATTCAGATAGTGATTTTGTAGGTTGTAAAATGGATAGGAAAAGCACCACAGGAGGCTGTCAGCTCCTGGGTGGAAAGCTGGTGAGTTGGACAAGTAAAAAGAAAAACCCAGTGTCCACCTCCACAGCTAAAGCTGAGTATGTAGCCGCTGGAAGCTGTTGCTCTCAGGTCTTGTGGATGAGAAATCAACTACTGGACTATGACCAACAGCTCTCAAATATTCCAATCTATTGCGACAGCACAAGTGCCATCGCTATAGCCAACAATCCTGTGCCACACTCAAAGACAAAACACATCGAAATCAGGTATCATTTTATCAGAGATCATGTGATGAATGGTGATATAGAACGTCACTTTATCGCAACTGACTATCAGTTAGCTGATCTGTTCACCAAACCTCTTGATGAGACAAGATTCAACTTTCTCATCAGCGAGCTTGGAGTGCTGAACTTTGAAGAGTAAAATCTTCAGCGGTTCACATTTGATCAGCGATAAGATAAAATCAACTTGTATAACCTATTCTATCATCTTATCTCTGAATAAACATGATTCGCTGATATCAAGGTATATTTTTCTCTCACTGACAATCGCATGTAAATGCAAGATTTCAAAACAAACTGCATCACTGAATATCTCTTCCTTAACAACGATACATTGAAATTTCTAAAACCTACACTGATATTTCTATTCAGTGCTTCATGTTTTCAAAAGTGTCCCTGAGTTTTCAAAACCTCAGAGACATCCTAGAATATGAAAGGACAGTTGTGATGTCATCGCAACGGATAAGCCCCGACACGTTCTTTTTTCTGACACACGTTTGCACGTTTCGTTTACCTGCAATCAAATGCAAACACGTGTCCGTGTCATGATGAAAATCTTTTCCCGCTCAATATTTGCTCTCTCTAATCTCATTATATAAACACTTCATGGGTTTATATTTTTCCTTTACGCGAACTTCTCCTCCAAGCAAGAAAAAGAAAATTTACTGTTGCATTTGTGCTCTCAAATTTTCATGAACTTCTTCTTCTTCAACGAACCAGGTTAATATTTGTTTTAGAGTAAATTACGGATTTGGTCCCTATGGTTCTTTTAAATTTTGGATTAGGTCCCCAAAAGGAATTAATTACGGTCAAAATCCTCATGGTTTCACTTATGTTACAGATTGGGTCCCTCACCCAACTCCCGTTAGATATCTGTCGTTTAACCCTCCTCATGTGCCCCCCACGTGAGGGCACTTATGTCATTCTAAAAACCCTTTATTTTTTGTACTTCTTTTTTTCCCCTTTCAGTTATGTTCCAATTTCAGAGAAGACGCCTTGTCCCGATTTACGGTGGAAGGAATGGAGACAACATCGACGTTTTGCGGTGGAAGGAATCGGGACAAGATCAACGATTTACGGTGGGAGGAATGGAGACAACATCGACGTTTTTGTGGTGGAAGGAATCGGGACAAGATCAAAGATTTACGGTGGAAGGAATCGAGACAACATCGAGGTTTTGTGGTGGAAGGAATCGGGACAAGATCAACGATTTACGGTCGAAAGAATCGAGACAACATCGACATTTTGTGGTGAAAGGAATCGGGACAAGATCGACGTTTTGCGGTGGAACCGTGCAAGGAATCGAGAAGAAATACGTCTCTGAAATCCTTCTTTCAACTGGTGCAGAAGCTGGAGATCATTTTTCCTGTTACAAAATAGATCATCTTGTGAGTTTCCATGGCATAACCTGCAACTCGATTCTCCTTAGTTTTTGCTTCTTTTTTATCCTTTATGTGTATCGCTTTTCGGCTGATTCATTCAGCTCCTTAACTTGATTGAAATCAACAGTTTCACAATCGAGGGCAAATCTCCTTTGGCAAATTATCTCAAATTTCTTTGCAGATTCTGTCATTTTAATTATCACTACCAGTTACTTCCACATCACAAGATACTGTGCGATTAAGGAGAAATCGATTTTGACCAGACAATTGGATGCGACCAAATTAGAATTGGGTTTTTTTAAATTATAAAAAATAAGGATTTTATAGAATGACATAAGTGTCCTCACATGAGGGGCACATGAGGAGGGTTAAATGGCGGTTATCTAACAGGAGTTGGGTGAGGGACCCAATCTGAAACATAAGTGAAACCATGAGGATTATGACCGTAATTAATTCCTTTTGGGGACCTAATCCAAAATTTCAAAGAACCACAAGGACCAAATCCGTAATTTACTCTTTGTTTTATTTACCTGTTTCTTCAAACTAGTTAATGATCTTCTCATTGTTTTTACAAGATCAAACGAAAGAATTTTTTTTAAAAAATAAAATCATTTCTTTCATGGTTTTATGAACACACCCCTTTCATGGTTGTTCTTCAAGTTCAAACGCAAAATCTTAAACTTGTTCTTCATACGTTTTCCAGAATCCTAATCTTCAAAGGAAACTGGAAAACAAATTTTTTATTGGGTTTGCATTTTGTTTTTCAAAAACAAGAAAAACCCTAATATTCATTAAGACATTTTTGTCTGAATGAAATGGACAAAATTCGAACCATCTTATTGGAAAATCTTTCCACATTAAGATTATTCTTATTTGTTAATCTTTGGTTGAACTGATAATACATAAAATGGCATCTACTGACATTTCCACTGCTAAGAACACCACCGCTGAGAACATTGCTGCTGATACTACTGAGGAATTGGACATCATCAAGGCTCCTCAGGTCAAGTTCATTATTGACGAACTGGACTGGACAAAAACCAACAACCTCTATGCGCTTCTCGAGTTTCCTCCTCGAAAGCAAGTCACACATCTGAAAGATGTTGTGAACTTCCTGAAAAATTGTTGGCTCTCCACAGCCCTGACCATAACTCCTCCTGCACATCAGCTACTGCTATCCCAATTCTGGTATTCTGCCAGACACTCTCAGCTACCATCAACCAAAGACTCCTAAAAAACAAATGACTGTATCCTCTGTGATACTGAGTATGGAACAATGAAGATCAGCCCTACCATTATCCGCAAAGCCCTGAGCCTTCCCATCGCAACCAAAGAAAAACCTTTTGTTCCCCTCCCTGACCACAAGAAACATTCAGATAGGGAAGCCATCACTACATTCTTCGATGCAATGGGCTATATATGGGAAACTGGGAGGGACAAGAAGCCTGAGAAGAAGCTGACCCTCATCAAGAAATCTAAAATGCCCAGCGAGATGAATTTCATCTTTGCTCACTTGATTATCTGCATGACAGCAAAGACCGGCTCCTCTGACCAAGCCGCTCAACCTCAGCAAGCAATGGGATATGCACTGCTGAAAGGTCTACATATAGACTGGCCATCAATAATCTATGATGATCTGGTACTCAGAGTAGACTCTGCCGCTGACTGAGTTCCATGGGTTCCTTAACCTAGATTCATCAGCGTCGTCTTCCAAACAGGCCTGAAGGACAGCTACCCAAAAGAGGGTGACCTGAAACTCTCTCAGGTTGGCCCTAAGGTACTCGACTTCAAACCGGTGGAAAACGAGGTACGTCTTTCTACACTTTTAACTCTTCTCAACCCTACTTCTTCGACTTCTGCAGCTCCTTCAGCGGACAAACCCACCGCTGATACCCCAGCTACAACCTCCATTCCTTCTCTTAAAAGGAAACACTCTCATACCAAACTTAGTTCCAAAAGAACTAAGAAAACCAAGGGGCAAGCCCAGCAATCTCCTGCTGAAGACTCCTTAGCTCATCTTGAAGAGCTGAAGGAACGTTCAGTGGTACGCTCTGCCACAGCTGAACAAGCCACCCATTCCATCCCGGAATCTACCCAACCTCCTTCAGTCTCTCAAAAGACTAACGAAGCGATTCTCAGCGAATCCAACGCTGAACACCGTACCCAACCAACATTCTCAACCTTCGCTCCTCCCTCTACTCAATTGGACTCTACTCCAGTTATCACTGAAGCACCTGTCATTCCTCCAGAAGCTAAAGCTGATTCTCAAGGAATGATGGAAGTGGGACCTGCAGAGATGACCATGCGTACACGCACTCTAGCTGACGACATGGAACTCTTCTCAGGACACCGAGATTTTGATGAATTCACCAATCCTCCTGCAGGTATACACCAACCCCTATACACTGTAACTGAACCCCAAACTTCTGAGCTTTCCTCTGTTCACAAGTTCTTATATGTTACAGGTCCTAATTTGGGAGACATCAACGCCTCTCTGAAGACAATAGAGACAACGCTGACAGGTCTCACAACTACTCTTTCCGACAACTCTTCAGTTGTAACAAACGTTGGAGAGAATCTCACAAAGCTGGCAACCGTGGTCGAAAAGAATGCCTCCAAAGCTGACTTGGAGAAGGTTGATAAATCTCTCAGCGACTTTGCCAAAGTTCTCGCTGACATCTACACGGACTATCTCTCTATCAAAACCTCAGTTCACACCATGTCTAGCGAGGTCACAACGCTGAAGACATCGGTTGGAAAACTCGAAGGAGATATGTCTGCTGTAAAGACCGACGTGAGTTATGTAAATACTGACGTGGATTCTATGAAGAAAATGATGCAGCAGATCCTAACCAACACGACCGCCCCTGCTCCTGCACCTTCATCTTTTACTTCGGCGGATCGTGCTGAACTCGTGAAGATCAATCCTGGTATTTCTGGTCTAGAAAACATACTAACAGCGATTGAAATTTATGTGGGGATCCCTGGCCAAGAAGACAGGGAACCAAAACCAGCTGCTAAGTCATCACATTCCTCCCCCACTCATCATGAGGAAGGGGGGGAGAAGAGCGCTGAAGACCTTCCCCATGATGAATCTATCAGGGGGGGAGAAGACTGAAGACCTTACCCTTGCTGAAGAGGGTGAGAAGACAATTGAAGAAGCAACCGCTGGACCTCAGGGAGATGAAAACCCTGAGGGAACCGAGAAGCTTACCTCTGTATCTGAGGGGGAGAAACTCAAAGAAGAAGCTGAGGAATCTGAATCTGAAGCTGAAGACGATGTAGTCGTCGATTTATCTGAAGATGAACCATCATCCAGTGATAAGGGTGATGATGACGATGATGACTCCTTTATCGTCAAGCCTGCTCAAAGGACCACAGCTCTTAGAGGGATTCTGATAAATGAACCTTCAGGGGAGCGGACAAAGACAAAGCCATCAGCACCTAAAGTTGACAAGGGCAAAGGAAAAAGTGTCGCTGAAGACGATGAAAATCTGACGATCTTGCTTAAAAAGCCGGTTTGTCAGGTACACTAACCTCTTCTTTCACTGCATCCCTCCTCTATCTATACACATTATCAGCTCTCCTCTCCATAAACCTCTATACACAACCTCATTCTTTATCTTTCTCTATTCTACCCAAGTTCTTATTCATAAGATCGCTATGTTTCAGCTAGTCCTCTACCCTGTTTGAGGATATCGCTGAAGTTCCTACAGTTGCGACTTCACCAACAATAATCCCAGCTCCCAACGCTGAAGAAATAATTCCGGTCTTGGATTTGATCTCTGAGACTGATGAACCTGAAGAACAGCTGCTCTCTCATACAAACAGACCTTCCTTGGTTCCTCAAAAACCAAGTGAAGAGGATCAGAGAAAAAGAGAACAGATGATAAAGAAGTTCGAGGATCAGCGAATCATTCTGAAGCGTGATCAACTTCCTTCTATTCCTACAAAGTTCAAACTTTAAAAAAGGGAATACAAGGATCACCTCAGAGTTGAACGTCTAATCGCTGAAAGAAGGGAAGCTGAAGAAAAAGACAGAGAATACGCCATCCAGCTTACTCAAAAATCGGTGAAAGACTCCAAGCTGAAAAGAGCTCCAATCGAAGTTCAACGTCAACTATGGGAAGACGCCAAGAAAATTGTTGAAGAAAAGAGAACTGTGTCTCAATCTACCTTAGCCTGGTGCAAAGAAAAGGTACACTTCAGACATCGACCCTCCAGAATAATCAAGGTACTCATCGCTGGAAGATCAACCCTCAAAGTTTCTATCGCTGAAATCGAGATATTCAGAGAGAATGATCAGTACGAAAAATTCTATGTTGAATCCATCACAAAGTACGGTCTATCTGAATGGTTGGAGATCAGATTAGCCATCCAGAAGTCTCAGTCTAAGTACAAGAATCATTTTGAAAAGCTGATAAAAAAACAGATCGACTTAGTTTATTCTTGTGTGGATATTCCTCCTCCTCCTCCTCTCAAAAGTCAGAAAAGAAGGGTCTCTGCTAGGAAAAAGTCTAAATCTTCAGAAGATGGTCCTCGTATACGGAACGAAACAGGTATCGGTTTCTCCCTTGATGAATTCCTTGGTCCTGAACCTGATCTTTCTGCACTTGACACATCTCTTCCTCTTGATGAGACTTTCATCCCTGGGAAAGTCATAAGCAAACCCTAAGGGATATTCTTTATTGACTGGGATGGACAAAAGCATTTTCAACGAATCTCTGAACTTCCCATCACTCCCATCGGACAGCTGAAAGATCTTTTCTTCTGGTGTGACTTCAAAAACGACATTCAGGCACGACATCTTAAACCCTTGATTTTTGAAGAAGCGCTGAACAAAAGAAATCAAGGAGTAGATGTCCCTGACTGGATGATTCCCACATCAAAGACCCTTGATGAACTTCTCATTAAGGAAGAAACTTTATAAACTGATAGGATAGCCTCATTCTTCTATTGTATCAGTTATTCTTTTGTACTTGTAATTGTATTCGCTGTACTTGTAATTTTTCAACTTCCCTCTGTAATCTTTACAAAGTTTAAAGAAAAATTTCAGCAAATGTACTTTACTCCATCAATACAGAAAAGATCCCAGAAAACAGTAAAAGGGACAAATATTTTATGAGTTCTTTTTATCCTTATGTTTTCATTAAATAGCAACTTTCTTTGTTGCTATGTCATAATCAAATAGGGGGAGATTGTTGATCCAAACCCTCAGTGGTTTGATAATGACCCCCTCTTATATACTTAGTGAAAATTGTAAGTAAACAATATGTATCAGAGTTTCACTATCGCTGATAAGTACTAAGATCTTACAGTACCGCTGATAGAAACTCTCGCTCTTTAGATTAAACATTCAGCGAACACTGTTCACCATAATGCTCTGAGTGTGTTCAGTACTTATGGTGATCGCTGATAAGTTAGTTGTTTACTTATGATCTCGGAAGACAAGTTTCACGTCAACATAGGTTCTACGCTGAAGTAGAAGATCAAGCTCAAGAACCAGCAACAAGTCTCCTAATGAACTGATGCGGATCAGTGATTACTCAGATTTGTCCAATCAACATGAAGTATCAAGTACAAGACTTCAGCTATCGCTGAACTTTATCATTCGCTGATAAACAATGGTAAAGCGCTGAATCAACGAAAAGCTGATCATGAAGTCCTCCGTACAAAGTACTTTTGTCTTAACCACCCTTGCACGACTCCGTACGATATGTTAGAAAAGAACCTCCTTACTGTCTAAAATCGTACAACCACTCTGATACTACACTGTTCAAACATGCGGCTACTAAGGTTGTCAACAAAGGTCAATGACATACAACCAATGAGTTGCAGCCACGTGTAAAGTGTAAACTGCCATGCATTAAATGCATGCAGTATATAAGAAAAAGAAGTCACTTCATTTTGAAGTAACTTGCTAACTCTGGACAAGTTCATCCTTCTTATCTTGAGATAGGTTATTATTAGTAATTTCCTTCTCTTTCTTAGTGCAAGAAACTTAGTGTTCCAACTTGTTTAGATTTAGGTTTATCCTTAATCTTGTTTCCGCAACAAGCTATAAATTGTTAATGATTTATCAATAAACAATTTAGGAAAGTAAAATCTTAGTGTTTGTATTCAACCCCCATTCTACAAACTTGTATAACCCTTCGAGACCAACACAAGAGTTAAACAAGAACTTTTGTAATCGCCCAACCTTTGACCGAGAAATTTTACATTTGTGCACTGTTTGGCATAAACTTTATGTATAGCTTGATTTGTTTAAAGATCATTAGCAAGTATATACTTTCAAGATGTCTAGAGATCTTCTAAGTATGGGTTCAAAGTCAAAACCCTCAGTTCTTAAAGTAGACGAGTATCCGCAATGGCAAAAGTGGATGACTCAATTCCTCAACAATCAGAACAAATATCTAATGACTTCCATAAAGAGGGGTCCTCATAGGCCACATATTATAGTTCTTGTTATTCCTGCCAATGACACAACACCTTTTGTTGAAGTAAGAATTGTGTTCAAGGAAGATCGTCACTTTAATGATCAGGATAGACTGCTGATAGCAATTGATGAGCAATCTTTGACATTCTTGACAATGGTAAATCCTAATGATATCTACAACCGTGTAGATAGTAGGGATTCTGCCAAGGAGATTTGGAAAGAGCTTGAGAGACAGTTGGAAGGTTAATCTTTGAGAACTAAGAGGAATCAAAGTATTAATGCATATGAAGGATTCAACGCTCGAGATGGTGAAAATTTACAAGACTCATACAACCTTTACAACATCGTTCTCAATGACCTGCGAAGAAATTGAGTTGTTAAAACAGAGACAGAAATAAATTACAAGTTTGTGAAGAATTTACTGTCGGAATGGGATGCTTATTCGGTTCATCTTCAGATGTCTAGGGATATGGATGATGAAACACTGAATGGCATCTTCAGTATTCTTAATCAACATGAGGACAAGGTTAAGGAAATCAAAGACAAATAGAAGAGAATGGATGAGTCTTTGACCTTGATTACTGAGCACAAGAATGCTGGGATAAGTAAACCAAAAGCACTGATCACAGATTTTACCGACTATGGAAAGAGTTCTGAGGATGAAGAAAAAAAATCGGGTAACGAATTATGTGATTTTGCTGAGAAACTAGCCTTGTAGACAAACAGATTCAATAAAAGGTTTAGAAAGAAGAAATTATATTCAAAGTCCAAACCGAAACAGTACAAGGGTGAGAAGTACAAGAGTTATGAGAATAGGAGGGAGGAGAAAGAGGAAAACAAAGAAGAGGAGGAAGAGAAGAAAGAGGATAGTAAGTGTTTTAATTGTGGCAAACTGGGTCATTTTGCAAGGGAATGCAAAGCGAAGAAAGTTAAGAATTTTTAATACTACAATAGAAAGGCTCAGTTGGTCAAAGCCAAAGAGTGTGGCAAAGCCTTAGTTGTTGAGGAAGAAATATGGTTGGATGATTCATCAGATGAGGAGGAAGCACACTTTACATAAGTAAAGTACAACCTCATAGCAACGGTAGATGAAGATGACCTGGAGTCTGAGGTACATTCTCTTTATGATCTTTCTGATATATCTGAACATTCTGAAAATGAAGAAATGCTGAATCTGATATCTAAACTCAACGTTATGAATGAAGAATTTGAAAAGATGAAAATTAATCTTAACGTCGAAAATAGTTCACTTTTAAGATATCAAGATGATGCACTTCTTTATAAGTGTTAAAAATCTAGAACTTGAAACTAAAATTTCTGAGCATAAAAAGGAACTTAGTGTTATTAAAGATGAAAATATTAATCTTAACTTTAAATTTCAAGTCGTGTTTGAAGAACGAACTGAGGCTTATGCCAAAATCAAACAATTGGAAGATTTAAATTTTAAAAGAGGACAAACAGAACATAATTTAAAATTATTGACCAGTAACCCAAAAGACACTCGTTTTTATAATCTGAATATGGGTCTTGGTCTTTCTGAAGTTGAGGTACTTAAAAAGGCACCCACAAATTTATACAAATTTGATAAATTGGGTGAAGGTGTACAAGAAACAATTTTAAAAGAAATACCTCCAAATTCAAAAGTTTTTGCTAAGTCTGAAAGTCCCATATCTTTTGTTACTAAAGAAGAAAAAGAGAAGCAAAACGAAGGCTCGAAAGAAAATAATAAAGATTCCGAAAAATCTCGTTTTAATACAACAAATTTTAAAAATGATGAATTAAATACCAGTTATAAGTCTAAAAAGACCGAACTAACTGAATTTAATCTGTTATTTCCAAAGGAATCTAAAACTGTTAATTTTAAAACTGAACAAAAAGAGCCTGAATCAAGTAACTCAGATTCTTCTGGTGAAACAAAGATAGAAGAACCGGAAGACTTAATCGAAGAAAAGTCTGCTAATGAGGCCATTTCCGAAAAATCTGATCTAGATTCGGGACATGAAAAGATTTTGGATTTAGAAAAACATATTTCAGAGTTAAAATTGTGCATTGAAAGTTTAGAAGATGAAAATGATAATATTAGGATGGATTTGGATCACAGTCAAAAAGTCAATATTAATCTTCAGATTGAGATTCGACGACTTGAAACCCAATTGTTTGAATTTTCAAAATCTAAAGTTTCAAACTCGAAAGAAAAATGTTTTGATAAATAGTATGAATCTAAATATCATATTAAATCTTCTTCTCTGAATGATGACAAAGTCAAAAGTTCATCCGAAAAACACATTTTGAAAACAAAGATCCAAGTACTCCAATTAAATCCACATTTGTTTGTTTTGAAAATTAATTATGAAAAATGAGAATCTTCGGGAACTAATTCTGATTTAACTTTAAATGATTCTCCCAATTCTAAATTTTCTAACACTACTTTCTCTTACGTTTCAGAAGTGGATGATCAAAAGTTCATGGTTGTGAAGAGGACGTGTGTTAGTGATAAGACTAGCAAAACTAATAGTGAACATTGTATTCATTTGAATAAACATCGTTGTAATGTTTGCAAGCGAAGTATCAATAAAAATGTTCATCTTTCTGATTCTAAATTGTTGACATAAGCAAAAAGACGAATAGATTGTGTTCACTGTTGGGACAATTCTTGTTAGCTAAACCGTAAATCCTCAACAAATAGCAACAACAAAAGCTTTAACCGTGACAATTCTTTCTCTGAGTCTTCACCTAATCAATCGGCTCGAATGTTCAGATTTGGTTTAAATAGGAAATCTCAGAAAAAGATTGTTCAGTCAGTTGAAGTAAATTTTGTGTGGAAATGGGTTCCAAAAGATAAAACAAAAACACTAATTTTACAAAAAGAACCCAACTTTGAAGGAAAACTTAAAGGTTCTTCAACTGATGTGAATAAGTTTCTGCGTACTAACATGAAAGGACCCATACTAATATGGGTACCTAAGCTTAGATAATTGACTTTTCAGGACTGTCATGTGTGGGTCGTTGATTCTGGTGCATCAAGACACATGGCAAGGTACAAGCACTTATTGCATGATTACATGGTACATCCTGAAGGGTTAGTCGGATTTGGTAACAATACGAAAGAATATATCAGAGGAGCAAGATCAGTCATTGAAAGTATCAATGTGTATTTTGATGAGAATGTCATATTGACTTTTGGACAATCCAGTTCAGGACTCAGACTTCAGATTGGAGCTCCTACTCAATTCGGAGTGGAACCTATACCAAACCAGTCTCAAATTTTTTATTTAAATAAAAATGAAAATAATTCAGACCTCGATTTATTATTTTATGACGCATTTATGGATATTTGTGCAGATATGGAGGCTCCTATCATATCCAATCATGCTGACATACCACAAACTAGTGCTGAAATGTTTGGTCCTTCTGAAAAAGTTTTGTGTCACCTCAACAAGTGCAACTGATGTGCTTCGTGAATCTTCTACACCTGAAAATGTCTCTAAACCAGTTATTCTGCAAATCGATCTAGCTTCAGAACACACTACATTCGGATATTCCACATCTGATATACAACAACCTGAGGTTGAGCAACCAACATGTGCAATAAACATTCCAGAAGAGTCAAGCATAGACATACCTGCAATAACAGATGAGAATGACGAGTCTAACACTCAGATGGAAATTCCAACTCCTCCAAGCACTCACAAATGGACAAGAACACATCCTCATGCCAATATAATTGGTGACGCAAAAGACGGTGTGAAGACAAGATCTGCAACTACAAATGAATGCTTATACGTAAATTTTCTGAGTTACATTGAACCTAAGAAAAATGCCATGCAAGAAGAGCTTCTTGAGTTGAAACGAAATGAGGTGTGGCGTTTAGTGAAGAAAACCAAGGATAAGACAATTATCGGAACCAAATGGGTCTTTAGAAATAAGAAAGACGAAGCTGGGATAATTGTTAGAAATAAAGCAAGACTAGTCGCCAAGGGTTATAATCAACAAGAAGAAATTGATTATGATGAGACCTACGAGCCAGTAGCTCGGATTGAAGCCATTCACATCTTTTTAGCTTACGCGGCTAACAAGAACTTAAAGGTATTCCTAATGGACGTCAAGTAGGCGTTTCTCAATGGGGTACTACATGAAAAAGTATATGTAAGTCAACCGAAAGGCTTAGTCGATCCGAAGCACCCATATCATGTTTATGTCTTGGACAAGGCTTTATATGGATTAAAGCAAGCACCCCGGGCATGGTATGAAACTCTAAAAACTTATCTTACTGAGTCTGGCTGCACTAAAGGTACTATCGACACAACTCTTTTCCTCATAAAACAAGGTGCAGATTTAATACTAGTACAAATATATGTTAACGATATTATACTTGGGTCTACTAATCCTGCAATGTGTGTTGATTTTGAAAACACCATGAAAAGTAGGTTTCAAATGAGCATGATGGGGGAATTAAATTCTTTCTTTGGTTTACAAGTGAAACAATCTCTTGAAGAAAGTTTCATAAATCAATCAAAATATATAACTGATATGTTGAAGAAGTTTATTTGACAACAACCTCTACCATGAAAACACCGACGGCTACTTGTAGACTTTTGGATGCCGATTTATCTGGTAAATCGGTAGATAAAAAGAACTATCGTAGCTTGATTGGTTCTTTATTATACCTAACTGCTAGCAGACCCGATATAATGTTTGCAACATCATTTTGTGCTAGATTTCAAGCTAATCCTAAGGAATCTCACCTTATAGCAGTTAAGCGGATCCTTCGGTATCTCAAAGGCACAAAGAATTTGGGCCTTTGGTATCCAAAGGATTCGGGTTTTGAACTAACAACATTCACAGATGCAGATAATGCTGGTAATAGACTTGACCGAAAAAGCACTTCGGGAGCATGTTAGTTCTTAAGTGACAAACTAGTCAGTTGGTCATCTAAGACACAGAACTGCGTGTCAACTTCTACTGTTGAGGTGGAATACATCGTTGTGGCTAGTTTCTCACAAGTCCTTTGGATGAAGACGCAACTTCGTGACTATGGCTACACCATGAACAAGTTCCCAATATATTTCGATTCAAAAAGTGCAATTGTCATTACGGCAAATCCGGATCAAGATTCTAAGACCAAACACATCAATATCAGGTATCATTTCATTAAAGATCATGTGGAAAAGTGAACTATTGAAATGCATTTTGTTCCAATAGAATTCGAACTTGCTGATCTCTTCACAAAACCTTTAGATGAGAAAAGGTTTTATTTTCTAATCAGCAAGCTCGGTATGTTGAACACATCTGCATAACAATAATTTTTTTTATCACATTGAACGGAAGTATGTGTATATATTTATTTATATTGTATTTTTTAGGGGGAGTGTGTTTCCAAATAGTGCTATATCTAACAATTCAGGACTCATGTTCAATGAGTAAAAAGACTTATCTATTTTGTATATGTTTTCCGAAGTTGTTATTTTTCAAGACTATGCAGTTTTCAAGGAGGAGTATGATATTTCTTTCACAAATATCTGTGTTTTGTCTAATCATACTTATGTGTGTGAAGATTGTTAATACTGTTCAAAGCAGATGAGTGTAAGTTCTCTAATATGAATTTTGTGCAAATCCTAGATGATGAAATTATTTTTGAAAATATCTTTGCATCATTCTAGGGGGAGCAAAATGTTTTTCAAAATGTTCTGAGGAATACAAGTTAAAAGTTGGACATCTTTTATCTTGGAAAATATTTTTGTAATTTTTGAAAATTTGAAAATTTTGATTTTTGAAAAATGTACAAGAGTTGTCGCCCAGGCCTTGATCGATAACATTTCTTATCGCCTAAGCCTTGACTGAGAACTTCTTCTTATCGCCCAAGCGTTGAGCGATAAGAATGCATGAATAGTACTTATCGCCCAAGCTTTGGCCGATAAGAATTGCTTAGCGCCCAAGTGATGTGCGATAAGGGGACATGAACAGTACTCCTCGCCTAAGTGATAGGCGAGAACTTTGAATTCCTTCATCGCCTAAGTGTCAAGCGATGAAGATGAACTTGTCGCTTATTGTTCAGGCGAGAAGTTGACTCGTGGCAGGAAAATCGTTTGACCAATCTCTTGTTGCCACGTGTCCCAAACCCTAAGTTCCTATATAATGCGGTTTCTTTGAATTTTACATTTTTTTTCCCGATAACCACTTTGAAAAACCCTACATGTGCTCTCTAAGAATTCTCAAAATCTTGATTTTTTGTTGTTTCTTTGGTCGATTTCATTCAAACTCTCTTCAGGTTCGTTTTTCGATCATTATCAATTCATTTAATCATTGTTTCATTCATTGATTTGATGTATTTGTGTGATTTCAGTCGACATATGTGACTATTCATATTCCAAATCGATTTTGCAATCAATGTGTTAGAATTGGTGCTAAAAGATGATAAGATAAGTTATATCTTAGAAAATCGATACTAGGGTTGTATTTATTTGAAGCTTATCTTTGATTTCCTAGAATCTGGGTTTGAGTGTTCAAGTTAGAATCGAACATTCAAAGTTATCGTATGATACATGTATTCAAGTATTCAAACTTATCGCCCAACAAAGAAATTCAAAGTTATCGCCCAAGCTTTGTGCGACAACTTTTTCTTATCGCCTAAGCTTTGTGCGATAACATCTTTGTGCGATAACTTTTTGGTGTGTTGTGCGATAACACCTGGACTTAGGAAATTTTTGAGAATTTTTCTCAAAAATGTCAAAAGGCAACATTTCACTAGTGATCTAACATTTTCCAGAACAATTTCAGGAGCATTTTGATGGAAATTCCTCTCATGAGAATACCATCATGGCATCACATAGATCTTCACATCTATCAGTGAACGCACAGAATCCTGATGATGAACTTATTTTGGCAAAAGATTTTCTAAAAATCTCCCACAACAACTATACTTTTGACATGGCTGTTAGAATGGATTATCAGATAGTTGTGGAAGTGCTTAAAGGTCATCCACTTTGCATTGCTCTTGTGAAGACTGAACTTGTACCAATGATCTATCTGCAACAATGTTGGAATACACTGATATTTCACCCAGTCAGTGAATCAAACCAGTACTTTACTCTAAAGATTGATCATTTTGAATCTAAGCTGACATTGAAAAGATTAAGGAATGTGCTGGAGTTACCAATATCGGAAAATTTTAAAGATGTGATTTCTGAAGAGGATTTGTGTCGAGACATAATGGAACTAAATTATAAGGATACTGTGTACGGTGTTTTGACCAGAGCTTCTAACTTCAAAAGGAAGTATTTACCTCTCGTATGGTACACTCTGTTCAGCATCATCAACCGGTGCATGACTTCCAAACATACCGGTCTGGACAAATGTAGCATTTCTACTTTAAGGATGTTTCATGCCATTGCAAACTACCGGAGGACAGACTTTGCAGTTCTCATCTGGAATAAATTGATTGAGGTTGTTACTGATAAAGCTAAACCAACCAATGTTCGCAAGTTCGTTCCGTGTAACGACCCGGTTTTCCCAAACATACAACAAATAACATATTATACATAACGTCGTTACATTCATAACAAAAGATACATCATAGATCACATAAGGTCCCTTCAGTCTCAAAACTATACAATACAAAACATAAGCATTTCCTAATCTTCGTCAGCTATCAACCGCATCCTACACTTTGTCCTTCCCTTAGCTATTAAAAGTTCCTCGACCTGGAATACATGTTAGCTTCAATCTTCCTAATCATAGAAGTATTTAGAAGTAGTGAAAAATAGGCTAAGTGAAGAAAGCCTCTTACAGAGGCTCTGCCGAACTTACCGAGAGATCAAGGTCAAGAAGCTACAGAAGCTAAAGAGGCGCCCTACAGAAGCTCTGTCATACGCGCAAAGAAGACCAAAGACTCGGAATCCGGTGAAGACTACTCTTCTAAGTACCAAACCGCAGAACCTATGTGGCACTTCACAGAGCCTCTGCGGTCTTCAACAAAGACTTAAAAGATATTTATAATATCTTGCTACTGTTACAGGACCCGTTCATCAACTTGCATGGTAGCATGCCCTGTCCAACTGCAACGTGTCAATCTCTGGTTGGATTCAATAGGGCTTAGTACATAATAGACGTCTGCTGCATTAAATGCAATACAGCACGTCCAACTGTTCATGCCATCCGTCCAACTATTCATACCGTCCTTTGTGAATAGTAGCATATGCTTTATGGTCCCCTTAGAGTAGTATATAAGGAAGACTCTTGTTGAGTTCTTCCTATCCATCGATCGATCAATCGAACAATCAAAACAAGAATTCAAGAGAGAAAAACATCACAAGAACACATAGCTTTAAACACTTTGAGAGTCATATCTGTTTTAAAAGCTTTGCTTACTCACTGTTCTTGAATCTGTTCTTAATATATATATTCAGTAAACTTTGAGATATTATTTCCTGTTCACTGTTTATTTATATTATGTTCTAAATCTATCAATCATATATGTTAGTTATTCAAATACGCTTCCGCATCAAACATAAATTCGAACTAATAGACCTGACAATCTTGTATAAGCAAAACGGGAACCAACAATTGGTATCAGAGCAAAGCTTGATTATCAATATCAAGTGATCCTCGTTTTTACAAGATTAGTGATAGAAATCATTTTTTTTCCTATTCCTCATCTCTAGGTTAAAACTCCATTAAAGTGTACTCTGGGAACTGTTCAAACCCAAAAAACTTTCCAGATCTTCAGACTCATACTCTTTAAATCATACTATATTTTCAGAACCTTAAAAATGACAAATACAAATAACTTCTTTACTGTTGGTTCACTCACCAAGCCTCCTACTCTCCTACGAGATGAGTATCCTCAATGGAATATAAGAATGGTTCATTTCTTTGAGGGTAATGAAAAAAATCTAGTACAATATCTTTACAACCTTCCTCCTGTTCCTATGATAGCAGTACCATGAGTACCAGCTATTGCTGAATCTCCAGAAATCTCTGAACATCAAAAACCAAAACCAAAAGAAGAATGGTCAAATGAAGATAAGGCAGAAGATGAAGTTGCACAGAAAACAAAAAGAATCCTGATAATGGCTATCCCCAACAAGCTTTTTCAATCCTTAGATGCATGCGAAACTGCGCACGATCTTTGGAAAGAATTAGAAAGACAGTTGGAAGGGGGTGCTAAAACACAGAAGAACCGAAGGGCACAGTACATAAATGAATATCATGCATTCAGAGCCTCTGCAACAGAATCTCTGCAAACAACGTACGATAGGTTCAACTCTCTCATAAACAAATGTAGAAAGTCTGGCATTCACAGAACCTCGGAAGAAAATAACGTCATGTTTCTAAAGAGTCTGAATGATGAGTGGCTTCAACTGTCTATGTCTTTACAAACAAACCAAGATCTAGACTCATGGAAACTCTCTGATCTCTATGGAACACTAGCTGCACAAGAGCCTCAAATAGCACAGGCTAAAACAATAGCCATTGCACCATACGCAATGGTTAGTAAATCAACAGAGGCTACAGAGAGACCAAGAAATGAGAGAGCAACAAAGGAGAAGAAGAAGGAGAAGAAGAAGATAGTGATGGTTGGTAGCGAAGAAGACGAGCTGATAGAGGAAGAAATAACTCTTGCGTCATTAGCTAAATCATTGGCTCTATTGACAAGAGAGTTCAGAGGTAACCAAAGAAATTTTGGAATTGACAGATATAGCAGAGACAACCAGAGAGATAGAAGAGATGATGAAAGAAGAGAAGAATCAAGTGACCGACAGAGGTCAGACTACAAAAGTGACCGACAGAGGTCGAGCGACAGAAACTACAGAGGAAATGACCGACAGAGGTCAGATGACAAGGTAGGCCACACACAAGAATGCTACAAATGTGGTAATCCTGGTCATTATGCAAACGAATGCCGAACAGAGAAAGGTGGAGACCAACAGAAGTCCGACGATCGAACTGGAAACACCAACCAAGGTTGCTTCAACTGCGGCAAGCCAGGCCATTTCGCAAAAGATTGCAGAAGTAGACAAAATCGCCCACAGAAGGACTCAGCTTTTTACAAAAAGAAGGCTGAATATTATGCCCAAAAATCCCTAATGGCGAACAAAGGGCATTCTGAAGCAAATAAGGAGGACTTCGAGTCAGACTCTACCTCTGATGATGAATTCACCACCAATGCCCTGTTATGTGGCATGGCAGAAGTCGACTCGGGCACTGACAATGAGGTATCCATTTCAAACTCTACCTCTTGTATTAAATATGTAGAAAATGATTCAGTTAGACTTAACATTGAACTGATTGAACTCAAAGAGATAAATGAAAGTATTCAGAAAAGACTCACCTTTAATGAGAGAGAAGTAAGGCTTCTTACTCAAGAAAAAGCCAAAATTTTTGAAGAAAAGGAAAGAGTAGAAAAATATTGGAGCAAAAATGTAGATCCTTTAAAAAGGCAAATTTCTGAATTAACCTCTGCTTTAAAAGTCAAAACTAAAGAGCTTTCAGTTTCTAGGAGTGAAACAACTGACATAAGAGCTCTCAAAGAATACTTTCAAAAAGAGAGAGAGGTACTTTGGCAAGATCTACTCAGAAGAGAGGTTTTACTTAAAAACTATAAAGATGCACAGAAGGTGTATGAGAAAGTAAACTCACAAATAGGAAGACGAGGTATAGGGTACGATGATATTACTCTAGGTGTTGAAGGAAAAAGACTTAAACCTCTGTCTTCTCTGTTTGTGGTAGGAAAAACAAATAAACCAATTTTTCCAAACTTACTCTCTGTAAGTAAAAGGGTTAAAATCTCTGAAGAACCTCACTTGAGGAAACATACTAAGATGATCAATGTGTGGTTTGAAAACACAGATTCATCATCTTCAACCTCTGTCAATAGAGGAATCAAACCAAAGAAATATCTGAAAACACAAGATCAGATTGGTATCTTTAAGTTTGGTAAACCAGAGACTCACACACAGGTCGCTTTTGTCTGTATGATAGATGTCAAAAAGAAATTATCTGCAAAAGCTCCTGAGTTTAAACCCATCTTTTCAGAAGAAAATCTTAAAAGATAAATTGAAAAAGAAATTTTGGAAGTTTTGAAATCAAATGTTTTAGAAAATCTCTGTACATCTTCTATAGATCAAATTCTCGCTGAAGAGATCTCATCTGAAACCTCTGCCCTCTATGAAAGTTTTTCTACAGAGGAAGAAAACTCGTACGATACATGCTTAGAAAATCCAGCCTTTGTCGAAAGAAATGACTCAACCTCTGTATATGAGGACGATTCATCCTCTGACGACTCAGAGACTGATTCTAAATCAGGGATAATTCACTGTGACACAGAGGATGTTAAATTCTCCTCTGAGGTTCTTAACAGAACAATTTCTCCAAAAGAGAAAATCACAGAGATACCTATCTGTCCAGATTTTCTAAAAATGTGTATACAAGTCAAAACCTCTACAGAGCTTGATAATTTGAAAAAGGCCTATGAAAATCCTAAAAGCTCAAAATTTTCAAAACCTTTAAGGCCTGAAGCTAACAAATATCTTTCCTCTGTGAGAGTGAAGACAAACGTTCACCACATAAGAGACTCACAGAAGGCAGGACCTAAACAAGATTTTTGCAAAAAACATTCTAGTATTCATAGATCTTCTTGTAATAGGAAATCTAATGTTAAGAACAAATGTAATGCATCTGTGACTCAGTTCAATGAATTCAATGAAAAGTTCAAACAAATTACGTCTCATATTAAATACTGTCATTGTTTTGATCTTATGTTCAGATTGAAAAATCACTTCTCAAGACCAGATTGCTTACTCTCCACTAAAATTCAAACTCCAAAGTCAAAACCTAGAGAGATACAATCTGATCTTTCTACAAAAGATAAAATGTATTTCAAGAATGCTAAGGCAAACTTGAAAAATTCTAACAATATTGGACCCATATGGATATGGGTACCTAAGTCTCTGAGATTGTCTTACAGAAGCGGTATGTGCCAATTTGGTATCTTGACTCCGGATGCTTAAGGCACATGACTGGCGACAGAAGTTTACTATCCACGTACAAAGAAACACACGATGGTGGATCTGTAACTTTTGGAGACAACAAGAAGGGACACATCAAAGGCTATGGAGTCATACATAAGGAAAACGTCTTTGTATACAAAGTTGCATATGTGAATGGCCTTAAACACAACCTACTCAGTGTAAGTCAACTCTGTGATACAGGATTTGATGTCTTGTTCAAAAGGACTTTCTGCTCTCTGCAAAGTGAAGACACAGGAATGGAACTTCTGCGAGCCGAAAGAAAAGGTGATCTGTATCTGATGAACTTTTGTTCAACAACCAAGGACAAAGTTTGCCTTGTAGCTTGCGAAAGTAAAGAAGCCTGGTTATGGCATAACAGGTTCTGTCACTTGAACTTTCACACCTTGGATAAACTGGTCAAACTTGATCTAGTTAAAGGTTTGCCTAATGTTAAATTTAATAAGGATCACTTGTGTTCTTCCTGTGAAATGGGAAAACTCAGAAGAGCTTCCCACATAAGCAAAACAGATGTGTCTTGCACTAGGCCTCTGTACATGCTTCATGTCGACCTCTGCGGTCCCATTGCCATACAGAGCCTAGGTGGCAAGAAATATATACTTGTCTTAATTGATGAGTATTCGCGCTTCACATGGGTTGAATTTATTCGAAAGAAATCGGATGTTCCAATCATCTTGATTAATCTAATGAAAAGAATCCAAGTTCTTTATGAATGCAGAATACAGAAGTTAAGAAGTGACAATGTCACAGAATTTAAAAACTCTGTCATTGAAGCCTATCTTTCTACAGAAGGAATATCACAGAACTTCTCTGCCGCACGCACTCCACAGCAGAATGGCGTAGTCGAAAGGAAGAATCGAACGCTCTTGGAGGCCGCAAGAACTATGCTATCAGCATACGGATTACCGATGAACTTTTGGGCAGAAGCAATTTCTACCGCTTGTTACACACAGAATCGGTCAACCATTGTGAAAAGACACATCAAGACTCCTTACGAACTGATCAACAAAAGGCGGCCAAACATCAAGTTTTTCCATGTGTTTGGATGTAAATGCTTTGTTTTAAACGACAGAGATTCAAGAGGAAAGTTTGAAGTAAAAGCTGACGAAGGAAAATTCATTGGATACTCTGCCACTTCCAAAGCCTACAGAGTATACCTTACAAGATCTCGCAAAATCATAGAAAGTATCAATGTTTCTTTTGATGATTCTTTCCAAATGACTTCTGAGCAAATCCGTTCAGAACTCAAACTTAAAAGAGAAACCTCTGGCATCTCGCAAACGAAAGAAGACTTGAATCTTCTATTTTTAGAGATATTCCACGATGACATTGATCCTTCTGTTGGAACCATCAGAGTTTCTAAAGAACCATCTTCTGTTGGACAAAATCCTACAGGTATGACTCTAACGGGTCCAAATAATGCTTCATCTTCTTCTATAAATACTACAGATGCAAATGCCGAAGAAGAAAATGCAGAAGATGAAACATCAAGAAAACGACCACGGAAGCTGCAGAAAAACAAACTCCACAATCCACAGAAGAACCAATTACAGAGGTAATTGAGCACCAAGACTATACGTCCTTAGAGGAACAAACTCCACCACCACTCATACCAATCATTCCACAAATGGTAGAATCTTCTACCAAGGTAAGAAGAACGACAGAGGCTATACAAGAAGAAGATCCACAAGAAGCTTCTGAAGAAAGGTTCGATGACATTGATGACCATCTTCCTCGCACCACTCAGTGGACAAAAAGCCATCCTCCAAGCCAAATAATCGGAGAACCTTCTGACTCAGTAAAAACCAGGTCTGCCACTGCTAATTTTTGTTAGGACACTAAAGTTGTCCTTTATAATAGAAAGTTTTGTAAAGCAATAGCTGTGTTAAAGGGCTTATGCTTAATTGTTGTAGCAAGTGATGAAGACTATAAATAGGTCTTTACTTGTAGTTTGTAAGAAGAGAATTCATTAATACAAGATGTAGATCTCTATTCACTTTGTGTTCTCTCTAGGTTAGATTTCCTTTTCAATAATGGTCTTCATCATCTTGTTACACAATACTTGGATTGTATGAAGATCATGGACCTAACAATTTTTGTTTCTTTACAAATTTTATTAGTGTGATAGAACCAAAGAAGATTTCTGAAGCACTAGATGACCCAAACTGGGTAGACGCCATGCAAGAAGAACTTCTGCAGTTTGAGCGTAACAGAGTATGGACTTTAGTACCTCTGCCACGAGGGAAACAGGCCATTGGGACTAAGTGGGTCTACAGAAATAAGAAGGATGAAGATGGAGTGGTCATTAGAAACAAAGCACGATTGGTGGCCAAGGGATATAGACAAGAAGAAGGCATAGACTACAATGAGACTTTTGCCCCTGTCGCACGGCTCGAAGCAATAAGAATATTCTTAGCCTTCGCAGCCCACGGAGGATTTAAAGTTTATCAGATGGACGTAAAATCAGCTTTTCTCAACGGTGAAATCCAAGAAGAGGTTTACGTAAATCAGCCACCAGGGTTTGAAAGCTCAAAGTTCCCAAGGCATGTATACTACCTTGAAAAGGCTCTGTACGGACTGAAACAGGCTCCAAGAGCATGGTACGAACGACTTTCTACCTTTCTTTTAGTAAATGGCTACAACAGAGGTACAACAGATACTACCTTATTCTATAAACGTAAAAACAGTGAAATAATGCTTGTACAAATCTATGTGGACGACATAATTTTTGGGTCTTCTAACACAGAAGAGTGCAAAAGTTTTGAAAAACTCATGCAAAGTGAGTTTGAAATGTGTATGATGGGAGAACTAACATTCTTCCTCGGACTCCAAGTCAAACAAACATCAGAGGGAATTTTTATAAATCAGGCCAAATATGTCTCTGACATTCTTTTCAAGTATAGCCTCTCTGATACCTCTGCAATGAAAACTCCAATGGCCACTGGAAATAAGTTATCCTTAGATCCAGATGGCATCTCTGTAGAATGCACTCTCTACAGAGGCATGATTGGATCTTTGTTATACTTAACTGCAAGCTGACCTGACATTATGCATGCCACATGTCTTTGTGCACGTTATCAAGCTAATCCAAAGAAATCACACTATGATGCTGTGAAAAGAATCTTTAGATATCTAAAGGGGACCAAAAATCTCGGTCTCTGGTATCCATAGAACTCTGGTTTTAGTCTTAAAGCTTATACAGATTCAAACTATGGAGGATGCATGCTCGACAGAAAGAGTACCTCTGGGAGTTGTCAATTCCTAGGTGGTAAACTAGTCAGTTGGACCTCCAAAAAGCAAAATTTTGTCTCAACATCCACTGCAGAAGCTGAATACGTTGCTGCTGCTAGCTATTGTTCTCAGGTTCTATGGATGAAGACTCAGCTAAAAGACTACGGCCACATCCTATTCAAAATACCTATCTTCTGTGATTCCAAGAGTGCCATTGCTATCTCTGCCAATCCTGCGCAACACTAAAAAACCAAGCATATCGATATAAGGTACCATTTCTTGAAACATCATGTTGAATACGGTACAATCGAGATGCATTTCGTGCCCACAGAATACCAACTCGCGGACTTATTCACCAAAGCTTTAGACGAGAAAAGATTCAATTTCTTGGTGGGTAAGTTAGGAATGATCAATATGACGTAAAAATCCTCTGTAAGTATAGCTTTATCTTCTGTAAATATATATATATTTCTAATTATTTTTTGCTTTAATTAATTTATTTCTGTATGTAAATTCTCAATCTTAAATAGTTCTTAAAATCACAGAGCTTCTGTAAGTCTACTCAGAACCTCTGACAACCTCTACAGAACCTCTGGAAAATATGACCTATGTTCTATGCAAAACTTATCATTCTTTGATCCAAGCATAGGTCAAGGGGGAGCAAAAGGAAAATTCCTGATCTACAGAGGTGATTAGATCAAGAGGGTGCAAAAAGGGATCCTGAAATGATCTACAGAGGTAAAACTTTCAAGGGAAAGCCAAAGAAGAATGTCAATGAATCTATATCGACAGAAGTCAGACATCACTGCCGAGAAAAGAAGAACCGAAAGGTATGTCTCTCGCACAAAAGGTTTTTGAAAACAGTTTTCTAGGACACAAATTGTCAAAAATGTCCTAAAAATACTGTGGATAACATTTCAAAAATCAAAAGATCGAAAAGTTTCATAAAATTTGAGTTATGAGAAATTTAAGGTCATAGAGCTTCTGCTGAGCTCAACAGACGCTCTGCCAAAAATATGCTCTGAGATCGCAACTTTAACCTCTATCGATCTTTTGGAATGTTATCTCGGAAACCAAACAGACTCACCATGACCTTCTCGAACAAAACTTTTTCCATAACAATTTTTTTTCGGACACCAACTTTCAAATATGTCCGAAAAACATCTCTTAAAACAGATCAAAAATTGGATGATCAGAAAAGTTAATAAAATTTTCGTTATGAGATTTTTTCCCTCACAGAGCTTCTGTTGGCCCTCCCAGAGCTTCTGCAAGTTCCAATAGAGCCACAAAACCTCTGCGAGTAAAATCTCTTAACTAAAAATCCTATTTGATCCTCTCCAATGCCTTTACAAAACGTTTTTGGTTAAAAAGGAACCCCACAGAAGTCATGATAACAATGAGATATATGAGAAAGGGATACACATCAAAGATTTTCAAAATCACAGAACCTCTGTAAACTACAGAAGTTCTGTCAATCTGTTACTTGGGCATTTCTGTAGTAATAACGGTTACTTTTACTGAGAGTGAACTACATGTGGCTAAGAATAACCCCACGCGCCTAGCATTAATGGGCCACGCACGACGTCCTATCATCCTCTGACATGGCCTACGTGTCCCATTTTCATTGGGCGTACATGGAACGTTTTCTGTGGAAAGTTGAACCCGCCGTTCTAACTTGAGTTCGGATTCCAAATTTTAATCCATTGCCATATATTTTACTCTTTCGAATTCTACCGTTTTACCCTCCTATAAAAACCAAGCTTACCCTCTCATAAACTTTTTACAAACTCTCATTCTTCTCCGGCGAAACCTGCAAATTTCTTATTCTCAATACCAAATGGCTTCATCTTCTCAAGATATCTCCCCTGCACACTCTCCGGCGACCTCACCAGAACATTCACCTGCTCATTCTAAACATTCAGAAAACCCCAACCCTGCCTAAAACATTGAACTAAAAGATTCCGGCGATTCAGCAGACTTTGCTCCAACCACACATCTTCAAAACTGCATAGCAAAGGATCATTTCGAAAAAGTACTACCAATCAAATCCAACAATTGCTATTTAGTCCCCTCACCCACTGCTTTCGGCGAAGCCCATACCATTATTCTAAACATAATGGAAAATCATATCCTCTTCCCTTTACTCTCAAGAACCCCAAAGAAAATTCCAGTAAGATATCTGAACCAGTTTTGGCAAAGTTGCCGATTTGATAAAGATGATTCTCTTATCAAAGGATACATTTCAAAACCCGACAAATCTGAGCATCTGGAAATCAAGTTCAATAGAACAATGTTCTCACTTGAATTGAACCTACCAACAAGGGGTTTTCTTGGATTAAAGAAGTACGCAGAGCAACCAACAGACGACGAGATCTGTCGTTTCCTAGAAATGCTTGGGTACAACACACCACTGAGGAAGAGAAATGACTTCCGCAGAGGCAGATTACCACCTCTGTGGAACACCTTGTTCTCAATTCTTAACAGATGCCTGACAGGGAAGATAGGCAGTATTGACCAGAGCTCACATCAGATACTGTGATCTCCCACTGGATTACACGACCATAATGATGCAAGAGATCATTAACACCATCGACAGAAAGAACAACACAAGAAGGGTCAAAGAGAACGATCCTAAGTTTCTACCACCTCTGCAATTCCAAAGAATACTGGGAGTCTTGTTCGAACCTCTGTTGCTAATACAGAAATGGCCAATGGAAGGGCCAATTCCCAAACAGTTCCCAATGAGCAAAAATATTCCCACTGATCATGTAGATGGCTACACACACTGCAGACCTTTGTCAAAGAAACTTCTGAGGTATGCCAAGAATAAAATCCTTAAGAAAGAGTATATACGCGATCATAGAACTCCTAAACTGAGTCCTATGACACCCCCGCGTGTAGGTGTCCCCTTAGGAACAATGATTGCAGAACCCCTTTCCACTCAAGAAGAAAAAGATAACAAATTAGCAAAACACATGGCTATTCAACTCAGCTTCATAGCCAAACGTGCAGAGCTTATGGGAAATAAGTCCTCTTCAAAATCAAAAAGGAGGAAAACTGCAGAAGGCACCTCAACAAGCGCTGCAGAAGATCAACCTTCACCTCCTCATGCCACAGAAATTGGCTCCTCTGCTCCTCCCTCTTCTCCAAAACAGAAGAAGAAAAGAAAATCAAAAACTACAGAGGAAGGGGCACCAAAACCAAAGAGGAGGAAATCCAAAAAGAAGCATGGTAAACCACTTGAAAAATTGGTTACCATAGAAGAGGAAGCAATCGCAGAAGAAAGAACTGCAGAAGAAGAAGATACAGAAGAAGAAATGACAGAAAAGGGATATCAATCGCCCCATCAATCCCCATATCGATTTGCTCACGAAGGAAACATTAACGATTTCCTACAGAACCCCGACATTGCCAACACTTTAAATACAGCAGGGTGGACGGCCCAACCTCTCGACCACCATTCCCCAGAAGAACAATACTTCTCTATTTCCGGCATTGACACACATCTGCAAGAAGATGATCAAACACACAGAGATCAATCAGCTGAGACACCTATTATTCTACAGAACCCCTTCATTCAGCAAGGATTGGACGTTCACAGAAGGAGTCCAAGCCCAGCTTCAGGAGAAATAGGACAAACAGATGCTCAGTGGAATAGAGATGAAGTAACAGAGACAAGAATGGAGGTCTCAGAGATAGATTCAGACGAAGAAGAAGCTGTCTGGATACGAAAAGGTCTCTATCATCCACATGTCATGAAGTTATACGGATCTCATCAAATGTATGACTTCTTAGGCACAGAGCAAAGAACTTCAACAGTGGATAGGGTAGAAACATCTGGAGGAAAAGAAAATATAAAAGAAAAAGATGCCGAAGATGAAGAAGGCACACATCCCTCACCCCCTCCCAGTGCAACCCACACATCTAACTCTGCAGGTCTAGCTGCAGAAGGAGTTATTGAAATAGAGCAGCACAGCTCGATCCAAACCCAACCCATCCAGCCAGAAGTCACTCTTTCGACTTCTGCGCCCACAGAAACCGGGGAATCCATTCCTAGGGAGTCTCCTCAGAAAGACTCACCTATAGTTCGTGATCAATCTCCCCAGATCACAACAGAACACCCTACAGAGGAATTCGTTTCCTCTGCCACATGCACACAACTAGGGCCAACCCTTCTTTCAGAGAGAAGTAGTGAGCACAACGACGAAGATACTCTAGACAAGTCTCCGAGTCAACAGAAGGATAATCTAGTACCCACCTCTGGAGTGGATCTAGACAATGTCGTTCACAGAACTTCTGTAGAGTTTGAAGCACTAGATGCTTCTGCTCGAAGATCAGATGGAAATCCTTCCACCCCCAACGTACAAACAAGTGTGAACGAAGGTGTCCCAGGAGCAGGGACTCACTCTGGAGACGAATGTGTTCCTCCAGAGGTTACACCAGGGACACAAGTATCAAGGGATGAGTTCCAAACCCTTGTCACCTCTGTGAACCAAACCATGAAAGAGTTTCAAAGCTCTTTCACATCTTTTGCAGAGAAAACATCAACGGCCATGCTGAATCTGAACACCAAAATGGACAATCTGTCCACAGAGGTGAAAACAGCCATCACAGAGATGAAATCTTTTGCGCAAACAACTGCAACAACTACAGCCACTTCTGCTGCTAAAGATTTTGGAATTACCGCAACTTCTGAATTCAAGGAATCAGTAAAACATTTCCTTGAACAAATGAACAAGCAATCCAACAAATCACAGAGCATCACACCCGCAGATCTACAGAAGGCTCTGCAAAACGTTCAAGTAGAAGCAATGTGCAACACAATACTGATGCAGCCTAAAGATTACATCACCAGAGCACAACTAACAGAGCTCGGCCAAAATGTCATAAATTAGGTCACTGAAGTCATTGTCTCCTTCACTACTGCAAATGCCAACTACGTCAAAGAGTTCAGAAAAAGTGTCGGCAGAATGCGCTTCAATACAGAAGCAGAGCTTGCAACTCTTTTCGGCCTCTGTGATGATGTATGTGCGAAATTGATGGCCGCAGGAGCAGAACTACCAAAGAAACCCAAAGCTTCCTGCAGAGCAGAGTGTACTTCTGATAAAAGTCAGGATGATTCTGATGATGACCATCCTGGTCCATCAGATAAGAGAGAAAGCTACGACCAGAGGAATACAAGCTCCACCAATCGCAGCAGAACCAATCAGTCAAGCCCCTCCAGAACAAACCCAAGATCAACAACAAAATCAACAGACCACAGAGACAACACCCATCTCTGTGGAATCAAGTCCTGAAGAAACCAATATTCCAGAAGCTGATCAGCATACCACAGAGGCAACAACCACCCCTGTAGTAATCAACTTGGAAAAGAGTCCTTCAACAAAATCAACAGAAAAACTCCAAACCATACCAAGAAGAAAGTCGATTTCCACCAAACCAATAAGAGCAACGACCTCTGCGACCTCTGCTTCTGATATTATGAGAAAGATGCACAATACAATGACTGATCGAATGTGGCAGAGAGAAGAAGAAAGGAACAGGTTCACATTAGCTTTCAAAATGGCAAGAAGATTCGATGTCCAATCTTCACCAACAGAAATAGAACTCACATAAGAAGTCACCAAAGAACCTCCAACAGAGGTTACAGAGCAACTCAAGCCAACAGAACCATCGCCACAAAAGTCCTCTAAAACACAAGTATCAAAACCTACAGAGGCAACCATCAAGCCAACAGAAGCACCAACCTCCAAACCTACAGAAGAAACAGGTTCTGCACCTCCAAACGCCAAAGACAAGGGCAAAGCAATACTGACAGAAGAGCCCAAGAAAAAGAAATCATTGCCCAAGCCTATAGAGAAATTGATGAAGAGCGCCTTTGATGCCTTCCAAACTCCAAAGCCTGAAGAAGTTGACTGGGCATATGGATTGAAGCCTGTGTCAGACATTCCATTAACAGGTAGAGCTGCAGAAGTTGTTCAACAGATGGATAGTCTCAGAAGACAAGTACCACAACCTGGTCCAACACATGAAGAGATGGAAGAAGTGGTATACAAATACCTCTATAAACAAACCTTTCAGACCAATCATCCAACAGATCATGTGACAGATTCAAGGATCAGAGAAGAATTTGAGAACATCTTCACAAGGACAAAGCCAAGAACCAAAGCAGATGTCTTCTCAATCCACGAGATCAAAAAGGTAATCTTCTGCAAGTTCTCCTTTACAAGAACCTATCCAAGGGTCAGGTACAACCTTTACAAAGTCAGAAGAGAAGACAATTCAGAAACCACCTTCGCTGATGCGGACCTAAGAAATATCAATCCTTATGATCTACCTGACCTTCTGCAATGGACAAAGGACAACTACAACACAGAGGCAAACACCAGAGCCTATCAAGTATTAAGAAAAGCAATGAGGGAAAAGCTTCTGATCTTCAGTATGATAGATTTTCAACTGGGAAAGGATCTTGGTCTCGAACATCTAAATTTACGACCACCAGAAGATCGCTGCCCACCCGACGCCGTGCCCAACTCTATCATTACAGAACCAAGATTCGGGTTAGTATTTCAAAACCCACAAGGCGAAATCAAACTATTTATGTGCATGGATTGTCAGAAGTACGCAACTAGTACTTTGAACAAATTCAGAGCAAGCCTTGTAAAATACAGAGGTACAGAGAAAATGGATAGAGATGCTGCAGATACTTTCATCAGAGAGATTGATGCCTCAATTCGCCTAAGAGAACTCTGCATCAGTTTCTACAAAGAGATCAGAAGAATCGGAAGAGACAACAGAAGCTACAACGATTTCAAAGATGCCAAAATCTGATTCTCAAACCTCAAATCTCTGCAAACCAAGTCAAAAATTTATCTTTCATTGTACTCAAATGTAAAATGCCTCTGGCATATTTCTGAATGAAAGAACTTTCGAGGTATTGTTTAACCTCTGTCTTATCTAACTTAGCCTAACTAAACTAAAGTTAAATTTTTTTATTTTTCACTAGTTAGGGGGAGATTGTTATCTTCAATCTTCCTAATCATAGAAGTATTTAGAAGTAGTGAAAAATAGGCTAAGTGAAGAAAGCCTCTTACAGAGGCTCTGCCGATCTTACCGAGAGATCAAGGTCAAGAAGCTACAGAAGCTAAAGAGGCGCCCTACAGAAGCTCTGTCATACGCGCAAAGAAGACCAAAGACTCGGAATCTGGTGAAGACTGCTCTTCTAAGGACCAAACCGCAGAACCTCTGTGGTACTTCACAGAACCTCTGCGGTCTTCAACAAAGACTTAAGATATTTATAATATCTTGCTACTGTTACAGGACCTGTTCATCAACTTGCATGGTAGCATGCCCTGTCCAACTGCAACGTGTCAAACTCTGGTTGGATTCAATAGGGCTTAGTACATAATAGACGTCTGCTGCATTAAATGCAATACAGCACGTCCGACTATTCATGCCATCCGTACAACTATTCATACCGTCCTTTGTGAATAGTAGCATATGCTTTATGGTCCCCTTAGAGTAGTATATAAGGAAGACTCATGTTGAGTTCTTCCTATCTATCGATCGATCAATCGAACAATCGAAACAAGAATTCAAGAGAGAAAAACATCACAAGCTTTAAACAGTTTGAGAGTCATATCTGTTTTAAAAGCATTGCTTAACTCACTGTTCTTGAATTTGTTCTTAATATATATATTTAGTAAACTTTGAGATATAATTTCCTGTTCACTGTTTATTTATATTATGTTCTAAATCTATCAAACATATCTGTTAGTTCTTCAAATACGCTTCTGCATCAAACTCAAACTTGAACTAATAGATTTGATAATCTTGTTTAAACAAAAGAGGGAACCAACAAGGGTCAAAGAGAACGATCCTAAGTTTCTACCACCTCTGCAATTCCAAAGAATACTGGGAGTCTTGTTCGAACCTCTGTTGCTAATACAAAAATGGCCAATGGAAGGGCCAATTCCCAAACAGTTCCCAATGAGCAAAAATATTCCCACTGATCATGTAGATGGCTACACACACTGCAGACCTTTGTCAAAGAAACTTCTGAAGTATGCCTCGAATAAAACCCTTAAGAAAGAGTATATACGCGATCATAGAACTCCTAAATCGAGTCCTATGACACCCCCGCGTTTAGGTGTCCCCCTAGGAACAATGATTGCAGAACCTCTTTCCACTCAAGAAGAAAAAGATAACAAATTAACAAAACACATGGCTCTTCAACTTAGCTTCATAGCCAAACGTGCAGAGCTCATGGGAAAGAAGTCCTCTTCAAAATCTTCTGCTTCTACTCCAAAATCAAAAAGGAGGAAAACTGCAGAAGGCACCTCTACAAGCGCTGCAGAAGATCAACCTTCACTTCCTCATGCCACAGAAATTGGCTCCTCTGCTCCTCCCTCTTCTCCAAAACAGAAGAAGAAAAGAAAATCAAAAACCACAGAGGAAGGGGCACCAAAACCTAAGAGGATGAAAACCAAAAAGAAGCATGGTAAATCACTTGAGAAATTGGTCACCATAGAAGAGGAAGCAATCGCAGAAGAAAGAACTGCAGAAGAAGAAGATGCAGAAGAAGAAATGACAGAAGAGGGATATCAATCGCCCCATCAATCCCCAGATCGATTTGCTCACCAAGGAAACATTAACGATTTCCTACAGAACCCCGACATTGCCAACACTTTAAATACAACAGGGTGGACGGCACAACCTCTCGACCACCATTCCCCAGAAGAACAATACTTCTCTATTTCCGGCATTGACACACATCTGCAAGAAGATGATCAAACACCCAGAGATCAATCAGCTGAGACACCTATTATTCTACAGAACACCTTCATTCAGCAATGATTGGACGTTCACAGAAGGAGTCCAAGCCCAGCTTCAGAAAAATAGGACAAACAGAAGCTCAGTGGAATAGAGATGAAATAACAGAGACAAGAATGGAGGTCTCAGAGGTAGATTCAGACGAAGAAGAAGCTGTCTGGATACAAAAAGGTCTCTATCATCCACATGTCATGAAGTTATACGGCTCTCATCAAATGTATGACTTCTTAGGCACAGAGCAAAGAACTACAACAGAGGATAGGGTAGAAACATCTGGAGGAAAAGAAAATGTAATAGAAAAAGATGCCGAAGATGAAGAAGGCACACATCCCTCACCCCCTCCCAGTGTAACCCACACATCTAACTCCGCAGGTCTAGCTGCAGAAGGAGTTATTGAAATAGAGCAGCACAGCTCGATCCAAACCCAACCCAACCAGCCAGAAGTCACTCTTTCGACTTCTGCGCCCACAAAAACCGGGGAATCCATTCCTAGGGAGTCTCCTCAAAGAGACTCACCTATAGTTCATGATCAATCGCCCCAGATCACACTAGAACACCCAACAGAGGAATTCGTTTCCTCTGCCACGCACGAAATAGGGCCAACCTTTCTTTCAGAGAGAAGTAGTGAGCACAACGACGAAGAGACTCTAGACAAGTCTCCGAGTCAACAGAAGGATAATCTAGTACCCACCTCTGAAGTGGATCTAGACAATGTCGTTCACATAACTTCTGTAGAGTTTGAAGCACTAGATGCTTCTGCTCGAAGATCATATGGAAATCCTTCCACCCCCAACGTACAAACAAGGGTGAACGAAGGTGTCCCAGGAGCAGGGACTCACTCTGGAGACGAATGTGTTCCTCCAGAGGTTACACCAGGGACACAAGTATCAAGGGATGAGTTCCAAACCCTTGTCACCTCTGTGAACCAAACCATGAAAGAGTTGCAAAGCTCTTTCACATCTTTTGCAGAGAAAACATCAACGGCCTTGCTGAATCTGAACACCAAAATGGACAATCTGTCCACAGAGGTGAAAACAGCCATCACAGAGATGAAATCTTCTGCGCAAACAACTGCAACAAGTACAGCCACTTCTGCTGCTAAAGATTTTGGAATTACCACAACTTCTGCATTCAAGGAATCAGTAAAACATTTCCTTGAACAAATCACAGAGCATCACACCCGCAGATCTATAGAAGGCTCTACAAAACATTCAAGCAGAAGCAATGCGCAACACAATACTGATGCAGCCTAAAGACTACATGACCAGAGCACAGCTAACAGAGCTCGGCCAAAATGTCATAAACCAGGTCACTGAAGTCATTGTCTCCTTCACTACTGCAAATGCCAACTACGTCAAATAGTTCAGAAAAAGTGTCGGCAGAATGCGCTTCAACACAGAAGCAGAGCTTGCAACTCTTTTCCGCGTCTGTGATGATGTATGTGCGAAGTTGATGGCCGCAGGAGCAGAACTACCAAAGAAACCCAAAGCTTCCTGCAGAGCAGAGGGTACTTCTGATAAAAGTCAGGATGATTCTGATGATGACCATCCTGGTCCATCAGATAATCCTGAGGGGGAGAATATAAAGGAGAAAGCTACGACCAGAGGAATACAAGCTCCACCAATTGCAGCAGAACCAATCAGTCAAGCCCCTCCAGAACAAACCCAAGATCAAGAACAAAATCAACAGACCACAGAGACAACACTCATCTCTGTGGAATCAACTCCTGAAGAAACCAATATTCCAGAAGCTGGTCAGCATACCACAGAGGCAACAACCACCCCTGTGGTAATCAACTTGGAAAAGAGTCCTTCAACAAAATCAACGGAAAAACCCCAAACCATACCAAGAAGAAAGTCGATTTCCACCAAACCAAAAAGAGCAACGACCTCTGCGACCTCTGCTTTTTCTATTCTGAGAAAGATGCACAATACAATGTCTGATCGAAAGTCGCAGAGAGAAGAAGAAAGGCACAGGTTCACATTAGCTTTCAAAATGGCAAGAAGATTCGATGTCCAATCTTCACCAACAGAAATAGAGCTCACAGAAGAAGTCACCAAAGAATATCCAACAGAGGTTACAGAGCAACTCAAGCCTACAGAACCATCGCCACAAAAGTCCTCTAAAACACAAGTGTCAAAACCTACAGAGGCAACCATCAAGCCAACAGAAGCACCAACCTCCAAACCTACAGAAGAAACAGGTTTTGCACCTCCAAAAGCCAAAGACAAGGGCAAAGCAATACTGACAGAAGAGCCCAAGAAAAAGAAATCATTGCCCAAGCCTACAGAGAAATTGACGAAGAGCGCCTTTGATGCCTTTCAAACTCCAAAGCCCGAAGAAGAGGACTGGGCATATGGATTAAAGCCTCTGACAGACATTCCTCTAACTGGCAGAGCTGCAGAAATTGTTCAAAAGATGGAGAGTCTCAGAAGACAAGAACCACAACCTGGTCCAACACATGAAGAGATGGAAGAAGTGGTATACAAATACTTCTATAAACAAACCTTTCAGACCAATCATCCAACAGATCATGTGACAGATTCAAGGATCAGAGAAGAATTTGAGAACATCTTCACAAGGACAAAGCCAAGAACCAAAGCAGATGTCTTCTCAATCCACAAGATCAAAAGGTAATCTTCTGCAAGTTCTCCTTTACAAGAACCTATCCAAGGGTCAGGTACAATCTTTACAAAGTCAGAAGAGAAGACAATTCAGAAACCACCTTCGCTGATACTGACCTAAGAAATATCAATCCTTATGATCTACCTGACCTTCTGCAATGGACAAAGGACAACTACAACACAGAGGCAAACACCAGAGCCTATCAAGTATTAAGAAAAGCAATGAGGGAAAAGCTTCTGATCTTCAGTATGATAGATTTTCAACTGGGAAAGGATCTTGGTCTCAAACATCTAATTTTACGACCACCAGAAGATCGCTGCCCATCCAACGCCGTGCCCAACTCTATCATTACAGAACCAAGATTCAGTTTAGTATTTCAAAACCCACAAGGAGAAATCAAACTATTTGTGTGCATGGATTGTCAAAAGTACGCACCTAGTACTCTGAACAAGTTCAGAGCAAGCCTTGTAAAATACAGAGGTACAGAGAAAATGGATAGAGATGCTGCAAATACTTTCATCTGAGAGATTGATGCCACAATCCGCCTAAGAGAACTCTACATCAGTTTCTACAAAGAGATCAGAAGAATCGGAAGAGACAACAGAAGCTACAACGATTTCAAATATGCCAAAATCTGATTCTCAACCCTCAAATCTCTGCAAACCAAGTCAAAAGTTTATCTTTCATTGTACTCAAATGTAAAATGCCTCTGGCATATTTCTGAATGAAAGAACTTTCGAGGTATTGTTTAACCTCTGTCTTATCTAACTTAGCCTAACTAAACTCAAGTTAATTTTTTTTCACTACTTAGGGGGAGATTGTTAGCTTCAATCTTCATAATCATAGAAGTATTTAGAAGTAGTGAAAAATAGGCTAAGTGAATAAAGCCTCTTACAGAGGCTCTGCCGAACTTACCAAGAGATCAAGGTCAAGAAGCTACAGAAGCTAAAGAGGCGCCCTACAGAAGCTCTGTCATACGCGCAAAGAAGACCAAAGACTCAGAATCCGGTGAAGACTGCTCTTCTAAGGACCAAACCGCAGAACCTCTGTGGCACTTCACAGAGCCTCTGCGGTCTTCAACAAAGACTTAAAAGATATTTATAATATCTTGCTACTGTTACAGGACCTGTTCATCAACTTGCATGGTAGCATGCCCTGTCCAACTGTAACGTGTCAAACTCTGGTTGGATTCAATAGGGCTTAGTACATAATAGACGTCTGCTGCATTAAATGCAATACAGCACGTCCAACTGTTCATGCCATCCGTCCAACTATTCATACCGTCCTTTGTGAATAGTAGCATATGCTTTATGGTCCCCTTAGAGTAGTATATAAGGAAGACTCATGTTGAGTTCTTCCTATCCATCGATCGATCAATCGAACAATCGAAACAAGAATTCAAGAGAGAAAAACATCACAAGAACATATAGCTTTAAACACTTTGAGAGTCATATTTGTTTTAAAAGCTTTGCTTACTCACTGTTCTTGAATCTGTTCTTAATATATATATTCAGTAAACTTTGAGATATTATTTCCTGTTCACTGTTTATTTATATTATGTTCTAAATCTATCAATCATATCTGTTAGTTATTCAAATACGCTTCCGCATCAAACATAAATTCGAACTAATAGATCTGACAATCTTGTATAAGCAAAACGGGAACCAACAATACATATTTTTGAAAAGAAAATGAGGGTTAGACCAAACGGTCTAGTGAGATAATCCCTGTCAGTTTAGTAATCCTTTTGTAAAACACAATTATACAACAAGTATTTAAATACCAAGCAAGACTTGTGCACTGTGTACCTTTCCTCATTTCCCTGGCCATATTAATTGGTTGTGAGCCAACTAATCAGTTTACTCCGCTGTACTAAAATTACAGCCAACACCGCTGTCCCTCCGTACAACCAAAACTCCTTCGGTCCTAAGCCCGATCAACGTGCTCTCGTGTAGTGTAATGCTCATATAAATAAATATACATCATATTTTCATTTATAAACACGTCATCACATTCCTACCACAAATTCATCTCATTTATATATATATATATATATATATATATATATATATATATATATATATATATATATATATATATATATATATATATATATTCCAGTTTGAAAACGTTTTAAAGTAAAAACTCACCTGATTGCTTTAATAAAAACCCTTTCAAGCTTTTCTCTGAGCTATCCGATCTTTTACCCAAAATTCTCAGAATCTGAAACGGATTAAATACAAACACTTCTCTAACAATCGAATACATAAGACTTACTAGTAGGCTACAAACTCTAGATAAATCTATTTAACTCTTATCCTCAAAAGTGACCAAACAGCCAATGTTTCCGGATACCAAGAACTATCCGGACAACATGAACTTTCCGGACAACAAGACCAATCCAGACAACCCAACTTGCCGGACAGCATCAACAATCCGGACATCATCCGGACACCAAAGTAATCCGGATGCCATCCGGTATTTAATGTCAACCGGAAACATAATGAAAAGAAGAACTTACCGGATGAGACTCGTCCGGACACCATCGAAAAGGGACTACCAGACACTATCAAAAAGACTACCGGACACCACCAAAAAGACTACCGGACACATTTAAACTGTGTCCGGAAATCTCTGTCGGTTTGCCTATTTTTAACCCAGAATCGACAGATTTTAATACCAGACATGAAATCAGTGATTCTATTCCGATAGAACCCATCTACTAGCAATTACAAACATAAAATACAAAGCAACATACCTCAATTTCACTTCCAAGTACACCAATTTGAATCCCTAGCCACAAGACCCTTCTTTCTTCTTTTTCTCTTCTCAAAACACACACACACTTAAACTGATATTTTTCTACTGTATGAAATATCTGAAATCCTAAAGGGGTAATATCAAACCCAATTTTACCATTTTAGACCTTGCACTATTCAATAAAGGCCCAAACACCCCTAAACTTATAAATTTACCCAAACTTACCCTAAACATCAATTATAGAGTTAAATAAATTTAACGGAACTAGAATTTCACTAACGAACTTATCCGGGGTATTACATCATCTCCCCCTTAAAAGAATTCCGTCCCGGAATTCGGTTAGGCGAAAAGGTATGATTACTTATCACTACCACTTCGAACTCAATCAAAGCCATAGAAACTAACTGAATAGACACCTCACACCCATCTAAATCTCTAACACAGATAAGCAACAAAAGAACAGAAATATCAATGATCATTTTGCACCGAATTCAGATAACACTTTAGCACGTATAGAGTTTATTAGAAATATACCTGTAATCTCATCCGGAATTTCCTCTGCTTCTTGTGCTGTCATTTGGAAGGCACGACCCCTTGCTTTCGGTACCTCAGGCCTTTGTATCTCTCCCGGCCTAACACCCGTTGATCTCACTGTCATACTACCCTGTTGTGCTTTCCACCGTGGATAATTGATCTGAATATGATCAGGGGAATTGCAAGAAAAACAAAATTGAGTTACATTACAATCTTTAGCGATGTGACCAGTCTTTCCACATTTGTAACAACTTCTGGGATCAGCATAACAATTTCCTTGATGAACACGGTTGCATTTTGGACATGGTCTTTCAACTGGTCTGAAAGGTAGATAACTATCAAACCTCGGGGATTCGTACTCCTTTGAATCATACGTCATTTCCTCCACTTTCCTTTTCCCAAAACTCTTCTCATTAACATCTCTTCCTTTATCTCTTTCTACATTCTCGGTGGCATCCACAGCGGCTGGGAAAGTATCGGTTCCCTTAGCAATCACTAAACCTCTGATTTTCGAATTTAATCCAAAGATAAACCTTTCCATTTTGAGTGCCTCATTAGCCACATAGTATTCTGCAAAATGGGACTTCTCCAGAAAACGCGCAGTGTAATCTCGAACTGATAGCTTACACTGTTGTAAATTCATGAACTCTTCCTCCAATTGTGTTACGGCATCTTGAGGACAGAACTGCCTTTAAAACGCTAGCAAATTCTTCCCAGGAGAAAGTAGAATACACGTCCGGTCCTCTTGAAGTAATAAAAGCTTCCCACCAGTACAGCGCATCGGCCTTCAACATCGAAGTTCCGTATAACAACCTATCTTCATTGGCACATTTGCTGGTCTTGAAGATAGCTTCTATTTCTTTTAGCCATCTCATCGCCTTCACTGGATCTCTTTCTCCTGAGTAGGTTGGAGGTTTACAGCTTAAGAACATCTTGTAATCACACTTCCTTGGCACCGGTATGACAGTAGGTGTAATGGGCATCTCGTCTTCCAGACTAGGATCTGGTATTTCAGTTTCAGTATGACGAGTTCGGTCGAACATAACTTGTATATTGGCTTGAAGTCTTCCCATTTCAGCCGTCAAATCGTTTCTTTTAACAAATTATGTGCCTCGCGATTGAACTCTGCCTCCAGTTCTGCCCCTGCCTCGTTCTCCCCCTCTTCCCCTTGTCCCGACTGTTAGATTCGTTCTATTAGGATTTCCTTCTCCATCTCTATTCGAACATCGAGTACCACTTTCCATTCTGTTGATTTCAACAAGGTTAATATACACGTAAGCACATACCCCATATAATAAGGTATTCCAGTCCAAACATGTAACTGTAAGTTCATGATTACACTGGCCAAGTGTAATATGAAATTACCTTACATGATGTTCCTTCTACCTTTTATATTTAGCATCCCAATGTTCTAAATTAATAGGGACATCCTACTTCACATGCAGTTTAAGTCTAGGTATGGATCTGAATAAATAAATCCCTTAAACTAGGGCTCTGATACCATCTGTAACGACCTGGTTTTCCCAAACCTACAACAAATAGCATATTATACATAACGTCGTTACATTCATAACAAAAGATACATCATAGATCACATAAGGTCCCTTCAGTCTCAAAACTATACAATTCAAAACATAAGCATTTCCTAATCTTCATCAGCTATCAACCGCATCCAACACTTTGTCCTTCCCTTAGCTATTAAAAGTCCTCGACCTGGAATACATATTTTTTAAAAGAAAATGAGTGTTAGACAAAACGGTCTAGTGAGATAATCCCTGTCAGTTTAGTAATCCTTTTGTAAAACACAATTATACAACAAGTATTTAAATACCAAGCAAGACTCGTGCACTGTGTACCTTTCCTCATTTCCTTGGCCATATTAATTGGTTGCGAGCCAACTAATCAGTTTACTTCGCTGTACTAAAATTACAGCCAACACCGCTGTCCCTCCGTACAGCCAAAACTCCACCGGTCCTAAGCCCCGGTCAACGTGCTCTCGTGTAGTGTAATGCTCATATAAATAAATTTAGAATCCAGATCCGTGCAACAATACAGAAATCGAAATAGTAATCAATAAGATTTATGATTTCAACTGGTCTTCCCTTTCATTAACTTTCAGAGAGAATATTACAATTCGAATTAGAAAGCTAAGAGATGATTAGCTTGTTTTTCCAAGATAATCAACATTAAATACAATGGGCCCGTGGTTAACAAGCCCACGGCCCGTTCACTAAAAAGGCTCAAATTGAATTAATACAAAACAACCCTTAAACTTTAAATCAACATTAAAACCTGCCCTAACAATCTCCCCCTTTGATTTGAAGTTCGAGTTGACGCTCTAGATCTCTCAAGTTGAAGACATATCTTTTGAGGAGCGCGAAGTGTGCCTCGAACAATCTGATGGTGCGGCGATAGTCGATGCGATCTTCAATAATTTCCAAGGCATTCCGAGCAGTTACTTCATTCAGATTCGAAACATAAGAATACGTTGGATTTTCAGACTCGTGCTGAATAATCTTTCCAAGAACATCTCTGACCTTTAGGAGTGTGCCGTCACAGAATCATTCCACCTGACTGAAGTGCATGAACTTCTTCTCTTTTTCTCATTGAGGTAAACAATCCCGAATTCTGGTTCCAGAAGCATAGCGTTCTCGGGATACATGTTTAACTCAGGTGCTTTCAGATTCGGCTTGATCAGATTTACCTTTTTCGCCTTGTTCTCGATAGCCATTTGGAAGTCCGTTAGATAAGACATCATGATGGTCCGGACCATGTATCGACGAACAGCTTCGAGCGCCTTTGTAATCTCTAGCGATCGGATGGTTCTTGTACGTAAGTCTTTCAGAATAACCAGAAAGTCGAGCAGTCGGAGGTTCTTGAAGTCAGCTTCTGAAAATTTCCATTCGTTCCCATCTTCACGTCGAACAATGAAAACTGGGTAGACGATCCTCATAACGCGTCTTGAATAGATGCTGATTACCTCTGTGATCCAAAGTTTGGTTCTGACCTGGTTGACTGGAAGACACTGCTGCATTGTGCTGATATATCGGCGTTGAAATTCTGGGTTAAGGTTGTAAATACCCAGACAGAAGGTCGGCTCGATTGGGCGAAGCTTGTGGACGAACAACTTCTTCAAAGATTCCTCCAAGTGAGGGATAAGAACCATGATCTTCTCCCAACGGATTTGTTGTTGTTGAGGAGGTGGAGGAGGATCAGAAGCTGTCGTGGGAGGAGTAGTTGTCGGAAGATCGGAAGTAGTAGATTCAGGTCTTGTTGATGATGTTCCGGAGGGTTGAGCATAGTGAACGGGGGATGTTCCATACAAATTTTGGAGCAGGAACTGATCATAATCAATGTTTTCGTCCTCATCAGTGGGGAAGACTAAATTTACCTGGAGATTTACGGCACTGTCGGCTTTTTCGTACCATGCATCTTCGGTCTCCGGGTTGGCTTCACAATCTGGATCTATCATGTCCAGAATCGGTATGTCTAATGAGTCAAAATCAATCAGTTCCTGTGTTGAACCCTCGGGCTTTTCAACCGTCAGGTCTTCTTCATCTGATATCTCCATGTCTATAACCATGTTTGCTAGAGGCAACTCGGCTTCTGGTGATTCTGTTGTAGCTGCCGCAGTTGGGGGTTCCTGATGAACCACAGTTGTAGATTCAGTCTGGATCAGGGAGGCGGTCTCGGTCAGACGTTGTCTTTTCTCCCCCTCACGGTGATCAGGATCATCCTGGTCATCGTGTTTCCGCTTCAGGCCGCCTGCTTGACTCTTGCAGGTATCTTCGAGTGAGCGGACTCTCTCGGACAGCGTTTTGAGCGCTAGGTTGTAGTCCTTGAGAGTCGAGTCAATGGCGTCTAAGCGAGTGGTAATAGATGGAGATGGAGCTTTGACCTGTGATCGGAGAACTGAGATCAGGTCTGCTTCAGTAGAGGCGGTTGTATCTGATTCCTGGAGCAGTTGGGCCAATAGCATCGTCTTCAGGGTGTCCACCGAATAGATTGGTTGCGGTTGAATCGGTGGAGGTACAGGGGCGGTTTCAGTTTCGACGAGGTGGCCTTTACCTTTGATAACGCGCATAGCTTTGGCAAGTTCAGCGGCTACATGTTGCTGCATCTGTTGCTCCATATCCTGGCGGACAGCCTTAAGGGTGCTGTCCAGGAACCCTGGTGACACAAAGTCTGGGTTACTAACATCGGGACCATTTAGGTTACCTGTTGAGGCATCTACCGCGTGGGTAGAGCCACCTACGTTCACAGTTGGCGTGATATTAGCTGTGGTAGGATTTTCGTCCGATCCTCGTGTTCCGGTAGACGGAGACACTACAGACGTTCCGGTCGGGTCACTAAGAGCCGCGACTTGGTGTTGTTCCGCATCAAGTGTCCTAGTCAAAGAATCTTCAATAACAAGTGGAGCTAGACTCGATGGTGCACTGAAAGAAGTCGAGACCGGGGGTTGCTGGTCTCTTGTTTCAACACCAGTACTCTCCGAGTGAGAGACCGATGGAAGTTGTGCTATTTCCCTGTGTGAGACTGAAACATCCGTCTTTTGAGAGACGGATGAATGGCTATGGAGATCGTGCAATTGCTCCACTGGGTCCACGGAGGCTTCTTCAATACCATGTCCCAACAAATGAGACGAGGTAGTAGATGTGGCAACCCGGATATGACGTGGCTGGTTTCGCTCAGGAGCCTCGTTATCTTTACGGCTCAATCTTTCTTGGTTCGCGTTCGACCTTAACACCCTCCTTTTCACATGTTCTATGTCCCGGGGAAGGTCCCTCCGGCTCTGGCTGGACCATGGGATTCCCTAACTCTCGTCTATATGCTATCACAGGTAGGGTTTCAGGCATATGCATAGCACGGATATTATACTGCTCCCCCTCAAAACATACATGGGGATTGACTTGCTCCCCCTCGGAGTGAGAGTGATATCAACACAAGAAAAAATATTTAGACTTTGTATGACAAACAGTGTGACTCTTCCCCTCGGAATTTGTTGAGGTTGTTGATCCGCCATGGAATATCTGTAAAAGATCCAAAGTTAGTAAACAAGACAGATAAACAAGTTCCGGCACGTACCTTTGTTGTAAATGGATCAATCTGAGACAGATTGAGTACTGGCAGTGTGATGGCAGGTGCTGAATTGACAAATACACAGGAGTCCGGACATAATGAAGATATGTAGAACATCCCGGACAGACCATACTTCCCGGACAAATAGAGTTTACGGACAAACATGGTATCCGGATGAAAGAGGACGGAATGGCAAACCTTTCCGGTCTAAACAAAGTATCCGGACAAAGGGTGTTTACGGACAGAGTAGGGATTCTGGATAGTCCTACCCGGATACCCATCCGGTCCGGAAAGTCATCCGGACTGATGGGTGTCCGGACACTTTTACACTATAAAGAATAATTCCATTTTTCAAATAGATGAAACCTGTAGAATTTTGAAAAAATGGATCTCTCGCTCCCCCTCAAACTGAGAATGGGGAAAAACATGCTCCCCCTCGGATAGTGTATAGGGATGTGCAATGGAGAGTCTGACACACAAAACCTTTAGACATTTAAAGAAAAATTTGTGTCGCTCCCCCTCAAATGATGAGCATTAGATGACATGCTCCACCTTAGAATGTGCGCGTAGAGTGAAGTGCACACGGGAGTATCCACACACACAAAAAACCTTTTAACATATTTAAGAAAAAATGTGTGTGACGCTCCCCCTCAACAGTAGAATAACATACCTGATAGCTGATTATGCTCCCCCTAAACACATGAGCAGCTTGTTAAAGCACAGGTATAGACAAACCTCACGTCTTCTTTGTAACATCCGACAAAAAAAAAATCAAAACTTTCAGGATAGCATCATTTAACCATTTCAAGTGTTAACATAGGGAACATACCTTGTTAAGACCCACTCAGAATAATTTAAGGGGAAAATTCGCTAGAATTCCCAGTAGTTGCCTAAAAGACCCGGTTTCGACCCGGGACTAACCGAAACACCTTGTGGAATGCCAAAATGCTTCAAATAACATTTAATATATATAAAATATAGGGTTTTTACCCTCCTACATAAACTTTCTTTTATTTGAAATTTATTTAAACCAAAAAGGTATTTTAAGAAGTGTATCTTGCAATTTATTCATAAAAATGAAAAGTATTTTACAAAGAAAGGTTGTGGGCTAGATTTTTATAAAAAAAAATCTATCTCAAGGGTGGGGGCCCATGAGAGGGCCGGCCTCCCCTCCCTCCTTTACCCCCAAATATGATTTTTTTTCTCATTACTTCATTTTCAAATTAGAAAACAAGAGACCATCCATATTCCTCCTTTCTCTCTCACTCTAGAGTTCCTTCTTCATCATCTTCATCCATTCCTCTTCAAAATCCAGCAAACTTTCAGCCCACTCAAGTGTTCCAAAACGAAATTTTAAGAAGCTTCAAGTGCTTGCAAAAACCTCCTAAGGTAAGAACTCTAAAACTAGTCATTTTCCTCAATTTCAAGCATTTTCTTTGGTGATTTGTTTCTTTAAAAATAAAATCTGAGTTTAGAAATCTTTGCATGCACATTTTATTTTAACTTCTGAGTATTTTCTTTTAAAAACATGTCATATGATGTGGTGATTGAATCTTTAGCAAAGGAATCCACATCTATGGATGTTTAAGTGCTTTAAAAATTAGTTTTATTGAAAATCTTTAAGTTCCAGAATCTGGCAGTTTGGTTGCATGTACTTTGGACGACCATATCTTGGTCAATTCATGTCCAAATTCCTTGAGTTTTCTTCTGGAGTAAAGTTTATTGAGTTGGGGTTCAAACCCCACTGGCCTCATGCGAAAATATTGAGTTTTGAGCCTTCAACTCCTTAGAACAAATTTGATGTGCAGCAGATGGTCTGTCAGATTTTTGTGTCACTTTGTTTTGCATGTAACTTTATGTAGGATGCATAAACGTTCTTCATTTTTCTTCTGGAAGATCCTTATATGAGTTAGGTTTCACATGAAATTGGTTTCATAAAAATATATGGTGTTTTGGTCACTCAAACGAATTTTACAAGTCAAGTGTGTCAAGCTGTCCAAGATTGACAGATTGGTACATGCAACTTCATTTGGCCATAACTCCCTCAAAACTTATCTACAATTTATGAATCTTTTTCCATAAGATACCTTTATGTGTTAGGTTTTCAAAACATGTAAAAACACTGAAAAAGATTACGTTTTGACCCTCCAAAAACCTGTTTCCACAGAAGGGTGGAAACTGTTTTAGGTACTGTGTTGCACTGTTTTATAAAAATTATTTGAACCCCTTAAACACTTCCAAAATTCATGAAATTTGGTCACAATATCCTTAACTCAGTATATTACCATATATAAAAAAATGGATAAATTTGTCATTTTGGAAAGTGTTGTAAAACAGTCACTTTTGTGGTAAGAAGTTTCTGTCAGCTTGAGCATTTTGGAAACTGCTGAGTTTTCTTATAACCATTCATATCGATGATTAAAAACACTTGAACAATGCTAGTTTGTGCATTTCAACTTAATTACTAAAGATAAGGCATTTCACAAGACATGGATTAGGTTAGGCAAGTTTAACTTTGGGATTAGCTATGAAGGACTCATAGAGATTGTTTGACCTTATAGGGAGCCCGTAAAGAGGATTAAGTGAACAAGCTTTCACTACTTGCGCATCTACGCTAAAAGGTGAGTTTTCACAATCCCGTTTTACTTGTTTAAATGTTTGGGGTGAAAAGCATGTTATGATTTTAAAATGCTAAATGATTCATGATAGTAAAATTGTGGATATTTGCGAATTAAGACATGAGTAAAAATGAATGTACAACTTTACATAAGTGACCAAGATATGTTGAGTGATAATAAAAATGTTAAGTTCCCAATAGGTACACTACTTAGAGTTTTCACAGCCCCGTTTTACTTGTTTAAATGTTTGGGGTGAAAATCATGTTATGATTTTAAAATGCTAAATGATTCATGATAGTAAAATTGTGGATATTTGCGAATTAAGACATGAGTACAAATGAATGTACAACTTTACATAAGTGACCAAGATATTTTGAGTGATAATAAAAATGTTAAGTCTCCAATAGGTACACTACTTATTAACTCATAACGAGCCGGTGATATTTGTGGATAGCGCTATTTGGTTTGACAAACCCACCTTAAACTGACGAGTAGGGGTGCACTTTATCTGGTAATAATGTTCTACTCATGTGGCCATCATACCACCTCTGAGGTAGTCCGCGGGGCGTAAGTTGTCGGAGGCTTAGTAGTGGCTCAGCAATCATATATCTTGCGAAAGTCATTTATTGTAATGTGTACTCATAAGAATTAAATTTAAAGCTTGTCGTGACAAAAGACTCACGAAAATAATCTTTGGTTGAAAACTGTTTGGTTATGAAAAACCTGTGAACTCACCAACTCTTTGTAGTTGACCTTTTCGTTTTAAACATGCTTTTCAGGGAATAAGAAGTAAATGAAGGCACGTAGGGTGCATTTTGTTTGATGACATCAACATCAAGACTCTTAAAACTTATATTGATAATTTTTGTATTTGTCGTCTTTCCTTTTTGAAACTTTTTTGGTTGAAGACGTTGTATTGTAATATTTCATACTATTGTATTATACTTGTGGTTGGTGTTGTCTGTTACCTTTGTAATGAAACCCTACGCTGTCATACCTCGTGTTTCCGCTTTAGCGGGGTGTGACATTCTTAATATTGTTCCTTATAGATCCTGAGCAGCTCCCTCCTTGCGGTCATGTGTGTGGAGCATCCAGTGTCTAAGGACCACACATGACCGTCCTGTAAAACAAGTTTAGCGGACCTTCGGTACCCAGATTTGCCTGGGTCCGAGAGGGTTAGGTTTGGCACCGTTTGGGGAAGCTTGCTTTGTCCCAGCTTTCCCTTTATGTGTAGGATTTACACTGGTGGAGGGAACTGGTTTTGGCACTTATTTCCTCTTCGGTGCAGAATTTACACCTTTAGGAGGAATAGATTTTGTAACAGCTTTCCACCTGGGTGCCGGTCTAACCTCAGTAGAAGAAGCCCGTTTTGGATTGTGTTTGGTCTCCCGCTGTGGTTTAACCTCTGATTGGAAACCCCGTTGTTTATAGTATTTTCTTTTGTTATTACGGGGTTTGCGTTTGGGTGTCGAATTATACATGTGATATGACCCAAACCAATCATTGTTGTTAATATCATCAAAGTCATTCCAACCACAACTAGAACAACACAAACAATCGTGCGATAATTGAATCAATTGTTGAGTGGAGTAAATTTTCATTGGAAAATTAACATCTCTTTTAACAAAAACATTCATATGATTCAAGGCATAATCGTTTTTGTTCAATCTAGGGTAAAACCCAGTATTGAACGACTTTGGTGCAACATCCTCGATAGATTCCTCCTTTAGCCACTTTGGTTTTTCTTGTTTAGCGCGACCGGTTTTATCCGAAACAACAGGGACAGAATGGTCAGTGACTTTTGAAGAAACAGGAGTTTTGACAGGAAATCGCTCGGTCTTTTGCCTTGGCTGTGATTGGTTTCGAGAAACAGGTTTAGATTTAGGAATCCCAATCACGGCTGGGGCCTTAGTGGTAGAACATGTACCCTTTTGAAAATTGACCGGACGATTTACCACTGGGGACAGAAAATCAGTGTGACTTGGAAGAGGTTTGTCGAAGGGGAACGACTCAAACTCTTCTTCACAGTTACCTTCGGAGTTCATGTACTCTGAAAAATCTGTCTCGGGGATTACTGGACTTGGATAAGGTGAGGAAGGCGAGGAGCTCTTTGTGCTTGTGTGCTTTGGGGAATTTGGTGCGGAAGCTAAGAAAAAATCAGAGTTCAAATTCCTTAAAACACTCTCGTCTTGAGAATCTTGACCGTCTTGTGTACTAGAAATCTTGCCTAAGAAGGCTTTGCACGAAGATATGTCGGATGAATTTGAGGAAAGTTCGGGTGAAATCTTCTTGTCATATAGCAGTTGGTCAATTTTCTCTTGAAGCTGACCATTTCTCGTGTACTCTTCCATCTTTTCTGTTGCCAAGGCAGACAGTTGTGATGTGAGTCGATTGATTTCACTCTGAAGGATTTCCTGTCCTTCACCAGACACAACTTCGGTTTTGACCGGTTATAGATTCTCAAGTTTTGTAAGTAATACTTGTCTTTCCATTTGAAACCTTGATCTTTCTTTCTCAATGGACTCCTCCAACTCGACTATCTTTGCTTCCAAGATGAGAGGGGGATCATAGAGTTTAAACTCATCCGTCTCAGTCTTGGTTGTAGGTGCTAGTGTAATCCCAATGTACAAGTAATGTGATCAAGATTTACTCAAAGTTCTGTCCATCTCTCATTATCATCAAAAGCACAAGGTTACAAAATTGAGAGAAACTCACAGAGAGTTCTAAGGATGAATATTTCAAGTGTTGTGAAAATATGAGTAAACTAGGCTATTTATACTTAGACACATATTTAACAAAAAGACCCCTCAACTTGAATACAACTTACAAAATAGACACTAACATTCTCCCCCTTTGTATTCAAGTGAGCCAGTAGCTTTAACCATGAAGTTCTTCCGGTGGAATGTATTTCTTTCTGATCCCAAAGATGATTTCAAATCTCCTGAGTGAATCCCTATAATCAATTATGTCTTGAATGGCTTTCACATCTTTGTTAATCAGAACTATCTCTTTCTCCTTCAGAGGTACCTTTCTTTGTTCATCCAATCTTAGCCTTTCATTCAACATAATCTTGATCATTCTAAGCCTCCCATCAGAATATAGATTGACTTCAATGAACCTCAAGAATTTCTTCTTCTTTTTCCCATTATGATAAACAACACCAAATTCTGGTTTTTCTAACACGGTATATAGAGGAATACCTTGCATGTCGGGTAAGCCTTTGTTTGGCCTTCGTTTGTTGACTCTGATTTGATTACTTTCCAATGCAATCTGAAAATCGGTTAGGTAGGAAAGCTTGATCAGATTCTTCTTGAAACGTTTTAGGGCTTGATAGGCTTCAGAGTAGGTAATATCTTTGTTCGGCATCCGGGAAAGAATGTCATACAGCCTGAAGAAATCTGCACAGGTTAGGGATTTGAAGTCGGCTTCACAGAAATTCCATTATTTTTCATCTGATCTGAGGACGTAGAACCTCGGATAAAAGACTTTTAGAATCTTCTCCGATTCTATCTTCACAAGCTTAACAATCTCTTTATCTGTTCTGACAGTACTGAGCTTTTGATCTTTGTCATCCATCATATACAAGTATTCAATCTGTTTTGGACGTGGAAGTTTTTCAATAGAATACAGCTTTACCTTGTCGATTGGCTGAACCTTTTTCACAAATAAGTCACTCCTTATATCTTCTTGAAATGGAGTAATGATTCTTGTTCGATTAGCACGTCTGACAATTAAAGCTTCTCTATCAATTAACATTTGTAGATTACGTAATTCTGCCTTGGAGACTTCATCTCTGATTTTGCCTTCAGGTAGATCAGAAATTACCGGAATTTGTATCACTGGATCAGGTAGATTACTTTCTTTCTCGGAATCAGAATCTGGTTTAACATTTCCACCATCAAATAAATCATCCATCTCCTCTTTGATCTTTACCACAGTTTGATCCTCATCCGAATCAATGTAAATCAGATCCTGTAAGAAATCATCTGTAATACCCCGGGTAAGTCAGTTAGATAAATTCCCTATCAGTTAAAATATTTAACCTTAAGATTTAATGTTTAGGGTAAGTTGGAGGTAAGATATAAGTTCAAGGGTGTTTTGGTACTTATGGAATAATTTAAGCCAAAAGTGTAAATTGTTATATATATACCTTATAGGTATCAGAGAAACCCTCAGTTCCCAAAAATAGAAAAGTGTCTGTGTGTGCGGAGGTGAAAAGGAGTAGAAGGCGAAAGTACGGTTGCTACATCAATCAAGTGAATTAGAATCGATTTGGAGGTAAGTCCTTTACAATTTGTGTCTATAATCAGTAGTATTAGACTTCTATCGGTTTAGAATTTCTAAATTGGTGACTTGAATGGATTTCAATCGATTTCCGGGTAATTGGAAACCGACTGTGTTCTTAGAGAGTCCCGGTGAAATCCCGGTAGACTCCCGGAAGTGTACTCCCGGTAGTGTGAGTCCCGGTATAGAAGACTCCCGGTAGTGTACTCCCGGTAGTGTGAGTCCCGGTATAGAAGACTCCCGGTAGTATAAATCCCGGTATAGCAGACTTCCGATAGTGGAGAGTTCCGGTAATGGGAACTCCCGATATAGGAACTCCCGATACCAAGAGTCCCGGTACTGTATAAGTCCCGGTACCCTGTGTAGTCCCGGTAGTGAGTTAAGTACATTGTGTAATGGGATAGTCGAGGATGGGAAATTGTTATGCTTTATGTGTTTGGTTAGTAAAGCGATGTGTGTATCTTAACTCGTTTCAGATTCTGTGGAGTCGTGGTAAGAGATAGAATCGTTTTGAAAGAAGCTTGCGAACGTGGGTAATAACCAAAACAGGTGAGTTTTACTTTGAAAACGTTTTTAACTGGAATACGTATATGTGTGGAATTGGGAATGAAATTGTTGATAATTATGCGTTGTATGTGAATTATAATATAGAAAGGTATTATATTTACATGAGTATTATAAATGTGTTATAATACGTTGACCGGGTTTAGGACCGGTGTGTTTGGCTATAGAATCTGTATAGCGTTGTTTGGCTGTAGATGTTGTACAGCGTTGTATAATATTAGTTGGCTTGCTACCACTAATATGGCCAGGAAGAATAAAAAGGGAAAGCATAAGATATGTGAGTTTAATTGGATGTATACGATTGTGTTGCGTGATTTATATGAATAAAGTTTATATAAATGGCTTTTAAACTAACAGGGATTTCTCACATAGACCATCAGGTCTAAACCTCATTTTGTTTTAAAAATATGTATTCCAGGTGGAGGTTCAAGTAAGAGCAAGTAATTAGAGTAACCGATGGGTGGCTTGTGCGACGAATTATAGAATCAAGATTTTGGCTTGTTTAGCAGTTGTGTCGCAATATTAAATGTTATGAATGTAAATAGTACAAGGATTGTAGTAGAATGGTTTTCTTCCAATTGTAAAAGACTACTGGACCGTACATGTAATGTGAAGTTCGTTCGTTATATGAATGTTATGTTACATTATGTGAATTGTTGTGTATATTGGTTTTGGGTTGTTACATCATCAGCCATAACTTCTTCATCAGTTCTGTTATCATCATCATGTAAGGTAATTTCATATTACACCTGGCCAGTGTAATTGTGATCTTACAGGTACATGTTTGAACTGGAATACCTTGTTATATGGGGTATGTGCTTATGTGTATATTAATCTTGTTTAAATCTACAGAATGGCAAGCGGTATGCGAAATTCGAATCGAGGAGGAGGAAGAAATCCAAGTAGAACTAATCCGCCAATAGGAACAGGAGACAGGGGAGGCAAAACAGGGGGCAGAGTCGGGGGTAGAATTGGGGGTAGAGCTGGAGGTCGAGCCGGGGGCAGAGTCCAGCCAAATAGTACAGAATTCGTTACCAGGGCTGATCTAATGGCGGAAATGGGAAGAATGCAGGCTAACATACAAACAATGTTTGATCGAAGTCGTAATAATGAAGCTGATAGACCAGATCCGGAACATGAAGTTGAACTACCAATCACCCCTACGGTCTTACCAGTAATGAGAAAATGTGATTACAAGATATTTCTTAGTTGCAGGCCTCCTACATTCTCAGGAGATCGGGATCCAGTGAAAGCAATGAGATGGATGAAGGAAATAGAAGCCATTTTCAAAACAAGCAAGTGTGCGGATGAAGATAGGGTATTGTACGGTGCAGCAATGTTAAAAGGAGATGCATTGTATTGGTGGGAATCTTTTATTCATTCTAAAGGATCTGATGTTTATTTTACCCTCTCTTGGGAAGAATTTGTGATAGCCTACAAGAACGCATTTTGTCCCCAAGCAGCCGTCAAACAATTGGAAGGGGAATTTATGAACTTACAACAAGGAAACTTATCCGTTCGAGACTACACCGCTAGCTTCCTGGAAAAGTCTCGTTCGCAGAATACTACGTTAGTACGGAGGCGATGAAGACGGAAAGGTTTATCTTTGGGCTGAACTCAGAGGTTAGAAGACTAGTGACTGCAAAAGGACCCGATACCTTCTCAGCTGCAGTTGATGCCACGGAGAATGTTGAACGAGATATGAGAAGAGATGCTGGCGATAAAAGTATCGGGAAGAGAAAGTGGGAAGGACCACAATACGATCCGAAGAAGTCCCGATTTCAGAGGTATGATAACCGTCCGCCGTTTCGACCAGCGGAAAGACCACGTCAGAAGTGTAACCGTGTCCACCAAGGAAATTGCCGAGGTGATTTACGAGCATGTTATAAGTGTGGGAAGACCGGACATGTCATCAAAGATTGTAAGGTAACGCGGCTATGTTTCTTATGTAATTCACTAGATCACCTTCAGTCAGACTGTCCGAGGGGAAGGATACAGCAAAGTGGATCTTCAGGCAGGCCAGCGATTGTTAAACCAGTAATACCAAGACTGGAACCGCCAGTAACCAGGGGTCGTGCATTCCAAATGACTGAGAAAGAAGCGGAAGAAACTTCGGACGTGGTTACAGGTACATTTTTGATAAACTCTACACGTGCTAAGGTGTTATTTGATTCCAGTGCAAATCGATCGTTTGTGTCTCCTACATTTGCTGCTTGTCTGTGTTTGAAACCTAAAATGTTAGAACATGCTGTATCAGTAGATACGGAAAATGATAATCAAGTGTCAGTTAAAGAAGTGTTTGATAACTGTGTGATAAATATAGAGGAGTGTAAAGTTCCGATACAATTGTTTCCTATGACTTTGATAGAGTTTGACGTCATAGTGGGAATGGAATGGTTAGCCGAGAATCAGGCTAACATAGTATGTGATAAGAAGTTAATAAATGTGGTATTACCTGAGAAGGGACCAGTAGTGATATATGGTGATCGTAGGAATCATCAGTCTAGCCTAATATCTATGATAAAAGCCCGTAAATGTGTTAGCAAGGGTTGTCAGAGTTACTTAGCCTATGTGATAGATAGTAGGCCTGAAAGGAATAGGATGGAAGATATTCCTATTGTTAGTGAATTCCCTGAAGTTTTCCCTGAAGACTTGAATAGTCTTCCTCCGGTTAGACAAGTGGAATTGGTATCGACTTAGTTCCTGGAGCCACTCCTACTGCTCGTGCACCTTATCGTCTGGCACCTCCAGAGATGAAAGAGATGATGGCACAATTGCAAGACCTATCCGATAAAGGCTTCATCAGACCTAGTTCTTCATCCTGGGGAGCACCAGTGTTATTTGTGAAAAAGAAGGATGGTTCGATGAGAATGTGTATCGACTACCGAGAATTGAATAAGCGCACGATAAAGAACAAGTATCCGTTACCTCGAATTGATGACCTCTTCGATCAGTTAGTTGGAGCTTGCTATTTCTCCAAGATTGATCTAAGATCCGGTTATCACCAGTTGAAAGTTAAAGAAGAAGACGTTCTAAAGACTGCTTTTCGTACAAGGTACGACCACTACGAATTCGTAGTGATGCCGTTCGGACTGACGAACGCTCCAGCTGCCTTTATGGATTTAATGAATCGGGTATGTAAGCCGTATCTTGATAAATTCGTTATTGTATTTATTGATGATATCCTTATCTATTCCCGATCCAAAGAGGATCACGCACAACATCTTCGTTTAGGTCTGGAGTTGCTGAAGAAAGAAAAGTTATACGCTAAGTTCTCTAAATGTGAATTCTGGTTGCGAGAAGTTCAGTTTCTGGGGCATGTCGTTTCTGAGAAAGGTATACAAGTTGATCCTATGAAAGTAGAAGCAGTTGAAAAGTGGGAACCGCCGAAGACAGCAACCGAAGTACGTAGTTTTCTGGGTTTAGCCGGCTACTATCGGAAATTTATAAAAGACTTCTCTCGTATCGCAACGCCTTTGACTAAGCTGACCCGGAAGAACCTGAAGTTTGAATGGAAAGCAGAACAAGACGAGGCATTCCGGATATTGAAAGAGAAACTGTGCAGCGCGCCGATTCTATCACTACCAGAAGGTTCGGAAGATTTTGTTGTTTAAAGTGATGCGTCAAAACTGGGTTTGGGATGTGTACTTATGCAGCGGGGAAAGGTTATTGCTTATGCTTCTCGTCAATTAAAGGATCATGAAAGGAAGTATCCTACGCACGACATGGAGCTCGCTGCAGTCGTTTTCGCGTTAAAGATTTGGAGACACTATCTGTATGGGTCCAAATGTCAGATATATACCGATCATAAAAGTATCCAACATCTCTTTGATCAGAAGGAACTAAATATGAGACAAAGAAGATGGTTAGAATTGCTGAATGATTACGACTGTGAAATCCTGTATCATCCGGGAAAGGCAAATGTGGTAGCTGATGCATTGAGTCTCAAGAAAGGAGTGAGACAACAAAAGTTATTTCTCTACGAACTGAACTTCTACCCAACATATTCGACGAATTGCAGAAGTGTCAAGTGGAGGCATATCAGGATGAACATCTGAAATCAGAACGGTTAGCAGGGATGTCAGCATTGTTAGTAACAGATGATCGTGGGTTATTGTGTATGGGAAACAGAGTGTGGGTACCTCGTTTGGGTGGGTTACGTGATCGTGTTTTACAAGAAGCCCATCAATCCCGTTTCTCTATTCAGCCAGGTACAAACAAGATGTATAAAGATTTAAAGCAATTCTATTGGTGGCCGGGGATAAAAAGAGGGATTGCACAGTATGTGGAAAGATGCGATACTTGTAAGAAAGTAAAGATCGAACACCAAAAGCCATTTGGTCAACTATAACGGCTAGAAATACCAATGTGGAAATGGGAGAAAATTACCACAGATTTTATTACGAAGCTACCGAGGACTCCGAAAGGATTTGATTATATTTGGGTGATCGTCGACAGACTGACAAAGTCTGCACACTTTCTACCGATAAAGGAAACCGATTCGATGGAACGATTGGCTAAGCTATACATTGACGAAATAGTAACTCGACATGGAGTTCCAATCTCTATCATTTCTGATCGTGATAGTCGTTTTACTTCAAGATTTTGGAGAATTTTTCAATGGGAAATGGGGACTCAGATAAAGTTAAGTACGGCGTATCATCCCCAAACAGATGGGCAGAGTGAATGAACAATTCATACCCTAGAAGATATGCTCTGGGCTTGCATTGTGGATTTTGGGGGATCGTGGGATAAGCATTTACCATTGATTGAATTCGCTTACAACAACAATTATCATTCCAGCATACAATCAGCACCGTTCGAAGTACTGTATGGTAGGAAATGCCGAACGCCTCTATGTTGGAACGAAGTGGGAGAGAAACAGTTAGCGGGGCCGGAAATAGTTCAGTTAACCGCCGATAAGGTTACTCAGATTCGTGATCGATTGAAAGTGGCTCAAGACAGACAGAAAAGCTACGCTGACCGACGCCGAAAACCATTGGAATTTCAGGTTGGGGATTTCGTAATGTTAAAGGTTTCGCCGTGGAAAGGAGTCATCAGATTTCGACATCAAGGTAAACTTAGCCCTAGGTATATTTGACCGTTTGCAATAACAGAAAGGATCGGTGAAGTCGCTTACCGATTAGATCTTCCGCCAGAATTGAGCAGAATCCATAATGCGTTTCATGTATCGAACTTCCGAAAGTGTTTGGTCACTCCAGACCAGGCAGTCTCTCTACCAGATATCCGAGTCGACGAAAAACTGAATTATGTGGAAGAGCCGGAAGCTATAGTTGATCGTAAAGTTAAAGTGCTGCGGAATAAGGAGATCAGGCAAGTGAAAGTTCAGTGGAGACATCATAGAGGTCAAGATGCTAGGTGGGAATCAGAGACGGAAATGAGAGCCAAATACCCTCATCTTTTTACTTAACGGAATTCCGGGACGGAATTCTTTTAAGGGGGAGATGATGTAATACCCCGGGTAAGTCAGTTAGATAAATTCCCTATCAGTTAAAATATTTAACCTTAAGATTTAATGTTTAGGGTAAGTTGGAGGTAAGATATAAGTTCAAGGGTGTTTTGGTACTTATGGAATAATTTAAGCCAAAAGTGTAAATTGTTTTATATATACCTTATAGGTATCAGAGCAACCCTCAGTTCCCAAAAATAGAAAAGTGTCTGTGTGTGCGGAGGTGAAAAGGAGCAGAAGGCGAAAGTACGGTTGCTACATCAATCAAGTGAATTAGAATCGATTTGGAGGTAAGTCCTTTACAATTTGTGTCTATAATCAGTAGTATTAGACTTCTATCAGTTTAGAATTTCTAAATTCGTGACTTGAATGGATTTAAATCGATTTCTGGGTAATTGGAAACCGACTGTGTTCTTAGAGAGTCCCGGTGAAATCCCGGTAGACTCCCGGTAGTGTACTCCCGGTAGTGTGAGTCCCGGTATAGAAGACTCCCGGTAGTGTACTCCCAGTAGTGTGAGTCCCGGTATAGAAGACTCCCGGTAGTATAAATCCCGGTATAGCAGACTTCCGGTAGTGGAGAGTTCCGGTAATGGGAACTCCCGAAATAGGAACTCCCGGTACCAAGAGTCCCGGTACTGTATAAGTCCCGGTACCTTGTGTAGTCCCGGTAGTGAGTTAAGTACAGTGTGTAATGGGATAGTTGAGGATGGGAAATTGTTAGGCTTTATGTGTTTGGTTAGTAAAGCGATGTGTGTATCTTAACTCGTTTCAGATTCTGTGGAGTCGTGGTAAGAGATAGAATCGTTTTGAAAGAAGCTTGCGAACGTGGGTAATAACCAAAACAGGTGAGTTTTACTTTGAAAACGTTTTTAACTGGAATACGTATATGTGTAGAATTGGGAATGAAATTGTTGATAATTATGCGTTGAATGTGAATTATAATATAGAAAGGTATTATATTTACATGAGTATTATAAATGTGTTATAATACGTTGACCGGGTTTAGGACCGGTGTGTTTGGCTATAGAATCTGTATAGCGTTGTTTGGCTGTAGATGTTGTACAACGTTGTATAATATTAGTTGGCTTGCTACCACTAATATGGCCAGGAGGAATAAAAAGGGAAAGCATAAGATATGTGAGTTTAATTGGATGTATACGATTGTGTTTCGTGATTTATATGAATAAAGTTTATATAAATGGCTTTTAAACTAACATGGATTTCTCACTTAGACCATCAGGTCTAACCCTCATTTTGTTTTAAAAATATGTATTCCAGGTGGAGGTTCAAGTAAGAGCAAGTAATTAGAGTAACCGATGGGTGGCTTGTGCGACGAATTATAGAATCAAGATTTTGGCTTGTTTAGCAGTTGTATCGCAATATTAAATGTTATGAATGTAAATAGTACAAGGATTGTAGTAGAATGGTTTTCTTCCAATTGTAAAAGACTACTGGACCGTACATGTAATGTGAAGTTCGTTCGTTATATGAATGTTATGTTACATTATGTGAATTGTTGTGTATATTGGATTTGGGTTGTTACATCATCAGCCATAACTTCTTCATCAGTTCTGTTATCACATCCTTGAGGCTTTTCAACCGTAGGATTGATATCATCCAGAACACCAACATCAGCACTTTGAACCCCTTGTGTACCACCAACATTACCGGTACCCGTTTCCTCAGTAATTTCCACATTTTCAGTAACATGAACACCCAAACCACTGCCTTGTTCAACCCTTTGCTTTACACTTCTCTCCCCCTCATGGTGATCATGATCGGGATCTTGATCATCATGCCTCCGTTTGGTGGTTTGGGCTTGAATTCCACACTTTTCTTCCACCACTTTGATTCGATTAGATAATGATGTGAAGCCAGAAGAGATAGCATCGGTTAGGTTGGACATGGATTTTTGAAGGGTATCAAGTGAATTTGGTAAAGTGGCTTGTATTTCGGTTTGGCGTCTAAGTAGACCAAGAATATCTACTTCTTCTTGAGTATTTGCATCGCTTTGTTCTAGTAAACGGGTTAGTAACTGGGATTTCAATTTGGGTAAAGGTAGAGTATGATGTACCTTTGGGTTCGGCTGAGATTCTGGTTGAGTGTCGGATGGTGCGGATGAAGAATCAGCAACAAACTTTCATTTAACAAACTTGTGTACTTCGGCAGATAAACTCTTAACAATATCTTTCAATTCGGACATCTGAGCTTTATGGGTATTGGAGAGAGACTGGATGGCCATTTCAAGTAACTTCTTTGATACATAGTTGTGAGGAGGAGGACCCACCAAATACTGAATATTTCGCGCTTGTTCCAAGGTAACACCCAGACCACTTAGGTTACTGGTTTGCATAGCAGTCATAGAGACTGTATGGCCTACGTTCAACACTGGCATAGTGTTGACGTTGGTAGGACTTCCGCCCGGTCCTCGTGAAGCACCAACAAATGGCGGCAACACTCGGGGCGTTCCGGTTGGGTCACACATAACACCAACATTTTGTGTCACCATAGATGAAGTGACGAACGGTCTCCGTGTCCTAGGAAAGGAAGTATAATTGAATGGTTCTAGACTCGATTTGTGAACGGGGAAGTTGCCATCCTGTTTCATTACCAGCCAACACCAAGTGTGTTGCCGATAGTGTTTGTGCTATTCCCCTGTGAGAAGATGAAACATCAACTTGTGAAGAAGTTGATGAGTGGATGAGTGGGGTTGTGCATTAGATAGCTGGGCGAACTATGTTAGATCTGAAGTTTTGTCAATAAACCAAGTGTTGAAGATCTGATAAGAAGACTCAGATGTTCTTAGTAGAGGAGTCAGAGATCTGAGAAGAGAAGTCAGAGTTATGAGAGAAAGAGTCAGAAGCTCTGAGAAGCGTTATCAGAAGAATGTTCAGAAGTTCTGAACAACCTGTTCAGAACTTATGACTACATACTTTACTTAGTATTTAGTAAACTAATTAGGACACGTGTTATGTTCTTATTAGTCTTTCTTATTTGTACTGTAGCTTTAACATGTCTGTTGCAGTATAAATAGAGTGGTTAGCACTACATTGCTAACTGATTGATTTTCCCATATATCGTTGTATTAATTCTTTGTAATCTTTGAGATTCTCTCTCTCTTAGATCTGTAATTCTGTTCATCATTGAATACAATTGAGCTTGATCATACAACTTCTCAATTACTGCTTTCTATATTGATTGTAAGATTAGATCCTGTACTTACAATTGGTATCAGAGCCAATCAACAAACAAATTCTTTCAAGATTGTGATTGCGAAGATCGATTGATCAATTTCTTGAAGATTTCTTGACTCGTTCAAAAATCGATTCCGCTGCTAGGGCTAGTTCTTGAATTCTTGGCAATTCTTGAATTACCTGTTATATTTCGATCAAGAAACTCGAATTTGTCTTTCTGTTGAATTTTCTTACAATCATGTCTTCTAAAGAATATCTAGCCATGGGATCTGAAACCAAACCGCCTGTTCTTATACCAGAAGAGTATCAGCAATGGAAAATTCGTATGATCCAATTCCTAGACAACATTGATGAAAATCTTATGATCTCTATTCGAGAAGGTCCAATTGAAGTGTATATCGATGTTGCCGCAACCCCTGCTACAGAGACAACTCCAGAAATTCCAGCGACCAGGGTGAAGAAGAATTATTCCCAATACACAGCTGAACAGAAGAATAGGCATGCTATCGACAAAAGAGCAATTACTTTGATGACTTTGGCTGTCCCAAATGAGGTTCTTAACAGGATTGACAGTGGATCATCAGCTAAAGAAATGTGGGACGAATTGGAAAGGCAGATGTTAGGAACTGTGAGATCTATTCAGGCAAAGTTAAATCAAAGCATAAATGCCTATGAAAGCTTCAAAGCAAAAGAGTCAGAAAGTTTGACACAGACATACAGTAAATTTTGTACTATTCTAAACGATTTGAGAAGAAATGGACTGAAGAAAACGAAGTCAGAAATAAATTACAAATTTCTGAACAGTCTAAATTCAGAATGGTCATCATTTGCCATAAGTCTGCAAATGAACAAGGATATGTGTGAAGAAGATTTAAATGATCTGTTCTGTGTTCTTAATCAACATGAAGACTCTGTCAAGTTAGTTGTGGAAGAGAAGAAAAATGTTGCTGATCAGTTAGCATTCTTATCAAAGTCCAAAGCAATCAAAGCACCCAAAAAGACTGCATATCTATCAGAGATACCTAATCTGGAGGAATCTGACAAGGAAGAAGGATCAAAAGATGATGAAGATATCAAGATAATGGCTAAGAAGCTAGCTTTGCTGACAAATACTTTCAACAAGAGGTATGGGAAGGGTAGATTTCAAGGAAATTATAAGAGAGTTGGGAGTTCAGATTATAAGAAGAAAGAAGACAGAGAAGAAAATAAGTTTGAAAAGAGAGTAGAGAGAAGTGAAGAAAACAAAGAAGAGAAGGAAGAGAGAAACGAAAAGAATCTGTGTTTCAAGTGTGGAAAATCTGGCCACTATGCTAAGGATTGCAAAGTTAAAATTGTGAAAGACTATGAGTACTACACCAAGAAGGCTCAGCTTGCAAAGAAGAGAGATGATAAAATTGCTTTATTGGCTGAACAGGAGAATTGGTTGTACTACACTTCTGATGAAGATGATCATATCAACTTTCCACAGATGCAAAGCTATATGGCAAAAATGAGGAATGAGGATGACTCTGATTTTGAAGATGCTGATTCTGAGTCATCTGCTGAGGTACATTCTTCACTTGAAATAGAGTTAATGACACAGATTAGTGAAATGAAAAATGAATTTGCTAATCTAAGAAAACAGATAAAAGGAGAAAGAAATTTGGTTAACAAATTCAGAATTGAAAAAGAAGTAATAAAAGAACAATATGAAGAATCTGAGGCTGAGAAACAGAAAGTTAAAGATGAAAATTCTGAATTATTGAAAAAGATCTCTGAACTAAAAGTTGAGTTTTCAAAAATAAAGGATGAAAAAGGTGATTTACAAATAAAATTTGATATGTTATTTGAGGAAAGAAAGAATTTATACACCAAAATCAAAGAATTGGAAGATCTAAATTTGAAAAGGGGTCAGACTCAGCAAACTTTAAATCTTTTATTAAGCAATGTTAAAGATACAAGATTTTACAACCCAAAGAATTGGAAGAAAATGTCATTTTAAAAAGAGCTTCAATCAACTTGTATGAAAAACTTCAAGCTCCTAAGCCAAAAATCCCAGAAATTATTGAAGTTTTCATAAGACCTGCTAGTTCTATAACAAGTTCTGACAATTTGCAAAGACCAAACTCTAAAAAGTCAGATGAGAAAATCTCTTAGTCTAAAACAGAAAAGTCAGTTGTTTCAGAAGAAAAGGTTAAGAAAGAAGTTTTTAAACCAACAGATGAAAAGCCAAAATATAATGATACTAAATTCAAATATGATTCTTTAAATGTCAGCTACAAAAATAAACAACCAAGTTTTTCATATCATGACATTGAGAACATATTTGACACAAGTAAAAATTCTGGAACAGTCAATCAGAAGTCTGAAACTTCTAGTCAGAATTCTAAACTTTGTAGTCAGAACTCTGAGTCTAATGATCAGACATCTGAGTCTGTAAATCAGAACTCTGACTCAGGTAGTCAGAAGTCTGATTCAACTGGACTTTCTAAAACAAAGTCAGATTAATTTTTAGAACTTGAAAAGAGGTTTAATCTTGTAAGTCAAGAACTTGGGGACTTAAGGAAAGCTTATGATGAACTTGAAAATGATTACTGTGAGGTGGATACTAAACTTGAAGAAGCTTTGAAAGAAAAGAATATCTTTATATAGAAAATAACAGAGCTTGAAAAACTGAAGACTGAGTATGATCTTTTTAAAATTAGTGCTCTAAAAGAAAATGATAAATTCTTTAATGAATCAAGTACATATGAAAAAGGTGAATCATCTAATTCTTCTAACAAAAAGGAGTTGAATTTTTCAGAAAAAGAAGAAAGCAAAAGGAAAGATGGTGTGAAAAGAATTTCTGAGATGAATGAAGAGGTTCCTGCAACTGTACCAAAGGCACATTGTTACTGTGATAAATGTACTTGTACTTTGAAAAACAGCAATAAAAATGAAAAAGCTTATGGTACAGATCTGTTGTTACTTGCAAAGAAAAATCTTAGTTGTGTTCAATGTAAAAGTAATTCTTTTCAATATTCTCAGAAATGTCCAATCACAATAACATCTGTTTCTTTTATAAGAAAAGATATTCAGAAAACAGAAAAGAAGAATGTTTCTATTCCTCAGAATAAAGAAAAGAAGAAAGTTTATGTTCCTCAGACTCAAAAGAAAGAAAAGATAAAAGAAAAGAAAGTTGAAAATGTTGCAAAATCAAAAGTTTCAACTTTCAAAAAGAAATTAAACAAGTTTGTAAGCAGAAAATGTTCTGACTTCATAAAAGTTCAAGGAAAGTGGTGTTTGAAGAAAGATTTTGAGTGGAAAGTAAAAGGTACTAATGTTAAATCCAATGACAAAGCTAACAAAGATGGACCCATTCCAAAATGGGTACCTAAAACTAACTGATCCTTTTGCAGGGCTGTCATGTGTGGTTTTTAGATTCAGGAGCTTCAAGACACATGACAGGTCAGAAAAGGCTGGAGGAGAAGTAAACTTTGGAAATAATAGCAAAGGACAAGTCAAAGGTTATGGGGATTTAACTAAAGGGGATCTGACTATCCAAAAGTTTTTCTATGTTGAAGGATTACAGCATAATCTTTTCAGCATAAGTCAGTTTTTAGACAGTCTTTGTCAAATCAAGTTTCAAATAACAGGTTGCATGATTTTAACTGAAAATGATGTTAAAGTCTTCTGGGCCAAAAGACATATGGACTTATTTGTAGTTAATTTTTCAAAATTGAAAACATTAAATACAGTTTGTCTTTTATCAAATTCAACTGCAAATGAATGCTGGCTTTGGCACAGAAGATGTTCTCATCTAAATTTCAAAGATCTTAATAATCTTGTTGCAAAACATCTGGTTAAAGGTTTACCAAAGCTTAAATTTGAAAAAGAATCATTATGCTCAGCTTGTGAAATGGGCAAGATGAAAAAGAGTTCTCACAAATTAAAAATGGACTCATCTTGCAAAGCACCAATAGAAATGATTCATACTGATCTTTGTGGTCTAATTTCAGTTCAATCTATGGGAGGAAAGAAATATATGCTTGTGATTGTTGATGAATTCTCCAGATACACACGGGTTGAGTTCCTAAGAGCTAAGTCAGAAGCTGCTACTACATTGATAAATTTTATCAAAAGGATTCAAGTTCTCTTACAACATCCAGTTCAGAAAATCAGAAGTGATAATGGAACAGAGTTCAGAAATGAGACTCTTCAAAATTTTTAGAAAGTTCTGGGATTTCTCACAATTTTTCTGCTGTCAGAACTCCTCAACAAAATGGTGTTGTTGAAAGGAAAAACAGAACTCTAGTTGAAGCTGCGAGAATAATGCTGGCTTATGCAAATCTTCCTACCTTCCTATGGGCTGAAGCAATTGCAACTGCTTGTTTTACACAGAATAGAACTTTAATCAATAAGAGATTAAATAAGACTGCTTATGAACTGATAAATAAAAGAAAACCATTAATCAAATTCTTTCATGTTTTTGGTTGCAGGTGCTATGTTCTTAGAGACAGAGAAAATCTTGCCAAATTCGATAAAAAGGCAGATGAAGGATACTTTGTGGGTTATTCTTTAACTTCCAAAGCATTCAGAATCTACAATAGAAGAACCAAGAGGATGATGGAGAGCATAAATGTAACTTTTGATGAAGCCAAAATGAGGACTTCTGAACAAGACAGTTCAGAACTCATGCAGAACAAGACAAAAATGACTTCTGATACAAATTCTAATCCTATTTGTTCAGAACTCAATTTACTATTTAAGGATGCTTTTATTGAACTAATGTCTGATTCTTATGCAGAATATGAAAACCCAAAGATGGTCAAAGAGATGAAAAATAAGACTCCAGAAATAGTTCAATCAACTGTAATTTCTGATAAAGGTCCATCTGAGGAATGTCCAAATCTGATAAATACAAGTAGTGAGAATTCTGAACCATGTATTCAGAATTCTGAACCTTGCAATCAGAATTCTGAACCTTGTAGTCAGAACTCTGGTCAAGTTATTCAGAAGTCTGACTTCATTACTCAGAATACAAACACACATGGAACTCCTACACATATATCAGAACAAGGGGACAGTTCAGAATTACAAGCAATCATTGATGAGAATGATGCAAATAACAATTATTCAGAGATTGATGTACTCCCTAGTGGAAATAAATGGACTAAAAATCATCCTATTCATCAAGTAATAGGTGATCCATCAGCAGGAGTAAAGACCAGATCAGCTACAGCAAATGAAGCAATGTTTGCTGGTTTCTTAAGTGTGATTGAACCAAAGAAAGCTAATGAAGCCCTAGAGGATCCTGACTGGATTTCAGCAATGCAAGAGGAATTGCTTCAATTTGAAAGAAATAAAGTTTGGAGACTCATTCCAAAGCCTGAAGGTAAATCTATTATTGGAACTAAATGGGTGTTCAGAAACAAAAAGGATGAGTCAGGTGTTGTCATCAGAAACAAGGCAAGATTGGTTGCTAAGGGATAGTGTCAACAAGAGGGAATTGATTATGATGAGACATTTGCACCAGTGGCAAGAATAGAGGCAATCAGGATATTTTTGGCCTATGCTGCACAGAAAAACTTCAAGGTGTATCAGATGGATGTCAAATCAGCCTTTCTAAATGGCAAACTTAATGAAGAGGTGTATGTTCATCAACCTGAAGGTTTTGTTGATCCAGAATTCCCTGATCATGTTTATATTTTAGACAAAGCTTTATATGGTCTAAAACAAGCACCACATGCCTGGTATGACACTCTTACTAAACACTTGTTAGGTTCAGGGTTCAAGAAAGGTAAGATTGACACAACTTTGTTTTTAAAGAAACAGGGTGATGATTTAATTCTGATTCAGATTTATGTTGATGACATAATATTTGGTTCTACTAGTCCAGAATTATGTGATAATTTTTCAAAAATCATGTCATCTGAATTTGAAATGAGCATGATGGGTGAGCTGAATTTTTTCCTTGGCCTTCAAGTCAAACAATTATCAAAAGGTATTTTTATAAATCAAGGAAAATATGTCAGAGACATTCTGAAAAAGTTCAAAATGTCTGATTGTGCTTCTATGAGAACACCTATGGCAACTAACATAAAGTTAGATGCTGATCTCAAAGGTGTTTCAGCAGATATCAAACTCTATAGAGGCATGATTGGATCATTACTTTATCTGACTGCAAGTAGACCAGATATCATGTTTTCTACATGTTTCTGTGCTAGATTTCAATCTAACCCAAAAGAATCACATATGTTGGCTGTCAAAAGGATTTTAAGATATCTCAAAGGAACACCTGATCTAGGTTTATGGTATCCAAAAGAAACTGACTTCAAATTGACTGCTTTCATTGATGCTGATCATGCAGGAAGTAGGTTGGACAGAAAGAGTACATCTGGTGCTTGTCACTTTTTGGGAGATAAAATAGTGAGTTGGGCATCAAAGAAGCAGAATTGTGTGTCCACTTCAACTGCTGAAGCAGAGTATGTTGCTGCTGCTGCTTCATGCTCTCAAACATTATGGATGAGAACACAACTCATGGACTATGGATATCAGCTTAACAAGATTCCCATCTATTGTGACTCAGAAAGTGCAATTGCCATTACTCAGAACCCTGTTCAACATTCAAAGACTCAGCATATAGATGTGAGGTATCATTTTATAAAAGACTATGTGGAAAAAGGAACTATAGAGATGCACTTTGTGCATACAAAGTATCAATTGGCTGACTTGTTCACAAAGCCTCTTGATCACAAAAGGTTCTCCTTTCTCATATGTAAAATAGGAATGCTTAATCTGACTAATTGAAAATATTTGTTTTTCTTAAAAATGCTAAATTTTTCTAAGTAAAATTGTCTGAGTAGTGTACTCAGAACTCTGAGTCTTGTGTTCAGAACTTCTGAGTCTTGAGTTCAGAACCTCTGAGTCTTGAGTTCAGAACTTCTGAGTCTTAAGGTCAGAGATTCTGAGTCAATATTTCAGCAATCTAACTTTCAAAAATATATTTTTGAGAAATACAAATACATCAATTGTATGAATTATGCTTCTTCTATTATCTTTTTATCTCATCTTTATGTATCATAAATAGTCAAATGCATGCTCAAGTCAAGGGGGAGCATCAAAATTGTTTGTTTGGATATTATTTTGTGATGCTTAAAAGGTTTGTTTTCATTTCTTATCTCTGATCATTCTAAGAAGAACAAGCTTTTAATGATAAATTTTTTTTTGTTCAAACTATATCTGAATTAAAAGTTTTCATATTCAGATATAGGATTTTAAATGATTTTTTTTTGAAAATCATCATAATATGAACAGAATTTTGATGATAAAAAGGGTTTCTATCTGTTCAAACCTCTTCTGAATAATCAAGATGTTTTATATTTATCAGAAGTTGATTTTAAATGACATTTTGGTTACAAGGCAAAATTCTTCTGAGTTATGGAATCAGAACTCTGAGTAGAACAATCAGATATCTGATAAAGGAAAGTCAAAACATCTGAGCGTGTTATTCAGATCTTTGACTTGAGTCAAATTTCTATCCACTAACACTTGAGTCAAATTTCTATCCACTAATTATCCCAGCAGCAAGAACCAGGCATAGCAAACATACTTTCATATCCACAAACAAAACAAAAACATTCACCAGTTTTAAAATCCAACAACTGGTCTTTCGAGTATACTTTGTGAGGCTTTACAAAAGTATTTTTATTACTCGCACCAACTGGTTTATTCTTTGAAAAACTACTGTTTTTGTCATTTTGTTTGGATGACTCAGATGTTGTTTGCTTTACCCGCCATTCTTGCGCTTTCTTCTTCAGATTCACAGAATTATCTGAAATAACAAAAGATTTAGAATTAGAAACCTTAGAACTTGGAATTTTCGATTCCTTTGACCTCTCATTTTTCTTTCCTTCTTCTAAAGGTGAATTCTTTAAGTTTGAACACTCACCTTTATAGAAAGTACTCGAAAGTTTTTCCTTCTTTATAAAAGAAACATATGTTATCAAAAGTGGACTTTCTAGAGATGATTGAAATGAATGACTACCACATTGAACACATTCGAGATTCTTTCTTGCAAGAATCAAAAAATCTGATCCATAGGTTTTTCCACACATACAAGAATTATTGTCTTTGGGTTCAGGAGTGGTATTCAATTCATTCATCTTAGAAATCTTTTTCAAATCATCTTTCTTATCACATTTCTTCTTTTCTTCAGAAATAATAAAATCAGTATGGTCCAGAAGTTTCTTTGAGAAATCAACTGCACAAGCTTTTCCCTTTTCTTTTTCTATTGGTTTTGACTTTGTTTCAAACACCTTCTCATTTGGATCAAAATCACAATCAGAATCAGAATCTACATCGTGAACTTCAAAATCCACTTTGGAATCTGGTGAATTCCAACTTGTAAAAACTTTTTCTTTACGTTCTTTTTCTAATTCCTTTCCTAATTCATTCACATCTTGAAAAAGCAAAGCTATTTCTTCTTCGATTGATTTTCATTCATTCTCAAAGCATTGTTTTTCTTTTTCAAAAATTGCTTTTTCGAATTCAAATTGTGCTCTTTCAAGATTGAAAGTATCGTCAAAACCAGACATTGTATTTTGTTTTCCTTCTTTCAAAGATTTTTCAAATGTCATCACTTTTTGAGAAAGTTCACAATTTTTTTCTTTTAGAAAGTTGCTTTCTTCAAGATTGAACCAATTCTTCAAAGCAAATTCCTTTCTTTCATTTTCTAACACAATTTCTAAATCAGGTTTGTTTTTAACAACTCAGTCAATTTCACTTCAAATGAATTGATTTGATTTACAAAATTGACTTTCTCATTTTCCAAATTGGTGTGTTCAGAAAGAAGAATATTCTCAAGATCTACCACTTTCTTTGAAAGTTTGATACAGTTGCGATCAATCTTTTGTTTTGAATCAAATATGCTCTTTGTTGATTCAGAAAACTTTTTGATCAAACCATGTTCACTTGTACCAGTTTCCTTTTTCACTTCGTCATTGAAACTAGAAGATATTTCCTTAAAAGTAGTTGAAAAAATTGTTGAAAGAAGATCATTTTCATAATCAAATTTGATCCTTTGTTCTGCAAGAGATATTTCCAGTTCAACAATTTTCCCTTCAAGAACTAATGTAGGAACACATTTCTTTGTTTCAACAACTTGATTGTTGGTAACTGGCTTTGTAGCACATATATCAAAATAGTTATCTGGAAGTGGTTTATTCAGGTTTTTGAGAATCTTCTTCGTCTCATTAGTATAGCAAAAAGGAAGTTGAATATGAGTTGTTGAAAATCTTTTTCCATGTTCCTCTAATTGTGTTTCCTTTTCACCAGTCCAAAAAATTTAAAATTCAGGCCAATATCGTGCATATCTCAAGCATTCGAAATTATACAGTGTTGGCAGTTTACAGCTAGCTTTGGCCAAATGCTTTGGGTTTTCGTAACCAAGTCCCCAATACTTGTTGACATTGTTTACAAGTCCTGGTTTATTCAAGAAAATTCTATGATCAGTTTGATCTCTCAAATAAATCTTCTTTTCCCATTCTTTGATTTTATCTAATAACTCTGAATTCTTATCTGAATGAGTTGTTAAAGAAATTTCACTTTCTTTGTTCTCAGATTCTAAATCTTTGATGTTTTTGTTCAATTCATATAATTGAGAATCAAGAATCAACTTTTCTGATTTAAATTGATCATGTTGAGCATTGAGATTATTAGAGTCAGAACATTTTTCTTTAATCTCAAATTCAACATTATCAATCTTTTGTTTCAATTCATCATTCTTCTTTCTCTCGTTTTGTAGATTTTCTTTTAACGTTTCAACGTATGGTGTGAACTTTTCATAACTACTAAATAAATTGGCACACTCTTCTTTAGAACATGCTAGTTTATTTAGTGTATCATTCAGTTTATTACGCAGATTTATTATTTCTTAATTTTCTGATTCAGAAAAAGGAAAGAAATTTACCTGTGAGGAAGTGTCAGACTTATCCTCATCATCGTCATCAAATTCAGCTTGGCACATATTTGCAAACTCTTCCTTTTCTCCTTCATCATCAGAGTAGTCAAGAAAGTACTCCTCCTCCACCATGAGAGCTTTTCCATCTTCTCTTTGTTGTGCAAGAAGTAGTTTTTGCTTGTAGTAATCAGTGTTCTTGACCACCTTCTTTCTACATTCTCTTGCATAATGACCAGGAGTACCAAATTTGTTGCACTTTTGAATCTCCACAGCTTTCTTATCTTCAAGCTTTTTCTCTAAGTTCTCATACACCTTCTTTCCTTCGGCTTTCTCCAATCTTTTATCAGTATTCTCAACTCTTTGCTCTCCAAAAGATTTCCTTTCATAATTGTTCTCTAACTTTCTCGAACCAGATGTATACCTCAGATTGTTGTTAGTTGGAGAAGGTTTGTAAAACTTTTTTTGAAAATGCCTCGTGAGAAGAACCAAAGTTTGATGTAGTTCAACACCATCATCAGAAACATTTCCCCTGAACCCTGTATCAAACACTCCAGATTCATCAATACCAAAGTTATTCGGTTGTACTTCGGCTTTTAGTGCAATCGGTTCTTGAGAGAAATCTTTCTTCTTTTTCTTATTCTTCTCCTCTTTTGTCTCATCTATTTCCTCCTCATCTTGCAACATCGTCTCATACAATTCATGTAGAGGCATCTCGAATAATCTCAGATTTTGTTTCATCTTTCTAGCCACACTCTTCCATTCTGGTTGTAGAGAAGTAAGAAATTTGACATTTAATTCGATCAGATCCTTTTTGATTTTGTTTTTACTTAATTCATTAAGTAAAACCATGAATCTGTCATAAGTGTCGTGAAGAGATTCATCTTCCTTAGCTCTAAACTCTTCATACTTGTTGATGCACATTGTTATTTTCATCTGATTTCCAATCTTTGACCCTTGTAACATCTTTTCTAATTGTCTCCACATGTTGTTGGCCGTGTCTTTGTAGCTATCTATCTTGTTGAATACTTCGTTTGGAATTCCCATGATCACAAAAGATCTTGCCTTTTTATCTGCCTCATATCTAGCCTTTTGTTCATCACTGTATTCAGACATAGGAACCAACTTAGGCATTGTGACATTTGGATTATTTGGAACTAGAACATTTACATATACGGGTTGCATCAAACCATTGTGAAGGGAAGCTAACAAGTGAACACCATTCGATTGTCGTTCAAGAAAGTCTTCAAACCTTTCCTTCCATTGCTCATATTCTTTCTCAATCAAAATTGGAGGTCTCGTATCGGATCCCAAAGAGTTCATGATATCATTTCGGTTCATCTTGAAAAATTACTTGACTTGATCTTTACACAGAATTGAATTTGTGAAAAAGTTGACAAACTGTCGGGCAATTTGGTACGACTGTCGTATAGAACGTATGCGACAGTTGAATTGAACAGTAACTGTCGTATGAAACGTATACGACAAGGATTCGGTAACAATAATTGTCGTATGAAACAGTACGACTTGGACCAACTGTCGTAAGAAGCTTATACGACTTGGGTAGTGAACAGTAACTGTCGTATGAAACAGATACGACTAGAACTTGTGTACAGTAACTGTCGTATGGTACACGTACGACTAGAAATAGTCAGGCTAGCTGTCATATGATACTTGTACGACTAGAAGTAGTCGGGCAAGAAGCGTGCGACAGTTATGATGCTAAGTAGCTTGTGACAGTTATGAACACCAAGAACAACTACACGTACGACAGTTATGAGTTTACACAGAAATTTTTTCTAAGTATCCAAAAATCTTCAAATCAACTCCAATTGATCTGAAACTTCGTAGGGTTGATCGCGATCACCTTCTGAACACTTTTAATTCTGCGAAAAACAGCAGAAGAACACCTTTCGATCTGTGAAGTATGTTTCTCCAAAACTCAAAAAAAATTCCTCTAAATCCTTTGCTAATCTGTTTTCTGATCTGTTAACTTGTACGAATTGATTCAGTATATCAATTCGTTCAGACTGAGCACAATCACGAACCAGAAACTATCTCAAATCGTAGAAATGATTAATACTTCGATAAACACAAAAACAATGCCCAAAAATTCCTAAAAATCTTCACAAATTCTTCCTGCTAGGCTCTAATACCACATGTAATCCCAATGTACAAGTAATGTGATCAAGATTTACTCAAAGTTCTGTCCATCTCTCATTATCATCAAAAGCACAAGGTTACAAAATTGAGAGAAACTCACCGAGAGTTTTAAGGATGAATATTTCAAGTGTTGTAAAAATATGAGTAAACTAGGCTATTTATACCTAGACACATATTTAACAAAAAGACCCCTCAACTTGAATACTACTTACAAAATAGACACTAACAGCTAGGTCCTCATCCTTTGTGGAGGAATCCTTGGGACTAGCTACCTTGTAGGGGTCGAAGTAGTCATTGGAAATGTACTTTTTGTCCTTTTGATATGAGTAGTTTAAAGGTTCATAACAAAATGGAAGTTGAATTCCTCGTTTTTGTGTGCGTTTATGTTCCTCGGTTTCCTCCTCTTTTTCGGGTTCAAGAGGACCAGTCCATTGAATTGCATATTCTGGATACTTTTTATCTAATCCAAAACAAGCAAAATCATACAGAGTGGGTACATGCCATCTTCCCTTTTTCAAATAGTGTGGGTTATCATAACCGATTCCCCACTCTTTGTTAAAGTATGTAAACTCTTTAGGTTTATTCAGAAAGATGGTTTGATCAGTTTGACCCCTTTTGTGGAGTTTGTTTTCAAGATCAAGGATTTTAGTCACAAACTCCTTGTGTTGAATTTGAAGAGAAGAACATTGATAAACAATTTCTTCTATCTCATTCAAGCACTTATCAAACTGAGACTGAAGATCAGATAACTTGGCCCTTAAGTCCTTAGGTGCTAATGAAAGATTTTTGCATTTGTCTTTTAGATTAGCATTTTCAGACTTATATTTTTCAGTTATTCTCCTTTGAACATCTAGCTTTTCAGATAGTGATCTAATCTCAATTAGTTGTTCATTAGAGATGACCTTAAAGGAATCTACCCGTTCAGCAAGAGGTTTCATTCGGTCATAAAGTTCTGAAAAGATAGGTTCACATACCTGACACGGCTTTGTCATGTCTTCTTCAGCAGGAGACATCTTCAGTTGCACTGGAGTGATCGTCAGACGATTGTTCGATTCAAAGTGGAATAGTATCAAGGATACTTAAATGTCCCCCTCCTGCGACTTAGCACGGGGGTCCCGCTATGATGTCCGGGTGGTTTCTGGATAAGGAATCCGGAAAAACTGAGCTTACCGGGTGGAAGAAGTTTCTGGATAAAAGGAAGAGTACGGATAACTTGAGTAGTCCGGATAACCAAGGTTACCGGATGGCTTAAGTTACCGAATAGAAAACTGAAACAAGATGTTTCCGGATACACTGAAGTTTCCGGGTACAATGGATTGTCCGGATAAGATATGTCCAGAAACACTGGGTTTCCGGAAACAAATGTTATCCGGATAGTATAAGGAATAGTGACTTACCTGGATTGCAGAACTTACCCGGAAAAATGAGGAGTCCGGATGGAATTGGAGGTATCCGGATGGAAATCACACAAACGTCCGGACACCTTGAAGTTGTCCGGAAACGTCGGCTGGTTTATCCGGACAAGTCGGCTGTTTGCTGGAAGATTAGTAATAATGCCAAACACAAAAACAACACAAATCCAATCGATTTTAATGCAAAAACAACAAGTTTTGATGGTTAAAAATCCGATTTTTGTCAAGATTTCGAAAATTCAAGATGAACACATACGGGAAAAGTCAAAATCTTACCATAAATCACTAGAGAAGCTTTGAATCGAATCCATCCGTCTGCTCTGATACCAATTGTAGAATCCAAATTCGTGCAACAATACAGAAATCGAAATAGTAATCAATAAGAATTATGATTTCAACTGGTCATCCCTTTCATTAACTTTCAGAGAGAATATTACAATACGAATTAGAAAGCTAAGAGATGATTATCTTGTTTTTCCAAGATAATCAACATTAAATACAATGGGCCCGTGGTTAACAAGCCCACGACCCGTTCACTAAAAAGGCTCAAATTGAATTAATACAAAACAACCCTTGAACTTTAAATCAACATTAAAACCTGCCCTAACAATAAATATACATCATATTTTCATTTATAAACACGTCATCACATTCCTACCACATATTCATCTCATATATATATATATATATATATTCCAGTTTGAAAACGTTTTAAAGTAAAAACTCACCTGATTGCTTTAATAAAAACCCTTTCAAGCTTTTCTCCGAGCTATCCGATCTTTTACCCAAAATTCTCAGAATCTGAAACGGATTAAATACAAACACATCTTTACCAATCGAATACATAAGACTTAATAGTAGGCTACAAACTCTAGATAAATCTATCTAACTCTTATCCTCAAAAGTGACGAAACAGCCAATGTTTCCGGATACCAAGAACTATCCGGACAACATGAACTTTCAGGACAACAAGACCAATCCGGACAACCCAACTTCCCGGACAGCATCAACAATTCGGACATCATCCGGACACCAAAGTAATCCGGATGCCATCCGGTATTTAATGTCAACCGGAAACTTAATGAAAAGAAGAACTTACCGGATGAGACTCGGCCGGACACCATCGAAAAGAGACTACCGGACACTATCAAAAAGACTACTGGACACCACCAAAAAAACTACCGGATACATTCAAACTGTGTCCGGAAACCTCTGTCGGGTTGCCTATTTTTAACCCAGAATCGACATATTTTAATACCAGACATGAAATTAGTGATTCTATTCCGATAGAACCCATCTACTAGCAATTACAAACATAAAATACAAAGCATCATACCTCAATTTCACTTCCAGGTACACCAATTTGAATCCCTAGCCACAAGGCCCTTCTTTCTTCTTCTTCTCTTCTCAAAACACACACACACACTTAAACTGATATTTTTCTGCTGTATGAAATATCTGAAATCTTAAAGGGGTAATATCAAACTCAAATTTAGCATTTTAGACCTTGCACTATTCAATAAAGACCCAAACACCCCTAAACTTATAAATTTACCCAAACTTACCCTAAACATCAATTATAGAGTTAAATAAACTTAACGGAACTATAATTTCACTAACGAACTTATCCGGGGTATTACATTCCGTTCCAACGTTTTCTACAAATAGTCATCTGGAGCATCATGGATTCTAATGCAAATATTCCGAGAAGAGCTAATGCACTCCATGGACCAGAACAATGGATGCATTACATTAGAGTACCTTCTACTATCAACTTTGATTTTATCAAAGTAATTCCAGATGTTGTACTTGCTTACGCTGACCAGGAGTCACCAATCATGAGTGACTATAGAGAAAACAATGCACCTACGGTCCATCCAGAACCAGAGGTACCTACCCCGGGTACACACCGATTAGGTGAGCAGAGTGAGGGTATAGAACTATGTGAGCAGGTTCAGGATATTGGGATACCTGAACAGGTTGAGTTGAGAGAAAATGAAATAGTGAGGGGTGATGGAGATGGGGGTGCTTCTCGTAATGCGTCTGAGGCAGAAGAACAAAGCATTGGTTCTTCTGACTTCGATGATATTTTTCTTGATATTGATGATCCAGCCAATGTAATCACTGCTTGAAGTTCAATCACAGAGGCAGATAACGAAGTAGATGACGATGATGATACAAATAATGACTTCGATCCAAATGATGACTTTGAGGTAAATGATAATGCATCTACTTCTTTAAATTCCGAGAACACCGGTTCTCGAGGGGATACAAGGCTGGATGAGGGAGCATTAGTTGAAACAGAAAATGAAGTGAGTTTGAGTGATGTGGAAAGAAAAAAAATTGTGAGTGCGAGACAGCATCTGCAAAAGAATTTAATAAAGATCATTCCCAAACCGCGTCTAGCTGGGTAGCCACATCCACTATCAACGCGCGTTGCACGTCCCCACCAAGCCACTCATTAGCTTCTCAACAAGCTAATGTTTCATTTTCTCACGGGGGACAAGCACAAAATCTATCAGCTGCACACTCGGTGTTAGCTGGTATTGAAAAAGATAGGCCCCTGCCCCGACCATCGACTTCATTTGGACGCACTTTGAGTCTATATCTTTTTGGATATACCTCGTTTCCTAGGATACAAGCGCTAGTCACTCTACCATTTGTGACACCACCTATTGGACTTCGTGATCCAATCGGAACACCCCTAGTGTCGTTGCCATTCGTTAGCGCTTCACGAGGACCGGGTGGAAGTCCTGTCAACGTTAACACCATGCCAGCGTTGAACACAGGCCATGCAGTTGCTTCAACTGTCATGACAACCGGTATCCTACGTGGACCGGGTTCCCAAGTTAATCGAGTCCGAGCAAAACAGTTAAGAGCAATGATGGGACCGCCACCACATTATGTGACGGTGGATTTGTTGAAGGTGGCACTTGACTCGTTGAATGTCTCATATCAGAAACAAACGATAGAGATGTAGAAAATTGTTGGGAAGTTAACGGAGGATGCAAGGTGCTTTGAAAGGAAAATCTGTTCTAGAAACACCCATAATCCAACCTGACCCTTAAACTGAAACACAACCAAAATCTCAACCACAATCAAATACTCAACTCGAACAAACTATTCCAATTAAACCAGATTACTTCCATAGTTACTGCAATAAGGAGATAACAATGATTCAGAAGAAGTTGAACTTGTTGGCCTATTGAGGAGACCAACTGAAATCCAGTCTCCCTTACCTACCAAGTCAGATATCTAATCCATCCAACAATCCATTCAGGAATTAACCCAAGCCATGACTTCTGGCTTTCAACCCTTTTATGACAGAGTTGCAGTTCTTGAACAATCCTGCAAATCTCAAGCCCAAGGTTCCAAAAGAAGACATGATGACCAGGATCCTGATCATCATGAGGGGGAGAGTAGCAAGAGGCAGAAAGTTGGTGAAGCAAGTGTGAAACACCCTAAAATTCAGGGCCAATTTAAACCTCAAAATAAAATGCTATGATCATTAAAGATACCAAACTTTTATAACAACAAGGATCTACAGCATCGTTTTATATATAACATTTAAACTTGTCCTAAATAATCTTATTAATCTATTCTTACAACATAAATAGATTAACTAGATTATCTAAGCTTCGTCCCAAAAATCTCCAAAAGAAATGCTGGATCCCTTCACTTCATAGATTGATATGAAATTCACTCCCCATTACTTCTTTCCCGAACCTGAACCTGGTAAAACAATTCAACTTAAAACATTAGGCTTTCGCCTAGTGAGGTTAATCAATTCAAATTTAAAACCCAACAACTAAACATCAGGTGTCTCAAACCTGCATCTTTCATCTTACCAAATTACGTTCCAACCACCATGACTATTTCACCTAGTCATTAATTAAATAACAACAACAACTACTTATAATCCCACCAGATTATAAGGAGTTAAACTCAATCACCCATGAAATGCAAATTACAACTCGATGAAATTTTCTCACACTTCATCATTTAATAAATCCCGGAAATGCGAATTACACCTTAGTATAATTCTCTCACACTTCCTATCGCCTGAAATGCGAATTACACCTCGATGTAATTCTCTCACATTTCAATACCTCACCATCCTGAATCACTGGTTCCCAATGGGATTTTAAATCAACGGTGATCACAACAACCGGGAACCCTCACAGATGATTCAGAATTCGCTCCACCACTAGAATTACATTATAGGTCCCCATCTAGTATGCGGTTCCCATTAGACCGTACTAAGTTGCCCACTAGACCAAATGTAAATTCTAGCCATCGCAACATAATAAATGTGTATCAACAACCGCTTTATTGTATACTAAAGCTATACAATTTCAACATATATTCCATATTTCTATATAAAGAATATTAAACTCCACGATTATCCCTACTTTGCCATTTAGCATCGGGGATTATCATCTCAATAACTGATAACAGTTTCCGGACTCATACGTAAGTCCTTATAATTCCGCATAGCATGGTTTTTACATTAATAACAGAGTTATAAACATATAACAGATAGCATATACATATCAGATTTCATGCCACATAACAGCTTCAAAATACAACTGGAAGTCATCAACTTTTCGCAACCCTCTATAGCGAAAACCACACTTTTCGCAAGCCAAAGCTGCGAAAACCCCCACTTCTCGCAACCCTCTATTGCGAAAACTATACTTTTCGTAACCTTCTATTGCGAAAACTAAACTTCTCGCAACCAACTGTTGCGAAAACCTTACTTTTCGCAATCCTCTATAACGAAAAGTTACTGTTCATCATCATCCTCATTTCATTAAGCTGTTTCTTACCAGATTAAGCATTTAGCACAGAATTGATATTTAAGCTTGATAAACACATACACATATGTTTACATGTTAAGTTTTAAGCAAGAATTAATTAAACTCACCTCAATAACTCGATATAAACACTGCTTCACGTAAAGGCTTAATGAACAGCTTAATGGCAGTTTATCACAATCTCTAATTCACCACAAATTTCTTTATTTTCTTCTTCTTTCTTCCTTCGTCCTTTCTCTTCTCTCTCGATTTCTCTCTGTCTGTTTTCTTTCTTTGTGAAACACTCAGAAAAACAAAATCAGTATTTTACAATACTAATTTCCTTATAACTTGACACCTCGTGACTAAAACATGAGTCATTAACTCATTTACAATATAAACCCCAACTTCAAAATTAATTACCAAACAACCCTCTAAATTAATTTTCAACCAGAATGTTACCAAAATACAAATTTATCTTTTATAAATTACAATGGAAATTTCGGGATGTTACAATACTCCCCAACTTGAAAGGATTTCGTCCCCGAAATCAACTAAGCAAACAATTGAGGGTATCGCTTCTTCATCTCTTCTTCCGACTCTAAAGTCACATTACTACCCCGATGATGTTTCCATTGCACTTTCAACATAGGCACCTCTTTGCCACTTCTTAACTTTCGAACCGATCTCTCTAGAATCGCTTCCGGTTCCTCAACACACTGACTCTTCTCATCCACCTTAACATCTGAAATAGGAATCACATCTTGTTCTTCAGCTAAACACCTCCGAAGATAACATACATGAAACACATTATGAATTCCTTCCAATTCAGACGGAAGATCTAGCTGATAAGCTTGTTGACCAACTCTTTTGGTGATAACAAAAGGTCCTAGAAAACGAGGACTCAACTTTCCACGTTTTCCAAAACGAATCACACCTTTCTAAGGAGACACTTTTAGCATTACACGCTCCCCAACTTGGAATTCAACTGGTCTTCTCTTTAAATCAGCATAACTCTTTTGTCTGTCTTGTGCCGCTTTCATATGCTGTCGAACCTCTTTCACTTTATCCGCAGTTTGTTGCACCAACTCAGGTCCAGCAAACTGTTTCTCTCCAGCTTCCAACCAACAAACTGGAGTTCTACACTTTCTACCATACAAAGCTTCAAATGGTGCTCTCCCAATGCTAGAATGATAACTATTATTATACGCAAATTCCACTAAAGGCAAATGCGTATCCCAATTTCCTCCAAAGTCTAGCACACAAGCTCTAAGCATATCTTCCAAAGTTTGTATAGTTCTTTCGCTTTGACCATCAGTTTGTGGATGAAAAGCTGTGCTCAAATTCACCTTAGTACCTAACTCTTCTTGAAGTGACTGCCAAAATCTGGAAGTAAATCGACTATCACGGTCGGACACAATTGAAATCGGTATTCCATGTCTTGACACCACCTCATCAATGTACAACTTTGCTAACCTCTCTATTGGTGTTGCTTCTTTCATAGCCAGAAAATGCGCACTCTTGGTCAGTCTATCCACAATCACCCAAATAGCATCGTTACCCCTTTGCGTCTTAGGTAACTTCGTCACAAAATCCATATTAATCTTATCCCACTTCCATTCCGGAACCTCTAATGACTGGAAACTTCCATATGGCCTTTGATGTTCAGCTTTGACCATAGAACAAGTTACACATTTCTCTACATATCTAGCCACATCTAACTTCATAGTTGGCCACCAATAATGTAGTTTTAAATCTCTATACATCTTAGTACTTCCGGGATGAATAGAATATTTGGATTTATGTGCATCTTCCAAAATCAACGCTCTATTTCCACCCACTTTTGGTACCCAAACACGACCTTTAAACAACTTCACCCCTCGACTATCTTCTGATAAAAGAAACCGTTGTTTGGTCATCACTTCCTCTTTCAGATTTTCTGCCAACAAAGCCTCAACTTGAGCAGTCTTTAATTGACCAATCAGACTTGACATTACGTCAATCCGAGCATTAATCACCTTTAAACATCCGCTGTACTCTTTTCTACTCAAAGCATCTGCTACAACATTTGCTTTACCCGGATGGTAATGCAATTCACAATCATAGTCTTTAAGTAGCTCTAACCATCTTCGTTGTCTCATATTTAACTCTTTCTGATCAAAAACATGCTTCAAACTTTTATGATCAGTGTAAAGAGTACATTTCGTACCGTACAGATAATGTCGCCATAGCTTTAAAGCAAATACCACCGCAGCTAACTCCAAATCATGAGTAGGGTAATTCTTTTCATGCTCTTTCAACTGTCTTGATGCATAAGCAATCACCTTGCCTCGTTGCATCAATACACATCCTAATCCCATTTTTGAAGCATCGCTATAGACCACAAAATCATCTGTACCTTCCGGCAACGCCAACACTGGAGCTTCACACAACAATTGCCTCAACTTTTTGAAAGCCTCTTCTTGCTTTTCAGACCAGACAAACTTAACATTCTTTCGAGTCAAGACTGTCAACGTAGAAGCAATCTTCGAGAAGTCTTTGATAAACCTCCGGTAATACCCAGCCAGACCCAAGAAACTTCTAATTTCAGATGCATTCTTCGGAGTCTCCCAATTCATTATCGCTTCAACCTTAGCTGGATCTACCTTCACCCCTTCAGCAGAAATCACATGCCCTAAAAATTGGACTTCTTTCAACCAAAATTCACACTTCGAAAATTTTGCATATAACTTCTCTTTTCTCAAAACCTCAAGTACTTCACGGAGATGACATTCGTGATCGTCTTCCTTCTTTGAATAGATCAGAATGTCGTCGATAAACACGATGACAAACTTATCTAAGAATGGTCGACATACTCGGTTCATCAAATCCATGAATATGGCAGGAGCGTTAGTCAAACCAAATGGCATAACCAAAAACTCATACTGCCCGTACCTTGTTCTGAAAGCTGTTTTCGGAATATCTTCATCTCTCACCCGAACTTGATGATATCCCGATCTCAAATCAATCTTAGAAAAGCATCCTGCCCCTTGCAATTGATCAAATAAATCATCAATCCTTGGCAACGGGTATTTATTCTTGATTGTCACCTTATTCAATTCCCGATAGTCGATACACATTCTCATTGTATCGTCTTTCTTCTTTACAAACAAGACTGGAGCTCCCCACGGCGAAGAACTTGGACGTACAAAACCTTTATCGGATAACTCCTGCAATTGCGACATCATCTCTTTCATTTCAGCAGGTGCTAAACGATAAGGTGCACGAGCTATTGGAGCTGCTCCGGGAATTAAATCAATTCGAAACTCTACTTGCCGTTCCGGCGGTAAACCCGGAAGATCATCAGGAAAAACATCTGGAAACTCACTTATTACACGAATATCTTGCAACTGCTTCTTTTTCGCCTTGGCATCCAAGACATATGCCAAAAATGACACACATCCTTTTGCTAAACACTTACGCGCCTTTGTCATAGAAATTAACGGTAATTCACCTTCCTGCTTTTCTCCGTATACAAACACATCTTTATCAGGTCTTGGAATACGGATTATCTTTTTAGCACACATAATCTCCGCCTCATTTGCAGTTAGCCAATCCATCCCCACAACAATATCGAACCCTCCAATTTCCATTAACAGCAAGTCAATAGGAAATTGTACCTCATCAATCCGAATCTTACACCCATCTATCCTTTCGGTTACCAATACCCGACCACCATTAGCTACCTCAACTACCAAGGCATCTCCTAAAGTAGTGACAGGCATAACTAATTTATCATGAAACACATTGGACATGAAAGAATAGTTTGCACCACTATCAAATAACACATTTGCAGGTAAGGAATTTATAAAGAAAGTACCCGACACCACATCCTTGGATCCCTTTGCTTCTTCCGCCGTCATATTAATTGCACGACCTGTCGGCTTTGGAACAATCATCTTTTTCCCTTGATCTCCATCCTTTTTCAGTTTCGGACAATCGCGTCGAACATGCCCCGGCTGTTTGCATTCAAAACATACGGCACTTGGAAGTAGACAGTTATTAGCATAATGACCCGTCTTTCCACATTTGAAACATTCAGGTCCACCTGTTCGGCAAGGTCCAAAATGCTTAGTCTTGCACTTTGGACACCAATTCGGTTCCCTTTTTGTATCCGTACGAATATTCCTCCCAAACAATCTAACATTCTGTGAAGAGTTCGTACGCCCTTCCTCTTTTCTCTTATCCCCGGCATGAGCTTTCTCTTCTCTATCCCTGACATACATCTCTTCAATAATCTTTGCCTCCTCTATCATTTCTCTAAGCGCTACTGCTTTTGAATTTCTTACTCTCGTCATCATTTCAGCAGGTAGCCCTTTCAAGTAGGCTTTAACCCGATCAGCTTCAGTTGGAGCCACATGCCCCACCAGATTCAATTTCTCCGTAAACAACTCTGAATAACGCTTTACGGACATATTTCCTTTCTTCAAACTCCTGAACTCATCTTCAATTCGGTCCATCTCATGCTCATTACAGTATTCCTTCAACACTTTTTCCTTGAAGGTTTCCCACGTCATAGCTTCTAATATAGGAGTTGTCATGGTACTTGTTAGCATGTTCCACCACTGTAAAGCATTGCCTCTCAACATCAGTGAGGCATACCTGACCTTCAACCTCTCACCACATTCACAAGCCCTGAATGCTTGTTCAGTCTCCCGAATCCAGTTCATACACGTAACTGGGTTATCTTCGCCCTTGAACTCCGGTGGCTTGCAACTCAGGAATGTCTTGTAAGAACAATTCCTTTGAGCCCTTACTTCAGGTTCTCTAACAGGGTTAATAACCGGATTTGCTCCGCCAGCAACATTCCGATCATTAAACAACTTTAAAAACATCTCTGATTGCCTTTCTAAGGAAGCTCTTAACAGTTCAGCCTGTCTCTCCGCCTGTCTTTCCATAGAAGCACTCATCATATGAGTCATATTCTCCATAATCCTTGCCTCCATTCCTCTATCCGTCGTCTGACTAACGTTGCTAGTACCCACCCCTTGGACTGAAGCGTGCATACCTCCCAAAGAAAGAAAATCTCTGGGTGCATCGTGCACATTACTTACCTCTGCCTCATTGTTTCCAACTCTCTCTCTGGGTGGCGTATTCACCATTCTCTGATAAACACAACATAACCATACAAATGGTTAGTTTGACATCTAACAACTAAACGTACTATATCACTAATCAGTCTCTGTAACAATTAAGTAACAAGCATGCTGTTGTAACAATATATTCATAATAACAGTAGCTAATTGAAATTATAAACATATTATACATAAGAATTCTCGTTGCCATTGATACAGTACTAACTAGAGTATTTCCGTCAATCCTAAGACTACCCAGTCTTAGTAATTCTACCCATCACTCAATGATCATAACTTACTTCCATCTCAGTTTAAGTCTAGGTATCTCTTACATCATACCTAGTTCGCTTAAACTACAGCTCTGATACCATACTGAAACACCCTAAAATTCAGGGCCAATTTAAACCTCAAAATAAAATGCTATGATCATTAAAGATACCAAACTTTTATAACAACAAGGATCTACAGCATCGTTTTATATATAACATTTAAACTTGTCCTAAATAATCTTATTAATCTATTCTTACAACATAAATAGATTAACTAGATTATCTAAGCTTCGTCCCAAAAATCTCCAAAAGAAATGCTGGATCCCTTCACTTCATAGATTGATATGAAATTCACTCCCCATTACTTCTTTCCCGAACCTGAACCTGGTAAAACAATTCAACTTAAAACATTAGGCTTTCGCCTAGTGAGGTTAATCAATTCAAATTTAAAACCCAACAACTAAACATCAGGTGTCTCAAACCTGCATCTCTCATCTTACCAAATTACGTTCCAACCACCATGACTATTTCACCTAGTCATTAATTAAATAACAACAACAACTACTTATAATCCCACCAGATTATAAGGAGTTAAACTCAATCACCCATGAAATGCAAATTACAACTCGATGAAATTTTCTCACACTTCATCATTTAATAAATCCCGGAAATGCGAATTACACCTTAGTATAATTCTCTCACACTTCCTATCGCCTGAAATGCGAATTACACCTCGATGTAATTCTCTCACATTTCAATACCTCACCATCCTGAATCACTGGTTCCCAATGGGATTTTAAATCAACGGTGATCACAACAACCGGGAACCCTCACAGATGATTCAGAATTCGCTCCACCACTAGAATTACATTATAGGTCCCCAGCTAGTATGCGGTTCCCATTAGACCGTACTAAGTTGCCCACTAGACCAAATGTAAATTCTAGCCATCGCAACACAATAAATGTGTATCAACAACCGCTCTATTGTATACTAAAGCTATACAATTTCAACATATATTCCATATTTCTATATAAAGAATATTAAACTCCACGATTATCCCTACTTTGCCATTTAGCATCGGGGATTATCATCTCAATAACTGATAACAGTTTCCGGACTCATACGTAAGTCCTTATAATTCCGCATAGCATGGTTTTTACATTAATAACAGAGTTATAAACATATAACAGATAGCATATACATATCAGATTTCATGCGACATAACAGCTTCAAAATACAACTGGAAGTCATCAACTTTTCGCAACCCTCTATAGCGAAAACCACACTTTTCGCAAGCCAAAGCTGCGAAAACCCCCACTTCTCGCAACCCTCTATTGCGAAAACTATACTTTTCGTAACCTTCTATTGCGAAAACTAAACTTCTCGCAACCAACTGTTGCGAAAACCTTACTTTTCGCAATCCTCTATAATGAAAAGTTACTGTTCATCATCATCCTCATTTCATTAAGCTGTTTCTTACCAGATTAAGCATTTAGCACAGAATTGATATTTAAGCTTGATAAACACATACACATATGTTTACATGTTAAGTTTTAAGCAAGAATTAATTAAACTCACCTCAATAACTCGATATAAACACTGCTTCACGTAAAGGCTTAATGAACAGCTTAATGGCAGTTTATCACAATCTCTAATTCACCACAAATTTCTTTCTTTTCTTCTTCTTTCTTCCTTCGTCCTTTCTCTTCTCTCTCGATTTCTCTCTGTCTGTTTTCTTTCTTTGTGAAACACTCACAAAAACAAAATCAGTATTTTACAATACTAATTTCCTTATAACTTGACACCTCATGACTAAAACATGAGTCATTAACTCATTTACAATATAAACCCCAACTTCCAAATTAATTACCAAACAACCCTCTAAATTAATTTTCAACCAGAATGTTACCAAAATACAAATTTATCTTTTATAAATTACAATGGAAATTTCGGGATGTTACAAAGTGGTTCTGGTGTTAATTCTGGAAATGTTGAATCAGAACAAGGCTTGAATACTGAAGGTGAAAAGCAGTCTGGTGGTAATGTTGATAATGTTCTTGATGATATCATTCCGACGGTTGAAAATCCTGAGGGAAGTGATAAAAGAACGGATGAGGAAAGATTAGCTGACAGTTTAATTTAAGACATCATCTATATAGACTCTGAGCATGAGCTGAAAATAATAGTGATAAAGATCAAAAAGAAGTTAGATGTTCTATTTGATGCAGTGAATGTACAGGCTAATGATTCTGATGATGATGAGCCAATACAAGATGATCAAGTCATTGGTATTCCAGAGTTGAATATTCTTGTAATTCCAGAAGGTACTATCAAAGATCCGGTTTCTAAGGCTGAAATCCGTGTGTTTCAACAACTTTTGACAGAGAAACCAATTTGGAAGGAAGAGGGCATAGAATCAGAATCTTGACGCCTTTCCAAGAAGATATCTGGAGAGATCTTTTTGTGAAAGAAGTTCAACCGACAGACCTTGTCAAGGTGTAATCGATTGAAAAGATGTCGTCTTTACATAAAGTATAATTTCTCCATGTTATGAAGAATAAAGATCAGAATATGGATTGGGTGAGAGCAGATAAGGAAATTGTGAAGATAGTCAAAATAGAATCTCAAAAATTGCTAAACGTTTGGTATTCGAAGTTCACAGTGTTTAGAACTGGTGGAAAAGAATGGTCATTTACTGAAGTTGATTTCAAGTTTCTAACCAGTGAAGACTTCATGAGATTGTATGACATTTTATCCATAACTCCTGACAAGAAGAAAGATTGGTCTGAAGCTTATTAGTCTGCGAAGCGGTTCATGAAGAACTTAGTGAAGTTTTCCTATTTTACCGACTTCCATATGGGTTTAGAAGCTGGTCAGATCAGAGTAAATATTTTGAAGCCCAACCAAAGACTTTCTGATATTCAAGGTATCCCTGCTTACAGAATCCTTGAAAAACCTGAGTTCGACATTGTGTATTTCAACGGAAACAAGAAGAAGAAGTTTCTACGGTTTATTGAGGCAAACAAATACAGTGATGGAACCTTCAAGATGAAAAAGATTCAGTTGAATGGCAAGCTTAGGTTAGATAAGAAGAAGTTGGTACCTCTGGAGCCTAAACCAAAGCAGTTGATCATTCGAGCCTTGGAAGCAATTGATAAAAGACTGGAATACAGGAATGCATTGAGAAGATTCGAGATCATATTTGGCATAAGAAAGAAGTACATTCCTCAACATTAATTTGAATAGTTTTTTCAACTTTTGATACAAAGGGGCAGAATGTTAGTGCTTTATTTCTATGTTGTATCAAAGTTGAAGGACTATTTGTGTAATATTGTTCCTAGGTATAAATAGCCTAGTCTAAGCTATTTTTGTATAAGAACTTTCATTGTAATCAGTTCATAGATTCTCTCTATTGTAAGCACTTGTGACATCATATCATTATAGAGATGACTCTTGGATCTTGAATATCTTTGTTATACTTGTATCTGGGCTATCGATCACTCATCAGTTTTCTTGTCTCCCATCTGAACAAAATGATCTTGTAGAGCGTCGATATAGACACCTAGTTGAAATCGGTCTCTGTATGTTATATCATGCATTTGTTCCACTAACTTTTTAGGTCAAAATCTTTCTCACAACATGCTATCTTATAAATCTATTACTTTAAATCCAAGCCTCCCTTAGAACTCCTATTTAAATCCAAGCCCGACTACAATTGGTTAAGAGTATTTCGATGCTTGTGCTATCAATACATGCGTATAAGGGTTATGTGCTATTTCGATTCTCTCTGCCGCTCTCGTCCTTGTGTATTTATTGGTTGTTGTCTTGCTTATAAGGGTTATGTGTTTTCATCCACCAACTAGTCAGGTTTAGATAGTATTCCCTTATTCATGTCATTTACCTTTTTTTATCTGTGTAGGACCCCACCAATACAACCCTACCATCTACCCATTTTCTCACAATATCCTTAGTTATACAACCTTTTCCTACACCAATAACAACCTCACTCAACCCATACACTCATTTCAACCACCAACCAGTCAACTAACCTCAACTCCCATTTAAAACACTCATCCTCCCATACCTCCTGCCAACAATCAAGCAAACAAACCAAACTCCTCTCCACCACCTACCCAGCCTCAACATCACATGGTTACTAGTGCAAGAGATGGCATTCGAAAACCAATCCAACGTAACCACCAATGTAACAACCCAGAATCCAACAACAACTCAAACATAGTATTACAACCAAAATGGTCCCCAAATAAACTAAATACATTAAACTCAACTTAATTTTTCGTAGCGGTTTTACACATTCACAACTAAGATTTACTATAAACCTACTGGTGACTACAAGCCTCCATCATGCCTCTTCTACTATGCCTCTTCTTCTCCTTCCTTTTGGACGAACTCCCACTATACACTGGTCTGAAAATGGTTTTCAGTTTTATACAAGCGAGGGTTAGACCGGAGGTCTAGTGAGTTCCCTCAAGTTTCAACACCACACCATAAAATATTATTTAAAAACGATTTATAAACATTAATAAATGTATCACACCTTTAAAACCACCATGCACAAACACAATACATGTAGATGGCATACATTTAGGTCACGCACACCTGTGACAACGTGCTCGGGCTCACACCTGCCCTCACAACGAATCACATGAAATGAATTCATGCATTCCAAATGGGTCACACCTCTCATATAAATGCCATCACATGCCTCACCCCAAATACATGCACATTTTAATATCCGCGCCAACAAACATACTTTAAAAGCAATGTAAAACATGCATTTTGATAAGCATCATATGTATTCAAAGCTTGTACATAATGCTTGAAGGCACCACACACTTCTCGTTCCCCAACCAGGGTTAACCTACTCGTCAGAATTCCTTAACACACAAGGAATAATTCAACATTCCCAATTAATTCCAAATCTACAACAAACCATCACAAACTATATGAATATGACATCCTCATCAGTATCCAACTCGCCCAACAACTCATCGTAACCAAAGAGCACATAGGTTCCGCTCTTGGTAGCAACCAACTACCACTCAAACCTGTAAGTTCCAGGAACTAATCTTACAATCAAATATGAACAATTAAGATCGTATTCACAGCAACTGGTCATATGATTTATTAACAATCTGTGAATTACAAGATATTACAATGAATTTCTCTCTCAATAGATCTAACAATTTATGCGTAAAGAGTTATCCAAAAGGTTAGTTAGCTAACCTTTGCTAACCCCTATATATACTGTATAAGAAAGGCTAAAGCTACAGTACATATACGAAACGGACTAATAGAACAATTACACGTGTCCTAATTAGTAACTGATTATAACAGAAAATATCCTAAGATATAAGTTCTGAACATGTTGTTCAGAACTTCTGAACATACTTCTGAATAGGCGCTTCAGAACATTTGTCTTCATAGTCAGAAGTTCTGAGTCTCCTACTCAGAACTCTGAGTCTTCTGACCAAACTTAGAATCTTTTCTGCATCTCTATTCAGAAGTTCTGAGTCTTCTACTCAGAACTCTGAGTCTTCAATTCAAAAACGAACACTTGTGTTTTTGACAAAACTCTAGACCTAACAATCTCCCCCTTTTTGTCAAATACACTAGTACTTTTCATTATCAAAATTTTTAGAGCAGGAACAATCTTCAGAAGGAGCTCTTCTGAATGCTTTGACAACTTTTGCTCAGAATTCTGAATAATCTGAGTTAACAACTTCTGGTCAGTCTTTAATCAGCAGCAGCAACGATTTCCAAATTGATTTCTGTTATATATTTGCTTTTTCTTTGCTCCCCCTTGAAATGACAATTCTCATCTACATTTCAGCTTTCATAAGATTTCTTTATAAGAAACAACCGATCAGTTTTCTTTTCCTCTTCTCCTTCTTAAAATAACATTTCTCTCTTTTGTTATTTCTGTACAAAAACCATATCAATCTTCAAAATCTTTAGCTTTTCTCCCCTAAAGTTTTGGAAAGCAAAATCATCTTCAAAATCTTTAGCTTTTCTCCCCCTTGATTTTCAAAACTTTAGCGATGCTTTTTCTTCGAATGAAGTCTATGCTTTTTCTCCTCCTTAATGAATAACCTTGCTCCCCCTCAAAATAAGAATTCTGGAGCAAATTGTTTTCTCCCCCTGAAAGTATGCATATATTTCATTAAAATTATTCATTTCAAATATAGTGCTTTAATGAAACATTTATGCAAGGAAAATAAGATTCACTGAACTATACTTGATAACTACTATCATTTGATCATTTGAAAACTTTACAAAAGAAATCCAACTTAATGAAATTTAACAGATTTTTCAATCAAATGAAATCAAATGCATGTGTTTGGATTCAAATACAAGTCATCATTGCATATCAAGTTAAAAATGTTTAGTTTCAATCCCTTTATTAAATCTATTTTGTGTGCTTAGCATGCGAAATATGATTAGCTTCAAGAATATGCAATTCTAAAAACATATACGAATACTTTGCTCTACTTACACTATTTGTCCAAAATCAGGATTTTCACAAATTTACAGGTTATTGCGACTTTGAATTTTCCCAAAGTTTCAAGAGATATGTGCTCATTGGCATCTTTTAATTTTGTGCACATTGGCATCTTTTAATTTTGTGCTTATTGACATCTTTTAATTTTGTGCACATTGGCATCTTTTAATCAAAAAGTTTAGTAAGAATAAGATACATCGTTAAACATGACTTTCTATCTGGTTCTATAGCAGGATTTGGGTCAGCATATCCCAGACCAGTTGGTCTTAGGTACTAGGTGACAAGCACCCCTTGGAACTTAATTTCCCAAAACAGAAAGGCCACATCGATATATCTTAAACCCATTTGTACCAGTAGAACATGGCTTTCTATCAGGTTCTATTGCAGGATTTGGGTCAGCCGATCCCAGACCAATTGATCTTAGGGACTAGTTGTCGAGCACCCCTTAGGACTTACTCTCCCAAACCAGAAAGGCCACAGGTACAAACTTTCAAACTAAATAATTTTATATATATATTACATCTCAATCACTTGGTTCTAAAACGTAGTACTTCCCCCATATTTTCGTTTTCATCCATCATTCTGACATTTAGGCTTTTTGAGCATTATATTCTATATAAGTATAGATTTCATAACATTGAGCATTCGGCATAATTTCATTCATGTTTTGCTTACCTTTCGATTTAATTCAGAAGTGAAAGTTGAAACAAATATAACTCAGATAATACAAAATACTTGTAAAATCACTCTTTGACACACATTTATTCATTGAATGAAAATTAAAAAAATTCATATCATTGAATTAAATTTGTTAAGATTCAAACATTCAAAGCCATGGAAATAAACGTAATGCAATGTTACCTTTCACCACTTGTTCCTTGAAACATAAAAATATGACAGTTAAGGATATCACCTGAGAAATATGAGTTCTAAACTGATTTGTTTAGAAGTCTTAGTCTCTGAAGTACGGGTCCTGAACTGAATTATTCAGAAGCCATAGTCATTTAAGTACGGGTTTTGAACTGATATGTTCAAAAACCTAAAGCGTTGAAGCACGGGTTTTGAACTTTATCTTGAAACAATCAGATCAAATTTTGAGTCAATACTTCCTCTGAAATCAAGATAATCCTGCAAAATCAAGAGATTTTGGTAATCATCTACGATGATTCCTCATTAGATATAAAAAAAATCCAAATTTTGAGTAGTTGAGTCAGAATTCTGAGTAGAAAAGTCAGAATTCTGAGTAACTTGTTCAAAATTCTAAGTATCAGAGTCAGAATTCTGATTAGTTGAGTCAGAATTCTGAGTAGTATAGTCAGAAGTCTGAGTAACTTGTTCAAAATTCTAAGTATCAGAGTCAGAATTCTGATTAGTTGAGTCAGAATTCTGAGTAGTAGAGTCAGAAGTCTTAGTAACTTGTTCAAAATTCTATGTATGATAGTCAGAATTCTGATTAGTTGAGTCAGAATTCTGAGTAGTAGAGTCAGAACTTCTGAGTAAGAGAGTCAGAATTCTGATAAAACTATCCAGAGAAAATTCCTTAGAAAAATGTTTGGATTTTGTGATTTTTGAACATTCTGAATTTCAAATCACCATAACTTGCTCAAAAATCAGAATTTTTCAACCAAAATTTGCAGGGTTGCTCAAAATGTGATTCTGAACACATTCTCTGGAAATGTTTTCTACTAAAAACAACAAATTGATCTGTATGAATCAGAAATCCATAATCACATTCATACCGAGTTTTGGACTGAAGTATCCAAAAGTCAACATTCTCAATTTAAGCACAACATCTGTTTTCAGTCATGTGTCAATATATGATTATTCAGCTTTACACATGAATAACCTGCAAAACAGATTAAGTTGACTTTGGTACCCATATGAACTTGGGTCCAGGTTTGTTAGGTGCAGTGGCATATGCAAATATTCTATAAGAACCATACCAGTGCTGAATAAAATTCTTGTTCACAAAATCATTAGTCCCACAATATGAACAACAAAGTTTCTTTTGTGCAATTCTGACTAATTGATTTACAGAATAAATCACATCAGGTTTAACAAAAGATTTTCTTTGAAATGTATTGTTCTTCTTGACATTTGAATTAGGAACCTTTGATTTTGGCACTTGTTTCTTGGAAGTTGTTCCTTTAACTCTCCTTTCCATTTTTATCTTTTTAAAAGAACAATTATAAGATTTATCAATAGCAGAATCATAAAACAGATTAGAAGAACGAATCTTATCTTTTGAACTATGATTTGATTTGTCAACAACTTTCGTTTCAAATTCTTTAAACTTTTTAACATACAAATCAAACCTTGACTGCAAATCAGATTTGGACTTCCTCTCTATCATGATTTTAGTTGATAAATCAGATAATTTCTTAATAAGCCTCCTTATCTCCAAATGAAAAACTTTCTTTTCCTTCTCAAACTCATCTTTTAAGCATTTTTCTTTAAAGCCATTTACCTTCTTCTTTTCAGTCTCTTTCCTTCCATCTTCTAACTCTTTCTCCAACTCATTTATTTTTACAGAAAACTCATTTAACATTCCTGTTTTCTTTTTCTCAAAACCATTCTTTTCTTTTTGAAAAACATTTTTCTTGCATTCAAACTCTTTTTTTTCTTTTGCAATAATTTTCTCCAAATCAGAAATTTTCAAAGATAATTCAACAGACTTTGTTTCAAAACCTTTCCTCTCAGTTTGAAAGTCTCTTCTCTCTTTCTCAAATTTCACTCTTTCAAGTATAAGAACTTGTTCAAAATCATAGATCTGTTTCAAGAGTTGACAATTTTTCATTTCACATGATTTGATTCTATTTTCAGACTCTGTCAACATATTTCTTCTAAAATTGCCTTTCTCTTTCAAATCAACATTCTCTTTTTCTAACAACTTTATGTTTTCTTGAACCTTTTCAAAATCCTTTAGAAAATCAGATTTCTCTTTTTGCAAAATCTTTATAACTTTTGTATTTTCATCTTGTTTTGCTTGAAGATTAGCAATCTTGCTTAAATGAGCAATCTCAGTTTTTGTTTCAGAAATTGTTTCTTTTGCTTTTACAGGACTTAACTTTTTTAAATTGTGCAGGTCTCACAAAAACTTCAACTATCTCAGGCATGATGAAATGAAAAATTCAAATATCAACTATGAATTATGATCAAAACTGAGAATCAACACAGATCTAGAATATGCAAGAACTAATCAAATCTGTCACATGCATTTTATCAAACAGTTAGAGTACATGAATTAATGAAATCTTCTTTTCAACAAAAAATTTGAATACTAATCAACATGCAGCAGATATAATCACCTTGATCAAGAAACCAATCAAGAATTTCGAAAACATACCTGTGATCTCTGTTTAATTTCGAGAATTAATCAGCATAGAGAGAAAATCTTTGGATGACTTGATTGTAAGATATCGATTCAACAGAAAGACAAATTCAAATTTCTTGAATCAATGATAGAAACGAATTCAAGAATTGTTAGGAATTCAAGAATTGTTAGCAGCAGCGGAATCAATTGTCGAATTGATCAAGAAACTTCAAGAACGCGATCAAACACACTCTTGGACGAATTTGTTTGTTGATTGGCTCTGATACCAATTGTAAGTTCCAGGAACTAATCTTACAATCAAACATGAACATATAAGATCGTATTCACAGCAACTGGTCATATGATTTATTAACAATTTGTGAATTACAAGATATTACAATGAATTTCTCTCTCAATAGATCTAACAATTTATGCGTAAAGAGTTATCCAAAAGGTTAGTTAGCTAACCTTTGCTAACCCCTATATATACTGTATAAGAAAGGCTAAAGCTACAGTACATATACGAAACAGACTAATAGAACAATTACACGTGTCCTAATTAGTAACTGATTATAACAGAAAATATCCTAAGATATAAGTTCTGAACATGTTGTTCAGAACTTCTGAACATACTTCTGAATAGGCGCTTCAGAACATTTGTCTTCATAGTCAGAAGTTCTGAGTCTCCTACTCAGAACTCTGAGTCTTCTGGCCAAACTTAGAATCTTTTCTGCATCTCTATTCAGAAGTTCTGAGTCTTCTACTCAGAACTCTGAGTCTTCAATTCAGAAACGAACACTTGTGTTTTTGACAAAACTCTAGACCTAACAAAACCTTTTATTCTCAAATTAGCAATACCATAACACCAACTAAACATCCATACATCTAAACAAACATACTTGCCACTTTTGAATAACTTGTCAGCAATCTCCGAGTAAGGATTTCCACTTACGCTTATCCCATATCAACAACACCAGTCCAACGCTTAACCTCACAACAACTCATTACCACATCAATCACTTGCACGTCTACTTTGGCATAAAATGCCACTAACTTATCCACTCAACTACCACACCACAACCTCACACGACAATCAAAATCTTCACGATCACTTTGCACCCATAGATATTGTCTTCTCCATACCAACCACAATACATATATATGAAATAAGGTTATCTCACGACTTTGCCTTTCTCGAATCTAGATGAACCACATAAATTGTGTAACATCCGACAAAAATCAAAACTTTCAGGTTAGCATCATTTAACCATTTCAAGTGTTAACATAGGGAACATACCTTGTTAAGACCCACTCAGAATAATTTAGGGCGAAAATTCGCTAGAATTCCCAGTAGTTGCCTAAAAGACCCGGTTTTGACCCAAGACTAACCGGAACACCTTGTGAAATGCCAAAATACCTTAAATAACATATAACCTATATAAAATATAGGGTTTTACTTTATACATAAATCTTTCTTTTTATAAGATTTAATAAAAATAAGAAGGTATTTTAAGAGTGTGTTTTGAAACCTATTCATAAAAATAAAAATGATCTTAACAAAGAAATGATTTTGGGCTATAATTTAAAAAAAAATATATAAGCAATGGGTTGGGGGCCCATGTAGGGGCCGGCCACCCCCTCCCCAAATCCCCTCTTGATTGCAAATTTTATTCATTTCAAACCTTGAAAGAAAACCATCCATCTCCCTCTATTCTCTCTCTAACCTTCTCCTTCTTCTTTCTTCACTTTTCTTCAACCAAAATACATTCAAACTCCAGAAAATTTCGGACCTAAATCCAGTTTTCAAAGCAAAAGATTTGAAGTGTGAAGTACTTGCAACATTCTCCTAAGGTAAGAACTCCAACCTAGTGTGATACATACTTTTTTGGCACCTTTTATGCCATTTTCTACTTTGTTCTACACTTTTATTTCATCCAAATGGATGAACTCTATTTCTTGTTCTAGAAGTGAGAAAAAACACCAAGGACATGAGAAATGTCCATAATGTGGTGAAAATCTATGAACTTCCATCATGAACTTGAGAAAAATGAGCAAAATCATCAAAAATGTGGGTTTTGTTCTTGTATAAGAATCTGGATTTTTGACCTTTGCATGCACATTTTCCTTGTAAGTTTAAAGTATTTTCTTTCAAAAACATGTCATATGATGTTAGGATTGAATCCTTAGCAAAGGGATCCACATCTATGAATGTTAAAATGCTTAAAAATGGGTTTTATTGGGAATCTTCAAGTTCCAGAATCTGGCAGATTTGTTGCATGTACTTAGGACGACCATATCTTGGTCAAATCATGTCCAAAATTTCTCATTTTTCTTCTGGAGTAAGGTTTAATGGGTTAGGGTTCAAACCCAACTGGTCTCATAAGAAAACATTGAGATTTAGACCTTCAACTCCTTAGAACAAATTTGGTGTGCAGCAGATGATCTGTCAGGTTGTTGTGTCATCTTATTTTGCATGTAACTTTCTGTAGAATGCATAAAACTTCTTCATTTTTCCTCTGGAAGATCCTTATATGAGTTAGGTTTCACATGCATTTGGTTTCATAAAAATATATGGTGTTTTGGTCACTCAAATAATTTTTACAAGTTAAGTGTGTCAATCTGTCCCAGATTGGCAGATTGGTACATACAACTTCATTTGGCCATAACTCTCTCAAAACTTATCTAAAATTTATGAATCTTTTTCCATGAGATGATTCTATGTGTTAGGTTTCCAGAGTGTGTAAAAACTCTGCAAAATATTGAGTTTTGACCCTCCAAAAGCCTGTTATGGCAGAAGGGTGTAACCTGTTTTAGACTCTGTGTTGCATTGTTTCATAAAATTTATTTGGACCCCTTAAACACTTCCAAAATTCATGAAATTTGGTCACCATATCCTTAACTCAGTATGTTACCATATATAAAAAAATGGATAAATTTGTCATTTTGGAAAGTGTTGTAAAATAGTCACTTTTGTGGTAAGAAGTTTCTGTCAGCTTGAGCATTTTGGAAACTGCTGAGTTTTCTTATAACCATTCATATTGATGAGAAAAAAAAAACACTTGAACAATGCTAATTTATGCATTTCAACTAAATTACTAAAGCTAAGTCATATCACAAGACGTGGATTAAGTTAGTTAAGTTTAACTTTGGGTTAGCTATGAAGGACTCATAGAGATCGTTTGACATTATAGGGAGCCCGTAAAGAGGATTAAGTGAGCAAGCTTTCACTACTTGCGCATCTACGCTAAAAGGTGAGTTTTCACAGCCCCGTTTTACTTGTTTAAATGTTTGGAGTGAAAAGCATGTTATGATTTTAAAATGCTAAATGATTCATGATAGTAAAATTGTGGATATTTATGATTTAAGAAATGTGTACAAATGAATGTACAAATTTACATAAGTGACAAAGATATGTTGAGTGATAATAAAAAAATGATAAGTCCCCAATAGGTACACTACTTATTAACTCATAACGAGCCGGAGATATTTGTGGATAGCGCTATTTGGTTTGACAAACCCACCTTAAACTGACGAGTAGGGGTGCACTTTATCTGATAATAATGTTCTACTCATGTGGCCATCATACCACCTCTGAGGTAGTCCGCGGGGCGTAGGTTGTCGGAGGCTTAGTAGTGGCTCAACAATCATATATCTTGCGAAAGTCATTTATTGTAAGGTATACTCATAAGATTTTAAATTTAAAGCTTGTCGTGACAAAAGACTCACGAAAATAATCTTTGGTTGAAAACTGTTTGGATATGAAAAACCTGTGAACTCACCAACTCTTTGTAGTTGACCTTTTCGTTTTAAACATGCTTTTCAGGGAATAAGAAGTAAGTGAAGGCACGTAGGGTGCATTTTGTTTGATGACATCAACATCAAGACTCTTAAAACTTATATTGATAATTTTTGTATTTGTCGTCTTTCCTTTTGGAACTTTTTGGGTTAAAGACGTTGTAATGTAATATTTTGTACTACTGTATTAAACTTGTGGTTGGTGTTGTCTGTTACCTTTTTAATGAAACCCTACGCTGTCATGCCTCGTGTTTCCGCTTTAGTGGGGTGTGACAGATTTGGTATCAGAGCCTAAGGTTATAGAGAATGCTGGTTTTCTTATGGGAACCACAAACTATAACCCAACCATAACGCAAACTATTTTCAAAACGGTTTTCGAAATGATTGTCTAAAATCTGAAGTATATTGCTAATATAACCAAGTCGAATGTCACATTATTATACCTCAATTAAACAAAGCCTGATCACCTATGTTTAATTCGGGTAAATATAATGAGAGACTCGGGTTGGTCATAATGGAAGTATGCTTAAAATAAATTTTCTACTTGAAATGGGAAAACATGATTTTGTGTGTGTCTGCATAAACATTGCATATTTTAGGCACTTACAATAATACACATAATAACAAAGTCTACCATTATCGCAGCTCACTATGTCATCCGAACACAACCCATCCGAACACGACCAATCGGAGCACGCTCCCTCAGAGCACTCGTACTCGTCCGACCCATCCGGCTACATCACTAGCCGACCTAGGGACCGTAGACCTGCTGAAGTGGAAAGAGACCCGTACGATGACGACCTTGAAATAAACTATGCATCACTCATTCGACCCCATCCGACTACGTTTCGTGGTCCAAGAGTAATAACCACGGCAAGGAAGAGCGTACCATTACCTAGATGTGTGAGATTCACAAACCCATCAAGAGACATAGGAGAGTCGTCCCGGCACGGGGCGCAATCCAGAGACACCCAAGTGGTAACCGGGGTTCCTGTGGCTCATCCTCCCGGTATGACTGCTCGGGAGAGTCAGTGGGTTCTACTGATGTCACGAGATGTGCAACTTCATAAGGAGAGGTTGGACATACAGCATGAACACCTGAATGCAATAATGGAGGTCTTAAGTGCACATGATGAGGTCTCCGATAGAACCATGGAGGTAGTTGATGCCACTAGGAGGGAGATGAGGACCCTGTATATGTGCTGGATGTGGGTGATAGGAGCACTGGTGTTGATGATAGGGGTGCTGATTTGGATGATGATGCACTAGAAGACCATTGATTGTGGAACTTTTGGGGTTTATTTAAACTTAAACTCATGTTTTTGGGGCATTTAGCCGTTTAAATTTCAAACATTGCATGTTTTGTTAACTGTTTCTTTTGGGGAATTGAATATGTACGGCTTATGAATGAAATGCTTGGTTAATGTGTATATATCTCAAGTACTTCTAATTCATGATTATGAAATTGTGGTATGTTGTTATGACAATACGTGTAGATAATAATGATAGTATGCCTGAAGTAGTACCATAACTTAGAATCACACAACAAGTAGGAAGTTTAATCAAATAACCGTATTAGTGACCATGCGACTAAATCCTTAACTAAAACCATAACTGTAGGACTATGCCTCCAAGAAGAGAGGATCCGGAAGTCGCACGGCTAGTGGCTGAGCAAATTATGGCCGCACTTCCGAACATTGTCAGCCAAGTAGCAGCTGGACTGAATGCTAATCCAAACAATGCGGGAACGGCCGGAAATCGGGAATGCACATACAAGACTTTCAGGGGCTGCAACCCTAAGGAATTCCACAAAACTGAGGGAGCCGTTGGATTATTGGCTTGGGTAGAAGGTATGGAGTCTGTCCTCAATATCAGTAAATGTACTGAAGGAAACAAGGTGGAATATGCCGCTTGCCTTCTGCAAGGACGGGCATTAACATGGTGGAACACTCAAGTACAAACCCGAGGCCGGGATGTGGCCAATAGACTGACATGGGATGAGTTCAAAAAGATGCTCAAAGAGGAGTACTGCCCAAGGAGTGAGATCCAGAAGCTGGAAGCAGAACTGTGGAACCATGAAATGAAAGGAAACGACATAGATTCTTACACTGCCCGTTTCCATGAGCTGGCAAAGCTGGTGCCACACTTGGTGACGCCCGAGGAAAACCGAGTGGATAGATACGTGTGGGATTTATCTCCAGAAATCAGAGGAAACGTGACTTCAGCTGACCCGAAGACTCTTCAAGAAGCAGTGAATCTAGCAACGAGACTCACTAACAACGCAAATCGTTCGAGAACAACTAGGGATGATAAAGCCGCAGGGAAAAGAAAGATAGAGGAGCCTGTGAGAAGGCAATTTGGGGGAAGATCAGACAAGGGTCAGAGAGTAACAGGAAATTTTGGAATTCAAGCACAGGCCGAGGAGAAAGAAAAAGGGCCATGCCCAAGATGCAGCAAGTGCAATAGTCGTCACTTTGGAAGATGCATCATTTGCCTCAAATGTAACAAAGGAGGCCATGTCGCCAGGGATTGCAAGAGTGGAGGAAAACGAACCTGCCACGAGTGTGGTAGTCCAGATCATTTTCGGAGCGCATGTCCGAGACTGAACCGAAGGCCTAATGCAAATCAAGCGCGACCAGTCAATCAAGGGAATCAAGGAGGTCAAGCACGAGGTCGAGTGTTTGAAACTGGAACAGATGAAGCAAGACGAAACCCGGATGTAGTCACAGTTACGTTTCTCTTGAATAATCATTATGCAACAGTACTTTTTGATTCGGGAGCAGATAGGAGCTTTGTATCACTAGAGTTTAGGCCGAAAATTAACTTGGAACCTCAAAAGTTGAAAGAAGCCTACGTTATAGAATTTGCTAATGGACAGGAAGTTAGGGCCAGAGATGTAATTAAAAACTGTACCCTAAAACTGGCGGAAAAAGATTTTAGCATAGATTTAATCCCAATCAAATTAGGAAGCTTCGATACAGTCGTAGGTATGGATTGGTTAGCGAAGAATCGCGCTGAGATCGTTTGCTCCGAAAAGATTGTCCGGATACCTCAAACCGAAGGAAGAATACTGGAAATACAGGGAGAAAGCTCGGGGAGGAAATTTAAATTAGTGTCGAGTATGAAGATGCGAAAATATTTGCGGAAAGATTGTGTTGCGTTTCTGACACACGTAGTGGATAAGGAGATCAAAGAGATAAATATTCAAGATTTCCCAGTAGTACGAGATTTTCCTGAGGTATTCCCAGACGAATTACCTGGATTACCACCACCAAGACAAGTTGAATTTCATATCGACTTAATTCCAGGAGCGGCACCCGTGGCGAAATCACCTTACCGGTTAGCACCTTCAGAAATGCAGGAGCTGTCAGAACAACTTAAGGAGCTACTCAATAAAGGATTCATCAGACCCAGCTCTTCACCCTGGGGAGCTCCAGTTTTATTCGTTAAAAGAAAGATGGTTCGTTTCGTATGTGCATCGACTACAGGGAATTTAATAAGCTGACCATCAAGAACCGATATCCCCTTCCTCGAATCGATGACCTGTTCGACCAACTTCAAGGCGCTACGTACTTTTCAAAGATTGACCTACGGTCTGGATACCATCAAATGAGGGTTTGTGAGGAGGACATTCCTAAGACAACGTTTAGGACTCGTTATGGACATTATGAGTTCCTAGTCATGCCTTTTGGACTGACAAACGCTCCAGCAGTCTTTATGGACCTAATGAACAGAGTATGTCGACCGTACTTGGACAAATTCGTAATTGTGTTCATAGATGATATACTAATTTATTCGCAAAGCAAGAAGGAACATGAGCAACATTTAAAGCAAATACTAGAACTGCTCAAAGACCAGAAGCTGTATGCTAAACTTTCCAAATGCGAATTTTGGATTCGTGAAGTGCAATTTCTTGGGCATGTAGTTAATAAAGATGGAATTCATGTCGATCCGGCCAAGATAGAAGCCATCAAGAAGTGGGAAGCCCCAAAGACTCCGACTGAAATTCGTTCGTTTCTCGGTTTAGCTGGTTACTATCGGCGTTTCATTGCAAATTTCTCCAAAATTGCGCAACCATTAACGGCATTAACCCAGAAGGATAAGAAGTTCGATTGGGGAGAAAAACAAGAGGAAGCCTTTCAGACGCTTAAGCATAAGTTATGCAATGCACCGATCTTAGCTTTACCAGAGGGAGTTGACAACTTTGTGGTTTACTGCGATGCCTCACACCAAGGATTGGGGTGTGTGCTAATGCAAAAAGACAAGGTTATTGCCTACGCATCAAGGCAACTTAAAGTTCACGAAAAGAATTATACCACCCATGATTTGGAACTAGGAGCGGTAGTATTCGCACTCAAGATTTGGAGACACTATCTCTACGGCACTAAATGTACCGTCTTTACCGACCACAAGAGATTACAACACATTTTCGATCAGAAAATGCTGAATATGAGACAACGGAGATGGGTTGAACTGCTTAGCGACTATGATTGCGAGATAAAGTACCATCCAGGCAAGGCTAATGTTGTAGCTGATTCTTTAAGTCGAAAAGAAAGGGTGAAGCCATCGAGGGCAAGAGCTATGGGAGCAATGGTCCGGACGAGTCTTAAGGATCAAATCCTCGAAGCTCAAGAAGAGGCATTAAAAGAGGAGAATTTAAAAAACGAAACTCTACATCATCTGGAAAAGGAATTTGAAACACAACCAGACGGGGTGCGGTACTTCCGAAATAGAGTTTGGGTACCTAAGGTTGTCAGACTACGGTCAATCATCTTGGATGAAGCCCATAAATCAAGATATTCAATTCACCCCGGTGCCGATAAGATGTACAAGGACCTGAAGGAATACTACTGGTGGCCAGGAATGAAGAAAGATGTTGCTTTGTATGTAAGCACGTGCAAAACTTGTGCAATGGTTAAGGCTGAACATCAGAAACCGTCCGGTCTGCTTCAGCAACCTGAGATTCCCGAATGGAAATGGGAACAGATAAGCATGGATTTCATAACTAAGTTACCCAGAACCGGAAAAGGGCATGATTCAATCTGGGTTATTGTGGATCGGCTTACGAAATCTGCACATTTTCTGCCTATTCGGGAAGACTTCAAGGTGGAAAAGCTTGCTCAGATTTACATCAACGAGATCGTTATGCGTCATGGAGTACCTACTGCAATAATCTCGGACAAGGATAGTCGTTTTACGTCACGCTTTTGGCGATCAGTTCAGAAAGCATTGGGCACGCGTTTGGATTTGAGCACTGCCTACCACCTGCAGACGGACGGGCAGACAGAAAGAACTATTCAAACACTAGAAGACATGTTGCGGGCCTGTGTGATGGATTTTGGTGGAAGTTGGGATACTCATTTACCGCTAGTCGAATTCTCCTACAACAATAGCTACCATACCAGCTTGAAGTGCGCGCCGTACGAAGCATTGTATGGACGCAAGTGTAGATCCCCACTCAGTTGGTTGGAGGTCGGAGACAGACAACTGATAAGACCCGACATAATTCAGGAGACTACGGACAAGATCGTAACCATACAAGAAAGACTTAAAGTAGCCAGGACTCGTCAGAAGAGTTATGCAGATAATCGCAGGAAGCCATTGGAATTTCAGGTGGGCGATAGGGTACTACTCAAAGTATCGCCATGGAAAGGTTTGGTACGATTTGGGAAGAGAGGCAAGTTAAGTCCAAGATACAACGGTCCATTTGAGATACTGGAAAGGATTGGACCGGTCGCATATAGACTCAAGCTACCACAAGAGTTAAGCGCCATTCACGACACATTCCACGTGTCGAACTTGAAGAAATGCTTATCGGATGAATCGTTGGTCCTACCGATGAAAGACATACAAGTAACCGAGCAGTTACGTTTCGTAGAGGAACCCGTGAAAATACTTGACCGAGATGTTAAGCGGTTAAGACGTAGCAAGATTCCGATCGTAAAAGTTCGTTGGAATGCAAGGCACGGACCTGAATACACTTGGGAACGAGAGGACTTTATGAGGGGTAAGTATCCTCAGCTGTTCGCCAAGGAACCTATCGCGAATGGCAATCATTAAATTTCGGGACGAAATTTCTCTAACGGGGGAAAGCTGTAACATCCGACAAAAATCAAAACTTTCAGGTTAGCATCATTTAACCATTTCAAGTGTTAACATAGGGAACATACCTTGTTAAGACCCACTCAGAATAATTTTATGGCGAAAATTCGCTAGAATTCCCAGTAGTTGCCTAAAAGACCCGGTTTTGACCCAAGACTAACCGGAACACCTTGTGAAATGCCAAAATACCTTAAATAACATATAACCTATATAAAATATAGGGTTTTACTTTATACATAAATCTTTCTTTTTATAAGATTTAATAAAAATAAGAAGGTATTTTAAGAGTGTGTTTTGAAACCTATTCATAAAAATAAAAATGATCTTAACAAAGAAATGATTTTGGGCTATAATTTTTAAAAAAAAATATATAAGCAATGGGTTGGGGGCCCTTGTAGGGGCCGGCCACCCCCTCCCCAAATCCCCTCTTGATTGCAAATTTTATTCATTTCAAACCTTGAAAGAAAACCATCCATCTCCCTCTATTATCTCTCTAACCTTCTCCTTCTTCTTTTTTCACTTTTCTTCAACCAAAATACATTCAAACTCCAGAAAATTTCGGACCTAAATCCAGTTTTCAAAGCAAAAGATTTGAAGTTTGAAGTACTTGCAACATTCTCCTAAGGTAAGAACTCCAACCTAGTGTGATACATACTTTTTTGGCACCTTTTATGCCATTTTCTACTTTGTTCTACACTTTTATTTCATCCAAATGGATGAACTCTTTTTCTTGTTCTAGAAGTGAGATAAAACACCAAGGACATGAGAAATGTCCATAATGTGGTGAAAATCTATGAACTTCCATCATGAACTTGAGAAAAATGAGCAAAATCATCAAAAATGTGGGTTTTGTTCTTGTATAAGAATCTGGATTTTTGACCTTTGCATGCACATTTTCCTTGTAAGTTTAAAGTATTTTCTTTCAAAAACATGTCATATGATGTTAGGATTGAATCCTTAGCAAAGGGATCCACATCTATGAATGTTAAAATGCTTAAAAATGGGTTTTATTGGGAATCTTCATGTTCCAGAATCTGGCAGATTTGTTGCATGTACTTAGGACGACCATATCTTGGTCAAATCATGTCCAAAATTTCTCATTTTTCTTCTGGAGTAAGGTTTAATGGGTTAGGGTTCAAACCCAACTGGTCTCATAAGAAAACATTGAGATTTAGACCTTCAACTCCTTAGAACAAATTTGGTGTGCAGCAGATGATCTGTCAGGTTGTTGTGTCATCTTATTTTGCATGTAACTTTCTGTAGAATGCATAAAATTTCTTCATTTTTTTCTGGAAGATCCTTATATGAGTTAGGTTTCACATGAATTTGGTTTCATAAAAATATATGGTGTTTTGGTCACTCAAATAAATTTTACAAGTTAAGTGTGTCAATCTGTCCCAGATTGGCAGATTGGTACATACAACTTCATTTGGCCATAACTCTCTCAAAACTTATCTAAAATTTATGAATCTTTTTCCATGAGATGCTTCTATGTGTTAGGTTTCCATAGTGTGTAAAAACTCTGCAAAATATTGAGTTTTGACCCTCCAAAAGCCTGTTATGGCAGAAGGGTGTAACCTGTTTTAGACTCTGTGTTGCACTGTTTCATAAAATTTATTTGGACCCCTTAAACACTTCCAAAATTCATGAAATTTGGTCACAATATCCTTAACTCAGTATATTACCATATATAAAAAAATGGAAAAATTTGTCATTCTGTAAAGTGTTGTAAAACAGTCACTTTTGTGGTAAGAAGTTTCTGTCAGCTTGAGCATTTTGGAAACTGCTGAGTTTTCTTATAACCATTCATATTGATGAGAAAAAAAACACTTGAACAATGCTAATTTATGCATTTCAACTAAATTACTAAAGCTAAGGCATATCACAAGACGTGGATTAAGTTAGTTAAGTTTAACTTTGGGTTAGTTATGAAGGACTCATAGAGATCGTTTGACATTATAGGGAGCCCGTAAAGAGGATTAAGTGAGCAAGCTTTCACTACTTGCGCATCTACGCTAAAAGGTGAGTTTTCACAGCCCCGTTTTACTTGTTTAAATGTTTGGGGTGAAAAGCATGTTATGATTTTAAAATGCTAAATGATTCATGATAGTAAAATTGTGGATATTTATGATTTAAGAAATGTGTACAAATGAATGTACAAATTTACATAAGTGACAAAGATATGTTGAGTGATAATAAAAAAATGATAAGTCCCCAATAGGTACACTACTTATTAACTCATAGCGAGCCGGTGATATTTGTGGATAGCGCTATTTGGTTTGACAAACCCACCTTAAACTGACGAGTAGGGGTGCACTTTATCTGATAATAATGTTCTACTCATGTGGCCATCATACCACCTCTGAGGTAGTCCGCGGGGCGTAGGTTGTCGGAGGCTTAGTAGTGGATCAACAATCATATATCTTGCGAAAGTCATTTATTGTAAGGTATACTCATAAGATTTTAAATTTAAAGCTTGTCGTGACAAAAGACTCACGAAAATAATCTTTGGTTGAAAACTGTTTGAATATGAAAAACCTGTGAACTCACCAACTCTTTGTAGTTGACCTTTTCGTTTTAAACATGCTTTTCAGGGAATAAGAAGTAAGTGAAGGCACGTAGGGTGCATTTTGTTTGATGACATCAACATCAAGACTCTTAAAACTTATATTGATAATTTTTGTATTTGTCGTCTTTCCTTTTGGAACTTTTTGGGTTAAAGACGTTGTAATGTAATATTTTGTACTACTGTATTAAACTTGTGGTTGGTGTTGTCTGTTACCTTTTTAATGAAACCCTACGCTGTCATACCTCGTGTTTCCGCTTTAGCGGGGTGTGACAAATTGTGATCTACAAGAAACAAGTTCAGATAGTTCAAAATGTAAGGCGTACTCCCTTGCAGGACAGTATAATCAATATGCAACCACTTCAGTTGTGCTAAATACTTCATTCCTATGTGAATCATCAAAACCTCATAGAAAATCATCCATCCAAACTAGTAATCTTCCACTTTCATAACGCCTACACAAGGTGGTCCAACATCTGCCAAGTTACACACCTTTGTATAAATTAAACAAAATAACCATACTAGAGTTACTTCTCCATTTCCAGCCTCTTGACAACGACCTCGACAAACAGTCATTGACTTCAACATCAATAGTCGACATGGTGATGTTTCAACGATGTCTTCGATAACAAGGATTCCCAACAAAACTTGTTTCTTCCAACACATCATAACTAACTTGTGCCCCACCGTGCCCACACGTTGAAGGCACAAGAATTACCTGTTACGAAGTCTAATTACATGGCCACCTTAAAACGTCGGCTCAATGCCGATAACATTTCATCTAAGTACCACAACGCTACTTACTAACAAGCTACTATTAGAAGTATCTTGACGACTTCGAATTTCACCTGGACATAACCACCCACCGACAACTACATCTCAAATTACCGAATAATAGTATAAGCTACCACAATACAAGCATTACTAAAGTCAAAGGCTGAGACTTCTATTATTTATTGCCCTTCCTTAATGGGAACACCAAGGTCATAAATCGACCATCAACTAGTCGACTGACACATTTCCACTCTTGAAACATTTCCTCGTCCTTAATTGTAATATTTCCCCACGACCTAGCGAATTCATAGCCTTCATGTATGATGACACAATAATTTAAATCATTTTTCACGTTTGAAAAAGAAAATCAATAAGTATCACACCATGAAACAAGCTTGTGAATACCCGACACAACACCACCATGATTGATCAGCCATGCACAACAATCTCGAGAATCGTTCACACGTAACCCCACAATAAAACACATCCTTGCCCAACCGAATCGATGTTGCTACAAATAAAAATATTTTCAATAAACCTTTTCTCATGCGATTACAAACTACCAGGTGAAATCCCTTACACTAAGTGAGTCAGTTGACTCTCACACTCATTGGTATGCAAACAACATGTTCATACCAGTTTCAATTATAAAGCTATGCAATCCAATGGTGTCACAATTTTCCACAACAACGGTTAACTCAATCATGAAAGAGGTGAAATTATTCACCAATAATCGAGTTTAAATTTTTATCATGCGACGTAAATAAACTTGTCTTTTGTCTTCAAACACACGTTTGCACGCGTGTGATCCCAGAGACAAGTAAACAACAACACAAGAACATGCCAAATGTCATCCCTCTATAAATATCCAAGATATAACTATAAAAGTGTAGAGAGAAATACAATAAGGTGCTAAGCATGAACTAGCTACAAATGAGCTAACAAAGACTATTTATGCCTATCATATGAAATTACAAAATAGGTACTGTTAGAGCATTATTGTATTCAAGATTTACTGTAAAGTCAATGTACTGTATTAGTTCGTAATGCCTTTATACCTTGTATGTTATGGGTATAAATAGGCATGTCTAGTTCTTAGTTAGACATGAATCTAGAACTCTTGTAACACTTGTAGCATTTGTCATTTACTCTCTAAAGATCAATACATGGATGACTTGTGCACTCTAGATTTTCTCTCTACATATCATTGCTAGATTCTGGGTTTCACATTTGGTATCAGAGCTAAAAAGAAAATTCAAGCAGATCAAGAAGCAAATTGAAGATTTTTTACACTAATCATACAGATTTCGGACCATGCATGTTTTACTGTTCATCTGATCACTTCTTATTCAGACATTGATTTTTTCTAGTTTATGATTTCTTGGAGCAATTCTTGGCATCACTGAACTCGGAATTGATATCTGAACATCTTTAATTCTTGGATCATCAACAATTACTGCACAGAGACATTAGATTTGATCATTTCTTTGAAATCTTGTTCGAAAACCCTAATTCTATGTTTTGGACTTTAATTCGATTAAATTGATCGAATTAGAACTTGTAATTAACTAAAAAAGTGTGTGGATTTTAATTTCGAGCAAACCAGTACAAATTTCGTGTTAATTGATCAAGAATTGAGAAAGTTATGGCTGAATTAGTGTTTTTCGAGTTCGAAGTGAAGGTTTCGGATTGTTCTTGATGGTTTCGGATCATTCATAGATGGTTTCGGATCCTGTTAGCTCCAAGTATCTGTTATGTAAAAGTATTGAAAATATTTCAAGTCAGAAGACCAACAGAGATCAGACAGAAGACTTGGAAGAAGTTCAAGAAGACCAACAGAGCTCAACAGAGCTCTGTCGAAGACTTCCAACAGAAGAACAAGTGTTTAACAGAAGACCAACAGAGCTCTTGCAAAAGAGCTCTGGTGAAGTGAAGACCTCTGTCAGCCTAAGTCTTGTAGGAAATCCTAAGTGTTAGACACGTGTCCATACTTTCCACGTATGCCTTAAAGATTGGAGACACACTTTCCACGTGACATTCCAGGGTACGATAGTACACTGTCTACGCTTTATCAGGCTATATATAGTGAGGTAGTGGAACAAACAATTGTACGCTTTTGGAAGAATAGTTTTCCACAATTGTAAAAGCACACACTGCTGAAATCCCGAGCACTACCTCCGTACGATATTATTGTCCTGTGAGATTTCCGAACACAGTTGAACGTGTTCTTGGTGTGATTCATTATCAATATATGAGCAGCCTTTATATCTGATCCTGTTATCATTTACTGTTCTATATTTGATTCTCACAGTTCATTTATCGTTTACACAATCACTCACTTTAATGTCTTTATTTAATATTATTCCGCTGTCTATTTCTTTACCATTATCGTGATACAACGTGAATCTGGGAACCTACATTTGGTATCAGAGCTTCTTTGGTTTTCTTAAACCAAACGATCCAATCTACCAAGGTTGACTCACTGTTGTTGATTGTGTCTGTGTGCTTTTAAAAGCTTCCTTATATACTCTGTTTTTACTGCTTCCTAGTCTAAACAAGCTTTCATAGCTCATATAACTGTGTTTAACGCTTTCTAGTTTAGTTCAAACGTTTCTCTCAAAAGTTACTGTTCCATTGGTTACTGTTTAAAACTCATCTTCTAGTTGAAACTCTTTTTGTAAAAGCGGTACTCTGTTTTTCTCAAAAATGGCGAACAACGGTATAAATGCTATCTATACCGCGGTTCTTTAACAAAACCTCCTACTCTTCTGAGAGATGAATATGCTCAGTGGAAGATCAAGATGGTTAACTTTTTCGATGGTATGGATAAAGACTTAATGCGATCTGTCATGGATGGACCATACCAACCCATGGTTTTTGTTCCTCATGTACCCGCAACAGGAACTACTGCTGAGATTCCAGCTCATTATGAGATTAAAACCACAGGTTTTACTGACGAGGAAAATCTAAAAATGGAAAATGATCTTAAAGCAGTTAGACTACTGATAATGGCCATTCCAAACGAAATATTTCAAGAACCAGATTCATGTGTTACTGCTAAGGAAATCTGGGATCAACTTCTTAACCAACTTGAAGGTGGTATCAATACCCAAAAGAACAGAAGGACCCAATGTATAAATGAATACAACGATTTCAAGGAACTTCCTGAGGAAACCTTACAACAAACCTACAATAGATTTAATGTGTTGATCAACAAATGCAAAAAATGTGGGGTTGTTAGGTCGAAGGAAGATAACAATGTTCTGTTTTTGAAAAGTTTGAATGATGAATGGTTAAATCTGTCCATGTTGTTAAAACCAGATTCTATTAGGTAATCATCAAATCATCCATTGATCTTGAACATAATAGAGATTTACATAGGAATTATGCACTTTCTCTCTCTAGAATGCTCTCACTTCTCTCTCTAGAATATTACAATTAAGATCTCTCACTAATCACTTCCTTGAGACTTGCTTAACATCTAAGCTAACTAATCCTATTTATACCTAGGATTACAAAGCATTAAATCTAATTACATTGACTTTCTAATTAAAGCTACTTTGACTTTGACTATCTTTGACTTTTACATTGTTTGACCATTACAAGACTTTAACAATAAATCTTGAATACAATAATGCTCTAACAATCTCCCCCTTTGGATTCAAGATTTAAAAAATATGACAGTAGTCTTCAGCTCTTTGTAAAGTCAATCTTCTCAAACAGACACTCTATCAAACCATCTTCAAATAGCTTTATCTCCACTAGTTCACGGCGAACTATATGCTTTGACACTCTTTAAGAACTCAGCTTTGAAGAATCTTCAGACAAACATGAAAAGTCATTGTCTTTTTCTTTGAAAAATCAACCTTCTTCAATACAATCTTCAACAGATTGTCTTCAAGTCTTGAACATGGATTTCATATCTTTATATAGAACCATCAATTCGGAACAAGATAAATCAGAAACGATTAGAGTTTGGATCAGAAAGATGTGAAACCATCCACATTGTTGAACTTTTAGGTGTAAGCGCATTCCGAGAACCACTCAGAACTAAGATAATCAAATTCGGTGACATTTGGACTTCACATGATCCTTCTTCCCCTGATCTTCAGTCTTTGTTCACGAATCTTTGACTTGAAATATATTTGACTTGAAAGCTCTTTGACATGAAATTGAATTAAACATTTCTCCCCCTTTTTCGATGAAACTGAGCATCATTATCATCGAAAACCTTCTTCAATTTCAGTCGCGTCTCTTAGTATTACTAACAATCTCCTCCTTAGTGGATAACCTTGCTCCCCCTCAAAATAGGAATTCTGGAGCAATTTGTTTTCTCCCCCTGAAAGTATGCATATATTTCAATAACGCACAATATACAAATTTTAAAAAATTTACACAAGGAAAATAAAATTCATTGAACTTCATTTTATAACTACTAACATTTGATCATTTGAATGCTTTACAAAAGAAATTCAACTTAATGAAATTTAACAGATATTTCAATCAAATGAAATCAAATGCATGTGTTTGGATTCAAAAAACAAGACATCATTGCATATCAAGTTACAAACGTTCAGTTTCAACCCCTTTATTAAATCTATTTGGTGTGCTAGCATGCGAAATATGATTAGCATCAAGCGTATGCAATTCTTAAACATATAAGAATACTTTGCTCTACTCACACTATGTGTCCAAAATCAGAATTTCATAAATTTACGGGTTTATCGCGACTTTGTATTTTCCCAAGTTTCAAGAGATGTGTGCTCATTGGCATCTTTTGATTTTGTGCACATTGACATCTTTTGATTTTGTGCTCATTGGCATCTTTTGATTCTGTGCTCATTGGCATCCTTTGATTTTGTGCTCATTGGCATCTTTTGATCAAAAAGTTTAGTAAGAATAAGATACACCGTTAAACATGACTTTCTATCTGGTTCTATAGCAGGATTTGGGTTAGCAGATCCCAGACCAGTTGGCCTTAGGTGCTAGGTGACGAGCACCCCTTAGAACTTAATTTCCCAAACCAGAAAGGCCACATCGATATATCTTAAACCCATTTGTACCAGTAGAACATGGCTTTCTATCTGGTTCTATTGCAGGATTTGGGTCAGCCGATCCCAGACCAGTTGATCTTAGGGACTAGGTGTCGAGCACCCCTTAGGACTTACTCTCCCAAACCAGAAAGGCCACAGGCACAAACTTTCAAACTAAATGATAGTGCAACAATTTTATCTCAATCACTTGGTTCTAAAATATAGTGCTTTGCCCATATTTTCATTTCCATCCATCATTCTGACATATAGGCTTTTTGAGCATTATATTCTATATATATCCAGATTCACATAACTTTGAGCATTCAGCATAATTTCATTCATGTTTTGCTGACCTTTCGATTTATTTTAGAGGTGAGAGTTGAAACAAATCTAACTCAGATAGTACAAAGTTTCTTGTAAAATCATCCTTTAGCACACATTTAATTCATTGAATGAAAATTGAAAATTTCATCTTATTGAATTAAATTTGTAAAGTTTCAAGTTTTCAAATCAGTAGAAACAAATATAATCCAATGTTACCTTTTGTCACTTGTTCCTTGAAACAAAAATATATAGCAGTTAAGGATATTACCTGAGAAGTGTGAGTTCTAAACTGATTTGTTTAGAAGTCTTAGTCTTTAAAGTACGGGTCCTGAACTGAGTTGTTCAGAAGCCATAGTCGTTGAAGCACGGGTTTTGAACTGATATGTTCAAAAGCCAAAAACATTGAAGCACGGGTCCTCTTTACTCCCCCTTAATGGTACAAGTAATCTTCTTCCGAGAGTTCAACACTTTGCTTCTAAATCTGCAAAAACAGATTAAGTAGATTTTGGTACCCAACGTGTCTTGGGTCCTGGCTTGAACACTCTCATTTTTAATAAAATCATTAGTACCACAATAAGAACAACAAAAATTCTTTTGTGCTAACCTGATTAAATGATTTGCGGAATAGAATGAATCAGGATTAGCAAAAGATTTAACTTTCAGATTAGTGTTCTTGTTGGGAACAGAGGATTTTGGCTCACCTTTTTCAGTAGACGTACCTTTTACTCTCCATTGCATGTTGACTTTCTTATATGAAGGAAGATCAGCATATTGATACTTGGAAGAATTATCCACCGAGTGATCATAGAATAGATTAGAAGGACGAATCAGACATTCTGAATAGCATTTGGATTTGTTAAATGACTTCACTTTGTAAGATAAGTCATTACGTTCCTTGGTCACCAAATCAAGCTTCTTCTGAATATTAGACTTGACCCTCTTCTCTTTCATGATGTCAGTCGATAATGCAGCCAAATTCATTGTCAATTTATGAATTTCCTGCCGAAATATCTTCCTTTCTTTAGAAAATTCGTCTTTAACGCACCTAGCCTGAAAGTCAGCTTTCTTCATCTTTTCTAGCTCTTGACTTTCTTTATCTAGCTCTTGTCTTTCCTTTTCTAAGTCCTTTTGAAGATCAGAAATTTTCTTTGACAGTTTCGCATTCTTCGCTTCAAAGCTTTTCTTTTCTTTTTCATACTCGACCCTTTCCTTCTCCAACTTCTCCTTTTCAAGAAATAAAACTTTCTCAAAGTCAGAAACTTGTTTTGAAAGTTTTATGCATTTCAGTTCAAGTACTTTCTTTTCTTCAAAAACTTTCTTTTCTTCAAAAGAAAAATTAGACAGTTTTCTCTTTAGATCGTCATTTTCACTGTCCAAACGCTTTTCTTTATCTTGAACTTCTTTTAATTGAGCATGTATCTTTAAGGTCCACTTCACTCTCCTTTCTTCTCTTCTCTTCAAATCGACATTTTCTTTTTGAAGAGTTGTTACTTTCTCTTGAAGATTCTCGATTTGATCGTGCAGACTTGAGTTGTCTTTCTTTGTTTCAAGATCTGCAATATAAACGTCAAGATCAGTAACTCTTTTAATAAGTTTATCATTTGAAGAAGAAATGTCTAAAATTTGTCTCTTCAGATTAGCATTTTCTTCCTCCAATGCTTTTATACTTCCTTCAAGCTTCTTTATGTCATCTTGATGAGTTGAAGGATTTGAAGTATTAGTTTTAACAAAATTTTGCTTCAAACCTTCACCATTGGATTTAACAATAGTTTGCTTCAAACTTTCATTATTAGATTTAACAAAAGTTTGTGGTGTTGAAGGTTTTTCTGTTATAAGAACTTGTTGCAAAATTTTATTATTTGGTTTAACAAAAACTTGTGGTTTTGGAGGTATTTCTGGTATAATAAATTGTTGCAAAATTGTTTGTTGCAAACTTTCATTTGATGATTTAACCAGAACTTTTGCAATTGGGGGTATCTCTTTTTTAATAGTTTGCTTCAATCTTAAAACCCCATCTTCTGTATAAGTAGACATCTTGAAGAAAACCTGAAAAGAAACACAAAAAAAATTAGATGAAAAATATTAACAAAAATATACCTAATAGAGTGATCGTCAAAAGAAACTTCGCTTAGAAGTTGGAATTATGTGCACACTCGTAAAAAAAATCAGAAAAACATAAAAACACAATTAAAGTCAGAAAGATTTTCAAAAATAAAATTTGAAAAAACAAATTATAAATTTGTCTTCCAAAAATTAATTCTGAAAAATATGCGCGGAAATATTGGACTTTAATCGTCAAACCTGCAAAATAAGAGAAAAATATGTCAGTAACGAATAAAAGCAGGTAAAATAACAAAACTTCGACACAAAAATGGCTAAAAATGTCAAAAATACAAATTATAGGGACTAAAAGTGTAAAATACTAAGACTCAACAAAAATGAGAACTAAAAATAACAAAAACTGAAAAATAATACTCAAAGAACTAAAAATGTAAAATTCTAAAAATTTAAAAACTACAGGGACCGAAAATGACAGATTTTAAAAAACAATACTATAGGGACTAAAACTGACCAACCCTGAAATTCTAAGTTCAGGGACCAAAAGGGTAAAAATCTAAACTCTAACTGGACTTAACGGACTTAACGAGATTAGGACCCAAAATTGAAAAAAAAAAAAAACTAAACTACAGGGACCAAATGTGACAAAAGCTGAAACTTCTAATACTATTCATCATCTTCAAAAACAAAAAAAAACCACGATTGTCTGTTGATTTCTTTTTCGATTTTCTTTCTCAATTCTCGACCAAAATGTGTGAAATTTGTCGCGTTGTGTTCCTTTTTTAACGACAAATTGAAAGATACCAATCACTCTCGATCATGCAACAAAAACCGACGAAGTGTCCGGCAACCCCGTTTTTCCGGCGAAGTGATTTTAGACGATGATATCTTCTCCGTTTCTCAACCAAAACGAGTAAGATTTGTTGCGTTGCAATCCTTGTTTAAGGAGAAATCGAATGATACAAATCTTTATCGATCATGCAACAAAAATCGAATTTCCGGCGAGTCTCCGGCGATCCCGTTTTTCCGGCGAAGCTCCGGCGAAGATTTCAGACGACAATATTTTCTTCGTCTCTCAACCAAATTCGATAATTTTTGTTGCAATGCTATCCTAAAACAAATATCAATCGAATCCAAGCAACAAAACTCGATCAAACACTGATTTGTGAAGACCCACTAGAATTTCCGGCTAGATGGTATCGTATTTGATTTCAAGAAGGGTCCGAATTCTAGTTTCAAGAAGGGTCCGAATTGATGAATTCGTATGCTTGGTTCCTGTTTCGAATTGATGAATTCGGATGTTTGGTTCCTGTTCCGAATTGATGAATTCGGATGTTTGGTTCCTGTTTGATTCAAATTCTTAGAAATCTAAGCATGCATACACCTAGCTTAAACACACACACTCAGCACATATTTACTATGTGTGATCCGAATTCACATACACACAGCTGAATCACACACACACTCAGCACACATTTATGTGATCCGAATTCATTTGAAGAAATATGCTGATGAGTTTTGTTATATGCAAAAAAAATTGACTTCAAAAGTCAATTTTGATGAATTCTTCTCTTTCTTCTTCCTTTTTTCTGTTGTATAACCTGCACATTCAAAAACTTACAAACAAATATTAAATCTTGAATTATGGATCAAAACAAGTTGCAAACAATTTTTCATAACATCTCAATAGCAAAATCAGATCAAAATCTCAGATCTAAATCATTTTTCACCAAGAACATCAAGAACATCTTTAATCAAAAAAAAAATTCAAAATTGAATTTTAGAGTTTAAAACTTGAAATTTATGATTGAAACATGTCTAAAAACACATTTTGGAAATGATTTTGCACAAAAATGGATCAAATTACCAACAAATTGCAAAATCAAACTCCAAATTTTTTCACAACCCACTTTTTCTCAAGAACACAAAATTTTCAAAAATCTTCAAATTGATCAAATCTTGATTTGTTTTTATGAAATTGATTATGCAAAACAAATTTAAAATGATGGAGAAACACTTTGCAATCAAAATCAAATCAAAAAACGAACAAGAAATGCATAACCCATTTGTGTTCTTCAAGTTCTTCAAAAATGGAGATTTTCTTCAAAAATCTTCAAAAAATCTTCAAATCTTCAAGAAATTGGACGAATTTTGCACATAATTCGATCTCCCAAAGCTCTGATACCAATTGTTAAAACCAGATTCTATTAGGTAATCATCAAATCATCCATTGATCTTGAACATAATAGAGATTTACATAGGAATTATGCACTTTCTCTCTCTAGAATGCTCTCACTTCTCTCTCTAGAATATTACAATTAAGATCTCTCACTAATCACTTCCTTGAGACTTGCTTAACATCTAAGCTAACTAATCCTATTTATACCTAGGATTACAAAGCATTAATTCTAATTACATTGACTTTCTAATTAAAGCTACTTTGACTTTGACTATCTTTGACTTTTACATTGTTTGACCATTACAAGACTTTAACAATAAATCTTGAATACAATAATGCTCTAACACATGTCTTTACAAGCTAACAGGACTTAGATGCATGGTCTCTAACAGATGTGTATGGCACTTTGGCCGCACAAGAGAAGGATGTTGTCAATAAAAACACCATTGCTGGCCCAATCGCTTTAGTTTTTGATTCTAAGAAAACCACATCGGATAAGTCCAACAGAGAGAGTTCAAACAGAGAGAAAAAAAAAAAAAAAGTCCGTTAAAAAGAAAGGAAAGAAAAGTTTGGTTGCAGAGAGTGAAACAGAGGAAAGCTCATCACAGGATGATGACATTCAAGCTTTTGCTCAATCTCTTGCTCTAATAACTCAACAATTTAACAAGAGATTTGGCAATAAGTTTGACAGAAGAGGTAGACATGAGAGAAAAGGAAAGGAAGACAGAAGAGAATATGCTGCACCAAAACAAAGTAACAACAGAGTTACCACAGAACAAAGATAACCTCCACAAAACAGAAGAGAAAATCCACCAGCACAACAGAAGGCCGATGCTGCTCAACCCATCAATCAGAATGATGGACGTCGCTTCAGATGTGGCAAACCTGGGCACTTCTCTGTTAACTGTAGAGGAAAACTGGTAAAAGACCAGGACTACTACAAGAACAAATACAAGTACAACTACAGAGAAAGAAGTTATGTTGCTGAAATGGAGAACTGGGTTTCTGATTCATCTTCTGATGATGAACCAGAACAAGCCAACTTTTGTGGAGTTGTTGTGGATGATGAGAGTTTAGAAGAAACTGTTGACTGGATAACCGAAGAACCAGAGATAAGGAAGGGAACAACAGAAGAAGAAGATCTAGCTCATGCATTTGCTCTTACTACGACAGAGCGCTGGAGACCACCAGACCCAGTGCCAAGGTATATTCATATGAATCCAAGTTTGACTCAGAATTAGAAATGCATGTTTCTATGCTGAATGAGGAATTTCAACTACGACAGAGCGCTGGAGTTAAGAAAGCTAGCTCAGAAGGATCTGTCCTTTTACAAGAGAGAGAAAACTCTCTTAGAACAAGAAAAGGAAGAAATCTTCAAAGAAATATATGAGCTAGAAATCTTGCAAAAGAAAAAAGAAAGCCTGTTTTCTGACAAGATTAAAATGGCAGAAAACATTTTGAAACAGAAGTCTGAAGAATTGAAAAAGTCTGAAACAGAAAGACTTAACTCTGTTGCTCTAACTGATTATTTTCAAAGAGAAAGGGAAATTCTGCATCAATCACTGCAAAGAAAAGAAATTCAGATTAAAAAGTACCAGGATGCACAAGATGTGCACATCAAGATAAATTCCCAGATGGATACGCAAGGTCTTGGTTTCTCTGACCTTGCTCCCTATGACGAAAGGAAGAAGACATCTCTGTCCTCTGCCTTTTGTGTTGGGAAAATCCAAGAGGACGTGATATCTGGTGATGCTGTTTTCAAAAGAACCAAAACTTCATATGCTTTCTCAAAACCAAGAAATCTTGACTTTAGGAACATCGGCTATGATTCCTCTGATCATGAAAAGGTTTTAAAACCATCCTCAGAGTTTATTAATGATCAAGGAAGAGCTAGAATCATACTTCCCAACTCTGCCAAGGACTTGGATACAAAAGAGATTTTTAACTTCAACTCATTCAAAGGACAGAAGTCTGTTACTTCTGTGAGTGAGTCATATGTTGAAATCCCACAGAGCAAACTCAATCCAGAAGCCCCAGTCTTCCCTCCTACCTCTGAATCCATAAGAACATCTTTTGAGGAAGATTTGTTGAAAGTTATCGAGGAAAATGCTGTTTCAGATTCTTTAAAGCCAAAGTTGAGAAGGTTCAGAACTGTCAAGACAAATAACTCTGTCATACCCATTGAATCTAATACCTCTAACAGAGCCACTAGAGACTTTCTAGCCTCTGACTGTGACTCTGATTCTGAAGTAGATGAACAGATCTTTTGTGGTCAAAAGAAAATTTTACACAAGTTAAAGCAGATACCGATAGGATCTACGGATCTAAAAGAGGATGTTTCTTTCTTTAAGAAACAATCAAGATTTATCCCGGTAACTGAGTTTAACAACAAAGGTTTTAAGATTCTTTCTTCTAATGCAGTAGAAGTGGAGAAGAGAGAGAAAAACAAAAGTGTTTTTGTAAACCCAAATGTTCCTCTTGCATTCAAACCAGTAAAATTCACACCAGAACAGAAGGGAAAATGGATAGCAAACAACAGATCTATTCAAAATTCTGGTGTAAATCAAAGAAGAAATTATTTCTGGTCAAATGAATCTATTCCAAAGAACTTCATGTCAACAGACTCTGTTCCTAGGAATAACAGTTTAAGAAACAAAACCAGGACAGATTGTATGCAAAGACATCTGGTCCTAATTTTTTTTAGAATCAAGCACCATTCAAACTGTTTTTGAATAAAAACAATGTGCATTAGTCATGCTCCATCAACTGCAATTGTATTCAGCTGTTACTAAAATTGCAAAATCATCTGAATGGTCCCCACTGTTTTCTGAATCAGTCAGTTCAAAAGAAAAATCTCAAGACTGTTCAGAATACACAGAGGAAAACCTCTGGCACACCATCACAGTATGGAAAGCCCAAAGGAAAGTCTGTTAACCCACCTAAGCCTAACAAGAAAGGACCCATTATGCAATGGGTACCTAAAAAGAACTAATCTGTCTTGCAGAAACCTCATGTGCAGATCTGGAACTTGGATTGTGGATGCTCCAGGCACATGACGGGGAATAAGGAGCTGTTAACTTCTTTTAAGAACAAGATGGGAAGTGCAGTAACCTTCGGAGGAGACAATGGCCGACAGATTAAGGGTTATGGTACATTAGTAAATGGTGGTGTTTCAGTCTCTGAGGTTGCTTATGTTGAAGGATTAAATCATAATCTTCTCAGTATAAGTCAACTATGTGATCACGGATTCGATGTCAATTTCAGGAAGAAATATTGTTCCTTGTTACTTTCCGAGTCTGGTCAAGCACTTTTAAGAGCTGACAGTAAAGGCAATCTTTACAAAATGAATTTTAAACCAAACCAAAACTCTACAACAGAGAAACTCTGTTTAGTGTATTTGAAAAATGAAGATGCCTGGCTCTGGCATAAAAGATTTGCCAATTTGAACTTTCAAAACCTTGACAAGCTCGTGAAACTGAAGTTAGTAAAAGGACTTCCTTCTCTGAAGTTTAACAAAGACCATCTCTGTTTTGCTTGTGAACTGGGTAAGATGAAAAGATCTTCACATAGAACAAAGAGTGATCATAGTTGTCCAAGACCTTTGCATATGCTTCACGTGGATCTCTGTGGTCCAATCTCTGTGCAAAGTCTGTCGGGCAAGAAGTATATCCTTGTTTTAATTGATGAATATTCTAGATATACTTGGATTGAGTTCATCAGAGTAAAATCTGATGTCCCAGAAATTTTGATAAGTCTGTTAAAAAGGATACAGGTTCTGTTAGATCTGAAGATACAGAAGTTAAGAAGTGATAATGGGACAGAATTCAAGAATGCCAAAATTGATACCTACCTAACAGAGGAAGGTATTTCCCAGAACTTTTCAGCTACAAGAACTCCACAACAGAATGGAGTTGTGGAAAGAAAGAACAGAACGCTGGTAGAAGCCGCCAGAACCATGTTCGCTGGCTCTGTACTTCCAATAAACTTCTGGGCAGAAGCAGTCTCAACGGCCTGTTTTACCCAAAACAGAGCTATGATAGTAAAGAGATTTAAGAAGACTACTTATGAACTCATCAACAATAGAAGACCAAATGTGAAATTCTTTCATGTTTTCGGTTGCAAGTGCTACATATTGAATGACAGAGAACAGCTGGGAAAGTTTGATAAGAAAGCAAACGAAGGAATCTTTATTGATTATTCCTTAACCTCTAAAGCCTACAGAGTCTACAACTCCAGATGCCGGGTCATTCAAGAGAGTGTAAATGTATCATTTGATGAAAGTACATCAAGCTCCTCTGATCGTAAATCAACAGAGGGGACACAGACAGAACAGAAGAAGACAAGTTCTTCAAAGACAAGGGAAGAAGATATCAATCTCATGTTCAACGATTTCTTCGATGATGATGATTCCTCTGATAACATCAACAGAGGAGATCAAGCTCAGAACTCAACAGAACAGAATCTGACAGGTACATCTCTAACTGGTCCCTCTAATACTTCACCATCTACTTCTCTGTCTACAGGAGTGATTCAGAGAAATGAGGAACCACATCAGAACGAGAGAGAACCTGAACAAGAGCCATCATCACCTCTGCTAACTAATATTGGCAAAGACTCCTTGTTTGAAATCTTACCTTCACAGAGCCATGTCAATAACTCACAGAGCAATGAGGCCACTCTCCAAAGTTGTGTGCCACAGAGCCCTGGTCCCAATCCACAAAGCTCTGACGCTGAAGTTCGTCTTTTCCCATCAGAAGCACAAACCCCGCCTGTTGTCCATGCTCCCATGACACGATGGACAAAGGATGTTAGCTTCAATCTTCCTAATCATAGAAGTATTTAGAAGTAGTGAAAAATAGGCTAAGTGAAGAAAGCCACTTACAGATGCTCTGCCGGACTTACTGAGGGCTCAAGATCAAGAATCTACAGAAGCTAAAGAGGCGCGCTACAGAAGCTCTGTCATACGCACAAAGAAGACCAATATCTCGGAATCCGGTGACGACTGCTCCACAGAGGACCAGACCACAGAACCTCTGTAACTCATTACAGAGCCTCTGTGGTCCTCACTGAAAGACTTGAAGATATTTATAATATCTTGCTACTGTTACAGGACCCGTTCATCAACTTGCATGGTAGCATGCCCTGTCCAACGTCGACGTGTCAAACTCTGATTGGACTCAGTAGCGCTTAGTACATATTCGACGTCTGCTGCATTAAATGCAATACAACACGTCTTACTGTTCATGCCATTCTTGCAACTGTTCACGACATCCGTTCAACTATTCATCAGTACCGTCTGAATAGTAGCATATGCTTTATGGTCCCCTTTTGAGTAGTATATAAGGAAGACTCATGTTGAGTTCTTCCTTACAATACTTCAATTGAAGATTAAGAACACAAAAGCTTATTCATCTTAAAAGTCATATCTGTTTTAAAGCTTTTCTTACTCTTTGTTCTAAATCTGTTCTTGATATATATATATTCAGTAAACCTTGAAGTAATTATATTCTGTTCACTGTTTATTTATATTCCGTTCTAAATCTATCAAACATATCTGTTAGTTCTTCAAAAACGCTTCCGCATCAAACATTAAACTTGAACTAATAGATCTGATAATCTTGTTTAAGCAAAACGGGAACCAACAATTGGTATCAGAGCGAAGCTTGATTTTCAATATCAAGTGATCCTCGTTTAACAACATTGTTGATAGATTTCATTTCTCTTCATCATCATATTTCTGGATATTAGTTGTACTCAGAAAAACTCTCAGATCTTCATACTCATAAATCCACCATCAGATTATTCTTTCCTCAAAATGACAAATACAAATAACTTTTTTACTGCTCGCTCATTAACCAAACCTCCTTATCTTCTAAGAGATGAGTATCCTCAATGGAAAATAAGAATGGTTCATTTTTTTGAGGGTACTGAAAAAACTCTCAAACAATATCTATACAATCTTCCTCCGATTCCTATGATAACTATGTCACGTGTACCAGCTACTGCTGAATCTCCTGAAATCCCTGAACATCAAAAACCTAAACCAAAAGAAGAATGGTCAAATGAAGATAAAGCAGAAGATGAAGTTGCACAGAAAACAAAAAGAATATTGATCATGGCAATCCCCAACGAACTTTTTCAATCCTTAGATGCATGCGAAACAGCGCACGATCTCTGGAAAGAATTAGAAAGACATTTGGAAGGGGGTGCTAAAACTCAGAAGAAATGAAGGGCACAATACATAAATGAATATCATGCTTTCAGAGCCTCTGGAACAGAATCTCTGCAAACAACATACGATCGGTTCAACTCTCTCATAAACAAATGCAAAAAGTCTGGTATTCACAGAACCACAGAAGAAAATAACGTCATGTTTCTAAAGAGTCTGAACGATGAGTGGCTTCAGTTGTCTATGTCTTTACAAACAAATCAAGATCTAGACTCCTGGACACTCTCTGATCTCTATGGAACACTTGCTGCACAAGAGCCTCAAATAGCTCAAGCTAAAACACTAACCATTGTGCCATACGCATTGGTTAGTAAATCTACAGAGGATGCAGACAGACCAAGAAATGAGAGATCTACAGAGGAGAAAAAGAAGGAGAAAAAGAAGATGGAAATGGTTGATAGCGAAGAAGACGAGCTGATAGAGGAAGAGATAACTCTTGCGTCATTAGCTAAATCAATGGCTCTATTGACAAGAGAGTTTAGAAATAACCAAAGGAATTCTGGTAGAAGAGATGATGGAAGAAGAGAAGAATCAAGTGACCGACAGAGGTCAGACTACAGAAATGATGACCAACAGAGGTCGAGCGACAGAAGCTACAGAGGAAATGATCGACAGAGATCAGATGACAAGGTAGGCCACACACAAGAATGCTACAAATGTGGTAAACTCGGTCATTACGCAAACGAATGCCGAACAGAGAAAGGTGGAGACCTACAGAAGTCTGACGACCGAACTGGAAACACCTCCCAAGATTGTTTCAACTGCGGCAAGCCAAGTCATTTCGCAAAAGAATGCAGAAGTAGACCAAATCGCCCACAGAAGGACTCAGCTTTTTACAAAAAGAAGGCCGAGTATTACGCACAAAAATTTCTAATGGCGAACAAAGGGCATTCAGAGGCAAACAAAGAGGACTTTGAATCAGACTCCACCTCTGACGATGAATCCCCTACAAATGCCTTGTTCTGTGGTATGGCAGAAGTCAACTCCGGCACTGAGTACTGATTCTGTATCTCAAGTACTGATTCTGTAGATGATGATTTATTTAAACTTAACATTGAACTGAAAGAAGTAAATGAAAGCATTCAGAAAAGACTGACCTTTAATGAGAGAAAAGTAAGGCTTCTCACTCAAGAAAAAGCCAAAATCTTTGAAGAAAAAGAAAAAGTCGAAAAATATTGGAGCAAAAATATAGATCATTTAAAAAGGCAAATTTCTGATCTAACCCATGCTTTAAAAATCAAAACAAAAGAACTTTCAGTTTCAAAAAGTGAAACAACAGACATAAGAGCTCTCAAAGAATACTTTCAAAAAGAAAGAGAGGTACTTTGGCAAGATCTTTTAAGAAGAGAAGTTTTACTTAAAAACTATAAAGATGCACAGAAGGTGTATGAAAAGGTAAACTCTCAAATAGCAAGACAAGGTATAGGGTACAGTGATATTACCTTAGGAGTTGAAAATAAACGACTAAAACCTCTGTCTTCTCTATTTGTTTTGGGAAAAACTAATAAACCAAACTTTCCAAACTTACTCTCTGTAAGTAAAAGGGTTAAAATCTCTGCAGAACCTCACTTGAGGAAACATACAAAGATGATCAATGTGTGGTATGAAAACACAGATTCATCATCTTCAACCTCTGTCAATAGAGGAATCAAACCAAAGAAATATCTGAAAACACAAGATCAGATTGGTATCTTTAAGTTTGGTAAACACAGGTTGCTTTTGTCTGCATGATAAATGTCGAAAATAAATTATCAGCAGAAGCTCCTGAGTTTAAACCCATCTTTTCAGAAGAAAAACTTGAAGAATCTATTGAAAAAGAAATTTTGGAAGTTTTAAAATCAAATGTTTTAGAAAGTCTCTGTACATCTTCTATAAATCAAAAACTCGCTGAAGAGATCTCATCAGAAATCTTTACCATCTATGAAAGTATCTCTACAGAGGAAGAAAGCTCGTACGATACATGCTCAGAAAATCCAGCCTCTGTCGAAAGAGATGACCCAACCTCTGCATACGAGGACGATTCATCCTCTGACGACTCAGAGACTGATTTCAAATCAGGGATAATTCACTGTGACACAGAGGATGGTAAATTCTCCTCTGAGGTTCTTAACAGAACCATCTCTCCAAAAGAGAAAATCACAGAGATCCCTATCTGTCCAGATTTTCTCAAAATGTATATTCAAGTTAAAACCTCTACAGAGCTTGAAAATATGAAAAAGGTCTCTATAACTCCTAAAAGCTCAAAATTTTCAAAACCTTCAAGGAAAGTTAAAGAGAATCCCACTTGGCAACAAAAGGGAAAATGGCCTGAAGCTAACAAATATTTTTCCTCTGTGACAGTGAAGAAAGATGTTCACCACAGAAGAGAGTCACAGAAGGCAGGAGCTAAACAAGACTTTTGCAAACAACATTCTAGTATTCATAGATCTTCTTGTAATAGGAAATCTAATGTAAAGAAAGAATGTAATGCCTATGTGGCTCAGTTCAATGAATTCAATGAAAAGTTCAAACAAATCACATCTCATATTCAATACTGTCATTGTTTTGATCTTATGTTCAAATTAAATAAACACTTCTCAAGTCCAGATTGCTTACTCTCCATTAACTTTCAAACTCAAAAGTCAGAACCAAAAGTGAAACAATCTGATTCTTCTAAAAAGGATAAAATGTATTTCAAGAATGGCAAGGCAAACTTGAAAAATTCTAACAGTATTGGACCCATATGGTATCTTGACTCTGGATGCTCAAGGAACATGACTGGCGACAGAAGATTACTATCCACGTACAAAGAAACACACGATGGTGGATCTGTAACTTTTGGAGACAACAAGAAGGGACATATCAAAGGCTATGGAGTCATACCAAAAGAAAATGTCTCTGTATACAAAGTTGCATATGTGGATGGCCTCAAACACAACTTACTCAGTGTAAGTCAACTTTGTGATACAGGATTCGATGTGTTATTTAAAAGAACTTTCTGCTCTCTACAAAGTGAAAACACAGGAATGGAACTTCTGCTAGCTGAAAGAAAAGGTGATCTATATCTAATGAATTTTACTTCAAAATCCAAGGATAAAGTTTGCCTAGTAGCCTGCAAAAGTGAAGAAGCGTGGTTATGGCACAATAGGTGCTGTCACATAAACTTTCACACCTTGGATAAACTAGTAAAACTCGATCTAGTTAAAGTTTTGCCAAATGTTAAATTCAATAAGGATCACTTGTGTTCGGCCTGTGAAATGGGAAAACACAGAAGGGCTTCCCACAAAGGCAAAACAGACGTGTCTTGCACTAGGCCTCTGTACATGCTTCATGTCGACCTCTGCGGTCCCATTGCCATACAGAGCCTAGGTGGCAAGAAATACATACTTGTCCTAATTGATGAGTATTCACGTTTCACATGGGTTGAATTTGTTAGAAAGAAATCAGATGTTCCAAATGTATTGATAAATCTAATGAAAAGAATCCAAGTTCTTTATGACTGCAGAATACAGAAGTTAAGAAGTGATAACGGCACAGAATTTAAAAACTGTGTCATTGAAACCTATCTTTCAACCGAAGGAATATCACATAACTTCTCTGCAGCTCGCACTCCACAACAGAACGGTGTTGTCGAAAGAAATAATCGAACACTTGTGGAAGCCGCAAGAACTATGCTGTCAGCATGCGGATTATCAATGAACTTTTGGGAAGAAGCAATTTCTACTGCGTGTTATACTCAGAATCGTTCAACCATTGTGAAAAGACACCTCAAGACGCCTTACGAATTGCTTAACAAAAGGCGGCCAAACATCAAATTTTTCCATGTATTCGGATGCAAATGCTTTGTCTTAAACGACAGAGATTCAAGAGGAAAGTATGATGTAAAAGCTGATGAAGGAAAATTCATTGGATACTCTGCCACTTCCAAAGCCTACAGAACATTCCTTACAAAGTCTCACAAGATTGTAGAAAGCATCAATGTTTCTTTTGATGATTCATTCCAAATGACTTCTGAACAAATCAGTTCAGAACTCGGAATTAAAGGGAAATCCTCTGACATCTCAAAAACAAAAGAAGATTTGGATCTTCTATTTTTAGAGATGTTCAACAATGACATTGATCCTTCTGTTGGAACCATCAGAATTTCTGAAGAACCATCCTCTGTCGAACAAAATCCTACAGGTATAACTCTAACAGGTCCAAATAATGCTTCATCTTCTTCTATATATACTACAGATGCAATTGCCTAAGAAGAACATGCAGAAGATGAAACATCAAGAAAAACGACCAAAGAAGTTGTTGAAAATCAAACTCCACAATCCACAGAAGAACCAATTACAGAGGATATCGAGGACCAAGACTATACGTCCTCAGAGGAACAAACTCCACCACCACTCATACCAATCATTCAGCAAACGGTAGGATCAACTACCAAGGCACGAAAAACGACAGAGGCTACACGAGAAGAAGAAACACCAGAAGCCTCTGAAGAAAGTTTTAATGACATTGATGATCATCTTCCACGCACAACTCAGTGGACAAAAAGCCATCCTCCAAGCCAAATAATTGGAGAACCTTCTGACTCAGTAAAAACAAGGTCTGCCACTGCTAATTTTTGTTTCTTTACAAATTTTATTAGTGTGATAGAACCAAAGAAGATTTCTGAAGCCCTAGATGACCCAAACTGGGTAGACGCCATGCAAGAAGAACTTCTGCAATTTGAGCGTAACAGAGTCTGGACTTTAGTACCTCTGCCAAGAGGGAAACAGGCCATTGGGACTAAATGGGTCTACAGAAACAAGAAGGATGAAGATGGAGTGGTCATCAGAAACAAAGCAAGATTAGTAGCAAAAGAATATAGACAAGAAGAAGGCATAGACTACGATGAGACTTTTGCCCCTGTTACACGGCTCGAAGCAATAAGAATATTCTTAGCCTTCGCAGCCCACAGAGGTTTTAAAGTCTATCAGATGGACGTAAAATCAGCTTTTCTAAACGGTGAAATCCAAGAAGAGGTTTACGTAAATCAGCCACCAGGTTTTGAAAGCTCGAAGTTTCCAAGGCATGTATACTACCTTGAAAAGGCTCTATACGGACTGAAACAGGCTCCAAGAGCATGGTACGAATGACTTTCTACCTTCCTTCTAGTCAATGGCTACAACAGAGGTACAACAGATACTACCTTATTCTATAAACATAAAAGGGTGAGATAATGCTTGTACAAATCTATGTGGATGACATAATTTTCGGGTCTACTAATTCAGAAGAGTGTAAAAGTTTTGAAAAACTCATGCAGAGTGAATTTGAAATGAGTATGATGGGAGAATTAACATTCTTTCTTGGACTTCAAGTCAAACAAACTTCAGAGGGAATTTTTATAAATCAGGCCAAATATGTCTCTGACATTCTTTCCAAGTATAGCCTCTCTGATACCTCTGCAATGAAAACTCCAATGGCCACTGGAAATAAGTTATTCTTAGATCCAGATGGCATCTCTGTAGAATGCACTCTTTACAGAGGCATGATTGGATCTCTGTTATACTTAACTGCAAGCAGACCTGACATTATGCATGCCACGTGTCTTTGTGCACGTTATCAAGCTAATCCTAAGAAATCACATTATGATGCGGTGAAGAGAATCTTTAGATACCTAAAGGGGACCAAAAATCTAGGTCTCTGGTATCCACAGAACTCTGGTTTTAGTCTTAAAGCTTATACAGATTCAGACTATGGAGGTTGCATGCTCGACAGAAAGAGTACCTCTGGGAGTTGCCAATTCCTAGGTGGTAAACTAGTCAGTTGGACCTCCAAGAAGCAGAATTGTGTCTCCACATCCACTGCAGAAGCTGAATACGTTGCTGCTGCTAGCTGTTGTTCTCAGGTTCTATGGATGAAGACTCAGCTAAAAGACTACGGCCACATCCTATTCAAAATACCCATCTTCTGTGATTCCAAAAGTGCCATTGCTATCTCTGCCAACCCTGTGCAACACTCAAAAACCAAGCATATCGATATAAGGTACCATTTCTTGAAACATCATGTTGAATACGGTACATTTGAAATGCATTTCGTGCCAACAGAATATCAACTCGCTGACTTATTCACCAAAGCACTAGACGAGAAAAGGTTCAATTTCTTGGTGGGAAAGTTAGGAATGATAAACATGGTGTGACAATCCTCTGTAAGTATAGCTTTATCTTCTGTAAATATGTACAAATTTCCTTTATTTTTTCTTTAAGTTAATTTGTTTCTGTTTGTAAGTTCTCAATCTCAAATAGTTCTTAAAATCACAGAGCTTCTGTAAGTCAACTCAGAACCTCTGACGACCCCTACAGAACCTCTGGAAAACATGACCTATGTTCTATGTAAAACTTATCATTCTTTGATCCAAGCATAGGTCAAGGGGGAGCAAAAGGAAAATTCTTGATCTACAGAGGTGATTAGATCAAGGGGAGCAAAAGGAAATTACTTGATCTACAGAGGTGATTAGATCAAGGGGGAGCAAAAGGGGACCCTGAAATGATCTAAAGAGATCAAACTGTCAAGGAAAAGCCAAAGAAGAATGTCGATGACTCCATATCGACAGAAGTCAAACATCACTACCGAGAAAAGAAGAACCAAGAGGTATGTCGCTCGCACAAAAGGTTTTTGGAAAACAATTTTCTAGGACAAGAATTGTCAAATATGTCCTAAATATGCTGTGAATAACATTTCAAAAGTCAAAAGCTCAAAAAGTTTCACAAAATTCAAATTAGGAGAAATTTAAGGTCATAGAGCTTCTACTGAGCTCAACAGAGGTTCTGCAAGAAATATGCTCTGTGATCACAAATTAACCCTCTGTCGATCTTTTGGAATGTTATCTCGGAAACCGAAAACACAAACCATGACCTTCTCGAACAAACCGTTTGTTTTTAATAGTTTTCTCGGACACAAACTTTCAAATATGTCCGAAAAACATCTCTTAAACCAAATCAAAAATTGGATGAACAAAAATTTTAATAAAATTTTTATTATGAGATTTTTTCCTTCATAGAGCTTCTGCTGGCCCTCACAGAACTTCTGCAAGTTCCAACAGAGCCACAAAACCTCTGCGAAGCAAATTTCTTGACAAAAATCCGATTTTATCCTCTCCAATGCCTTTACAAATGTTTTGGTTAAAGAAGAACCCCACATAAGTCATGATAACAATGAGATATATGATAGATAAACATCAAGCTTTTTCAAGATCACAGAACTTCTGTAATCCACAGAGCTTCTGTCAATCTGTTACGTGAGCATTTCTGTAGTGGTAACGGTTACTTTTAACTGAGAGTGAAACTCATATGGCTAAGAAAAACTCCACGCGCCTAGCATTAATGGGCCGCGCACGACGTCCTGTCATCCTCTGACAAGGCCTACGTGTCCCATTTTCATTGGGCGTACATGGAACGTTTTCTGTGGAAAGTTGAACCCGCCGTTCTAACTCGAGTACGGATTCCAAATTTTAATCCATTACCATATATTCTACTCCTTCGAATACTACCGTTTTACCCTCCTATAAAAACCAAGCTTACCCTCTCATAAACCTTTTACAAACTCTCATTCTTCTCCGGCGAAACCCTGCAAAAACCTGCAAGTTTCTTATTCTCAGTATCAAAATGGCTTCATCTTCTCAAGCTATCTCCCCTGCACACTCTCCGGTGACCTCACCAGAACATTCACCGGCTCATTCTGAACATTCAGAAAACCCCAACCCTGCCCAGAACATTGAACTAGAAGATTCCGGCGACTCAGCAGACTTTGCTCCGACAACACATCTGCAAAACTTCATAGCTAAGGATCACTTCGAAAAGGTACTACCAATCAAATCCAGCAACTGCTATTTAGTCCCATCACCCACTGCTTTCAGCGAAGCCCACGCCATTCTGCTGAACATAATGGAAAATCACATCCTCTTCCCTCTACTATCAAGAACCCCAAAGAAAATACCAGTCAGATATTTGAACCAGTTTTGGCAGAGCTGCCGATTTGATAAAGACGACTCTATTATCAAAGGGTACATTTCAAGACCTGAAAAATCTGAACATCTTGAAATCAAGTTCAACAGAACAATGTTCTCACTTGAGTTCAACCTACCCACGAGGGGTCTTCTTGGTTTGAAGAGATATGCAGAGCAACCAACAGACGACGAGCTCTGTCGATTCGTAGAAATGCTTGGGTATAACACACAACTACGGAAGAGAAATGACTTCCGCAGAGGAAGATTACCACCTCTGTGGAACACCTTGTTCTCTATTCTTAACAGATGCCTGACAGGGAAGATAGGCAGCATTGACCAGACCTCGCATCAGATCTTAACCATCATGTATGGTGTGTACTATGATCTTCCACTCGATTACGCGACGATAATGATGCAAGAGATCATTAACACCATCGACAGAAAGAACAACACCAAACGGGTCAAAGAGAACGATCCCAACTTTCTACCACCTCTGCAATTCCAAAGAATATTAGGAGTACTATTCGAACCTCTGTTGCTGATACAGAAATGGCCAATGGAAGGGCCAATTTCCAAACAGTTTCCGATGAGCAAAAATGTCCCCACTGATCATGTAGATGGCTACACACACTGCAGACCTTTGTCAAGGAAACTTCTCAAGTATGCCTCGAATAAAACCCTTAAGAAAGAGTATATACGCGATCATAGAACTCCTAAACCGAGTCCTATGACACCCCCGCGTTTAGGAGTCCCCCTAGGAACAATAACAGCAGAACCTCTGTCGACTCAAGAAGAAAAGGATCAGAAGTTAGCAAAGCACATGGCTATTCAACTCAGCTTTATAGCCAAACGTGCAGAACTTATGGGAAAAAAGTCTTCATCAAGAACCTCTGCATCTACTCCAAAGGCTAAGAAGAGAAAAACTGCATAAGGAACCTCAACAAGCGCTGCAGAAGATCAACCTTCACCTCCTCATGTCACAGAAATTGGCTCCTCTGCTCCTCCCTCTTCCCAAAAATTGAAGAAGAAAAGAAGATCGAAATCAACAGAGGAAGGGGCACCAAAACCTAAGAGAAGAAAAACCAAAAAGAAGAATGGTAAATCACTTGAAAAGTTGGTTACCATTGCAGAAGAGGAAACTGCAGAAGAAGAAAATGCAGAAGAAAGAACTGCAGAAGAAGTTGCAGAAGAAGGAATGGCTACAGAAGAGTATCAATCACCCTATCAATCTCCAGATAGATTTGCTCACCAAGGAGATCTGAACGACTTCCTACAGAACCCTGACATTGCCAATACCTTAAATACAGCAGGGTGGATGGCACAACCTCTCGACCACCACTCTCCAGAAGAACAAGATTTCTCCATTTCTGGCATTGACACACATCTTCAAGAAGATGACACAACACCCAAAGATCAACCAGCTAACACACCTGTTATTTTACTGAACCCTTTCATTCAGGGATTGGACGTCCATAGAAGAAGTCCAAACCCAGCTTCAGAAGAAAAAGAACTAACAGAAACTGAGTGGAATAGAGGTGAAGTAATAGAGGCTTCCGAGACAAGAATAGAGATCTCAGAGGTAGATTCAGATGAAGAAGAAGCTGTCTGGATAAGAAAAGGTCTCTATCATCCACATGTCATGAGATTATACGGCTCTCATCAAATGTACGGCTTCTTACGCACAGAGCAAGGAACCTCAACAGAAGCAAGGGAAGAAACAAGGCTGAAATAATAGACAGTGATGTAGTGTTTGGGTGCTTAACAGAGGAAGAAACAAGAAAAGATGCCTGGATAAATAGAGGCACACAACCCAAACCAACTCCCAGTGCAACCCACATTTCTAACTCCGCAGGTCTAGCTGCAGAAGGAGTTATTGAAAAAGAGCAGCACAGCTCGATCCTAACCCAACCCAACCAGCCAGAGGTTACTCTTTCAACCTCTGTGCCCACAGAAACCGGGGAATCCATTCCTAGGGAGTCTCCTCAAAGAGACTCACCTATTGTTCGTGATTAATCGCCCAAGATCACCCTAGAACACCCTACAGAGGAATTCGTTTCCTCTGCCACGCACACATTAGGACCAAAACTTCTTTCAGAGAGAAGTAGTGAGCACAGAGACGAAGAGACTCTAGACAAGTCTCCTAGTCAACAGAAGGACATTCTAATACCCACCTCTGGAGTGGATTTGGACACTGTTCTTCACAGAACTTCTGTAGAGATCGAAACTCAGGTTTCTTCTCGAGGATCAGAAGGAAATCCTTCCACCCCCATCGTACAAACAAGGGTGAACGAAGGTGTCCCAGGAACAGGGACTCACTCTGGAGACGAATGTGTTCCTCCAGAGGTTACACAAGGAACACAAGTATCAAGGGATGAGTTCCAAACCCTTGTCACCTCTATGAACCAAACAATGAAAGAGTTGCAAAGCTCTTTCAAATCCTTTACAGAGACAACATCTACGGCTATCCTGAATCTGAACACCAAAATGGACAATCTGTCCACAGAGGTAAAAACCGCCATATCAGAGATGAAGTCTTCTGCCAAAACTACTATCAATGCTACAGCCACTTCTGCCGCTCAGGAATTCGGAACAACTGCAACTTCTGCTTACAGGGACTCTGTCAAAAATTTCCTTGAACAAATAAATACGCAATCCAACAGAGCAGAGGGCATTACTCCTGCAGATTTACAGAATGCCCTATCACAAGTCCAAGCAGAGGCAATACGCAACACGACAATGATGCAACCAAAAGACTATATGACCAGAGCACAGCTTACAGAGCTCGGACATAACGTCATTAACCAGGTCACAGAAGTCATTGTCTCCTTCACAACTGCAAATGCCAACTATGTCAAGGATTTCAAAAAGAGTGTCGGCAAAATGCGTTTCAAAACCGAAGCAGAGCTTGCGACATTGATTGGCCTCTGCGATGATGTCTGTGAAAAGTTGATGGCAGCAGGAGCTGATTTACCGAAGAAGCCCAACACTTCTTGCAGAGCAGAGGGTACTTCTGATAAAAGTCAGGATGATTCTGATGATGACCAACCTGGTCCATCAGATAATCCTGAGGGGGAGAATCTAAGGGAGAAAGCTACGAACATAGGAATACAAACTCCACCAATCGCAGCAGAACCAATCAGCCAAGCCCCTCCAGAACAAACCCAACAACAACAAACCCAAAAGACCACAGAGACAACACCCATCTCTGTGGAATCATCTCCTGACGAAACCAAAATTCCAGAAGCAGATCAACAAACCACAGAGGCAATAACCGCCCCTGAGGTGATAATTTTGGAAGAAACAGATGAACAAACCACAGAGAAAACACCCACCTCTGTGGAAACACCCCAAACCATACCGAGAAAAAAGTCGATTGCCACCAAACCAAAAAGAGCAACGACCTCTGCTTCTGACATTTTGAAAAAGATGCACAATACAATGACTGATCGAATGTCACAGAGAGAAGAAGAAAGGCATAGGGTCACACTAGCGTTCAAAATGGCAAGAAGATTCGATGTCGAAACTTCAACAACAGAAACTGAGCTCACAGAAGAAGTTATAAAAAAACCTCCAACAGAGGTTACAGAGCAACTCAAGCCAACAGAACCATTGCCACAAAAGTCCTCTAAATCACAAATGTCAAAACCTACAGAGGCAATCCCCATCAAACCAACAGAAGTGCAAACCTCCAAACTTACAGAAGCAACAGTTTCTGCCCTGCCAAAAGCCAAAGATAAGGGCAAAGGAATACTGACAGAAGAGCCTAAGAAGAAAACACTGCCAAAGCCAACAGAGAAACTAATGAAGAGTGCGTTTGATGCCTTTCAAACCCCAAAGCCTGAAGAAGTTGACTGGGCACATGGACTTAAGCCTCTGTCAGACATTCCTCTAACTGGTAGAGCCACAGAAGTTGTTCAACAGATGGAGAGTCTCAGAAGACAAGTACCACAACCTGGTCCAACATATGAAGAAATAGAAGAAGTGGTATACAAATACCTCTACAAACAATCCTATCAGACAAATCATCCAGTAGATCATGTGACAGATCCAAGGATCAGAGAAGAATTTGAGAACATCTTCACAAGGACAAAGCCAAGAACCAAAGCAGATGTCTTCTCAATCCACAATATCAAAAAGGTGATCTTCTGCAGATTCTCCTTCACAAGAACCTATCCAAGGGTCAGGTACAATCTTTACAAAGTCAGAAGAGAGAACAATTCAGAATCTACCTTCGCTGATGCTGACCTAAGAACTATCAATCCTTATGATCTACCTGACCTTCTGCAATGGACAAAGGACAACTACAACACTGAGCCAAACACCAGAGCCTATCAAGTGTTGAGAAAAACGATGAGGGAAAAGCTTATGCTCTACAGCATGATAGATTTTCAGCTAGGAAAGGATCTTGGTCTCAAACATCTAGATCTACGACCACCAGAAGATCGCTGCCCACCGGACGCCGTACCTAACTCAATCATTACAGAACCAAGGTTTGGGTTAGTATTTCAAAACCCACAAGGCAAGGTCAAACTTTTTGTACCCATGGATTGTCAGAAGTACGCAACCAGTACTCTGAACAAATTCAGAGCAAGCCTTGTAAAATATAGAGGTACAGAGAAAATGAATAGAGATGCTGCAGATACCTTCATCAGAGAGATAGACGCCACAATCCGCCTAAGAGAACTCTGCATCAGATTCTACAAAGAGATCAGAAGAGTCGGAAGAGACAACAGAAGCTACAACGATTTCAAAGATGCCAAAATCTAATTCTCAGACCTCCAATCTCTGCAAACAAAGTTAAAGTTCATCTTTCATTGTACTCAAATGTAAAATGCCAATGGCATATTTCTAAATGAAAGAAATTTCGAGGTATTGTTTAACCTCTGTATTATCTAACTTAGCCTAACTTAACTCAAGTTCAAATTTTTTATTTTCCACTACTTAGGGGGAGATTGTTAGCTTCAATCTTCCTAATCATAGAAGTATTTAGAAGTAGTGAAAATAGGCTAAGTGAAGAAAGCCTCTTATAGAGGCTCTGCCGGACTTACTGAGGGCTCAAGATCAAGAATCTACAGAAGCTAAAGAGGCGCGCTACAGAAGCTCTGTCATACGCACAAAGAAGACCAATATCTCGGAATCCGGTGAAGACTGCTCCACAGAGGACCAGACCACAGAACCTCTGTATCTCATTACAGAGCCTCTGTGGTCCTCACTGAAAGACTTGAAGATATTTATAATATCTTGATACTGTTACAGGACCCGTTCATCAACTTGCATGGTAGCATGCCCTGTCCAACGTCGACGTGTCAAACTCTGATTGGACTCAGTAGGGCTTAGTACATATTAGACGTCTGCTGCATTAAATGCAATACAACACGTGTTACTGTTCATGCCATTCTTGCAACTGTTCACGACATCCGTTCAACTATTCATCAGTACCGTCTGAATAGTAGCATATGCTTTATGGTCCCCTTTTGAGTAGTATATAAGGAAGACTCATGTTGAGTTCTTCCTTACAACACTTCAATCGAAGATCAAGAACACAAAAGCTTATTCATCTTAAAAGTCATATCTGTTTGAAAGCTTTTCTTACTCTTTGTTCTAAATCTGTTCTTGATATATATATATTCAGTAAACCTTGAAGTAATTATATTCTGTTCACTGTTTATTTATATTCCGTTCTAAATCTATCAAACATATCTGTTAGTTCTTCAAAAACGCTTCTGCATCAAACATTAAACTTGAACTAATAGATCTGATAATCTTGTTTAAGCAAAACGGGAACCAACAAAGGATCATCCTCGTCATCTTATCATTGGTGCTGCTGAAGATGGTGTAAAGACAAGATCGGCCACAATCAATGAAGCCTTCTTTGTAAAATTTTTAAACATGATTGAGCCGAAGAAGATTTCTGAAGCCCTAGAGGACCCAAATTGGATCGAAGCTATGCAAGAATAGCTTCTGGAATTCAAAAGAAATAAAGTTTGGTCCTTGGTTCCACTTCCAAAAGGCAAAGCGGCCATTGGAACCAAGTGGGTGTTTAGAAACAAAAAGGATGAAGATGGGATTATCATCAGAAACAAAGCCCGTCTGGTTGCAAAGGGATACAAACAGGAAGAAGGCATTGATTATGACGAAACCTTTGCTTATGTGGCTAGGCTAGAAGCCATCAGAATATTCCTAGCCTATGCTGATCATAAGGGTTTTAAGGTCTACCAAATGGATGTCAAGTCTGCCTTTCTGAATGACAAACTACAAGAAGTAGTTTATGTCTACCAACCACCTAGTTTTGAATGTTCTGAGTTTCCAGACCACGTTTACAAGTTAGACAAAGCTCTGTACGGCCTTAAGCAAGCTCCCAGAGCCTGGTATGAAACTCTGTCCAAATTTCTGTTGGTCAATCACTTCGAGAAAGGTACTGTCGATAAAACTCTATTCTTTAGAAGGTATACGAATGATATACTTCTGGTACAAATATATGTTGATGATATTATCCTTGGGTCTACACGGCAGGAGTACTGTGATAAGTTTGAAAGTTTAATGAAAAGCGAATTCAAAATAAGCATGATGGGAGAACTTTCTTTCTTCCTTGGTTTACAAGTTAAACAATCTGACATAGGGATTTTCATAAGTCAGTCCAAGTACATCTCTGATATGTTGAAAAAATATAAGCTCAATGATTCAAAACCAATGAAAACTCTTATTGCCACTGGAGTTAAGCTTGACTCTGATCTTAATGGTGAACCAACAGATGTCAAGTACTACAGAGGCATGATAGGGTCACTTCTGTACTTAACTGCCAGCAGACCTGATATAATGTTTGCAACCTGTCTCTGTGCCAGATTTCAAGCAAATCCTACAGAAACTCATTTAACGGCTGTCAAGCGTATCTTTAAATATCTGAAAGGGACTCAATTTTTGGGTCTCTGGTATCCTCTTAACTCTGGTTTCCAGCTTGTAGCATATACAGATTCAGACTATGGAGGATGCAAGAATGACAGAAAGAGTACTTCTGGTAGCTGCCAACTGCTTGGAGAAAAGTTGGTGAGTTGGACATCCAAGAAACAGAACTGTGTTTCAACCTCTACAGCAGAAGCAGAATATGTTGCTGCTGCTAGTTGTTGCTCTCAAGTGATATGGATGAAAACACAACTCAAAGATTATGGCTTGGAGTATGGTAAAATTCCAATTCTATGCGACTCCAAGAGTGCCATTGTGTCACACCCCGCTAAAGCGGAAACACGGAATGTGCAGCTCAAGTTTCATAGCAAAAGTTACAAGATCACAACAACCATCGAAATACATTCAAAGGTCAAACCTTGTCTTTTACAATTGTTTTTATGGAAGGGAAATGAACATGAAATTTAAAGATAGTAAAGAAAAGCTTCATCACGTGTAGCCTTCCTAAGTTCCCACCTTAAAGACGTTCTCCTGAAAAGCATGTAAATGAGAGGGTCAACTAATGCACTAGTTGGTGAGATCACAGGTTTAATGAGTATAACATTGTTTGCCATCACAAAATAGTTTAAATCCACACATGGGATAAAATAATACGGTTATAAAACCACTTGCTCGAGGTAATCATATGTAAAATGCTAAGTTATTGAGCCCGTTACCCGACCTATACCGACATAATTTGCCCCTACCACAACGGTGGAATCATTCCACATACGCGCATGTTCTATCACCAACATTACGCAATACAACAATAATTATGCACTCAAACAAGCGCTACTTGTGAGTGGGGGTGTCAACCCAAATAACGTTATTCATAATTACCAACGGCTCACACTCGTGAGTTAAACGGGTAACGTATACGTGAACGGGGACTTTATACATGATAGCAAAAGAAACTCAAACTTACAACATTTGCAACAACATAGATACCATAGAGCATAAATAAGCAAGCTTCGTATTTTCAAGAAAACGAAATAATCGGTGTGTAAAATAGTTGTAGTAACCATATGCTTTTCACCCCAAAATATGTAAAACATTGAAAAAGGGGCTGTGAATACTCACTTGATACGTGACAGAATCCAGGAATCTCCTACAAATACTCCGAGATGATCCTACTTCAAACCTATGAACGTAAGGTCACTAGTGAGTTCTCAATCTCGAAGGTTCGGTACTAATTATCCAAATCATCATAAAATGCCTTGTTGTGTTTTAATATTATAACGTAATAAACGTATACATTGTTCTCTTAGATTAAAGTTTCTACAATTTCGTCCCAATACGTAACGAAAAAGGGTTTTATAGAACATAAACATATATAGTACGTATATATGTATAAACCGAAATTTTATCGTAACAACGATAAAATTAGAGGTCGTAAACGAAATGACAAATATTTAAATGTATAAATATATAAACATAACATATATTTATACTCCACTACTTCATCATAAAATGATGAAATGGGATCAAGAATAAAATGCATCAATGTATATAAATATATTATATATATGAACATTTCACAATTTCATCATAAAAGATGAAAAGGGATAAAGAATAAATAAAATGCATAAATAAAAGACATAAATAAAATGCATAAATAATATAAGATATACTTATATATTCCACTATTTCATCATAAAATGATGAAATGGGATTAGATATAGTCCTTAATAATAGTAATAATTTGTCCTTCACTGTCCAGAATTTGATGTCACTTTGTGTTCAACTTTTGGTAACTTCCAGGTATAATTAAATCATGAAATTTTATGTCCATTAAGTTCAATGAGTTAGGAAACTTTTAACACCAGTTTCATAATTTTTGGAGAAGTATAAGCACATGAAATAATACACGACGTAAAATCCGACAGAATACTTTGCTGTTTGCATCCGGATTTTGTGAGGACTGTTTGATAAATGAAATCTTTGAGTTTTTAAATGAAACCACTTGGGTTTGAATCTTAACACACTAAAATGAATTCCAGAAATAGAATCACTCCATTTGGAGTTAAAATGAGTGAGATATGACTCTTTGAAGTGAGGTGTAATTTCTGGCAGCAAGCTGTCCAATCAACACCTTGTGCATGTGCACCCAACTAGACTTTTAAACCAAAATTCTTATTCCTTTGCATGCAAAATCCGATTTGACTCTCATCCATACAAATATTTTCAGTTCCCAAACATATTTATGATCCATTTAAAATGCATGCAAAACAACCATCAACTCAAGCTTTGAATACTTTTTGTAAAAGACCCAATATTGAAGATTGTTGATGTTCTTGCCAAGAACATCAATATGCAACCAAAAATTCAGTATTTTGAGCTCATGCATGTGGGTTTAAATGTGTTTTTAGTGGTTTTCAAAGATACATTCATAAGACTCTTGAACAAAAATGATGGATCTCTCAAGATCACTACATGCATGTGTTTAAAATGTTCATCTTTGATCTTAACTTTGGTTTGATTTTGGATTCGCCATCTTTTACTAACAAAAGATGTTATGATGGTAAATCTACAAACATTAAGACCCATAAAGATGATTTTAAAAGATGTGAAGAAAGTGAAACAAAAAGATGAAGATCATACTTTTAAAAATGCAAGAATATGAAAAAGACTTAAAAGAATGTGTGTGGATTTTACCCAACACACTTATGTTTACCTTAGATTGCCTTGGACTCTTGTAGTATAAGAGTTTAGGGGCTGGAGTTGTGATGAAGGTTTGAAGGTTTGAAGATGAAGATATGAAGATTTGAAGGTGGAGAGAGAGAGGGATGATACTTGAGAGAAAATGCAAGTAAAAGAAATGATTCAAAAATGAAATGTAAGGTTTATTTTATAGAAATAGGGAGAGAGGGGGGGGGGGGGGGATTTCACATGGGGGGGGGGGGGGTTTATGAATAAAAAAAAATAAAAATACTAAAGATAAATGTTGTATTATTGGTTAAATATAAAAATACTTGTATTCTCCTAAACTTAAAATACCAAGTAATTATAAAACAAAGTGCTTTCATATATAATATGATTGAAATATATAAATTATCAATTACATAAATACTTGTAGTATATAAATATTTTAGGTTGGCATTTTATGAGATTTATGGATAATTTCCTAATTCAAGGATTTCTTAGGCAAAATTTCTCAATTTTTCCTATTGTACCGGGTTTACTGCTACAATTGCACTGTGTAAACTATGCCATAAAAATGAGGTATCCAAAACAGTTCTAACCTGAGATGTGAATTTGACAGTTGTCACAGTCTCCCCCGGTTAGAAGAATTTCGTCCCGAAATTCAAGTGTTACTAGCGTTAACAGGTTTGCTTGCCAAGAGGTGAGGATACTTTTGTAACATGTAATCCTCCCGCTCCCAAGTATATTCAGGCCCACGCCTTGTGTTCCAATGGACTTTTATTATCGGGATTTTGCTCCTCTTAAGACGCTTGACTTCCCTATCGAGTATTTCCATTGGTTCCTCTACGATGTGCAATTTATTGTTGATTTGGACATCTTCCAAAGGCACGGTTACTGCTTCATCAGCTAAACACTTTTTAAGGTTCGATACGTGAAACGTGTTGTGAATAGCACTTAACTCCATTGGCAAATCCTGTTTATAAGCTACCGGTCCAATTCTTTCCGTGATCTTAAATGGTCCAACATACCTTGGAGTCAACTTTCCTCTTTTCCCAAAACGAACTGTTCCCTTCCAAGGGGATACTTTTAAAAAGACTCGGTCACCAATTTGAAATTCTAGAGGCTTTCTTCGATTGTCCGCATAGCTCTTCTGACGATCTTGAGCTGCTTTAAGACTATCCCTGATGATTGCGATCTTGTCGGTGGTTTCTAGAACAATGTCCGGACTAGATAGTTGTCTATCCCCAATTTCCAACCAACAAAGAGGTGATCGACACTTGCGACCGTATAGAGCCTCATATGGTGCACACTGAATACTAGTATGATAGCTATTATTGTAGGAAAACTCAACTAATGGCAAATGGTTATCCCAACTTCCTCCAAAATCTATTACACATGCCCGAAGCATGTCCTCCAACGTCTGAATGGTTCGCTCACTCTGACCATCCATTTGAGGATGATAAGCCATGCTTAAGTTTAACTGCGTTCCTAATGCTTTTTGGAGTGATTGCCAAAATCGAGATGTAAAACGACTATCTCTATCCGATATAATGGAAATTGGAACTCCATGCCGCGTAACGATCTCCTTGATATAGATTTGGGAAAGCTTTTCCATCTTATAATCTTCCCGAATAGGTAAGAAATGTGCGGACTTCGTAAATCGATCTACTATAACCCAAATCGTGTCATGCCCTTTGGCAGTTCTTGGGAGTTTGGTTATGAAATCCATAGTGATTTGTTCCCATTTCCACTGGGGAAACTCCGGTTGTTGTAACAGTCCCGATGGCTTTTGATATACATCCTTGACCTTTGCACACGTTATGCATTTTCCTACATATATGGCAATATCCTTCTTCATTCCTGGCCACCAATAGTATTCCCTTAAATCATTATACATCTTGTCCGCTCCTGGGTGAATTGAATACCTCGATTTATGAGCCCCCTATAAAATCATTTCCCGTAGGTTATCAGCCTCTGGGATCCATACTCTGCCTTTAAAGTAACGTACTCCATCAATCTTAGTTTCAAAACTAGACTCTAAACCATGAAGAGTCTCTTCCTTCAGGTTTTCAGATTTCAATGCTTCGATCTGAGCTTCAAAAATTCGGGTTTTCAAACTTGTTTGAACCAGTGCTCCTAATGCTCGGACTCGTGAAGGTTTTACCCTTTCTTTCCTACTCAGGGCATCGGCTACCATGTTGGCCTTACCTGGGTGGTAACGTATCTCACAATCGTAATCGCTGAGCAGTTCTACCCATCTTCTTTGCCTCATGTTCAGCATCTTTTGATCAAAGATGTGTTGAAGACTTTTATGATCGGTGAAAATAGTACACTTGGTACCATATAGATAATGTCTCCATATTTTCAAAGCGAATACCACAGCTCCGAGTTCCAAATCGTGCGTGGTGTAGTTCTTCTCATGAATTTTTAATTGTCTCGAGGCGTAAGCTATCACCTTATCATTTTGCATCAATACGCAACCTAATCCTTGATGTGATGCGTCACAATATACTACAACATTTTCCGTTCCTTCCGGTAAAGCTAAAATCGGTGCGTTGCACAACTTTTTCTTCAGAAGTTGAAATGCTTCTTCTTGTGGAACTCCCCAGACGAATGCCTTCTCCTTTTGAGTTAACGTGGTAAGGGGTTTAGCGATCTTAGAGAAATTCTCGATAAAACGTCGATCATACCCTGCCAAGCCTAGAAAATTGGCGAATTTCCGTTGGAGTCCTTGGGGCTTCCCATTTCTTAATGGCTTCCACTTTGGCCGGGTCCACGTGAATCCCTTTCTTTCCGATTACGTGACCTAAGAAATGTACTCCCCGAATCCAAAATTCGCACTTAGAGAATTTGGCATATAACTTCTGTTCCTTAAGGAGCTCTAAAATCACTTTTAGATGCTGCTCGTGATCCTTCTTACTCCGAGAATAGATTAATATGTCATCGATGAACACAATCACAAACTTATCAAGGTATGGCCTACATACTCTATTCATTAGATCCATAAACACAGCTGGCGCGTTCGTCAATCCAAAAGGCATAACTAAAAAACTCGTAGTGTCCATAGCGAGTTCTAAAAGCTGTCTTAGGAATATCTTCCTCTCGGACTCTCAACTGATGATATCCCGATCGAAGATCAATTTTTGAAAAGTAAGTTGCACCTTGCAACTGGTCGAACAAATCATCTATTCGAGGGAGAGGATATCGGTTCTTGATTGTTAACTTATTAAGCTCCCTATAATCGATACACATTCGGAATGCTCCATCCTTTTTCTTGACAAAAAGAATCGGTGCTCCCTAGGGTGATGAACTCGGTCGAATAAATCCCTTATCCAAAATTTCTTGAAGTTGATTCGACAACTCTTGCATTTCCGCAGGTGCTAGGCGATACGGGGCCTTGGCTACAGGCGCTGCTCCAGGTACAAGATCGATCTGAAATTCGACTTGTCTAAACGGTGGAAGTCCAGGAAAATCGTCCGGAAATACTTCTGGGTGATCCTTCACCACAGGGATATCTTGGACTCGCCTCTCCTCAGACTTCTTCTCAATTACTTGCGCCAAGAACGCAACATACTTCTTCCTCAAATACTTATGGACCTTCATACATGATACTATCTTCAGATTCCTTCCAAACTCTATCTCCTTGAACGACTAAGGTTTCTCCGCCTTGTAATGGTAACCTAACCGTCTTTTCAAAACAACTAACCTCTGCTCGGTGCTTAGACAACCAATCCATGCCTATTACTACATCAAAACTCCCCAATTCAATTGGAATAAGACCAACACTAAACAGCTTATCAGCTAAGTTCAAGGTACAACCTAAGATTACATCCTTAGCTTCTAATTCAAATCCATTAGCAACCTCAACAATATAAGCATTCGGCATTTTCTTAGATTCTAGATTGATCAAAGGCCTAAATTCTAAAGAAACAAAGCTCTTATCGGCACCAGTGTCAAATAATACGGATGCATAGTAATCGTTTAGAAGAAACATACCTGTCACTACATTGGGGTCTCGACGTGCTTCTTCTGCTCCTATGACAAATGCCCTTCCTCGAGCTTGTCCTCCTTGGTTTCCCTGATTGGCTTGCCTTGCTTGATACCCAGCGTTGTTATTGTTTGATCCTCTTCTCAGCCTTGGGCACACATTTCGGAAGTGATCCGGACTTCCGCACTCAAAGCATACCCTTCCTTCTTCCTTCACATTCTTTATCGTCTTACAAAATCGAGCTAAGTGACCCTTTTGCTTACAAATGCTCCCTCGTGATGTGAACTACATTGGTTACACTTTGGTTGAGGCCTATTGTAACGTCCTACTTCCTTAGCATTCATCCCAAAATTTCCCACTACTTTCTTGTTTCCACTTGAACTACCTCCACTTGCCTTTCCCGAATAATTCTCCGGCCTTCTCTTAATACCGACTCCTTTCTGAGTTAGAGTGCCTGATCTGACCGCATCATGGGTCAAACTAGTTGCTAAGGCTACGGCGGCTTGGATCGTGGTCGGACTTGATGACTTAACCATCCCTCGGATCTCCGGGGTTAATCCGTACAAATATCGGTCGATCCGCTTGCTCTCCGGGGTAACCATGTGAGGTACTAACTTCGCAAGTTCGTGAAAACGAGCGGTGTAGCGATCTATGCCCGAATCAACCATAGTAAGATCCCAAAGTTCAGTATCTAATTTCTGAACCTCGCTTTTGGGACAGTATTCCTCCATAAGCAATTCTTTGAACTCAGTCCAGGTCAGTTTGTATGCATCTTCCCTTCCACGGGTCTGCACTTGAATATTCCACCAAGTTAGAGCTCGCTTTTGCAACTGACAGGCTGCATACTCTACCATGCGATCCTCCGAACACTTACAGATATGAAGTACTGACTCCATACTATGAAACCATGAGAGTAGTCCTATAGCACCTTCCGTTCCATGAAACTCCTTGGGCTTACAAGTCATGAATGTCTTGTAGCTACATCCCCTATTGTCTTGAGTGTTATTAGGAGTTCCTCCTCCTACATTAACATTTCTTTGACTCTCATTAATACCCGCGGTAACTTGAGCTATGATGTTAGGTATCGCCTCTTGGATACGTTGGGCTATGAGTTGGGCGATATCGGGGTTCGGATCAGGATTTCCTCCCGTGTGCCGTGTGGATCTTCGTGGTGGCATTTTTCTAAAACACAATTGCAAAAATCGAGTTGATTAAAAATTTGAGTAATTAACGGCGGATGTTTTTGTAAAGAATACATTTGAAGTTTCGAATTGTTGGGAAAATAATTGAATAAGTATTGCACGTTTCACATATATAATTAAAACATAAAAATGCCTTTTCATTGAAGTCATTAATAATAGCCGATTACTTACAAAATTTCTGATGTGTATCGCACATCAGTATAGAATTACAAACTGAGATTTAAGATTGAAATAACTAGAAATTAAAAAGTTCCATTTTCTAAATTTTTCCACCGTCCACGTCAGTATCCGCCCCGATGTACTTCAATCGAAACCCATAACACCAATAGCGTCAACAGCATCACTACTACTATGCTCATTATCTCGGCTCGTAAAGCTATCCTCCGAGCTAGGTTCGCTCCGCTCACGGCTTCGGATGACATGTTGGTCAAAAGGTGGCTTAATTCCACTAGCTCGGTTATCACTTGACTCTGATGACTGACTCTTGTTTGACATCCGTGCAAGTCCATTGCCACCGCCCGAAGGCGTTGCTCTTCGGCCCAGGTCATGTCAGGCGCTCGACTAATCGTCACTCCCTCGATCACCCGTGAGGGTTCCGGTGCGTCTAGCTGATCAGACCTAAAAGACACTCGTCTAGGTATTGGTACGCTCTTCCTAGCGGTTTGCCTCGTACGTGGACCCCTAGGTGGCATCACTACCGGGATAGGTTGTGGAGGAGCCACAACCGGAGGCATCCTCGGCTCATCATAAGGGTCTCGTTCCTCGTCAGACGTACGCTCACTTGATGGCGTGTAGGAAGGTTGTGAGCTTGATGATGATGACGACGACATAGTATTGCTGAAGTAAGAGTGTGATGAGGATGTTGACATAGTGATACTGAAGTAAGAGTGTATAACATTACTACCGCGCAAGATAAAGACTAAGCGTACTATACTATTGCATACTATAGGCAATAACTACGCTCCTACTAGGCATACAACGTGAAGCATCATGTGTGAAAACACACATCTTCCTAGTATATCCATTTCCGGTCTCGCATCACTCTTTCTTTAATTAAACATAGGTGATAAAGGCTTTGTTTAATTAAAGACCGATGATGCAATACCCGAATTAGTTATACTAGCAACATGTTTAGCAAATTAAATGTTCATTCCCGTTTTTGGTTATAGTTGCAGTTTTCCAAAGGAAAACCGGTATTCTCTATAACCCGGCTCTGATACCAAATCTGTCACACCCCGCTAAAGCGGAAACACGGAATGTGCAGCTCAAGTTTCATAGCAAAAGTTACAAGATCATAACAACCATCGAAATACATTCAAAGGTCAAACCTTGTCTTTTACAATTGTTTTTATGGAAGGGAAATGAACATGAAATTTAAAGATAGTAAAGAAAAGCTTCATCACGTGTAGCCTTCCTAAGTTCCCACCTTAAAGACGTTCTCCTGAAAAGCATGTAAATGAGAGGGTCAACTAATGCACTAGTTGGTGAGATCACAGGTTTAATGAGTATAACATTGTTTGCCATCACAAAATAGTTTAAATCCACACATGGGATAAAATAATACGGTTATAAAACCACTTGCTCGAGGTAATCATATGTAAAATGCTAAGTTATTGAGCCCGTTACCCGACCTATACCGACATAATTTGCCCCTACCACAACGGTGGAATCATTCCACATACGCGCATGTTCTATCACCAACATTACGCAATACAACAATAATTATGCACTCAAACAAGCGCTACTTGTGAGTGGGGGTGTCAACCCAAATAACGTTATTCATAATTACCAACGGCTCACACTCGTGAGTTAAACGGGTAACGTATACGTGAACGGGGACTTTATACATGATAGCAAAAGAAACTCAAACTTACAACATTTGCAACAACATAGATACCATAGAGCATAAATAAGCAAGCTTCGTATTTTCAAGAAAACGAAATAATCGGTGTGTAAAATAGTTGTAGTAACCATATGCTTTTCACCCCAAAATATGTAAAACATTGAAAAAGGGGCTGTGAATACTCACTTGATACGTGACAGAATCCAGGAATCTCCCACAAATACTCCGAGATGAACCTACTTCAAACCTATGAACGTAAGGTCACTAGTGAGTTCTCAATCTCGAAGGTTCGGTACTAATTATCCAAATCATCATAAAATGCCTTGTTGTGTTTTAATATTATAACGTAATAAACGTATACATTGTTCTCTTAGATTAAAGTTTCTACAATTTCGTCCCAATACGTAACGAAAAAGGGTTTTATAGAACATAAACATATATAGTACGTATATATGTATAAACCGAAATTTTATCGTAACAACGATAAAATTAGAGGTCGTAAACGAAATGATAAATATTTAAATGTATAAATATATAAACATAACATATATTTATACTCCACTACTTCATCATAAAATGATGAAATGGGATCATGAATAAAATGCATCAATGTATATAAATATATTATATATATGAACATTTCACAATTTCATCATAAAAGATGAAAATGGATAAATAATAAATAAAATGAATAAATAAAAGACATAAATAAAATGCATAAATAATATAAGATATACTTATATATTCCACTATTTCATCATAAAATGATGAAATGAGATTAGATATAGTCATTAATAATAGTAATAATTTGTCCTTCACTGTCCAGAATTTGATGTCACTTTGTGTTCAAATTTTGGTAACTTCCAGGTATAATTAAATCATGAAATTTTATGTCCATTAATTTCAATGAGATAGGAAACTTTTAACACCAGTTTCATAATTTTTGGAGAAGTATAAGCACAAGAAATAATACACGACGTAAAATCCAACAGAATACTTTGCTGTTTGCATCCGGATTTTGTGAGGACTGTTTGATAAATAAAATCTTTGGGTTTTTAAATGAAACCACTTGGGTTTGAATCTTAACACACTAAAATGAATTCCAGAAAAAGAATCACTCCATTTGGAGTTAAAATGAGTGAGCTATGACTCTTTGAAGTGAGGTGTAATTTCTGGCAGCAAGCTGTCCAATCAACACCTTGTGCATGTGCACCCAACTAGACTTTTAAAGCAAAATTCTTATTCCTTTGCATGCAAAATCCGATTTGACTCTCATCCATACAAATATTTTCAGTTCCCAAACATATTTATGATCCATTTAAAATGCATGCAAAACAACCATCAACTCAAGCTTTGAATACTTTTTGTAAAAGACCCAATATTGAAGATTGTTGATGTTCTTGCCAAGAACATCAACATGCAACCAAAAATTCAGTATTTTGAGCTCATGCATGTGGGTTTAAATGTGTTTTTAGTGGTTTTCAAAGATACATTCATAAGACTCTTGAACAAAAATGATGGATCTCTCAAGATCACTACATGCATGTGTTTAAAATGTTCATCTTTGATCTTAACTTTGGTTTGATTTTGGATTCGCCATCTTTTACTAACAAAAGATGTTATGATGGTAAATCTACAAACATTAAGACCCATAAAGATGATTTTAAAAGATGTGAAGAAAGTGAAACAAAAAGATGAAGATCATACTTTTAAAAATGCAAGAATATGAAAAAGACTTAAAAGAATGTGTGTGGATTTTACCCAACACACTTATGTTTACCTTAGATTGCCTTGGACTCTTGTAGTATAAGAGTTTAGGGGCTGGAGTTGTGATGAAGGTTTGAAGGTTTGAAGATGAAGATATGAAGATTTGAAGGTGGAGAGAGAGAGGGATGATACTTGAGAGAAAATGCAAGTAAAAGAAACGATTCAAAAATGAAATGTAAGGTTTATTTTATAGAAATAGGGAGAGAGGGGGGGGCGGATTTCACATGGGGGGGTTTATTAATAAAAAAAATATAAATACTAAAGATAAATGTTGTAGTATTGGTTAAATATAAAAATACTTGTATTCTCCTAAACTTAAAATACCAAGTAATTATAAAACAAAGTACTTTCATATATAATATGATTGAAATATATAAATTATCAATTACATCAATACTTGTAGTATATAAATATTTTAGGTTGGCATTTTATGAGATTTATGGATAATTTCCTAATTCAAGGATTTCTTAGGAAAAATTTCTCAATTTTTCCTATTGTACCGGGTTTACTGCTACAATTGCACTGTGTAAACTATGCCATAAAAATGAGGTATCCAAAACAGTTCTAACCTGAGATGTGAATTTGACAGTTGTCACACATTGCCATAACAGCCAATCCAGTTCAACACTCGAAAACTAAGCACATCGACATAAGGTACCACTTCATAAAGGATCATGTTGAAAAAAGGACTATTGAAATGTATTTTGTTTCAACTGACCTCCAGCTTGCTGACTTGTTTACAAAAGCCCTTGATGAAAGGAGGTTTAACTTCTTAATCAGCAAACTGGGCATGCTGAACTTATCCTCCTAACTCTGTTCATTTCAACAGAGCCTCTGATGATCCTACCAGAGCTCTGTCAAATAGTTGGGTAGGATAATTCAACAGAGCTTCTGTTGTTCACCAGAACTCTGTTAAGCATATTTTTCTAACACTCTGTGAACATTATGTGTATATAAAGTTTTTTTTGTACAAAATTTTTTTTAAGCTCAACTTTCAAGGGGGAGTTCAAAAGAAAAATAATGCATGGTTTTAGGCGGAGCAAGTCAATACTCAAATTTCCAAATCCAAATTGACTTTGCTTTTTGATCTTCATTGACAAATCTTTTTGAAGAAAGGAGGAAAACTTGTTCTGACGATAACCTTTGTGATAATGTTAAGAATCTGCCAGAACTCTAACTTCTTACCAGAGCCTCTGTTGTTTCTCACCAGAACTCTGTTGTTTGTCTAAGTTTTGTCCATTCTTTTCCTTTCACATCAGAACAGAATTTAAAAAAAAAAGTTTTAAAGGTAAAGGTACAACATCTTGGGTTACTTGATACCATATGAAGAGATCACTCACCAGAAGCAACTTAACAAAGCTCCACCAGAGCTCTGTTAGTTTGTTCTGCCACGTCATCAGAAACACGTCATCAGAGATGTGAGTCACTCTTTAGAGGTCAACCGCTTGTCACTCACACATCTCTAACCGTGACGGTTTGCTTGCCCAAACGATGTCAGATTTAAATCCACGTGGCAATCTCTGATTGAGAAACCAACTGTTAGCTGTTCCCGCGTTCATACTGTAGCAAACGTTCCACTATACAAAACTCGAGTGCCTACAGCACCTATGATCGTGATCCAGCCACACATTCCTCATATAAATACCCATTCCCTTCAAACCATTTCATTTCTTACGCTTTCTGAATATTCAAACCTTTACTCATCTTTCCCTCCTTGTTCAAAACCTTCAAGAACCCTAACCTGCAACAATGGCACAACCCCAACATTCTGCTGATTCAAGCAGAATCGACCCTGTAGATCAAATCGTTATTCTCCCATATGAACTCGCTGACAACAACTACCGTCTTGACCCAAACCATAGTCTCTATTTACCCACTTACCACATCTTTTTGGAGTTTTTCAGAAACTCTGAACTTTTTAGAGCCTTAACCGACTTCGACGATGATGTTCCAGAGCTGTACATTCGTCAATGGTGGACCACCTGCCAGTTTATTGAAGAACGAGAAGGAGTGATTGGCAACGTCGATGCTGGCAGAGACGGTGGTTCAGGAACGATCCGTATCAATGATAATACCCTGAGAAGAGCATTCGGATTGAAGACGACGACCCAACTGGGAATTGTAGCATATGAAAAACCTCCCAAAGTTGAAACCCTACTCGACTTCATAAAGTTTCTAGGATACAACAAGGACATTACCAGGATCGGTGCTTTCAAAAGACAAAACCTACCCCCTTTGTGGAACTTCATGTTATCCACATTGAACAGAACCCTGACCTGCAAATCTGGTAGTCAAGATTAAACCGGCACATAAATTTTGCAGATCATGTATGGCCTATTCTTCAACAGAAACTTTGACTATGCCAAGGTTCTTGTAATAACCGGGTTTATTGTGGGTTTATTTAATTTTATTATTCTAGTTTTAAAGTAAGTTTGAGATTTATTTTATGGAGTTATAAGTTAAGGGGTAGACTTTAATTTTAATTTATATAGGGATTTAAACTTGTTAAGTGAAGATAGTTGGAGGGTTGTTTGGCTAAGTATAGAATGAGGTGTCTAACTTTTGTGATACTTAATAAATGTGTATGTGTGTGTTGTGTCGATAAGAGAAAGAGAGAACAAGAAAGTTGGATATTTTAATTAGTGTGTGAGGTGTCCTCCTTCTAGACAACCAATTTCTTTAAGTATGTGTGTGTGTGCTTTTGTGTTCGGCAAAAAGAAAACGAGAAAAGAGAGAGATCGAGAAAGAAGGAAAAAGAAGAAGGAAGCATATTCATATTAGTTGAATTGTAGGAAACAAATTGCGAAGGATCAAGGTATAATTTTATTTATATTTGTTGTTTTGGATAATTAATTATAGTGAAGTTTATATGGTTCTATAAATAGGTTTTGATGAATTATGGATAGTTGTTATATATAGTCTCAAGTATTTCCATAACATTCCATGGGATTCTTGAGTTATTTTATATATTATAAGGAATTTATTTATAAATAACTAAATAAATTGGAATGGTAACCTCCTCATTTTTTTTGCCAGCACATGAGCTTTGTCAATTGCCACCACATGAGCTTATCCTCATAATTATAATTATATATACATATATAAAAGACACTTCATAATGCTTTGCCACCACATGAGCTTATCTACATATTTATATATACTTATATGAAAGAAGACTTCATAATTTTGTGCTGGGGGATGTTTGTTCGACGAGACCAAAAGAGAAAAACAAATTTGAAGATTTTCCATTTGAAGCTTTCCTTGTAGATTTTGGTTATGGGTTTATTCGTAGATTTTGTTGTTCTCGGCACTCGTGGTGACTATGTGTATGGAGTAGATCATATCATCATTCGATGTGAGTTTTTCTTTTAACCATTTTCGAACTGAAATGCATTTATTATAAATGGTTAATTTATGATGTGAATGATATCGGTATGTGAGTTTTACTTTAAAATGTTTTCAACTGGGATACATATATATGTGATATATATATGAGTTAGATATGTATGGATTGAGAATATGATACGTGGTGTGATTATATGTTTACGTTAAGAGATATATATATATTTATATATATATATGGTTGGAATGTGATGAAAGGTTTATAAATGAAAATATCATATATTGAGATATGATTTGGAATGCGATAAATAGTGTAATTGTGTGTTTATGTTGAAATATAATATGATGAGATATTATATTTATGTAAGTATTACACTACACGAGAGCACGCCGAACTATGCCGGTGGAAGTATTGGTCGTAATTGTTGTACGGCGTTGTTGGTCGTAATTGTCGTACGGCGTTGTTGGTTGTAATTGTCGTACAACGTTGAATTATTAGTTGGCTTGCTACCAACTAATATGGCCATGGGAATGAGGAATGAGGATGAGTTAAGCACGGTGCACGAGTCTTGTTTGATATTTAAATACGTGTAGTATGTTTATATTCTACGAAAGGATTACTAAAGGTTTATATAAACTATTTTGATACAAAGGATTTACATAAAAAGGTTTTATAACGATTTTGGAAAGGACCGGGATTAACTCACTAGACCCGTTTGGTCTAACCCTCATTTTGTTTTCAAAAATATGTTTTCCAGGTTGAGGATCGGCGAAGGAAAGGGATAAGAATAGGAAGCTTTTGATGGACGTTGATTAAGAAACTTTTATGTATTTTGTAGTTTCGAGACCGAAGGGACCGTTTGTGAATTATTATGTATTTTCTTTTATGAATGTAACAATGTTATGCAATATATGTTATTTGAAGCATGTTTGGGAAACCGGATCGTTACAGATGGTATCAGAGCCCTAGTTTAAGGGATTTAGGTATTTGGATTTATACCTAGACTTAAACTGCATGTGAAGTAGGATGTCCCTATTATTTTAGAACCTTGGGATGTTAAATATAAAAAGGTAGAAGGAACATCATGTAAGGTAATTTCAAATTACACCTGGCCAGTGTAATTGTGAACTTACAAGTACATGTTTGAACTGTAATACCTTATTATATTGGGTATGTGCTTATGTGTATATTAACCTTGTTGAAATCACCAGAGTGGCAAGTCGGTCGGGACGTATGGATAGAGATGAAGACAGGTATGTTCTTATAAACTCTATACGTGCTAAAGTGTTAATTGACTCCGATGCAATTGATTAAGTGTGACTCTTTAATTGCCATTTATCTGCATTAGAAAAGTATTTGATAGTTGTGTGATAGATATATGAGTTTAGTTGGTTGACTATGATTAGATAAAGTCTTGAAGTATTTCATGGTGAAATCATTTATTAATTTTGTTCTTGTATTGGGATTCATAAACTAGAAGTTTGGTATCAAAAATGGAAAAAGGAATGAAACCATTGAAATGGGTTTGTGCTCCATGAAGTAATGCCCACAAGGTATTTGTTGAAATGCCAAGAGATTTCAACTCTGTTGAGTTTTTAGTTTCTGTTCGGATATTGGAAAATTCGTATAAAATCAACTGTAATTCTAAAATTCGTATAAAATCAACTGTAATTCTAAATAAGCTCAAATTTTGCAGTTAGAAGGATCTTTCAGTCCTGGACAATTTTGTAGTTTTCACCGAGATCAAATTATGACTTTAAGCAACTCCAAACAGTGAATTACAGAAACTGGTCCTGTGAAAAACGGGAATTGCCCACTGTTTGCATAAAATTCATATATAATTGGTCGTTGCTCCAATCGAGGTGAACCCAAAGCGATATGAAGCTTAAGAGATGTAAGTACGTTTTTGTTATAGACATGATCACCTAGTTTGGCTTCTAAGTATGGTAATTAAGTCAAAATCAGAGGTGTAACTGTGCTGTGCTGTCCTGTGCAGCCCAGTTTTGGTGGTTTTGTTTATTTAACTTTAATGTTAACTTTTAACTTTGTATTTTGTTGACTCTTGGATAGAGTATGAATGAGGACGGAAATACTGTGGACTCAATTTAAGTTCGGGTTTGGGAGAAACATTTGAGGATGCGAGTTAGATAGAATTATCTGGAGTTCCTAGCCTGCTAATAAGTCTTATGAGTTCTTTTGGTAAATAGATAGAACCTTAAGAGTGAACTAGGTTGCTGATAACCTAGACTTAAGCTGAGAGAGAATATTTATATTATGTCACTCATGTTGTAAGAAATTGATGCTTGAGAGTTTTTCGGGGTATAGAAAAGTGGTTCAAAGGAGTTGGGTGTTTACCTAATACTTCTCTTGGATTGGAGGATTTAAGTTGTAAAATGGATTTATATTATTAGTGTTATGATTAGCAGGAAGAAAGCGATGTTTAATAAATATTTGATGGTCGTGTGATGAACTTTGTGGTGTAGTTTGTAGTAGATTTATTATGAGATTAGTTGGCGATTTTTACGGTTAAGTAAAGTGAGGTTAATGTGGATGAACTTTCTTTATGGCGTTGTTTAAGTTAAAGAGTTGTTGTAGACTGTATGCTTGACTTTGCATGTTAAGTCGTTAATAATTTATATGATTGGTATTATGATTAGTGACAAGAAATTTTTAATAATTTTGACGGAATTGTAATGAATTCTTTTTGGCTTAGTTTTGTAGCGGAATTATCATGGGATGAATTGGTAATTATATTAGTTAGGTAATGTGAGAACGGTGTTGATGAATTTCATTTGCGGAGCGGTTTAAGTGAATCAAATGTTTAAGGGTTTGTGTTAGTATTTTTATGCTAAGTCAGAGATATAAGAAATTGATGTGATAACGAGTTTGTTATTTTATTAAGAAATGAATTGGTGTTGATATTATCGGATGGAAATCGGTATGAGTTATGGTGGTGAAGTTATTGAGATAGTTGAAATGTTTGAGATTGTGTTTTGTTTATATTCGAGAAATTAAGTTACTATTAGACTTTAATTTAATTTAATAATGATATATTGTTTGATGCGAAAAAGACGTAATTTGTTGAGCGCGTATGAAAGCTGTCATAAGGATTTTATAGTATCATTATTAGGGTATGATATTTTGATGTGGTATTTGTACAATTAAGAAATTTGCGTTGTAAGTTAAGGTAGATGTGTAAGTTTTTGACTCCTCGTCAAGTTTTGCAGTTATGATAAGTGATGATATTAGATTGTTATTTCAAAACTATGTATGATAGGAGTTCTATTTGGAAGGTTCTTGATGGGAAGTCAAGATTGAAAGGTGAAATTGATTAAAGTATCGGGATTTAGAGACAATAATATGTTTATGTTTGGATGAATGATTTGGTGTCAAGTGCAATTAAGTATTGATGTGTGATTATCGTGGTTATGTTATGCTAGCATGAGAAATGGAAATGGTAGGATGGAGTATGCGGGTTTGATAAAAATTAAGAAACTTATCCGTGATATAAAATGTTTTTGTTGGGTATATTTTATTCCATGGAAGAGTATAAGAAATAGGTTGTAATTGCTAAGCAGGTTTTATATTGAGAATGTATGATTATGTTTTCGAATTAGTATTGTAAAAGTATAGAACACGACGTTTGTCGTAAAAGTTCGGTGGAGTTAAAAGTAGTATTAGCGTGGTAAATGTTCCGAGTAAAAAAAAATGTTGTGTTAATTGGATGAGTTTCAGGTGAGTATAAGTTATTTCTTTTTGTGATATAAGTGAACTTTCAAGTTATTTTGAACCTTCGTGGGATTTGATTATTGGTAATTCGGCAGAAAATTTTGATTGTGGTTATTTTAAGATTGGGATCGACTTTGTAGAATTGATTAATTGAGTAAATTGCGGACGATGTGTGTAAAGTTCAAATAAAGTGGGTTAATATTAATAAGTTGGTGATTATCGTTGTTTTTAAGGGGCGGATTTTTTTTTTGTGGAATTAAAATTCTTGATGCTTTGGTAATATTGAGAATAATGTATTTGTTTGTAAAAGGATTCTTTGGTATTATCGTTATTGAGAATAATGTGAGTTTGCGTTAAGATATCAAGTTGGGTGATTGTTATGGTTAGCCAGGAGTTTATTTTGTTGTATAGTGTAAATCTTATTGAAAACTCACGAAGTTTATAGATCATTACACTTATTGATGGTATCAGGTTTAGACGGATTTTGAACTTCTAATTTTGGGTTCTAGGAGACAATAATGTGTTGTATGAGTTTGAAAGTGATTTATGGTAAATGATTACCCTCGTTTGTTGCTTGAATGAATTCCGAGACGGAATTCTTTTAAGGGGGAGATGTTGTAATAACCGGGTTTATTGTGGGTTTATTTAATTTTATTATTCTAGTTTTAAAGTAAGTTTGAGATTTATTTTATGGAGTTATAAGTTAAGGGGTAGACTTTAATTTTAATTTATATAGGGATTTAAACTTGTTAAGTGAAGATAGTTGGAGGGTTGTTTGGCTAAGTATAGAATGAGGTGTCTAACTTTTGTGATACTTAATAAATGTGTATGTGTGTGTTGTGTCGATAAGAGAAAGAGAGAACAAGAAAGTTGGATATTTTAATTAGTGTGTGAGGTGTCCTCCTTCTAGACAACCAATTTCTTTAAGTATGTGTGTGTGTGCTTTTGTGTTCGGCAAAAAGAAAACGAGAAAAGAGAGAGATCGATCGAGAAAGAAGGAAAAAGAAGAAGGAAGCATATTCATATTAGTTGAATTGTAGGAAACAAATTGCGAAGGATCAAGGTATAATTTTATTTATATTTGTTGTTTTGGATAATTAATTATAGTGAAGTTTATATGGTTCTATAAATAGGTTTTGATGAATTATGGATAGTTGTTATATATAGTCTTAAGTATTTCCATAACATTCCATGGGATTCTTGAGTTATTTTATATATTATAAGGAATTTATTTATAAATAACTAAATAAATTGGAATGGTAACCTCCTCATTTTTTTTGCCAGCACATGAGCTTTGTCAATTGCCACCACATGAGCTTATCCTCATAATTATAATTATATATACATATATAAAAGACACTTCATAATGCTTTGCCACCACATGAGCTTATCTACATATTTATATATACTTATATGAAAGAAGACTTCATAATTTTGTGCTGGGGGATGTTTGTTCGACGAGACCAAAAGAGAAAAACAAATTTGAAGATTTTCCATTTGAAGCTTTCCTTGTAGATTTTGGTTATGGGTTTATTCGTAGATTTTGTTGTTCTCGGCACTCGTGGTGACTATGTGTATGGAGTAGATCATATCATCATTCGATGTGAGTTTTTCTTTTAACCATTTTCGAACTGAAATGCATTTATTATAAATGGTTAATTTATGATGTGAATGATATCGGTATGTGAGTTTTACTTTAAAATGTTTTCAACTGGGATACATATATATGTGATATATATATGAGTTAGATATGTATGGATTGAGAATATGATACGTGGTGTGATTATATGTTTACGTTAAGAGATATATATATATTTATATATATATATGGTTGGAATGTGATGAAAGGTTTATAAATGAAAATATCATATATTGAGATATGATTTGGAATGCGATAAATAGTGTAATTGTGTGTTTATGTTGAAATATAATATGATGAGATATTATATTTATGTAAGTATTACACTACACGAGAGCACGCCGAACTATGCCGGTGGAAGTATTGGTCGTAATTGTTGTACGGCGTTGTTGGTCGTAATTGTCGTACGGCGTTGTTGGTTGTAATTGTCGTACAACGTTGAATTATTAGTTGGCTTGCTACCAACTAATATGGCCATGGGAATGAGGAATGAGGATGAGTTAAGCACGATGCACGAGTCTTGTTTGATATTTAAATACGTGTAGTATGTTTATATTCTACGAAAGGATTACTAAAGGTTTATATAAACTATTTTGATACAAAGGATTTACATAAAAAGGTTTTATAACGATTTTGGAAAGGACCGGGATTAACTCACTAGACCCGTTTGGTCTAACCCTCATTTTGTTTTCAAAAATATGTTTTCCAGGTTGAGGATCGGCGAAGGAAAGGGATAAGAATAGGAAGCTTTTGATGGACGTTGATTAAGAAACTTTTATGTATTTTGTAGTTTCGAGACCGAAGGGACCGTTTGTGAATTATTATGTATTTTCTTTTATGAATGTAACAATGTTATGCAATATATGTTATTTGAAGCATGTTTGGGAAACCGGATCGTTACAGTTCTGTACAAAGATTTCATCAATGCTGTAAACCTAAAGACATCAGCCATTGCCAGAGGAGGAGAAGTTGGGAAGCACAAGTTCCTGAAAAACATCAAATACCCTCGGTTCATCACCTTAGTGATCAGACGTGCATTCAGACGATTGGACTTGACGTTACAAGGTACCCCTTTCAAATGTTGGGTTATGACCAGATTTCTTCCAACAACCTCAGGTATGTATCCCTTCACCAGACGTGTGCCAGGAACCATGCTCGCTCTGATTGATCCTGAACATATTTCTATACAAAACTATCAGAGTGCTGCTCAACCTCAAGAACCTGAGGTGAGAACCCCAGCATACATAGGATCCGAACCTATGTTGGAGAGCTTGAGTGAGGAAATAGCAGAAGAACATGGACCAGAGGTAAGAGCACCCGAAGTGGGGTCTTCCTCTAGAGTGATAGAGGAAGTACAGAACAGAGCATCCAATATGGAGGTTGTTCACAAGGTAGAAAGGGAAATTACAGAGGAGATGGCAGAGAGTTCGCATCCCTCTAGTAATCGTGAGACAGAAATTAATGTGATAGAGAGTTCACCCGAGAATTCTATACCCCTAGAATCCGAGAGAAATGAGAGTTTAGAAGATGTTCAAAACATGAACACAGATGAGCGTATCCAAAGCCCAAATCCCCGTGCTACCACACAATCTAATCCCGGTGATCAAGACCAAGGGATTATTGAAACAGAGGTGCACACCTCGAACCTTAACCAGCAAGAACCGCCAGAGGCACCTCTTCATGCCTCTGGTATGCACGAAACCGGGGAATCTCTGTTTGGTAATGATGTCAATTCTCCCCATGACATCGATAGGTCACATCCACACAATGATGCCTCTGTGGCTCATTTAGACTCGTCCCAATATAGACCAGAGATCTTTCAGATATCACGTAGGCTCTGTCCGACTAAGGGACAATGGGAGACCATAGTTGAACGAGGGCAAACCTTGCTTGATCCAAATGCCCCTCATCACATCAGATTTCCTTCTTCAGAACCTGAGCTGGAAGAGGAACTTCTGATCACAACATCTGTAGATGTTTCCCCTCAAAAGGAACATCAAGGATAAGGTGGAAGTACTCCAAGAGTCATCATCAATACCACTCTTGATGGAGGCGCCTCTGAACTCGAGGCAGAATTGGATCCATGTGTTGGAACCAAGGACACCCCCGTTGACACGGTCACAAGAGCAGAGTTCGAAAGCTTCTGTGACAGTATCAACAAACTCCTTGATCGAGTATAAACTTATCAATGAACAAAAGGAGGAGCTGATCCGCAAGGAAAATGCTTCTCTCAAGGAAGAACTGCTGAACATCTCGAACAAACATGCTGAGATGACTCAAAAATATGCCGATGCTGAAGCACTCAGAACAGAGTCTGAACGGGTCAGAGGAGAAGAAATTACAAAGCTGACAACAAAGATAGTCGAGCTAAGAACAGTCAGAACAGAGGAAGCTACAAAGACTTCGACAGATCTTGCAGAGCTAAAGCGACTCATAACAGAGAATCACACAGCGCATATGAACAGAACTCTTCCCATCCCCACAATTATTCTTTCAGAATCTAACGTCAGAACCTTGACAGAGATAATTACCAACTCTATCAAGGAATCTATAAAAGAAGCAACCACCTCATCTGCTACTCCACTAAACATCTCCAGCCCTAACCCAAATGACCTACCCATGACAGTTGGCCAAATGGGAGACTTCAGAAAATCAATTTTTAGCCGAATGATGACGATCTCATCAAAATTTGTAATGAAAGCTAAGGCGACAGAACAACATGTGAAAGCGTCTCTTGATACTTACAAGGTCAACTGCGAGGCTCAAGTAGAAGAGATCAGAGGTGCTGCAACAGACGTAGAAGATGTAATGATAAAGGCAGCCTCAAACTTTACTAATATTATTTTACAGGCTACCTCTACATCGAAAAGACCTGCAGAAGAAGCACCTACAGATGAACCTTCAAGCAAGAGACACAAAGCTTATCTAAGATTTGTTGTTCCGACCTCACCAGCAGCTCGAATTGATGATTCTGGCGATGATGATGATTTCGAAGATGCTCAAGAAGGTCAATCAGACGATCAATTGGGTGAGTCCTCAGAACAAGAAAAGGGGGAGAAGGAGAAGGAAAAGCAGAAAGAAAAGGAGAAAGGGACTGAAGGAACTGATAACGGAAAAGGGAAAGCAACAGAGGATGAGAAAACAGAAAGAGGAGATCAAGGGAATAAAACTGAAGACTTACCAGAGATGACTATGGTATCTTTCGACTACATATTCAAAGACTGGGTCATCAAGCCAACAGAACCCTCATCTCAACAACCACCAGAAGTCATCATCATGGATACCCCTCCTACTTCACCAAGAACAGAACCAGAGAGAACAGACCCATTCTCTGCTGAAGAACAACCAAGCCAAAACCAACCTCAAAAGTCTGTTCAACACATCGAAAAACTAATGACAGAAACTCATGAAGACCTAAATCCCATGAAAACAGAACATAACCCTAAAACCTCAAACCAACATTCTGGCAAACCACCGCTAGAATAAATTTTTGCCTATCTCTATGGTGATCGTGATACAATTCCTGCCAATGCTGTGCCCATTAACCCATATTTCAGCCCCTGTAGGATAAATACGATCTCTGACGTAAGACGTAAGTTCATCGAAACAAAGTCTGGTTTGAACAGAAACATAAACTCTGACTTTGGAATCCGCAGAATCGTGGACATCAAGTAGAAGGTCTTTCGGCACAACAGAACGCAGATAAGTTATCACGAGTTCATAGTTGAATCAAACAACGACAGGGTTGAGCACTTCAACGATAACGATATGGTACAACTAAACCCCTATGATCTGATTCAACTTCATGCCTACTGTTACAACTTCAGTGACAAATACAAAGAGGCAAGAACGGCACTTCCTGAGGCACGCTTCGCTATGCAAGAGCACATCAATCTAAGGATTCAGATTGATTTTCAGCTAGGCATAGAGTTCGAAGTCGAGACACTAGCGACCGCACCACCAAATGAGAGCCTTGAAGGCTATGGGCACTATAAAACTGGAACAGTAGTTGGAGATCCTCCAGTGTTCATTTGTCGACAGAAGAAAACCAAGAAGGCCCTCAGAGCTACTGAGACTCATAAGTACTCAAGTGAGTCGCTAGTATACCTCAGAGACATCATTCAGAATCTCCCTAGAGAGAGATGTCCGGAAGAACAATAGAGAAGCTTCATCACCCAAATCAACCTTCTGTTGAACTTCCGAGAACTCATCAGAAGATTTGACAGAATCTTAAGGGGAGATAATTATTCTTAAATGTACTTGTCTTTTAATCTTAATGTAATATTCTAAAAGATTAGTGCAAGGCTTCGACAGAGGTAAAAGTTCTCAGTTCTTTTGTTTAATCTCTTGTCAATTGTAAATTTCTATTTTCAATACTTAGGGGGAGATTGTTAGCTCCAAGTATCTGTTATGTAAAAGTATTGAAAATAGTTCAAGTCAGAAGACCAACAGAGATCAGACAGAAGACTTGGAAGAAGTTCAAGAAGACCAACAGAGCTCAACAGAGCTCTGTCGAAGACTTCCAACAGAAGAACAAGTGTTTAACAGAAGACCAACAGAGCTCTTGTAAAAGAGCTCTGGTGAAGTGACGACCTCTGTCAGCCTAAATCTCGTAGGAAATCCTAAGTGTTAGACACGTGTCCATACTTTCCACGTATGCCCTAAAGATTGGAGACACACTTTCCACGTGTCATTCCAGGGTACGATAGTACACTGTCTACGCTTTATCAGGCTATATATAGTGAGGTAGTGGAACAAACAATTGTAAGATTTTGGAAGAATAGTTTTCCACAATTGTAAAAGCATACACTACTGAAATCCCGAGCACTACCTTCGTACGATATTGTTGTCCTGTGAGATTTCCGAACACACTTGAACGTGTTCTTGGTGTGATTAATTATCAATATATGAGCAGCCTTTATATCTGATCTTGTTATCATTTACTGTTCTATATTTGATTCTCACAATTCATTTATCGTTTACACAATCACTCACTTTAATGGATTTATTTAATATGCTTCCGTTGTCTATTTCTTTACCATTATCGTGATACAACGTGAATCTGGGAACCTACAGATCCTTCTTCAATTACTGTTGGTTTCGAATCATTCATCATTTAAGTTTTGGTTTCGGATCCTTCTTTGCTTACTGTTCATCATGATTTCGAACCCTTAAGGATACGAATCCAAGGATTTCGAACCCTTAAGGATACAAAACCAAGGATTTCGAACCCTTAAGGATACGAAGCCAAGGATTTCGAACCCTTAAGGAACCGAAACCAAGGATTTCGAACCCTTAAGGATACGAAACCAAGGATTTCGAACCCTTAAGGATACGAATCCAAGGATTTCGAACCCTTAAGGATAAGAAACCAAGGATTTCGAACCCTTAAGGAATTAAGGATACGAAACGAAGGATTTCGAACCCTTAAGGATACGAAACCTAGGATTTCGAACCCTTCTTGGTCCGAATCCATTGATTTCGAATCCTTCTCGATCCGAATTCGTGTTGATTAAAAAAAATTGAGTAATTTTTTTATTCCGAAATTTTTTCTATAGTGTTTTTCATACACTTTAAGAGCTTTTCAAGAAAACAAATTTATATATTTTTTTAGTGTATTTCATACATATTCTGCTTGATTTTCTGAAAGTTCAATATCTAGCAATACCAAAAAAAATGATTTTGAAGAAAACTATTATTAAATCTAGTGGTGAAGATTTGAAGCAATCTTTTGTTAAATCAAATAATGAAATTTTGCAACAAGTTCTTATAACAGAAATACTTCCAACTCCACAAATTTTTGTTAAATCAGATAGTGAAGGTTTGAAGCAAACTTTTATTAAACCTAATACTTCAAATCCTTCATTTCCTGTTTTAAATAAATCATTGGAGGAAGAAAATGTTGATCTAAAGAGACAAATTTTAGACATTTCTTCTTCAAATGCTAAACTTACTAAAAGAATTACTGATCTTGAAATATACATTGCAGGTCTTGAAACAAAGAAAGACAACTCAAGTATGCACGATCAAATCAAGAAACTTCAAGAGAAAGTAACAACTCTTCAAAGTGAAAATGCTGATATGAAGAGTAGAGAAATCAAGAGAGAGAAGGGGAACTCATATCTACAAGATCAAATAAAAAGAGTTCAAGAGAAAAGAACAACGTTGGAAGGTGAAAACGTTGAATTGAAGAAAAAGCATTCAGAACGTGAAAGAGAGTCACTTTCTTCAAAGAAAGTTCTTAAAGAAAAGGACGCATTTGAACTGAGAAGTATAAAACTTTCAAAACAAGTTTCTGACTTTGAGAAAGTTTTATTTTTTGAAAATGAGAAGCTTGAGAAAGAAAGAGCTAAATTTGAAACTGAACGGAAATCTTTTGAGATTAAAAGTTCTGAACTTTCCGTGAAAATCTCTGAACTAGAAAAGATTTTGGAAAAAGAAAGGAAAGATTTCACGAAAAAGAAAAATCTCTTTGAAAAGGAAACTAAAACCCTTAAAAAGAAAAATATGGAAATTTTCAAAGAGATTACTGATAAAAGAAAGTTTTTGGGAAAAGATTTTGAATCGGAACGCGAATATTTTGAAGATGCGATTCTTAATCTTACCAAAAGATTATCTGGTTTATCAGCTGATATTATGAAGGATCAACTGATCAAATCTGATCTCCAAAAGAAATTTGATCTAATTTCTAAAGAGAAAAATGTTTTGATAAACAAAGTCAAAGAACTTGAAGACGTCATTTTTAAATTTGATGTCTCAAAGCAGGCCAGTCATAATTCTATTTTTCAGACTCCATTTGTTCATTCAAATGATTTTGAATGTTCTTTTAAAACTGCTTCAAGTTCAAGCTTTAAAAACATTCCTTCTAAACAATTTAATAGATCAACTGATTTCTCAAAAGATCAGATTCGTTCAACAAATCTCTTCTATAATCCTCTGATTGATAAACCAGATAACAAAACAAATGTGCCTAAAGTTAATACTTCCAAACCTGAAGAAGTTCCAGTCTTCAAGAAGGTGAAGATGGAATGGAGAGTCAAAGGCACAACAGTTCCAAAGAAAGATGTACCAAAATCATCTGCATCCACATCAAAAGCCAAGAAGAACAATGTGCCAAAAGGTAAATCTTTTGTTCCACCTAATCTCGTTTATTCTACAAATCATCTAATTAGGTTGGCACATAAGAAAATCTGTTGTTCTTATTGTGGATCAAATGATTTTGTTCATAAAGATTATACTTCTTATTGGTACGGTACTTACATTATTCCTTTTAAGAAATCTACACCTAACACACTAGGACCCAAGTGCCGTTGGGTACCAAAATCTGCTTAATCTGTTTTGTAGGTTCATCATGTGTTGTGCTGATTTGGAAATATATATACCACACACATGACTGAAAACAGAAGAGAAGCGGTGAATTTTTTTAAGAAGAGTACTTGTGCCATTAAGGAAGAGCAAAATTATTGGTTTCTGAATACATCAGTTCAGGACCCGTACTTCAAAGACTAAGACTTCTAAACAAATCAGTTTAGAACTCATACTTCTTAGGTGATATCCTTAACTGTTATATCTTTTTGTTTCAAGGAACAAGTGGTGAAAGGTAACATTGCATTATGTTTTATTTCTACTGCTTTGAATGTTTGAACCTTCACAATTTAATTTTATGAAGTGAAATTTTTTCAAATTTCATTCAATGAATGAAATGTGTGTCAAAGGTGACTTTACAAGTGTTTTTGTATTATCTGAGTTACATTTGTTTCAACTTTCACTTCTGAAATAAATCGAAAGGTCAGCAAAACATAAATGAAATTTTGGTGAATGCTCAAAGTTATGTGAATCTGGACTTATATAAGATATAATGCTCAAAAAGCCTAAATGTCAGAATGATGGATGGAAATGAAAATATGGGAGAAGCACTATGTTTTAGAACCAAGTGATTGAGATAAAATTTTGCACTATCATTTAGTTTGAAAGTTTGTACCTGTGGCCTTTCTGGTTTGGGAGAGTAAGTCCTAAGGGGTGCTCGACACCTAGTCCCTTAGATCAACTGGTCTGGGATCGGCTGACCCAAATCCTTCTATAGAACCAGATAGAAAGCCATGTTCTATTGGTACAAATGGGTTTAAGATATATCGATGTGGCCTTTCTGGTTTGGGAAATTAAGTTCTAAGGGGTGCTCGACACCTAGCACCTAAGGCCAACTAGTCTGGGATCTACTAACCCAAATCCTGCTATAGAACCAGATAGAAAGTCATGTTTAACGGTGTATCTTATTCTTACTAAACGTTTTGTTAGGACAAATATGTCTTCAAGATTTAATCTTGTTTAATAAAGTCAAAGTCAATTTTATAGAAAGTCAAAGTTAGCTTATTACCTTAGTTTGTATTGAGGTATATATAGCTTTGTTTAATAGAGGGATGACACAACTATTACAGAAAGGAATACGCATAATTCACATCTTGTAATTTGAGAGCTTATTGAATAGATCTACTTTTTCTCTCTACTCTCTCTCTCTAGATTCTCTCTCTAATCTTGATAGATCTTGGTTTATCAATTGGTATCAGATAAGGAACAAGATTTAGAGAAGTTTTTCTTCTGATCAATCACTAGAGTTTGGTGATTTTGCAAGAAAATTCGATTGATTTTCTTGAGTTTTCAAGAAAATCTCGTTTTCTTCAAATTTGATCAAAATTTACTGATTTTTGATCGAATTCTTCTGGTTTTTGTTTCTTTTGATTCGGTTTCTTGTGAAGATCAATCCTTGTTCACGGATTGAGATTTACTTCGGAAGTTTTGGGCATCGATTTTGAGTTTTTCAAGAAATTTGTTCTGTGCGATTTTGTTCTCTGGTCGATCTGTTCAGACTCAAATTCAGAGGTTTTCAGAGGTTCTTTACTGAAGAAAAAGTGTTAGGATTTGGATTTCGAACCTGTCTGTACAAGATTTTCTCAGAAATTTTGGTGTTAAGAGGTTTTTTTGAAGATTTTGATCGTATCTCGCTAGATCTGAACTTTTCGCAACAGTCATCATCACTTTGCGCTAAACTTTGCGCAACCTTCAGTGTTTCTAGCATTTTTAATCATCCAAGTGTACTTTTCGCTAAGTATCTCGCTACCTTCTGTTGCGAAATTCATACTTTTCGCAACCATCTGACCCGAATCTTTGTTTGCGAGTTTCTTACTTCTCGCTACCTTTGTTTGCGAGTTTCTTACTTCTCGCTACTACCTGTTGCGAGTTTCTGACTTGGTTATTTTCAGACGATTTTAAGTACCCTCGCCTCGCGCAAACCTCACTTTGCGCCACTTGTGAGGAGTATTAAAAAAAATTGTTTTATATAATTTTTTCTATAGTGTATTTCATACACTTTAAGAGTTTTTCAAGAAAAAGTTTTATATAATTTTTTTTTTTCTGATTGTTCATTTTCCGCAGATTCAGTAGATTTTTCATTATAAAGATCTTTTAATCGTCAAGCAAACATGAAGCGGCTTCCAGTGCTGTTCAAAGAATCTGATTTTGAACTATGGAGAGTTTCGTTCATTGAATTTATTGCAAGTAGAGAAAATGGTGAAAATATGATAAAATCTTTCACTGAAAGCCCAATGATCAGAACTGACAAAGATTATACAGAAGAAGAGATTAAAAGAATGAAAGCCGACAAAGAAGCTTCATCCAACTTGATCTTCGCACTTTACAAACTTCCGCAACACATCTTCAAACGCGTTGAATGTTTCAAACAAAACCCAATGCAGATGTGGAACGAGTTATCTAAACAAATGCTTGGATATGAAGTTTCTTTTAAGAGAAAGGAGGAAGAAAAGAAAGCTGAAAAGGAGGATGTGGAACATAAATCATCAGATGCTGAAAATGAAGAACTCAAGGAAAAGGTTATAGAGCTTACAAAGAGACTTTCTGACACGGAAAAGTTGCTAAAAGAGGAAAGAGCGAATCGTACAAATGACAAAAAGTGCTATGCAAAGCAAATTTTATCTCTTTCCCAGAAAGTTTTTGAACTTCAACAAGCTTCAAAGACGGAGAAGAAAGAAAGTGAAGAAAAGAAAGCTCTTGAACTCAGATGCAGAAAACTTTTCACGCAAAATTTAGATTTTGAGAAAGTTTTTTTCTGGAAAAGAAAAACTGGACAAGGAAAGGGTTGAATTTGAAGCGAAGAATGCGAAATTGTCAAAGAAAATTTCTGATCTTCAAAAGGATTTAGAAAAGGAAAGACAAGAGCTAGATAAGGAAAGTCATGAGCTAGAAAAGAGAAAGAAAGCTGACTTTCAGGCCAAGAGCGTCAAAGATGAATTTTATGTTGAAAGGATGATTTTTCAGCAAGAAATACAAAAGCTCACAAAGAATTTGGCCGTGTTATCTACTGATATCATGAAAGAGAAGAGAGTTAATTGTGACATTCAGAAGAAGCTTGATTTCGTGACCAAGGAACGGAATGACTTATCAAACAAAGTGAAGTCACTCAACAAATCCAAAAGCTATTCAGAAAGTCCGATTCGACCGTCTAATCTTTTCTATGATCATTCAGTGGATAATTCTTCCAAGTATAAATATGCTGATCTTCCTTCATACAAGAAAGTCAACATGCAATGGAGAGTCAAAGGTACAATTCCTGAAAAAGATGTACCAAAATCATCGGTTTCTAACAAGAACACTAAGCTGAAAGGTAAATCTTTTGCTAAACCTAGTTCATTATATTCCGCAAATCATTTAATCAGGTTTGCACAAAAGAATTTTTGCTGTTCTTATTGTGGAACTAATGATTTCATTAAAAATAATGATGCTCAATATTGGTATGGTACTTATCATTTTCCTTCTTATAGAGCTCCGCTTAACAAGCCAGGACCGAAGACACGTTGGGTACCAAAATTTACTTAATCTGTTTTTGCAGATTTAGAAGCAAAGCGTTGAACTATCGGAAGAAGATTACTTGTGCCATTAAGGGGAGTAAAAGATAGATGGTTTCTAAACACATCGGTTTAGAACCCGGATTTCAAAGTTTATGGCTTTTGAACATATCAGTTCAAAACCCATGCTTCAACGACTATGGCTTCTGAACAATTTAGTTCAGGACCCGTACTTCAAAGACAAAGACTTCTAAACAAATCAGTTTAGAACTCGTACTTATCAGGTTAATTCTTTTACTGCATGATCATACTACTCAGGTGATATCCTTAACTGTCACATCTTTCTATTTCAAGGAACAAGTGGTAAAAGGTAACATTGCATTATGTTTTATTTCTACTGCTTTGAATGTTTAAATCTTTACAAATTTAATTCAATGAGTGAAATTTTTTCAACTTTCATTCAATGAATGAAATGTGTGTCAAGGGTGATTTTACAAGCGTTTTTGTATTATCTGAGTTACATCTGTTCCATCTTTCACTTCTGAAATAAATCGAAAGGTCAGCAAAACATGAATGAAATTATGCTGAATGGTCAAAATTATGTGATTCTAGATTTATATAGAATATTATGCTCAAAAAGCCTTTTTGTTAGAATGATGGATGGAAACGAAAATATGGGGAAGGCACTATGTTTTAGAACCAAGTGATTGAGATACTCTAAGTTTTAAATCTAATCATTTAGTTTGAAAGTTTGTGCCTGTGGACTTTCTGGTTTGGGAGATTAAGTCCTAAGGGGTGCTCGACACCTAGTCCCTAAGACCAACTGGTTTGGGATCGGCTGACCCAAATCCTGCTATAGAACCAGATAGAAAGCCATGTTCTACTGGTACAAATGGGTTTAAGATATATCGATGTGGCCTTTCTGGTTTGGGAAAGTAAGTTCTAAGGGGTGCTCGTCACCTAGCACCTAAGGCCAACTGGTCTGGGATCCGCTGACCCAAATCCTGCTATAGAACCAGATAGAAAGCCAAGTTTAACGGTGTATCTTATTCTTAATAAACTTTGTGATTAAAAGATGCCAATGAGCACAAAATCAAAAGATGCCAATGAGCACAAAATCAAAAGATGCCAATGTGCACAAAATCAAAAGATGCCAATGAGCACACATCTCTTGAAACTTGGGGAAAATACAAAGTCACGATAAACCTGTAAATTTGTGAAAATTCTGATTTTGGACAAATAGTGTGAGTAGAGCAGAGTATTCTGATATGTTTTAGAATTGCATATGCTTGTTGCTGATCATATTTCGCATGCTAGCACACCAAATAGATTTAATAAAGGGGTTGAAACTGAACATTTTTAACTTGATATGCAATGATGTCTTGTATTTGAATCCAAACGCATGCATTTGATTTCATTTGATTGAAAACCTGTTAAATTTCATTAAGTTGGATTTCTTTTGTAAAGTTTTCAAATGATCAAATGGTAGTAGTTATAAAATGTAGTTCAATGAATTTTATTTTCTTTGAATAAAATTTTCAACTACTGTGCCTAAATCAAATATATGCATATTTTCAGGGGGAGAAATCAAATTGCTCCAGAATTCTTAGTTTGAGGGGGAGCAAGATTGTTCATTAAGGAGGAGATTGTTAATGATTCTCAAAGACGCGACTGAAATTGAAGAAGGTTTTCGATGATCATGATGCTCACTTTCATCGAAAAAGGGGGAGAAATGTTTAATTCAATTTCATGTCAAAGAGCTTTCAAGGCAAAGATTCAATTTCATGACAGGGGGAGAAATGTTTAAAGAAGACTTCGTCTCAAGAAAGGAAAGGGGGAGATTTCTTGTTCAAGAGTTTAAGAGAAATCGATTGATCATCTTGTGATCTCTTTTTCTTAAACTTGTGCTATATGGTGAATATCCTTACTGAAGTTTGAAGTTCCCAAGTCAAAGAAAGAAAAAGGGGGAGAATTCTTCAGGAGTTTAGGAAAAATCGATTGATCATCTTGGTTTCTCAAGAAGATCTCTTTTTCTTAGATTTGCGCTACATTGTATAAAAATGCCTTGTGTGAAGATTCAAATTCTCCATATCAAAGAAAGAAAATCTCGGTCAGTTCCCCGTCTGAAGATTTTGTGACGATTTGACTTTGACAAACCTTGATAAAGACCGAAGTTTTGAAGATTCAAGAAGCCGAAGAATGCTGTTCTCAAATGTTTAAATCTTGAATCCAAGGGGGAGATTGTTAGGACAAATATGTCTTCAAGATTTAATCTTGTGTAATAAAGTCAAAGTCAATGTTATAGAAAGTCAAAGGTAGCTTATTACCTTAGTTTATATTGATGTATATATAGCTTTGTTTAATAGAAGGATGACACAACTATTACAGAGAGGAATACGCATAATTCACATCTTGTAATTTCAGAGCTTATTGAATAGATCTACTTTCTCTCTCTACTCTCTCTCTCTAGATTCTCTCTCTACTCTTGATAGATCTTGGTTTATCATTTTTGATTAAAAGATGCCAATGAGCACAAAATCAAAAGATGCCAATGAGCACAAAATCAAAAGATGCCAATGAGCACAAAATTTAAAAGATGCCAATGTGCACAAAATCAAAAGATGCCAATGAGCACATATCTCTTGAAACTTGAGGAAAATACAAAGTTGCGATAAACCTGTAAATTTGTGAAAATCCTGATTTTGGACAAATAGTGTGAGTAGAGCAAAGTATTCTTAAATGTTTTAGAATTGCATATGATTGAAGCTAATCATATTTCGCATGCTAGCACACCAATTAGATTTAATAAAGGGGTTGAAACTGAACATTGTTAACTTGATATACAATGATGACTTGTACTTGAATCCAAACACATGCATTTGATTTCATTTGATTGAAAAATCTGGTATATTTCATTATGTTGGATTTCTTTTGTAAAGTTTTCAAATGATCAAATGTTAGTAGTTATAAAATGTGGTTCAATGAATTTTATATTCCTTGTATAAATGTTTTCATTAATGCACTGTACTTGAAATGAATATTTTTAATGAAATATATGCATACTTTCAGGGGGAGAAAACAAATTGCTCCAGAATTCTTATTTTGAGGGGGAGCAAGGTTATTCCTTAAGGAGGAGATTGTTAGTGATACTCAGAGACGCAACAGAAATTGAAAAAGGTTTTTGATGATCATGATGCTCACTTTCATCAAAAAAGAGGTAGAAATGTTTAATTCAATTTCATGTCGAAGACAATTCAAGGTCAAAGAAATGAAGATAGTTTTGAAGAAGATTGACTTTACATTGTGAAAGACAAAGATGTTTTCGAATCACTCATATATGGATTCGGATTGCTCAAAGTTGAAGTTTTCGGATCATGTGAAGTCTGAAATGTTGCTGAATTTGGTTATCTTAGTTCTGAGCGTTTCGGAATATTCTTACACCTAAAAGTTCAACAATATAGATGATTTTGCATCCTTCTATCCTCCTGATTCAAATTAGTATGGTTTCGTACTTGCCTTGGTACGAATCCTCATGGTTTCGTATCCTTATTGATACGACTTCCATGGTTTCGTATCCAACTTGATCCGACATCCGTTGGTTTCATATTCATCTTCATCCGAATCGACATGCTTTCGCATCCAACTGATCCGAATGCATATGATTTCGCACCCTTCTTGATTCGAATCCCATGGTTTCGAACCCTTATTGATTCGAATCCCCATGGTTTCGAACCCTTATTGATTCGAAACGGATGGTATCGCACCCTCTTGCATCCGAATCCTTATGGTTTCGAATCTGCCTACATCCAAATTGATGGTTTCGGATCATTTTAATATGAGAAAGTTTATATGAGAACAAGACTTGAAGATGGTTTGATAAAGTGTCTGTTTGAGAAGATTGACTTTACAAAGAGCTGAAGACTGCTGTCATATTTTTTAAATCTTAAATCCAACGGGAGAGATTGTTAGACCATTATTGTATTCAAGATTTACTGTAAAGTCAATGTACTGTATTAGTTCGTAATGCCTTTATACCTTGTATGTTATGGGTATAAATAGGCATGTCTAGTTCTTAGTTAGACATGAATCTAGAACTCTTGTAACACTTGTAGCATTTGTCATTTACTCTCTAAAGATCAATACATGGATGACTTGTGCACTCTAGATTTTCTCTCTACATATCATTGCTAGATTCTGGGTTTTACAGGTACCTCGACTTGATACAATTATATAATTTTGGCACTAACAATCTCCCCCGTTGTATCAAAAGTTGAGGCAACTACTGGGCTTGAACAGGTGCAATATATTTCTTTCTGATTCCAAAGATGATCTCAAAGCGTCTCAGTACATTTCGTCACTCCATTTTTTTGTTGATGGCTTCCAAGGCTCGGTCAATCATCTTTCTTTCTTTTGGCATCAGTTTAACATGACCCTTTTCATCCAGTCTAAGTTTGCTTTCAAGCTGAATCTGAATAAGCTTGAACTTCCCATCACATTATTTATTTACTTCAGCAAATCTTAGAAATCTCTTCTTCCTCTGTTCATTAAAGTAAACAATACCAAATTCTTGTTTTTCCAGAATACTGTAGACCGGGATACCTTGGATGTCAGACAATCTTTTATTGGGTTTTAGAATGTTAACTGTCTATTGACCTATCTTACACAACTTTTCTTCCAGATTACTTACCTTCTCAGTAAAGTTTAGTATTTATGTCTTTATAAGCATGCAAGAGTTTTTCAAACTGGTTTTCTTTCCTTCCGAACGTTCTAGTTTTTCTGATAATTCATCCATTCTTCTTCGAAAACAAGCTTGACTCTCATCAAATTCGGCTTTGCTCTTTTTCAAACCTTCACTTAATTCATTATGTTCTTTTATTCTTTGCCTTTGAAAGTCTATTGTTTGATGAGCTTTTTTAGTTTTTATGTCAGTTCATTTAACTTGGTTTGCATCAATTCCAGTTGTTTGAAAAAATGATTAACAGTATAGGAATCTACCTCATGTGTCTCAGATGTTGTTCTAGCTTCAGAATCCTCCGCATCCTTGCTCATCAGACACATTTTACCAAAAGCAGCAGTTTCTTCCTCACCTTCGTCATCTGTTTGATCTAGCCAGTACTCCTCCTTCGCTAATAATGCCTTGCAAATTCTTTTTGTTTAGTCAATAACATTTTGTTCTTGTAATAGTCAGAATCTCGCACTTTCGGTGTCCAGTGTTCTTTAGCGTAGTGTCCTGGCTTCCCACAATTGTAACATTTCTGCTCTTCAGTCTTTTTCTCAACAAATTTCTTGTCATCAAACTTCTTATTCTCCTATTTCCTATGCTCAAATTTCTTCTTTGACTTTATATGATCTTTGTGCTCAAAGTTCTTAGAACCTAAAGAATACTGCTGATTGTTTGATCCCGACTTCTTCACGAACCTTTGTAGAAATGCTTTTGTTAACAGAATCATGGCCTTCAAACTTTCTGCCTCATCCAAATCATCACTATCCAATCCACCATCTTCTAAATCTAAGTACTTACTTTCCTTTTTTATTGGACGTTTTCCAGACTCGTTAGTTAACAAAGCAATAGGATCATCTACAACTGTCTCCTCTTTCTTCTATTTCTTTTCCAATTTCATTTTCTTCTTCTCTTTCTTCTCCTTTTTCTCTCTCTTTTCGTCAGCATCTTCTTCATCTTGTTTGAGCATCTCAAACATTTCTTGTAGAGGTAGTTCACTCAGTTTCGAATGTTGTTTCATCCTATGAGAATATTTCTTCCACTCAGGTTGGAGAACACTCAAAAACTTAACATTATTTTCTATTATTGTCTTTGTGATCTTATGTCTGTTCAATTCATTCAAAATTGTTGTGAGCCGATCATAAGTGTTATCAAGTGTTTCACCTTCCTTCTGCTTAAAATTCTCATACTTGTTTATCACATTTGACATCCTCATCTGATTCTCAACTGCTGAGCCTTGATACAATTTAACCAACTCATCAAACATGCCCTTTCCTATCTCATTCAGACTATTAAAACCTATGTTAATGTTCTGTGAGTTATCTGGTTTTGATACATATCCATTGATTTGTTTGGTTTCAGGGTCATAATAGCAGCTTTGCCAGAACTGATTCACATATCTTGCAGGGATCTTGGTGACGTTCTTGGTTACCAGATGTCTGAGTGGGTGGTTTTCTAGGACGTTCAACAGTATTGGTTGTTCTTCCCCAAAACCATTTCTGTTGAGGACCAGGTAGTGATTATTGGGTTTCAGTGGCAGGTTGTTTTCGAAGAAGGCATTATCTAAGGCATTATTGTGATGAACAGAATCAGCATTGTTCGCCTTTTCTTGAAGGATTCTTAGATTTTCAAGGTTGTTCGAATGCTCAGATGGAGCAGGAGAGTTAGCAGGTGCAACCATTTGAAAGTTTGCTTGAGTGTTCTTGAGAAAGTAGCACAGATTTGTAAGTTGTTCTTGAGATTTGCAGGTTTTTGCAAGATCACCAGAGAAATCAGAGAGAGAAGGTTCGTAAAATTGAAGAAGAAGGGTAGTGGGTGAATTTGGATAGAATTTGGGTGGTAAAAAGTGAATTCTATAAAGTTTGGAATCCGCACTCGAGTGTACAACTGGGTTCAACGCTTCTGTCCTGTCGTGTGGCACGCACGTCCAATAGAAACGTGCCACGTCAGAAGTGGCGGTGCACGATGGAACGTCGAGCGGCGCCCAATAATGCTGAGTGTGTGGGAGTTTCTACACCCAAATGACTGTCACTTTTGAAAATAACCCGCACCTCAGAAGCTTTCAAAATACACAAGTGTTGGGTCTAGAAAGCCCCAGTTTAATGAAAGTTTTATAAAGTCCATAGAAAGTCATTTGTAAAGTGCGCACAAGATGTAGAGTGAGAGAGTATATACGTAGAGAGAGAAAGCCATCCTCAAAGCTTTAGAGAGATCATCCATCCAATATAAGGATGGCATAAGTGCTCTCAACTCTAAACTCCATTGTATTAATTCTTAATGAATAAGAACTTCACTATGTTCTATCATTCTTTCTTATTCTTACATTTATGGAGTATTTCTTGATTGTTTCTTCACTTTTGGGATCTACAATTGGTATCAGAGCTAAATTGAATCAATTTTCATTCGATACGATCATTTTTGCAACAACTCAAGAATTCAAGATCTAATTTGAAGATTTGGAGATTCAAGATCGTTCTTAATCGTGTGCTAAAGCTCAAGGTAAATTTTTTGTGATCTTATACATCTTGAAGATCGTTTTTTATTTTGGAGAAAGATTTATGTGATCTTGATGGTTCTTGATGAAGAAAAGAAGTTAGATGTTCATGATCTCTTTCTAAACCAGTTTCTGCACTCTATATGTTCGAGGAAATGACTACTAGAGATTTGATTTTGGTTTGATTTGATAAAAGTCAGATATGAAAGGATTTTAGATGATCAATTGCTTATAATCAACTTTCTGACGTTGCTAACCAGAAACTTGATTTTCTGCAATTTTTGTTCTAAGAATGCAAAGGAGATCGGCTTATCATTCTATATCGAATTAGTTGTATGAGCATTTTATTTGAATGGAGCAATTATCAGTGAGCCTTGATCGGTTTCTGTTTCAAGATGAAAGAATCCAGAATTTTAATTGCAGTTCTTGCCAATGATTATGTGCCTAGACGTGTAATCAGAAAGTTGGATGCAGTTTGTTTCAAACAGGAAGTTGCAGTTAATCACATAAAGGTTTTGTTAATCTGATGAAAACAGAAGATTTTCTGAGCTGTTTGATGATTGCGTGTTTAAAACAGCAAATTACAGATAGTTTATCAAAAACAAAAAGTTGGTGTATAGCAGAATGTGGTAATGGTCTGCAACAGAATGTGTTTGAAAATTTGAAACAAAACTTGTTGCTGTGTTCGGATTTCAATTCAGATTTGAGCAGAAATATGTTTGCAGAAAATTGTAACCGGAAGCTGTTCGGGCAAAACAGATTTTGATCAAGGCTGTCCAGTTTTTGATCAAACAGAAACATTACAGATGGTTGCTGCTGCGTTTGATGTATAAAAACAAAAGTTTTCTGAGCTGTTGGTTGCTGTCAAATCACATAGTTGTTGTCCATTCGAAAGTTTGCTGTCGGGTCTGTTTTGTTGCTGTCAAAACAAATTCTGTTTGCTGTCAAAACAGAAAAGTGCTGTTGTTTGATGCGTAAAATCGAATCCAAAACAGTTTGTTCAAGCAAGTTGCTGTCGGACAGAAAGTTGCAGCTATTAAGTTTTAAAAAAAACTTGCTGCTGTTTTCGAAGCGGTACGGGGCTGCAATGTTTTGCAGATTATGAACAAAGTGTTTTGTGCAGAAAGGTGCAGGTCTATTTTCTGTCATGTATAGAGTTTATCCGTATCTGATCATGACTTCAGAGTTAAGAGACAGCTTAATCAGAGTTCATGGTTTTCAGAGTCTGTACTAAGGCTAATCAGAGTTTGCCTTAGTACTGTAAAGTCAATGTACTGTATGAGTCTATATAGTATTGTGAATGCCTCTATACCATGTATGTTATGGGTATAAATAGGCTTGTCTAGTTCATTTGTTAAAACACTTCAAAACACTTTAGAAACCTTTTGTAATCCTTTGAGCTCAATACATGGATGACATATTTGCTCTCTAGATTCTCTCTCACTACATTCATATCTTATTGCTAGAGATTTGGGATTTCACAATTGGTATCAGAGCTAAACAGAAGATTCAAGCAGATCGAAGACCAAATTGAAGATTTTTTACACTAAAGCTGAAGAATTCGGATTGGGTGTTCATCACTATTCATCACTGTTCATCAAGAATTCTGACCCTTCTTCATTTACTATTCATCCAGATTTCATCTTTTCTTTAATTTTTGATCTTTTGGATTGATTCTTGACATCATTGCACTCGAATTTTATTCCTGAACATCTTTAATTCTTGGATCAACACCAAAATCTGCACAGAATTTGCAGATCTGATCATTTTATATCATTTTTGTTCAAAAACTTTTTCTACTATTTTTGGATCAAAATTCGATTAAATTGATCGAATTAGGATTTGTGATTAACTAAGAAAGTGTGTGGAATCAAATTTCGAACAAATCTGTGCAAATTTCATAACAATTGATCAAGAATTGAAAAAGTTATGGCTGATTTAGTGATTTTCGTGTTCGAAGTGCAGAATTCGGATCATTCTTGGTGAATTCGGATCATTCTTGGTGAATTCGGATCATTCAAAGAAGAATTCGGAGTGTTCTTGGAAATACAAGTGTAGAATTCGACTCAAGAAGGATTCGAATTGATTGAATTCGAACCCAGCTAGATTCGAATTGAGGAGAATTCGAACTGTGTTAGATTCGAATTGAGTTGATTAAATTTTCCAAGTGTTGAATTCGAACCCTTAAGCATCCGAATTCATAGAATTCGAACCCTTAAGCATCCGAATTCATAGAATTCGAACCCTTAAGCATCCGAATTCATTGAATTCGAACCCTTAAGCATCCGAATTCATAGAATTCGAACCAAGTTAAGTCCGAATTGAGTGATTTCGAATCCTTCTTCATCCGAATTCATTGATTTCGAATCCTTATTCATCCGAATTCTTGTGAATTAAAAAAAAAAAAAAAGAGTTTTTTGAGAAAAATTTTTATCCCGAAATTTTTTCTATAGTGTATTTCATACACTGTAAGAGCTTTTCAAGAAAAAATTTTATATATTTTTTTTGTGTATTTTCATACACTGTCTGCTTGATCTTCTGAACGATCAATTTCTAGCAATATTCAAAATGGTTTTACAACAAGTTATTGTTAAAAGCAGTGGTGAAGATTTGAAGCAAACTCTGAAAAAGGAGATTCCTCCAATTGCAAAAGTTTTTGTTAAACCAAATGTAAAGTTGCAACAAGTCATTATAACAGAAACATCTGTTAATTCACATGTATCTGTTAAACCAAATAATGAAGTGTTGCAACAAGTCATAATAACAAAAACACCTCCAAAGCCACTTGAAAAAGCTAAGGCAAATAATGGAATTTTGCAACAAGTTATTTTATCAGAAACATCTCCTATATCAGAAACTCCTGTTAAAGATAATGCTTCAAATACTTCAACTCCTATTTTAAATAAAGAATTGGAAGAAGAAAATGTTGATCTGAAAAGACAAATTTTAGACATTTCTTCTTCAAATGCTAAACTTACTAAAAGAATAACTGATCTTGAAGTTTATATTGCAGATCTTGAAGCAAAGAAAGACAACTCAAGTCTGCACGATCAAATCGAGAATCTTCAAGAGAAAGTAACAACTGTTCAAAAAGAAAATGCCGATTTGAAGAGTAGAGAAGAAAAGAGAGTGAAGTGGAACTTAAAGTTACATGCTCAATTAAAAGAAGTTAAAGATATAGGGAAAATTTTGGACAGTGAAAATGCCGATCTAAAGAGAAAACTGTCTAATTTTTCTTTTGAAGAAAAGAAAGTTTTTGAAGAAAAGAAAGAGACTGAGCTGAAATGTATAAAACTTTCAAAACAAGTTTCAGACTTTGAGAAAGTTTTATTTTTAGAAAAAGACAAGCTCGAAAAAGAAAGAGCTAAATTTGAAACTGAACGCAAATCTTTTGAAATTAAAAGTTCTGAACTTTCCGTGAAAATTTCTGAATTAGAAAATCTTTTGGAAAAGGAAAGAAAAGATTTCACGGAAAAGCAAAATCTCTTTGAAAAGGAAAGTAAAACCCTTAAAAAGAAAAATATGGAAATTTTCAAAGAGATTACTGATAAAAGAAGGCTTTTGGAAAAAGATTTTGAATCGGAACGTGTATATTTTGAAGATGTGATTCTTAATCTTACCAAAAGATTATCTGGTTTATCAGCTGATATTATGAAGGATCAGTTGATCAAATCTGATCTCCAAAAGAAATTTGATCTAATTTCTAAAGAGAAAAAATGTTTTAATAAACAAAGTCAAAGAACTTGAAGACGTCATTTTTAAATTTGATGTCTCAAAGCAGGCTAGTCATAATTCTATCTTTCAGACTTCATTTGTTGATTCAAATGATTCTGAATGCTCTTTTAAAACTGCTTCAAGTTCAAGTTTTAAAAACATTCCTTCTAAACAATTTAATAGATCAACAGATTTCTCAAAAGGTCAGATTCGTTCTTCTAATCTTTTCTATAATCCTCTGTTTGATAAATCGGATGATATTCTTAAGATGCCTAAAGTTAATACTTCCAAACTTGAAGAAGTTCCAGTCTTCAAGAGGGTGAAGATGGAATGGAGAGTAAAAGGAACAACAGTTCCAAAGAAAGATGTGCCAAAATCATCCGATTCCACATCAAATGCCAAGAAGAACAATGCGCTGAAAGGTAAATCTTCTGCTAAACCTAATCCTATTCATTCTGTAAATCATCTGATTAGTTTGGCACATAAGAAAATTTGTTGTTCTTACTGTGGATCAAATGATTTTGTGCATAAAGATTATACTTCTTATTGGTATGGTTCTTACAGTATTCCTTGTAAGAAATCTACACCCAACCCACTAGGACCCAAGTGCCATTGGGTACCAAAATCTGCTTAATCTGTTTTGCAGGTTCTTCATGTGTTGTACTGAATTGTAGATACATACCACACACATGACTGAAAACAGAAGAGAAGCGGCGAATTTTTTGAAAAATATTTGTACCATTAAGGGGGAGACAAAGAACAATGGTTTCTAAACACATCAGTTTAGAACCCGGATTTCAACGACAATGGCTTTTGAACATATCAGTTCAAAACCCGTGCTTCAACGACATTGGCTTTTGAACATATCAGTTCAAAACCCGTGCTTCAACGGCCATGGCTTCTGAACAATTCAGTTCAGGACCCGTACTTCAAAGACTAAGACTTCTAAACAAATCAGTTTAGAACTCATACTTCTCAGGTGATATCCTTAACTGTCACATTTTTCTGTTACAAGGAACAAGTGGTAAAAGGTAACATTGAATTATATTTTGTTTCTACTGCTTTGAAAACTTGAATCTTTACAAATTTAATTCAATGAGATGAAATTTTCAATTTACATTCAATGAATTAAATGTGTGCTAAAAGATGATTTTACAAGAAACTTTGTATTATCAGAGTTAGACTTGCTTCAATTCACACCTCTAAAATAAATCGAAAGGTCAGCAAAACATGAATGAAATTATGTTGAATGCTCAAAGATATGTGAATCTGGACTTATATAGAATATAATGCTCAAAAAGCCTATTTATCAGAATGATGAATGGAAACGAAAATATGGGGGAAGCACTATGATTAAGAACCAAGTGATTGAGATATCATTCATATTTTGTGATGGAAATTCGAACTTATATAGAATATCATTTAGTTTGAAAGTTTGTGCCTGTGGCCTTTCTGGTTTGGGAGAGTAAGTCCTAAGGGGTGCTCGACACCTAGTCCCTAAGATCAACTGGTCTGGGATCGGCTGATCCAAATCCTGCAATAGAACCAGATAGAAAGCCATGTTCTACTGGTACAAATGGGTTTAAGATATATCGATGTGGCCTTTCTGTTTTGGGAAATTAAGTTCTAAGGGGTGCTCGTCACCTAGCACCTAAGGCCAACTGGTCTGGGATCTGCTAACCCAAATCCTGCTATAGAACCAGATAGAAAGTCATGTTTAACGGTGTATCTTATTCTTACTAAACTTTTTGATCAAAAGATGCCAATGGGCACAAAATCAAAAGATGCCAATGAGCACAAAAGAAAAGATGCCAATGAGCACACATCTCTTGAAACTTGGGAAAATACAAAGTCGCGATAAACCCGTAAATTTGTGAAAATTCTGATTTTGGACAAATAGTGTGAGTAGAGCAAAATATTCTTATATGTTTTAGAATTGCATATGCTTGAAGCTAATCATATTTCCCATGCTAGCACACCAAATAGATTTAATAAAGGGGTTGAAACTGAACATTTTTTAACTTGATATACAATGATGACTTGTTCTTGAATCCAAACACATGCATTTGATTTCATTTGATTGAAAAATCTGTTAAATTTTATTAAGTTGAATTTCTTTTGTAAAGCATTCAAATGATCAAATGTTAGTAGTTATAAAATGAAATTCAATGAATTTTATTTTCCTTGTGTAAATTTGTTTTAAAATTTGTGCTACAATTTCAAATACTGTACGTTATTGAAATATATGCATACTTTCAGGGGGAGAAAATAAATTGCTCCAGAATTCTTATTTTGAGGGGGAGCAAGGTTATTCTGTAAGGAGGAGATTGTTAGCAATACTCAAAGACACGACTGAAATTGAAAATGGTTTTCGATGCTCACCATCATCGAAAAAGGGGGAGAAAAGTTTAATTTCAATTTCATGTCAAAGAATTTTCAAATCAAAGATATTTCAAGTCAAAGATTCGTGAACAAAGACTGAAGATTGGTGAGAAGGATCATGTGAAGTCCAAATGTTGCTGAATTTGGTTATCTTAGTTCTGAGTGGTTATCGGAATGCGCTTACACCTAAAAGTTCAACAATGTGGATGGTTTCACATCTTTCTGATCCAAACTCTAATCGTTTCTGATTTATCTTGTTCCGAATTGATGGTTTTATACAAAGATCGGAATTTCATGTTCAAGACTTGAAGACAATCTGTTGAAGATTTTATTGAAGAAGATTGACTTTTCAAAGAAAAAGACAATGACTTTTCATGTTTGTCTGAAGATTCTTCAAAGCTGAGTTCTTAAAGAGTGTCAAAGCATATAGTTCACCGTGAACTAGTGGAGATAAAGATACTTGAAGATAGTTTGATAAAGTGTCTGTTTGAGAAGATTGACTTTACAAAGAGCTGAAGACTGCTGTTATTTTTTTAAATCTTGAATCCAAAGGGGGAGATTGTTAGAGCATTGTTGTATTCAAGATTTACTGTAAAAGTCAATGTACTGTATGAGTCTATACAGTATTGTGAATGCCTTTATACCTTGTATGTTATGGGTATAAATAGGCTTGTCTAGACCATTTGTTAGCAACACTTCGAAACACTTTAGAAAGCTTTTGTAATCTTTTAGAAACCTTTTGTAATCCTTTGAGCTCAATACATGGATGACATATTTGCTCTCTAGATTCTCTCTCACTACATTCATATCTTATTGCTAGAGATTTGGGATTTCACAAAAGGCCAATCAGAGTTCCAAGCCTTTGAATTCAGAGATCTGATCGTGTTTAATCAGAGTTCTGATCAAGGCTAATCAGACTTTAACACTTAGTTTTTCAGAATTACGTGACAGCATTGCGCGGCTGTCGTATTTCGCTCATATCTCCCTCCTCGAAGCTCCAAATTCTACGATTCCAGATGAAATAGATTCCTAAGACACCGATGAACATTTTTCATGTTTTGAGTTTGTTCTGAATCAGTGTGCTGATTGGTCAGATTTTGTGTTAAAATCAGTGGACTTAATCTGGACAGAAAGCAACGTTTTTCACGCAATTTCTCCCAATTTTTGGTATGGTGTTCTATCTTCTAATTTTGTGGATCCAAGTTGAGTTATTGAAGTGTGTTGAGACACTTCCTTCTCTGATCTTATTGGAATAAGCTCTTGAGCTTAATGGCCATTCAACTCGCATTTCAAAGACGGATTCTTTGTACAAACTGAAAATTTGCACTATGGTTTGTCACGTAGCTCGCACATTACTTTCTTGTGGGCTTAACGAACGTGCTGAGTTTCTTCAGATGGAGTTGAATTGAAAGTTGTAGAAATCTGTGTTTCATTCTATTGATTTACATCAAATAAATACAAGAGAGAGTCCCGATAATTACGGAAACAATAGCAAGATAACTATGAACAATATTTCACAATATTTCACTAATAGGCCCCCTAAGTTGGAGCTGGAGGTGGACGGATGCTCAAACTGGATCTGAAATCGAGAAACAGTTGACAGGGAAGACCCTTAGTGAATATGTCTGCGTATTGATAGGTCGATGGAATGTGTGTAACCCGAACTTGGCCAAGAGCGACTTTTTCCCGTACAAAGTGTATATCCAGTTCAATATGTTTGGTTATTTGATGTTGAACTGGATTACCTGATAAGTAAACCGCTGAGATGTTGTCGCAAAATACTAAAGTGGCGCGTTTGACTGGGGTATGAAGTTCGAGCAGCAGGTTTCGGAGCCAGCATGTTTCGGCAACTACGTTTGCAACTCCGCGATACTCTGCTTCGGCGCTAGATCCCAAGACCGTTGGTTGTCGCTTAGCGGACCATGATATTAGGTTGTCACCTAAGAAAACACAATAGCCTGATGTAGATCGGCGGGTGTCCGGACAACCACCCCAGTCCGCATCGGTGTATGCGATAAGCTGAGACGGTGCGGTGGGATATAAGTGAAGTCCAAGATTTGAAGTGCCTTTAAGATATCAGATGATACGTTTTAGAGCATTAAAGTGAGGAATCTGTGGGGCATGCATAAACAAACAGATCTGTTGGACAGCGTAGGCGATGTCTGGTCGTGTAAACGTGAGGTATTGGAGAGCACTAGCAAGACTACGATAGAGGGCGGGGTCCTTCACCGGTTCACCTGCCGTCGCGCTTAACTTTGAATTGGTGTCAACTGGAGTGGTCACGGGTTTGCAAGTTTCCATGTTCGCGCGCTTGATAATCTCCTCCGTGTATTTGGCTTGAGATAAAAACATACTTTAAGCGGTACGTTTGACCGAGATTCCCAAGAAGTATGAGAGCGGACCAAGATTAGTCATGTCGAATTCATGTTTGAGCGCGGCGATTATCTCGTTTTGGAGAGATGATGACGAGGTTTTGAGGACAATATCATCCACATAGAGTAGAAGGTAGGCACATTGGTTGTTACGACGAAACACAAACAGGGATGTGTCACTTTTGCTGCTGATGAAACCAAGGGTGAGAAGGAACATTGCAAATCGATGGTACCAAGCGCGTGGCGCCTGTTTCAAACCATAGAGAGACTTTTGAAGTTTGCACACATGATACGGGTAAGAAGGATTGCGAAAGCCCGGAGGTTGATGCATGTAGACAGTTTCATTCAAGTGACCGTGTAGGAAGGCGTTTTTGACGTCGAGTTGACGTATTTGCCAACCGCGTCCCATGGCTATGCTGAGAACCGTGCGAATTGTGGCCGGTTTGACCACGGGACTGAAGGTTTCGTCACAGTCGACCCGTACCTGTTGAGAATTGCCATTGACCACGAGGCGGGCTTTGTATCTTTCAAGGGAGCCATTTGCATGAAACTTGTGACGAAATATCCGATGACAACGTATGATATTAGCATCCCGTGGACGGGGAACCAGTTTCCAAGTATTTTGTTTAAGCAAAGCATTATATTCAGTGGTCATGGCAAGATTCAATTTCTGATCGAGAAGAGCGACTTTAGGATTAGGCGGAATGGGAGAGACTGATTGTGTATGGAGTGAGAAAAGGGGTTTGGGTTTGAAAATGCCGCTTTTGGAGCGTGTTTGCATGGGATGAAGAGGGATGGGAGGTGCCGTGGTGGGGGGTCGTTTGTTGGGAAAGGGGTGGTGGGGAATGGGATGGATTTCGAGGGGGGGAATGGGAGTCGGGCTGTGTTTCGGCCGAAGGGATTTGGGCCGTAGGTGGGGTTTCAGCCGAAGGGGTTTGGGTTGGTTGTGACGTTGGAAGGGGATGTTGAGGGGTTTGATGGGCTTGAAATTGGAGATAGGGGGATGGTTCAATATCGGTAAGAAAGTCGTATGTTGGTTTGCGGAAGTAAGAGATATTGCTATATGGGAAAGTGAGTTTGTCAAAGGTGACGTGGCGAGAGATTATTGGTTGGTTGGTAGAGAGGGTGAGACATAGGTAGCCGTGGTGATTATCTGGGTAGCCAAGGAAGACACAATGGACAGATTGGGGTGCAAGTTTATGAGGAGTGGTAGTGGAAAGATTGGGGTAGCATAGGTAACCAAAGGTACGAAGGTGAGAATAGGTGGGTTTGCAATGGTAGAGAATTTCGGTGGGGGTCGTGTTGTTGATTGTAGTGGAGGGGAGGATGTTTAGGAGATAAGTAGTGAGGGTAAGGGCATAGTTCCAAAAAGATGGTGGGAGGGAGGCTTGGATAAGAGAAGTGCGAATGGTATTGTTGATAGTGCATGTTGATCCAAACCCTAAGTGATTTGATAATGACCCTCTCTTATATACTTAGTGAAAATTGTAAGTAAAGAATATGTATCAGAGTTTCACTATCGCTGATAAGTACTAAGATCTTACAGTACCGCTGATAGGAACTCTCGCACTTTAGATTAAACATTCAGCGAACACTGTTCACCATAATACTCTGAGTCTGTTCAGTACTTATGGTGATCGCTGATAAGTTAGTTGTTTACTTATGATCTCTGAAGACAAGTTTCATGTCAACATAGGTTCTACGCTGAAGTCGAAGATCAAGCTCTAGAACCAGCGACAAGTCTCCTAATGAACTGATGCGGATCAGCGAAGACTCAGATTTGTCCACTCAACGTGAAGTATCAAGTACAAGACTTTAGCTATCGCTGAACTTTATCATTCGCTGATATAGAATGATAAACCGCTGAATCAACGAAAAGCTGATCATGAAGTCCTCCGTACAAAGTACTTTTGTCTTAACCACCCTTGCACGACTCCATACGATATGTCAGAAAAGAACCTCCTTATTGTCTGAAATCGTACAACCACTCTGATACTACACTGTTCAAACATGCGGCTACTAAGGTTGTCAACAAAGGTCATTGACATACAACCAATGAGCTGCTTCCACGTGTAAAGTGTAAACTGCCATGCATTAAATGCATGCAGTATATAAGAAGAAGAACTCACTTCATTTTGAAGTAACTTGCTAACTCTGGACAAGTTCATCCTTCTTATCTTGAGATAGGTTATTGTTGGTCCCGAAGGGTTATACAAGTTTGTAGAAGGGGGGGGGGGGGTTGAATACAAACACACAGATTTTACTTTTCTAAATTGTTTATTGATAAATCATTAACAATTTACAGCTTGTTGCAGAAACAAGATTAAGGATAAACCTAAATCTAAACAAGTTGGAACACTAAGTTACTTGCACTAAGAAAGAGAAGGAAATTACTAATAATAACCTATCTCAAAGATAAGAAGGATGAACTTGTCCAGAGTTAGCAAGTTACTTCAAAAAGAAGTGAGTTCATCTTCTTATATACTGCATGCATTTAATGCATTGCAGTTTACACTTTACACGTGGCAGCAGCTGATTGGTTGCATGCCATTGACCTTTGTTGACAACCTTAGTAGTCAAATGTTTGAACAGTGTAGTATCAGAGTGGTTGTACAAATTCAGACAATAAGGAGGTTCTTTTTCTGACATATCGTACGGAGACGTGCAAGGGTGGATAAGACAAAAAGTACTTTGTACGAAAGACTTTATGATCATCTTTTCGTTGATTCAGCGATCTATCATTCTTTATTAGCGAATGATAGAATTCAGCGATAGCTAAAGTCTTGTACTTGATACTTCACGTTGAGTGGACAAATCTGAGTCTTCGCTGATCCGCATCAGTTCATTAGGAGACTTGTCGCTGGTTCTTGAGCTTGATCTTCGACTTCAGCGTAGAACCTATGTTAACGTGAAACTTGTCTTTAGGGATCATAAGTAAACAACTAACTTATCAGCGATCACCACAAGTACTGAACAGACTCAGAGTATTATGGTGAACAGTGTTCGCTGAATGTTTAATCTAAAAAGCGAGAGTTCCTATCAGCGGTACTGTAAGATCTTAGTACTTATCAGCGATAGCGAAACTCTGATACATATTGTTTACTTACAATTTTCACTAAGTATATAAGAGAGGGTCATTATCAAATCACTGAGGGTTTGGATCAACAATCTCTCCCTATTTGATTATGACATAGCAACAGAGAAGATTTCTATTTAATGAAAACATAAGGATAAAAAGAACTCATAAAATATTTGTCCCTTTTACTGTTTTCTGGGATCTTTTATGTACTGATGGAGTAAAGTACGTTCGCTGAAATTTTTCTTTAAACTTTGTAAAGATTACAGAGGGAAGTGGAAAAATTACAAGTACAGCGAATAAAATTACAAGTACAAAAGATGTAGACAGATAAGGATAGAAAGAATTACAAGGCGATCCTATCCGTCAAAAGGTTCTTCCTTGATGAGTAGTTCATCGAGGGTCTTTGATGTGGGAATCATCCAGTCAGGGACATCTACTACTTGATTCTTTTTCTTCAGAGCTTCTTCAAAGATCAAGGGCTTCAGGTGTCTAGCTTTGATGTCGCGTCTGACTTCACACCAGTATATGAGATCTCTGAGTTGTTCGATGGGAGCGATGTGGAGCTCAGAGATACGTTGAAAGTGATGATTTCCATAGTAGTCTAGAAAGAATATACCATAGGGGTCACTTACAACTGTGCCAGGAATGAAAGTTTCTCCAGGTGGTAGGGAGGTGTCAAGCGCTGAGAGATCAGCATCAGGGCCAAGAACTTCCGCACGAGAGAAACCAATACTTGTTTCATTCCGTATAGGAGGACCTGAGTCTGAGACTTTCGTTTGCTTAGCAGAGACTTTTCTTTGTTGAGGAGGAAGAGTTGAGGGAGGAATATCCACAGCAGAAGAAACCAGGTCGATCTGTTTTTTTAAGATCTTCTCGACATGGATTTTGAACTTTGAGCGCGATCCCTGAATGGCTAATTTCGTTTCTAACCATTCAGATAGACCAAACTTTTCTAAGGTAGCAGCATAGAAGGTTTGCTTGGTCTTGTCTTCTCTGTAGACATCCACTTCAACAACAGGAACGTCTGCGTACAGTCTTCCTCTGATGTTTACTTTGATGATTTTGGATGGTCTAGATCGATAAGTCAGCATTTGTTTAGCCCATTCCAAAGTCGTATCAGAGACCTTAGTCTTTTCTCTAACGATCTTTTGAGCATCATCCCATAGCTGACGTTGAACATCAATGGGAGCTCTTTTCAGCTTGGAGTCTTTTATTGATCGTTGAGTAAGATGGATGGCGTATTCTCTGTCTTTTTCTTCAGCTTCCTTCCTTTCAGCGATCAAGCGTTCAGCTCTGAGGTGTTCCTTGTATTCCTTTTGGGAAATTCTGAACTTTGGAGGAACCGAAGGAAGTTGATCACGCTTCAGAATGATTCGCTGATCTTCGAGTCTCTTGATCATTTCATCTCTCTTTTCTTGTTCCTCTTCACTTATCTTTTAAGGAGCTAAGGAAGGCCTGTTTTTGTGAGAGGGCATCTGTTCTTCAGGTTCATCAGCCTTAGAGATCAAATCCAAGACTGGGATTATTTCTTCAGCGTTGGGAGCTGAGATTATTGTTGAAGTCGCAGCTGTAGGAACTTCAGCGATATCCTCAAACAGGGGAGAGGACTAGCTGAAACACAGCGATATTACAAGTAAGAACTTGGGTAGAATGGAGATAGAAAGAATGGGATAAAGTGTATGGAGGTTTGTGGAGTGTAGAATTGATAAAGTGTATAGAAGAGGGATGTGGTGTAAGGAAGAGGTTAATGTACCTGACAAACCGGCTTTTTAAGCAAGATCATCAGATTTTCATCTTCAGCGACACTTTTTCCTTTGCCCTTGTAAGCTTCAGATGCTGATGGCTTTGTCTTTGTCCGATCCCCTGAAGGTTCATTTATCCGAATCCCTTTAAGAGCTATAGTTCTCTGAGTAGGATTGACGATAAAAGAGTCATCATCATCGTCATCTTCATCATCATCATTCTTCGGAGAAGAGGGTGGTTCATCATCAGACAAGTTGATGGCTTCTTCATCTTCAGCTTCTTCTTCGAGTTGCTCCCCCTCAGATACAGAGGTAAGCTTCTCGGTTCCCTCAGGGTGTTCATCTCCCTGAGGTCCAGCGGCTGCTTCAGTTTCAATTGTCTTCTCACCTTCTTCAGTAAAGGTGAGGTCTTCAGTCTTCTCTCCCCTGATAGATTCATCATGGGAAAGGTCTTCAGCACTCTTGGAAAGGTCTTCAGCGCTCTTCTCCCCCTCTTTTCATGATGAGTGGGGGAGGAATGTGATGATTCCGCAGCTTGTGTTGTATCCCTGTCTTCTTGGCCAGGGATTCCCACACAGATTTCAATCGCTAATAATCTATTTTCTATGCCAGAAATACCAGGATTGATCTTCAGGAGTTCAGCACGATCCGCCGTAGTAAAAGATGGAGGTGCAGGGGCAGGTGCAGGGGCGGTCGTGTTGGTCAGGATCTGCTGCAACAAAGTGTTCATAGAGGTGATGTCATTCTGCATCGTATTTACATCAGTCTTCACAGAACTCATGTCAGTCTTGACGGAGCTGACATCAGTCTTTACATCAGACATGCCACCTTCGAGTTTGCCAACCGATGTCTTCAGCGTTGTGAGTTCGCTGGACATGGTGTCAACTGATTTCTTGATGTCAAGGTAGTCTGTGTAGATATCAGAGAGAACTTTGACAAAGTCGGTGAGTGATTTATCAACCTTCTCCAAATCAGCTTTGGAGGCATTCTTTTCGACGATAGTTGTCAGCTTTGTAAGATTCTCTCCAGCGTTTGTTACAGCTGAAGAGTTGTCGGAAAGAGTAGTAGTCAGACCTGTCAGCGTCGTGTCTACTGTCTTTAGAGAGGCGTTGATGTCTCTCAAATTAGGACCTGTAACATATAAAAACTTGTGAACAGAGGAAAGCTCAGAAGTTTGGGGTTTAGTAACAGTGTATAGGGATTGGTGTATACCTGCAGGAGGATTGGTGAATTCATCAAAATCTCGGGTTCCTGAGTAAAGTTCCATGTCGTCAGCTAAGGTGCGTGGACGTATGGTCATCTCTGCAGGTCCTATGCCCATCACTCCTTGAAGTGTATTTTCTTTAGCTTTTGGAGGAATGACAGGTGCTTCGGTGATAACTGGAGTGGAGTCCAAATGAGTAGAGGGAGAAGCGAAGGGTAAGAATGGAGGTTGGGTACTGAGTTCAGCGTTGGATTCGCTGAGAATCACTTCATCAGTCTTTTGAGAGACAGAAGGAGGTTGGGTAGATTCCAAGTTTGTAACCTCAGCGTTTGGAGACGCTGAAGTTGGGATAGAGTGGGTGGCTTGTTCAGCTGTGGCAGAGCGTACCACTGACCTTTCCTTCAGCCCAACAAGAGGAGCTGAGGAGTCTTTAGCAATAGATTGTTGGGGTTGCTCCTTGGTTTTCTTAGTTCTTTTGGAACCAAGTTGGGTGTCAGAGTGTTTCCTTTTTAGAGAAGGAATGGAGGTTGCAGCTGGGGTATCAGCGGTGGGTTTGTTCGCTGAAGGAGCTGCAGAAGTAGAAGAAGTAGGGTTGAGAAGAGTTAGGAGTGTAGAAAGACGTACCTCATTTTCCACCGGTTTGAAGTCGAATACCTTAGGGCCAACCTGAGAGAGTTTCAGGTCACCCTCTGTTGGGTAGATGTCCTTTAGGCCTTTTTGGAATACGGCGCTGATGAACCGAGGATATGGAACCCATGGAGATCTTTCAGCGACGGAGTCCAGTCGTAGTACCAGGTCATCATAGATAATTGATGCCCAGTCTATATGTAGACCTTTCAGCAATGCTAATCCCATTGCTTGCTGAGGCTGAGCGGCTTGGTCAGAGGAGCCGGTCTTGGCAGTCATGCAGCTAATTAAATGAGCGAACATGAAATTCATCTCTCTAGGCATTTTAGACTTCTTGATAAGGGTCAGCTTCTTCTCGGGCTTCTTGTCTCTCCCGGTTTCCCATACACAGCCCATTGCATCGAAGAATGCAATGATGGCTTCCCTGTCTGAGTTTTTCTTGTGGTCAGGGAGGGGAACGAAGGGTTTTTCTTTGGTTGCGATGGGAAGGCTGAGGGCTTTGCGAAGGATGGCAGGGGTGATCTTCATGGTGCCATAGTCAGTGTCGCAGAGGATGAAGTAGATTGATTTTTAGGGGTCTTTGGCTGAAGGTAGCTGAGAGTGTCTGGCAGAGTACCAGAATTGGGATAGCAAAAGCTGATGTGCAGGAGGTGTTATGGTCAGGGCTGTGGAGATGGAACAGTTCTTCAGGAATTTCACAGCATCATCTAGATGTGTGACTTACTTTCGAGGAGGAAACTCGAGAAGCGCATAGTGGTTATTTACCTTGGTCCAATCCAGTTTGTCAAGAGAGAACTTGACCTGAGGAGCCTTGAGGATTTCCGCTTCCTCAGCAGTGTTATCAGCAGCAGTTTTCTCAGCGATGGTGTTCTTGGGAATGTCAGAAGATGCCATTTTCTGTATTATCAGTTCAACCAAAGTTTAACAAATAAGAATAATCTTAATGTGGAAAGAGTTTTCCAATAAGATGGTTCGAATTTTTTCCATTTCATTCAGACAAAATGCCTTAATGAAGATTGAGGTTTTTCTTGTTTTTTTTTTAAAAACGAAATGCAAACCCCCCAAAAAAATCTTGTTTTCCAGTTTCCTTTGAAGATTGGGATTCTGGAAAAACGTATGAAGAACAAGTTTAAGATTTTGCGTTTTAAACTTGAAGAACAACCATGAAAGGTTGTGTTCATAAAACCATGAAAGAAATGATTTCATTTTAAAAAGGTTCTTTTGTTTGATCTTTTGAAAACAACGAGAAGATCATTAACAAGTTTGAAGAAACAGGTAAAATAAAATAATTATTAACCTGGTTCGTTGAAGAAGATGAAGTTCTTAAGTTCTAGAAGAAAACTCGAGAGCACAGATGCAACAGTAAAATTCTTTTTCTTAGCTTGGAGAGGGAGTTCGCGTAAAAGAAAAATATAAACCCAGAATGAGTTTATATAGAGAGATTAGAGAGAGAAAATCTTGAGCGGGAAAAGATTTTCATCATGACACGGACACGTGTTTGCATTTGATTGGCGAGTAAACGAAACGTGCAAACGTGTTTCAGAAAGAAGAACGTGCCAGGGCTTATCCGTTGTAATGACGTCACAACTGTCCTTTCATATTCTTGGATGTCTTTGAGGTTTTGAAAAACGCAGGGACACTTTTGAAAACATGAAGCACTGAATAGATATATCAGTTGGTTTTAGAAATTTCAAAGTATCGCTGATAAGGAAGAGATATTCAGCGATGTAATTTATTTTGAAATCTTGCATTTACATGCGATTTGTCAGAGAGAGCAAACATACCTTGATATCAGTGAATCAAGTTTATTCAGAGAGAAGATGATAGAATAGGTTATACAAGTTGGTTTTATCCTGTCGCAGATCAAATGTGAACCGCTGAAGTTTTTATTCTTCAAAGTTCAGCATTCCAAGCTCGCTGATGAGAAAGTTGAACATTGTCTCATCAAGAGGTTTGGTGAACAGATCAGCTAACTGATAATCAGTTGGGATAAAGTGAAGTTCTATATCACCATTCATCACATGATCTCTGATAAAGTGATACCTGATTTCGATGTGTTTTGTCTTTGAGTGTAGCACTGGATTGTTGGCTATAGCGATGGCACTTGTGTTGTCGCAATAGTTTGGACTATTTGAGAGCTGAAGGTCATAGTACAGTAGTTGATTTCTCATCCACAAGACCTGAGAACAACAGCTTCCAGCGGCTACATACTCAGCTTCAGCTGTGGAGGTGGACACTGAGTTTTGCTTTTTGCTTGTCCAACTTACCAGCTTTCCACCCAGGAGCTGACATCCTCTTGTGGTGCTTTTCCTATCCATTCTGCAACCTGCAAAATCACTATTTGAATAGGCGATTAGATCGAATCCTGAGTCTTTGGGATACCAAAGACCTAGATTCGATGTACCCTTTAGATATCTCAAAATTCGCTTTACAGCTTTCATATGAGATATCTTAGGTTCAGCTTGATATCGTGCGCACAAACATGTTGCATACATAATATCGGGTCGGCTAGCTGTAAGATACAAAAGAGAGCCAATCATCCCACGGTACAGTGTGACATTAACAGGAATACCCTTAGTATCCTTATCAAGTGTCAGCGGAGGTGCCATAGGGGTTTTCATAGCTGAACTTTCAGTTAAGTCGAATTTCTTCAGCATATCTTTAACATACTTTCCCTGATTAATGAAAGTTCCTTTTTCATTTTGCTTTATCTGAAGACCAAGGAAATATGTTAGTTCACCCATCATGCTCATCTTATACTCATCTTTCATTCTATCAGTGAAACGAGTACACAGATCAGGGTTAGTAGAGCCAAATATAATGTCATCAACATATATCTGAACAAGAATGATATGACCTTTTACTTTCCTAAAAAATAGAGTTTTGTCGATTTTACCTCGCTCAAATTGTTCAATATGGAGATAAGTAGAAAGAGTGTCATACCATGCACGTGGAGCTTGCTTTAAGCCATAAAGTGCCTTATCCAGTTTATAAACATAAGTTGTACGCTTAGGATCCGAGAATCCTGGAGGTTGTTCCACATAGACTTCTTCATTCAGCTTTCCATTTAGAAACGCTGACTTAACATCCATCTGATATACTTTGAAGTCTTTGTGTACAGCATATGCTAAGAATAGACGAATAGATTCTAGTCTTGCTACTGGAGCAAATGTTTCATCATAATCTATGCCTTCCTCTTGTCTGTATCCCTGAGCAACAAGACGAGCCTTGTTGCGGGTAACAGTTCCATGTTCGTCCAACTTGTTTCGATAGACCCATTTAGTGCCTATCACTGTTCTGTCAGTTGGTCTTCGAATTAGTTTCCAAACTTGGTTTCTTTCGAATTCAGTCATCTCTTCTTGCATGGCGCTGACCCGGTTTGGATCTTTGAGGGCATCATCTACTTTCTTTGGTTCAGTTAGAGAAATAAAATTAACAAATAAACAAATATTACCTGCACTTCGTCGAGTCTGAATACCAGCGTTTGGATCACCAAGAATTTGATCAATTGGGTGATATACAGTCCATCGTTGAGTCGGAGCATGAGACGCTGACTCAACCTGAACTGGAGGAGCTGAAGATGAAGCTTCAGCGACGTCTGGAGTATCCGCCAAGAGAGGAATGGATGCAGTTGTCATTATATTCACTGATTGCTGAGAAGTAGATGGAATGTCTGAGACATTTGGTTCAGAAGCAGGTATAGTGTTTATAGGAACAACTGAGACCCATGATGTTTCAGCTTCACTATTCTGCATATTTGGAATGATAGTAGGACCATCATCTTCAACTGTATGAGCACGAGGAGTGGGAATATCTTCTTAATCACCAAGATGAGAGAACATCCATTGATTCAGTTCTTCAGTATCAGCGTTCGGTTTAGAGTTTGCTGAACGGGATTCGTCAAACGTGACGTGAATTGTTTCTTCAATAGTTTGTCTTATTCGATTGAAGACTCTGAAGGCTTTGGAGACTGAGGAGTATCCAAGAAAGATTCCATCCTCATCCTTAGGATCAAACATTCAAAGGGCATCTCTGTTGTTCAGTATGAAACATTGACATCCAAATATGTGAAGAAAGTTGATTGAAGGCTTTCTCCCATGAAAAAGTTCATAGGCAGTTTTATTGAATCTTTTGACTATCAGTGACCTGTTTTGCGTAAAACAAGCGGTGTTGACAGCTTCTGCCCAAAACTGAGTAGGCAGGTGAGAATCGTTGAGCATTGAACGTGCAGCTTCAATAATTGTTCTATTTCTTCTTTCTGCTACTCCATTTTGTTACGGTGTTCTCACTGATGAAAAGTTGTGAGCAATACCCTTACTCTCAAAGAAGGAATCAAGAGAACTGTTTTTGAATTCAGTCCCATGATCACTCCTTATTGAGCGAACGGTCAAATTGTTCAGGGTTTCCATCTTCCGAACAAAGGTGATGAGTTCTTCAGGGGTGTTACTCTTGGAACGGAGAAACATAACCCATGTATAGCGTGAGAATTCATCAACTATGACCAGTGTATATTTCTTTCCAGCGATGGATTGTTTGTTAACAGGGCCAAACAAATCCATATGGAGTAGTTGTAGAGGAGACGACACTGAGGAGACTTGCTTTGACTTAAAGCTTACTTTGGTCTGCTTCCCTTTCTCACACGCAGAACATAAAGATTCTTTGACGTATGAGTGTTGAGGTAGACCAGTGACTAACTCTTTTGAAGAAAGAGTGTTCAGTGTCTTGAAATTCAGATGAGAGAGCCTCTTATGCCATAGACAGTTGACATCAGATGAGGCTTTTGAGAAGAAACATAAGTCCTCAGTAGTTGTTGAGTCCATGTTTATTACATAAACATTTTCCAAACGATAACCGCTGAGAGCTATCTTCTCCTTTTTGGCAGTGACAAAGCAGGATTCCTTAGTCAAGATTACTTTGTTATCCTTGTCGCAGAGCTGACTGATGCTTAACAGATTATGCTTCAGCCCTTAAACATATGCGACTCTTCTGAAGGTGGTTGTACCATTAGAGAGTACACCAAACCCTCGGGTATGTCCTTTTCCATTTCCACCGAAAGTCACAGAGGGACCCTTCTCTTCCTTGTATTCAACGAGCAGGTTTTTCTTTCCAGTCATGTGTCTAGAGCATCCGCTATCGAGATACCAGATACCCTTCTTAACCTGCATCATAAAGGAAGATTAGTTATTCTTGGGTACCCATTTAACCATGTGTACTTGTTTGTCAGTGGAAGTAGTTGGAATGGAAGGTTCAGCAATCTTCGCAGAATTTGAAGATTCAGCTTTGTCAGTCTTCACTTTGGTTAATTTCTTAACCTCAATGGTCTTATTTGCCTTGGGGGCAATCTTCACCTTATCTATCTTTTCAGCTTTGGTGGCTGAGGGACACTTACTAGCAATATGATCAGTAAGTCCACAGTGATAACATTTCCTATAACTAAAAGTAGTTCTAGGACTATTTGAATGCTGAGCTTTTGATTTAGAATTAGAAGGACCAACACCAAATAAGCTTTTGGCTTTTGAAATGGGAGGAACGTTTAGTTCTTCAGATTTCTTACCAAGGACATCCACTCTGAGTCTAGGAGTAGATCGCTGAATAGACCCACGTTGAGTAGATCCAGAGATCTGATTCCTTGATCCAGAGGAATATATCACTAAAGATTTAGAAGCATTCAGCTTTGGTACTAAAGTACCCTTTTGAGGATTTTTGTTAAAAGCAATTCATTTACCTTTATCTTTAAAGACAGAGGTAGGTTTTGGATAAACCATTTTCTCTTTACCTTTTGAAGAGGTAGAAATTTCCTCAGGGATAGTTGGTCTGGACGAGGAACACTGAGAGGATGAAGTGTCAGCGACTGAGGATACGAAAGTTCCAAATAATAGCATGGAACGATCAGTGGTTGGTTCTTGAGTTTCATATTTGTAACCAAGACCACGTTTATCACTCAGGGGTATCTGAGACTTAATTATCTCATTGATCTTTGTTGAAGATGTTGATCCAAACCCTCAGTGATTTGATAATGACCCTCTCATATACTTAGTGAAAATTGTAAGTAAACAATATGTATCAGAGTTTCACTATCGCTGATAAGTACTAAGATCTTCCAGTACCGCTGATAGGAACTCTCGCTCTTTAGATTAAACATTCAGCGAAACTGTTCACCATAATACTCTGAGTCTGTTCAGTACTTATGGTGATCGCTGATAAGTTAGTTGTTTACTTATGATCCCGGAAGACATGTTTCACGTCAACATAGGTTCTACGCTGAAGTCGAAGATCAAGCTCAAGAACCAGCGACAAGTCTCCTAATGAACTGATGAGGATCAACGAAGACTCAGATTTGTCCACTCAACGTGAAGTATCAAGTACAAGACTTCAGCTATCGCTGAACTCTATCATTCGCTGATAAAGAATGATAGATCGCTGAATCATCGAAAAGTTGATCATGAAGTCTTCCGTACAAAGTACTTTTTGTCTCATCCACCCTTGCACGACTCCGTACGATATGTCAGAATAGAACCTCCTTATTGTCTGAAATCGTACAACCACTCTGATACTACACTGTTCAAACATGCGGCTACTAAGGTTGTCAACAAAGGTAAATGACATGCAACCAATCAACTGCTGCCACGTGTAAAGTATAAACTGCAATGCATTAAATACATGTAGTATATAAGAAGAAGAACTCACTTCATTTTGAAGTAACTTGCTAACTCTGGACAAGTTCATCCTTCTTATCTTGAGATAGGTTATTATTAGTAATTTCCTTATCCTTCTTAGTGCAAGAAACTTAGTGTTCCAACTTGTTTAGATTTTGGATTTATCCTTAATCTTGTTTCCGCAACAAGCTGTAAATTGTTAATGATTTATCAATAAACAATTTAGAAAAGTAAAATCTGTGTGTTTGTATTCAACCCCCTCCCCCACCCCTTCTACAAACTTGTATAACCCTTCAGGACCAACAAGTGGTATCAGAGCGGATTTGTTTAATCTCATAAACAAGATCTAATCTATACTAAGATTTCTCTTCCTTGCTATTTCTGAAAATGGCCACCAACACAAACACAAACTATATAGACAATGGTTCTCTTGCAAAACCCCCTAGATTCTCCAGAGATAATTTTAATCTATGGAAAAATAGGATGACTCTCTTCCTAGAAGGTGTAGACCCTACTATGCCTTATTATCTTGAAAACGGCCCATTTATTCCTGTAAGAATTGATGCCGCAGTACCTGCCGCTGAGAATAGACCTGCTATTCCAGAAAGGCTGGTACCCAAAGATGTTCATACGTGGAGTGACGAAGATAAGAAGAAAGTGGCTATCGACACAAAAGCCAGATCCATACTATCCATGGCTCTTCCTGACGAAGTCTACCATTCCGTCATGAACCTGAAATCCTCAAAAGCCATGTGGGACACAATATGTGTTCAGTATGAAGGCACTGCTGAAGTCCATGACTCTCGAAAGATCAACCTGGTAAGACAGTATGAAAGTTTCATTTGTGGTAAGAAGGATACTCTCTCTGAAGTTCACCAACGTTTAATTGCTTAATAATAGATTTGAAAACTGTTGGTAAGGAATATTCTAACTTTGAAGTGCTGACAAAGTTTCTAGAATGTTTACCTGAAAGCTGGGACAGTTATTCTATGTGTCTCAAGCTGTCAAAAGATCTAAGATCAATGACTCTTGCTACCTTATATGGCACAATGCTGAATCATGAGCAATCAAGCCATCTTAAGAAGAATCTTGTAAAAGATTCCAAAAGCACCCCTGTTGCTTTAATCTAAGAGGAACCTTCTACTCAGCGACCCTCGGTCACCATCACTGAGTTAGAGAGTAACTCTGAAAGGTCATCAGATTCTGACTCTTCAGATGATGATGAATCTTTGGCTCTCCTAACTAAAAAGTTCAGGAGATTCGCCAAAAGGAAAATGTTCAGAAAGAACAAACCTCTTTCTATAACTGATAAGCCAAGATCATCAGCTACTGTTGATAAGACTACTGCTACTTGTTTTAATTGCTAAAAGATTAGACATTTCGCTAACGAGTGCAGGTCTAAGAAAGTATCGAGAAACTCAATGTTTCCCAAGAAATCTTTTATTCCCAGGAATAAAGATGAGAAATATTCTAAGCTGAAAGAAAAATATGCAAAGCTGAAAAGCTTCAAGAAGAAAGGCAAAGGCCTGATGGTTTATGATTGGGCTGCTTCAGTAGAAGAAGAATCATCATCTGACTCTGAAGATGATGAAGCCAATCTCTGTCTTATGGCAAAGATTGAGGATGAGGAAGAAAGTTCAGACATTCCCTCTACTTCAACCTCTGTTGTTCAGGTATCACCTTCCTTCTTTACAAATATTGCAAATATTGATGAAGCTGATAGTCTCCGCAAAATCGATCTCTTGACTAGAAGCTTATATGAAGCCATGAATGGTAAAACTATAGTTGAAAACCAAAACCTTCAAATAGAAAAGCTTTCTAAAATTGAAGAAGATTTTAAAGATCAAGTGCATTTAAATCAGCTAGTCAAAATCGAACGAGCAGAAGCTATCGCTGCTTTGAAAGCTGAAAAGGCTACTGTTGAAGGATGGTGTAACTCTTCAACAAAGATCACTGAGATAATTAAGTCTCAGATACCCCTGAGTGATAAACGTGGTCTTGGTTACAACTCTGAAACTCAAGAACCAACCACTGATCGTTCCATGCTCTTATTTGGAACTTTCGTATCCTCAGTCGATGACACTTCATCCTCTCAGTGTTCGTCCTCCAGACCGCCTATTCCTGAGGAAATCTATGCCTCTTCAAAAGGTAAAGAGAAAATGGTTTATCCAAAACCCACCTCTGTCTTTAAAGATAAAGGTAAAGGAATTGCGTTGAACCAAAATCCTCAAAAGGGTACTTTAGCACCAAAGTTGAATGCTTCTAAAGCTTTATTGATTTATTCCTCTGGATCAAGAAGTTAGATCTCTGGATCTACTCAGCGTGGGTCTATTCAGCGATCTACTCCTAGACTCAGAGTGGATATCCTTGGTAAGAAATCTGAAGAACCAAGAGTTCATCCCATTTCTAAAGCCAAAAGCTTATTTGGTGCTGGTCCTTCTAATTCAAAATCTAAAACTCAGCATTCAAATAGTCCTAGAACTATTTTTAGTTATAGGAAATGTTATCACTGTGGACTCACTGATCATATTGCTAGTAAGTGCCCCACAACCACCAAAGCTGATAAGATAGCTAAGGTGAAGATTGCCCCCAAGGCAAAGAAGACCACTGAGGTTAAGAAATTAACCAAAGTGAAGACTGACAAAGCTGAATCTTCAAATGCTGCGAAGATTGCTGAACCTTCCATTCCAACTGCTTCCACTGACAAACGTGTACACATGGTTAAGTGGGTACCCAAGAAAAGCCTGCTCGCTGAATACAAGGAAGAGAAGGGTCCTTCTGTAACTTTCGGTGGAAATGGAAAAGGACATACCCGAGGGTTTGGTGTACTCTCTAATGGTACAACCACCTTTAGAAGAGTCGCATATGTTGAAGGGCTGAAGCATAATCTGTTAAGCATCAGTCAGCTTTGCAACAAGGATAACAAGGAAATCTTTACCAAAGAATCCTGCTTTGTCACTGACAAAAAGGAGAAAATAGCTCTCAGCGGTTATCGTTTGGAAAATGTTTATGTAATAAACATGGACTCAACAACCACTGAGAACTCCTGTTTCTTCTCAAAAGCCTCATCTGATGTCAACTGGCTATGGCATAAGAGGCTCTCTCAATTGAATTTCAAGACACTGAACTCTCTTTCTTCAAAAGAGTTAGTTACTGGTCTACCTCAACACTCATATGCCAAAGAGTCTTTATGTTCAGCATGTGAGAAAGGGAAGCAGACCAAAGAAAGATTTAAATCAAAGCAAGTCTCCTCAGTGTCATCTCCTCTACAACTACTCCATATGGATTTGTTTGGACCTGTTAACAAACAATCCATCGCTGGAAAGAAATATACACTGGTCATAGTTGATGAATTCTCTCGTTATACATGGGTTATGTTTCTCCGTTCCAAGAGAGACACCCCTGAAGAACTCATCACCTTTGTTCGGAAGATGGAAACCCTGAACAATTTGACCGTTCGCTCAATATGGAGTGATCATGGGACTGAATTCAAAAACAGTTCTCTTGATTCCTTCTTTGAGAGCAAGGGTATTTATCACAACTTTTCTTCAGTGAGAACACCACAACAAAATGGAGTCGGTGAAAGAAGAAATAGAACAATTATTGAAGCTGCACGTTCAATGCTCAGCGATTCTCACCTGCCTACTCAGTTTTAGGCAGAAGCTGTCAACACTGCTTGTTTTACGCAAAACAGGTCGCTGATAGTCAAAAGATTCAATAAAATAGCCTATGAACTATTTCATGGGAGAAAGCCTTCAATCAGCTTTCTTCACATCTTTAGATGTCAGTGTTTTATACTGAACAACAGAGATGCCCTTTGAAGGTTTGATCCTAAGGCTGATGATGGGATCTTTCTTGGATACTCCTCAGTTTCCAAAGCCTTCAGAGTCTTTAATCGAAGAAGACAAACTGTTGAAGAAACAGTTCACGTCACGTTTGACGAGTCCCGTTCAGCGAACTCTAAACCGTCCGCTGATACTGAAGAACTGAATCAATGGATGTTTTCTCATCTTGGTGATTCAGAAGAAATTCCCACTCCTCGTGCTCACACAGTTGAAGATGATGGTCCAACTATCATTCCAAATATGCAGAATAGTGAAGCTGAAACATCATGGGTCTCATCTGTTCCTATAAACACTATACCTGCTTCTGAAACCAATATCTCAGATATTCCATCCACTTCTCAGCAATCAGTGAATAAAATGACAACTGCATCCATTCCTCTCTTAGCTGATACTCCAGACGTCGCTGAAGCTTCATCTTCAGCTCCTCCAGTTCAGGTTGAGTCAGCGTCTCACGCTCCGGCTCAGCGATGGACTATAAATCACCCAATTGATCAAATTCTTGGTGATCCAAACACTGGTATTCAGACTCGACGAAGTGCAGGTAATATTTGTTTATTTGTAAATTTTATTTCACTAACTGAACCAAAGAAAGTAGATGATGCCCTCAAAGATCCAAACTGGGTCAGCGCCATGCAAGAAGAGCTGACAGAATTCGAAAGAAACAAAGTTTGGAAACTTGTTCGAAGACCAACTGACAAAACAGTGATAGGCACTAAATGGGTCTATCGAAACAAGTTGGACGAACATGGAACTGTAAACCGCAACAAAGCTCGTCTTGTTTCTCAGGGATACCGACAAGAGGAAGGCATAGATTACGACGAAACATTTGCTCCAGTAGCAAGACTAGAATCTATTCGTCTATTCTTAGCATACGCTGTACACAAAGACTTCAAAGTATATCAGATGGATGTTAAGTCAGCGTTTCTAAATGGAAAGCTGAATGAAGAAGTCTATGTGGAACAACCTCCAGGATTCTCAGATCCTAAGCGTCCAGGTTATGTTTATAAACTGGATAAGGCACTTTATGGCTTAAAGCAAGCTCCACGTGCATGGTATGACACTCTATCTACTTATCTCCATATTGAAAATTTTGAGCGTGGTAAAATCGACAAAACTCTATTTTTCAGGAAAGTGAAAGGTCATATCATTCTTGTTCAGAAATATGTTGATGACATTATATTTGGTTCTACTAACCCTGATCTTTGTACTCGTTTCACTGATAGAATGAAAGATGAGTATAAAATGAGCATGATGGGTGAACTAACATATTTCCTTGGTCTTCATATAAAGCAAAATGAAAAATGAACTTTCATTAATCAGGGAAAGTATGTTAAAGATATGCTGAAGAAATTCGATTTAACTCAGAGTTCAGCTATGAAAACCCCTATGGAACCACCGCTGACACTAGATAAGGATACTAATGGTATTCCTGTTAATGTCACGCTGTATCGTGGGATCATCGGCTCTCTCTTGTATCTTACAGCTAGCCGACGCGATATTATGTACGCAACCTGTTTGTGTGCACGATATCAAGCTAAACCTAAGATATCTCATATGACCGCTGTAAAGGGAATTTTTCGATACCTTAAGGGTACTGCAAATCTAGGTCTTTGGTATCCCAAAGACTCAGGATTTGATCAACTCGCCTATTCAGATAGTGATTTTGCATGTTGCAAATTGGATAGGAAAAGCACCACAGGAGCATGTCAGCTCCTGGGTGGAAAGCTGGTGAGTTGGACAAGTAAAAATCAAAACTCAGTGTCCACCTCCACAGCTGAAGCTGAGTATGTAGCCGCTGGAAGCTGTTGTTCTCAGGTCTTGTGGATGAGAAATCAACTACTGGACTATGACCTACAGCTCTCAAACATTCCAATCTGTTGCGACAGCACAAGTGCCATCGCTATAGCCAATAATCCAGTACTACACTCAAAGACAAAACACATCGAAATCAGGTATCATTTTATCAGAGATCATGTGATGAATGGTGATATAGAACTTCACTTTATCCCAACTGATTATCAGTTAGCTGATCTGTTCACCAAACCTCTTGATGAGACAAGATTCAACTCTCATCAGCGAGCTTGGAATGCTGAACTTTGAAGAGTAAAATCTTCAGCGGTTCACATTTAATCAGCGATAGGATAAAATCAACTTATATAACCTATTCTATCATCTTCTCTCTGAATAAACTTGATTCGCTGATATCAAGGTATGTTTTTCTCTCACTGACAATCGCATGTAAATGCAAGATTTCAAAACAAATTGCATCGCTGAATATCTCTTTCTTAATCAGCGATACTTTGAAATTTCTAAAACCAACACTGATATTTCTATTCAGTGCTTCATGTTTTCAAAAGTGTCCCTGAGTTTTTCAAAACCTCAGAGACATCCTAGAATATGAAAGGACAGTTGTGACGTCATTGCAACGGATAAGCCCCGACACGTTCTTTTTCTGACACACGTTTGCACGTTTCGTTTACCTTCCAATCAAATGCAAACACATGTCCGTGTCATGATGAAAATCTTTTCCCGCTCAAGATTTTCTCTCTCTAATCTCACTATATAAACACTTCATGGGTTTATATTTCTCTTTTACGCGAAAAAATTCTCCTCCAAGCAAGAAAGAATTACTGTTGCATTTGTGCTCTCAAGTTTTCAAGAACTTCTTCTTCTTCAACGAACCAGGTTAATAATTATGTTATTTACCTGCTTCTTAAACTTGTTAATGATCTTCTCATTGTTTTTACAAGATCAAACAAAAGAACTTTTTCAAATGAAATCATTTCTTTCATGGTTTTATGAACACAACCTTTCATGGTTGTTCTTCAAGTTTAAACGCAAAATCTTAAACTTGTTCTTCATACGTTTTTCCAGAATCCTAATCCTTAAAAGAAACTGGAAAACAAGATTTTTAATGGGTTTGCTTTTCGTTTTTCAAAAACAAGAAAAAACCCTAATCTTCTTTAAGACATTTTTGTCTGAATGAAATGGACAAAATTCGAACCATCTTATTGGAAAATCTTTCCACATTAAGATTATTCTTATTTGTTATCTTTGGTTGAACTGATAATACAGAAATGGCATCTACTGACATTTCCACCGCTGAGAACACTGCTGCTACTGCTGCTGAGGAATTGGAAATTATCAAGGCTCCTCAGGTCAAGTTTACTCTTGAAGAACTGGACTGGACAAAAACCAACAACCTCTATGCGCTTCTCGAGTTTCCTCCTCGAAAGCAAGTCAGACATCTGAAAGATGCTGTGAACTTCCTGAAAAATTGTTGCCTCTCCACAGCCCTGACCATAACACCTCCTGCACATCAGCTACTACTATCCCAATTCTGGTATTCTGCCAGACACTCTCAGCTACCATCAACCAAAGACTCCTCAAAGAAAATCGACTGTATCCTCTGTGATACTGATTATGGCACAATGAAGATCACCCCTGCCATTATCCGCAAAGCCCTGAGCCTTCCCATCGTAACCAAAGAAAAACCTTTGGTTCCCCTCCCTGACCACAAGAAACACTCAGATAGGGAAGCCATTACTGTATTCTTCGATGCAATGGGCTATATTTGGGAAACTGGGAGAGACAAGAAGCCTGAGAAGAAACTGACCCTCCTCAAGAAGTCAAAAATGCCCAGCGAGATGAACTTCATCTTCGCTCACTTAATCAGCTGCATGACTGCAAAGACCGACTCCTCTGATCAAGCCGCTCAACCTTAGCAAGCAATGGGATATGCGTTGCTGAAAGGTCTACATATAGACTGGGCATCGATAATCTACGATGATCTGCTACTCAGAGTAGACTCTACCGCTGACCGTTCACCATGGGTTATGTATCCAAGATTCATCTGAACCGTCTTCCAATCAGGCCTGAAGGACAACTACCCAAAAGAGGGTGACCTAAAACTCTCTCAGGTTGGCCCTAAGGTACTCGACTTCAAATCGGTGGAAAACGAGGTATGTCTTTCTACACTCTTAACTCTCCTCAACCCTACTTCTTCGACTTCTGCAGCTCCTTCAGCGGACAAACCCACCGCTGATACCCCAGCTGCAACCTCCTCTCCTTCAAGAAAAAGGAAACATTCTTTTACCCACCTTAGTTCCAAAAGAACTAAGAAAACCAAGGAGCAACCCCATCAATCTCTTGCTGAAGACTCCCCAGCTCATCTTGAAGAACTGAAGGAACGTTCAGTGGTACGCTCTGCCACAGTTGTACAAGCCACCCATTCTATCCCAGCTTCAGCGTCTCTAAACGTTGAAGTTATAAACTTGGAATCTACCCAACCTCCTTCAGTCTCTCCACAGACTGAAGAAGTAATTCTCAGCGAATCCAATGCTGAACATCGCACCCAACCAACATTCTCAACCTTCGCTTCTCCATATACTCAATTGGACCCTAATCCAGTTGTCACTGAAACACCTGTCATTCCTCCAGAAGCTAAAGCTGACACTCTTCAAGGAATGATGGATGTAGGACCTGCAGAGATGACCATGCGTACAGGCACTCTAGCTGACGACATGGAACTTTTCTCAGGGCACCGAGATTTTGATGACTTCACCAATCCTCCTGCAGGTATACACCAACCCCTATACACTGTAACTGAACCCTAAACTTCTGAGCTTTCCTCTGTTCACAAGTACTTATATGTTACAGGTCCTAATTTGGGAGACATCAACGCCTCTCTGAAGACAATAGAGACGAAGTTGACAGGTCTCACCACTACTCTTTCAGACAAATCTTCAGTTATAACAAACGCTGGAGAGAATCTCACAAAGCTAACAACAGTGGTCGAAAAGAATGCCTCCAAAGCTGACTTGGAGAAGGTTGATAAAACTCTTGGCGACTTTGCCAAAGTTCTCATTGACATCTACACAGACTACCTCTCCATCAAAACATCAGTTCACACCATGTCCAGCGAGGTCACAACGCTGAAGACATCGGTTGGAAAACTCGAATGAGATATGTCTGCTGTAAAGACTGAAGTCAGTTCAGAAAAGACTGACACGAGTTGTAAAGCCCGTGTCCCGATATACATTTTTTTAATTATTTAATATTTCTCTTAACGAATATTTATTTGCGGGATTGACGGGAAAGATCAAAAGTGAATTAGTTTTGGAGTTAGTTAGTTCATTTGTTAAACTTAACTTTTAGGGGTGATGATGCAAACTACCTTGTAACCTAGGGACTAAAAATGAACTTTCGTAAAGGGTTGCATGGAGTTCGGCCCATATAGAACCGACCCCTCCCTCTTTTTCCTTCTCGTTTTCTTCCTTGCGACACAACCACCGAAACCCTACTTCCCCTTCTCTTCTTGCGGCGCTGCTGACCCACCGTGAACCACCGTCGGAGCGCCGTCGCCGGCGAGAGAGAGAAGGACGAGAAAGAGAGAGAGAGAGAGACGACCGGGAAGTAAGAAGCCATCGAGAAGTAGAGCTGCTACTGCGTTATAGACGTGAGGTAAGGTTCTTCTCCGTCCCTTTCGTTTCTTGTCGTCGTTAAGTCACCGAAAAAACCACCACCGCCGCCATTAGCCTTGGCTGCCGGCGGTGTGGCCACCAATATGCACCACCAGTTTTGGTGGTGGCCTTGTGCGTGGTCGGGGATGGTGAGTCGGGTGTGTGTGTAGGGAGGTCGGGATAGTTTATGTATTTGTTTTCCTTTCGTCGCCTTCAACCGTGAAACCACCGCCGTCGGTGGTTGCTGCCGCCGCCGCCGCCGTCTACTGCCGCCGAAGGTGGCAGTGGGTGGTGATGGCAGTAGTCCAGCCGTGGCTACCAAAAACCTAAACCTGTTTATTTTAAACCAAAGATCCGAATCGTATAACCTTATCGAAAACAAAATCGTCATTTTATGTGAATAAAAGGGTTCTGTACAGTTCATATTTCACCCGTAACCTTCTCGTCGTAGCTTGGTTTGAGACGAATCCGGTGCCCACGGTTCACATTCTGTGTCGGGCACACTTTTCGTGTTTTAGCGAAATCCTGGTTCGGCCTCTAGCTAGGTCTAAAATAGCTGTTTTTACAGCAGGTCCGAATACGGCAGACTCGCGTCCCATTCTTAGAAAATTCATATTAAATCGTAGGAAAATCGTTAGAACGCGTATAATATGTCCCTGGAAACCTAAGACTTAGAACTTTCTGTTTATGAAATAATATTGCTGGGTTGATGAGTTTAAGGGGGGCTAAACAGGTCCCGAACAGACCTGCAGTTTAGGCCGAAAAGTTGATATATCGATCGTTTAATCGTACGTTTATAATTAAGGGTTGGGGCCTCGTGTTAACGCTTTATAGCATTCAATTAGGTGTCGAGAAGTGACCTTGGAGTTGGATAGCCCGTGTGATCGTTCGCGAATTCTACATTGTTTTCAAGGTGAGTTCTCTCACTACGTATAATAGCGGTTATATTTACATTGCTGTAGCACGTGTGTGATAGTGTTATTACTTGTTGTGCGGTATTAGATACGGGGGTGTCTAGTATGGATCTTGGACTTGGTTTTACCTCGGTGGGACCGAGGACTCGGTGGGACCGAGGATTGTGTAGGACCTTGGGTGTCGTGTAAACTCGGTGGGACCGAGGACTCGGTGGGACCGAGGATTGTGTACAGGAGTGGCATAGGAACTCGGTGGGACCGAGGACTCGGTGGGACCGAGGATTGTGTACAGGAGTGGCATAGGAACTCGGTGGGACCGAGGATTGGGTACAAGAGTGGCGTAGAAACTCGGTGAGACCGAGGGATACGTGCACGGTTATCGTGTGTCATCGGTGGGACCGATGGATGCCTGTTTAGGTGGGTTGGTGTGGGTATGCTTGTTTAGGATGCGTTCTTAGACTTGCATGCTTGGTTAAGTGTATCTACCTATTTTAGGGGTAGTGTGATATAATTGGATTATATGTGGTATTGAATTCACTAAGCTTCGTGCTTACCCTTTCCCTATAAAATTACTGTTTCAGGTGCGAGTGGCAGTAAGGCGTGACGGTACACACTGGCGCATTGAGAAGACCTTCGTATTTATTTATTTTTAAACTTAGTACATTTCCGCTGTTTTATTTGAGTTGATCGTTTAACTTAACGAGGTTTTGTTTAAACGTTTATTTCGAGTTAAACGCTTGTGATTTAATTTAATAAAAATGGTATTTTAAAAGTTCGAATTTATTGTAATTTTTGGGACGTTACAACTTGGTATCAGAGCACAGCTTGAGCGAATCAAATACATTTCGGTGTGTTTGATCTCAAGTTTGCGGCTATAAATTTTTCTTTAAAGTTTTTGGAAAATAAAAGAAAGGAAAGTGCGTTTGAGAAACGGTGATCGAGGGCGCAATGTGTACAGTCAGCCGGAGCCAAGGGAAAAGGTACAGTACTTAGTGTATTTATTGCTTTCTAGATCATAGGAGTATGCATGCTAGATTGCTTGTGCTATTTACACTGTACTGCATGTTCATTGCTTGCTAGTAGGAATTTATGCTAGTCATGGTAGGTTGTTAAGTGAATGCCCTATAGGTTGTATGCAGTAAGAATCACATAGCCTTAGAATATTTGATTTAGTTCTATTGCGCAGCTCTTGTTTGAGTCCAACCGTTCTAGGATAGAATCGTGTATTCGACTGTCTATTTGTTTCACGCTGCATGTCACGGGGTATTAGCGAGGCAACTCGTGATGGCTAGTAGGGATTTCGTTGTAGCAAGGGTAATGTTTCGAGGTGGAATTCCTAGGGAGCTAGGAAGAGTGCGTACATATGCTGGTACGGGCATATGGGTGTAGTTATCGGCGAGAAACTACTTGGACACTTCGGATGGAACTCAGAACGAGTGATGATAGGTGTGGAAGGTAGTAGTAGAGCTCCTACTATCGGAAACACATGATCAATGCTCGAGTCGGGGAAAGTCACGAGGAATCCAAGGAGTTGAGCGTGAGCGTTGTTAGTATGCGTTATTGTGTGATAATAGCTCGTTGTATTATTACCTATAATGGCCATCACAAGGAGGAACAACGATGTTGAACCGAATGTTAGTATTGAACTCACTACTGAGCAGATACGTGAGTTGATCGCGGCTGAAGTAAAGCATGCTATTAGGGAGGCAATCCCCGAGATTATTACCGCCGTTCATGATGAAGTAATAGTGATGATGGAGGCTGCTCGGAGGCAGTAACCTGAGTTAGAGGAACGGACTAAGAAGAGGAAAACGGCGTAGGCCGTTGCACCAGAATTGGCGGTTCCAAAGAAACCGAGGTTTTCGGACTCGCTCTTGAATCAAAGGAGCAGTGGGTTTAAAACCAAGGATAGTAGCGGAAGGAGAAACGACAATTGTTTCAAGTGTGGCCAGGTAGGACACTACGGTCGGGATTGCAGGGTACCACTGATGGTCTATTTTAACTGCAAAAAGACGGGCCACGTGAAGGCCAACTGCCTGAATCCGAGGGTTACTGTTGGTGGTGGGGCACAAGGAGCTCCTGCGGCTGCTCCCTTGCGTATTACTGATGGTCGTGTGGGTCAGGCTGGACCCGAGGCGGCCCGAGGTAGAGTTCATCAACTGACGGTGGAGGAGGCACAGGCTACGCCTAAAGTGGTGACAAGTATATTTCATCACTTGATTTCTTTTATTGAGTAGTTGCATTTTGCTTAAACTGTGTGATTAAGTATGTTCTTAGTTAACTCGGTGTCTGCTATAGTGATGTTTGATAGCGGGGCTACCCATTAATTTGTGCCTCACACTTGTAGTGAGCGTTTAGGCCGTAGTATAGGACGGTTAGGCTGTCCACTTGTGGTTGAGGTTGCTGATGTAATATTTGTTTTAAGTAGACCATTTCGGGTCAAGATTGATGATTGTGCTAGAATCATAGGCTTTTGAGCCGACTTTGTTTTGAGGAAAAGCCGTAAGTGATTTGACGTGAATTCCAACTTGCCCTAAGAGGTTTAAATGTCCGGATGACGATAGTGGACCAGAGGGATTTGGAGTAGTACGAGTCGAGACGTAGAATGCCGACTAAGTCATGCACAAAGTTTGATTTTGAAAATAAAATTGCATTATCTGATTCTTGTGTTTCCAATCCTTATATGGATTGTGTTTTAGAATTTTGGGAAATGCTTAGCACACACACAAGATTTCGAATTATGGTTTTGAAAGTGCATGAAACCTTTTCATCATGAGAGTTACAAACTTTGTTGGTGATTTGTTTAATATGAGTTTGTGTTACTAAGTATATTATTTTAAATAGTTCAGGGTATGGATCGATTTATATGTGACCTAAATGATGCATGGGAGAATATTTTTGGTAACATTTTATCATGAGTTGTTTGGTGCGCTTTTTAGTCAGCTAAATGTTTAATTGTCAATGAATCGTTTCCTTGTTTTGTATAAATAACTGACGCGCACAAATTTTGATTGGTAAACTTTGTTCCATATCATTTGGATGGTCAGAAAATAATTTTGAGTAAATTGCCGTTTGGGCTTCTTTTGAAGTACGTATGAAAAATTGTTGTACACCGTTTGAATTGAGCAGTTACCTTGCATGCATGTCATGAGTCAATCCATACCAGAACCGTGGTGGTTCGTTTTAAAAGAAATTATTCATTACGCTTTGTGTTTTGCAAGTAAACTGAACTGCAATGGAATGATTTTCAACATGATTTTCCTATGTGGGTCGAGCGTGTCCATTTTTGCGTAACTACCGAACTGGTAATAGTAGTTTTATTGCATATGATCTTTTTGAGATGAAAAATCTTGGTGTTGAAAATATTTTGTAAATGATTTTCGTAAACCATTTGGGAAATGCACTTTTAAGTGTTATGTGTCATTTTTAGATAGCCATGGGTCAATTGCCCGATTTTAATGGCTCGGTGTGGAGATTTGTTGATGGGTTGCTTTTGTTGCACTGTTTTGCATTTATTGCACGTTGAGTATTTACATGCTTGGGTGAGTGAGTCATCCCGGGATAGGCATGTTGTTGGTAGACTGTATTGCATTGGATCCATAGGCATAATAGTCAGTCGTTAGTAATGGTCGGTTGGGTATCTCGGGGTGGGACCCCGGTATTTAGGTTTTATGACCTTGACTTTCCAGTAGGTACTAGGAGGATATAGTCGTGGGCACTTACCTCGGAGGTAGTTCCGATGTGCTGGGCCTTGAAGCGTTACCTGGGAGGTAGACGTCAAGGTGTATCCTCGATACGGTGTAACTTGGCTTCGTAGAGCGAGGGTGGAAAATACGTCGACGGTGGAAGGTTGGATATTCCACGCGTGTTGGTACTGTAGGCCAAATAGTATCGGTTAAGGGAATGATGCCCTTTGTAATTAAGAGAATAAATGCGCAGTAACCTTTTTGAGGTAAGGGGTATATTTAGGTGTCAACTTTTGGGCTTGAGGCCAAACACACCTTTAGTGTAATCGAAGAATTGTAGCCGATTTTTAAATAATTATGGTGAGGGTAGTAGTAACCCTGAAATGCTCACTTGTGATGAATGGTTATGGTGGAATGACCTTAATGGGTGATTATAAATTTACTGGTTTGATGATTCGTGTGAAATAAATTTTGGGAGTCTATTAGAACTCGTGGAAGTTAATCGACAGTTAATGGTAGGAATGATCGGATTCGAGTATCCAGTAGGGTATATTGGTGAGCAACTTTAGAATGGATAGAGCTTGAAATTGAATCGGGATGTATGGAACATCTAAGGTTGGGAGACAACCAAAGTCGTTTGACTAGGAATGATTCCAGTTGTTGGAGTGTTCTTCCGATTATAAATACGGTGTACTTGAAGGAGTTTTGTGGTAAGAAAAGTATTCGAGAAATTTTTAGGCGGTGTGAGAAATTTAGATTCCAGTTAGTGAAGGTCCAGTGGAAGCACCGAAAGGGTTCCAAGTGGACTTGGGAACCTGAGGGTGAGATGAATGAGAGCTATCTAGAGCTATTCACGGGCATAGACTTCGAGGACGAAGTCTAATTCAAGTGGGGGAGAGTTGTAAAGCCCGTGTCCCGATATACAATTTTTTAATTATTTAATATTTCTCTTGATGTTTATTTGTGGTATTTCATATTTAATTGTGTAGTTCCCTGCAAAGTCTAGGAACTGTATTCCCGTTGGTTGTATATAATGTGTAATTGTTATAAGTCTACTTTCAATTGTTCTACTAAACAGGAAATCCAACAGTTAAGCTTGAAAGCTCATAAATACTTACAGTGGAGTTGGACGAACTAATCGAAGAACTTGGTGGTGACGAGCGAAAGCACCGGGATGATATATGGACAGCGGTGGTCTTTTTTTTTTTTTTTTTTTTTTGGTATGGGATATACTATGAAGATCTAAAAGGAGTGTAAGAAAAAACTAGATTAACATTAAGGAGTAAAGCAATTAAAGAACAAGTCAAAAATATTAAGCCTCTGGAGCTACCATTAGTAACAGATTACATAGTTATAGAAGTTGACGGTTGTAAAGAAGGATGGGGAGCTGTCCTTCTTTCTAAAACTAATAAATATAATCCAAAAGAAACCGAAAGGATTTGTTCATATGCTAGTGGAAATTTCAACAAAATTGGTATGAATTGGACAAGCTTAGACTTTGAAATACAAGCATTAATAAATACTCTAGAGAAATTCAAAATATTTTTACAAAAGGAATTCACAGTCAGGACAGATTGTGAAGCCATTGTTCGCTTTATAAAAAACGATCAGAGCAAAAAGATAAACAAGACACGATGGATAAATTTGCAAAATATCATCCAAGGAAGTGGCTATAAAATAAATTTTGAACATATTAAAGGAAAAGATAATGGGATAGCAGATATGTTATCCAGGAATCTTAACAGGTTATTCATTACAGATGGAGAGAAAGGATAAGGGGAAACAAAAAGTGATACAGCCTCTCCGATATTCATCTGCTATGAGTATCTCATCCGATGAGGAGAAAAGCAATACACAGAAAATTGATACACAGAAAATGTTGCAAGATGCGATAAGCTCACAAATGTTACAAACAGAAGAGTTTTACAGTTCTCCACAGATTCCAAGATCGTCAAAAAGCATACCAAATATTGGTATTGCACCTTACACACCTACAAAAACCCCAACCAGGGGTTATACACAGTCTAGCAAAACAAAGGATATACAGACTGATGCTATGATAGCATTTGGTAACCATATGTTACAAAAATGTTTTGATACAAAGAAAAAATTCAGGCCCTTAATTGGGACATTTTTAACAGAAAAACAACAATGTTTGCTTGATAACGTCTGGCATATTCAAACCATGCCACAAGCAACCTCTTTCAAAGTTGATCCAGATTCGCCACCGTCAATCGACAGCACACACAGGGACTTCTAGAAGGACTCCTTTCATCTAGAAGAAGAAACGTCAGCCTGACGACACTACAAATTATTTTCAGAATATTGGCCGACACTCTCTTTTTTGGCTTTTAGACTTTTGTATAAAGTAAGTTGTCGTTATTCCCTTTAAAAATTCGGCCGACTTACTTTATCTTTTGCTTAGGCTTTATACGTGTCCTAGTCTAGTCTAGATTCGCTTCTTTTATCTGTCTATATAATGTTATTTCTAATTCATTGTAACACACACCGAGAAAACCTTTGAGAAATATTAGAAGCATTCTCTCATATGGCCTTCTAAACTCTCTCTCTATCTCCTTAATGTTAATCTAGTTTTTTCTTACACTCCTTTTAGATCTTCATAGTATATCCCATACCAAAAAAAAAAAAAAAAAAAAAAGGACCACCGCTGTCCATATATCATCCCGGTGCTTCCGCTCGTCACCACCAAGTTCTTCGATTAGTTCGTCCATCTCCACTGTAAGTATTTATGAGCTTTCATAAATTATTGTCATAGTGGTTTAACGGAAACCCAAAAAATCCGCCATACCCCCTTATTTGGTATCAGAGCATGGTACGATTCTAAAGGTTTAAAAGACTTAGTCAGGCTCGTTGGTGGCAGTTGAGCATAAGCCCACAACTTACGAGAACCCGCTGAGGTGAAAATCTAAGGATCATATTATGTAATGATAATAAATCATCAGGATATGAGGAATTTAAGGGTCAAGATAAACCCTAGTAAGATTGTTCATATTGTTTATTTATTGTTTATTTAAATTTTTTATCTAAAATTTTTATGGGATATATGAATATATTAAGATAAGGAGTAAGAAATCTAGATTGATATTAAGGGATAGATTCTCTCAAAATTATTGATCCAAATACTGCTAAACTCTTTACTAAAATAACGGAAAATTTAAGCTATATTAAAGAACAAAATAACCAGATTATAGAAGAAATAAAACAAATTAAAAAGGAATTTCCTACTAAACAGGAAATCCAACAGTTAAGCTTTTTGCTAGAAAGTAATAAATCCAAACAAATACAAACTGAAACCAAAATTTTATTAGAACAGGTAAATAAAGTTATAAATATATTAGAAAATAAAACAGAAACTAATACAACCACAGAAGGTGATATAGATAAGATTACCGAGGCTATAAACAAACTAAATTTAGGAGATATCAAACTTAAGAAAAAACCAACACCATACACACACTGGCTACCAAGAAAATGAGTAATCAGAATAGAAGTTTTTTAGGAAGAAGCCGAACTATACAGGAAGCTAGAAGTTCAACGAGTAATATACAAGACACAATATCATCAGAATCATTCTTAAACAGGGTTATTAGAAGAGGATCAGGTTCAAACTCCTCACAACAGAATATGCAATTAGAACAAGAGATAGATTTAGACAGAAATATAAATCTATACAATCAACATCAATTAGATATTTTAAACCCAAGAGTATTATATCAGACGGGACGGCTAAATATAAACACAGTATTAATACAAAGCAGTAGAGAAGAAAGTCTAAGAGTAGTAGATAGATCTGTAACTTTAGATCTATTCTCACCTGAGACTATACAAAAAATAAAACAGTCAGGAAAACACTTTGCACACGTCGGATTAGTAATAATAGGAATTAAAGCTTTAGGAAGAAAAAATCTAGGAACAAAATTATTAGCCTTATTACTAGATAAAAGTTGGAAGATAGAATTAAAAAAGGCAATAATTTCAGGAATGGAAATTGACCTAAGTCAAAATACAGCATTATTTTATTGCACACCCGGAATCTTAAAAGATATAAATGATCTTCAAAATATTAAAATAACTTTACAAACCAAGGGATATGAAAATTATGAAGGAAATAACATAGTAATAAGCATAGGAGTACTAGGGAAAGCTAGCAACAGGTCAGGAATGAAATACAAAGTAAATATTGAAGGAATTGTAAATACAATAGCTTCAAAATCAATACAAATTATTGATCCAGTAAAAATAGATCCTGAAGAATTAGCAGGATTGGAATGGAAATTAGATGACATAACCAATCAAGAAGATGAAATACTAGTGCCAAAGAAAAGTTATATATATGAAGATTGTGATGGAACACAAAGCTTAAGATTTGTAAATTTTACAAAGAAATCATCTGACAAAAAAGAAGATGATGAAGAAACAACAACAGAATATAACTTCATGAATATAGAATATGATACAGACACAGAACCAAAGTATGATACAGATAACGAAGATGGTGAAACTATAATAGGTTTTGATCAATTCGAAGAAGAAGAAGAGTTTGATTATAGTTTCTTAGAAGATCTAGAAGAAGAAGAAAATACAGGATTCAAGATAGAAGAAACTAATAAAACTATAGAACAGATCATTGATAGAAAGTTCACAGAATTAAATATACAGGATGAAACGGATGATATGATCATGGAATGCATGACAGAATTAGGGATGACATACGAAGAAAGTTACAAAAATCTACAGAATTACTACAATTTACCCCTAGTAGAAGACATACTTAAAGGTAAAACAATGATATCAGATTTCTACAAACAAGAACAAAATTATATGGATGAACATATGCATGGTACATATCCATATAGACGAATAAAACCGGAATGGCAAGAACTAGGAACTGGTACACAAGAAACATCAGGAAGAGAAATTTGGACAAAACCCTCCACAAGTTATCAACAAGAATCCAATTATGTGGGAAAGGGTAATAGGTTACCTATAGGGTACATTTTTAGTAGTAATATGTTACTACTAGAACAACAAAAACCACAGTTATGGGTAGATGAAGTATTAATGTGGGAACAAACGGTAGTAAGAATGTGGGAGACAAATAAAAAAGATAGCATGGACATGTTTTCTTATTTAGAAACCACATTAGGCCCAACCTCCCTAGGTATCTGGCAAAGTAAGAAAGCCCAAGACCCAGACGGAATAAACAGGCTAAAGGCCCTAGGAGACAATCCTTATAATTTTACATCACAAATAAGGACTCTTATTCTAGGAGTCGACCCAGCTAAAAACAATAGTCTTATACAAGATACGGCAATCAGAAATTTGGAACAGCTAAGTATAGCAGACATGAAATATATAAATGAATTCACAATAGATTTCTCAAGATTATTATCTCAAACAGGTTTAGCCATGGATGACGATCTATGCAATAAATATTTTATAAAATTACCAGGAGATCTAGGAAGAAATATACACGAAACATGGAAACAAACATACGGTGAACAAAAGAATCTAGGCATAGGACCTAGAATAACCTATGCATTCGGAATATTAGAAGAAAGATGTAAAGAAGTGGCTTTACAAGAACAACTAAAAAAGAATGCTTATGCGTTTTGTAAAACAGCCATTTATACACCACAAGCTTATGGTCACTACGACCATAAAAAGAAATTAAGAAAAAGCACGACATATCAGAAAGGATATAAATCCAACTATAAAAATAAATATGTCAGAAAACCACAAACCCGGAAATGTAAATGTTTCATATGCGGAGATGAGAAACACTTAGCCAATAAATGCCCAAATAAAGGTAAAAATATAGAAAAGAGCAATTTAATAGAACAAATAGGGGATTACGAAATAGAATCCTTAACAGATAACTCAGATAACGAGTCAGTATACAGCATATATAGCGATAAGGATGAAAAAGATTTAACAAAAATAACATATACATATGTTAATACAGAAATAATAGAATGTGAACATGATTGGATAAACAGAAGAGGTAACAATTATATTAAATGTTATAATTGCGGATATTACCCCAGCATAGAGAAAAGGTCACAATGTAACATTTGCTTCAAAGAAATATGCTATTTGTGTCTTAAAGGGTTATTTAATCAAGAAATAGCAATAAAAGACACAAATAAAAAGAATAAAACTATAGATACAGATATATATTATGAGAAAATAGAAAAATTAGAAATATCAATAGAATTACATAAACTAAAAATTGATAATATAGAAAGAAAGTTAAAACATATAGAAGACCTAGTTGAAAAGAAAAAGGAAATAGAAGTAGTCAACATGTCTCAAGAACATGAACAAACTTATATCCAAACAAAAGGTTTTACAGACATGATTCACGTACAGTGTAGATTATGGTTGGACAACAATAAATTTGTGGATTTAACAGCATTAGTAGATACAGGAGCAACAAAAAGTGTTATATCCTATAGTCTAATACCTAAACAATATCACAAATTATTATCTTACAAGGTAGTTACCAGAACAATTGAAAGTAGACTTATAACAATTACACATTATATACAACCAACGGGAATACAGTTCCTAGACTTTGCAGGGAACTACACAATTAAATATGAAATACCACAAATAAACATCAATCCAGAATACATTAAATCCTCAGACTTCATTTTAGGGTTAAACTTCTTATTTGGATTAAACGGGGCTATTACTCTTACAAGAAATTTTGTAACAATCAGTAAACAAATTTACAGTTTTCCTACAATGAGATATACAAATACATCAGAGTTCGCTCGAAAGCGTGGTGGACAAGGCAAATTAGAATTTCTAAAAAACAACCAAAACAACAAATTCGCTGAAAACGAATCCAGAAAGTTACTCACAAATTTCCTAACACACGATTCAGAAAAAGGAATAGAAATTACAAAAAGCGTAAACCATCCTATGATTTTACATCTAGAAAAAATAGGACTCATAGGAGAGGATATAAAGGACTCAAGGGTTAAATATACATGCAAATTTAAGATAAAAAATCCGGATATAACAATTCGAACTACCAATATAGCATACAGCCCTTTAGACAAAGAAGAATTTAAAAAACAGATACCAGAGATGTTAGAACAAAAATTAATCAGAAAATCCGAAAGTCCTCATAGATCAGCAGCATTTATGGTAAGAAACCATGGAGAGATAAAAAGAGGAAAAGCTCGAATAGTCTATAATTATAAAAGACTAAATGATAATACAGAAGACGATGGATACAATATTCCTAACAAAGATAGTTTATTAAATCTTATACAAAAGAAAAGGATATTCTCCAAATTCGACTTAAAATCAGGATATAATCAATTACAGCTCGAAGAAAACTTCAAACCATGGACAGCCTTCACATGTTCAGAAGGACAATATGAATGGAATGTTCTTAGTTTCGGACTCAAGAACGCACCATCTATATTCCAAAGATTCATGGACAGTATATTTCTTAAATATGATTTCTGTTTAGTTTACATTGACGATATATTAGTAGCAAGTGAAACAATACAGGAACATGAGAAACATCTACAACAAATATTCGAAGAAATAAAAAAGAATGGTATAGTAATATCAAAAAGAAAAATGGATTTGTTCAAAAGAAAGATATCCTTTCTGGGCCTCGAAATTGGCAATGGAAAGATAGAGCTACAATCACATATTTCTACAAAAATATTAGTTTTTCCAGAAAAAATCGAAGGCCTTAAACAAATACAAGCCTTTTTAGGACTGATAAATTATGCTCGAAAATTTATCCCAAATCTTTCAAAATTAGTAGGACCTCTATACAGCAAAACAACAAAAAATGGTCAAAGACATTTTAACATAGAAGACATGAAACTTGTTAAAGCAATTAAAGAACAAGTCAAAAATATTAAGCCTCTGGAGCTACCATTAGTAACAGATTACATAGTTATAGAAGTTGACGGTTGTAAAGAAGGATGGGGAGCTGTCCTTCTTTCTAAAACTAATAAATATAATCCAAAAGAAACCGAAAGGATTTGTTCATATGCTAGTGGAAATTTCAACAAAATTGGTATGAATTGGACAAGCTTAGACTTTGAAATACAAGCATTAATAAATACTCTAGAGAAATTCAAAATATTTTTACAAAAGGAATTCACAGTCAGGACAGATTGTGAAGCCATTGTTCGCTTTATAAAAAACGATGAGAGCAAAAAGATAAACAAGACACGATGGATAAATTTGCAAAATATCATCCAAGGAAGTGGCTATAAAATAAATTTTGAACATATTAAAGGAAAAGATAATGGGATAGCAGATATGTTATCCAGGAATCTTAACAGGTTATTCATTACAGATGGAGAGAAAGGATAAGGGAAAACGAAAAGTTATACAGCCTCTCCGATATTCATCTGCTATGAGTATCTCATCCGATGAGGAGAAAAGCAATACACAGAAAATTGATACACAGAAAATGTTGCAAGATGCGATAAGCTCACAAATGTTACAAACAGAAGAGTTTTACAGTTCTCCACAGATTCCAAGATCGTCAAAAAGCATACCAAATATTGGTATTGCACCTTACACACCTACAAAAACCCCAACCAGGGGTTATACACAGTCTAGCAAAACAAAGGATATACAGACTGATGCTATGATAGCATTTGGTAACCATATGTTACAAAAATGTTTTGATACAAAGAAAAAATTCAGGCCCTTAATTGGGACATTTTTAACAGAAAAACAACAATGTTTGCTTGATAACGTCTGGCATATTCAAACCATGCCACAAGCAACCTCTTTCAAAGTACAAATTTTAAATGCCTTGAGCATTTATTTCTCAGAACAAAGCCAGAAAATTCCCGAAAAACAACACAAACGTTTTTCTCATTACATAATTTTTAGGGGAACAAAAACTGGAATTTTCAATAAATGGGAAACTGTTACACAACATATAAAATGTGATGGTCCACTTTATAAAGGATATCACAGCTTTTCAGAAGCTATGAAAGTAGCCAGGGAAACTTTTGGAGTTGAAACCTTCTTCATTGAACCTGAAGAGGTAAAAACCTTTGCAGAAATAGCAAAAACTAATCCTGAGCAATTCATTATTGCTCAAGAAAAGGTGATTGCCCAGTTACAGGAACAACTCCTAAAATCTGGAAAAGATACACAGCTTATACAAACCCAGATTGAAAACAGTTTTCTCAAACAAAAGATTTCCCTTCTCGAAGCAAAAAATACACAGCTTATACAAAAGCTTGAGAAAAAGGAAACAAACACAGTTATACACAGAAACCTCGATTGTTTCAAGGCAAGAATCCTAGATATGCCACTGAAACAAACAATGCAACCACTTTTCGAAAACTTTCCAGAATTCGAACAGATGGTTTCTGACAAAGTTTGCACAGAATTTCCATTGGTGTTATACAAGCTTCAACAAGATATCATCGACATGGCCTTTGAAGAGAAAAAATACAAAGGCGTTACAGTGGTTCAAAGAACAGATCATTATGCAGCACAGATTCCGACCAACATATTTCTATTACAGATCAACCTGAAGATCACAGACATGCCTGACGATCAAATCCTAAGTTTCTACCACAATGGAATGATCGATTACATAGAATTCAGCTTGAACCCAAAGACAGAAGCAATCCTCAACAAATTCGGGGAAAAATTTATTCTTGTAGCCGGCAATATGGCATCTCATTCAAATGATCAAATGAAAGGGTGCAAGATTTGGGCATCCTTTCCTGAAGCCAACAGTCATACATATAGGCCTGCCAGAAAACGTATTTTTATCAGCCATCACGAAGAAGAACAAATGATGTTGATAAAATTTGCGTGCAGCCGCGAATACACATGGTGGGACAATATCAACAGCAAGGAAACTCTACAGATACAGGTGGAAAAAATGATCATACAAGGGCAAAGGACACCAACACTTCCTGCATGTTTTTTCAATCGAACTTGGGAAAAACAACAGTACAAACTTATTGCAGAAGGTCACTATACACAGATTTTCGTACAAAACAATTGGATCATGGTCCTCCCGTTCATCGGAGAAGATGATTCCAGTCCAATCATAATTGAAAACACAGACGAAAGAGATGACTATGACGGAAACGGAACTGATCCAGATTCGCCACCGTCAATCGACAGCACACACAGGGACTTCTAGAAGGACTCCTTTCATCTAGAAGAAGAAACGTCAGCCTGACGACACTACAAATTATTTTCAGAATATTGGCCGACACTCTCTTTTTTGGCTTTTAGACTTTTGTATAAAGTAAGTTGTCGTTATTCCCTTTAAAAATTCGGCCGACTTACTTTATCTTTTGCTTCGGCTTTATACGTGTCCTAGTCTAGTCTAGATTCGCTTCTTTTATCTGTCTATATAATGTTATTTCTAATTCATTGTAACACACACCGAGAAAACCTTTGAGAAATATTAGAAGCATTCTCTCATATGGCCTTCTAAACTCTCTCTCTATCTCCTTAATGTTAATCTAGTTTTTTCTTACACTCCTTTTAGATCTTCATAGTATATCCCATACCAAAAAAAAAAAAAAAAAAAAAATACTTAAAGGTAAAACAATGATATCAGATTTCTACAAACAAGAACAAAATTATATGGATGAACATATGCATGGTACATATCCATATAGACGAATAAAACCGGAATGGCAAGAACATACGGTGAACAAAAGAATCTAGGCATAGGACCTAGAATAACCTATGCATTCGGAATATTAGAAGAAAGATGTAAAGAAGTGGCTTTACAAGAACAACTAAAAAAGAATGCTTATGCGTTTTGTAAAACAGCCATTTATACACCACAAGCTTATGGTCACTACGACCATAAAAAGAAATTAAGAAAAAGCACGACATATCAGAAATTAAGAAACTAATGTTACAAACTATAATCAAACTCTTCTTCTTCTTCGAATTGATCAAAACCTATTATAGTTTCACCATCTTCGTTATCTGTATCATACTTTGGTTCTGTGTCTGTATCATATTCTATATTCATGAAGTTATATTCTGTTGTTGTTTCTTCATCATCTTCTTTTTTGTCAGATGATTTCTTTGTAAAATTTACAAATCTTAAGCTTTGTGTTCCATCACAATCTTCATATATATAACTTTTCTTTGGCACTAGTATTTCATCTTCTTGATTGGTTATGTCATCTAATTTCCATTCCAATCCTGCTAATTCTTCAGGATCTATTTTTACTGGATCAATAATTTGTATTGATTTTGAAGCTATTGTATTTACAATTCCTTCAATATTTACTTTGTATTTCATTCCTGACCTGTTGCTAGCTTTCCCTAGTACTCCTATGCTTATTACTATGTTATTTCCTTCATAATTTTCATATCCCTTGGTTTGTAAAGTTATTTTAATATTTTGAAGATCATTTATATCTTTTAAGATTCCGGGTGTGCAATAAAATAATGCTGTATTTTGACTTAGGTCAATTTCCATTCCTGAAATTATTGCCTTTTTTAATTCTATCTTCCAACTTTTATCTAGTAATAAGGCTAATAATTTTGTTCCTAGATTTTTTCTTCCTAAAGCTTTAATTCCTATTATTACTAATCCGACGTGTGCAAAGTGTTTTCCTGACTGTTTTATTTTTTGTATAGTCTCAGGTGAGAATAGATCTAAAGTTACAGATCTATCTACTACTCTTAGACTTTCTTCTCTACTGCTTTGTATTAATACTGTGTTTATATTTAGCCGTCCCGTCTGATATAATACTCTTGGGTTTAAAATATCTAATTGATGTTGATTGTATAGATTTATATTTCTGTCTAAATCTATCTCTTGTTCTAATTGCATATTCTGTTGTGAGGAGTTTGAACCTGATCCTCTTCTAATAACCCTGTTTAAGAATGATTCTGATGATATTGTGTCTTGTATATTACTCGTTGAACTTCTAGCTTCCTGTATAGTTCGGCTTCTTCCTAAAAAACTTCTATTCTGATTACTCATTTTCTTGGTAGCCAGTGTGTGTATGGTGTTGGTTTTTTCTTAAGTTTGATATCTCCTAAATTTAGTTTGTTTATAGCCTCGGTAATCTTATCTATATCACCTTCTGTGGTTGTATTAGTTTCTGTTTTATTTTCTAATATATTTATAACTTTATTTACCTGTTCTAATAAAATTTTGGTTTCAGTTTGTATTTGTTTGGATTTATTACTTTCTAGCAAAAAGCTTAACTGTTGGATTTCCTGTTTAGTAGGAAATTCCTTTTTAATTTGTTTTATTTCTTCTATAATCTGGTTATTTTGTTCTTTAATATAGCTTAAATTTTCCGTTATTTTAGTAAAGAGTTTAGCAGTATTTGGATCAATAATTTTGAGAGAATCTATCCCTTAATATCAATCTAGATTTCTTACTCCTTATCTTAATATATTCATATATCCCATAAAAATTTTAGATAAAAAATTTAAATAAACAATAAATAAACAATATGAACAATCTTACTAGGGTTTATCTTGACCCTTAAATTCCTCATATCCTGATGATTTATTATCATTACATAATATGATCCTTAGATTTTCACCTCAGCGGGTTCTCGTAAGTTGTGGGCTTATGCTCAACTGCCACCAACGAGCCTGACTAAGTCTTTTAAACCTTTAGAATCGTACCATGCTCTGATACCAAATAAGGGGGTATGGCGGATTTTTTGGGTTTCCGTTAAACCACTATGACAATAATTTATGAAAGCTCATAAATACTTACAGTGGAGATGGACGAACTAATCGAAGAACTTGGTGGTGACGAGCGGAAGCACCGGGATGATATATGGACAGCGGTGGTCCTTTTTTTTTTTTTTTTTTTTTTTTTGGTATGGGATATACTATGAAGATCTAAAAGGAGTGTAAGAAAAAACTAGATTAACATTAAGGAGATAGAGAGAGAGTTTAGAAGGCCATATGAGAGAATGCTTCTAATATTTCTCAAAGGTTTTCTCGGTGTGTGTTACAATGAATTAGAAATAACATTATATAGACAGATAAAAGAAGCGAATCTAGACTAGACTAGGACACGTATAAAGCCTAAGCAAAAGATAAAGTAAGTCGGCCGAATTTTTAAAGGGAATAACGACAACTTACTTTATACAAAAGTCTAAAAGCCAAAAAAGAGAGTGTCGGCCAATATTCTGAAAATAATTTGTAGTGTCGTCAGGCTGACGTTTCTTCTTCTAGATGAAAGGAGTCCTTCTAGAAGTCCCTGTGTGTGCTGTCGATTGACGGTGGCGAATCTGGATCAGTTCCGTTTCCGTCATAGTCATCTCTTTCGTCTGTGTTTTCAATTATGATTGGACTGGAATCATCTTCTCCGATGAACGGGAGGACCATGATCCAATTGTTTTGTACGAAAATCTGTGTATAGTGACCTTCTGCAATAAGTTTGTACTGTTGTTTTTCCCAAGTTCGATTGAAAAAACATGCAGGAAGTGTTGGTGTCCTTTGCCCTTGTATGATCATTTTTTCCACCTGTATCTGTAGAGTTTCCTTGCTGTTGATATTGTCCCACCATGTGTATTCGCGGCTGCACGCAAATTTTATCAACATCATTTGTTCTTCTTCGTGATGGCTGATAAAAATACGTTTTCTGGCAGGCCTATATGTATGACTGTTGGCTTCAGGAAAGGATGCCCAAATCTTGCACCCTATCATTTGATCATTTGAATGAGATGCCATATTGCCGGCTACAAGAATAAATTTTTCCCCGAATTTGTTGAGGATTGCTTCTGTCTTTGGGTTCAAGCTGAATTCTATGTAATCGATCATTCCATTGTGGTAGAAACTTAGGATTTGATCGTCAGGCATGTCTGTGATCTTCAGGTTGATCTGTAATAGAAATATGTTGGTCGGAATCTGTGCTGCATAATGATCTGTTCTTTGAACCACTGTAACGCCTTTGTATTTTTTCTCTTCAAAGGCCATGTCGATGATATCTTGTTGAAGCTTGTATAACACCAATGGAAATTCTGTGCAAACTTTGTCAGAAACCATCTGTTCGAATTCTGGAAAGTTTTCGAAAAGTGGTTGCATTGTTTGTTTCAGTGGCATATCTAGGATTCTTGCCTTGAAACAATCGAGGTTTCTGTGTATAACTGTGTTTGTTTCCTTTTTCTCAAGCTTTTGTATAAGCTGTGTATTTTTTGCTTCGAGAAGGGAAATCTTTTGTTTGAGAAAACTGTTTTCAATCTGGGTTTGTATAAGCTGTGTATCTTTTCCAGATTTTAGGAGTTGTTCCTGTAACTGGGCAATCACCTTTTCTTGAGCAATAATGAATTGCTCAGGATTAGTTTTTGCTATTTCTGCAAAGGTTTTTACCTCTTCAGGTTCAATGAAGAAGGTTTCAACTCCAAAAGTTTCCCTGGCTACTTTCATAGCTTCTGAAAAGCTGTGATATCCTTTATAAAGTGGACCATCACATTTTATATGTTGTGTAACAATTTCCCATTTATTGAAAATTCCAGTTTTTGTTCCCCTAAAAATTATGTAATGAGAAAAACGTTTGTGTTGTTTTTCGGGAATTTTCTGGCTTTGTTCTGAGAAATAAATGCTCAAGGCATTTAAAATTTGTACTTTGAAAGAGGTTGCTTGTGGCATGGTTTGAATATGCCAGACGTTATCAAGCAAACATTGTTGTTTTTCTGTTAAAAATGTCCCAATTAAGGGCCTGAATTTTTTCTTTGTATCAAAACATTTTTGTAACATATGGTTACCAAATGCTATCATAGCATCAGTCTGTATATCCTTTGTTTTGCTAGACTGTGTATAACCCCTGGTTGGGGTTTTTGTAGGTGTGTAAGGTGCAATACCAATATTTGGTATGCTTTTTGACGATCTTGGAATCTGTGGAGAACTGTAAAACTCTTCTGTTTGTAACATTTGTGAGCTTATCGCATCTTGCAACATTTTCTGTGTATCAATTTTCTGTGTATTGCTTTTCTCCTCATCGGATGAGATACTCATAGCAGATGAATATCGGAGAGGCTGTATAACTTTTCGTTTTCCCTTATCCTTTCTCTCCATCTGTAATGAATAACCTGTTAAGATTCCTGGATAACATATCTGCTATCCCATTATCTTTTCCTTTAATATGTTCAAAATTTATTTTATAGCCACTTCCTTGGATGATATTTTGCAAATTTATCCATCGTGTCTTGTTTATCTTTTTGCTCTGATCGTTTTTTATAAAGCGAACAATGGCTTCACAATCTGTCCTGACTGTGAATTCCTTTTGTAAAAATATTTTGAAATTCTCTAGAGTATTTATTAATGCTTGTATTTCAAAGTCTAAGCTTGTCCAATTCATACCAATTTTGTTGAAATTTCCACTAGCATATGAACAAATCCTTTCGGTTTCTTTTGGATTATATTTATTAGTTTTAGAAAGAAGGACAGCTCCCCATCCTTCTTTACAACCGTCAACTTCTATAACTATGTAATCTGTTACTAATGGTAGCTCCAGAGGCTTAATATTTTTGACTTGTTCTTTAATTGCTTTAACAAGTTTCATGTCTTCTATGTTAAAATGTCTTTGACCATTTTTTGTTGTTTTGCTGTATAGAGGTCCTACTAATTTTGAAAGATTTGGGATAAATTTTCGAGCATAATTTATCAGTCCTAAAAAGGCTTGTATTTGTTTAAGGCCTTCGATTTTTTCTGGAAAAACTAATATTTTTGTAGAAATATGTGATTGTAGCTCTATCTTTCCATTGCCAATTTCGAGGCCCAGAAAGGATATCTTTCTTTTGAACAAATCCATTTTTCTTTTTGATCTTACTATACCATTCTTTTTTATTTCTTCGAATATTTGTTGTAGATGTTTCTCATGTTCCTGTATTGTTTCACTTGCTACTAATATATCGTCAATGTAAACTAAACAGAAATCATATTTAAGAAATATACTGTCCATGAATCTTTGGAATATAGATGGTGCGTTCTTGAGTCCGAAACTAAGAACATTCCATTCATATTGTCCTTCTGAACATGTGAAGGCTGTCCATGGTTTGAAGTTTTCTTCGAGCTGTAATTGATTATATCCTGATTTTAAGTCGAATTTGGAGAATATCCTTTTCTTTTGTATAAGATTTAATAAACTATCTTTGTTAGGAATATTGTATCCATCGTCTTCTGTATTATCATTTAGTCTTTTATAATTATAGACTATTCGAGATTTTCCTCTTTTTATCTCTCCATGGTTTCTTACCATAAATGCTGCTGATCTATGAGGACTTTCGGATTTTCTGATTAATTTTTGTTCTAACATCTCTGGTATCTGTTTTTTAAATTCTTCTTTGTCTAAAGGGCTGTATGCTATATTGGTAGTTCGAATTGTTATATCCGGATTTTTTATCTTAAACTTGCATGTATATTTAACCCTTGAGTCCTTTATATCCTCTCCTATGAGTCCTATTTTTTCTAGATGTAAAATCATAGGATGGTTTACGCTTTTTGTAATTTCTATTCCTTTTTCTGAATCGTGTGTTAGGAAATTTGTGAGTAACTTTCTGGATTCGTTTTCAACGAATTTGTTGTTTTGGTTGTTTTTTAGAAATTCTAATTTGCCTTGTCCACCACGCTTTCGAGCGAACTCTGATGTATTTGTATATCTCATTGTAGGAAAACTGTAAATTTGTTTACTGATTGTTACAAAATTTCTTGTAAGAGTAATAGCCCCGTTTAATCCAAATAAGAAGTTTAACCCTAAAATGAAGTCTGAGGATTTAATGTATTCTGGATTGATGTTTATTTGTGGTATTTCATATTTAATTGTGTAGTTCCCTGCAAAGTCTAGGAACTGTATTCCCGTTGGTTGTATATAATGTGTAATTGTTATAAGTCTACTTTCAATTGTTCTGGTAACTACCTTGTAAGATAATAATTTGTGATATTGTTTAGGTATTAGACTATAGGATATAACACTTTTTGTTGCTCCTGTATCTACTAATGCTGTTAAATCCACAAATTTATTGTTGTCCAACCATAATCTACACTGTACGTGAATCATGTCTGTAAAACCTTTTGTTTGGATATAAGTTTGTTCATGTTCTTGAGACATGTTGACTACTTCTATTTCCTTTTTCTTTTCAACTAGGTCTTCTATATGTTTTAACTTTCTTTCTATATTATCAATTTTTAGTTTATGTAATTCTATTGATATTTCTAATTTTTCTATTTTCTCATAATATATATCTGTATCTATAGTTTTATTTTTTTTATTTGTGTCTTTTATTGTTATTTCTTGATTAAATAACCCTTTAAGACACAAATAGCATATTTCTTTGAAGCAAATGTTACATTGTGACCTTTTCTCTATGCTGGGGTAATATCCGCAATTATAACATTTAATATAATTGTTACCTCTTCTGTTTATCCAATCATGTTCACATTCTATTATTTCTGTATTAACATATGTATATGTTATTTTTGTTAAATCTTTTTCATCCTTATCGCTATATATGCTGTATACTGACTCGTTATCTGAGTTATCTGTTATGGATTCTATTTCGTAATCCCCTATCTGTTCTATTAAATTGCTCTTTTCTATATTTTTACCTTTATTTGGGCATTTATTGGCTAAGTGTTTCTCATCTCCGCATATGAAACATTTACATTTCCGGGTTTGTGGTTTTCTGACATATTTATTTTTATAGTTGGATTTATATCCTTTCTGATATGTCGTGCTTTTTCTTAATTTCTTTTTATGGTCGTAGTGACCATAAGCTTGTGGTGTATAAATGGCTGTTTTACAAAACGCATAAGCATTCTTTTTTAGTTGTTCTTGTAAAGCCACTTCTTTACATCTTTCTTCTAATATTCCGAATGCATAGGTTATTCTAGGTCCTATGCCTAGATTCTTTTGTTCACCGTATGTTTGTTTCCATGTTTCGTGTATATTTCTTCCTAGATCTCCTGGTAATTTTATAAAATATTTATTGCATAGATCGTCATCCATGGCTAAACCTGTTTGAGATAATAATCTTGAGAAATCTATTGTGAATTCATTTATATATTTCATGTCTGCTATACTTAGCTGTTCCAAATTTCTGATTGCCGTATCTTGTATAAGACTATTGTTTTTAGCTGGGTCGACTCCTAGAATAAGAGTCCTTATTTGTGATGTAAAATTATAAGGATTGTCTCCTAGGGCCTTTAGCCTGTTTATTCCGTCTGGGTCTTGGGCTTTCTTACTTTGCCAGATACCTAGGGAGGTTGGGCCTAATGTGGTTTCTAAATAAGAAAACATGTCCATGCTATCTTTTTTATTTGTCTCCCACATTCTTACTACCGTTTGTTCCCACATTAATACTTCATCTACCCATCCTCTTCTAATAACCCTGTTTAAGAATGATTCTGATGATATTGTGTCTTGTATATTACTCGTTGAACTTCTAGCTTCCTGTATAGTTCGGCTTCTTCCTAAAAAACTTCTATTCTGATTACTCATTTTCTTGGTAGCCAGTGTGTCAAAAAGCATACCAAATATTGGTATTGCACCTTACACACCTACAAAAACCCCAACCAGGGGTTATACACAGTCTAGCAAAACAAAGGATATACAGACTGATGCTATGATAGCATTTGGTAACCATATGATCTAAAGGTTTAAAAGACTTAGTCAGGCTCGTTGGTGGCAGTTGAGCATAAGCCCACAACTTACGAGAACCCGCTGAGGTGAAAATCTAAGGATCATATTATGTAATGATAATAAATCATCAGGATATGAGGAATTTAAGGGTCAAGATAAACCCTAGTAAGATTGTTCATATTGTTTATTTATTGTTTATTTAAATTTTTTATCTAAAATTTTTATGGGATATATGAATATATTAAGATAAGGAGTAAGAAATCTAGATTGATATTAAGGGATAGATTCTCTCAAAATTATTGATCCAAATACTGCTAAACTCTTTACTAAAATAACGGAAAATTTAAGCTATATTAAAGAACAAAATAACCAGATTATAGAAGAAATAAAACAAATTAAAAAGGAATTTCCTACTAAACAGGAAATCCAACAGTTAAGCTTTTTGCTAGAAAGTAATAAATCCAAACAAATACAAACTGAAACCAAAATTTTATTAGAACAGGTAAATAAAGTTATAAATATATTAGAAAATAAAACAGAAACTAATACAACCACAGAAGGTGATATAGATAAGATTACCGAGGCTATAAACAAACTAAATTTAGGAGATATCAAACTTAAGAAAAAACCAACACCATACACACACTGGCTACCAAGAAAATGAGTAATCAGAATAGAAGTTTTTTAGGAAGAAGCCGAACTATACAGGAAGCTAGAAGTTCAACGAGTAATATACAAGACACAATATCATCAGAATCATTCTTAAACAGGGTTATTAGAAGAGGATCAGGTTCAAACTCCTCACAACAGAATATGCAATTAGAACAAGAGATAGATTTAGACAGAAATATAAATCTATACAATCAACATCAATTAGATATTTTAAACCCAAGAGTATTATATCAGACGGGACGGCTAAATATAAACACAGTATTAATACAAAGCAGTAGAGAAGAAAGTCTAAGAGTAGTAGATAGATCTGTAACTTTAGATCTATTCTCACCTGAGACTATACAAAAAATAAAACAGTCAGGAAAACACTTTGCACACGTCGGATTAGTAATAATAGGAATTAAAGCCTTAGGAAGAAAAAATCTAGGAACAAAATTATTAGCCTTATTACTAGATAAAAGTTGGAAGATAGAATTAAAAAAGGCAATAATTTCAGGAATGGAAATTGACCTAAGTCAAAATACAGCATTATTTTATTGCACACCCGGAATCTTAAAAGATATAAATGATCTTCAAAATATTAAAATAACTTTACAAACCAAGGGATATGAAAATTATGAAGGAAATAACATAGTAATAAGCATAGGAGTACTAGGGAAAGCTAGCAACAGGTCAGGAATGAAATACAAAGTAAATATTGAAGGAATTGTAAATACAATAGCTTCAAAATCAATACAAATGATTGATCCAGTAAAAATAGATCCTGAAGAATTAGCAGGATTGGAATGGAAATTAGATGACATAACCAATCAAGAAGATGAAATACTAGTGCCAAAGAAAAGTTATATATATGAAGATTGTGATGGAACACAAAGCTTAAGATTTGTAAATTTTACAAAGAAATCATCTGACAAAAAAGAAGATGATGAAGAAACAACAACAGAATATAACTTCATGAATATAGAATATGATACAGACACAGAACCAAAGTATGATACAGATAACGAAGATGGTGAAACTATAATAGGTTTTGATCAATTCGAAGAAGAAGAAGAGTTTGATTATAGTTTCTTAGAAGATCTAGAAGAAGAAGAAAATACAGGATTCAAGATAGAAGAAACTAATAAAACTATAGAACAGATCATTGATAGAAAGTTCACAGAATTAAATATACAGGATGAAACGGATGATATGATCATGGAATGCATGACAGAATTAGGGATGACATACGAAGAAAGTTACAAAAATCTACAGAATTACTACAATTTACCCCTAGTAGAAGACATACTTAAAGGTAAAACAATGATATCAGATTTCTACAAACAAGAACAAAATTATATGGATGAACATATGCATGGTACATATCCATATAGACGAATAAAACCGGAATGGCAAGAACTAGGAACTGGTACACAAGAAACATCAGGAAGAGAAATTTGGACAAAACCCTCCACAAGTTATCAACAAGAATCCAATTATGTGGGAAAGGGTAATAGGTTACCTATAGGGTACATTTTTAGTAGTAATATGTTACTACTAGAACAACAAAAACCACAGTTATGGGTAGATGAAGTATTAATGTGGGAACAAACGGTAGTAAGAATGTGGGAGACAAATAAAAAAGATAGCATGGACATGTTTTCTTATTTAGAAACCACATTAGGCCCAACCTCCCTAGGTATCTGGCAAAGTAAGAAAGCCCAAGACCCAGACGGAATAAACAGGCTAAAGGCTCTAGGAGACAATCCTTATAATTTTACATCACAAATAAGGACTCTTATTCTAGGAGTCGACCCAGCTAAAAACAATAGTCTTATACAAGATACGGCAATCAGAAATTTGGAACAGCTAAGTATAGCAGACATGAAATATATAAATGAATTCACAATAGATTTCTCAAGATTATTATCTCAAACAGGTTTAGCCATGGATGACGATCTATGCAATAAATATTTTATAAAATTACCAGGAGATCTAGGAAGAAATATACATGAAACATGGAAACAAACATACGGTGAACAAAAGAATCTAGGCATAGGACCTAGAATAACCTATGCATTCGGAATATTAGAAGAAAGATGTAAAGAAGTGGCTTTACAAGAACAACTAAAAAAGAATGCTTATGCGTTTTGTAAAACAGCCATTTATACACCACAAGCTTATGGTCACTACGACCATAAAAAGAAATTAAGAAAAAGCACGACATATCAGAAAGGATATAAATCCAACTATAAAAATAAATATGTCAGAAAACCACAAACCCGGAAATGTAAATGTTTCATATGCGGAGATGAGAAACACTTAGCCAATAAATGCCCAAATAAAGGTAAAAATATAGAAAAGAGCAATTTAATAGAACAGATAGGGGATTACGAAATAGAATCCTTAACAGATAACTCAGATAACGAGTCAGTATACAGCATATATAGCGATAAGGATGAAAAAGATTTAACAAAAATAACATATACATATGTTAATACAGAAATAATAGAATGTGAACATGATTGGATAAACAGAAGAGGTAACAATTATATTAAATGTTATAATTGCGGATATTACCCCAGCATAGAGAAAAGGTCACAATGTAACATTTGCTTCAAAGAAATATGCTATTTGTGTCTTAAAGGGTTATTTAATCAAGAAATAACAATAAAAGACACAAATAAAAAAAATAAAACTATAGATACAGATATATATTATGAGAAAATAGAAAAATTAGAAATATCAATAGAATTACATAAACTAAAAATTGATAATATAGAAAGAAAGTTAAAACATATAGAAGACCTAGTTGAAAAGAAAAAGGAAATAGAAGTAGTCAACATGTCTCAAGAACATGAACAAACTTATATCCAAACAAAAGGTTTTACAGACATGATTCACGTACAGTGTAGATTATGGTTGGACAACAATAAATTTGTGGATTTAACAGCATTAGTAGATACAGGAGCAACAAAAAGTGTTATATCCTATAGTCTAATACCTAAACAATATCACAAATTATTATCTTACAAGGTAGTTACCAGAACAATTGAAAGTAGACTTATAACAATTACACATTATATACAACCAACGGGAATACAGTTCCTAGACTTTGCAGGGAACTACACAATTAAATATGAAATACCACAAATAAACATCAATCCAGAATACATTAAATCCTCAGACTTCATTTTAGGGTTAAACTTCTTATTTGGATTAAACGGGGCTATTACTCTTACAAGAAATTTTGTAACAATCAGTAAACAAATTTACAGTTTTCCTACAATGAGATATACAAATACATCAGAGTTCGCTCGAAAGCGTGGTGGACAAGGCAAATTAGAATTTCTAAAAAACAACCAAAACAACAAATTCGTTGAAAACGAATCCAGAAAGTTACTCACAAATTTCCTAACACACGATTCAGAAAAAGGAATAGAAATTACAAAAAGCGTAAACCATCCTATGATTTTACATCTAGAAAAAATAGGACTCATAGGAGAGGATATAAAGGACTCAAGGGTTAAATATACATGCAAATTTAAGATAAAAAATCCGGATATAACAATTCGAACTACCAATATAGCATACAGCCCTTTAGACAAAGAAGAATTTAAAAAACAGATACCAGAGATGTTAGAACAAAAATTAATCAGAAAATCCGAAAGTCCTCATAGATCAGCAGCATTTATGGTAAGAAACCATGGAGAGATAAAAAGAGGAAAAGCTCGAATAGTCTATAATTATAAAAGACTAAATGATAATACAGAAGACGATGGATACAATATTCCTAACAAAGATAGTTTATTAAATCTTATACAAAAGAAAAGGATATTCTCCAAATTCGGCTTAAAATCAGGATATAATCAATTACAGCTCGAAGAAAACTTCAAACCATGGACAGCCTTCACATGTTCAGAAGGACAATATGAATGGAATGTTCTTAGTTTCGGACTCAAGAACGCACCATCTATATTCCAAAGATTCATGGACAGTATATTTCTTAAATATGATTTCTGTTTAGTTTACATTGACGATATATTAGTAGCAAGTGAAACAATACAGGAACATGAGAAACATCTACAACAAATATTCGAAGAAATAAAAAAGAATGGTATAGTAATATCAAAAAGAAAAATGGATTTGTTCAAAAGAAAGATATCCTTTCTGGGCCTCGAAATTGGCAATGGAAAGATAGAGCTACAATCACATATTTCTACAAAAATATTAGTTTTTCCAGAAAAAATCGAAGGCCTTAAACAAATACAAGCCTTTTTAGGACTGATAAATTATGCTCGAAAATTTATCCCAAATCTTTCAAAATTAGTAGGACCTCTATACAGCAAAACAACAAAAAATGGTCAAAGACATTTTAACATAGAAGACATGAAACTTGTTAAAGCAATTAAAGAACAAGTCAAAAATATTAAGCCTCTGGAGCTACCATTAGTAACAGATTACATAGTTATAGAAGTTGACGGTTGTAAAGAAGGATGGGGAGCTGTCCTTCTTTCTAAAACTAATAAATATAATCCAAAAGAAACCGAAAGGATTTGTTCATATGCTAGTGGAAATTTCAACAAAATTGGTATGAATTGGACAAGCTTAGACTTTGAAATACAAGCATTAATAAATACTCTAGAGAAATTCAAAATATTTTTACAAAAGGAATTCACAGTCAGGACAGATTGTGAAGCCATTGTTCGCTTTATAAAAAACGATCAGAGCAAAAAGATAAACAAGACACGATGGATAAATTTGCAAAATATCATCCAAGGAAGTGGCTATAAAATAAATTTTGAAAATATTAAAGGAAAAGATAATGGGATAGCAGATATGTTATCCAGGAATCTTAACAGGTTATTCATTACAGATGGAGAGAAAGGATAAGGGAAAACGAAAAGTTATACAGCCTCTCCGATATTCATCTGCTATGAGTATCTCATCCGATGAGGAGAAAAGCAATACACAGAAAATTGATACACAGAAAATGTTGCAAGATGCGATAAGCTCACAAATGTTACAAACAGAAGAGTTTTACAGTTCTCCACAGATTCCAAGATCGTCAAAAAGCATACCAAATATTGGTATTGCACCTTACACACCTACAAAAACCCCAACCAGGGGTTATACACAGTCTAGCAAAACAAAGGATATACAGACTGATGCTATGATAGCATTTGGTAACCATATGTTACAAAAATGTTTTGATACAAAGAAAAAATTCAGGCCCTTAATTGGGACATTTTTAACAGAAAAACAACAATGTTTGCTTGATAACGTCTGGCATATTCAAACCATGCCACAAGCAACCTCTTTCAAAGTACAAATTTTAAATGCCTTGAGCATTTATTTCTCAGAACAAAGCCAGAAAATTCCCGAAAAACAACACAAACGTTTTTCTCATTACATAATTTTTAGGGGAACAAAAACTGGAATTTTCAATAAATAGGAAACTGTTACACAACATATAAAATGTGATGGTCCACTTTATAAAGGATATCACAGCTTTTCAGAAGCTATGAAAGTAGCCAGGGAAACTTTTGGAGTTGAAACCTTCTTCATTGAACCTGAAGAGGTAAAAACCTTTGCAGAAATAGCAAAAACTAATCCTGAGCAATTCATTATTGCTCAAGAAAAGGTGATTGCCCAGTTACAGGAACAACTCCTAAAATCTGGAAAAGATACACAGCTTATACAAACCCAGATTGAAAACAGTTTTCTCAAACAAAAGATTTCCCTTCTCGAAGCAAAAAATACACAGCTTATACAAAAGCTTGAGAAAAAGGAAACAAACACAGTTATACACAGAAACCTCGATTGTTTCAAGGCAAGAATCCTAGATATGCCACTGAAACAAACAATGCAACCACTTTTCGAAAACTTTCCAGAATTCGAACAGATGGTTTCTGACAAAGTTTGCACAGAATTTCCATTGGTGTTATACAAGCTTCAACAAGATATCATCGACATGGCCTTTGAAGAGAAAAAATACAAAGGCGTTACAGTGGTTCAAAGAACAGATCATTATGCAGCACAGATTCCGACCAACATATTTCTATTACAGATCAACCTGAAGATCACAGACATGCCTGACGATCAAATCCTAAGTTTCTACCACAATGGAATGATCGATTACATAGAATTCAGCTTGAACCCAAAGACAGAAGCAATCCTCAACAAATTCGGGGAAAAATTTATTCTTGTAGCCGGCAATATGGCATCTCATTCAAATGATCAAATGATAGGGTGCAAGATTTGGGCATCCTTTCCTGAAGCCAACAGTCATACATATAGGCCTGCCAGAAAACGTATTTTTATCAGCCATCACGAAGAAGAACAAATGATGTTGATAAAATTTGCGTGCAGCCGCGAATACACATGGTGGGACAATATCAACAGCAAGGAAACTCTACAGATACAGGTGGAAAAAATGATCATACAAGGGCAAAGGACACCAACACTTCCTGCATGTTTTTTCAATCGAACTTGGGAAAAACAACAGTACAAACTTATTGCAGAAGGTCACTATACACAGATTTTCGTACAAAACAATTGGATCATGGTCCTCCCGTTCATCGGAGAAGATGATTCCAGTCCAATCATAATTGAAAACACAGACGAAAGAGATGACTATGACGGAAACGGAACTGATCCAGATTCGCCACCGTCAATCGACAGCACACACAGGGACTTCTAGAAGGACTCCTTTCATCTAGAAGAAGAAACGTCAGCCTGACGACACTACAAATTATTTTCAGAATATTGGCCGACACTCTCTTTTTTGGCTTTTAGACTTTTGTATAAAGTAAGTTGTCGTTATTCCCTTTAAAAATTCGGCCGACTTACTTTATCTTTTGCTTAGGCTTTATACGTGTCCTAGTCTAGTCTAGATTCGCTTCTTTTATCTGTCTATATAATGTTATTTCTAATTCATTGTAACACACACCGAGAAAACCTTTGAGAAATATTAGAAGCATTCTCTCATATGGCCTTCTAAACTCTCTCTCTATCTCCTTAATGTTAATCTAGTTTTTTCTTACACTCCTTTTAGATCTTCATAGTATATCCCATACCAAAAAAAAAAAAAAAAAAAAAAAAAAGGACCACCGCTGTCCATACATCATCCCGGTGCTTCCGTTCGTCACCACCAAGTTCTTCGATTAGTTCGTCCATCTCCACTGTAAGTATTTATGAGCTTTCATAAATTATTGTCATAGTGGTTTAACGGAAACCCAAAAAATCCGCCATACCCCCTTATTTGGTATCAGAGCATGGTACGATTCTAAAGGTTTAAAAGACTTAGTCAGGCTCGTTGGTGGCAGTTGAGCATAAGCCCACAACTTACGAGAACCCGCTGAGGTGAAAATCTAAGGATCATATTATGTAATGATAATAAATCATCAGGATATGAGGAATTTAAGGGTCAAGCAAATGTTACATTGTGACCTTTTCTCTATGCTGGGGTAATATCCGCAATTATAACATTTAATATAATTGTTACCTCTTCTGTTTATCCAATCATGTTCACATTCTATTATTTCTGTATTAACATATGTATATGTTATTTTTGTTAAATCTTTTTCATCCTTATCGCTATATATGCTGTATACTGACTCGTTATCTGAGTTATCTGTTAAGGATTCTATTTCGTAATCCCCTATCTGTTCTATTAAATTGCTCTTTTCTATATTTTTACCTTTATTTGGGCATTTATTGGCTAAGTGTTTCTCATCTCCGCATATGAAACATTTACATTTCCGGGTTTGTGGTTTTGATAAAATTTGCGTGCAGCCGCGAATACACATGGTGGGACAATATCAACAGCAAGGAAACTCTACAGATACAGGTGGAAAAAATGATCATACAAGGGCAAAGGACACCAACACTTCCTGCATGTTTTTTCAATCGAACTTGGGAAAAACAACAGTACAAACTTATTGCAGAAGGTCACTATACACAGATTTTCGTACAAAACAATTGGATCATGGTCCTCCCGTTCATCGGAGAAGATGATTCCAGTCCAATCATAATTGAAAACACAGACGAAAGAGATGACTATGACGGAAACGGAACTGATCCAGATTCGCCACCGTCAATCGACAGCACACACAGGGACTTCTAGAAGGACTCCTTTCATCTAGAAGAAGAAACGTCAGCCTGACGACACTACAAATTATTTTCAGAATATTACTACTAGAACAACAAAAACCACAGTTATGGGTAGATGAAGTATTAATGTGGGAACAAACGGTAGTAAGAATGTGGGAGACAAATAAAAAAGATAGCATGGACATGTTTTCTTATTTAGAAACCACATTAGGCCCAACCTCCCTAGGTATCTGGCAAAGTAAGAAAGCCCAAGACCCAGACGGAATAAACATGATTGGATAAACAGAAGAGGTAACAATTATATTAAATGTTATAATTGCGGATATTACCCCAGCATAGAGAAAAGGTCACAATGTAACATTTGCTATCCGCCATACCCCCTTATTTGGTATCAGAGCATGGTACGATTCTAAAGGTTTAAAAGACTTAGTCAGGCTCGTTGGTGGCAGTTGAGCATAAGCCCACAACTTACGAGAACCCGCTGAGGTGAAAATCTAAGGATCATATTATGTAATGATAATAAATCATCATGATATGGGGAATTTCAGGGTCAAGATAAACCCTAGTAAGATTGTTCATATTGTTTATTTATTGTTTATTTAAATTTTTTATCTAAAATTTTTATGGGATATATGAATATATTAAGATAAGGAGTAAGAAATCTAGATTGATATTAAGGGATAGATTCTCTCAAAATTATTGATCCAAATACTGCTAAACTCTTTACTAAAATAACGGAAAATTTAAGCTATATTAAAGAACAAAATAACTAGATTATAGAAGAAATAAAACAAATTAAAAAGGAATTTCCTACTAAACAGGAAATCCAACAGTTAAGCTTTTTGCTAGAAAGTAATAAATCCAAACAAATACAAACTGAAACCAAAATTTTATTAGAACAGGTAAATAAAGTTATAAATATATTAGAAAATAAAACAGAAACTAATACAACCACAGAAGGTGATATAGATAAGATTACCGAGGCTATAAACAAACTAAATTTAGGAGATATCAAACTTAAGAAAAAACCAACACCATACACACACTGGCTACCAAGAAAATGAGTAATCAGAATAGAAGTTTTTTAGGAAGAAGCCGAACTATACAGGAAGCTCAGGAAAACACTTTGCACACGTCGGATTAGTAATAATAGGAATTAAAGCCTTAGGAAGAAAAAATCTAGGAACAAAATTATTAGCCTTATTACTAGATAAAAGTTGGAAGATAGAATTAAAAAAGGCAATAATTTCAGGAATGGAAATTGACCTAAGTCAAAATACAGCATTATTTTATTGCACACCCGGAATCTTAAAAGATATAAATGATCTTCAAAATATTAAAATAACTTTACAAACCAAGGGATATGAAAATTATGAAGGAAATAACATAGTAATAAAATTAATCAGAAAATCCGAAAGTCCTCATAGATCAGCAGCATTTATGGTAAGAAACCATGGAGAGATAAAAATAGGAAAAGCTCGAATAGTCTATAATTATAAAAGACTAAATGATAATACAGAAGACGATGGATACAATATTCCTAACAAAGATAGTTTATTAAATCTTATACAAAAGAAAAGGATATTCTCCAAATTCGACTTAAAATCAGGATATAATCAATTACAGCTCGAAGAAAACTTCAAACCATGGACAGCCTTCACATGTTCAGCATATTAAAGGAAAAGATAATGGGATAGCAGATATGTTATCCAGGAATCTTAACAGGTTATTCATTACAGATGGAGAGAAAGGATAAGGGAAAACGAAAAGTTATACAGCCTCTCCGATATTCATCTGCTATGAGTATCTCATCCGATGGGGAGAAAAGCAATACACAGAAAATTGATACACAGAAAATGTTGCAAGATGCGATAAGCTCACAAATGTTACAAATAGAAGAGTTTTACAGTTCTCCACAGATTCCAAGATCGTCAAAAAGCATACCAAATATTGGTATTGCACCTTACACACCTACAAAAACCCCAACCAGGGGTTATACACAGTCTAGCAAAACAAAGGATATACAGACTGATGCTATGATAGCATTTGGTAACCATATGTTACAAAAATGTTTTGATACAAAGAAAAAATTCAGGCCCTTAATTGGGACATTTTTAACAGAAAAACAACAATGTTTGCTTGATAACGTCTGGCATATTCAAACCATGCCACAAGCAACCTCTTTCAAAGTACAAATTTTAAATGCCTTGAGCATTTATTTCTCAGAACAAAGCCAGAAAATTCCCGAAAAACAACACAAACGTTTTTCTCATTACATAATTTTTAGGGGAACAAAAACTGGAATTTTCAATAAATGGGAAACTGTTACACAACATATAAAATGTGATGGTCCACTTTATAAAGGATATCACAGCTTTTCAGAAGCTATGAAAGTAGCCAGGGAAACTTTTGGAGTTGAAACCTTCTTCATTGAACCTGAAGAGGTAAAAACCTTTGCAGAAATAGCAAAAACTAATCCTGAGCAATTCATTATTGCTCAAGAAAAGGTGATTGCCCAGTTACAGGAACAACTCCTAAAATCTGGAAAAGATACACAGCTTATACAAACCCAGATTGAAAACAGTTTTCTCAAACAAAAGATTTCCCTTCTCGAAGCAAAAAATACACAGCTTATACAAAAGCTTGAGAAAAAGGAAACAAACACAGTTATACACAGAAACCTCGATTGTTTCAAGGCAAGAATCCTAGATTTGCCACTGAAACAAACAATGCAACCACTTTTCGAAAACTTTCCAGAATTCGAACAGATGGTTTCTGACAAAGTTTGCACAGAATTTCCATTGGTGTTATACAAGCTTCAACAAGATATCATCGACATGGCCTTTGAAGAGAAAAAATACAAAGGCGTTACAGTGGTTCAAAGAACAGATCATTATGCAGCACAGATTCCGACCAACATATTTCTATTACAGATCAACCTGAAGATCACAGACATGCCTGACGATCAAATCCTAAGTTTCTACCACAATGGAATGATCGATTACATAGAATTCAGCTTGAACCCAAAGACAGAAGCAATCCTCAACAAATTCGGGGAAAAATTTATTCTTGTAGCCGGCAATATGGCATCTCATTCAAATGATCAAATGATAGGGTGCAAGATTTGGGCATCCTTTCCTGAAGCCAACAGTCATACATATAGGCCTGCCAGAAAACGTATTTTTATCAGCCATCACGAAGAAGAACAAATGATGTTGATAAAATTTGCGTGCAGCCGCGAATACACATGGTGGGACAATATCAACAGCAAGGAAACTCTACAGATACAGGTGGAAAAAATGATCATACAAGGGCAAAGGACACCAACACTTCCTGCATGTTTTTTCAATCGAACTTGGGAAAAACAACAGTACAAACTTATTGCAGAAGGTCACTATACACAGATTTTCGTACAAAACAATTGGATCATGGTCCTCCCGTTCATCGGAGAAGATGATTCCAGTCCAATCATAATTGAAAACACAGACGAAAGAGATGACTATGACGGAAACGGAACTGATCCAGATTCGCCACCGTCAATCGACAGCACACACAGGGACTTCTAGAAGGACTCCTTTCATCTAGAAGAAGAAACGTCAGCCTGACGACACTACAAATTATTTTCAGAATATTGGCCGACACTCTCTTTTTTGGCTTTTAGACTTTTGTATAAAGTAAGTTGTCGTTATTCCCTTTAAAAATTCGGCCGACTTACTTTATCTTTTGCTTAGGCTTTATACGTGTCCTAGTCTAGTCTAGATTCGCTTCTTTTATCTGTCTATATAATGTTATTTCTAATTCATTGTAACACACACCGAGAAAACCTTTGAGAAATATTAGAAGCATTCTCTCATATGGCCTTCTAAACTCTCTCTCTATCTCCTTAATGTTAATCTAGTTTTTTCTTACACTCCTTTTAGATCTTCATAGTATATCCCATACCAAAAAAAAAAAAAAAAAAAAAAAAAGGACCACCGCTGTCCATATATCATCCCGGTGCTTCCGCTCGTCACCACCAAGTTCTTCGATTAGTTCGTCCATCTCCACTGTAAGTATTTATGAGCTTTCATAACAACCACAGAAGGTGATATAGATAAGATTACCGAGGCTATAAACAAACTAAATTTAGGAGATATCAAACTTAAGAAAAAACCAACACCATACACACACTGGCTACCAAGAAAATGAGTAATCAGAATAGAAGTTTTTTAGGAAGAAGCCGAACTATACAGGAAGCTAGAAGTTCAACGAGTAATATACAAGACACAATATCATCAGAATCATTCTTAAACAGGGTTATTAGAAGAGGATCAGGTTCAAACTCCTCACAACAGAATATGCAATTAGAACAAGAGATAGATTTAGACAGAAATATAAATCTATACAATCAACATCAATTAGATATTTTAAACCCAAGAGTATTATATCAGACGGGACGGCTAAATATAAACACAGTATTAATACAAAGCAGTAGAGAAGAAAGTCTAAGAGTAGTAGATAGATCTGTAACTTTAGATCTATTCTCACCTGAGACTATACAAAAAATAAAACAGTCAGGAAAACACTTTGCACACGTCGGATTAGTAATAATAGGAATTAAAGCCTTAGGAAGAAAAAATCTAGGAACAAAATTATTAGCCTTATTACTAGATAAAAGTTGGAAGATAGAATTAAAAAAGGCAATAATTTCAGGAATGGAAATTGACCTAAGTCAAAATACAGCATTATTTTATTGCACACCCGGAATCTTAAAAGATATAAATGATCTTCAAAATATTAAAATAACTTTACAAACCAAGGGATATGAAAATTATGAAGGAAATAACATAGTAATAAGCATAGGAGTACTAGGGAAAGCTAGCAACAGGTCAGGAATGAAATACAAAGTAAATATTGAAGGAATTGTAAATACAATAGCTTCAAAATCAATACAAATGATTGATCCAGTAAAAATAGATCCTGAAGAATTAGCAGGATTGGAATGGAAATTAGATGACATAACCAATCAAGAAGATGAAATACTAGTGCCAAAGAAAAGTTATATATATGAAGATTGTGATGGAACACAAAGCTTAAGATTTGTAAATTTTACAAAGAAATCATCTGACAAAAAAGAAGATGATGAAGAAACAACAACAGAATATAACTTCATGAATATAGAATATGATACAGACACAAAACCAAAGTATGATACAGATAACGAAGATGGTGAAACTATAATAGGTTTTGATCAATTCGAAGAAGAAGAAGAGTTTGATTATAGTTTCTTAGAAGATCTAGAAGAAGAAGAAAATACAGGATTCAAGATAGAAGAAACTAATAAAACTATAGAACAGATCATTGATAGAAAGTTCACAGAATTAAATATACAGGATGAAACGGATGATATGATCATGGAATGCATGACAGAATTAGGGATGACATACGAAGAAAGTTACAAAAATCTACAGAATTACTACAATTTACCCCTAGTAGAAGACATACTTAAAGGTAAAACAATGATATCAGATTTCTACAAACAAGAACAAAATTATATGGATGAACATATGCATGGTACATATCCATATAGACGAATAAAACCGGAATGGCAAAAAAAAAAAAAAAAAAAAAAAAAAAAAGGACCACCGCTGTCCATATATCATCCCGGTGCTGTGTCTGTATCATATTCTATATTCATGAAGTTATATTCTGTTGTTGTTTCTTCATCATCTTCTTTTTTGTCAGATGATTTCTTTGTAAAATTTACAAATCTTAAGCTTTGTGTTCCATCAAGATCTAGAAGTCCCTGTGTGTGCTGTCGATTGACGGTGGCGAATCTGGATCAGTTAGCCTCGGTAATCTTATCTATATCACCTTCTGTGGTTGTATTAGTTTCTGTTTTATTTTCTAATATATTTATAACTTTATTTACCTGTTCTAATAAAATTTTGGTTTCAGTTTGTATTTGTTTGGATTTATTACTTTCTAGCAAAAAGCTTAACTGTTGGATTTCCTGTTTAGTAGGAAATTCCTTTTTAATTTGTTTTATTTCTTCTATAATCTGGTTATTTTGTTCTTTAATATAGCTTAAATTTTCCGTTATTTTAGTAAAGAGTATTCGAAGAAATAAAAAAGAATGGTATAGTAATATCAAAAAGAAAAATGGATTTGTTCAAAAGAAAGATATCCTTTCTGGGCCTCGAAATTGGCAATGGAAAGATAGAGCTACAATCACATATTTCTACAAAAATATTAGTTTTTCCAGAAAAAATCGAAGGCCTTAAACAAATACAAGCCTTTTTAGGACTGATAAATTATGCTCGAAAATTTATCCCAAATCTTTCAAAATTAGTAGGACCTCTATACAGCAAAACAACAAAAAATGGTCAAAGACATTTTAACATAGAAGACATGAAACTTGTTAAAGCAATTAAAGAACAAGTCAAAAATATTAAGCCTCTGGAGCTACCATTAGTAACAGATTACATAGTTATAGAAGTTGACGGTTGTAAAGAAGGATGGGGAGCTGTCCTTCTTTCTAAAACTAATAAATATAATCCAAAAGAAACCGAAAGGATTTGTTCATATGCTAGTGGAAATTTCAACAAAATTGGTATGAATTGGACAAGCTTAGACTTTGAAATACAAGCATTAATAAATACTCTAGAGAAATTCAAAATATTTTTACAAAAGGAATTCACAGTCAGGACAGATTGTGAAGCCATTGTTCGCTTTATAAAAAACGATCAGAGCAAAAAGATAAACAAGACTTCTTTTATCTGTCTATATAATGTTATTTCTAATTCATTGTAACACACACCGAGAAAACCTTTGAGAAATATTAGAAGCATTCTCTCATATGGCCTTCTAAACTCTCTCTCTATCTCCTTAATGTTAATCTAGTTTTTTCTTACACTCCTTTTAGATCTTCATAGTATATCCCATACCAAAAAAAAAAAAAAAAAAAATTAAAAATAAAAGACCACCGCTGTCCATATATCATCCCGGTGCTTCCGCTCGTCACCACCAAGTTCTTCGATTAGTTCGTCCATCTCCACTGTAAGTATTTATGAGCTTTCATAAATTATTGTCATAGTGGTTTAACGGAAACCCAAAAAATCCGCCATACCCCCTTATTTGGTATCAGAGCATGGTACGATTCTAAAGGTTTAAAAGACTTAGTCAGGCTCGTTGGTGGCAGTTGAGCATAAGCCCACAACTTACGAGAACCCGCTGAGGTGAAAATCTAAGGATCATATTATGTAATGATAATAAATCATCAGGATATGAGGAATTTAAGGGTCAAGATAAACCCTAGTAAGATTGTTCATATTGTTTATTTATTGTTTATTTAAATTTTTTATCTAAAATTTTTATGGGATATATGAATATATTAAGATAAGGAGTAAGAAATCTAGATTGATATTAAGGGATAGATTCTCTCAAAATTATTGATCCAAATACTGCTAAACTCTTTACTAAAATAACGGAAAATTTAAGCTATATTAAAGAACAAAATAACCGGATTATAGAAGAAATAAAACAAATTAAAAAGGAATTTCCTACTAAACAGGAAATCCAACAGTTAAGCTTTTTGCTAGAAAGTAATAAATCCAAACAAATACAAACTGAAACCAAAATTTTATTAGAACAGGTAAATAAAGTTATAAATATATTAGAAAATAAAACAGAAACTAATACAACCACAGAAGGTGATATAGATAAGATTACCGAGGCTATAAACAAACTAAATTTAGGAGATATCAAACTTAAGAAAAAACCAACACCATACACACACTGGCTACCAAGAAAATGAGTAATCAGAATAGAAGTTTTTTAGGAAGAAGCCGAACTATACAGGAAGCTAGAAGTTCAACGAGTAATATACAAGACACAATATCATCAGAATCATTCTTAAACAGGGTTATTAGAAGAGGATCAGGTTCAAACTCCTCACAACAGAATATGCAATTAGAACAAGAGATAGATTTAGACAGAAATATAAATCTATACAATCAACATCAATTAGATATTTTAAACCCAAGAGTATTATATCAGACGGGACGGCTAAATATAAACACAGTATTAATACAAAGCAGTAGAGAAGAAAGTCTAAGAGTAGTAGATAGATCTGTAACTTTAGATCTATTCTCACCTGAGACTATACAAAAAATAAAACAGTCAGGAAAACACTTTGCACACGTCGGATTAGTAATAATAGGAATTAAAGCCTTAGGAAGAAAAAATCTAGGAACAAAATTATTAGCCTTATTACTAGATAAAAGTTGGAAGATAGAATTAAAAAAGGCAATAATTTCAGGAATGGAAATTGACCTAAGTCAAAATACAGCATTATTTTATTGCACACCCGGAATCTTAAAAGATATAAATGATCTTCAAAATATTAAAATAACTTTACAAACCAAGGGATATGAAAATTATGAAGGAAATAACATAGTAATAAGCATAGGAGTACTAGGGAAAGCTAGCAACAGGTCAGGAATGAAATACAAAGTAAATATTGAAGGAATTGTAAATACAATAGCTTCAAAATCAATACAAATGATTGATCCAGTAAAAATAGATCCTGAAGAATTAGCAGGATTGGAATGGAAATTAGATGACATAACCAATCAAGAAGATGAAATACTAGTGCCAAAGAAAAGTTATATATATGAAGATTGTGATGGAACACAAAGCTTAAGATTTGTAAATTTTACAAAGAAATCATCTGACAAAAAAGAAGATGATGAAGAAACAACAACAGAATATAACTTCATGAGTATAGAATATGATACAGACACAGAACCAAAGTATGATACAGATAACGAAGATGGTGAAACTATAATAGGTTTTGATCAATTCGAAGAAGAAGAAGAGTTTGATTATAGTTTCTTAGAAGATCTAGAAGAAGAAGAAAATACAGGATTCAAGATAGAAGAAACTAATAAAACTATAGAACAGATCATTGATAGAAAGTTCACAGAATTAAATATACAGGATGAAACGGATGATATGATCATGGAATGCATGACAGAATTAGGGATGACATACGAAGAAAGTTACAAAAATCTACAGAATTACTACAATTTACCCCTAGTAGAAGACATACTTAAAGGTAAAACAATGATATCAGATTTCTACAAACAAGAACAAAATTATATGGATGAACATATGCATGGTACATATCCATATAGACGAATAAAACCGGAATGGCAAGAACTAGGAACTGGTACACAAGAAACATCAGGAAGAGAAATTTGGACAAAACCCTCCACAAGTTATCAACAAGAATCCAATTATGTGGGAAAGGGTAATAGGTTACCTATAGGGTACATTTTTAGTAGTAATATGTTACTACTAGAACAACAAAAACCACAGTTATGGGTAGATGAAGTATTAATGTGGGAACAAACGGTAGTAAGAATGTGGGAGACAAATAAAAAAGATAGCATGGACATGTTTTCTTATTTAGAAACCACATTAGGCCCAACCTCCCTAGGTATCTGGCAAAGTAAGAAAGCCCAAGACCCAGACGGAATAAACAGGCTAAAGGCCCTAGGAGACAATCCTTATAATTTTACATCACAAATAAGGACTCTTATTCTAGGAGTCGACCCAGCTAAAAACAATAGTCTTATACAAGATACGGCAATCAGAAATTTGGAACAGCTAAGTATAGCAGACATGAAATATATAAATGAATTCACAATAGATTTCTCAAGATTATTATCTCAAACAGGTTTAGCCATGGATGACGATCTATGCAATAAATATTTTATAAAATTACCAGGAGATCTAGGAAGAAATATACACGAAACATGGAAACAAACATACGGTGAACAAAAGAATCTAGGCATAGGACCTAGAATAACCTATGCATTCGGAATATTAGAAGAAAGATGTAAAGAAGTGGCTTTACAAGAACAACTAAAAAAGAATGCTTATGCGTTTTGTAAAACAGCCATTTATACACCACAAGCTTATGGTCACTACGACCATAAAAAGAAATTAAGAAAAAGCACGACATATCAGAAAGGATATAAATCCAACTATAAAAATAAATATGTCAGAAAACCACAAACCCGGAAATGTAAATGTTTCATATGCGGAGATGAGAAACACTTAGCCAATAAATGCCCAAATAAAGGTAAAAATATAGAAAAGAGCAATTTAATAGAACAGATAGGGGATTACGAAATAGAATCCTTAACAGATAACTCAGATAACGAGTCAGTATACAGCATATATAGCGATAAGGATGAAAAAGATTTAACAAAAATAACATATACATATGTTAATACAGAAATAATAGAATGTGAACATGATTGGATAAACAGAAGAGGTAACAATTATATTAAATGTTATAATTGCGGATATTACCCCAGCATAGAGAAAAGGTCACAATGTAACATTTGCTTCAAAGAAATATGCTATTTGTGTCTTAAAGGGTTATTTAATCAAGAAATAACAATAAAAGACACAAATAAAAAGAATAAAACTATAGATACAGATATATATTATGAGAAAATAGAAAAATTAGAAATATCAATAGAATTACATAAACTAAAAATTGATAATATAGAAAGAAAGTTAAAACATATAGAAGACCTAGTTGAAAAGAAAAAGGAAATAGAAGTAGTCAACATGTCTCAAGAACATGAACAAACTTATATCCAAACAAAAGGTTTTACAGACATGATTCACGTACAGTGTAGATTATGGTTGGACAACAATAAATTTGTGGATTTAACAGCATTAGTAGATACAGGAGCAACAAAAAGTGTTATATCCTATAGTCTAATACCTAAACAATATCACAAATTATTATCTTACAAGGTAGTTACCAGAACAATTGAAAGTAGACTTATAACAATTACACATTATATACAACCAACGGGAATACAGTTCCTAGACTTTGCAGGGAACTACACAATTAAATATGAAATACCACAAATAAACATCAATCCAGAATACATTAAATCCTCAGACTTCATTTTAGGGTTAAACTTCTTATTTGGATTAAACGGGGCTATTACTCTTACAAGAAATTTTGTAACAATCAGTAAACAAATTTACAGTTTTCCTACAATGAGATATACAAATACATCAGAGTTCGCTCGAAAGCGTGGTGGACAAGGCAAATTAGAATTTCTAAAAAACAACCAAAACAACAAATTCGTTGAAAACGAATCCAGAAAGTTACTCACAAATTTCCTAACACACGATTCAGAAAAAGGAATAGAAATTACAAAAAGCGTAAACCATCCTATGATTTTACATCTAGAAAAAATAGGACTCATAGGAGAGGATATAAAGGACTCAAGGGTTAAATATACATGCAAATTTAAGATAAAAAATCCGGATATAACAATTCGAACTACCAATATAGCATACAGCCCTTTAGACAAAGAAGAATTTAAAAAACAGATACCAGAGATGTTAGAACAAAAATTAATCAGAAAATCCGAAAGTCCTCATAGAACAGCAGCATTTATGGTAAGAAACCATGGAGAGATAAAAAGAGGAAAAGCTCGAATAGTCTATAATTATAAAAGACTAAATGATAATACATAAGACGATGGATACAATATTCCTAACAAAGATAGTTTATTAAATCTTATACAAAAGAAAAGGATATTCTCCAAATTCGACTTAAAATCAGGATATAATCAATTACAGCTCGAAGAAAACTTCAAACCATGGACAGCCTTCAAGACACGATGGATAAATTTGCAAAATATCATCCAAGGAAGTGGCTATAAAATAAATTTTGAACATATTAAAGGAAAAGATAATGGGATAGCAGATATGTTATCCTCTTCTGTTTATCCAATCATGTTCACATTCTATTATTTCTGTATTAACATATGTATATGTTATTTTTGTTAAATCTTTTTCATCCTTATCGCTATATATGCTATGTCATCCCTAATTCTGTCATGCATTCCATGATCATATCATCCGTTTCATCCTGTATATTTAATTCTGTGAACTTTCTATCAATGATCTGTTCTATAGTTTTATTAGTTTCTTCTATCTTGAATCCTGTATTTTCTTCTTCTTCTAGATCTTCTAAGAAACTATAATCAAACTCTTCTTCTTCTTCGAATTGATCAAAACCTATTATAGTTTCACCATCTTCGTTATCTGTATCATACTTTGGTTCTGTGTCTGTATCATATTCTATATTCATGAAGTTATATTCTGTTGTTGTTTCTTCATCATCTTCTTTTTTGTCAGATGATTTCTTTGTAAAATTTACAAATCTTAAGCTTTGTGTTCCATCACAATCTTCATATATATAACTTTTCTTTGGCACTAGTATTTCATCTTCTTGATTGGTTATGTCATCTAATTTCCATTCCAATCCTGCTAATTCTTCAGGATCTATTTTTACTGGATCAATCATTAGTATTGATTTTGAAGCTATTGTATTATCCAACAGTTAAGCTTTTTGCTAGAAAGTAATAAATCCAAACAAATACAAACTGAAACCAAAATTTTATTAGAACAGGTAAATAAAGTTATAAATATATTAGAAAATAAAACAGAAACTAATACAACCACAGAAGGTGATATAGATAAGATTACCGAGGCTTTCGTGATGGCTGATAAAAATACGTTTTCTGGCAGGCCTATATGTATGACTGTTGGCTTCAGGAAAGGATGCCCAAATCTTGCACCCTATCATTTGATCATTTGAATGAGATGCCATATTGCCGGCTACAAGAATAAATTTTTCCCCGAATTTGTTGAGGATTGCTTCTGTCTTTGGGTTCAAGCTGAATTCTATGTAATCGATCATTCCATTGTGGTAGAAACTTAGGATTTGATCGTCAGGCATGTCTGTGATCTTCAGGTTGATCTGTAATAGAAATATGTTGGTCGGAATCTGTGCTGCATAATGATCTGTTCTTTGAACCACTGTAACGCCTTTGTATTTTTTCTCTTCAAAGGCCATGTCGATGATATCTTGTTGAAGCTTGTATAACACCAATGGAAATTCTGTGCAAACTTTGTCAGAAACCATCTGTTCGAATTCTGGAAAGTTTTCGAAAAGTGGTTGCATTGTTTGTTTTAGTGGCATATCTAGGATTCTTGCCTTGAAACAATCGAGGTTTCTAAATAAGAAAACATGTCCATGCTATCTTTTTTATTTGTCTCCCACATTCTTACTACCGTTTGTTCCCACATTAATACTTCATCTACCCATAACTGTGGTTTTTGTTGTTCTAGTAGTAACATATTACTACTAAAAATGTACCCTATAGGTAACCTATTACCCTTTCCCACATAATTGGATTCTTGTTGATAACTTGTGGAGGGTTTTGTCCAAATTTCTCTTCCTGATGTTTCTTGTGTACCAGTTCCTAGTTCTTGCCATTCCGGTTTTATTCGTCTATATGGATATGTACCATGCATATGTTCATCCATATAATTTTGTTCTTGTTTGTAGAAATCTGATATCATTGTTTTACCTTTAAGTATGTCTTCTACTAGGGGTAAATTGTAGTAATTCTGTAGATTTTTGTAACTTTCTTCGTATGTCATCCCTAATTCTGTCATGCATTCCATGATCATATCATCCGTTTCATCCTGTATATTTAATTCTGTGAACTTTCTATCAATGATCTGTTCTATAGTTTTATTAGTTTCTTCTATCTTGAATCCTGTATTTTCTTCTTCTTCTAGATCTTCTAAGAAACTATAATCAAACTCTTCTTCTTCTTCGAATTGATCAAAACCTATTATAGTTTCACCATCTTCGTTATCTGTATCATACTTTGGTTCTGTGTAGTTTGATATCTCCTAAATTTAGTTTGTTTATAGCCTCGGTAATCTTATCTATATCACCTTCTGTGGTTGTATTAGTTTCTGTTTTATTTTCTAATATATTTATAACTTTATTTACCTGTTCTAATAAAATTTTGGTTTCAGTTTGTATTTGTTTGGTTTTATTACTTTCTAGCAAAAAGCTTAACTGTTGGATTTCCTGTTACCCTTGAGTCCTTTATATCCTCTCCTATGAGTCCTATTTTTTCTAGATGTAAAATCATAGGATGGTTTACGCTTTTTGTAATTTCTATTCCTTTTTCTGAATCGTGTGTTAGGAAATTTGTGAGTAACTTTCTGGATTCGTTTTCAACGAATTTGTTGTTTTGGTTGTTTTTTAGAAATTCTAATTTGCCTTGTCCACCACGCTTTCGAGCGATTAAATTCCTCATATCCTGATGATTTATTATCATTACATAATATGATCCTTAGATTTTCACCTCAGCGGGTTCTCGTAAGTTGTGGGCTTATGCTCAACTGCCACCAACGAGCCTGACTAAGTCTTTTAAACCTTTAGAATCGTACCATGCTCTGATACCAAATAAGGGGGTATGGCGGATTTTTTGGGTTTCCGTTAAACCACTATGACAATAATTTATGAAAGCTCATAAATACTTACAGTGGAGATGGACGAACTAATCGAAGAACTTGGTGGTGACGAGCGGAAGCACCGGGATGATATATGGACAGCGGTGGTCCTTTTTTTTTTTTTTTTTTGGTATGGGATATAAGATTGTTCATATTGTTTATTTAAATTTTTTATCTAAAATTTTTATGGGATATATGAATATATTAAGATAAGGAGTAAGAAATCTAGATTGATATTAAGGGATAGATTCTCTCAAAATTATTGATCCAAATACTGCTAAACTCTTTACTAAAATAACGGAAAATTTAAGCTATAGAGGGTTTTGTCCAAATTTCTCTTCCTGATGTTTCTTGTGTACCAGTTCCTAGTTCTTGCCATTCCGGTTTTATTCGTCTATATGGATATGTACCATGCATATGTTCATCCATATAATTTTGTTCTTGTTTGTAGAAATCTGATATCATTGTTTTACCTTTAAGTATGTCTTCTACTAGGGGTAAATTGTAGTAATTCTGTAGATTTTTGTAACTTTCTTCGTATGTCATCCCTAATTCTGTCATGCATTCCATGATCATATCATCCGTTTCATCCTGTATATTTAATTCTGTGAACTTTCTATCAATGATCTGTTCTATAGTTTTATTAGTTTCTTCTATCTTGAATCCTGTATTTTCTTCTTCTTCTAGATCTTCTAAGAAACTATAATCAAACTCTTCTTCTTCGAATTGATCAAAACCTATTATAGTTTCACCATCTTCGTTATCTGTATCATACTTTGGTTCTGTGTCTGTATCATATTCTATATTCATGAGTGTAAGAAAAAACTAGATTAACATTAAGGAGATAGAGAGAGAGTTTAGAAGGCCATATGAGAGAATGCTTCTAATATTTCTCAAAGGTTTTCTCGGTGTGTGTTACAATGAATTAGAAATAACATTATATAGACAGATAAAAGAAGCGAATCTAGACTAGACTAGGACACGTATAAAGCCTAAGCAAAAGATAAAGTAAGTCGGCCGAATTTTTAAAGGGAATAACGACAACTTACTTTATACAAAAGTCTAAAAGCCAAAAAAGAGAGTGTCGGCCAATATTCTGAAAATAATTTGTAGTGTCGTCAGGCTGACGTTTCTTCTTCTAGATGAAAGGATATAAAAATAAATATGTCAGAAAACCACAAACCCGGAAATGTAAATGTTTCATATGCGGAGATGAGAAACACTTAGCCAATAAATGCCCAAATAAAGGTAAAAATATAGAAAAGAGCAATTTAATAGAACAGATAGGGGATTACGAAATAGAATCCTTAACAGATAACTCAGATAACGAGTCAGTATACAGCATATATAGCGATAAGGATGAAAAAGATTTAACAAAAATAACATATACATATGTTAATACAGAAATAATAGAATGTGAACATGATTGGATAAACAGAAGAGGTAACAATTATATTAAATGTTATAATTGCGGATATTACCCCAGCATAGAGAAAAGGTCACAATGTAACATTTGCTTCAAAGAAATATGCTATTTGTGTCTTAAAGGGTTATTTAATCAAGAAATAACAATAAAAGACACAAATAAAAAGAATAAAACTATAGATACAGATATATATTATGAGAAAATAGAAAAATTAGAAATATCAATAGAATTACATAAACTAAAAATTGATAATATAGAAAGAAAGTTAAAACATATAGAAGACCTAGTTGAAAAGAAAAAGGAAATAGAAGTAGTCAACATGTCTCAAGAACATGAACAAACTTATATCCAAACAAAAGGTTTTACAGACATGATTCACGTACAGTGTAGATTATGGTTGGACAACCACAGATTCCAAGATCGTCAAAAAGCATACCAAATATTGGTATTGCACCTTACACACCTACAAAAACCCCAACCAGGGGTTATACACAGTCTAGCAAAACAAAGGATATACAGACTGATGCTATGATAGCATTTGGTAACCATATGTTACAAAAATGTTTTGATACAAAGAAAAAATTCAGGCCCTTAATTGGGACATTTTTAACAGAAAAACAACAATGTTTGCTTGATAACGTCTGGCATATTCAAACCATGCCACAAGCAACCTCTTTCAAAGTACAAATTTTAAATGCCTTGAGCATTTATTTCTCAGAACAAAGCCAGAAAATTCCCGAAAAACAACACAAACGTTTTTCTCATTACATAATTTTTAGGGGAACAAAAACTGGAATTTTCAATAAATGGGAAACTGTTACACAACATATAAAATGTGATGGTCCACTTTATAAAGGATATCACAGCTTTTCAGAAGCTATGAAAGTAGCCAGGGAAACTTTTGGAGTTGAAACCTTCTTCATTGAACGCTATTACTCTTACAAGAAATTTTGTAACAATCAGTAAACAAATTTACAGTTTTCCTACAATGAGATATACAAATACATCAGAGTTCGCTCGAAAGCGTGGTGGACAAGGCAAATTAGAATTTCTAAAAAACAACCAAAACAACAAATTCGTTGAAAACGAATCCAGAAAGTTACTCACAAATTTCCTAACACACGATTCAGAAAAAGGAATAGAAATTACAAAAAGCGTAAACCATCCTATGATTTTACATCTAGAAAAAATAGGACTCATAGGAGAGGATATAAAGGACTCAAGGGTTAAATATACATGCAAATTTAAGATAAAAAATCCGGATATAACAATTCGAACTACCAATATAGCATACAGCCCTTTAGACAAAGAAGAATTTAAAAAACAGATACCAGAGATGTTAGAACAAAAATTAATCAGAAAATCCGAAAGTCCTCATAGATCAGCAGCATTTATGGTAAGAAACCATGGAGAGATAAAAAGAGGAAAAGCTCGAATAGTCTATAATTATAAAAGACTAAATGATAATACAGAAGACGATGGATACAATATTCCTAACAAGTTGTTTTTCTGTTAAAAATGTCCCAATTAAGGGCCTGAATTTTTTCTTTGTATCAAAACATTTTTGTAACATATGGTTACCAAATGCTATCATAGCATCAGTCTGTATATCCTTTGTTTTGCTAGACTGTGTATAACCCCTGGTTGGGGTTTTTGTAGGTGTGTAAGGTGCAATACCAATATTTGGTATGCTTTTTGACGATCTTGGAATCTGTGGAGAACTGTAAAACTCTTCTGTTTGTAACATTTGTGAGCTTATCGCATCTTGCAACATTTTCTGTGTATCAATTTTCTGTGTATTGCTTTTCTCCTCATCGGATGAGATACTCATAGCAGATGAATATCGGAGAGGCTGTATAACTTTTCGTTTTCCCACAGGTTTAGCCATGGATGACGATCTATGCAATAAATATTTTATAAAATTACCAGGAGATCTAGGAAGAAATATACACGAAACATGGAAACAAACATACGGTGAACAAAAGAATCTAGGCATAGGACCTAGAATAACCTATGCATTCGGAATATTAGAAGAAAGATGTAAAGAAGTGGCTTTACAAGAACAACTAAAAAAGAATGCTTATGCGTTTTGTAAAACAGCCATTTATACACCACAAGCTTATGGTCACTACGACCATAAAAAGAAATTAAGAAAAAGCACGACATATCAGAAAGGATATAAATCCAACTATAAAAATAAATATGTCAGAAAACCACAAACCCGGAAATGTAAATGTTTCATATGCGGAGATGAGAAACACTTAGCCAATAAATGCCCAAATAAAGGTAAAAATATAGAAAAGAGCAATTTAATAGAACAGATAGGGGATTACGAAATAGAATCCTTAACAGATAACTATAGCGATAAGGATGAAAAAGATTTAACAAAAATAACATATACATATGTTAATACAGAAATAATAGAATGTGAACATGATTGGATAAACAGAAGAGGTAACAATTATATTAAATGTTATAATTGCGGATATTACCCCAGCATAGAGAAAAGGTCACAATGTAACATTTGCTTCAAAGAAATATGCTATTTGTGTCTTAAAGGGTTATTTAATCAAGAAATAACAATAAAAGACACAAATAAAAAGAATAAAACTATAGATACAGATATATATTATGAGAAAATAGAAAAATTAGAAATATCAATAGAATTACATAAACTAAAAATTGATAATATAGAAAGAAAGTTAAAACATATAGAAGACCTAGTTGAAAAGAAAAAGGAAATAGAAGTAGTCAACATGTCTCAAGAACATGAACAAACTTATATCCAAACAAAAGGTTTTACAGACATGATTCACGTACAGTGTAGATTATGGTTGGACAACAATAAATTTGTGGATTTAACAGCATTAGTAGATACAGGAGCAACAAAAAGTGTTATATCCTATAGTCTAATACCTAAACAATATCACAAATTATTATCTTACAAGGTAGTTACCAGAACAATTGAAAGTAGACTTATAACAATTACACATTATATACAACCAACGGGAATACAGTTCCTAGACTTTGCAGGGAACTACACAATTAAATATGAAATACCACAAATAAACATCAATCCAGAATACATTAAATCCTCAGACTTCATTTTAGGGTTAAACTTCTTATTTGGATTAAACGGGGCTATTACTCTTATAAGAAATTTTGTAACAATCAGTAAACAAATTTACAGTTTTCCTACAATGAGATATACAAATACATCAGAGTTCTATATATAACTTTTCTTTGGCACTAGTATTTCATCTTCTTGATTGGTTATGTCATCTAATTTCCATTCCAATCCTGCTAATTCTTCAGGATCTATTTTTACTGGATCAATCATTTGTATTGATTTTGAAGCTATTGTATTTACAATTCCTTCAATATTTACTTTGTATTTCATTCCTGACCTGTTGCTAGCTTTCCCTAGTACTCCTATGCTTATTACTATGTTATTTCCTTCATAATTTTCATATCCCTTGGTTTGTAAAGTTATTTTAATATTTTGAAGATCATTTATATCTTTTAAGATTCCGGGTGTGCAATAAAATAATGCTGTATTTTGACTTAGGTCAATTTCCATTCCTGAAATTATTGCCTTTTTTAATTCTATCTTCCAACTTTTATCTAGTAATAAGGCTAATAATTTTGTTCCTAGATTTTTTCTTCCTAAGGCTTTAATTCCTATTATTACTAATCCGACGTGTGCAAAGTGTTTTCCTGACTGTTTTATTTTTTGTATAGTCTCAGGTGAGAATAGATCTAAAGTTACAGATCTATCTACTACTCTTAGACTTTCTTCTCTACTGCTTTGTATTAATACTGTGTTTATATTTAGCCGTCTCGTCTGATATAATACTCTTGGGTTTAAAATATCTAATTGATGTTGATTGTATAGATTTATATTTCTGTCTAAATCTATCTCTTGTTCTAATTGCATATTCTGTTGTGAGGAGTTTGAACCTGATCCTCTTCTAATAACACTGTTTAAGAATGATTCTGATGATATTGTGTCTTGTATATTACTCGTTGAACTTCTAGCTTCCTGTATAGTTCGGCTTCTTCCTAAAAAACTTCTATTCTGATTACTCATTTTCTTGGTAGCCAGTGTGTGTATGGTGTTGGTTTTTTCTTAAGTTTGATATCTCCTAAATTTAGTTTGTTTATAGCCTCGGTAATCTTATCTATATCACCTTCTGTGGTTGTTATGAAAGCTCATAAATACTTACAGTGGAGATGGACGAACTAATCGAAGAACTTGGTGGTGACGAGCGGAAGCACCGGGATGATATATGGACAGCGGTGGTCCTTTTTTTTTTTTTTTTTTTTTTTGGTATGGGATATACTATGAAGATCTAAAAGGAGTGTAAGAAAAAACTAGATTAACATTAAGGAGATAGAGAGAGAGTTTAGAAGGCCATATGAGAGAATGCTTCTAATATTTCTCAAAGGTTTTCTCGGTGTGTGTTACAATGAATTAGAAATAACATTATATAGACAGATAAAAGAAGCGAATCTAGACTAGACTAGGACACGTATAAAGCCTAAGCAAAAGATAAAGTAAGTCGGCCGAATTTTTAAAGGGAATAACGACAACTTACTTTATACAAAAGTCTAAAAGCCAAAAAAGAGAGTGTCGGCCAATATTCTGAAAATAATTTGTAGTGTCGTCAGGCTGACGTTTCTTCTTCTAGATGAAAGGAGTCCTTCTAGAAGTCCCTGTGTGTGCTGTCGATTGACGGTGGCGAATCTGGATCAGTTCCGTTTCCGTCATAGTCATCTCTTTCGTCTGTGTTTTCAATTATGATTGGACTGGAATCATCTTCTCCGATGAACGGGAGGACCATGATCCAATTGTTTTGTACGAAAATCTGTGTATAGTGACCTTCTGCAATAAGTTTGTACTGTTGTTTTTCCCAAGTTCGATTGAAAAAACATGCAGGAAGTGTTGGTGTCCTTTGCCCTTGTATGATCATTTTTTCCACCTGTATCTGTAGAGTTTCCTTGCTGTTGATATTGTCCCACCATGTGTATTCGCGGCTGCACGCAAATTTTATCAACATCATTTGTTCTTCTTCGTGATGGCTGATAAAAATACGTTTTCTGGCAGGCCTATATGTATGACTGTTGGCTTCAGGAAAGGATGCCCAAATCTTGCACCCTATCATTTGATCATTTGAATGAGATGCCATATTGCCGGCTACAAGAATAAATTTTTCCCCGAATTTGTTGAGGATTGCTTCTGTCTTTGGGTTCAAGCTGAATTCTATGTAATCGATCATTCCATTGTGGTAGAAACTTAGGATTTGATCGTCAGGCATGTCTGTGATCTTCAGGTTGATCTGTAATAGAAATATGTTGGTCGGAATCTGTGCTGCATAATGATCTGTTCTTTGAACCACTGTAACGCCTTTGTATTTTTTCTCTTCAAAGGCCATGTCGATGATATCTTGTTGAAGCTTGTATAACACCAATGGAAATTCTGTGCAAACTTTGTCAGAAACCATCTGTTCGAATTCTGGAAAGTTTTCGAAAAGTGGTTGCATTGTTTGTTTCAGTGGCAAATCTAGGATTCTTGCCTTGAAACAATCGAGGTTTCTGTGTATAACTGTGTTTGTTTCCTTTTTCTCAAGCTTTTGTATAAGCTGTGTATTTTTTGCTTCGAGAAGGGAAATCTTTTGTTTGAGAAAACTGTTTTCAATCTGGGTTTGTATAAGCTGTGTATCTTTTCCAGATTTTAGGAGTTGTTCCTGTAACTGGGCAATCACCTTTTCTTGAGCAATAATGAATTGCTCAGGATTAGTTTTTGCTATTTCTGCAAAGGTTTTTACCTCTTCAGGTTCAATGAAGAAGGTTTCAACTCCAAAAGTTTCCCTGGCTACTTTCATAGCTTCTGAAAAGCTGTGATATCCTTTATAAAGTGGACCATCACATTTTATATGTTGTGTAACAGTTTCCCATTTATTGAAAATTCCAGTTTTTGTTCCCCTAAAAATTATGTAATGAGAAAAACGTTTGTGTTGTTTTTCGGGAATTTTCTGGCCTTGTTCTGAGAAATAAATGCTCAAGGCATTTAAAATTTGTACTTTGAAAGAGGTTGCTTGTGGCATGGTTTGAATATGCCAGACGTTGTCAAGCAAACATTGTTGTTTTTCTGTTAAAAATGTCCCAATTAAGGGCCTGAATTTTTTCTTTGTATCAAAACATTTTTGTAACATATGGTTACCAAATGCTATCATAGCATCAGTCTGTATATCCTTTGTTTTGCTAGACTGTGTATAACCCCTGGTTGGGGTTTTTGTAGGTGTGTAAGGTGCAATACCAATATTTGGTATGCTTTTTGACGATCTTGGAATCTGTGGAGAACTGTAAAACTCTTCTGTTTGTAACATTTGTGAGCTTATCGCATCTTGCAACATTTTCTGTGTATCAATTTTCTGTGTATTGCTTTTCTCCTCATCGGATGAGATACTCATAGCAGATGAATATCGGAGAGGCTGTATAACTTTTCGTTTTCCCTTATCATTTCTCTCCATCTGTAATGAATAACCTGTTAAGATTCCTGGATAACATATCTGCTATCCCATTATCTTTTCCTTTAATATGCTGAACATGTGAAGGCTGTCCATGGTTTGAAGTTTTCTTCGAGCTGTAATTGATTATATCCTGATTTTAAGTCGAATTTGGAGAATATCCTTTTCTTTTGTATAAGATTTAATAAACTATCTTTGTTAGGAATATTGTATCCATCGTCTTCTGTATTATCATTTAGTCTTTTATAATTATAGACTATTCGAGCTTTTCCTCTTTTTATCTCTCCATGGTTTCTTACCATAAATGCTGCTGATCTATGAGGACTTTCGGATTTTCTGATTAATTTTATTACTATGTTATTTCCTTCATAATTTTCATATCCCTTGGTTTGTAAAGTTATTTTAATATTTTGAAGATCATTTATATCTTTTAAGATTCCGGGTGTGCAATAAAATAATGCTGTATTTTGACTTAGTTCAATTTCCATTCCTGAAATTATTGCCTTTTTTAATTCTATCTTCCAACTTTTATCTAGTAATAAGGCTAATAATTTTGTTCCTAGATTTTTTCTTCCTAAGGCTTTAATTCCTATTATTACTAATCCGACGTGTGCAAAGTGTTTTCCTGAGCTTCCTGTATAGTTCGGCTTCTTCCTAAAAAACTTCTATTCTGATTACTCATTTTCTTGGTAGCCAGTGTGTGTATGGTGTTGGTTTTTTCTTAAGTTTGATATCTCCTAAATTTAGTTTGTTTATAGCCTCGGTAATCTTATCTATATCACCTTCTGTGGTTGTATTAGTTTCTGTTTTATTTTCTAATATATTTATAACTTTATTTACCTGTTCTAATAAAATTTTGGTTTCAGTTTGTATTTGTTTGGAATTATTACTTTCTAGCAAAAAGCTTAACTGTTGGATTTCCTGTTTAGTAGGAAATTCCTTTTTAATTTGTTTTATTTCTTCTATAATCTAGTTATTTTGTTCTTTAATATAGCTTAAATTTTCCGTTATTTTAGTAAAGAGTTTAGCAGTATTTGGATCAATAATTTTGAGAGAATCTATCCCTTAATATCAATCTAGATTTCTTACTCCTTATCTTAATATATTCATATATCCCATAAAAATTTTAGATAAAAAATTTAAATAAACAATAAATAAACAATATGAACAATCTTACTAGGGTTTATCTTGACCCTTAAATTCCTCATATCCTGATGATTTATTATCATTACATAATATGATCCTTAGATTTTCACCTCAGCGGGTTCTCGTAAGTTGTGGGCTTATGCTCAACTGCCACCAACGAGCCTGACTAAGTCTTTTAAACCTTTAGAATCGTACCATGCTCTGATACCAAATAAGGGGGTATGGCGGATAGCAAATGTTACATTGTGACCTTTTCTCTATGCTGGGGTAATATCCGCAATTATAACATTTAATATAATTGTTACCTCTTCTGTTTATCCAATCATGTTTATTCCGTCTGGGTCTTGGGCTTTCTTACTTTGCCAGATACCTAGGGAGGTTGGGCCTAATGTGGTTTCTAAATAAGAAAACATGTCCATGCTATCTTTTTTATTTGTCTCCCACATTCTTACTACCGTTTGTTCCCACATTAATACTTCATCTACCCATAACTGTGGTTTTTGTTGTTCTAGTAGTAATATTCTGAAAATAATTTGTAGTGTCGTCAGGCTGACGTTTCTTCTTCTAGATGAAAGGAGTCCTTCTAGAAGTCCCTGTGTGTGCTGTCGATTGACGGTGGCGAATCTGGATCAGTTCCGTTTCCGTCATAGTCATCTCTTTCGTCTGTGTTTTCAATTATGATTGGACTGGAATCATCTTCTCCGATGAACGGGAGGACCATGATCCAATTGTTTTGTACGAAAATCTGTGTATAGTGACCTTCTGCAATAAGTTTGTACTGTTGTTTTTCCCAAGTTCGATTGAAAAAACATGCAGGAAGTGTTGGTGTCCTTTGCCCTTGTATGATCATTTTTTCCACCTGTATCTGTAGAGTTTCCTTGCTGTTGATATTGTCCCACCATGTGTATTCGCGGCTGCACGCAAATTTTATCAAAACCACAAACCCGGAAATGTAAATGTTTCATATGCGGAGATGAGAAACACTTAGCCAATAAATGCCCAAATAAAGGTAAAAATATAGAAAAGAGCAATTTAATAGAACAGATAGGGGATTACGAAATAGAATCCTTAACAGATAACTCAGATAACGAGTCAGTATACAGCATATATAGCGATAAGGATGAAAAAGATTTAACAAAAATAACATATACATATGTTAATACAGAAATAATAGAATGTTAACATGATTGGATAAACAGAAGAGGTAACAATTATATTAAATGTTATAATTGCGGATATTACCCCAGCATAGAGAAAAGGTCACAATGTAACATTTGCTTGACCCTTAAATTCCTCATATCCTGATGATTTATTATCATTACATAATATGATTCTTAGATTTTCACCTCAGCGGGTTCTCGTAAGTTGTGGGCTTATGCTCTACTGCCACCAACGAGCCTGACTAAGTCTTTTAAACCTTTAGAATCGTACCATGCTCTGATACCAAATAAGGGGGTATGGCGGATTTTTTGGGTTTCCGTTAAACCACTATGACAATAATTTATGAAAGCTCATAAATACTTACAGTGGAGATGGACGAACTAATCGAAGAACTTGGTGGTGACGAGCGGAAGCACCGGGATGATATATGGACAGCGGTGGTCCTTTTTTTTTTTTTTTTTTTTGGTATGGGATATACTATGAAGATCTAAAAGGAGTGTAAGAAAAAACTAGATTAACATTAAGGAGATAGAGAGAGAGTTTAGAAGGCCATATGAGAGAATGCTTCTAATATTTCTCAAAGGTTTTCTCGGTGTGTGTTACAATGAATTAGAAATAACATTATATAGACAGATAAAAGAAGCGAATCTAGACTAGACTAGGACACGTATAAAGCCTAAGCAAAATATAAAGTAAGTCGGCCGAATTTTTAAAGGGAATAACGACAACTTACTTTATACAAAAGTCTAAAAGCCAAAAAAGAGAGTGTCGGCCAATATTCTGAAAATAATTTGTAGTGTCGTCAGGCTGACGTTTCTTCTTCTAGATGAAAGGAGTCCTTCTAGAAGTCCCTGTGTGTGCTGTCGATTGACGGTGGCGAATCTGGATCAGTTCCGTTTCCGTCATAGTCATCTCTTTCGTCTGTGTTTTCAATTATGATTGGACTGGAATCATCTTCTCCGATGAACGGGAGGACCATGATCCAATTGTTTTGTACGAAAATCTGTGTATAGTGACCTTCTGCAATAAGTTTGTACTGTTGTTTTTCCCAAGTTCGATTGAAAAAACATGCAGGAAGTGTTGGTGTCCTTTGCCCTTGTATGATCATTTTTTCCACCTGTATCTGTAGAGTTTCCTTGCTGTTGATATTGTCCCACCATGTGTATTCGCGGCTGCACGCAAATTTTATCAACATCATTTGTTCTTCTTCGTGATGGCTGATAAAAATACGTTTTCTGGCAGGCCTATATGTATGACTGTTGGCTTCAGGAAAGGATGCCCAAATCTTGCACCCTATCATTTGATCATTTGAATGAGATGCCATATTGCCGGCTACAAGAATAAATTTTTCCCCGAATTTGTTGAGGATTGCTTCTGTCTTTGGGTTCAAGCTGAATTCTATGTAATCGATCATTCCATTGTGGTAGAAACTTAGGATTTGATCGTCAGGCATGTCTGTGATCTTCAGGTTGATCTGTAATAGAAATATGTTGGTCGGAATCTGTGCTGCATAATGATCTGTTCTTTGAACCACTGTAACGCCTTTGTATTTTTTCTCTTCAAAGGCCATGTCGATGATATCTTGTTGAAGCTTGTATAACACCAATGGAAATTCTGTGCAAACTTTGTCAGAAACCATCTGTTCGAATTCTGGAAAGTTTTCGAAAAGTGGTTGCATTGTTTGTTTCAGTGGCATATCTAGGATTCTTGCCTTGAAACAATCGAGGTTTCTGTGTATAACTGTGTTTGTTTCCTTTTTCTCAAGCTTTTGTATAAGCTGTGTATTTTTTGCTTCGAGAAGGGAAATCTTTTGTTTGAGAAAACTGTTTTCAATCTGGGTTTGTATAAGCTGTGTATCTTTTCCAGATTTTAGGAGTTGTTCCTGTAACTGGGCAATCACCTTTTCTTGAGCAATAATGAATTGCTCAGGATTAGTTTTTGCTATTTCTGCAAAGGTTTTTACCTCTTCAGGTTCAATGAAGAAGGTTTCAACTCCAAAAGTTTCCCTGGCTACTTTCATAGCTTCTGAAAAGCTGTGATATCCTTTATAAAGTGGACCATCACATTTTATATGTTGTGTAACAGTTTCCCATTTATTGAAAATTCCAGTTTTTGTTCCCCTAAAAATTATCTAATGAGAAAAACGTTTGTGTTGTTTTTCGGGAATTTTCTGGCTTTGTTCTGAGAAATAAATGCTCAAGGCATTTAAAATTTGTACTTTGAAAGAGGTTGCTTGTGGCATGGTTTGAATATGCCAGACGTTATCAAGCAAACATTGTTGTTTTTCTGTTAAAAATGTCCCAATTAAGGGCCTGAATTTTTTCTTTGTATCAAAACATTTTTAGGAAGAAAAAATCCTGGAACAAAATTATTAGCCTTATTACTAGATAAAAGTTGGAAGATAGAATTAAAAAAGGCAATAATTTCAGGAATGGAAATTGACCTAAGTCAAAATACAGCATTATTTTATTGCACACCCGGAATCTTAAAAGATATAAATGATCTTCAAAATATTAAAATACCTTTACAAACAAAGGGATATGAAAATTATGAAGGAAATAACATAGTAATAAGCATAGGAGTACTAGGGAAAGCTAGCAACAGGTCAGGAATGAAATACAAAGTAAATATTGAAGGAATTGTAAATACAATAGCTTCAAAATCAATACAAATGATTGATCCAGTAAAAATAGATCCTGAAGAATTAGCAGGATTGGAATGGAAATTAGATGACATAACCAATCAAGAAGATGAAATACTAGTGCCAAAGAAAAGTTATATATATGAAGATTGTGATGGAACACAAAGCTTAAGATTTGTAAATTTTACAAAGAAATCATCTGACAAAAAAGAAGATGATGAAGAAACAACATTCTTAAACAGGGTTATTAGAAGAGGATCAGGTTCAAACTCCTCACAACAGAATATGCAATTAGAACAAGAGATAGATTTAGACAGAAATATAAATCTATACAATCAACATCAATTAGATATTTTAAACCCAAGAGTATTATATCAGACGGGACGGCTAAATATAAACACAATATTAATACAAAGCAGTAGAGAAGAAAGTCTAAGAGTAGTAGATAGATCTGTAACTTTAGATCTATTCTCACCTGAGACTATACAAAAAATAAAACAGTCAGGAAAACACTTTGCACACGTCGGATTAGTAATAATAGGAATTAATATCACCTTCTGTGGTTGTATTAGTTTCTGTTTTATTTTCTAATATATTTATAACTTTATTTACCTGTTCTAATAAAATTTTGGTTTCAGTTTGTATTTGTTTGGATTTATTACTTTCTAGCAAAAAGCTTAACTGTTGGATTTCCTGTTTAGTAGGAAATTCCTTTTTAATTTGTTTTATTTCTTCTATAATCTGGTTATTTTGTTCTTTAATATAGCTTAAATTTTCCGTTATTTTAGTAAAGAGTTTAGCAGTATTTGGATCAATAATTTTGAGAGAATCTATCCCTTAATATCAATTCCTTGCTGTTGATATTGTCCCACCATGTGTATTCGCGGCTGCACGCAAATTTTATCAACATCATTTGTTCTTCTTCGTGATGGCTGATAAAAATACGTTTTCTGGCAGGCCTATATGTATGACTGTTGGCTTCAGGAAAGGATGCCCAAATCTTGCACCCTATCATTTGATCATTTGAATGAGATGCCATATTGCCGGCTACAAGAATAATTTTTTCAACGAATTTGTTGTTTTGGTTGTTTTTTAGAAATTCTTCTTTGTCTAAAGGGCTGTATGCTATATTGGTAGTTCGAATTGTTATATCCGGATTTTTTATCTTAAATTTGCATGTATATTTAACCCTTGAGTCCTTTATATCCTCTCCTATGAGTCCTATTTTTTCTAGATGTAAAATCATAGGATGGTTTACGCTTTTTGTAATTTCTATTCCTTTTTCTGAATCGTGTGTTAGGAAATTTGTGAGTAACTTTCTGGATTCGTTTTCAACGAATTTGTTGTTTTGGTTGTTTTTTAGAAATTCTAATTTGCCTTGTCCACCACGCTTTCGAGCGAACTCTGATGTATTTGTATATCTCATTGTAGGAAAACTGTAAATTTGTTTACTGATTGTTACAAAATTTCTTGTAAGAGTAATAGCCCCGTTTAATCCAAATAAGAAGTTTAACCCTAAAATGAAGTCTGAGGATTTAATGTATTCTGGATTGATGTTTATTTGTGGTATTTCATATTTAATTGTGTAGTTCCCTGCAAAGTCTAGGAACTGTATTCCCGTTGGTTGTATATAATGTGTAATTGTTATAAGTCTACTTTCAATTGTTCTGGTAACTACCTTGTAAGATAATAATTTGTGATATTGTTTAGGTATTAGACTATAGGATATAACACTTTTTGTTGTTTTGGTTGTTTTTTAGAAATTCTAATTTGCCTTGTCCACCACGCTTTCGAGCGAACTCTGATGTATTTGTATATCTCATTGTAGGAAAACTGTAAATTTGTTTACTGATTGTTACAAAATTTCTTGTAAGAGTAATAGCCCCGTTTAATCCAAATAAGAAGTTTAACCCTAAAATGAAGTCTGAGGATTTAATGTATTCTGGATTGATGTTTATTTGTGGTATTTCATATTTAATTGTGTAGTTCCCTGCAAAGTCTAGGAACTGTATTCCCGTTGGTTGTATATAATGTGTAATTGTTATAAGTCTACTTTCAATTGTTCTGGTAACTACCTTGTAAGATAATAATTTGTGATATTGTTTAGGTATTAGACTATAGGATATAACACTTTTTGTTGCTCCTGTATCTACTAATGCTGTTAAATCCACAAATTTATTGTTGTCCAACCATAATCTACACTGTACGTGAATCATGTCTGTAAAACCTTTTGTTTGGATATAAGTTTGTTCATGTTCTTGAGACATGTTGACTACTTAGAAGTCCCTGTGTGTGCTGTCGATTGACGGTGGCGAATCTGGATCAGTTCCGTTTCCGTCATAGTCATCTCTTTCGTCTGTGTTTTCAATTATGATTGGACTGGAATCATCTTCTCCGATGAACGGGAGGACCATGATCCAATTGTTTTGTACGAAAATCTGTGTATAGTGACCTTCTGCAATAAGTTTGTACTGTTGTTTTTCCCAAGTTCGATTGAAAAAACATGCAGGAAGTGTTGGTGTCCTTTGCCCTTGTATGATCATTTTTTCCACCTGTATCTGTAGAGTTTCCTTGCTGTTGATATTGTCCCACCATGTGTATTCGCGGCTGCACGCAAATTTTATCAACATCATTTGTTCTTCTTCGTGATGGCTGATAAAAATACGTTTTCTGGCAGGCCTATATGTATGACTGTTGGCTTCAGGAAAGGATGCCCAAATCTTGCACCCTATCATTTGATCATTTGAATGAGATGCCATATTGCCGGCTACAAGAATAAATTTTTCCCCGAATTTGTTGAGGATTGCTTCTGTCTTTGGGTTCAAGCTGAATTCTATGTAATCGATCATTCCATTGTGGTAGAAACTTAGGATTTGATCGTCAGGCTGCGGGATTGACGGGAAAGATCAAAAGTGAATTAGTTTTGGAGTTAGTTAGTTCATTTGTTAAACTTAACTTTTAGGGGTGATGATGGAAACTACCTTATAACCTAGGGACTAAAAATGAACTTTCGTAAAGGGTTGCATGGGGTTCGGCCCATATAGAACCGACCCCTCCCCCTTTTTCCTTCTCGTTTTCTTCCTTGCGACACAACCACCGAAACCCTACTTCCCCTTCTCTTCTTGCGGCGCTGCTGACCCACCGTGAACCACCGTCGGAGCGCCGTCGCCGACGAGAGAGAGAAGGATGAGAAAGAGAGAGAGAGACGACCGGGAAGTAAGAAGCCATCGAGAAGTAGAGCTGCTACTGCGTTATACACGTGAGGTAAGGTTCTTCTCCGTCCCTTACGTTTCTTGTCGTCGTTAAGTCACCGGAAAAACCACCACCGCCGCCGTCAGCCTTGGCTGCCGGCGGTGTGGCCACCAATGTGCACCACCAGTTTTGGTGGTGGCCTTGTGCGTGGTCGGGGATGGTGAGTCGGGTGTGTCTGTAGGGAGGTCGGGATAGTTTATGGATTTGTTTTCCTTTCGTCGCCTTCAACCGTTAAACCACCGCCGTCGGTGGTTGCTGCCGCCGCCGCCGTCTACTGCCGCCGGATGTGGCAGTGGGTGGTGATGGCAGTAGTCCAGCCGTGGCTACCAAAAACCTAAACCTGTTTATTTTAAACCAAAGATCCGAATCGTATAACCTTATCGAAAACAAAATCGTCATTTTATGTGAATAAAAGGGTTCTGTCCAGTTCGTATTTCGCCCGTAACTTTCTCGTCGTAGCTTGGTTTGAGACGAATCCGGTGCCCACGGTTCACATTATGTGTCTCCAATTATATCACACTACCCCTAAAACAGGTAGATACACTTAACCAAGCATGCAAGTCTATGAACGCTTCCTAAACAAGCATACCCACACCAACCCACCTAATCAGGCATCCATCGGTCCCACCGATGACACACGATAACCGTGCACGTATCCCTCGGTCCCACCGAGTTCCTACGCCACTCCTGTACCCAATCCTTGGTCGTACCGAGTCCTCGGTCCCACCGAGTTCCTATGCCACTCCTGTACACAATCCTCGGTCCCACCGAGTCCTCGGTCCCACCGAGTTCCTATGCCACTCCTGTACACAATCCTCGGTCCCACCGAGTCCTCGGTCCCACCAAGTCCTCGGTCCCACCGAGGTAACACCAAGTCCAAGATCCATACTAGACACCCCCTATCTAATACTGCACAACAAGTAATAACACTATCACACACGTGCTACAACAATGTAAATATAACAGTTATTATACGTAGTGAGAGAACTCACCTTGAAAGCAACGTAGAATTCGCGAACGATCACATGGGCTATCCAACTCCAAGGTCACTTCTCGACACCTAATTGAATGCTATAAAGCGTTAACACGAGGCCCCAACCCTTAATTATAAATGTACGATTAAACGATCGATATATCAACTTTTCGGCCTAAACTGCAGGTCTGTTCTGGACCTGTTTAGCCCCCCTTAAACACATCAACCCAGCAATATTATTTCATCAACAGAAAGTTCTAAGTCTTAGGTTTCCAGGGACATATTATACGCGTTCTAACGATTTTCCTACGATTTAATTGAATTTTCTAATAATGGGACGCGAGTCTGCCGTATTCGGACCTGCTGTAAAAACAACTATTTTACACCTAGCTATAGGCCAGAAATTCACTAAGCTTCGTGCTTACCCTTTCCCTATAAATTTACTGTTTCAGGTGCGAGTGGCAGTATGGCGTGACGGTACACACTAGCGCGTTGAGAAGACCTTTGTATTTATTTATTTTTAAACTTAGTACATTTCCGCTGTTTTATTTGAGTTGATCGTTTAACTTAACGAGGTTTTGTTTAAACGTTTATTTCGAGTTAAACGCTTGTGATTTAATTTAATAAAAATGGTATTTTAAAAGTTCGAATTTATTGTAATTTTTTGGACGTTACACGAGTTCTGTGAAGGCTGACGTCAATTCAATGAAGACTGACGTCACTTCAATGAAGACAATGATGCAGCAGATCCTGAACATCATGACCGCCCCTGCTCCTGCACCTGAGCATTTTACTGCGGCGGATCGGGTTGAACTCTTGAAGATCAGTCCTGCTATTTTTGGCCAAGAAGTCAGAGTAGCAGAGATTGAAAGTTACAAGGGGTCCCTGGCCAAGAAGACAGGGAACCTAAACCAACTGCTGAATCATCACATTCCTCCCCCACTCATCATGAGGAAGGGTGGGAGAAGAGCGCTGAAGACCTTCCCCATGATGAATCTATCAGGGGGGAGAAGACTAAAGACCTTACCCTTACTGATGAGGGTGAGAAGACAAATGAAGACACAACCGCTGGACCTCAGGGAGATGAAAACCCTGAGGGAACCGAGAAGCTTACCTCTGTATCTGAGGGGGAGAAACTCGAAGAAGAGGCTGAAGAATCTGAATCAGAAGTTGAATACGATGAAGCCGTCGACTTATCTAAAGATGAACCATCATCCTATGATAAGGGTGATGATGACGATGATGATGATGATGACTCCTTTATCGTCAAGCCTGCTCAGAGGACTATAGCTCTTAAAGGGATCTCGATAAATGAACCTTCAGGGGAGCGGACCAAGACAAAGCCATCAGCATCTAAAGCTGACAAGGGCAAAGGAAAAGGTGTCGCTGAAAACGATGAAAATCTGACGATCTTGCTTCCAAAGCCAGTTTGTCAGGTAAACTAAATCTTCCTTATACTACATCCCTCCTCTATCTATACACATTATCAGCTCTACTCTCCACTCAAACCTCTATACACTTAATCCCATTCTTTTTCTATCTCTGTTCTACCCAAGTTCTTACTCGTACGATCGCTGTGTTTCAGCTAGTCCTCTCCCCTGTTTGAGGATATCGCTGAAGTTCCAACAGCTGCAACTTCACCAACAATAATCCCAACTCCCAACGCTGAAGAAATAATCCCGGTCTTGGATTTGATCTCTGAGACTGATAAACCTGAAGAACAGATGCTCTCTCATACAAACAGACCTTCCTTTGTTCCTCAAAAACCAAGTGAAGAGGATCAGAGAAGAAGAGATGAGATGATAAAGAAGTTCGAGGATCAGCGAATCATTCTAAAGCGTGATCAACTTCCTTCCGTTCCTCCAAAGTTCAGAATTTCTCAAAAGGAATACAAGGAACACCTCAGAGCTGAACGCCTAATCGCTGAAAGAAGAGAAGTTGAAGAAAAAGACAGAGAACTCACCATCAAGCTTACTCAAAAATCGGTGAAAGACCCCAAGCTGAAAAGAACTCCAATCGAAGTTCAACGTCAGCTATGGGAAGAAGCCAAGAAGATCGTTGAAGAAAAGAGAACTGTGTCTCAATCTACCTTAATCTGGTGCAAAGAAAAGGTACACTTCAGACATCGACCTTCCAGAATAATCAAGGTACTCATCGCTGGAAGATCAACCCTCAAAGTTTCTATCGCTGAAATCGAGATATTCAGAGAGAATGGACAGTACGAAAAATTCTATGTTGAAGCCATAATGAAGTACGGTCTCTCTGAATGGTTGGAGATCAGATTAGCCATCCAGATGTCTCAGTCTAAGTACAAGGATCATGTTGAAAAGCTGATAAACAAACAGATCGACTTAGTCTATTCTTGTGTGGATATTCCTCCTCCTCCTCCTCTCGAAAGTCAGAAAAAAGGGCCTCTGTAAAGAAAAAGTATAAATCTTCAGACTCAGGTCCTCAGATACGAAATGAAACAGGTATTGGTTTTTCTCTTGAGGAAGTCCTTGGTCCTGAACCTGACCTTTCTGCACTTGACACATCTCTTCCACCTGATGAGACTTTCATCCCTGGGAAAGTCTTAAGCAAACCTTATGGGATATTCTTTATTGACTGGGATGGACGAAAACGTTTTCAACGTATCTCTGAGCTTCCCATCACTCCCATCGAACAGCTGAAAGATCTCATCTACTGGTGTGACTTCAAAAACGACATTCAGGCACGGCATCTTAAACCCTTGATTTTTGAAGAAGCGCTGAACAAACGAAATCCAGGAGTAAATGTCCCTGACTGGATGATCCCCACATCAAAGACCCTTGATGAACTTCTCATTAAGGAAGAACCTTTATAAACTGATAGGATCTCCTTTTTCTCTATTGTATCAGTTATTCTTTTGTACTTGTAATTGTATTTACTGTACTTATAATTTTTCCACTTTCCTCTGTAATCTTTACGAAGTTTAAAGAAAAATTTCAGCGAACGTACTTTACTCCATCAGTACAGAAAAGATCCCAGAAAACAGTAAAAGGGACAAATATTTTATGAGTTCTTTTTATCCTTATGTTTTCATTAAATAGCAATTTTCTCTGTTGCTATGTCATAATCAAATAGGGGGAGATTGTTGATCCAAACCCTCAGTGATTTGATAATGACCCTCTCTTATATACTTAGTGAAAATTGTAAGTAAACAATATGTATCAGAGTTTCACTATCGCTGATAAGTACTAAGATATTACAGTACCACTGATAGGAACTCTCGCACTTTAGATTAAACATTCAGCGAACACTGTTCACCATAATACTCTGAGTCTGTTCAGTACTTATGGTGATCGCTGATAAGTTAGTTGTTTACTTGTGATCTCTGAAAACAAGTTTCACGTCAACATAGGTTCTACGCTGAAGTCGAAGATCAAGCTCAAGAACCAGCGACAAGTCTCCTAATGAACTGATGCGGATCAGCGAAAACTCAGATTTGTCCACTCAACGTGAAGTATCAAGTACAAGACTTTAGCTATCGCTGAACTTTATCATTCGCTGATATAGAATGATAAACCGCTGAATCAACGAAAAGCTGATCATGAAGTCCTCCGTACAAAGTACTTTTGTCTTAACCACCCTTGCACGACTCCGTACGATATGTCAGAAAAGAACCTCCTTATTGTCTGAAATCGTACAACCACTCTAATACTACACTGTTCAAACATGTGGCTACTAAGGTTGTCCACAAAGGTCAATGACATACAACCAATGAGCTGCTGCCACGTGTAAAGTGTAAACTTCCATGCATTAAATGCATGCAGTATATAAGAAGAAGAACTCATTTCATTTTGAATTAACTTGCTAACTCTGGACAAGTTCATCCTTCTTATCTTGAGATAGGTTATTATTAGTAATTTCCTTATCTTTCTTAGTGCAAGAAACTTAGTGTTCCAACTTGTTTAGATTTAGGTTTATCCTTAATCTTGTTCCGCAACAAGCTGTAAATTGTTAATGATTTATCAATAAACAATTTAGAAAAGTAAAATCTGTGTGTTTGTATTCAACCCCCCCCCCCCCCCCCTTCTACAAACTTGTATAGCCCTTCGGGACCAACAGTGCGGATCATTCGTTCAGATTTACCGTTTTGAGGAGAAGTGTAAGGACATGAGAAACGAAATTGCATACCATGTTGGGTGCAGAGATTGTGAAAGGGTGTATTATTGAATTCACGACCATTATCACATTGGAAAGTCTTGATTTTCTTGCTAAACTGTGTTTGTATATAGGAATGAAATTGCAAGAATGTTGAAAAAACTTGAGACTTTGTTTTTAACGGAAAGGTCCAAAGAAAGTGAGAAAAATCATCGAGTGACACGAGGTAATATTTATGACCTAGTTTGGATGTAAGGGGAGATGTCCATAAATCAGCATGAATTATATCAAATGGTGAATAAGTAATAGACTGAGATAAAGGAAAATTCAAACGACAATGTTTTCCTAACGAACATGCATTACAAGAAGCATTGTTTTGCAGTTTATTACTAGAAATAAAATTACTATTCTGAAGAAATTTGAAAACATTGTGTCCCGGATGCCCAAGACTGTTATGCCAAATGCTTGGAGATATGGTGTGGAGAGCGACGGGGGAAGTTGGATCATTGTGGACAGGAGGAAGAGGATAAAGATCACCGGAACTGTTGCATCTCGTTAGAGTTGTCCTCGTTGAAAGGTCCTTCACAGAAAAACCAAAGGGGTCAAACTCAATAGAGACGTTATTATCACAGGTGAATTTACGGACAGAAATCAGGTTTTTGATTATGGTGGGAACGTGTTGAACGTGTTTTAGTGTATAAGGTCGATTTAGGTGAGAGATGGTGGTGGAACCGTGACCAAAAATGGGAATACTAGTTCCATTACCTGCTACAATTGATGATGGTTTGCTTAAAGAAAATAAGTTAGAAACTTTACCCGAGTCATTGGTGAGATGTGAGGTGGAGCCCGTATCCATATACCATGTATTGTCCGGTGGCTGAATCTGCATGGTGTGGAATGCACCTTCCAGTTCGGTCGGAGTCATCGGATAGCCGTAATTGGAACCAGGAGCGGCAGTGAAATGAGCCTGATGTGGTTGTTGTGTGGGTCGATAAGTAGGGCGCGGACCGAGCAATCCTTGATTAGGGTGTTGAGGAGCCGTGGGATAAGGACACGGTGGTGGTGCGGCCCACTGGTTTGGCGGATACCAGCCGGTGGGAGGATACTGATAATGCGGCTGGAAGGTTGAACGACCGCGGCCCCGTCCTCGACCCCGATAGTTGTCGCGACCGCGATGACTTCCACGATTGTTTCCGCTACTGCCGCTGCTGCCCCCGATGTTTTATCGGCCTGGTGGATCAGAAGTTGGAGGTGGGTTATTGGTGCGTTTGGTGACAAGTGTTTGTGGAGTATGTGACTCCTGTTTTGAACGGCGGGTCTCTTCTAACAGCAGTTGAGATCGAGCTTTTGTAAAACTTGGAACCGGATCGGATTGCTGAATGAGAGTGGCTATGTTAGGGTCAATTTATGTTGATTTAAAGTTCAAGGGTCTGTATTGCAATTCTTTAATTTGAGCTTTGTCAGTGAACGGGCCGTGGGCTTGTTAACCACGGGCCCGTTATATATAAAGTGCTTTAGCCTTAGAAAATAGGTTAGTTGTCTCATTTTCTTTCCTACTTCGTATTATAATTCTCTCTCAATTGAAAGCTAATAGGGATGACCAGTTGAAATCATAAACTATATTGTTTCACGGATCTGGAACTAACAATTGGTATCAGAGCAGAGGGACAAGATCGATTCAAAGTGCTCATATTGAATTCTGGTAAGTTTTTGACTTTTTCACGTCTGTGTTCTTCTTGAAAATTCAATTCTTTGATTCTGGCAAAATTGATCGATTTTGTTTATTGGGTATTGTTAGTATCATTGTTTTGAGTGATTCTGCAAGTTTTCATAACCTAATTCGATCGTTTGAGTGGTTTATTAAGCAAATTAAGTTCAAAGTTTTTGGTTGTGTTCTTCACTAAAAATCAATTTTTTACCATCAAAAGGTGTTTTTTTTGCTTCAAAATCGATTTGGGTAGTGTTATTTTTGGGTTTGGTAGTGTTTCTAATCTTTCAGGAACATTTTTGAGCAACCCTAGTCGATTCCCAATCGATTGGAAACCCACAGCCGCAGTTCCCAGACAAACCCAGCCGCACTTTCCGGACAGTTACAATACTTTCCAAACGTTTGTGTTATTCTTTTCCGGGTACGCCTTCTTTCCGGGTAAGTCCTTAAATTCCAATCTTTCTGGGTAATTTGTTCCGGAAACCCAAAGTTTCTGGTAAAGATTTTTTTCCGGACAACTCTAGGTATCCGGTAAAAACTCCTTTTATCCGGACAATACTAAGTATCCGGAAAAACAATTTATCCGGACTCTCTATTCACCCGGTAAGCTTTGTGCTTTCTATCTTATCCGGTAAGTTCGTTATCCGGAATCTCCATCATCCGGTAAGTATTGCATTTATCTGTTTTTATTCGGAAACTCTTGCATCCGGTAACCTTATTTTCCGGATTCCTTATCCGGAAACCACCCGAATTCCATAATCCGAGAGCTTTCTGAAACACTCATTGCCCCCAGACCCCGCAAGGGCGTTGCCCCTTGACCCCACCCGCTAACTTGGTAGCGGCACCCTCGTGCTAAGTCGCAGGAGGGGGATATTTAAGTATCCTTGATACTGTTACACTTTGAATCGAACCATCGTCTGACGATCACTCCAGTGCAACATAAGATGTCTTATTCACCTCAGTCAAAGGAAAAGACAAGTCAGGTATGTGAATCTAACCAACAAGATCTCCTTAATCAAGTGCAATCACTTACTGAACGGGTAGATTGCTTTAAGGCCACCTCTAAAGAACAATTGCTTGAGATTAGATCTTTAACCGAAAAACTAGATGTTCAAAAGAGAATAACTGAAAAATATAAGTCTGAAAATGCTAATCTAAAATACAAATGCAAAAATCTCTCATTAGCACCTAAGGACTTAAGGGCCAAGTTATCTGAACTTCAGTCTCAGTTTGATCAGTATCTGAATGAGAAAGCAGAAATTGTTTATCAATGTTCTGCTCTCCAAATTCAACACAAGGAATTTGTAGCTAAAATTCTTGATCTTGAAACCAAACTTCATAGGAGAGGTCAATCTGATCAGACCATTCATATGAATAAACCCAAGGAGTTCACTTATTTTAATAAGGAGTGGGGAATCGGATATGATAACCCACACTACTTGAAAAAGGGTGTTTACAACACACCTACTCTGTATGATTATTGGCTGTCTAGGACTAGACAAAAAGTATCCGGAATATGTGATTAGATGGACTGGTCCTCTTGAACCTGAAAAGGAAGAGGAAACTGAGGAATACAAGCGCACACGCACGTCTAAAATGAAACTTCCATTTTGTTATGAGCCTTTAAATTATTCCTATCAAACAAATAAAAAGTATCTCTCGAATGACTACTTCGATTGCTACAAGGTTGCAAAGCCCAAGGATTCATCCAAAAAGGATGAGGTCCAAGAAACCGCAACTAAGACTGAGATGGACGAGTACAAGCTCTGTGTTCCCCATCTCATCTTGGAAGCAAAGATAGTCGAGTTGGATGAGTCACTCGAGAAAGAAAGGTCAGTTTTACAAAAGGAAAAGCAAGCGCTTGTCCAGTAACTTGAGAATCTTAAATCGGTTAAAACCGAATCTATATCTGATGAAGGACAGGAAATCCTTCGGGGTGAAATCAATAAGCTCACATCAAAACTGGCTGCCTTGGCAACATATGCAACGAAGGAGCATACGAGAAATGGTCAGCTCTAAGAGCAGATTGACCAACTCCAATCTGAAAAGCAGAATTGTTAGGGTCAATTTAATGTTGATTTAAAGGTCAAGGGTTTAATTTGTAATAGTTTAATTTGAGCCTATTTGTGAACGGGCCGTGGGCTTGTTAACCTCGGGCCTGCCATATTTAAAGTTAGCTTAGCTTAGAAAATTAAGCTAGTTATCTCTTTTTCTTTCTGAATCGTATTGTAAACACTCTGATTTAAAGCTTAATACAGGGATGACCAGTTAAAATCGTATACACTATTGTTTATCTGTTTGATTTCATAATCGTTGCACGGATCTGGAACTAACAATTGGTATGAGAGCAGACGGACGGATTCGATTCAAAGCATTCATATTGATTTCTGGTAAGATTTGACTTTTTCACGTCTGCCATATTCTTGAATTTTCAAATCCTTGATTCTGGTAAAATTGTTCGATTCTGCTTATTGGGTTGTGTTAGTATTATTTCCATTAGTGTATCTGCAAATTTTCACATCCCAATTCGATCGTTTGAGTGGTTAATTTAGCAAATTAAGTTCAAAGTTTTTGATAGTGTTCTTCATCAAAAATCGAATTTTTATCATCAAAACTTGTTGTTTTTGCTTCACAATCGATTGGGTTAGTGTTAGTTTTGTGTTTGGTAGGGTTTCTAATCTTTCAGGAACCTTCTTGAGCAACCCTAATCGAAAATCGATCGAATTGGAAAAGGCAGCCGTGGTTTCCGGACAACACAGTCGTAGTTTCCGGACGTTTGTGTTATTCCATCCGGACTCGTCCTCTTTCCGGGTACATCATACTTTCCGGGTAAGTTCAGCATTATGGGTAAGTATTCTAAACTCCAATCTATCCGGGTAAAACTTGTTTCCGGAAACCCAAAGTTCCCGGTCATAATTTTTCCCAGATATCATTGCATCCGGTAAGTTCTTTATCCGGAAACTCTTGTTATCCGGAAACTCTTGTTATCCAGAAATCTTAAGTCATCCGGTAAGTATTACATTATTTTTAATCTATTCGGACACTTTAGTCATCCGGCAATCTTGGTTATCCGGAAAACTTAAGTTGTCCGGACTCTTTTCACTTATCTGGACTCTTCTGTATTATTGAACTGTTTTCACTAATTCTGATCCGGACACTTCCAGATCAGATATCTTATTTGGATTCCTATCCAATAAGATCATTCCTAGTTCATATCAGTTGTAGAACCTGCGTTAGGACTCCACTCTTAGTGCCTTGCGTTAGGTTTGCACTTTGAATCGATCAACTCGTATGACGATCACTCCGTTGCAACCAAAGATGTCTACTTCGCGTGAAGCTCTCGCAATCGGTACCGACACCAAACCACCTGTCCTATTCCAAGGTGAGTATAGCCAGTGGAGAGACAGATTCATGATCTTCATTGAATCTAAGGAAAACTACGAGTACATCAAAAGAGCCCTTGATCATGGTCCACTTGTTTGGCCGATGATGAATGTAGCGGCAGCTAGTTGTTCTGACCCTCGTAGTGTGCGAAAGGCTCTCTCCGAACTGAACGAATATGAAAGAGGCTTGCTAGAAGGAGAAAAGTGTGCACAGAGATACCTAGTTCAAGCCTTTCCCAATCCGATCTACACTGCCATCTATAGTTACAAAGACACAGCAAAGGGCATGTGGGATCAAGTGGCCAGAATGATGCGTGGGAGCGAGGTGGGAAATCAACTTAAGATCAACAGCGCAATAACCAAGTTCGATGGTTTCAAGCAGCGCATCGGCGAGACCCTCACCCAGGCTTATGAACGTTTTTGTTCACTTCTTAATGAACTGAACAAGATTAAGATTACTCGCTCCAACACGGAAAATGCTCTCAAGTTCATCAACAATCTGCTACCGGAATGGAAGGTGTTTGCATCTCATGTCAAGCACAACAACTTGATAGAGAACATTGGCGTCAATGAACTGTATGAGACACTTCTTCAAGACGAAGATGAAGTGAATGAGCTTCTGAGCGAGAAGAAGACTGAACCAAAGCCTGCTGCTGATCCTATTGCTCTCAAGTCCTCTAAGCAAGGGAAAACTTCGAGCCATCATTCCAGACATGCCCAAAGGTAAAGCTCCTCAGAGCCAGAACCTGAAGACAAGCAAGACAGTGATTCTGATGAAGAAGTGGTAGAATTCAAGAAAGCGATAGCATTGTAACGTCCCAAAAATTACAAGGAAATTTTTATTTTCTAAAACATATATTCCATTTTAAAACAACCACATTTTAATAAACCGTAACTCAATTTAAGTTAATGCCGTCAACTCAAACAGTCAAAAGAATTTATGCAGCGGAAATATTATAAATAAAATCTAAAAGTTTAAAAGTGTAAATTCCAACAATTCTCGGCGCCCGCGCTTTGTGTGCGTACCGTCAAGCCCGCCTGCCGCTCGCACCTGAAATCACAACATATTGGGAAAGGGTAAGCTAAACGCTTAGTGAATCCAACCACACACGTAGGTAGCAACCCCACGCATATCACCCCTACTCGCCAGTAGGCAACATCACCATCACCACGAATATCAAACCACATAATGTTTATTATATAAGTACGAACCTCGGTCCCACCGAGTACACAAATTACATTAATACAAGCTCAGTCCCACCCAGCCCTCGGTCCCACCGAGTACACAAATTACATTAATATAAGCTCAGTCCCACCGAGCCCTCGGTCCCACCGAGTACACAAATTACATTAATATAAGCTCAGTCCCACCGAGCCCTCGGTCCCACCGAGTAAAGATTACTGTACTAGCTTAGTGCCACCAAGCCCTCGGTCCCACCGAGCCCCTCAGTCCCACCGAGGTGTACACATGCATAAATATTCCACATACGAATTCAACAAATCACAACCAGTTATCACATCCCAACTAGTTCATGTAAGCACATAAATACACGTAATAACACGTAACACAAAAGAACGACATACATGAAATTCCTAACTACGCGGTGAGAGAACTCACCTCGAATGCGCGCCTAGCTCACAAACAATAGTCCAAGCTCCCCAATCCAAAATCACTTCCCAGCACCTAAACGCATGTTAAAACGTGTCAATACGAGACTCGGACCCTATGACACGACACACGCTTAAACCGTCACTAAAACTATTTTCCGTTCTCGCCAAACAGGTCAGTTCGGGACCTGTTTCGACCCCTCTAAACCCAGAAAATTCTCAATATCATTTCCTGACCAGAAAGTACTCTGAGATAGGGTTTCAAGGACATATTATACGCCTCCTAACGATTTTTCTACAATTAATTACGGATTTTATAAGATCAGCCCGCAGAACAGCGAAAAACAGCACTTATCAGTATAAAACGACGATTTGGCCTAAGCTACGTTCCGAACTGGATTTGGCACAAAGCACAGAAAAGTTTATAGACTGAAAAAGGGAACTTTTGGCACCGGTTTCACCCCAAACCGAGTTACGAACAGAAAGTTATGATTTTCGCAAGATCAAGGAAGATTCCAGAAATTTTCACATGAAATGACGAAACACCGAACTTGCGACCACTTTTTCGTCCAGCTAGAGACCGAACCAGTTTTCCGCTAAAAGACGGAAAACGTGCCCGACCCCGAACTTGAACCGTGGGCGGCAGTTTCGGCTCAAACGGAGTTACGACAGAAAAGTTATGATCAAACGAAAACTGGACAGCGCACATAGAAATTACATAAAAAGACGATTTATGAACGGTTCAAAGTTTAAACGATTCGGGTCAAGCGATCAGTTTTAGATTCCTCGATTAGGGTTAAGGTTCCACGAATTGGACGATTTCCAGCACCACCCATGCCACCTCCGGCAGTGGTGGGCGGCGGCGGCGGCCACCGGTGATTTACGAAAACTCAACGAGACGATTAGTTGACCCGACAAATCACTAGACCACACACCCTCCCCCCGCACCGCACCTGCCCTCACGACCACCACGCTGGTGGTTTCCGGCGGCACACGCCGGCGACAGCCATAGCTATGCCGGCGGTGGTAGGGTTGTGGCGTATAGATGGCAGCGAAAGAAAGAATCAAAGGGAACGAGTCTTACCTTGACGATGACGACACAACAGCGGCGCCCACTCCGTCGACTCTTTCTTCCTCAATCCCTCCCTCTCTCGCTGGACTCTCTCACCGGCGAACCTGCGATGGCGGCGGTGGCTGCTGCCTGGGTGGTCGGCGGCAGCAGAAAAGAAGGGAAAAAGAGGTGTTGGTGGTTCACGGCGCAAGGGAGAAAATGAAAAGAAGCAATAGGTTTTTTTTTTTTTCTTCTTAGACAATCTCGAGACCAAAACAAAACCAGAAAAATGGGTCTCGGTTCCATTGCATGAGCCGACCCCATGCTTGAACTTTGGCCTACTTGCCACTCTAGGTCCCTCAACTAAACTCTTCTCGCAAACCAAAAAAATTCGACCATTTAACGATCTGACCCAACTCGACTAACCCCGTCAAATAATTTCGTTAAATAAACAGTATAATAATTAAATGAAATGTATATCGGGACACAGGCTTTACAACTCTCCCCCACTTGGATTAGACTTCGTCCTCGAAGTCTATGACCGTGAATAGCTCTAGATAGTTCTCCCTCATCTCAACCTCAGGTTCCCAAGTCCACTCGGAATCCTTTCGGTGCTTTCACTGGACCTTCGCCGACTGGAATCTAAATTTCTCACTCCTCCCAAAAAAAAAATTCTCGAATACTTTTCTTACCACCACTCCTTCAAGAACACAGAAATTATGATCGGACGAACACTCCCACAACTGGAATCATTCCTAGTTAGACGACTTCGGTTGTCTCCCAACCTTAGATATTCCAACCATCCCTATTCAAATTTCTAACTCTAACCATTCTAAAAGTGCTCACCAATATACCCTACAGGATACTCGAACCCGATCATTCCTACCATTAACTGTCGATTAATTTTCACGAGTTCTAATAGACTCCCCAAAATTTATTTTTAATCTATATTAACAAAACATCGACCCCCTGCCGAACATCGGTCCAACCGATTACAATAACAAACATCGGCCACCCGCCGAACATCGGTCCAACCGATTACAATAACAAACATAAGCGTGGTATTATCCTAGACACTAACACAAATAGATGTCCCCCACAACCAAATCAACTAACACACACGTAGGTCATTCCGCCATAACCATCCATCACAAGTGATCATTTCAGGGTTACTACTACCGTCACCATGATTATCTTAAAATCGGCTACAACTCTCCGATTATACTAAAGGTGTTTGGCCTCAAGCCCAAAAGTCGACACTTAAATATACCACCTACCTCAAAATGGTTGATGCGCATTTATTCTCTAAATAACAAAGGCATCAATCCCTTAACCGATACTATTCGGCCTACAGTACTAACGCGCGTGGAATATCTACCTTCCACCGTCGACGTATCATCCACACTTGCTCTACGAAGCCAAGTCACACCGTATCGAGGATACACCTTGACGTCTACCTCCCAGGTAACGCCTCAAGACCCAGCACACCGGAACTACCTCCCAGGTAAGTGCCCACAACTATATCCTCCTAGTACCTACTGGAAAGTCTAGGTTAAAACACATGAATACCGGGGTCCCACCCCGAGATACCCAACCGACCATTACCAACGTCTGACTAACGTGTCTAAGGATCCAAAGCAAACAGCCTACCAACAACATGCCTATTCCGGATTGACTCACTCACCCAAACATGTAAACACTCAACGTGCAAAGAATGCCAAACGGTGCGACAAAAACAACTCATCAATTAAACTCCACATCGAGCCATTAAAACCGGGCAATTGGCCCATGACTAACTCCAAGTCAAAACCGAGCAAAATGCTCCACGCTTGCTAGACCCATAGGTCGGAAAATGCGTTTAAACAAAGTTTAAGCAAGCAATACTCTGAAATCAACCTTAGTCTCAGACTCAACACGGGTTAAATAAAAGAGTTTTCCAAAAGGACTCACACCCAAAAAAATTCTCGAAATGACACATGACACTTAAAAGCACATTTCCCCAAATGGTTTACAAAATCATTTACGAAATGTTTTCAACGTCAGGATTTTCATCTCAAAAAGATCGTATGTAATAAAACTACTATTACCTGATCGATAGTTACGCAAAACTGGACACGCTCGTCCCACATAGGAAAATTCATGTTGAAAATTGTTCCATTGCAGTTCAGTTTACTCACACAAAAGCAAGCGTAAAAAGTAATTTCTTTAAAAAGAACCGCCTCGATTCCAGTATGGATTGACTCATGACATGCACTTAAAGTAACCGCTCGACCTTACACCGGGTGCGACAAAAGTGTGCACATAACTCAAATAAGTTTCACGACATTTGATTCAAAAATTCTTCTTTTTAATCATAAAAATGACGTGGCACAGAGTTCGCCACAAATTTTTCGCGCGTCAGCTAATCACACAAAACGATGACACGGTTTACAAATATATTTTTGTTAAAACACAACTGTCTCGTGTAAGTTTCAAGCTTGAAAACAGCAACCAGTCCGCTTCTATTAATTGGAAATATCGACTAAAACCTCATAAAATCTCAAACTGGGGGCAGGCATGCAAGCTTGTAACACTTCCTCAAGTTTCGTACTTGGGACATATAACGTCAAAACATTATAGTTTTTAAAAAAAATGTATTTATCGAAATTGCTCAAAATACTCGTTTCCTCCCAAGCAAAAGTTTTTAATTTCCAAAAGAAATGATCGGTAATTCTAAATTGTCCGAATGTCAAAAATCTACGCATTTATATTTCCAAAATATAACACATTGTAATCGTATGCATGATGTTCACAACATTAAAACACTCCTTGGATCAAATGGTCTTTCATTTCGACAAAAAGGAACTAATACATTGTCATGCACGACTCGTTTATCAAAATGTCGAGAACAAAGGTTACCCCAGTATGCATACCCCTAAGTCGATAAATCGCATTTTCATCGAAATGTCAATAAAACCTTTAGCTGACTAAAAAGCGCACTAAACAACTCCTTATGAAATGTTACCAAAATTCCTCCATGCACCACTTATGTCACGCATGAATCAATCCACACACTGAACTATTTGCAATAAAATACTTAGTAACACAAACGCTCGAAAGAAAAGTTAAGCGACACAAGAATTCCAAACTCATTTTAAACAAATCACCAACAAAACCATAATTCGACATCTTGTGTGTGTGCTAAACATTTCCCCAAAATTCCAAAACACAATCCATATAAGGATTGGAAACACAAAAATTAGTTAATGCAATCCTATTTTTAAAATAGACTTTGTGCATGGCTCAGTCGGCATTCGATGTCTCGACTCATATCCCCCCCAAAACTCCCCGATCCACAATCGTCATCCGGACATTTAAATCTCTTAAGGCAAGTTGGGAAATCACATCAAATAATCTTACGGGTTTTCCTCAAATCAAAGTCGGCTCAAAAGCCTATGATTCTAGCACAATTGCCAATTTTTGACCCGAAATGGTCTACTTAAAACAAACCACATCCTTATCGTCACCCCAGGTGATTGATAATAGACACGTCCTTCTATCCCAACGACTACTAGTCTAGAACCTTCATCACTACCCCAACGATCATCACCTCAAGCAAATCAAGTACACACTTGTACTAGCAGGTTTACTATATTTGTCTCTCCTCGTGACGGCTATTAAGGGTAGATAATACAACGCGTTATTAGCACATAACAACGCACACTAACAACACTCACGCCCAACTCCTTGGATTCCTCGTGACTTCCCCGACTCGAGCATTGATCATGTGCTTCCGGTAGTAGGAGCTCTACTACTACCTTCCACACCTATCATCGCTCGTTCCGAGTCTCATCCCGAGGGTCCAAGTAGTTTCTCGCCGAAACTATACACATAATACAATTAATCCACACATGCCAGTTCAAGAACATATCCTAAACAGGCAAACTAATACAACTACTGTATATACAAAACCATCGGTCTCCCCGATCAGACAGCCACAATTGTATACATAATAAACCATCGGTCACCCCGATCATTCAACAACAATTAAATATATAATTAACCATATGCCCGCACCAACATATATATACACCCACCCTTCCTAGCTCCCTAGGAATTTCCTCTTATCCCACTACCCTTGCTACTACCGAATCCCTACTAATTATGACGAGTGACCTCGCGAATACCCGATTATATGCAGTGCGAAATAAATAGACAGTCGAATACAAGACTCTATCCTAGAACGGTTGGACTCAAACAAGAGCTGCGCAATAGAACTAAATCGAATATTCTAAGGCTATAAATCTCTTACTGCATACAACCTAGAGGGCATCCACTTAGTAACCTATCATAATTCGCATAAATTCCTACTAGCAAGTAGTTCAACATACAGCATAGTGTCCACATCAGGCAATCTAGCATGCATACTCTATGATCTAGAAAGCAATAAAACACTAAGTACTGTACCTTTCCCCTTTGGCTCCGGCTGACTGTACACACTGCGCCTCCGATCACCGTTCCTCGAACGGGTCTTTACTTTTTCTTTTATTTCCAAAAAGATTTAATAAAGAATTTGAAAATTTTCCAGCCGCAACTTGAGACCAAACACACCGAGGTGCGTTTGATTCACTCAAGCTGTGCTCTGATACCAAGTTGTAACGTCCCAAAAATTACAAGGAAATTTTTATTTTCTAAAACATATATTCCATTTTAAAACAACCACATTTTAATAAACCGTAACTCAATTTAAGTTAATGCCGTCAACTCAAACAGTCAAAAGAATTTATGCAGCGGAAATATTATAAATAAAATCTAAAAGTTTAAAAGTGTAAATTCCAACAATTCTCGGCGCCCGCGCTTTGTGTGTGTACCGTCAAGCCCGCCTGCCGCTCGCACCTGAAATCACAACATATTGGGAAAGGGTAAGCTAAACGCTTAGTGAATCCAACCACACACGTAGGTAGCAACCCCACGCATATCACCCCTACTCGCCAGTAGGCAACATCACCATCACCACGAATATCAAACCACATAATGTTTATTATATAAGTACGAACCTCGGTCCCACCGAGTACACAAATTACATTAATACATGCTCAGTCCCACCGAGCCCTCGGTCCCACCGAGTACACAAATTACATTAATATAAGCTCAGTCCCACCGAGCCCTCGATCCCACCGAGTACACAAATTACATTAATATAAGCTCAGTCCCACCGAGCCCTCGGTCCCACCGAGTAAAGATTACTGTACTAGCTTAGTCTCACCAAGCCCTCGGTCCCACCGAGCCCCTCAGTCCCACCGAGGTGTACACATGCATAAATATTTGTTGGGAACTAAAGATATGCTAAGTATGGTTAGTACTGCCAGAACAACATTACTACTGCCAGATCAAGTTACTACTGCCAGATCAAGTTAGTACTGCCAGATCAATGTTAGTGCTGCCAGAACAAAGATACTACTGCTAGTTCAAGGTTAGTACTGCTAAGATATTAATACTGCTGGAACATTATTAATACTGCTTATGTGAGGTTAGTACTGCTTGTCAAAGTTACTACTGCTGGTACATCATTAATGTTGCTGAACAAAGTTACTACTGCTGGTACATCATTAATGCTGCTGAACAAAGTTAATACTGCTAGTATATTACTACTGCTGGAAGATTATTAGTACTGCTTGAGAAGAATGAAGTTACTACTGCTTGTGATCAGAACATGGAATGCGAGATTGAAGGAGATAAAGATGGATTGATTGAAGATATACTTAAAAGAATATTCTGAAGATCAATCTTATTTTGATAGTTATCTTGTAATTATTTTTGTATAAATAGTATTGATAGATAGCTATTAGAATTGACGAGAATATACATGAGATACGTGTGAAAAAGAATTCGATATCGTTTTCAGAGAGAATTAACCTCAAGGTGTAAGAACCCTATTTCTAGAGAAGTAGAAGTCGTCTTGTTGAGCCTGTTCAACAAGATTGAGGTTTGGTTGTAATCTTGTGAGTCAATTTAGTGAATACACAAAGTGGTGAATTTTCTGTTACATTATTCTTGATTGTGAGAATTAAAGTTCTTTTCCGCAGATTCTTTAATTCTGAATTCTAAGTGTTTATTGACTTGTTAAGATTCGATCCTGACAAGAGGTATCAGAGCTTGTGTTTCTTAGAATTCGACAATTATTATGGACAATTCTATTGAATCAAACAGTACTTTTGATTGGAGTGATCAAGCAGAAGAGGCAATCCAGAATCATGCACTCATGGCAGAAGTCTCAGATATTCCTACGGAGGTAAAATCTAATCTCTGTTCTCAATCTTGTATAGACAATGTTAAAAGGTATAGAGATCACAATCAGGGAATGTGTGATGACCTTAAGAGATTAGAAAAGGACATAAGAGATTATGTATTGATTGTTGAGAGGTTTGAAGAACAAATTAAGGCTTTTCAAGCCAATGAACTTCAACACTCATATGATACAAACTACTGGAAGTGGGAAAAGGGTGGTCTGGAGTTCCAACTGAAAGAGTCTAGGGAAGAGTGTGAGTGAAAGTTCAGGTTACACTCTTACAATCAAATATGAACAATTAAGATCGTATTAACAGCAACTGGTCATATGATCTATTAACAATCTGTGAATTACAAGATATTACAATGAATTTCTCTCTCAATAGATCTAACAATTTATGCGTAAAGAGTTACCCAAAAGGTTAGCCAAAGATTCAGTTAGCTACAGTTGCTAACTCCTATATATACTGTAGATAATAGCTAAAGCTACAGTACATATGAGAAACAGACTAATAGAACAATTACACGTGTCCTAATTAGTAACTGAATATAACAGATAATATCCCAAGATATGAATTCTGAACATACTTCTGAATAAGCGCTTCAGAACATTTGTCTTCATAGTCAGAAGTTCTGAGTCTCCTACTCAGAACTCTGAACCTTCTAGTCAGAATCCAACACTTAGAATCTTTTTGAGATTTCTCACTCAGAACTTCTGAGTCTTCTACTCAGAACTTCTGAGTCTTCTTTAGTCTTCTTACTCAGAACTCAACACTTGTGTTTTTGACAAAACTCTAGACCTAACAATCTCCCCCTTTTTGTCAAACACACTTGTACTTTTCACCATCAAATTCTTAGAGCAGGAACAATCTTCAGAAGGAGCTCTTCTGAATGTTTTGACAACTTTTGCTCAGAATTCTGAATAATCTGAGTTAACAACTTCTGGTCAGTCTTTAATCAGCAGCAGCAACGATTTCCAAATTGATTTCTGTTATATATTTGCTTTTTCTTTGCTCCCTCTTGAAATGACAATTCTCATCTTCATTTCAGCTTTCATAAGATTTCTTTATAAGAAACAACCGATCAGTTTCCTTTTCCTCTTCTTCTTCTTAAAATAACATTTCTCTCTTTTGTTATTTCTGTACAAAAACCATATCAATCTTCAAAATCTTTAGCTTTTCTCCCCCTAAAGTTTTGTAAAGCAGAATCATCTTCAAAATCTTTAGCTTTTCTCCCCCTAAAGTTTTGGAAAGCAAAATCATCTTCAAAATCTTTAGCTTTTCTCCCCCTTGATTTTCAAAACTTTAGCGATGAAGTCTATGCTTTTTCTCCTCCTTAATGAATAACCTTGCTCCCCCTCAAAATAAGAATTCTGGAGCAAATTGTTTTCTCCCCCTGAAAGTATGCATATATTTCATTAAAATTATTCATTTCAAATATAGTGCTTTAATGAAACATTTATGCAAGGAAAATAAGATTCACTGAACTATACTTGATAACTACTAACATTTGATCATCTGAAAATTTTACAAAAGAAATCCAACTTAATGAAATTTAACAGATTTTTCAATCAAATGAAATCAAATGCATGTGTTTGGATTCAAATACAAGTCATCATTGCATATCGAGTTAAAAATGTTCAGTTTCAATCCCTTTATTAAATCTATTTGGTGTGCTTAGCATGCGAAATATGATTAGCTTCAAGCATATGCAATTCTAAAAACATATACGAATACTTTGCTCTACTCACACTATTTGTCCAAAAATCAGAATTTTCACAAATTTACAAGTTTATTGCGACTTTGTATTTTCCCAAAGTTTCAAGAGATGTGTGCTCATTGGCATCTTTTAATTTTGTGCTCATTGACATCTTTTAATTTTGTGCTCATTGACATCTTTTAATTTTGTGCACATTGGCATCTTTTAATCAAAAAGTTTAGTAAGAATAAGATACATCGTTAAACATAACTTTCTATCTGGTTCTATAGCAGGATTTGGGTCAGCATATCCCAGACCAGTTAGTCTTAGGTGCTAGGTGACAAGCACCCCTTGGAACTTAATTTCCCAAACCAGAAAGGCCACATCGATATATCTTAAACCCATTTGTACCAGTAGAACATGGCTTTCTATCTGGTTCTATTGCAGGATTTGGGTCAGCCGATCCCAGACCAGTTGATCTTAGGGACTAGGTCTCGAGCACCCCTTAGGACTTACTCTCCCAAACCAGAAAGGCCACAGGTACAAACTTTCAAACTAAATGATTTTATATATATTTATATTTCATCTCAATCACTTGGTACTAAAACGTAGTACTTCCCCCATATTTTTGTTTCCATCCAACATTCTGACATTTAGGCTTTTTGAACATTATATTCTATATAAGTATAGATTTCATAACATTGAGCATTCGGCATAATTTCATTCATGTTTTGCTTACCTTTCGATTTAATTCAGAAGTGAAAGTTGAAACAAATATAGCTCAGATAATACAAAATACTTGTAAAATCACTTTTTGACACACATTTATTCATTGAATGAAAATTAAAAAAAATCATATCATTGAATTAAATTGTTAAGATTCAAACATTCAAAGCAATAGAAATAAAACATAATACAATGTTACCTTTCACCACTTGTTCCTTGAAACAGAAAAATATGACAGTTAAGGATATCACCTGAGAAGTATGAGTTCTAAACTGGTTTGTTTAGAAGTCTTAGTCTCTGAAGTACGGGTCCTGAACTGAATTATTCAGAAGCCATTGTCATTTAAGTACGGGTTTTGAACTGATATGTTCAAAAGCCTAAAACGTTGAATCACGGGTTTTGAACTTTATCTTGAAACAATCAGATCAAATTTTGAGTCAATACTTCCTCTGAAATCAAGATAATCCTGCAAAATCAAGAGATTTTGGTAATCATCTACGATGATTCCTCATTAGATATAAAAAATTCTGAGTAGTAGAGTCAGAATTCTGATTAGAATAGTCAGAATTATGAGTAACTTGCTCAAAATTCTAAGTATCAGAGTCTGAATTCTGATTAGTTGAGTCAGAATTCTGAGTAGTGGAGTCAGAACTTCTGAGTAGTAGAGTCAGAACTTCTGAGTAACAGAGTCAGAATTCTGATAAAACTATCCAGAGAAAATGCCTTAGAAAAATGTTTGGATTTTGTGATTTTTGAACATTCTGAACTTCAAATCACCATAACTTGCTCAAAAATCAGAATTTTTCAACCAAAATTTGCAGGGTTGCTCAAAATGTGATTCTGAACACATTCTCTGGAAATGTTTTCTACTAAAAACACCCACAACTATGAGTTCGATTACACCACAGTAAACTGAACTTTTTTTTAAAAAAAATGCTTCAAAATCAACAAATTGATCTGTATGAATCAGAAATCCATAATCAAGATGAGACAAATTGTAAGTCCATAATCACATTCAGACCGAGTTTTGGACTGAATTATCCAAAAGTCAACATTCTCAATTTAAGCACAACATCTGTTTTCAGTCATGTGTCAATATATGATCATTCAGCTTTACACATGAATAACCTGCAAAACAGATTAAGTTGACTTTGGTACCCATATGAACTTGGGTCCAGGTTTGTTAGGTGCAGTGGTATATGCAGATATTCTATAAGAACCATACCAGTGCTGAATAAAATTATTGTTCACAAAATCATTAGTCCCACAATATGAACAACAAAGTTTCTTTTGTGCAACTCTGACTAATTGATTTACAGAATAAATCACATCAGGTTTAACAAAAGATTTTCTTTGAAATGTATTGTTCTTTTTAACATTTGAATTAGGAACTTTTGATTTTGGCACTTCTTTCTTGGAAGTTGTTCCTTTAACTCTCCATTCCATTTTTATCTTTTTAAAAGAACAATTATAAGATTTATCAATAGCAGAATCATAAAACAGATTAGAAGTACGAATCTGATCTTTTGAACTATGATTTGATTTGTCAACAACTTTCGTTTCAAATTCCCTAAACTTTTTAACATACAAATCAAACCTTGACTGCAAATCAGATTTGGACTTCCTCTCTATCATGATTTTAGTTGATAAATCAGATAATTTCTTAATAAGCCTCCTTATCTCCAAATGAAAAACTTTCTTTTCCTTCTCAAACTCATCTTTTAAGCATTTTTCTTTAAAGCCATTTACCTTCTTCTTTTCAGTCTCTTTCCTTCCATCTTCTAACTCTTTCTCCAACTCATTGATTTTTACAGAAAACTCATTTAACATTCCTGTTTTCTTTTTCTCAAAACCAATCTTTTCTTTTTGAAAAACATTTTTCTTGCATTCAAACTCTTTTCTTTCTTTTGCAAGAATTTTCTCCAAATCAGAAATTTTCAAAGATAATTCAACAGACTTTGTTTCAAAACCTTTCCTCTCAGTTTGAAAGTCTCTTCTCTCTTTCTCAAATTTCACTCTTTCAAGTATAAGAACTTGTTCAAAATCATAGATCTGTTTCAAGAGTTGACAATTTTTCATTTCACATGATTTGATTCTATTTTCAGACTCTGTCAACATCTTTCTTCTAAAATTGCCTTTCTCTTTCAAATCAACATTCTCTTTTTCTAACAACTTTATGTTTTCTTGAACCTTTTCAAAATCCTTTAGAAAATCAGATTTCTCTTTTTGCAAAATCTTTATAACTTTTGCATATTCGTCTTGTTTTGCTTGAAGATTAGCAATCTTGCTTTCAAAATGAACAATCTCAGTTTTTGGTTCAGAAATTGTTTCTTTTGCTTTTACAGGACTTAATTTTTGTAAATTGTCTGAACTGGTTATAGAAATTGCAGGTCTCACAAAAATTTCAATAATCTCAGGCATGATGAAATGACAAATTCGAATATCAACTATGAATTATGATAAAAAATGAGAATCAACACAAATCTAGAACATGCAAGAATTAATCAAATCTGTCACATGCATTTCATCAAACAGTTAGAGTACATGAATTAATGAAATCTTCTTTTCAACAAAAAATTTGAATACTAATCAACATGCAGCAGATATAATCACTTTGATCCAGAAACCAATCAAGAATTTCGAAAACATACCTGTGATCTCTGTTTAATTTCGAGAATTAATCAGCATAGAGAGAAAATCTTTGGATAACTTGATTGTAAGATATCGATTCAACAGAAAGACAAATTCAAATTTCTTGAATCAATGATAGAAACGAATTCAAGAATTGTTAGGAATTCAAGAATTGTTAGCAGCAGCGGAATCAATTGTCGAATTGATCAAGAAACTTCAAGAACGCGATCAAACACACTTTTGGTCGAATTTGTTTGTTGATTGGCTCTGATACCAATTGAAAGTTCAGGTTACACTCTTACAATCAAATATGAACAATTAAGATCGTATTAACAGCAACTGGTCATATGATCTATTAACAATCTGTGAATTACAAGATATTACAATGAATTTCTCTCTCAATAGATCTAACAATTTATGCGTAAAGAGTTATCCAAAAGGTTAGCCAAAGATTCAGTTAGCTACAGTTGCTAACTCCTATATATACTGTAGATAATAGCTAAAGCTACAGTACATATGAGAAACAGACTAATAGAACAATTACACGTGTCCTAATTAGTAACTGAATATAACAGATAATATCCCAAGATATGAATTCTGAACATACTTCTGAATAAGCGCTTCAGAACATTTGTCTTCATAGTCAGAAGTTCTGAGTCTCCTACTCAGAACTCTGAACCTTCTAGTCAGAATCCAACACTTAGAATCTTTTTGAGATTTCTCACTCAGAACTTCTGAGTCTTCTACTCAGAACTTCTGAGTCTTCTGCGTCTTCTTTAGTCTTCTTACTCAGAACTCAACACTTGTGTTTTTGACAAAACTCTAGACCTAACAGTGAGAAACTAAAAGGAGAGCTTGAGAAAGTTAAACTTGATGTAGAAAAGTTTACTTGTGCCTCCAAAGTCATGGACAACATAATCAACTCTCAAGTCCATAGTAAGTTGAAACCAGGAATAGGGTACAATGCCACACCCCCATCCTACAATAACAACTACATCTCTCCTAAGTCAGACCTATTAGAAACCAAGGATAGGAAGGACTTACCTAAAGGAGCCACTGAAGTAGATCCATTAGATGAAGTAGTTGTTGAGGATGAGACTGACAAAGTAGGATCTGATGAGGAATGTGAAAGTCCATGTGTCAAGAACAATGAGATGAAAAGGACTGAAAAGGGAAAGGGAGTTCACTATACACAGACCACTGTTGTGAACACTAAAACTTGTGAACATTGTTCTTGCAAGAAATCTCAAGAGAATAAACCCCAAAGACATGATAAAAAGAGGGGAAATCAAAGAAATTGGAATAACCAGTGGGCACAAAAGCAAGGAGTTGATCTGCAAAGGATTAACAGACCAAAACCTTGTTTCATCTGTGGCAGATTGAATCATCTTGCCAAACACTGTTATTTCAATCCTATTAACCAAAGGATGAATTTTCAAAGACCTTTTCATAAATCCAATGGTTATAGGAAGCCTGCAAGGAACCATGTGGCTAAGAAACAAGCTAAAGCCACAAGCCACATGAAGAAAAAGCCTGAAAAAGAATGTGTCACAATGTGGGTTCCTAAAAGTACTGCAGCCTCAGATAATGCTGCTAGCAGTGTTAGTGCTGCTAACACTGTTAGTACTTCTTCAAAAATTAGTGCTGCTAGCAGTGTTAGTGCTGCTAACTCAGTTAGTGCTGCTAACTCTGTTAGTGCTGCTAACTCAGTTAGTGCTGCTAACTCTGTTAGTGCTGCTAACTCAGTTAGTGCTGCTAACTCTGTTAGTACTGCTAACTCAGTTAGTGCTGCTAACTCTGTTAGTACTGCTAACTCTGTTAGTGCTGCTAACTCTGTTAGTACTACTTCTAAGGTTAATACTGCTTCTAGTGCTGCTACACCAATCATATTGACAAAGTACTCCAGTACTGCAGTACCTAAGTTTGAAAATCTCATCAAAACCAAGTGCAAGTACTTTGATGAGCAAGGGAGACCCAAGACCACTTCGGCTTGGGTTCCCAATAAAAACTAATTGAGTTATCAGATGTGCAGGGCAACCAACAGCTCAAGGGGAAGAGCATCTGGCATATTGATAGTGGTTGCTCCAGGCACATGACAGGTAACATGGCATGCCTCAAGAATTTCAAAAGAATTGATGAAGGACATGTTACTTTTGGAAATAATCCTGCAGGAGGTAAGATAAGTGGCAAAAGTAAAGGTGATGTCAGAAGGTAAGATGACATTTGAGGATTTGACTAGTGCTGCAAAGTGCAAGTATAGTTACTACTGCCAGTGCAGAATTACTACTGCTAGTGCAGAGTTACTACTGCTAGTACAGAGTTACTACTGCCAGTGTTCTAGTAGTTAATACTGCTAAGTAGTTAATACTGCCCTTGCAGTTAATACTGCTAAGTGATTAATACTGCTCTGCAGTTAATACTGCTAAGTAGTTAATACTGCCCTTGCAGTTAATACTGCTTTGTAGTTAATACTGCAGGTGTGGTTAATACTGCTTTGCAGTTAATACTGCTCAGTAGTTAATACTGCTAGTGCACAGTTAATACTGCTCAGTCGTTAATACTGCTTGTGTAGTTAATATTGCCTCGCAGTTAATACTGCTTATGTCGTTAATACTGCTTTTGAAAATCTAGGGCAAATACTGCTATAAATACCCCTGTTTGCCCGCCAAAGTTCATAACGACTCTTCGCATTAACTTCTTCTCTCTCTCGTTCTAACCTCTTCTCCCTAGAATCTCTGTGTTTTCTTTACAAATCCTCAGGAAGCACAACGATTATGGAGTTTGTCGACGAGCATAATGAGATTGCAATGCTTCAGAAGCCGAAGCAGGCCGAAGGATTTCATGAAATTGTGGATTTTCTCAGGTCCACTCATATTTCGTATGCCTTAACGGTGAATCCAACAATATACATCGAGCATCAGACGCAATTCTGGGCCAATGCCACCGTGGAATCCGAAGATGGGCAGAAAGTCATTCAAACAAGGGTATGTGACAAACCCTTGAAAGTTTCAGAAGAACTTCTTCGCATCACTCTTCGATTAGATGATGCCTCAGGTATATCTTCTATTCCCAATGAAGAACTCTTCTCAACTTTACAAAGAATGGGGTATGAAGGTCCCATTGGAGTTTTTAAATTCTACAAGTCAAAGTTCTTTACTCAATGGAGATTCTTTGTTCATACCCTAATGCATAGTATTTCAAAGAAAACTACTGGATGGAGTGAGTTCAGCAGTACTATTGCTTATGCTCTAGTCTGCTTAGCCACTAACAGGAAGTTTAATTTTTCTCAAATGATTTTCAATGATCTTGTGGCAAACCTGGAATCCAAAAAGCGTTTCTATATGTATCCAAGGTTTGTTCAGGAAGTAATTACCAAGGAATTGACGGATATACCTCTATTTGATGAGGTATATGTACCAAAATCCCCTAAAGGGAAGGTTTTCTCAAATATGAGAAGACTTACTAGGGACTCGGAAGGAGTTGACACACCATTGTTCTCTACAATGATGGTTGTGTCCCACACATTTGAAGGTATGGCATCAGGGTCAAGGCCCTCATTAGACACACCCACTGATGACCAATCCCAACCTTCCATCACAAAAGACATCCCTCAGTCCATTCTTGAAAGACCCACTCCCACAATAACCAAAAAGTTTGAAAGAAGAAAGGTACACAAGGTTCCTTCCCTTGTTGTATCTCCTAAGAGCCCGAAGCCTTTAAGCCCTCTAGTGGAGCATTCTCCATTAGAGAATATCGAAAGGGAAACCACAGGGGTGTCTCCCAACCCCAAGAAGGTGCTCACTAAGGAGAAGGTTGAGCATGTGAGTCGCAAGGCTGCCACTACTTCTGCTAGCAAAGAGAAGGCCAGTGGTAAAATAACTAAGCCCTTCCTCACGGCAACTCAGGGTGAGAAATCATCCAGAGGTCCCAGGTGCCAAGAAACCAAGGGGGTAGGTAGTGCTTTTGCTAGGCAAGAGACACCTGCTAAAACTTCCAATGATCCTTTAAGGGAGGTAAAAACTCCTAAACAGGGTGAGGATAGATATACGTACGAGGAATTGATGGAAACTATTGCAAATATCAACATTGAGGTCATGGATCAGAAAAAGGAAATTGATGAACTCAAGAAAGTGGTCCTCTATCAAAACTCACAGCTTGAGAAGCAAAGGAAGATGATCACTAAGTTGATGCACGGAAAGAAGAGAGCTCAGTTTGTCCTTAGGAGAAGAAACCCTACCAATGATGCTTCCAAAAAGGGGGAGTCAGACTCAGATCTAAACATGGAGGATGCAAACAATGAGGGGGAGTATGAGCATAAGGTTGACGGGGAGACTGAGGAGGCTGCAGATACAGAAACAGCAGCAGAAACCGTTACTGCTGCTGATATTACAAAGGAAGCAGAAACAGAAACAGCAGCAGAAACCGTTACTGCTGCTGATTTTACAAAGGAAGCAGAAACAGAAACAGCAGCAGAAACCGTTACTGCTGCTGATTTTACAAAGGAAGAAGAAACAGAACCAGCAGCAGAAACGGTTACTGCTGCTGAGGTTGCAAAAGAAGTAGAAACAGATACTACTGCTGAAAAACAAAAGGCAGCAGAAACTGTTAGTGCTGCTAAAAGCCACAAAGAAGAAACAGCTGAAACCACTCCTGAAGCTATTATATCCTTCAAAAGAACAAAGAGGCCAAGAACAAAGTCAATAGCCTCAAAGAAGAAAGATATAAAGAAGCCAAGGGTGGATCCAACTGTAGAAGAAGCCCAGGAGGAAGCAGTTAAAGAGAAATTTGATCCAAAAGTTGCTGAAGAAGAAGTGGCAACTTCATCAGGTCAACCAAGCAATGTACAATCACAATCAAATGCTCAATGTGATGTGTATATAACTGTGGTTGATACTAATCCAATCAAGACTACACCATTGTCTTCCATGCCTCCTGAGATCATCTTCTGGGACATATTGAAAGATGGAAGAAAGGAGTTGATCAGAATCAAAAGGGCAGACGGAAAGTTTGAAGTTTGTCCTACTTGGGGAAAACTTATCAGAACATGCTCTAGATCTGACTTGGAAGAGATGTTCAAGGTGGGAATGAGGCTATATGGAAACATGCCGACAGAGCAAGGTATGTCTATCACCAAGATGGTTCTTGAATACTTGTGCTTAATGTTCAAACCAGAAGCAGTTCAGCATTTGATGGCAAGGAATTTTCAAGTCATTACCAACTGGATGCTCATTGAGAATTGTGGAGTGTATGTCATCTCTCTTGACAATGCATTTCATGAATATTATTTGGTGGATGTTGTATACAAGCACAGCATGAAAAAGTTGAATGGAATGCTGCATGCTAAGTTGGTGAGTGACAAAGACTCTAAGATGGCAAGATACCTTGTAAAAAGGATTCTCAATCAAAGTCTGGGATTGGATCCAAATTTATGCGTTGATGATTAGGTTTTGGAAGCATCATCTGAAGAACTTAACTTCTCATCCTGAAAAGTCAAGTTAGGGGGAGATTGTTGGGAACTAAAGATATGCTAAGTATGGTTAGTACTGCCAGAACAACATTACTACTGCCAGATCAAGTTACTACTGCCAGATCAAGTTAGTACTGCCAGATCAATGTTAGTGCTGACAGAACAAAGATACTACTGCTAGTTCAAGGTTAGTACTGCTAAGATATTAATACTGCTGGAACATTATTAATACTGCTTATGTGAGGTTAGTACTGCTTGTCAAAGTTACTACTGCTGGTACATCATTAATGCTGCTGAACAAAGTTACTACTTCTGGTACATCATTAATGCTGCTGAACAAAGTTAATACTGCTAGTATATTACTACTGCTGGAAGATTATTAGTACTGCTTGATAAGAATGAAGTTACTACTGCTTGTGATCAGAACATGGAATGCGAGATTGAAGGAGATAAAGATGGATTGATTGAAGATATACTTAAAAGAATATTCTGAAGATCAATCTTATTTTGATAGTTATCTTGTAATTATTTTTGTATAAATAGTATTGATAGATAGCTATTAGAATTGACGAGAATATACATGATATACGTGTGAAAAAGAATTCGATATCGTTTTCAGAGAGAATTAACCTCAAGGTGTAAGAACCCTATTTCTAGAGAAGTAGAAGTCGTCTTGTTGAGCCTGTTCAACAAGATTGAGGTTTGGTTGTAATCTTGTGAGTCAATTTAGTGAATACACAAAGTGGTGAATTTTCTGTTACATTATTCTTGATTGTGAGAATTAAAGTTCTTTTCCGCAGATTCTTTAATTCTGAATTCTAAGTGTTTATTGTCTTGTTAAGATTCGATCCTGACAATATTCCACATACGAATTCAACAAATCACAACCAGTTATCACATCCCAACTAGTTCATGTAAGCACATAAATACACGTAATAACACGTAACACAAAAGAACGACATACATGAAATTCCTAACTACGCGGTGAGAGAACTCACCTCGAATGCGCGCCTAGCTCACAAACAATAGTCCAAGCTCCACAATCCAAAATCACTTCCCAGCACCTAAACGCATGTTAAAACGTGTCAATACGAGACTCCGACCCTATGACACGACACACGCTTAAACCGTCACTAAAACTATTTTCCGTTCTCGCCAAACAGGTCAGTTCGGGACCTGTTTCGACCCCTCTAAACCCATAAAATTCTCAATATCATTTCATGACCAGAAAGTACTCTGAGATAGGGTTTCAAGGACATATTATACGCCTCCTAACGATTTTTCTACAATTAATTACGGATTTTATAAGATCAGCCCGCAGAACAGCGAAAAACAGCACTTATCAGTATAAAACGACGATTTGGCCTAAGCTACGTTCCGAACTGGATTTGGCACAAAGCACAGAAAAGTTTATAGACTGAAAAAGGGAACTTTTGGCACCGTTTTCACCCCAAACCGAGTTACGAACAGAAAGTTATGATTTTCGCAAGATCAAGGAAGATTCCAGAAATTTTCACATGAAATGACGAAACACCGACCTTGCGACCACTTTTTCGTCCAGCTAGAGACCGAACCAGTTTTCCGCTAAAACACGGAAAACGTGCCCGATCCCGAACTTGAACCGTGGGCGCCAGTTTCGGCTCAAACGGAGTTACGACAGAAAAGTTATGATCAAACGAAAACTGGACAGCGCACATAGAAATTACTTAAAAAGACTATTTATGAACGGTTCAAAGTTTAAACGATTCGGGTCAAGCGATCAGTTTTAGATTCCTCGATTAGGGTTAAGGTTCCACGAATTGGACGATTTCCAGCACCACCCACTGCCACCTCCGGCAGTGGTGGGCGGCGGCGGCGGCCATCGGTGATTTACGAAAACTTAACGAGACGATTAGTTGACCCGACAAATCACTAGACCACACACCCTCCCCCCGCACCGCACCTGCCCTCACGACCACCACGCTGGTGGTTTCCGGCGGCACACGCCGGCGGCAGCCATAGCTATGCCGGCGGTGGTAGGGTTGTGGCGTATAGATGGCAGCGAAAGAAAGAATCAAAGGGAACGAGTCTTACCTTGACGATGACGACACAGCAGCGGCGCCCACTCCGGCGACTCTTTCTTCCTCAATCCCTCCCTCTCTCGCTGGACTCTCTCACCGGCGAACCTGCGATGGCGGCGGTGGCTGCTGCCTGGGTGGTCGGCGGCAGCAGAAAAGAAGGGAAAAAGAGGTGTTGGTGGTTCACGGCGCAAGGGAGAAAATGAAAAGAAGCAATAGGGTTTTTTTGTTTTCTTCTTAGACAATCTCGAGACCAAAACAAAACCAGCAAAATGGGTCTCGGTTCCATTGCATAAGCCGACCCCATGCTTGAACTTTGGCCTACTTGCCACTCTAGGTCCCTCAACTAAACTCTTCTCGCAAACCAAAAAAATTCGACCATTTAACGATCTGACCCAACTCGACTAACCCCGTCAAATAATTTCGTTAAATAAACAGTATAATAATTAAATGAAATGTATATCGGGACACAGACTTTACAACTCTCCCCCACTTGGATTAGACTTCGTCCTCGAAGTCTATGCCCGTGAATAGCTCTAGATAGTTCTCCCTCATCTCAACCTCAGGTTCCAAGTCCACTCGGAATCCTTTCGGTGCTTTCACTGGACCTTCGCCGACTGGAATCTAAATTTCTCACTTCGCCCAAAAAAAAATTTCTCGAATACTTTTCTTACCACCACTCCTTCAAGAACACATAAATTATGATCGGACGAACACTCCCACAACTGGAATCATTCCCAGTTAGACGACTTCGGTTGTCTCCCAACCTTAGATATTCCAACCATCCCTATTCAAATTTCAAACTCTAACCATTCTAAAAGTGCTCACCAATATACCCTACAGGATACTCGAACCCGATCATTCCTACCATTAACTGTCGATTAATTTTCACGAGTTCTAATAGACTCCCCAAAATTTATTTTTAATCTATATTAACAAAACATCGACCCCCTGCCGAACATCGGTCCAACCGATTACAATAACAAACATCAGCCACCCGCCGAACATCGGTCCAACCGATTACAATAACAAACATAAGCGTGGTATTATCCTAGACACTAACACAAATAGATGTCCCCCACAACCAAATCAACTAACACACTCGTAGGTCATTCCACCATAACCATCCATCACAAGTGATCATTTCAGGGTTACTACTACCGTCACCATGATTATCTTAAAATCGGCTACAACTCTCCGATTATACTAAAGGTGTTTGGCCTCAAGCCCAAAAGTCGACACCTAAATATACCACCTACCTCAAAATGGTTGATGCGCATTTATTCTCTAAATAACAAAGGCATCAATCCCTTAACCGATACTTTTCGGCCTACAGTACTAACGCGCGTGGAATATCTACCTTCCACCGTCGACGTATCATCCACACTTGCTCTACGAAGCCAAGTCACACCGTATCGAGGATACACCTTGACGTCTACCTCCCAGGTAACGCCTCAAGACCCAGCACACCGGAACTACCTCCCAGGTAAGTGCCCACAACTATATCCTCCTAGTACCTACTGGAAAGTCTAGGTTAAAACACATGAATACCGGGGTCCCACCCCGAGATACCCAACCGACCATTACCAACGTCTGACTAACGTGTCTAAGGATCCAAAGCAAACAGCCTACCAACAACATGCCTATTCCGGATTGACTCACTCACCCAAACATGTAAACACTCAACGTGCAAAGAATGCCAAACGGTGCGACAAAAACAACTCATCAATTAAACTCCACATCGAGCCATTAAAACCGGGCAATTGGCCCATGACTAACTCCAAGTCAAAACCCCAGCAAAATGCTCCACGCTTGCTAGACCCATAGGTCGGAAAATGCGTTTAAACAAAGTTTAAGCAAGCAATACTCTGAAATCAACCTTAGTCTCAGACTCAACACGGGTTAAATAAAAGAGTTTTCCAAAAGGACTCACACCCAAAAAAATTCTCGAAATGACACATGACACTTAAAAGCACATTTCCCCAAATGGTTTACAAAATCATTTACGAAATGTTTTCAACGTCAGGATTTTCATCTCAAAAAGATCGTATGTAATAAAACTACTATTACCTGATCGATAGTTACGCAAAACTGGACACGCTCGTCCCACATAGGAAAATTCATGTTGAAAATTGTTCCATTGCAGTTCAGTTTACTCACACAAAAGCAAGCGTAAAAAGTAATTTCTTTAAAAAGAACCGCCTCGATTCCAGTATGGATTGACTCATGACATGCACTTAAAGTAACCGCTCGACCTTACACCGGGTGCGACAAAAGTGTGCACATAACTCAAATAAGTTTCACGACATTTGATTCAAAAAGTCTTCTTTTTAATCATAAAAATGACGTGGCACAGAGTTCGCCACAAATTTTTCGCGCGTCAGCTAATCACACAAAACGATGACACGGTTTACAAATATATTTTTGTTAAAACACAACTGTCTCGTGTAAGTTTCAAGCTTGAAAACAGCAACCAGTCCGCTTCTATTAATTGGAAATATCGACTAAAACCTCATAAAATCTCAAACTGGGGGCAGGCATGCAAGCTTGTAACACTTCCTCAAGTTTCGTACTTGGGACATATAACGTCAAAACATTATAGTTTTTAAAAAAAAAGTATTTATCGAAATTGCTCAAAATACTCGTTTCCTCCCAAGCAAAAGTTTTTAATTTCCAAAAGAAATGATCGGTAATTCTAAATTGTCCGAATGTCAAAAATCTACGCATTTATATTTCCAAAATATAACACATTGTAATCGTATGCATGATGTTCACAACATTAAAACACTCCTTGGATCAAATGGTCTTTCATTTCGACAAAAAGGAACTAATACATTGTCATGCACGACTCGTTTATCAAAATGTCGAGAACAAAGGTTACCCCAGTATGCATACCCCTAAGTCGATAAATCGCATTTTCATCGAAATGTCAATAAAACCTTTAGCTGACTGAAAAGCGCACTAAACAACTCCTTATGAAATGTTACCAAAATTCCTCCATGCACCACTTATGTCACGCATGAATCAATCCACACACTGAACTATTTGCAATAAAATACTTAGTAACACAAACTCTCGAAAGAAAAGTTAAGCGACACAATAATTCCAAACTCATTTTAAACAAATCACCAACAAAATTTGTAACTCTCGTTATAAAAAGGTTTCATGCACTTTCAAAACCATAATTCCACATCTTGTGTGTGTGCTAAACATTTCCCCAAAATTCCAAAACACAATCCATATAAGGATTGGAAACACAAAAATTAGTTAATGCAATCCTATTTTTAAAATAGACTTTGTGCATGGCTCAGTCGGCATTCGATGTCTCGACTCATATCCCCCCCCAAAACTCCCCGATCCACAATCGTCATCCGGACATTTAAATCTCTTAAGGCAAGTTGGGAAATCACATCAAATCATCTTACGGGTTTTCCTCAAATCAAAGTCGGCTCAAAAGCCTATGATTCTAGCACAATTGCCAATTTTTGACCCGAAATGGTCTACTTAAAACAAACCACATCCTTATCGTCACCCCAGGTGATTGATACTAGACACGTCCTTCTATCCCAACGACTACTAGTCTAGAACCTTCATCACTACCCCAACGATCATCACCTCAAGCAAATCAAGTACACACTTGTACTAGCAGGTTTACTATATTTGTCTCTCCTCGTGACGGCTATTAAGGGTAGATAATACAACGCGTTATTATCACATAACAACGCACACTAACAACACTCACGCCCAACTCCTTGGATTCCTCGTGACTTCCCCGACTCGAGCATTGATCATGTGCTTCCGGTAGTAGGAGCTCTACTACTACCTTCCACACCTATCATCGCTCGTTCCGAGTCTCATCCCGAGGGTCCAAGTAGTTTCTCGCCGAAACTATACACATAATACAATTAATCCACACATGCCAGTTCAAGAACATATCCTAAACAGGCAAACTAATACAACTACTGTATATACAAAACCATCGGTCTCCCCGATCAGACAGCCACAATTGTATACATAATAAACCATCGGTCACCCCGATCATTCAACAACAATTAAATATATAATTAACCATATGCCCGCACCAGCATATATATACACCCACCCTTCCTAGCTCCCTAGGAATTTCCTCTTATCCCACTACCCTTGCTACTACCGAATCCCTACTAATTATGACGAGTGACCTCGCGAATACCCGATTATATGCAGTGCGAAATAAATAGACAGTCGAATACAAGACTCTATCCTAGAACGGTTGGACTCAAACAAGAGCTGTGCAATAGAACTAAATCGAATATTCTAAGGCTATAAATCTCTTACTGCATACAACCTAGAGGGCATCCACTTAGTAACCTATCATAATTCGCATAAATTTCTACTAGCAAGTAGTTCAACATACAGCATAGTGTCCACAACAGGCAATCTAGCATGCATACTCTATGATCTAGAAAGCAATAAAACACTAAGTACTGTACCTTTCCGCTTTGGCTCCGGCTGACTGTACACACTGCGCCTCCGATCACCGTTCCTCGAACGGGTCTTTACTTTTTCTTTTATTTCCAAAAAGATTTAATAAAGAATTTGAAAATTTTCCAGCCGCAACTTGAGACCAAACACACCGAGGTGCGTTTGATTCACTCAAGCTGTGCTCTGATACCAAGTTGTAACGTCCCAAAAATTACAAGGAAATTTTTATTTTCTAAAACATATATTCCATTTTAAAACAACCACATTTTAATAAACCGTAACTCAATTTAAGTTAATGCCGTCAACTCAAACAGTCAAAAGAATTTATGCAGCGGAAATATTATAAATAAAATCTAAAAGTTTAAAAGTGTAAATTCCAACAATTCTCGGCGCCCGCGCTTTGTGTGTGTACCGTCAAGCCCGCCTGCCGCTCGCACCTGAAATCACAACATATTGGGAAAGGGTAAGCTAAACGCTTAGTGAATCCAACCACACACGTAGGTAGCTACCCCACGCATATCACCCCTACTCGCCAGTAGGCAACATCACCATCACCACGAATATCAAACCACATAATGTTTATTATATAAGTACGAACCTCGGTCCCACCGAGTACACAAATTACATTAATACAAGCTCAGTCCCACCGAGCCCTCGGTCCCACCGAGTACACAAATTACATTAATATAAGCTCAGTCCCACCGAGCCCTCGGTCCCACCGAGTAAAGATTACTGTACTAGCTTAGTCCCACCAAGCCCTCGGTCCCACCGAGCCCCTCAGTCCCACCGAGGTGTACACATGCATAAATATTCCACATACGAATTCAACAAATCACAACCAGTTATCACATCCCAACTAGTTCATGTAAGCACATAAATACACGTAATAACACGTAACACAAAAGAACGACATACATGAAATTCCTAACTACGCGGTGAGAGAACTCACCTCGAATGCGCGCCTAGCTCACAAACAATAGTCCAAGCTCCACAATCCAAAATCACTTCCCAGCACCTAAACGCATGTTAAAACGTGTCAATACGAGACTCGGACCTTATGACACGACACACGCTTAAACCGTCACTAAAACTATTTTCCGTTCTCGCCAAACAGGTCAGTTCGGGACCTGTTTCGACCCCTCTAAACCTAGAAAATTCTCAATATCATTTCATGACCAGAAAGTAATCTGAGATATGGTTTCAAGGACATATTATACGCCTCCTAACGATTTTTCTACAATTAATTACGGATTTTATAAGATCAGCCCGCAGAACAGCGAAAAACTGCACTTATCAGTATAAAACGACGATTTGGCCTAAGCTACGTTCCGAACTGGATTTGGCACAAAGCACAGAAAGGTTTATAGACTGAAAAATGGAACTTTTGGCACCGGTTTCACCCCAAACCGAGTTACGAGCAGAAAGTTATGATTTTCGCAAGATCAAGGCAGATTCCAGAAATTTTCACATGAAATGACGAAACACCGAACTTGCGACCACTTTTTCGTCCAGCTAGAGACCGAACCAGTTTTCCGCTAAAACACGGAAAACGTGCCCGACCCCGAACTTGAACCGTGGGCGCCAGTTTCGGCTCAAACGGAGTTACGACAGAAACGTTATGATCAAACGAAAACTGGACAGCGCACATAGAAATTACATAAAAAGACGATTTATGAACGGTTCAAAGTTTAAACGATTCGGGTCAAGCGATCAGTTTTAGATTCCTCGACACGAATTGGACGATTTCCAGCACCACCCACTGCCACCTCCGGCAGTGGTGGGCAGCGGCGGCGGCCACCGGTGATTTACGAAAACTTAACGAGACGATTAGTTGACCCGACAAATCACTAGACCACACACCCTCCCCCCGCACCGCACCTGCCCTCACGACCACCACGCTGGTGGTTTCCGGCGGCACCCGCCGGCGGCAGCCATAGCTATACCGGCGGTGGTAGGGTTGTGGCGTATAGATGGCAGCGAAAGAAAGAATCAAAGGGAACGAGTCTTACCTTGACGATGACGACACAGCAGCGGCGCCCACTCCGGCGACTCTTTCTTCCTCAATCCCTCCCTCTCTCGCTGGACTCTCTCACCGGCGAACCTGCGATGGCAGCGGTGGCTGCTGCCTGGGTGGTCGGCGGCAGAAGAAAAGAAGGGAAAAGGAGGTGTTGGTGGTTCACGGCGCAAGGGAGAAAATGAAAAGAAGCAATAGGTTTTTTTTTTTTCTTCTTAGACAATCTCGAGACCAAAACAAAACCAGCAAAATGGGTCTCGGTTCCATTGCATGAGCCGACCCCATGCTTGAACTTTGGCCTACTTGCCACTCTAGGTCCCTCAACTAAACTCTTCTCGCAAACCAAAAAAATTCGACCATTTAACGATCTGACCCAACTCGACTAACCCCGTCAAATAATTTCGTTAAATAAACAGTATAATAATTAAATGAAATGTATATCGGGACACGGGCTTTACAAGCATTGCTTACCAAATCATTCCAACAACAAAGGTATTACAAGAAGCCATCGTGTAATAGTCAGCGCTACTTCACCTCCTCCAATAAGCGCCATGACTATAAGGATCGGTATGAAGGAAAGAAGAAGGTCGATGAGTAAGATCAGTCTGAGAAGAAGGACAAGTCAGAGAAAGGTGACCGAAAGAAAAAAGATGAACCCGTAAAGTGCTACAACTGCGGGAAACTCGGTCATTTCGTAAAAGATTGCCGCCAGCCTACTATAAAGAATTCTCACTACTACGAGGCCAAGCTAGCACTATCTAGACAAAAGGAGGTTGGAGAAGCTATGTTCGTTGAGAACGACTACTGGCTGGGAAAATCTGATGATGAAGGCAATTCTGATGGTGCTGATGCCTTTATGGGATATCACTCTTCTGCTGACGAAGAAACGACAACGACAAGTCAGGTATGTAATTCTCTTGACCAAGACTTCTTAAATAAAATGCAACCCTTTACCGATCAGGAAAATTCCTTTAAGGCCACCACTAAAGAACAAAAGCTTGAAATTAGAACTCTATTTGAAAAGCTTGATGTTCAAAACAGAATAACTGAGAAGTATAAGTCTGAAATTGCTAATTTAACTGATAAATGCAAAAATCTGTCATTAGCTCCCAAAGACTTAAGGGCCAAATTATCTGATCTTCAGTCTCAGTTTGATCAGTGCAGGAATGAGAACGAAGAAATTGTTTATCAATGTTCTTCTCTTCAAATTCAGCACAAGGAGTTTGTTGCTAAAATTCTTGATCTTGAAACCAAACTCCACAAAAGGGGTCAGACTGATCAAACAATGTTTCTGAATAAAACCAAAGAGTTCACATACTTTAACAAAGAATGTGGAATCGGATATGATAACCCACATTATTTGAAAAAAGGAACATACGAACAACCCACTTTGTATGATTTTGCCTGTTTTGGGTTAGCTAAAGAGTACCCGACTTATGCCATAAAATGGACTGGTCCTCTTGAACCTGAAAAGGAAGAGGAAACCGACGAATATAAGCACACACTCAAACGAGGAATACAAATTCCATTCTGTTATGAACCTTTAAATTACTATTATCAAAAGAACAAAAAGTACCTCTCCAATGACTACTTCGACCCCTACAAGGTTGCTACCCCCAAGTATTCCTTCAAAAAGGATGAGGACCAAGCAACTGCAACCAAGACTAAGACGGATGAGTTTAAACTCTATGTTCCCTCTCTCATCTTGGAAGCAAAGATAGTCGAGTTGGAGGAGTCATTTGAGAAAGAAAGGTCAGTTTTTCAAATGGAAAAGCAAGCATTAATTGAAAAACTTGAGAATCTACCATCGTTCAAAACCGAAAACGTGTCGGATGAAGGACAGGAGCTCCTTCGGTTTGAAATCAATCGACTCACATCACAACTGTCCACTTTGGCAACAGAAGTGATGCAAGAGAAAGTGAGTAAAAGTGAGCTACAAGAGCAGTTTGACCAAATCCAATCTGAAAAGAATATTTCACCCGAATTTTCTTCTAGCTCATCGGACACGTCTTCGTGTAAAGCTTTCCTAGGAAAGATTTCACAAGACGGTCAAGATTCTCAGGACATAAGTGTTATAAGGAATTTGAACTCTGGTTTTTTCTTAGCACGCAAGCACAAAGTGTTCCTCGCCTTCCGCAACTGATCCATGTCCAGTAATTCCGAAGATAGATTTTTCAGAATACATGAACTCCGAGGGTAATTGTGAAGGAGAGTGTGAGTCGTTTCCTTTCGACAAACCTCTTCCGAGTCACACTGATTTGTTATCCCCAGTGGTGAATCGCCCGATCAATTTTGAAAAGGGTGCGTGTTCAAACACAAAGACCCCTGCTGTGATCAAGATTTTAAAATCTAAACCAATTTCTCAAAACCAATCGCTGCCTAGGAAAAAGACCGAGCGATTGCCTGAGAAAACTCCCATTCCTTCAAAAGTCACTGATCGTACTGTCCCCGTTGTTTCAGATAAAAACGGTCGGGCTAAACAAGAAAAACCAAAGTGGCTAAAGAAGGAACCTGTCAAGAAGGATGCATCAAAGTCTTTCCCAAATGCTTTTAATTCTAGAATAAACAAAGACGATTGTGATTGGAATCTGTTGGGTCTAGAAAGCCCCAATTAAATAGAAAGTTTTATAAAGTCCATCTAAAGTCAACAAAAGTCAAATGTGTTGTTATTAGCTTTATAAGTATTTTGGGCTTTGGGAGTTTAATGGGCTTGGGCCCATGACATGTAATTAGACACTATAAATAGGTGTCTTGGGCTTACATTGTCATTTGAGACTTTGAGACATTTGAGAGAATACACAGTAAGATTTGTGAGAGCTTTGTACGTTCAATTTCTCCCTTCATTGTATTTCAATCATATGAATAGAGATCATTCAATAAATTGTTCTTCATGTCTATCTCTATTCTACTTTCTATGGAGTATTCTTGATTGTGCTTCAATTATGGAACTTACAATTGGTATTAGAGCCACATCGAATCAATTTACATTCGATACGATTATCTTTGCAACAATTCAAGAATTCAAGATCTAATTTGAAGATTTGGAGATTCAAGATCGTTCTTAATCGTGTGCTTAATTTCAAGGTAATTTTTCTGTGATTTCTTTCATCTTGAAGATTGATTTTGAGTTTTGAAGAAGATCTTTGCAATCTTGATGGTTCTTGGTGAAGAAAAGAGATTAGATGTTGTAGATCTTCTAGTAAATCAGTTTCTGCACGCCAAATGCTCGATGAATTGTCTGAGAAAGGTTTGATGAAATATTAATTGTTCAAAGTCAGATCTGAAACGAGTTTTAGATCTTTGATTGCTTAAATTCAACTTTCTGAACTGATCAATCAGAAACTTAAGTTTCTGCAATCTTTGTTCTAAGAAGATTTATGGAGATCGGCTTATCGTTCTACATCAAATTAAATTGATAAGCATTTGATATGATTTGGAGGATTTTTGATTAATCACGATTCTGGAAAGATAATATGATTGTGAGACAGCAAGATCGCAGATCTGTCCATGTTCAATTCGAATTAATGTTGATGCAAATATGGATGTTAAGTTGATTTTATGAACAACAAATCTGAACAGATTCATAGTAGTCGAAATGGTCTTATTAATTCAAGAGGGATGCTGTTCAGATTCATTGATTCAACATGAGTGTTTAAATCAAAGTCTGAGCTGTCCAGTAATGTCTAAACTAATCAATTCAGATTTGATTAAGGTGTGGTTTCAACAGTCCAATTCAAGTCTAAATCAAAGAAGTTTGATGTGCATAATTTTAGAAAAGTGTTGAATTAAATAAGTAAGCTTTTGGGGCTGTTTGTTGCTGTCAAATTGATGCTGTCCAAAACAGAATTTAGTAAGCTTTTGGGGCTGTTTATTGCTGTCAAACAACACATGTTCAAACAGCAAGCTGTCATGGATGTTTATGCTGTCAATATAGCTTAATCATGTTGCTGTCCACATATCTGAATTGATTAAGCTGTCCAGAATTTGAAGTTGTCACTGCTGTTTGTTGCTGTCCAAACAGAAAGATGCAGTGTTTCAGTTCAAAAATGTTGCTGATGTGCGAGTTTAAGATCTGATTAATCAGAGTTATGCTAAATTCGAATTCAATTCAGAGTTTGTGTAAGATTTAATGTGCAGCAGGTCAGATCATGGAGTGTCAAAGTTATTAAGGGATTGTTGTGTTGAGACATACTTTCGGCTGCTTAAAATCAGACTGTTTGTGATCAGAAATTCGTTCAAAACAACTCAGAATTTGTTCAACGACTACTCAGAACTTCTGATCATGTTATTCAGAAGAGTTTGCTCAGACCATTCAGAAGTGTTCAAGTTTAGAAGTTTGATCATGTTTATTGAGGCTATTCAGAATTCAGAAGTTAGATCGTGAAATGTCAAAAGTTAATCAGAAATCAATGCTCAAATGATGGTTCAGAACTAAGTATTCGAAGCTTAATCAGAATTCTGACTCCAATAGTCAGAACTTTATCGTGTGGAATCAGAACTTTGGTGTTAGAATTTTTTTCAGAAAGTTCTTCATGTTCAGAATTCTGATTGACTTACTCAGAATTCAGAGTGGTCTTCTCAGAACTTTTACTTAGTTTATTTCGAAGTAAATGTACAATTTCAGAATTGTTCGACAGCTTTGCGCACCTGTCGTATTTTGCTCAGAACTCCCTCCTCGAAGCTCCAAATTTGACAATTTCAGATGCGTTGGATTCCTAAGACACAGATGAACATTCTTCATGTTTTGAGTTTGTTCTGAATCGATGTGCTTATTGGTCAGATTCTGTGTCAAAGTCAGTGTATTGCTGCTGGATCGAAGCAACGTTTTTCACGATATTTCTCCCAATTTTCAGAATGATGTTCTATCTTCTATTTTTTGTGGATCCAAGCTGAGTTAGTGAAGTTTGTTGTGACACTCCCTCCTATGATCTTAATGGATTAAGCTCTTGAGCTTAATGATCATACAACTCGAAATTCAAGGACGAATTCTTAATTATAAAATGAGGTGGTTTCAGTCGAGCTTATTGCACACTGGATTCGATTTTAAAGTTGTAATTTGTGAAGAAGAAGAGCAAATTTTGAGGGGGAGTTTGGATAGATTTGCAAGGCGTGAAGATGTGCAACACTAAAGTTTTCAAAGAAATCAAGGGGGAGATCATTTGAAAATGCTTTCTTTATAAAACTTTAGGGGGAGATTGTTGGGTCTAGAATGCCCCAATTAAATAGAAAGTTTTATAAAGTCCATGTAAAGTCAACAAAAGTCAAATGTGTTGTTATTAGCTTTATAAGTATTTTGGGCTTTGGGAGTTTAATGGGCTTGGGCCCATGTCATGTAATTAGACACTATAAATAGGTGTCTTGGGCTTACATTGTCATTTGAGACTTTGAGACATTTGAGAGAATACACAGTAAGATTTGTGAGAGCTTTGTACGTTCAATTTCTCCCTTCATTGTATTTCAATCATATGAATAGAGATCATTCAATAAATTGTTCTTCATGTCTATCTCTATTCTACTTTCTATGGAGTATTCTTGATTGTTGCTTGATTATGGGACTTACAGACATTTGAATCATTTTGCAGTTTCTTTTCCGATTAAACTTAATTCACTTCATCAATTGATTCAATTATCGCGTGATTGTCTATGTTGTTCAAATTGTGGTTGGAATGATTTTGATGATATTCAGAATAATGATTGGTATGCACCGTATCTCATGCGTTTATTTCACAAACGCAACCCCCGTAATAACCAAAAAAGACACTTTCAAAAATAGTGTTACCAACCAGCGGTTAAACCACAGCGGGAGACCAAACCCATTCCTAAACGGATTACTCCTACTGAGGTTAAACCGGCACCTAAGAGGCAACCTGCTACAAAACCTGTTCCTCCCAAAGGTGTAAACTCTACACCTAAGAGGCAACATGTGCCAAAACCAGTCCCTTCGAACGGTGTAAAATCTACACCTAAGGGAAAAGCTGAGTCAAAGCAAGCTCTTTAAGAGGTGCCAAACCTAACCCTCCAGGACCCGAGCAAATTTGGGTACCTAAACTCCACTAATCTTGTTTTACAGCACGGTCATGTGTGGTACTTAGATTCTGGATGCTCCAAGCACATGACCGGAAGGAGGGAGCTTCTCACGAACTACAAGGAAGAATATGGCGGAGACGTGAGATTTGGGAACGACCACAAAGCGCCGATCGTGGGCTACGGAGACATTGTTCGAGATAAGATCAAGATTAAGAAGGTATCCCACGTCGCGGGATTGGGACACAATCTGTTCAGCATCGGGCAGTTCTGCGACAAAGATCTCGAGGTTAGCTTCAAAAAGACAAGGTGTAGAATTCTCAATGACGATGGAGATGAGCTACTGGTTGGGAAACGCAAGACCAACCTCTACACCATTGACCTCGCAGCCCTCAAGACTGAGAAACCAGTCTGTCTCATGTCAAAGGCCAATTCCGACCAAGCTTGGATTTGGCATCGAAGACTCTCGCACCTCAAGTTCAAAAGCATCAACCAACTGGTGCTGGGTAGACACGTGAGAGGCATGCCCGATCTTCAATTTGTGAAGGATCGTCTCTGCGGGGCATGTGAGATGGGAAAGATGAATAGAGTACGGCATCAGCCGAAGGCAACTCCGAGCACGTCTCGGACCCTCGAACTTATCCATATGGATTTGTGTGGTCCGATGCGTGTTTCGAGCATCAATAAACGCAAATACGTTCTTGTGATGGTGGATGACTACTCGCGCTACACTTGTGTGATGTTTCTACGCTCAAAGGATGAAATCCACAGCAAATCATTAATCACCTAAAGACTGTCCAGTTGAACAAGCTACAACAAGTTCAGTCTATCACGCACTCCTCAGCAAAATGGAGTGGTGGAACGACGCAACCGTACCCTGGTCGAAGCTGCTCGCACCATGCTTTCCCAAGCCAACCTACCGCTGATCCTATGGACCGAAGCCGTGTCTACAGCTTGTTACATGCAAAACCGCTCCATCATACACAAGCGATTCAATAAGACGTCGTACGAGATCATGAACAACCACGTTCCGACCATCGGCTACTTCCACGCGTTCGGATGCACGTGTTATGTTCTGAACGACAAAGATGATCTTGGCAAATTTAGCCCCAAGGCGGACGAAGGAGTTTTCATCGGATACTCCATGCAGTCTAAGGCGTATCGCGTTTACAACAAACGAACCAAAACCGTTGTTGAAAGCATAAACGTGACATTCGACGAAGCCGCAGAATTGGCTTCTGAACAAATCTGTTCAGAACCCGGTTTAACTGGCGTGCTAGCTTCCGGACCTCCAAGTTCGGGATCTGCACAAGCGACATTAAATCCGAATCATGCATCTTCATCGAATGCTGACTCTTCTGACTTAGATTTACTGTTTCAATATTTTTATGATGACATTTTTAACACCTCTACTCCTGTTTCAGCACAACCTCGACTTGAAGTTGCTCGTATTGAGGACTTGGCGACACTATCAGGTCCGCCGCCTTCTACAAGCACGCCATCAACCACTTTGGAGACAGCTCAACCGTCATCATCAACCTCTACTGATACGTTCATCCTCCCGGAGGAACCAATTGCCAACACGGAGATCGCTCCTAACGATTCGTCATCTTCTACAACCGATGATCAACCTCTGAACTCCTCGGAACCAGAAGTTGTTCAACCTTCGACGAATCCTCCCCCACCTCCTCTGAGAAACCAACCTGCTACTCTTGAAGCAGTTCAAGACCTTCCATCTAGTTCGTATGTGGATCCGGACGCTTCTCACTCAACTTAGCAACCGCTTCCTCACATCACCAAATGGACGAAGGCTCATCCCCTGCATCAGATAATTGGTGATCCCTCAACTCCTGTTCGCACGCGAGGCGCTTCCGCCAACTTCTATCTATTTTCCGGATTCTTAAGCAAGATCGAGCTGACGAACGTACGCGAAGCGATCGAAGATCCGGACTGGATCATAGCCATGCAAGAAGAGCTCAATCAATTCGAAGCTCTAAAGGTATGGCGACTTGTTCCACGTCCAAAACACAAGACGGTGATCGGCACCAAATTGATCTTCAAGAATAAAAAGGCATCGTTGTTCGCAACAAGGCGCGTCTCATGGCCAAGGGGTACCTTCAATAAGAGGGAGTCGACTATGATGAAACCTACGCTCCGGTAGCAAGAATCAAAGCCATCCGTATGTTTCTTGCCTATGCCGCGCACAAAAACTTCACTGTCTTCCTAATGGATGTGAAGACCGTCTTTCTCTACGACGAGAACCAAAAAGAAGTATATGTGTCACAACCAGACGGATTTGTGGATGACTCGAAGCCTGATCATGTCTACATCTTAGACAAAGCGCTTTACGGACTGAAGCAAGCTCCGTGAGCATGGTACAACACTCTGTCCAAGTTCTTGTTATAGTCCAAATTCACACGAGGTACGATCGATTCTACTCTGTTTATCAAGAACGAAAATGGTCACATAGTCCTAGTTCAGGTATACGTCGATGACATCATTTTCGGTTCTACTAGTCCTCTATATGCAAAGAACTTTGCCAATCTGATGGGATTTTTTTTTAAATGAGTATGATTTGTGAGATGAATTTTTTCCTTGGTCTTCAAGGTAAACAACTGTCGAACGAAATATTCATAAACCAGTCTAAGTACATTCGGGATATTCTTCGGAAATTCCAGTTAGAACAGTCCTCACCAATGAAAATTCCCATGGCAACCAATACAAAGCTTGACGCCGATCCTCACGGAAAGGATGTTAACACTAAATTGTATCGGGGAATGATCGGTTCTTTAATGTACTTAACTGCCAGTAGACCGGATATCATGTTTTCGACCTTTCTATGCGCCCGTTATCAATCCAAACCTAAGGAGTCTCATTTAATTGCAGTTAAACGAATTTTTCGTTATTTACGTGGTACTGCTGATCTTGGCCTATGGTACCCGAAAGAGACATGTTTTGCCTTATCCGCTTACTCTGATGCGGATCACGTGGGATGCATGTTGGACCGAAAGAGTACCTCGAGTCACATTTAGTTTTTGGGAGATAGCCTGGTAAGTTGGGCATCGAAGAAGCAGCAATGCGTATCAACGTCAACTGCCGAGGCGGAGTATGTGGTTGTCGCAAGCTGCTGTTCCCAAGTCATCTGGATAAGGACGCAACTCAAAGACTACGGCTTCACGTATGTCAAAGTCCCGATCTACTGTGACTCGAAAAGTTCCATTGCCATATCAAGCAACCCGGTCCAACACACCAAGACGAAGCAAATCGACGTTCGGTATCATTTCATTAAGGATCACGTCGAAAGAGGTACAATCGAACTCTACTTCGTAAATACTGAACATCAGTTAGCAGACCTATTTACCAAAGCCTTGGACGAAAAACGCTTTAAAACTCTTGTGTTCAAGCTAGGTATGCTAAATCTGAAGCCTTAATCCGAATGTGTGCCCGTTACAAGTTCCATACATCTACGAGTAACTGTCTACTCATCATCTAGTGTTTTCACTCCTGATGGTTGAGCATACACTTTCTCGTACTTGTATTCTACTTGTCTCAGTTACACAGTTAGATTAAGTCTCTGTATTTATTAGGTAGATTTCGTTTGTTTTCTTTCTTTCCTTGTGTGTTTTCCTTTCATTTAATACTGTTGTCTGGATTTCATTTATCTATCTCTGTGCTTTCACCATGTTTCGTGTGTTCAGGGGGAGCACAAGACGGTATCGGGTAAGTTTACTCATCTGGTGAGGGGGGGCGTCACACACAATTTTTTTTAACAGTCAACAAGTTTTGTGTGTGTGGGCACTCCCGTGCGAATTCTACATCATGGTCATCATCTGAGGGGGAGCGGCACAAGTTTTTCTTTTGAAGTCTAAAAGTTTTTTAGTGTGTCGGACCCCTCCACTGCACTCTGCTGCACTATCCGAGGGGGAGCAATGTCATCCCCATGCTCAGTTTGAGGGGGAGCGAGAGAATGTCCTCTTACAGTTCCAATCACTGCAAAATTCCCAGGAACAAGACAATTTTTTAGGTATCCGGACAGTATCCGGTAACCCCATGGTATTCAGACAGTATCCGGACCGGTTCTCTACCCGGGTTGGATGAGAACCCGGATCCCATTTCCGGGTTATAAATAGCATCCGGACTCATTCTTTTCATTTATCCGGACTTATCATCTAAAACCCTAAACCCTTATGTTTCTCTCTCGCACAAGGACTCCCCTCACACTCCCGATTCTCAGTCGCACTTTCATCCAAAATCAGGTATGATGTTCTCTATTCCCTATCGATCAATATTGGATAAGTGTCTCTTAATCCAACGACCACCTTGACCATCGATTAGGTAGTTTGGTAAAGCCCGAAACCATTTCTTCGAATTCTATGGTTTTTGGGTCGATTCGGTGTTCCACCGAACATCTGGGTGTTGTTGTATATTCAAACACGTTCCTCGCACCTTATGTCATGCTTTATAAACTGTTTGGGGTACTAGATTGTACGATTGCTGATTTAAAATGTCGTCCAGACACATTCATTGTGTCCGGGAACCATCTTCCGTATAATCATCTGTCCAGGAAGCTTCATTATGTATGATGGTTTATCCGGTAAGCTTCATACCATAGATATTTTACCCGGATTCATCCACTACCCGGAAACCCTAGTTGTCCGGAAGCCTCAGGACTTCCGGTAAGTTCAACTATCGGTTAGTGATGTGTCCGGACTCCTGCTTTGACCGGAAACCACTCTCATCCGGATACTCCTTTGTCCGGCTTATCCGATATTACCCGGGAACATTCTTCCCATCCGGTCACCATGTGTTTTCCGGACACTTGAGTTGTCCGGACAGTTTTTGCAAATCCATACCTTTATCCGGACTCCCTGTTTGGTCTATCACGTACCTGTTTCGTCACTGCCAGTCCTTAATCTGTTCCATATTAGGCCATCAAAATCAAAGATACGCGCCGACATTTGTTCATCCATCTCTGTGACTAATTGTGCGTTGTTTTCTCATATACTAAATGGCGGATCAAGATCCACAAAAACCTCCGGAAGAGAAAATCCCTCAAGAAGAGGAAATCATAGACAAAGCAGCGGACAATGCCTTGGTCGACCCTGACCATGGCACTGAAATGGAGGCAAACAATCATTACCTTGATCCAGCTCTATTCCATCCACTCGAACAACATCGGGTAATCCTCGAAATTCTCATGCGTCACCCTCTCCGTGAGGACCTCACCGCCACCACCGACGTACCTTTGATCTACGTACTCCAAGTATGGTTTACTGCCCAAGTTCGCACGGCCGGCAACACACAGACCATAACGGCGAGAATAGACAACCAACCATTCACACTGACGCCTGATTCATTTCGCCGCAAGCTTTCACTCCCAGCTGTCGATGCCGCAGGTCATGCACGTTACGATCCTACCATCAATTATGAAACGTTATGCGCACAAATGCGCGCGCTCGGCTACAATTCCGCACTTCCGCGGCCATCGGCGTTCAATCGTAAGTTCCTGGCCCCCATATGGTACACCATGTTCACAATTCTGAACAGGTGTTTGTCTTCACGATGGAAAGGCATAGATCAATGCACCGGCGACTTTCTACGCCTTATTCACGCCGTCTGCTACAATCGCCATGTCGACTTCGCCATGATCATCTGGCGTGAACTCATGACGGCTATTCGACACATCGGAGGTACCAACCAGAAGAAGTTCCTCCCATACCTGCGTTTCCTCTCGCTCGCAGTTCGTCAGCACATGGACGCTAATCCGGCGATACCTCGACGTGCTGCACACCCGATATGTCCCATTAGACACTTACATTACATGGTTATCCGCAACCCATCCAATGCGGTAGCCATGCCCATTCCCAAAGCCCTATTAGCCATCGTCGATCCTGCTGCACCAGGGGTAGTTGTTTGGGCAAAATTTCACAGGTCTCGACCACGACCAAAGAAGGTAAGACGTTTGTCATGAGTCTTACCTTGTATTAAGGTAAGGTCCCGACAAAGACCCAAAGAACCTCCGCCATCCCTTCTAAAAGGTAAGTCGAGAGTTCCTCACGAAACTCGACCTCGACGTCGCCCGTTCCGCACGACCGTCGCATAAAACCGTACGACCTAGACCGACTAACGCGTTATACAACTGTTATATTTGTTTAAGTGTTTAATGCAGGAGTCAAAGTCATTTATGGACAAACGGCTATAACCGACGAAATCAGTTATGAGCATCTAAACTCACATTGAAGACGACGACATTTACAACAATCATCAAAGATCTTAATGATTCAATTAAAGTCATCCGAAGACTATAAAATCCCAGCTCAATCATCAGTTCAAGACACATGATCAACACCGAATAACACAGAGAGAGAGAGAGAGACAGAACAAGAGAGCATCGAACAACAGAAGCAAACACAAACACTCGAAGAATATTCATTCGAAGCAAAGAGATCACTCTCGACGCAAGACTCTCGCTCTCGACCAACAGTTTATCCATAGTATTCACACACGATGCACATTGTTTTTACATTCGAAACACTTGTACTTTACATTTCGAATTATTTCCTTCATTTGTATTGTAATCTCTGTACGATCGACACCCGGAACACCAAGGACATCGCCCCTGATTGGCGACCATAGTGCAGCGACGACATCCACTGTCGTCCGCAGGTTTTTTCCTCGTTGAGGTTATTCCTGCGTCATCAAATCCTTTGTCTCATTTGCATTTTTGTCTTTGTCGCACGCCTTTGTTGAAAGATTCCTTTCTTTAGTTGTTAAAGTCCACATCGACCTTAAGTTGTCCCTTTGGTGCGATTTTTGGCATTAACATTTTGACGTCATCCGTGGGACCCCATCTAAGAGGCTCTCTCAAAAGCCTCATTTGATGTCAACTGGCTATGGCATAAGAGGCTCTCTCATCTGTATTTCAAGACACTGAACTCTCTTTCTTCAAAATAGTTAGTTACTGGTCTACCTCAACACTCATATGCCAAAGAGTCTTTATGTTCAGCATGTGAGAAAGGGAAGCAGACCAAAACAAGCTTTAAATCAAAGCAAGTCTCCTCAGTGTCATCTCCTCTACAACTACTCCATATGGATTTGTTTGGCCCTGTTAGCAAACAATCCATCGCTGGAAAGAAATATACACTGGTCATAGTTGATGAATTATCTCGTTATACATGGGTTATGTTTCTCCGTTCCAAGAGTGACACCCTTGAAGAACTCATCACCTTTGTTCGGAAGATGGAAACCCTGAACAATTTGACCGTTCGCTCAATATGGAGTGATCATGGAACTGAATTAAAAAACAGTTCTCTTGATTCCTTCTTTGAGAGCAAGGGTATTTCTCACAACTTTTCTTCAGTGAGAACACCATAACAAAATGTAGTCGCTGAAAGAAGAAATAGAACAATTATTGAAGCTGCACGTTCAATGCTCAGCGATTCACACCTGCCTACTCAGTTTTGGGCAGAAGCTGTCAACACTGCTTGTTTTATGCAAAATAGGTCGCTGATAGTCAAAAGATTCAATAAAACAGCCTATGAACTATTTCATGGGAGAAAGCCTTCAATCAGCTTTCTTCACATCTTTGGATGTCAGTGTTTTATACTGAACAACAGAGATGCCCTTGGAAAGTTTGATCCTAAGGCTGATGATGGGATCTTTCTTGGATACTCCTCAGTTTCCAAAGCCTTCGGAGTCTTTAATCGAAGAAGACAAACTGTTGAAGAAACAATTCACGTCACGTTTGACGAGTTCCGTTCAACGAACTCTAAACCGTCCGCTGATACTGAAGAACTGAATCAATGGATGTTTTCTCATCTTGGTGATTCAGAAGAAATTCCCACTCCTCGTGCTCACACAGTTGAAGATGATGGTCCAACTATCATTCCAAATATGCAGAATAGTGAAGCTGAAACATCATGGGTCTCAGTTGTTCCTATAAACACTATACCTACTTCTGAAACCAATATCTCAGATATTCCATCCACTTCTCAGCAATCAGTGAATATAATGACAACTGCATCCATTCCTCTCTTAGCTGATACTCCAGACGTCGCTGAAGCTTCATCTTCAGCTCCTCCAGTTCAGGTTGAGTCAGCATCTCACGCTCCATCTCAGCGATGGACTATAAATCACCTAATTGATCAAATTCTTGGTGATCCAAACACTGGTATTCAGACTCGACGAAGTGCATGTAATATTTGTTTATTTGTTAATTTTATTTCACTAACTGAACCAAAGAAAGTAGATGATGCCCTCAAAGATCCAAACTGGGTCAGCGCCATGCAAGAAGAGCTGCCAGAATTCGAAAGAAACAAAGTTTGGAAACTTGTTCGAAGACCAACTGACAAAACAGTGATAGGCACTAAATGGGTTTATCGAAACAAGTTGGACGAACATGGAACTGTAACCCGCAACAAGGCTCGTCTTGTTGCTCAGGGATACAGACAAGAGGAAGGCATAGATTATGACGAAACATTTGCTCCAGTAGCAAGATTAGAATCTATTCGTCTATTCTTAGCATACGCTGTACATAAAGACTTCAAAGTATATCAGATGGATGTTAAGTCAGCGTTTCTAAATGGAAAGCTGAATGAAGAAGTCTATGTGGAACAACCTCCAGCATTCTCAGATCCTAAGCATCCAGGTTATGTTTATAAACTGGATAAGGCACTTTATGGCTTAAAGCAAGCTCCACGTGCATGGTATGACACTCTTTCTACTTATCTCCATATTGAAAAATTTGAGCGAGGCAAAATAGACAAAACTCTATTTTTCAGGAAAGTAAAAGGTCATATAATTCTTGTTCAAATATATATTGATGATATTATATTTGGCTCGACTAACCCTGATCTCTGTACTCGTTTCGCTGATAGAATGAAAGAAGAGTATAAAATGAGCATGATGGGTGAACTAACATATTTTCTTGGTCTACAGATAAAACAAAATGAAAAAGGAACTTTCATTAATCAGGGAAAGTATGTTAAAGATATGTTGAAAAAATTTGACTTAACTGAAAGTTCAGCTATGAAAACCCCTATGGCATCACCGCTGACACTTGATAAGGACACTAAGGGTGTTCCTGTCAATGTCACGCTGTACCGTGGGATGATCGGCTCACTATTGTATCTTACAGCTAGCCGACCCGATATTATGTTTGCAACATGCTTGTGTGTACGATATCAAGCTGAACCTAAGATATCTCATATGAAAGCTGTAAAACGTATTTTTCGATATCTTAAGGGTACAGCGAATCTAGGTCTTTGGTATCCCAAAGACTCAGAATTCGATTTAATTGCCTATTCAGATAGTGATTTTGCAGGTTGCTGAATGGATAGGAAAAGCACCACAGGAGGATGTCAGCTCCTGGGTGGAAAGCTGGTAAGTTGGACAAGTAAAAAGCAAAACTCAGTGTCCACTTCCACAACTGAAGCTGAGTATGTAGCCGCTGGAAGCTGTTGTTCTCAGGTCTTGTGGATGAGAAATCAACTACTGGACTATGACCTTCAACTCTCAAATATTCCAATCTATTGCGACAGCACAAGTGCCATCGCTATAGCTAATAATCCAGTGCTACACTCAAAGACAAAACACATTGAAATCAGGTATCACTTTATCAGAGATCATGTGATGAATGGTGATATAGAACTTCACTTTATCCCAACTGACTATCAGTTAGCTGATCTGTTCACCAAACCTATTGATGAGACAAGATTCAACTTTCTCATCAGCGAGCTTGGAATGCTGAACTTTGAAGGATAAAATCTTCAGCAGTTCACATTTGATCAGCGATAGGATAAAATCAACTTGTATAACCCATTCTATCCTTCTCTCTATCCTGATTCGCTGATATCAAGGTATGTTTTTCTCTATGACAAATCGCATGTAAATGCAAGATTTCAAAACAAATCTCATCGCTGAATATCTTTTCCTTATCAGCGATACTTTGAAATTTCTTAAAACCAACTGATTTCTATTCAGTGCTTCATGTTTTCTTTTTAAAAGTGTCCCTGCGTTTTTCAAAACCTCAGAGACAACCAAGAATATGAAAGGACAGTTGTGACGTCATTACAACGGATAAACCCAGACACGTTCTTCTTTCTGACTCACGTTTGCACGTTTCGTTTACTTGCCAATCAAATGCAAACATGTGTCCGTGTCATGATGAAAATCTTTTCCCGCTCAAGATTTTCTCTTTCTAAAATCTCTCTATATAAACAAATTCCTCGTTTATATTTTTCTCTTACGCGAACTTCTCCTCCAAGCAAAGAAAGAATTCACTGTTGCATTTGGCTCTCGATTTTTCAAGAACAACTGTTCATCTTCTTCAAACATCAAAGGTTAATATGTTCTTATTATTTACCAAATGCAAATAACTTGTTTCTGATCGTCTCTTTGTTTTAACAAGATCAAACAAAAGAACTTCTTAAAAATAAAATCATTTTCTTCCATGATTTTATGAACACAACCATTTCATGGTTGTTCTTCAAGTTTAAATGCAAAAATCTTAAACTTGTTCTTCACACATTCGTTTTTCCAGAATCCCTATCTTCAAAGGAAACTGGAAAACAAGATTTTTATTTGTGTTTGAAATTTCGTTCTTTTAAAAAAAAAACCTAATCTTCATTAAGACATTTTGTCTGAATGAAATGGACAAAATTCGAACCATCTTATTGGAAAATTTCTTTCCACATTAAGATTATTCTTATTTGTTAATCCTTTGGTTGAACTGATAATACAGAGAATGGCATCTTCTGACATTCCCAAGAACACCAACGCTGAAAACACTTCTGCTGATGACACTGCTGAGGAAATGGACATCTTCAAGGCTCCTCAAGTCAAATTTGCCCTTGACAAACTGGATTGGACTAAGGTGAACAACCTCTATGCGCTTCTCGAGTTTCCTCCTCGAAAGCAAGTCACACATCTAGCTGATGTTGTGAACTTCCTATAGAATTGATGCATCTCCACAGCCCTGACCATAACACCTCCTGCACATCAGCTTTTGCTCTCACAATTTTGGTACTCAGCCAGACACTCTCAGCTACCCTCAGCCAAAGACCCCTCCAAAACAATCGATTGCATCCTCTGCGATATCGAATATGGCACCATGAAGATTACCCCTGTCATAATTCGCAAAGCTCTCAGCCTTCCCATCGCCACCAAGGAAAAACCCTTTATTCCCCTCCCTGACCCCAAGAAAAACTCAGACAGGGAAGCCATCATTGAATTTTTCGACGCAATGGGCTATGTATGGGAAATCGGCAGAGACATGAAGCCTGAGAAGAAGCTGACGATTATCAAGAAATCGAAAATGCCCAGCGAGATGAATTTCATCTTCGCCCATTTGATCAGCTGCATGACTGCAAAGAGCGGCTCCTCTGACCAAGCCGTTAAGCCTCAGCAAGCAATGGGATATGCTTTGCTGAAAGGTCTCAACATAGACTGGACATTGATTATCTATGATGACCTGGTTCTCAGAGTGGACACCGTCGCTGACAGGCCTCCATGGGTTCCATATCCTCGGTTCATCAGCGCTATTTTCCAAAGAGGCCTGAAAGACAGCTACCCAGAAGAGGGTGACCTAAAAGTCTCTCAGGTCGGCCCTAAAATACTCGACTTCAAACCAGTGGCGAATGAGGTACGTCTTTCTGCACTCTTGACTCTTCTTAACCCTACTACTTCTTCTACTTCTGCAGCTCCTTCAGCGGACAAACCCACCGCTGATACCCCAGTTGCTACCTCCATTCCTCTTAAAAGGAAACATTCTGACACCCACCTTAGTTCCAAAAGAACTAACAAGACCAAGGAGCAACCCAAGTAATCTCCTGCTAAAAACTCCTCAGCTCCTCCTGTTGAGCTGAAGGAAAGTTCAGTGGTACGCTCTGCCACACCTGAACAAGCCATCCCTTTAATCCCGACCTCAGCATCTCCAAACGTTGAGGTTACAAACTTGGAAACTACCTAACCTACCTCAGTCTCTCAAAAGACTGATGAAGTGATTCTCAGCGATTCCAACGCTGAACTCAGTAACCAACCTCCATTCTTATCCTTCGCTTCTCCCTCCACTCATTTGGACCCCACTCCAGTTATTACAGTTGCACATGTCATTCCTCCAGGAACAAAAGGAACGACGGAAGTAGGACCTGCAGAGCTGTCCATACGTCCACGTACTCTCGCTGACGATATGGAACTTTACTCAGGAACCCGTGATTTTGATGAATTCATCAATCGTACTGCAGGTACTCACTAATCCCTATACACTGTTACTAAACCGCAAACTTCTGAGCTTTCCTCTGTTCACAAGTTTTTATATGTTACAGGTCCTAATTTGAGAGACATCAACACGTCTCTGAAGACAGTAGAGACAACGCTGACTGGTCTCACGTCTACTCTTTCCGGCAACTCTTCAGCTGTAACAACCGCTGGAGATAATCTCTTAAAACTGACAACCAAAGTCGGAAAGAATGCCTCCAAAGATGACATGGAGAAGGTTGATCAATCTCTGAGCAACTTTGCCAAAGTTCTCGCTGACTTCTACACAGACTACCTCGACATCAAGAAATCTGTAGACACCATGTCCAGCGAAGTCACAACGCTGAAGACATCGGTTGGCACACTCGAAGGTGACATGTCTGCTGTAAAGACTGATGTCAGTTCTGTAAAAACTGATATAAGTTTTGTGAAGACTGATGTCAACACGATGAAGAATGACATATCTTCAATTCAGAACTTGTTGAGGCAGATTCTGACCAACACGACCGCCCCTGCACCTGCCCCTGCACCTCCATCTTTTACTACGGCGGATCGTGCTGAACTCATGAAGATCAATCCTGGTATTTCTGACATGGAAAACAGATTATCAGCGATTGAAATGTATATAGGGATCCCTGGCCAAGAAGACAGGGAAACCACACGAGCTGCTGAATCTTCTCATTCCTCCCCCCGTCATCATAATAAAGAGGGGGAGAAGAGCGCTGAAGACCTCTCCAAGAGCGCTGAAGACCTTTCCCATGATGAATCTATCAGGGGAAAGACGACTGAAGACCTCACCTTCACTAAAGAGGGTGAGAAGACAATTGAAGCTGAAGCACCCACTGGACCTCAGGGAGATAAAACCCCTGAGGGAAGCGAGAAGCTCGCCTCTGTATCTGAGGGGGAGCAACTCAAAGAAGATGCTGAAGAAACTGAGTCTGAAGCTGAAGATGAAGAAGCCATCGATTTGTCTGATGCTGAACCATCCTCTTCTCCAAAGAATGATGATGACGAAGATGACGATGATGATGATTCTTTTATCGTCAAGCCTGCTCAGATAACTAAAGCTCTTAAAGGGATTCTGGTAAATGAACCTTTAGGGGAGCGGAGAAAGACAAAGCCATCAGCATCCGAAGCTGACAAAGGCAAAGGAAAGGTGTCGCTGAAGATGATCTTGCTTAACAAGCCGGTTTGTCAGGTACATTAATCCTACACAACATCCCTCCTCTATACACTTTATCAGTTCTCTACCTCCGCAAACCTCTATACACAATCACATTCTTTCCATCTCTGTTCTTACTTGTAAGATCGCTGCGTTTCAGCTAGTCCTCTCCCCTGTCTGAGGATATCGCTGAAGTTCCTACAGCTGCGATTTCAACAACAATCCCAGCTCTCAACGCTGAAGAAATAATCCCAGTCTTGGATTTGATCTCTGAGACTGATGAACCTGAAGAACAGTCTCTCTCTCACAAAAACAGACCTTCCTTGGCTCCTCAAAAGCTAAGTGAAGAGGATCAAGAAAAGAGAGATGCAATGATCAAGAGACTTGAAGATCAGCGAATCATTCTGAAGCGTGATCAACTTCCTTCCGTTCCTCCAAAAGGAATACAAGGAACACCTCAGAGCTGAACGCTTAATCGCTGAAAGAAAGGAAGCTGAAGAAAAAGATAGAGAATATGCCATCAAGCTTACTCAACGATCAATAAAAGACCCCAAGCTGAAAAGAGTTCCCATTGATGTTCAACGTCAGCTATGGGATGATGCTAAAAGGATCGTTAGAGAAAAGACTAAGGTCTCTGACACGACCTTGGAATGGGCTAAACAAATGATGAACTATCGATCTAGACCATCCAAAATACTCAAAGCAAACATCAGAGGAAGGCTGACGTCAATTCAATGAAGACTGACGTTACTTCAATGATGCAGCAGATCCTGAACAACATGACCGCCCCTGCTCCTGCACCTGAGCATTTTACTGCGGCGGATCGGGTTGAACTCTTGAAGATCAGTCCTGCTATTTCTGGCCTAGAAGTCAGAGTAGCAGAGATTGAAAGTTACAAGGGGGTCCCTGGCCAAGAAGACAGGGAACCTAAACCAACTGTTGAATTATCACATTCCTCCCCCACTCATCATGAGGAAGGGGGGGAGAAGGGCGCTGAAGACCTTCCCCTTGATGAATCTATCAGGGGGGAGAAGACTAAATACCTTACCCTTACTGATGAGGGTGAGAAGACAAATGAAGACACAACCGCTGGACCTCAGGGAGATGAAAACCCTGAGGGAACCGAGAAACTTACCTCTGTATCTGAGGGGGAGCAACTCGAAGAAGAGGCTGAAGAATCTGAATCAGAAGCTGAAGACGATGAAGCCGTCGACTTATCTAAAGATGAACCATCATCCTATGATAAGGGTGATGATGACGATGATGATGATGATAACTCCTTTATCGTCAAGCCTGCTCAGAGGACTATAGCTCTTAAAGGGATCTCGATAAATGAACCTTCAGGGGAGCGGACCAAGACAAAGCCATCAGCATCTAAAGCTGACAAGGGCAAAGGAAAAGGTGTCGCTGAAAACGATGAAAATCTGACGATCTTGCTTCCAAAGCCAGTTTGTCAGGTAAACTAAATCTTCCTTATACTACATCCCTCCTCTATCTATACACATTATCAGCTCTACTCTCCACTCAAACCTCTATACACTTAATCCCATTCTTTTTCTATCTATGTTCTACCCAAGTTCTTACTCGTACGATCGCTGTGTTTCAGCTAGTCCTTTCCCCTGTTTGAGGATATCGCTGAAGTTCCAACAGCTGCGACTTCACCAACAATAATCCCAGCTCCCAACGCTGAAGAAATAATCCCGGTCTTGGATTTGATCTCTGAGACTGATGAACCTGAAGAACATATGCTCCCTCATACAAACAGACCTTCCTTGGTTCCTCAAAAACCAAGTGAAGAGGATCAGAGAAGAAGAGATGAGATGATAAAGAAGTTCGAGGATCATCGAATCATTCTAAAGCGTGATCAACTTCCTTCCGTTCCTCCAAAGTTCAGAATTTCTCAAAAGGAATACAAGGAACACCTCAGAGCTTAACGCCTAATCGCTGAAAGAAGAGAAGTTGAAGAAAAAGACAGAGAACTCGCCATCAAGCTTACTCAAAAATCGGGGAAAGACCCCAAGCTGAAAAGAACTCCAATCGAAGTTCAACGTCAGCTATGGGAAGAAGACAAGAAGATCGTTGAAGAAAAGAGAACTGTGTCTCAATCTACCTTAATCTAGTGCAAAGAAAAGGTACACTTCAGACATCGACCTTCCAGAATAATCAAGGTACTCATCGCTGGAAGATCAACCCTCAAAGTTTCTATCGCTGAAATCGAGATATTCAGAGAGAATGGACAGTACGAAAAATTCTATGTTGAAGCCATCACGAAGTACGGTCTCTCTGAATGGTTGGAGATCAGATTAGCCATCCAGAAGTCTCAGTCTAAGTACAAGGATCATGTTGAAAAGCTGATAAATAAACAGATCGACTTAGTCTATTCTTGTGTGGATATTCCTCCTCCTCCTCCTCTCGAAAGTCAGAAAAAAGGGCTTCTGCAAAGAAAAAGTCTAAATCTTCAGACTCAGGTCCTCAGATACGAAACGAAACAGGTATTGGTTTTTCTCTTGAGGAAGTCCTTGGTCCTGAACCTGACCTTTCTGCACTTGACACATCTCTTCCTCCTGATGAGACTTTCATCCCTGGGAAAGTCTTAAGCAAACCCTATGGGATATTCTTTATTGACTGGGATGGACGAAAACGTTTTCAACGTGTCTCTGAGCTTCCCATCACTCCCATCGAACAGCTGAAAGATCTCATCTACTGGTGTGACTTCAAAAACGACATTCAGGAACGGCATCTTAAACCCTTGATTTTTGAAGAAGCGCTGAACAAACGAAATCAAGGAGTAAATGTCCCTGACTGGATGATCCCCACATCAAAGACCCTTGATGAACTTCTCATTAAGGAAGAACCTTTATAAACTGATAGGATCGCCTTTTTCTCTATTGTATCAGTTATTCTTTTGTACTTGTAATTGTATTCACTGTACTTGTAATTTTTCCACTTTCCTCTGTAATCTTTTCGAAGTTTAAAGAAAAATTTCAGCGAACGTACTTTACTCCATCAGTACAGAAAAGATCCCAGAAAACAGTAAAAGGGACAAATATTTTATTAGTTCTTTTTATCCTTATGTTTTCATTAAATAGCAATTTTCTCTGTTGCTATGTCATAATCAAATAGGGGGAGATTGTTGATCCAAACCCTCAGTGATTTGATAATGACCCTCTCTGATATACTTAGTGAAAATTGTAAGTAAACAATATGTATCAGAGTTTCACTATCACTGATAAGTACTAAGATCTTACAGTACCACTGATAGGAACTCTCGCACTTTAGATTAAACATTCAGCGAACACTATTCACCATAATACTCTGAGTCTGTTCAGTACTTATGGTGATCGCTGATAAGTTAGTTGTTTACTTATGATCTCTGAAAACAAGTTTCACGTCAACATAGGTTCTACGCTGAAGTCGAAGATCAAGCTCAAGAACCAGCGACAAGTCTCCTAATGAACTGATGCGGATCAGCTAAGACTCAGATTTGTCCATTCAACGTGAAGCATCAAGTACAAGACTTTAGCTATCGCTGAAATTTTTCATTCGCTGATATAGAATGATAAACCGCTGAATCAGCGAAAAGCTGATCATGAAGTCCTCCGTACAAAGTACTTTTGTCTTAACCACCCTTGCACGACTTCGTACGATATGTCAGAAACGAACCTCCTTATTGTCTGAAATCGTACAACCACTCTGATACTACATTGTTCAAACATGCGGCTACTAAGGTTGTCAACAAAGGTCATTGACATACAACCAATGAGCTGTTGCCACGTGTAAAGTGTAAACTGTCATGCATTAAATGCATGCAGTATATAAGAAGAAGAACTCACTTCATTTTGAATTAACTTGCTAACTCTGGACAAGTTCATCCTTCTTATCTTGAGATAGGTTATTATTAGTAATTTCCTTCTCTTTCTTAGTGCAAGAAACTTAGTGTTCCAACTTGTTTATATTTAGGTTTATCCTTAATCTTGTTCCGCAACAAGCTGTAAATTGTTAATGATTTATCAATAAACAATTTAGAAAAGTAAAATCTGTGTGTTTGTATTCAACCCCCCCCCCCTCTACAAACTTGTATAGCCCTTCCGGACCAACAGTGCGGATCATTCGTTCGGATTTACCGTTTTGAGGAGAAGTGTAAGGACATGAGAAACGAAATTGCATACCATGTTGGGTGCAGAGATTGTGAAAGGGTGTATTATTGAATTCACGACCATTATCACATTGGAAAGTCTTGATTTTCTTGCTAAACTGTGTTTGTATATATGTATGAAATTGCAAGAATATTGAAAAAACTTGAGACTTTGTTTTTAACGGAAAGGTCCAAATAAAGTGAGAAAAATCATCGAGTAACACGAGGTAATATTTATGACCTAGTTTGGATGTAAGGGGAGATGTCCATAAATCAGCATGAATTATATCAAATGGTGAATAAGTAATAGACTGAGATAAAGAAAAACTCAAACGACAATGTTTTCCTAACGAACATGCATTACAAGAAGCATTGTTTTGCAGTTTATTACTAGAAATAAAATTACTATTCTGAAGAAATTTGAAAACATTGTGTCCCGGATGCCCAAGACGGTTATGCCAAATGCTTGGAGATATGGTGTGGAGAGCGACGGGGGAAGTTGGATCATTGTGGACAGGAGGAAGAGGATAAAGATCACCAGAACTGTTGCATCTCGTTAGAGTTGTCCCCGTTGAAAGGTCCTTCACAGAAAAACCAAAGGGGTGAAACTCAATAGAGACGTTATTATCACGGGTGAATTTACGGACATAAATCAGGTTTTTGATTATTGTGGGAACGTGTTGAACGTGTTTTAGTGTATAAGGTCGATTTAGGTGAGAGATGGTGGTGGAACCGTGACCAAAAATGGGAATACTAGTTCCATTACCTACTAGAATTGATGATGGTTTGCTTAAAGAAAATAAGTTAGAAACTTTACCCGAGTCATTGGTGAGATGTGAGGTGGAGCCCATATCCATATACCATGTATTGTCCGGTGGCTGAATCTGCATGGTGTGGAATGCACCTTCCAGTTCGGTCGGAGTCATCGGATAGCCGTAATTGGAACCAGGAGCGGCAGTGAAATGAGCCTGATGTGGTTGTTGTGTGGGTCGATAAGTAGGGCGCGGACCGAGCAATCCTTGATTAGGGTGTTGAGGAGCCATGCGATAAGGACACGGTGGTGGTGCGGCCCACTGGTTTGGCGGATACCAGCCGGTGGGAGGATACTGATAATGCGGCTGGAAGGTTGAACGACCGCGACCCCGTCCTCGACCCCGATAGTTGCCGCGACCGCGATGACTTCCACGATTGTTTCCGCGGCTGTCGCTGCTGCCCCCGGTGTTTTCTCGGGCTGGTGGATCAGAAGTTGGAGGTGGGTTATTGGTGCGTTTGGTGACAAGTGCTTGCGGAGTATGTGACTCCTGTTAAGAACGGCGGGTCTCTTCTAACAGCAGTTGAGATCGAGCTTTTGTAAAACTTGGAAGCGGATCGGATTGCTGAATGAGAGTGGCTATGTTAGGGTCAATTTATGTTGATTTAAAGTTCAAGGGTCTGTATTGCAATTCTTTAATTTGAGCTTTGTTAGTGAACGGGCCGTGGGCTTGTTAACCACGGGCCCGTTATATATAAAGTGCTTTAGCCTTAGAAAATAGGTTAGTTGTCTCATTTGCTTTCCTACTTCGTATTATAATTCTCTCTCAATTGAAAGCTAATAGGAATGACCAGTTGAAATCATAAACTATATTTTTTCACGGATCTGGAACTAACAATTGGTATCAGAGCAGAGGGACAAGATCGATTCAAAGTGCTCATATTGAATTCTGGTAAGTTTTTGACTTTTTCACGTCTGTGTTCTTCTTGAAAATTCAATTCTTTGATTCTGGAAAAATTGATCGATTTCGTTTATTGGGTATTGTTAGTATCATTGTTTTGAGTGATTGTGCAAGTTTTCATAACCTGATTCGATCGTTTGAGTGGTTTATTAAGCAAATTAAGTTCAAAGTTTTTGGTTGTGTTCTTCAGTAAAAATCAATTTTTTACCATCAAAAGGTGTTTTTTTTGCTTCAAAATTGATTTGGGTAGTGTTATTTTTGTGTTTGGTAGTGTTTCTAATCTTTCAGGAACATTTTTGAGCAACCCTAGTCGATTCCCAATCGATTGGAAACCCACAGCCGCAGTTCCCGGACAAACCCAGCCGCACTTTCCGGACAATTACAATACTTTCCAAACGTTTGTGTTATTCTTTTCCGGGTATGTCTTCTTTCTGGGTAAGTCCTTAAATTCCAATCTTTCTAGGTAATTTGTTCCGGAAACCCAAAGTTTCCGGTAAAGATTTTTTTCCGGACAACTCTAGGTCTCCGGTAAAAACTCCTTTTATCCAGACAATACTATGTATCCGGAAAAACAATTTATCCGGACTCTCTATTCACCCGGTAAGCTTTGTGCTTTCTATCTTATCCGGTAAGTTCGTTATCCGGAATCTCCATCATCCGGTAAGTATTGCATTTATCTGTTTTTATTCAGAAACTCTTGCATCCGGTAACCTTATTTTCCGGATTCCTTATCCGGAAACCACCCGAATTCCATAATCCGGGAGCTTTCTGAAACACTCATTGCACCCAGACCCCGCAAGGGCGTTGCCCCTTGACCCCACCCGCTAACTGGGTAGTGGGACCCCCGTGCTAAGTCGCAGGAGGGGGACATTTAAGTATCCTTGATACTGTTACACTTTGAATCGAACCATCGTCTGACGATCACTCCAGTGCAACAGAAGATGTCTTATTCACCTCAGTCAAAGGAAAAGACAAGTCAGGTATGTGAATCTAACCAACAAGATCTCCTTAATCAAGTGCAATCACTCACTGAACGGGTAGATTCGTTTAAGGCCACCTCTAAAGAACAATTGCTTGAGATTAGATCTTTAACCGAAAAACTAGATGTTCAAAATAGAATAACTGAAAAATATAAGTCTGAAAATGCTAATCTAAAAGACAAATGCAAAAATCTCTCATTAGCACCTAAGGACTTAAGGGCCAAGTTATCTGAACTTCAGTCTCAGTTTGATCAGTATCTGAATGAGAAAGCAGAAATTGTTTATCAATGTTCTGCTCTCCAAATTCAACACAAGGAATTTGTAGCTAAAATTCTTGATCTTGAAACCAAACTTCATAGGAGAGGTAAATCTGATCAGACCATTCATGTGAATAAACCCAAGGAGTTCACTTATTTTAATAAGGAGTGGGGAATCGGATATGATAACCCACACTATTTGAAAAAGGGTTTTTACAACACACCTACTCTGTATGATTTTGGCTGTCTAGGACTAGACAAAAAGTATCCGGAATATGTGATTAGATGGACTGGTCCTCTTGAACCTGAAAAGGAAGAGGAAACTGAGGAATACAAGCGCACACGCATGTCTAAAATGAAACTTCCATTTTGTTATAAGCCTTTAAATTATTCCTATCAGACAAATAAAAAGTATCTCTCGAATGACTACTTCGATTGCTACAAGGTTGCAAAGCCCAAGGATTCCTCCAAAAAGGACGAGGTCCAAGAAACCGCAACTAAGACTGAGACGGACGAGTACAAGCTCTATGTTCCCCCTCTCATCTTGGAAGCAAAGATAGTCGAGTTGGAGGAGTCACTCGAGAAAGAAAGGCCAATTTTACAAAAGGAAAAGCAAGCGCTTGTCCAGGAACTTGAGAATCTTAAATCGGTTAAAACCGAATCTATATCGGATGAAGGACAGGAAATCCTTCGGGGTGAAATCAATAAGCTCACATCAAAACTGGCTGCCTTGGCAACAGATGCAATGAAGGAGCATACGAGAAATGGTCAGCTCCAAGAGCAGATTGACCAACTCCAATCTGAAAAGCAGAATTGTTAGGGTCAATTTAATGTTGATTTAAAGGTCAAGGGTTTAATTTGTAATAGTTTAATTTGAGCCTATTTGTGAACGGGTCGTGGGCTTGTTAACCCCGGGCCTGCCATATTTAAAGTTAGCTTAGCTTAGAAAATTAAGCTAGTTATCTCTTTTGCTTTCTGAATCGTATTGTAAACACTCTGATTGAAAGCTTAATACAGGGATGACCAGTTGAAATCGTATACACTATTGTTTATCTGTTTGATTTCATAATCGTTGCATGATTCTGGAACTAACAATTGGTATCAGAGAAGACGGACGGATTCGATTCAAAGCATTCATATTGATTTCTGGTAAGATTTGACTTTTTCACGTCTGCCATATTCTTGAATTTTCAAATCCTTGATTCTGGTAAAATTGTTCGATTCTGCTTATTGGGTTGTGTTAGTATTATTTCCATTAGTGTATCTGCAAATTTTCACATCCCAATTCGATCGTTTGAGTGGTTAATTTAGCAAATTAAGTTCAAATTTTTTGATAGTGTTCTTCATCAAAAATTGAATTTTTATCATCAAAACTTGTTGTTTTTGCTTCAAAATCGATTGGGTTAGTGTTAGTTTTGTGTTTGGTAGGGTTTCTAATCTTTCAGGAACCTTCTTGAGCAACCCTAATCGAAAATCGATCGAATTGGAAAAGGCAGCCGTGGTTTCCGGACAACACAGCCGTAGTTTCCGGACGTTTGTGTTATTCCATCCGGACTCGTCCTCTTTCCTGGTACATCATACTTTCCGGGTAAGTTCAGCATTACGGGTAAGTATTCTAAACTCCAATCTATCCGGGTAAAACTTGTTTCCGGAAACCCAAAGTTCCCGGTCATAATTTTTCCCAAATATCATTGCATCCGGTAAGTGCTTTATCCGGAAACTCTTGTTATCCGGAAATCTTAAGTCATCCGGTAAGTATTACATTATTTTTAATCTATTCGGACACTTTAGTCATCCGGTAATCTTGGTTATCCGGAAAACTTAAGCTGTCCGGACTCTTTTCACTTATCTGGACTCTTCTGTATTATTGAACTGTTTTCACTAATTCTGATCCGGACACTTCCAGATCAGATACCTTATTTGGATTCCTATCCAGTAAGATCATTCCTAGTTCATATCAGTCGTAGAACCTGCGTTAGGACTCCACTCTTAGTGCCTTGCGTTAGGTTTTCACTTTGAATCGATCAACTCGTCTGACGATCACTCCGTTGCAACCAAAGATGTCTACTTCGCGTGAAGCTCTCGCAATCAGTACCGACACCAAACCACATGTCATATTCCAAGGTGAGTATAGCCAGTGGAGAGACAGATTCATGATCTTCATTGAATCTAAGGAAAACTACGAGTACATCAAAAGAGCCCTTGATCATGGTCCACTTGTTTGGCCGATGATGAATGTAGCGGCAGCTAGTGGTTCTGACCCTCGTAGTGTGCGAAAGGCTCTCTCCGAACTGAACGAATATGAAAGAGGCTTGCTAGAAGGAGAAAAGTGTGCACCGAGATACCTAGTTCAAGACTTTCCCAATCCGATCTACACTGCCATCGATAGTTACAAAGACACAGCAAAGGGCATGTGGGATCAAGTGGCCAGAATGATGCGTGGGAGCGAGGTGGGAAATCAACTTAAGATCAACAGCGCAATAACCAAGTTCGATGGTTTCAAGCAGCGCACCGGCGAGACCCTCACCCAGGCTTATGAACGTTTTTGTTCACTTCTTAATGAACTGAACAAGATTAAGATTACTCGCTCCAACACGGAAAATGCTCTCAAGTTCCTCAACAATCTGCTACCGGAATGGAAGGTGTTTGCATCTCATGTCAAGCACAACAACTTGATAGAGAACATTGGCATCAATGAACTGTATGTGACACTTCTTCGAGACGAAGATGAAGTGAATGAGCTTCTGAGCGAGAAGAAGACTGAACCAAAGCCTGCTGCTGATCCTATTGTTCTCATGTTCTCTAAGCAAGGGAAAACTTCGAGCCATCATTCCAGACATGCCCAAAGGCAAAGCTCCTCAGAGCCAGAACATGAAGACAAGCAAGACAGTGATTCTGATGAAGAAGTGGCAGAATTCAAGAAAGCGATAGCATTGCTTACCAAATCTTTCCAACAACAAAGGTATTATAAGAAGCCATCGTGTAATAGTTAGCGCTACTCCACCTCCTCCAATAAGCGCCATGACTATAAGGATCGGTATGAAGGAAAGAAGAAGGTCGATGAGCAAGATCAGTCTGAGAACAAGGACAAGTCAGAGAAAGGTGACCGAAAGAAGAAAGATGAACCCGTAAAGTGCTACAACTGCGGGAAACTCGGTCATTTCGTAAAAGATTGCCGCCAGCCTACTATTAAGAATTCTCACTACTACGAGGCCAAGCTTGCAATATCTAGACAAAAGGAGGTTGGAGAAGCTATGTTCGTTGAGAACGACTACTGGCTGGGAAAATCTGATGATGAAGGCAATTCTGATGGTGCTGATGCCTTCATGGGATATCACTCTTCTGCTGACGAAGAAACGACAACGACAAGTCAGATATGTAATTCTCTTGACCAAGACTTCTTAAATAAAATGCAATCCTTTACCGATCAAGCAAATTCCTTTAAGGCCACCACTAAAGAACAAAAGCTTGAAATTAGATCTCTATCTGAAAAGCTTGATGTTCAAAAGAGAATAACTGAGAAGTATAAGTCTGAAATTGCTAATTTAACTGATAAATGCAAAAATCTGTCATTAGCTCCTAAAGACTTAAGGGCCAAATTATCTGATCTTCAGTCTCAGTTTGATCAGTGCGGGAATGAGAACGAAGAAATTGTTTATCAATGTTCTTCTCTTCAAATTCAGCACAAGGAGTTTGTTGCTAAAATTCTTGATCTTGAAACCAAACTCCACAAAAGGGGTCAGACTGATCAAACAATGTTTCTGAATAAAACCAAAGAGTTCACATACTTTAACAAAGAATGGGGAATCGGATATGATAACCCACATTATTTGAAAAAAGGAACATACGAACAACCCACTTTGTATGATTTTGCCTGTTTTGGGTTAGCTAAAGAGTACCCGACTTATGCCATAAAATGGACTGGTCCTCTTGAACCTGAAAAGGAAGAGGAAACCGACGAATATAAGCGCACACACAAACGAGGAATACAACTTCCATTCTGTTATGAACCTTTAAATTACTCTTATCAAAAGAACAAAAATTACCTCTCCAATGACTACTTCGACCCCTACAAGGTTGCTACCCCCAAGTATTCCTTCAAAAGGGATGAGGACCAAGCAACTGCAGCCAAGACTAAGACGGATGAGTTTAAACTCTATGTTCCCTCTCTCATCTTGGAAGCAAAGATAGTCGAGTTGGAGGAGTCATTTGAGAAAGAAAGGTCAGTTTTTCAAATGGAAAAGCAAGCATTAATTGAAAAACTTGAGAATCTACCATCGGTCAAAACCGAAAACGTGTCGGATGAAGGACAGGAGCTCCTTCGGTTTGAAATCAATCGACTCACATCACAACTGTCCACTTTGGCAATAGAAGTGATGCAAGAGAAAGTGAGTAAAAGTCAGCTACAAGAGCAGTTTGACCAACTCCAATCTGAAAAAAAGATTTCACCCGAATTTTCCTCTAGCTCATCGGACACGTCTTCGTTTAAAGCTTTCCTAGGCAAGATTTCACAAGACGGTCAAGATTCTCAAGACAAGAGTATTATAAGGAACTTGAACTCTGATTTTTTATTAGCTTCCGCACCAAATTCCCCAGAGCACGCAAGCACAAAGTGTTCCTCGCCTTCCTCAACTGATCCAAGTCCAGTAATTTCGAAGATAGATTTTTCAGAATACATGAACTCCGAGGGTAACTGTGAAGGAGAGTTTGAGTCGTTTCCTTTCGAAAAACCTCTTCCAAGTCACACTGATTTGTTATCCCCAGTGGTGAATCGCCCGGTCAATTTTGAAAAGAGTGTGTGTTAAAACACAAAGACCCCTGTTGTGATCAAGATTTTAAAATCTAAACCAATTTCTCAAAACCAAGCACTGCCTAGGAAAAAGGCCGAGCGATTGCCTGAGAAAACTCCCATTCCTTCAAAAGTCATTGATCGTACTGTCCCTGTTGTTTCAGATAAAAACGGTCGGGCTAATCAAGAAAAACCAAAGTGGCTAAAGAAGGAACCTGTCAAGAAGGATGCATCAAAGTCTTTCCCAAATGCTTTTAATTCTAGAATAAACAAAGACGATTGTGATTGGAATCATTTGAATCATTTTGCAGTTTCTTTTCCGATTAAACTTAATTCACTTCATCAATTGATTCAATTATCGCGTGATTGTCTATGTTGTTCAAATTGTGGTTGGAATGATTTTGATGATATTCAGAATAATGATTTGTATGCACCGTATCTCATGCGTAATTTATTTCACAAACGCAACCCCCGTAATAACCAGAAAAGACACTTTCAAAAACAGTGTTACCAACCAGCGGTTAAACCACAGCGGGAGACCAAACCCATTCCTAAACGGGTTACTCCTACTGAGGTTAAACCGGTACCTAAGAGGCAACCTGCTACAAAACCTGTTCCTCCCAAAGGTGTAAACTCTACACCTAAGAGGCAACATGTGCCAAAACCAGTCCCTTCGAACGGTGTAAAATCTACACCTAAGGGAAAAGCTGAGTCAAAGCAAGTTCCTTTAAGAGGTGCCAAACCTAACCCTCCAGGACCCAAGCAATTTTGGGTACCTAAACTCCACTAATCATGTTTTGCAGCACGGTCATGTGTGGTACTTAGATTCTGGATGCTCCAAGCACATGACTGGAAGGAGGGAGCTTCTCACGAACTACAAGGAAGAATATGGCGGAGACGTGAGATTTGGGAACGACCACAAAGCGCCGATCGTGGGCTATGGCGACATTGTTCAAGATAAGATCACGATAAAGAAGGTATCCCACGTCGCGGGATTGGGACACAATCTGTTCAGCATCGGGCAGTTCTGCGACAAAGATCTCGAGGGTACCTTCAAAAAGACAAGGTGTAGAATTCTCAATGACGATGGAGATGAGCTACTGGATGGGAAACGCAAGACCAACCTCTACACCATTGACCACGCAACCCTCAAGACTGAGAAACCTGTCTGTCTCATGTCAAAGGCCAATTTCGACCAAGCTTGGATTTGGCATCGAAGACTCTCGCACCTCAACTTCAAAAGCATCAACCAACTGGTGCTGGGTAGACACGTGAGAGGCATGCCCGATCTTCAATTTGTGAAGGATCGTCTCTGCGGGGCATGTGAGATGGGAAAGATGAAGAGAGTACTACATCAGCCGAAGGCAACTCCGAGCACGTCCCGGACCCTCGAACTTATCCATATGGATTTGTGTGGTCCGATGCGTGTTCCGAGCATCAATAAGCGCAAATACGTTCTTGTGATGGTGGATGACTACTCGCACTACACTTGTGTGATGTTTCTACGCTCTAAGGATGAAACTCCAGAGCAAATCATTAATCACCTAAAGACTGTCCAGTTGAACAAGCTACAACAAGTTCAGTCTATCACGCACTCCTCAGCAAAATAGAGTGGTGGAACGACGCAACCGTACCCTGGTCGAAGCTGCTCGCACCATGCTTTCCCAAGCCAACCTACCGCTGATCCTATGGGCCGAAGCCGTATCTACAGCTTGTTACATGCTAAACCGCTCCATCATACACAAGCAATTCAATAAGACGCCGTACGAGATCATGAACAACCACGTTCCGACCATCGGCTACTTCCACGCGTTTGGATGCACGTGTTATGTTCTGAACGACAAAGATGATCTTGGCAAATTCAGCCCCAAGGCGGACGAAGGAGTTTTCATCGGATACTCCATGCAGTCTAAGGCGTATCGCGTTTACAACAAACGAACCAAAACCGTTGTTGAAAGCATAAACGTGACATTCGACGAAGCCACAGAATTGGCTTCTGAACAAATCCGTTCAGAACCCGGTTTAACTGGCGTGCTAGCTTCCGGACCTCCAAGTTCGGGATCTGCACAAGCGACAGTAAATCTGAATCATGCATCTTCATCAAATGCTGACTCTTCTGATTTAGATTTACTGTTTCAATATTTTTATGATGACATTTTTAACACCTCTACTCCTGTCTCAGCACAAACTCGACTTGAAGTTGCTCGTATTGAGGACTTGGCGACACTATCAGGTCCGCCGCCTTCTACAAGCACGCCATCAACCACTTTGGAGACAGCTCAACCGTCATCATCAACCTCTACGGATACGTTCATCCTCCCGGAGGAACCAATTGCCAACACGGAGATCGCTCCTAATGATTCGTCATCTTCTACAACCGATGATCAACCTCTGAACTCCTCGGAACCAAAAGTTGTTCAACCTTCGACGAATCCTCCCACACCTCCTCTGAGAAACCAACCTGCTACTCTTGAAGCAGTTCAAGACCTTCCATCTGGTTCGTATGTGGATCCGAACGCTTCTCACTCTACTTAGCAACCGCTTCCTCACATCACCAAATGGACGAAGGCTCATCCCCTGCATCAGATAATCGGTGATCCCTCAACTCCTGTTCGCACGCGAGGCGCTTCCGCCAACTTCTATCTATTTTCCGGATTCTTAAGCAAGATCGAGCTGACGAACGTACGTGAAGCGCTCGAAGATCCGGACTGGATCATAGCCATGCAAGAAGAGCTCAATCAATTCGAAGCTCAAAAGGTATGGCGACTTGTTCCACGTCCAAAACACAAGATGGTGATCGGCACCAAATGGATCTTCAAGAATAAAAAGGACGAAGACGGCATCGTTGTTCGCAACAAGGTGCGTCTCATGGCCAAGGGGTACCGTCAATAAGAGGGAATCGACTATGATGAAACCTACGCTCCGGTAGCAAGAATCGAAGCCATCCGTATGTTTCTTGCCTACGCCGTGCACAAAAACTTCACTGTCTTCCTAATGGATGTGAAGACCGTCTTTCTCTACGGCGAGATCCAAGAAGAAGTATATGTGTCACAACCAGACGGATTTGTGGATGACTCGAAGCCTGATCATGTCTACATCTTAGACAAAGCACTTTACGGACTGAAGCAATCTCCGCGAGCATGGTACAACACTCTGCCAAGTTCTTGTTATAGTCCAAATTCACACGAGGTACGATCGATTTTACTCTGTTTATCAAGAACGAAAAGGGTCACATAGTCCTAGTTCAGGTATACGTCGATGACATCATTTTCGGTTCTACTAGTCCTCTATATGCAAAGAACTTTGCCAATCTGATGGGAATTTTTTTTTAAATGAGTATGCTTTGTGAGATGAATTTTTTCCTTGGTCTTCAAGGTAAACAACTGTCGACCAGAATATTCATAAACCAGTCTAAGAACATTCGGGATATTCTTCGGAAATTCCAGTTAGAACAGTCCTCACCAATGAATATGCCCATGGCAACCAATACAAAGCTTGACGCCGATCCTCACGTAAAGGATGTTAACACTAAATTGTATTGGGGAATGATCGGTTCTTTAATGTACTTAACTGCCAGTAGACCGGATATCATGTTTTCGACCTTTCTATGCGCCCGTTATCAATCCAAACCAAAGGAGTCTCATTTAATTGCCGTTAAACGAATTTTTCGTTATTTACGTGGTACTGCTGATCTTGGCCTATGGTACCCGAAAGAGACAGGTTTTGGCTTATCCGCTTACTCTGATGCGTATCACGTGGGATGCATGTTGGACCGAAAGAGCACCTCGGGTCACATTTAGTTTTTGGGAGATAGCCTGGTAAGTTGGGCATCGAAGAAGCAGCAATGCGTATCAACGTCGACTGTCGAGGCGGAGTATGTGGTTGTCGCAAGCTGCTGTTCCCAAGTCATCTGGATGAGGACGCAACTCAAAGACTACGGCTTCACGTATGTCAAAGTCCCGATCTACTGTGACTCGAAAAGCGCCATTGCCATATCAAGCAACCCGGTCCAACACACCAAGACGAAGCACATCGATGTTCGGTATCATTTCATTAAGGATCACGTCGAAAGAGGTACAGTCGAACTCTACTTCGTAAATACTGAACATCAGTTAGCAGACCTATTTACCAAAGCCTTGGACGAAAAACGCTTTAAAACTCTTGTGTTCAAGCTTGGTATGCTAAATCTGAAACCTTAATCCGAATGTGTGCCCGTTACAAGTTCCATACATCTACGAGTAACTGTCTACTCATCATCTGGTGTTTTCACTCCAGATGGTTGAGCATACACTTTCTCGTACTTGTATTCTACTTGTCTCAGTTACACAGTTAGATTAAGTCTCTGTATTTATTAGGTAGATTTCGTTTGTTTTCTTTCTTTCTTTGTGTGTTTTCCTTTCATTTAATACTGTTGTCTGAATTTCATTTATCTATCTCTGTGCTTTCACCATGTTTCGTGTGTTCATGGGGAGCACAAGACGGTATCGGGTAAGTTTACTCATCTGTTGAGGGGGAGCGTCACACACAGTTTTTTTTAATAGTCAACAAGTTTTGTGTTTGTGGGCACTCCCGTGCGAATTCTACATCATGGTCATCATCTGAGGGGTAGCGGCACAAGTTTTTCTTTAAAAGTCTAAAAGTTTTTAGTGTGTCGGACCCCTCCACTGCACTCTACTGAACTATCCGAGGGGGAGCAATGTCATCCCCATGCTCCGTTTGAGGGGGAGCGAGAGAATGTCCTCTTACAGTTCCAATCACTGCAAAATTCCCAGGAACAAGACAGTTTTTTAGGTATCCGGACAGTATCCGGTAACCCCATGGTATCCGGACAGTATCCGGACCGGTTCTCTACCCGGGTTGGATAAGAACCCGGATCCCATATCCGGGTTATAAATAGCATCCAGACTCATTCTTTTCATTTATCCGGACTTATCACCCAAAACCCTAAACCCTTATGTTTCTCTCTCGCACACGGACTCCCCTCACACTCCCGATTCTCAGTCGCACTTTCATCCAAAATCAGGTATGATGTTCTCTATTCCCTATCGATCAATATTGGATAAGTGTCTCTTAATCCAACGACCACCTCGACCATCGATTAGGTAGTTTGGTAAAGCCCGAAACCATTTCTTCGAATTCTATGGTTTTTGGGCCGATTCGGTGTTCCACGGAACATCTGGGTGTTGTTGTATATTCAAACACGTTCCTCGCACCTTATGTCATGCTTTATAAACTGTTTGGGGTACTAGATTGTACGATTGCTGATTTAAAATGTCGTCCAGACACATTCATTGTGTTCGGGAACCATCTTCCGTATAATCATCTGTCCAGAAAGCTTCATTATGTATGATGGTTTATCCGGTAAACTTCATACCATAGATATTTTACCCGGATTCATCCACTACCCGGAAACCCTAGTTGTCCGGAAGCCTCAGGACTTCCGGTAAGTTCAACTATCGGTTAGTGATGTGTTCGGACTCCTTCTTTGACCGGAAACCACTCTCATCCGGATACTCCTTTGTCCGACTTATCCGATATTACCCGGGAACATTCTTCCCATCCGGACACCATGTGTTTTTCGGACACTTGAGTTGTCCGGACAGTTTTTGCAAATCCATACCTTTATCCGGACTCCCCTGTTTGGTATATCCCGTACCTCTTTCGTCACTGCCAGTCCTTAATCTGTTCTAGATTAGGCCATCAAAATCAAAGATACGCGCCGACATTTGTTCATCCATCTCTGTGACTAATTGTGCGTTGTTTTCTCATATACTAAATGGCGGATCAAGATCCACAAAAACCTCCGGAAGAGCAAATCCCCCAAGAAGAGGAAATCATAGACGAAGCAGCGGACAATGCCTTGGTCGACCCTGACCATGGCACTGAAATGGAGGCAAACACTCATTACCTTGATCCAGCTCTATTCAATCCACTCGAACAACATCGGGTAATCCTCGAAATTCTCATGTGTCACCCTCTCCGTGAGGAACTCACCGCCACCACCGACGTACCTTTGATCTACGTACTCCAAGTATGGTTTACTGCCCAAGTACACAGACCATAACGGCGAGAATAGACAACCAACCATTCACACTGACGCCTGATTCATTTCGCCGCAAGCTTTCACTCCCAGCTGTCGATGCCGTAGGTCATGCACGGTACGATCCTACCGTCAATTATGAAACGTTGTGTGCACAAATTCGCGCGCTCGGCTACAATTCCGCACTTCCGCGGCCATCGGCGTTCAATCGTAAGTTCTTGGCCCCCATATGGTACACCCTGTTCACAATTCTGAACAGGTGTCTGTCTTCACGATGGAAAGGCATAGATCAATGCACCGGCGACTTTCTAGGCCTTATTCACGCCGTCTGCTACAATCGCCATGTCGACTTCGCCATGATCATCTGGAGTGAACTCATGACGGCTATTCGACACATCGGAGGTACCAAGAAGAAGAAGTTCCTCTCATACCCGCGTTTCCTCTCGCTCGCAGTTCGTCAGCACATGGACGCTAATCCGGAGATACCTCGACGTGCTGCACACCCGATTGTCCTATTAGACACTTACAGTACATGGTTATCCGCAACCCATCCAATGCGGTAGCCATGCCCATTCCCAAAGCCCTATTAGCCATCGTCGATCCTGCTGCACCAGGGGTAGTTGTTTGGACAAAATTTCACAGGTCTCGACCACGACCAAAGAAGGTAAGACGTATGTCATGAGTCTTACCTTGTATTAAGGTAAGGTCCCGACAAAGACCCAAAGAACCTCCGCCATCCCTCCTAAAAGTTAAGTCGAGAGTTCCTCACGAAACTCGACCTCGACGTCGCCCGTTCCGCACGACCGTCGCATAAAACCGTACGACCTCGACCGACTAACGCGTTATACAACTGTTATATTTGTTTAAGTGTTTAATGCAGGAGTCAAAGTCATTTATGGACAAACAGCTATAACCGACGAAATCAGTTATGAGCATCTAAACTCACATTGAAGACGACGACAGTTACAACAGTCATCAAAGATCTTAATGATTCAATTAAAGTCATCCGAAGACTATAAAATCCCAGCTAAATCATCAGTTCAAGACACCTGATCAACACCGAATAACACAGAGAGAGAGAGAGAGAGAACAAGAGAGCATCGAACAACAGAAGCAAACACAAACACTCGAAGAATATTCATTCAAAGCAAAGAGATCACTCTCGACGCAAGACTATCGCTCTCGACCAACAGTTTATCCATAGTATTCACACACGATGCACATTGTTTTTACATTCGAAACACTTGTACTTTACATTTTGAAGTCTTTCCTTCATTTGTATTGTAATCTCTGTACGATCGACACCCGGAACACCAAGGACATCGCCCCTGATTGGCGACCATAGTGCAGCGACGACATCCACTGTCGTCCGCAGGTTTTTTCCTCGTTGAGGTTTTTCCTGCGTCATCAAATCCTTTGTCTCATTTGCATTTTTGCCTTTGTCGCACGCCTTTGTCGAAAGATTCCTTTCTTTAGTTGTTAAAGTCCACATCGACCTTAAGTTGTCCCTTTGGTGCGATTTTTGGCATTAACAGTTTGACGCCATCCGTGGGACCCCATCTAGAGAAAATCTTCGACAAGCGTGCGTCTTGCTAACGGTTTGTTGGAATTTTCTTTGTTCTCTGTTGCAGGAAAATGGCAGCCCCTGGAGATCAGCAGCATGTCATTGCTCAGATGTACCAGGAGCTTGAAGTCGCCCGAAATCAAATCAACGCCATGGCGGAACAAAGCCGTAGAGCAGCTGAAGAGATCGCACGGTTAAGGAATCTCTTTGGACCTCAATGTGGTCCTAGGCCATTCGTGCATAATCCAGGTCCAGGATCAAGTCAGTTCGCTCAAAATCAGCATCCAAGTCCGACCATGCAAAACCAGCATCCGGGACCGTTCAATCCAAATCCCCAGTTCGGGACGGTCCCTCCTCAGCATGGATCGCAGCCATTTCAGAACGGGTCGCAACCGTATTTTGTTTCTTTCAACGGAGATGCCAATGGCTCGTCGCATGTCAATGGCACTAGCTCAGGAATCAATCCGCAAGCATGGGAAAATCTCAACCCCAATGACCCCGTCGCCCAACGATTGAAAATGCTAGAAGATCAGAACGAGCGCGTCCTATCTTTGCTCGCCAAGCTGCCTGGGGCAGTCGTGCCCGGCGACTATCGAGGTCCCGAAGAAGTACAATGTCCCCGCCTTCACGCCCAAGTACTCGGGAGTGACCGATCTGACAGAGCACGTCGCATAGTATAAGCAGCTCATGTGGACGATCTCAATCCCATACATGTATCAGTAAGTCTATATGTGCAAAAGCTTCGGTGCAACTCTCACTGGTTCTGCTCTCCAATGGCTGATCAATCTCAAACCCAAGTCCATATAGTCGTTCGCCGAATTAGTCAATCAATTCTCCCAGCAATTCGCCAGCAGTCGCAAGATGGAGAAGCATACCAGTGACTTGTATTACGTTGTGCAGAAGACCAATGAGTCTATCCGTAGTTATTTCAATCGATTTAATGCAGAGATGATCAACATTCGCAATTGTGACATCAAGACCGCGATCGAAGCCTATAAGTGTGGTATGGACGACAGTTCAGGTTTATACACTGACCTGACTAAGTATCCTTCGGAGAATTTTGAAGACGTCCGAGCTCGAACCTTAGCATATATGAGAGTAGAGGACGACGCTGCCTTTCGTCGCAAGTATACCGACGACAAGAGGTCGTTAGGCGTAAAGAAGCCAGAGTTCAAGACGAAAGCGATTTCCAAAATGGAGCCCGCCCGCCAGATCTCGAACGTCCGATTCAAGACAAAAGCAGAGGCTAAGACCGCGACCAAATTTCCTCAATACCCCAAGATATCCTCTTACGGATTCAAAGGTTCCACTAAAGATTTGGTCACAGCTCTGAAGACCGCCCAGGCAACTATTCGATCGCCACGAAGTCCGGTCAGGACGATGTTAAGAAAGATAAATCTAAGTGGTGTGACTTTCACGTCGACCATGGTCATGTGACAGATGATTGCATAGCTCTCAAAAAGGAGCTGGCGTATCACGTCCCAAAGGGCAATCTCAAAGACATCATCGACGACGTCATTACCCCAGCTAACGATGTTCGACCGTCAACCCTTGAGCATGCAAAGGTCGTCAATTGCATCACCGGTGGTTCAGACGTGTGTGGTCTGACGTATTCTGCAGCCAAACGTCATACCAGTTAAGCGCCTGACGACCGGCCTATTCCGCTTTCATCAAGGCCCAGAGGAGATTTGGAGTTGGAAGCTATGAAGATAGTATTCGACCAAGTCAACCTCGTTGACTCGTATCATAAGCACCACGACGGGTTGATCATTCAACTCATGGTTGGTAATTGTTTAACTCGACGAGTCTTGGTCGACGGGGGCAGTTTATCAAACGTCATCTTCCTTGACACCATCAAGGCCATGGGAATCGATCGCTCGAAAATCACCCAACGTTCGACAACTTTGGTCGGTTTCAATGGAGAAGCGACGAGTACTTTTGGAGATATCGTTTTGCCTGTCTACGCCGGAGGAATCAACAAGCAGACCAAGTTCAGCGTCATCGACTATGCGTCGGCCTATAACATCATCTTAGGTCGACCATGGATCCACGAAATGAAAGCCGTTCCCTCGACATATCATCAGACCCTGAAGTTCCCTACGCCGTGGGGCATCCAGGAAATCAAGAGTGAGCCGAAAGTCGCTCGTGACTGCTATCCTTAGAAACAAACACTTATGCTTCGTCTATAGGAATAAAGCGACTGTATGGCCCTGTCGCGCGAAAACACAGTCAATGTACACCTAGTTGGCATTTCCCAAGATCTCTGTGTCGGTCCGTCATTTAAAACCTATCCTCTCCTAGAAAGAATAGGATATTAAATGACGGGGGCAAATACTCCGTTAATTAAAGAGGAATCTAAGAAGGTACGTTTCCTAATTTCTTTTTCTTCTTTCATACGATTTTTTCACGACGACGATTACTGACTTAAGCATCGGAGGGTCGTTGGTTAACCAACGACCAACCTCTGACATTGTTTTATCGCAGAATCGCCCGACAGTAGTTACCAAGTCTACTATATGACTTTAATTTCACACGGTCGCACGACGTAAACGATCAGGTCTATGACTTGATCATCCCTCCACAGGGGCACACAATCTAAGCTCATCATACGACTCATTCATACGATCGTGAAGAATAACGACCTTATGGCCTAAGTTTCTGAACATAAATACTCACAGTGTATGCTTTAAATCGCACAATCTGTGTTCTAGCTAACATTTCTTTCAGAGATTTTTGTCGCATGTATATGCTGTTATACAATGAATGCCTTAGTCGCATGATTTCTAGATTCAATTTCGTAATTGATATGGTATTTGTTTACCAAATATATAAAACGCAAGTTCAAACCAAAGTTCAAAGTTTCATTTACAAACTGTCGATTACATTCAAAAGAACTCGACTACCAACGGTCGAACGACAAAACAAAGAAAGTGAATTTTTTAAACTGCGGGAGGAACGTCAGTCGCATCCTTGCCCGAAGTCCCATCCTGAGGGGCCCCGTCTGCCGCCTCCTTCACGCGATTTGCAACCTCTAGTCCGTGCAAAGCGTCGAAAAGCTGAGTGGCCAATTTGTCGGCGCGTGCCAAGGCCGACTTCTCCCTGTCCAGAGTTAACCTCTCCCTTTCCAGCGCCGCATCTTCTCTTTAAGGAGCAGACGCCACCAGATTTTCGACTCTCGACATCTCGGCATACAACGCCAAAGACGACTGAAACATCTGAAAACACACGAGAATATATTAGACAATGAACAACGGATTACGACAACGATAAACGACAGCGACGAAAGAAGTCATGAAAGATTGACGCATACTGTGAATGCCAGACCGGAAGCCTGAGATCCCATTTCTCTGGCAGGAACTCCGTGAAAACGCTCCCTGAAAGATGGGAGCAAATATTTCCCCAGATGAGGAAACAACGTCGTCCCGTCTAGGACACCATCCGCCATAAAGCCAGACGGCAATCTCAAGTTGACCGTCATGACTTCAGTCGACGACCCCTCGCCCCTGTCAACAGACGTTGGAGTCGACACCTTGGACACCGGTTTCGTCACCGTCGCCGGAAGCGCAGAACTTGCCGGTGTCGCGTCCATCGCGCCAGGACGGCTAGATGACACCCTCGCCTTCTTAGGCGTGACAACTCTCGACGAATCATCAGCCCTCGAAGACGGTTCCCTCAGGACTGTTTTCCTCACCTTCTTTGAGATTCCCGACCCTGCTGTCAGAACATCCCTTCTTCTTTTCCTACTTCGAAAGGAAAGCGCCACTTGCGTCGCCCTCTTCCTAGATACCGACCTTTTAACAGACCGTACTGCTGAAGAGACGTACAAAGCGTCAGTTAGGCAAAATAAACAAGAAAAATAAAGACTACGGTACGCTTACCAGTCGCTTCTTCCTGCTCATCCTCCCCTTCCTCATCTTCTTCTTCAGAGTCTCCCTCGTCCACCGCCACGTCCTCGTCCTCGGCCGCCGGTTGTCGCGCGACGAAAGATCGATCATCGATACTATGATCCAGGAACCTCTCGATCTTGGCTTGGGAACCTGCGTTCGGCTTCAAGGCATCGAACTGAATCTCTGAAGACGACAAGAGGCGGAGAGTAAGTAAAAAGCAGAAAAACCAAACAATGACGTATGTTAAAATCAAAGAACGTACCTCCCATGTTCCAGCCAGGACGAATCCAGTTGCTGTTGATATCAAGCGAATCGATACGTACAAATACGTACCGAGACCTCCACCCACGATCATTGACACCGGTTTTTAAAAGTAGGGTACGGTCACCCTTGTACTTGGAATACGGGCTATAGCGCCAATTCTTGTCTCTTTTGACCTGATAAGCCAACCAGAAATCATTCAGGGTCATAGGTGACTCCTACTTTGCAGATAATCGCTCGATAACCAAAAACACTCGCCAGAGTTGGGGCATCACCTGCCCTGGTGACAAACCAAAGTATCGCATGTTATTTTTGGATAAAGTCGAATACGGCCATTCAAATCCTATTTTGAATGGGTACTCATATATTACAAAGTATCCTTCTAGACAACTCCCAGGACGTGTATTCCTTGGACAAATCAGCTCTATCCCCGTTGTGATCTTCGCTAGATGCCTAAAGGTGTTTAAATCCTCTTGACTCACGATACAACTCTCTGGTTCGGACGACATTGTTTACCAAAGAAAAAATAAAGAGCAATACCTCGAGCAAACTCCACTGAGTCGAAGATTCTCAAAGATTTAGGTAAATTCTGGACGAGGAAAGGTAAGAAATCAGGGCAAAATCTCTCCTCAAATGAGCACTTCAAATCACAAACAAAAGAAGATCAATCGTGATCTCTATTTATGTCAGGAATCATGTCAAGACGAATCTTTAGATGATCGCCACGCGTCCCCATCCTTTCGCATACCCACACGGATCGTCGACACCTGTCAAAAACAGCTGGTAAGCACAATCGTACGTCAGTACGATGTCACGACCTTGTTTTCTCTTCGACTTCTCGTTCGGTTAGAATTAAACCAATTCGGTTCCGAAACAACCAAGGTATTTTTAACGCAGAACCCTGAACACCCGACGAGCAAAATTTAAAATTCGAATTTGCCATCCTACTTTCAAATTTTCGGGGCAAACTGTTTGGGCAAAATTTCACAGGTCTCGACCACGACCAAAGAAGGTAAGACGCATGTCATGAGTCTTACCTTGTATTAAGGTAAGGTCCCGACAAAGACCCAAAGAACCTCCGCCATCCCTCCTAAAAGGTAAGTCGAGAGTTCCTCACGACACTCGACCTCGACGTCGCTCGTTCCGCACGACCGTCGCATAAAACCGTACGACCTCGACCGACTAACGCGTTATACAACTGTTATATTTGTTTAAGTGTTTAATGCAGGAGTCAAAGTCATTTATGGACAAACGGTAACCGACAAAATCAGTTATGAGCATCTAAACTCACATTGAAGACGACGACTGTTGGTTCCCGTATTTGATTAACAAAGATTATCTAATCTATTAGTTCAAATAAGATGTGTTGCGGAAGCGTATTTGAAGAACTAACAGATATGTTTATATAGAAACAACACAAAATACCAAATAAACAGTATATGAAGAACAGATGAATATCTCAAAGATTACTGTATTTGATTAAGAACACTAAGAACAGATTTGACGTTAATTGTGTGCAAGTGTTTTTGCGTAGAAGATTATGCGTGTAAAAGTGGGTGTTGTTCTTATGTCTTGTTGTTTTATTTGTTTTTATGTGTGTTAGGAAGAACTCAACATGAGTCTTCCTTTTATACTACTACAAAAGGTTTATTCTAGACAAAAGGACTATTGCTACAGGAAAGAAGGGATGGCATGAACAGTAGGAAAACTGCATGTATTAAATGCGCTAATATCAACTTGGAAGGTGGTCCTATCGGAGTATGACACGTGTAGGAGTCAGACCATGCCTTGTACAAGTTGACGAACGGACCCTGGAACAGTAGCAATATATTTCTGTAACAATGGTAAGATATTCCTGTAACAGTGGCAATATATTATAAATATCTTCCAAGTCTTCAGTCTGAACCGCAGAGGCTCTGTTAAGGGTGACAGAGGTTCTGCGGCTCGGTCCTTTGTGAGCATTCTTCTGTAGATCCTTCTTTGGTCCTTTGTGAGCAGTCTTCTGTCTATCTTGGGTCTTGGTGTTTCTTGAATGATCTTGTTTTCTTCGGCAGAGCTTCCGTGGCACTCCGCAGAGCTTCTGTGGAAGTCTTTCATACTTGGCCTATTTTTCAATACTTCTAATATTATGAATATTTGTAGCTAACAATCTCCCGCTAAGTATTGAAAAATGAAAATTTCACTTTATGCATAATTAGGCTATGTGAAATAGACAGAGGTTAAACATAACCTCAAAAGATTCATTTCATTTCTTTTTAAAGTTTACAGAGATATGTAAATGAGACTCAGACATTTGAATCTTTGAAGTCGCTAAAACTTCTGTTGTCGAATCCCACTTCTTTGAGCTCGTGATAGAATTTGATGCAGAGTTCTCTTAAGCCAATTGTAGCATCTATTTCTCTGATCATTCTTTCTGCTGATTCTCGATCCATAAGCTCAGTACCTCTGTTCTCTTCTAAGATTGATCTGAACTTGTTCAGAGTACTGGTTGCATACTTCTGACAGTTCATTTCCACAAAGAGTCTTACTTGATCAACATGATACTTATATACTAACCCGTACCTTGGTGTTGTCATGATTGAGTTGGGTACGGCAGAAGGTGGACAGTGATCCTCTGGTGGTCTCAGACTTAGATTTCTGACTCCAATATCTCTTCCTAGTTGAAAGTCTATCATGCTATATAGCAGAAGCTTTTCCCTCATCGCTTTCTTGAATACTTGATAGGCCCTTCTGTTAGCATCGTTGTCGAAGTTTTCTTTCGTCCAAAGTAGAAGATCTGAAAGATCGTAGGGGTTCAAGTTCCTTATATCGGCATCTGAAAATTGATTTTCGGACTTGTTCTCCCTTTTGACTTTGTAGATGTTGTACCTGATCTTTGGAAAGGTTATTGTTTGAGAGAATTTGCAATAAATTACCTTTTCAATTTTGGACTTTGAGAAGACTTATGCCCTTGCTTTTGGCTTTGTTCTGGTGAAGGTGTTGTCAAGGTCAGCTCTGAGTTGAGGATCTTCGATGTGTGGCAGAGGATTGTTCTGATATTGTTGTCTGTAAAGATACCTATACACCACCTCTTCCATTTCTGCATGTCGTGTAGTCAGTGGTGGTATTGGTCTTCGCAGAGCATCTATTTTTTGTATTATCTCTGCAACCCTACCCTTTGTTACCTTTGCTTTTGGATCAAGGATCGAAATTTCTGACAGAGGATCTAAATTGAATGCCCAGTCTTCTTCAGGTTTAGGAGTGACAAAGGCATCAAATGAGCTCTTCATCAACTTTTCTGTTGTCTGAGGCATTGGCTTTTTCTTCTTTGGTTCTTCTGTCATGATACCCTTTCCTTTATCTTTGGCTTGAGGAGGCTCAGAACCTGTTGCCTATTTTGGACTTTCTGGGATTGCTTCTGTTGGATTGGGTGTAGAGGTTTCTTTGGGTATGATGAGGATTGCCTTTGTTGGTTTGGGTGTAGAGGGAAGTTCTTCTGAGGATGAAGATGTCAGGATTTGAACTTGAGGGACATCTTTTTCAAAGACAAAGGTGGTTTCCACAGAGACTGGTGTTTCCTCTGTGGGTCTCTATTGAGTTTCCTGAGTTTGGGTTTGGGTTGGGGGTGCAGAGGAAATTGGTTCTGCTGATATTGGTGGACTGCTTGCAGCTGTTTTCCTTTGTTTCTCCCCTTGTTTCTCCCCCTCAGGATGATCTGATGAACCATGATGGTCATCATCAGAGTCATCCTGATTTATATCTGATGTACCCTCTGCCCTACATGATGTATCTGATATCTTTGGTGGAACAGCCCCTGCAGCAGTCATCTTCGCGCATAAGTCATCACAGAGGCCGAGTAGTTTTTCAACCTCTGCTTCTGTTGTGAAGCGCATTTTGCTGACGCTTGCTTGAAAGTCTCTGACATAGTTTGCGTTGGCAGCTGTGAAGGCTCTGATGAACTCTGTCATTTGATCAAGGATTCCTTGCCCAAGTTCTATGAGCTGAACTCTGGTCATGTAGTCAGAAGGCTTCATGGCTTGAGTGTTTTGCATTGTTTGTTGTTGAACTTCTTCTAAGGCCTTCTTTAGGTCTTCAGGTGTAAGGCCCTTAGAAGTAGAGGATTGATCTTTGAGTTTTTGCAGGAAGTTTTTGACAGACTCGTTGAATGCAGAGGTTGCACTTCTTTCGAATTCTTCAGCATGTAGTCTGCCAGAGGTTGTGACAGAAGTTTCGGTAGCAGACTTCATCTGGGACAGGGCTTGTTGTACCTCTATGGACAAGGTGTCCATTTTGGTATTTAGACTTGTAATGGCTCTTGAAGTAGTTTCTACAAAAGATTTGAAAGAGCTTTCCAACTCCTTCATTGTTTGGTACACAGAGGTGACAAGGGTTTGGAACTCATCCCTTGATACGTGTGAACTCGTTGTAACCTCTGGGGGAACACATTCTTCCCCAGAGTGAGTCCCTGTTCCTGGGACACCTTCGTTCACCCCTGTTTTTACGTTGAGGGTGGAAGTATTTCCTTCTGATCCTCGAGGAGAAACTTGTGTTTCAACCTCTACAGAAGTTCTGTGAAGGTCAGTGTCCAAATCCACTCCAGAGGTGGGTATTGGAATGTCCTTCTGTTGACTTGGAGACTTGTCTAGAGTCTCTTTGTCTCTGTGCTCTGTACTCCTCTCTGAAAGGAGGTTTGGCCCTATTGTTGTGTGCGTGGCAGAGGAAACGAATTCCTCTGTGGGGATGTCAGATGTGATTCTGGGCGATGAATCACGAATAATGGGTGAGTCCTTTCGAGAGGATTCCCCAGGAATGGTTTCCCCGGTTATAATAGGCACAGAGGTTGAAAGAGTAACCTCTGGCAGGCTGGCTGGGGTTAGGATCGAGCTGTGCTGCTCTTTTTCAATGATACCCTCTGCCGCTAGACCGGCGATATCAGATATGTGGGTTGCACTGGGAGGTGGTTGGGGATGTGTGCCTTCTACTTCTGTGGCATCTTTTTATGTAGAACCCTCTGTGGTTTCTACCCTAACCTCTTCCTCTATTGTAATCTCTATGCCTACCTCTTCTTCTGCAGTTTCCACTATAGTCTCTTCTGCTTCTGATCTTAAGGAATCATATATAAAATGAGATCCTATTAGTTGTCGAACGTGAGGGTGAATAGGTTGTGTACCTTGAGCCCTAGATATGACTTCTATTGTATGTTGAGGTGTTCGACGTTGAGTGTCAAAACTGGAATAAGGTGGGGAAATTTCTTGTGTTGTGCGCAGAACCTCTGTAGTCTGACTTTGAATGTTCTGATCCAACGGTTCTGCGATCCATCCTGATGGATCTAAGGTATGATCTATGTCGGGATGGTTGAGGAAGGCATTAAAGTCTCCCTGTTGATCTGTATAGGTTATTGGGGAGGGAGGTTGCAGAGGTATAGTCTGATCTTCCTCTTCCTGTTCGACTTCCTCTGTAATGACCTGCAGAAGTGATGTTGGTTTCTTCTCCTTTGACTTCCTCTTCTTTGGCTTAGGAGCTCCCTCTTCTGTGGATTTGGTTTTTTGTTTCTTTTGTTTTGGAGGGGAGGGATGTGCAGAGTGTCTTGTTTCTGTAGCATGTGGTGGAGAAGAGGGTTGAGCTGCAGAGGTTGTAGTTTCCTCTATGGTTTTCCTTTTCTTGCTCTTCTTTTGGGGTGTTGTTGCAGAGGTTTTTCTCTTGGATGAAGAGGGGTATATGCTCTCTCTTTGGGCTTTGAACCGTGCTTGTACTGAATGATGTTTTTCTAAAGCTCTGGCCCATTCTTCTTATGTCATCCTCTCTACTATATCTAAATCTAAGGGGGCTCCTAGACGCGGGGGTGTCACAGGACTTGGTTCTGGAGTCCTGTGGGCGCGTATATAGTCTAACTTCATCTGTTTATCGCTTGCATATGTCAGAAGCTTCTTCGATAGAGGTCTGCAGTGGGGATAGTTGTCTTCATGCTCTGTAGGAGTATTTTTGTTCATGGGAAAAAGTTTTACAGTTGGCCCTTCCATTGGCCATTTCTCCATTTGAAGTAGAGGCTCGAATATGACTCCTAGAATTCTCTGATATTGCAGAGGTGGCAAATATCCTGGTTTGTTCTTTTTGGCCTTTTAGGTTGCAAGCTTTCTGTCGATCGTATTCACTATCTCCTGCATCATGATGGTGGCAAAATCAAGTGGAAGATCGTAATAGATCCCATACATGATGGTCAGGATCTGGTGAGAGCTCTAGTCAGGGCTGCCAGTTTTCCCTGTGAGACAACGATTCAGGATGGAGAAGAGGGTATTCCACAGAGGTGGTAGTCTGTCTCTGCGGAAATCATTGCGTTTCCTTAGGGTTGTGTTATACCCTAACATATCTACAAAACGGCAGAGCTCCTCGTCCGTCGGAACCTCATCATATTTCTTTATTCCATGTAGACCTCTGGTTGGTAGGTTGAACTCAAGCGAGAACATAGTCCTGTTGAACATGACTTCGAGGTATTCAGATTTGTATGGCTTTGAAATATAGCCCTTTATCAGAGAATCATCTGAATCAAATCGGCAACTTTGCCAAAATTGATTCAGATATCGAGCAGGGATTTTGGTTGGGGTTTTGGAAAGGAGGGGGTATAGGATATGGTTTTCCATAATGTTGAGGAGAAGGGCATGGGCTTCGCCGAAGGCTGTTGGTGAGGGTACCAGGTAGCAGTTGTTGGATTTTAATGGAAGAACATCCTCAAAATGTTCTTTGTTCAGAAAATGTTGAAGGTTGGTGGTTGGTGCAAAATTTGCAGAGTCGCCGGAGTCTTCTTTTTCTGTATTTCCGCCGAAGTTAGGGTTTTGGGAGTGTTCTGAATGTGCTGGGGATTGTTGAGGAGAGTTCGCCGGAGAGTTCTGAGCAGCGTGGGAACTTGAAGCCATTTTTTGCTAAGAAAAATGAAGGTTTGAGAATAGTTGCAGGTTCGTCGGAGAAGAAAGTAAGTAAAGTTTTTGTGAGGAAAGGTAACTTGGGTTTTATACTGAGTATGTAACCGTAGAATCTGAAAGGGTTAATATTTTGAGGTAAATAATATTTGGGGTCCGCACTTGAGTGGTTACGGCGGGTTGAACTCTCCAGAGGAACGTGCTCCATGTAGGTCCAATGAAAAGATGACACGTCATCTGTGTCAGTCATGACGAGACGTCGTGTGCGGCCTTATTAAATGCTAGGCGCGTGGGCTTCTTTACCTCCACATGATTCTCACTCGTAGAAAAGTTACCGTTAATGTTATAGAAATGCCCAAAGTAAAAACTGACAGAGGCTCTGTGATTTGAAAACCTTGTTTTTCTTGCCTCTGTAGGTTGTACCTTCACAAAAAAAATGGTTGAAAAATCCATGGAGAGGATCGATAATTTATTAGTATAGAAACTCCTTTATAGAGGTTTTTGGACCTCTGTCAGAGCCAGCAGAGGCTCTGAGACAAGAAATTTCTCATATCTAACAATTTATAAACATTTTTGATCATCCAATCTTTTGATTGTTTTTAACAATGTTTTTAGGTCTTGTTTGAAAGCTGGTGTCCTAGAAAATTGCTTTTGAAAAAGGTTTTGTGTAGCAAAAAGTCTTTTAAAACAAGAGATGGTCTACAGAAGTTCTATTGTGGGAAGAACTCTGTAACTATTGACTTCTGTTGCAGTGCATTAGTACGCGATGATTCTTTTTGAAATCTGACACCTAAGGTGATCGACAGAGTTTCCAAGATCATTGATTTATGATCATAGAGCTTTTTCCTGCAAAACCTCTGTTTTCTAATAATGGAAAACTAAATATTCTTTTTGATCAAATTTTATCTGGAATGTTTTTAATAATGTTTCTAGAATATATTTAGAAATTTGTGTCCTAGAAAATTATTTTCAAAAAGAATTTGTACGAGATACCAACCTTTTTGTTCTTCTTTGTCCGGCAAAGTTCTTTTCTTCTGTAGATGTCATCTCTTCCTTTTCTCCCCCTTGATTTATAAATCTCTGTGGATTAAGCAAGGTCTCCTTTTGCTCCCACTTGATCTAATCAATCTCTGTAGCTCAAGTAGTTCTCCTTCTGTTCCCCCTTGACCTGATAACTATGTGCTTTGTCTTTGAATGCTGTACTGGATTGGCAGAGATGGAAATTGCACTTTTGGAATCACGGAAGATGGGGATTTTGCAGATGATGTGACCAAAGTCTTTCAGCTGTGTTTTCATCCACAGAACATGAGAGAAACAGCTAGCAGCAGCAACGTATTCAGCTTCTGCCGTAGATGTTGAGACACAATTCTGTTTCATTGAAGTCACGCTTACTAATTTCCCACCTAGGAATTGACAACTCCCAGAGGTAGTCTTTCTGTCGAGTTTACATCCTCCATAATCTTAATCTGTGTATGCCTTTAGTCCAAAACCAGAGTTCTGTGGATACCAGAGGCCAAGATTTTTGGTCCCTTTGAGGTATCTGAAGATTCTCTTTACAACAATATAATGTGACTTCTTAGGATTAGCTTGATATCTTGCATAGAGGCATGTGGCATGCATTATGTCAGGTCTATTGGCTGTTAAGTATAATAAAGACCCAATCACTCCTCTGTAAAGCGTACACTCGACAGAGATGCCATTTGGATCTGAGAATAGTTTATTTCCAGTGGCCATTGGGGTTTTCATGACAGAGGCATCAGAGAGGCTATATTTTTCAAGTATGTCAGAGACATATTTTGATTGGTTTATGAAAATTTCTTCTGATGTTTGTTTGACTTGAAGTCCTAGGAAAAAGGTTAATTCTCCCATCATACTCATTTCAAACTCACCCTGCATGAGCTTTTCAAGATCTTTACATTTTTGTGCATTTGTAGACCCAAAAATAATGTCATCTACATATATTTGTACAAGAATAAGCTCATTTCCTTCTCCTTTAAAGAACAGAGTTGTATCAGTGGTACCTCTTTTGTAGTCGTTATCGAGAAGAAAGGTAGAAAGTCTTTCGTACCATGCTCTAGGAGCCTGTTTCAGTCCATATAGAGCTTTGTCGAGGTAATAGACATACCTTGGGTACTTTGATCTTTCAAACCCTGGTGGTTGTTGGATGTCTACTTCTTCTTGAATTTCACCATTAGGAAAAGCAGATTTTACATCCATTTGATATACTTTAAAACCTCTGTGGGCTGCGAAGGCTAAGAAAATTCTTATTGCTTCGAGCCGTGCAACAGGGGAAAAAGTTTAATCGTAATCTATGCCCTCTTCTTGGCGATATCCCTTGGCCACCAGTCTTGCGTTGTTTCGAATGATCACTCCATCCTCATCCTTTTTGTTTCTGAAGACCCACTTAGTCCCTATGGCCTGTTTCCCTCGTGGCAGAGGTACTAGAGTCCAGACCTTGTTTCGCTCAAACTGCAGAAGCTCTTCTTGCATAGCATCCACCCAGTTTGGGTCTTCCAAGGCCTCAGAGATCTTTTTTGGTTCGATCACACTAATAAAGTTGGTAAAGAAACAAAAGTTTGCAGAAGCTGATCTTCTTTTTACCTTATCAGTGGGAGTACCGATGATTTGGCTTGGAGGATGGCTTTTTGTCCGTTGAGTTTTTCGTGGAAGATGATCATTTGAGTCATCAAGTGGAACTTCTGTGGTTGAAGTGGTTGACGGTTCAACCCATGTGTTTAGTTCAGCTTCTGTAGGAATGGGTATTAGAGTTGGAATTTCCTTCTCTGTAGGCATTGTGGTTTCATCTTCACTTTCCTCTGGTGTTCCTTCTGGTGTTGCTTCCTCTGTTGGATTTGTTAATATTTGGATTACCTCTATTGTTGAATCTTTTGTTGTCGTATCTTCTGTTCGATTTTTAGTACCTGTAGTAGTTGCAGAAGGTGATTCTGCAGTATTAAAAGGATCAGACAGAGAGATACTTACAGAAGGTGATTTTGCAAAGGTGTTGTTTGTTCCAGTAGAGGGATCAACATCGTCGTTGAACATCTCTTGAAATAGAAGACCCAAATCTTCATTTGTTTTTGAGATGCCAGAGGATTCCTTGTTTAGCCCGAGTTCTGAACTTAGTTGTTCAGAAGTCTTTCGGAATGAGTCATCAAAGGATACATTGATGCTTTCTATTATCGTGCGTGACTTCAGAAGGTAAACTCTGTAGGCTTTGGAAGCGGCAGAGTACCCGATGAACTTGCCTTGGTCAGCCTTTTCTTCAAACTTTCCTCTTGAGTCTCTGCCGTTTAAGACAAAGCATTTGCATCCAAACAGATGGAGAAACTTGATGTTTGGTCGCCGTTTGTTGATCAATTCATAAGGAGTTTTGATGTTTCTTTTCACGATTGTTGAACGATTTTGGGTATAGCATGCAGTTGAAATTGCCTCTGCCCAAAAGGTCATTGGTAATCTGCATGCAGAAAGCATGGTCCTTGCAGCCTCCACGAGCGTGCGGTTCTTTCGTTCGACCACTCCATTCTGTTGTGGGGTGCGAGCGGCAGAGAAGTTCTGGGATATTCCTTCTTCTGTGAGATAGGCTTCAATGACAGAGTTTTTGAATTCTGTGCCATTTTCACTTCGTAACTTCAGAATTCTGCACTCATAAAGAACTTGGATTCTTTTCATTAGATTAAGCAGGATGCATGGAACATCTGATTTCTTTCTGACAAATTCAACCCATGTAAATCGTGAATACTCATCAATTAAGACAAGTATATATTTCTTGCCACCTAGGCTCTGTATAGCGATTGGACCGCAGAGGTCAACGTGAAGCATGTACAGAGGTCTAGGATAAGACACATCAGTTTTGCCTCTGTGGGAAGCTCTTTTGAGTTTTCCCATTTCACAGGCAGAACATAAATGATCTTTATTAATTTTAACAATAGGTAAACCTTTGACTAGATCAAGTTTTACCAGTTTATCTAGAGTATGAAAGTTTAAATGACATAACCTGTTATGCCATAGCCAGGCTTCCTCACTCTTGCTTGCAACAAGACAAATGTTGTCCTTGTTTTTGGCATTGAAGTTCATTAGATACAGATCACCTTTTCTTTCGGCTCGCAGAAGTTCTATTCCGGTGTCTTCACTTAGTAGAGAGCAAAATGTTCTCTTGAACAGTACATCGAATCCCGTGTCACAAAGTTGGCTGACACTGAGTAGGTTGTGTTTAAGGCCATCCACATATGCAACTTTGTGTACGGTGATATTTTCTTTCTTTATGACTCCATAGCCTTTAATATGCCCCTTTTTGTTGTCTCCAAAGGTCACTGATCCACCATCTTGTTTTTCTTGGTACGTGGATAGAAGACCTCTGTTGCCAGTCATGTGCCTTGAGCATCCGGAGTCTAGATACCATATTGGCACATACTGCTTCTGCAAGACAATCACAGAGTTTTAGGTACCTATATCCATATGGGTCCAGTTTCGTCAGAATTTTTCAAGTTTGCCTTAGCATTCTTGAAATACATTTTATCTTTTGTCGAAGAATCAGTTTGTTTCTCTTTAATATTTGATTTAGGTGCAAAGAGAAAACAATTTGAACTACAAAAATGATTATTCAACTTGAACATTAGATCAAAGCAATGACAGTATAGAACATCAGAAGTGATTTGTTTCAAATTTTCATTGAAAGCTTTAAACTGGGCCATAGAGGCATTACATTCTATTCTAGCATATGGCTTCCTATTACAAGAAGATTTATGTAGATTAGATTGTTGGCAAAAATCTTTGTTTGTAGCAGCCTTCTGTGTGTCCCTTCTGTGGTGAACTTCTGTTGATTTCACTGCCACAGAAGAAAAAGATTTGTTAGGTTTTGGCCATTTACCCTTTTGTTGCCATGTTGGTTTCTCTTTAATTTTTAAGGGTTTTAAAAACTTTGAATCTTTTGGATTTTGAGTGGACATTAACTTCTTTTGTTTGAAATTTTCAAGCTCAATAGAGGTTTTGGCTTGTATGCACATATTAAAAAAGTCTGGACAGATAGGAATTCCAGTGATTTTCTCCTTTGGAGGAATAGTTCTGTTAAGAACTTCAGAGGTTTGTTTAATAACCTCCGAGTCACAAGGAACCTTTTCTATTCTGTCAGTCTCTGATTCGTCAGATGATGAATCATCCTCATATACAGAGGTTGAGTCATCAGTATATCTTTCGACAGAGGCTGGACTTTCCGAGCATGTGTCATACTTGCTTTCTTCATCTGAAAAATTATTTTCTAAGTCAACAGAGGTGTCTGATAAGATCTCTTCAGAGAGTTTTTGATCTATAGAAGGTGTACATAGATTTTTAAAAATATCTATTTTCCCGATTTCCATTATTTCCTTTTCAATTATATTTCTTAGTTTTTCTTCTGAAAAGATTGGTTTGAACTAAAGTGCTTCTGCAGATAATTTCTTTTCAGAATCTATTGTGCAGACAAAAGCAACTTGAGTTTGAGTCTCTGGTTTACCAAACTTGAAGATTCCTATCTGATCTTGAGTTTTCAGATATCTCTTTGGTTTGGATCCTCTTTTGACAGACGTTGATGGTGATAAATTTGTGTTTTCAAACCACACATTTATCATCTTCATGGGTTTCCTTTAGTGAGGTTCCCCAGAGACTTTTACTCTCTTACTTACAGAGATTAAGTTTGGAAAATTAGGTTTTTTGATTTTTCCTAAAGTAAATAGAGATGACAGAGGTTTATTCTTTTTGTTTTCTGTACCTTGATGAATATCACAGTACCCAATACCTCGCCTTCCTATTTGAGTATTTATTTTATCATACACCTTTTGTGCATCACGATAGTTTTTAATTAAAACATCTCTTCTAAGTAGATCTTTCCAAAGGACTTCTATTTCCTTTTGAAAATATTCCTTAAGAGCTAAAATGTTTAGTCTGTCGCTCTCAGAATCTGAAAGTTCTTTTGTTTTGGATTTTAAAGATGTATTTAATTCAGAAATTTTCTCTTTTAAAGGAAATACATTCTTGTTCCAATGTGCTTCTAATTCTTCCTTTTCTTTGAAATTTTTTGCTTTTTATTCAATGAGAAGTCTAGCTTCTCTTTCATAAAAAGTGAGTTTTCTGAATATCATCACAAGTATTTTTCAGTTTTAATTACAAGTAAATCAACTTCTGTTGTACTAGAGGTGGAGTTTGAAGTGGATACCTCAGTGTCAGAGTCGGCGCTGATTTCTGCCATGCCACAGAACAAGGCATTGTTGGTGTATTCATAATCAGAGGTTGTATCTGACTCCCAATCTTCCTTGTTCACCACTTTGTTCGCCATGAGTGACTTTTGAGCATAATACCCAGCTTTCTTTTTGTAATTAGCTGAGTCCTTCTGTGGGCGATTTGGTATGCTTCTGCATTCATTGGCAAAGTGGCCTGGCTTCCCACAGTTGTAGCAACCTTGGTTCTGGGAAGTATTACCAGCACGATCGTCGGACTTCTGTCGGTCACCACCTTTTTCCGATCTGCATTCATTAGCATAATGACCAGGCTTACCACACTTGTAGCATTCTTGTGGTGTGTAGCTTGACTTGTCATATGACCTCTGTCGGACATTTCCTCTGTTGTACCTTTCACTCAACCTCTGTTGGTCGTTACTTCTATCGTCTGACCTCTGTCGGTCAGCTGATTCTTCTCTTCTTCCTTGATCCCTTCTACTCCGATCTTCTCTTCTTTCTCTATTATCTCTACCATATCTATCATTACCATAACTCTTTTGGTTTCCTCTGAATTCTCTTGTCAATAGAGCTAAGGATGTTGCTATTGATGCCATAGTGATCTCTCCCTCTTCCATAATCTCTTCGTCTTCGCTGTCAACTACTACTACCTTTTTCTTTTTCTCCTTCTTCTTTTCCTCTGTCGCAATTTTTTCCTCGGCCTCTCTGTGTCTTCTATAGATTTTCCAACCAAATCAAGAGGTGCAATGGTTAGTGTCTTTGTTTGTGCTACTTGAGGCTCTTGACCAGCTAATGTTCTGTAGAGGTCTGAAAGAGTCCAGGAATCTAAATCTTGATTGGTTTGTAAAGACATAGATAACTGGAGCCATTCTTCGTTCAGACTTTTGAGAAACATGACGTTATTCTCTTTAGAAGTTCTGTGGATGCCGAACTTTTTGCAATTATTGATCAGAGAGTTGAACCTGTCATACGTTGTCTGCAGATATTCAGTTGTCAGGGCTTTAAAAGCGTAATATTCGTTAATGTATTGAGCCCTTCGGTTTTTCTGAGTTTTAGCTCCCCCTTAAAGTTGTTTCTCCAGTTCTTTCCAAAGATCATACGCAGATTCGCATGCATCTAAGGACTGGAAGAGGTCGTTGGGGATCGCCATGATCATAATTCTTTTAGTTTTCTGCGCGAGTTCATCTTTTTCATTATCTAGATCTGACCAACCATCCCTGGTTTTAGGTTTTTGATGCTCAGGGATTTCAGGAGTGTCAGTTGTAGCTGGTACACGAGGTACTGTTAACATAGGGACATGAGGAGGATTATAAAGGTATTGTACGAGCTCTTTATCAGTACCCTAAAAAAAATGGATCATTCTTATTTTCCACTAAGGATACTCATTTCGTAAAAGAGATGGTGGTTTGGTTAATAAACTAGCTGTGAAGAAATTTTGTGCGTTTGTCATTTTAAGAGTAGAAAGTTTCAGAAAAAAGATATGACACGAAAAAGTATGAAAGAATAATCTGGAAAGATTTTCTGGGTTTGGAAGCTCTTAACAGTGCACTTTTATGGAGTTTTAACTAAAGAAACATTTTCTCTAGATTTACCAAATATCGAATAAATCGAAAATGGCTGAAAAATAGAATCTGTTTTGAAGGAAAGAATAACAGGTTAAAATCAGACCACGTTTCTACCAATAATATTGTTAAACGAGGATCGCTTGATATTGAAAACCAAGCTTCGCTCTGATACCAATTGTTGGTTCCCGTATTTGATTAACAAAGATTATCTAATCTATTAGTTCAAATAAGATGTGTTGCGGAAGCGTATTTGAAGAACTAACAGATATGTTTATATAGAAACAACACAAAATACCAAATAAACACTATATGAAGAACATATGAATATCTCAAAGATTACTGTATTTGATTAAGAACACTAAGAACAGATTTGACGTTAATTGTGTGCAAGTGTTTTTGCGTAGAAGATTATGCGTGTAAAAGTGGGTGCTGTTCTTATGTCTTGTTGTTGTATTTGTTTTTTGTGTGTGTTAGGAAGAACTCAACATGTGTCTTCCTTTTATACTACTACAAAAGAGCTATTCTAGACAAAAGGACTATTGCTACAGGAAAGAAGGGATGGCATGACCAGTAGGAAAACTGCATGCATTAAATGCGCTAATATCAACTTGGAAGGTGGTCCTATCGGAGTATGACACGTGTAGGAGTCAGACCATGCCTTGTACAAGTTAACGAACGGACCCTGGAACAGTAGCAAGATATTTTTGTAACAGTGGCAAGATATTATAAATATCTTCCAAGTCTTCAGTCTGAACCGCAGAGGCTCTGTCAAGGGTGACAGAGGTTCTGCGGCTAGGTCCTTTGTGAGCATTTTTCTGTAGATCCTTCTTTGGTCCTTTGTGAGCAGTCTTCTGTCTGTCTTGGGTCTTGGTGTTTCTTGAATGATCTTGTTTTCTTCGGCAGAGCTTATGTGGCACTCCGCAGAGCTTCTGTGGAAGTCTTTCATACTTGGCCTATTTTTCAATACTTCTAATATTATGAATATTTGTAGCTAACAACGACTGAAAGTTCAGGATACACTCTTACAATCAAATATGAACAATTAAGATCGTATTTACAGCAACTGGTCATATGATTTATTAACAATCTGTGAATTACAAGTTATTACAATGAATTTCTCTCTCAATAGATCTAACAAATTTATGCGTAAAGAGTTATCCAAAAGGTTAGTTAGCTAACCTTTGCTAACCCCTATATATACTGTATAAGAAAGGCTAAAGCTACAGTACATATAAGAAACAGACTAATAGAACAATTACACGTGTCCTAATTAGTAACTGATTATAACAGAGAATATCCCAAGATATGAATTCTGAACATACTTCTGAATAAGCGCTTCAGAACATTTGTCTTCATAGTCAGAAGTTCTGAGTCTCCTACTCAGAACTCTGAACCTTCTAGTCAGAATCCAACACTTAGAATCTTTTTGAGATTTCTCACTCAGAACTTCTGAGTCTTCTGAGTCTTCTTTAGTCTTCTTACTCAGAACTTAACACTTGTGTTTTTGACAAAACTCTAGACCTACAATCTCCCCCTTTTTGTCAAACACACTTGTACTTTTCATCATCAAATTCTTAGAGCATGAACAATCTTCAGAAGGAGCTCTTCTGAATGCTTTGACAACTTTTGCTCAGAATTCTGAATAATCTGAGTTAACAACTTCTGGTCAGTCTTTAATCAGCAGCAGCAACGATTTCCAAATTGATTTCTGTTATATATTTGCTTTTTCTTTGCTCCCCCTTGAAATGACAGTTCTCATCTTCATTTCAGCTTTCATAAGATTTCTTTATAAGAAACAACCGATCAGTTTTCTTTTCCACTTCTCCTTCTTAAAATAACATTTCTCTCTTTTGTTATTTATGTACAAAAACCATATCAATCTTCAAAATCTTTAGCTTTTCTCCCCCTAAAGTTTTGGAAAGCAAAATCATCTTCAAAATCTTTAGCTTTTCTCCCCCTTGTTTTTCAAAACTTTAGCGATGCTTTTTCTTCGAATGAAGTCTATGCTTTTTCTCCTCCTTAATGAATAACCTTGCTCCCCCTCAAAATAAGAATTATGGAGCAATTTGTTTTCTCCCCCTGAAAGTATGCATATATTTCATTAAAATTATTCATTTCAAATATAGTGCTTTAATGAAAACATTTATACAAGAAAAATAAGATTCACTGAACTACACTTGATAACTACTAACATTTGATCATTTGAAAATTTTACAAAAGAAATCCAACTTAATGAAATTTATCAGATTTTTCAATCAAATGAAATCAAATGCATGTGTTTGGATTCAAATACAAGTCATCATTGCATATCAAGTTAAATATGTCCAGTTTCAATCTCTTTATTAAATCTATTTGGTGTGCTTAGCATGCGAAATATGATTAGCTTCAAGAATATGCAATTCTAAAACATATAAGAATACTTTGCTCTACTCACATTATTTTCCCAAAGTTTCAAGAGATGTGTGCTCATTGGCATCTTTTAATTTTGTGCTCATTGACATCTTTTAATTTTGTGCACATTGGCATCTTTTAATCAAAAAGTTTAGTAAGAATAAGATACATCGTTAAACATGACTTTCTATCTGGTTCTATAGCAGGATTTGGGTCAGCATATCCCAGACCAGTTGTTCTTAGGTGCTAGGTGACAAGCACCCCTTGGAACTTAATTTCCCAAACCAGAAAGGCCACATCGATATATCTTAAACCCATTTGTACCAGTAGAACATGGCTTTCTATCTGGTTCTATTGCAGGATTTGGGTCAGCCGATCCCAGACCAATTGATCTTAGGGACTAGGTGACAAGCACCCCTTAGGACTTACTCTCTCAAACCAGAAAGGCCACAGGTACAAACTTTCAAACTAAATGATTTTATATATATTTATATTTCATCTCAATCACTTGGTACTAAAACGTAGTACTTCCCCCATATTTTTGTTTCCATCCAACATTCTGACATTTAGGCTTTTTGAACATTATATTCTATATAAGTCTAAATTTACATAACATTGAGCATTCAACATAATTTCATTCATGTTTTGCTTACCTTTCGATTTAATTCAGAAGTGAAAGTTGAAACAAATATAGCTCAGATAATACAAAATACTTGTAAAATCACTATTTGACACACATTTATTCATTGAATGAAAATAAATAAAAAATTCATATCATTGAATTAAATTTGTTAAGATTCAAACATTCAAAGCAATAGAAATAAACGTAATGCAATGTTACCTTTCACCACTTGTTCCTTGAAACATAAAAATATGACAGTTAAGGATATCACCTGAGAAATATGAGTTCTAAACTGATTTGTTTAGAAGTCTTAGTCTCTGAAGTACGGGTCCTGAACTGAATTATTCAGAAGCCATAGTCATTTAAGTACGGGTTTTGAACTGATATGTTCAAAAACCTAAAACGTTGAATCACGGGTTTTGAACATTATCTTGAAACAATCCAATCAAATTTTGAGTCAATACTTCCTCTGAAATCAAGATAATCCTGCAAAATCAAGAGATTTTGGTAATCATCTACGATGATTCCTCATTAGTTATAAAAAAAAATTCTGAGTAGTAGAGTCAGAATTCTGATTAGAAGAGTCAGAATTCTGAGTAACTTGCTCAAAATTCTAAGTATCAGAGTCAGAATTCTGATTAGTTGAGTCAGAATTCTGAGTAGTAGAGTCAGAACTTCTGAGTAACAGAGTCAGAATTCTGATAAAACTATCCAGAGAAAATGCCTTAGAAAAATGTTTGGATTTTGTGATTTTTGAACATTGTGAACTTCAAATCACCATAACTTGCTCAAAAATCAGAATTTTTTTCAACCAAAATTTGCAGGGTTGCTTAAAATTCTCTGGAAATGTTTCCTACGAAAAACACTCACATCTATAAGTTCGATAACCTCATAGCAAACAGAACTTTTTCAAAAAAAAAATCTTCAAAATCAACAAATTGATCTATATGAATCAGAAATCCATAATTACATTCAGACCGAGTTTTGGACTGAATTATCCAAAAGTCAATATTCTCAATTTAAGCACAACATCGGTTTTAAGTCATGTGTCAGTATTATCATTCAGCTCTACACATGAATAACCTTCAAAACAGATTAAGTTGACTTTGGTACCCATGTGAACTTGGGTCCAGGTTTATTAGGTGCAGTAGCATATGCAGATATTCTATAAGAACCATACCAGTGCTGAATAAAATTCTTGTTCACAAAATCATTAGTCCCACAATATGAACAACAAAGTTTCTTTTGTGCAACTCTGACTAATTGATTTACAGAATAAATCACATCAGGTTTAACAAAAGATTTTCTTTGAAATGTATTGTTCTTCTTAACATTTGAATTAGGAACTTTTGATTTTGGCACTTCTTTCTTGGAAGTTGTTCCTTTAACTCTCCATTCCATTTTTTATCTTTTTAAAAGAACAATTATAAGATTTATCAATAGCAGAATCATAAAACAGATTAGAAGAACGAATCTGATCTTTTGAACTATGATTTGATTTGTCAACAACTTTCGTTTCAAATTCCCTAAACTTTTTAACATACAAATCAAACCTTGACTACAAATCAGATTTGGACTTCCTCTCTATCATTATTTTAGTTGATAGATCAGATAATTTCTTAATAAGCCTCCTTATCTCTGAATGAAAAACTTTATTTTCCTTCTCAAACTCATCTTTTAAGCATTTTTCTTTAAAGCCATTTACCTTCTTCTTTTCAGTCTCTTTCCTTCCATCTTCTAACTCTTTCTCCAACTCATTTATTTTTACAAAAAACTCATTTAACATTCCTGTTTTCTTTTTCTCAAAACCATTCTTTTCTTTTTGAAAAACATTTTTCTTGCATTCAAACTCTTTTCTTTCTTTTGCAAAATTTTCTCCAAATCAGAAATTTTCAAAGATAATTCAACAAACTTTGTTTCAAAACCTTTCCTCTTAGTTTGAAAGTCTCTTCTCTCTTTCTCAAATTTACCTCTTTCAAGTATAAGAACTTGTTCAAAATCATAGATCTGTTTCAAGAGTTGAAAATTTTTCATTTCACATGATTTGATTCTATTTTCAGACTCTGTCAACATCTTTCTTCTAAAATTGCCTTTCTCTTTCAAATCAACATTCTCTTTTTCTAACAACTTTATGTTTTCTTGAACCTTTTCAAAATCCTTTAGAAAATCAGATTTCTCTTTTTGCAAAATCTTTATAACTTTTGTATTTTCATCTTGTTTTGCTTGAAGATTAGCAATCTTGCTTAAATGAGCAATCTCAGTTTTTGTTTCAGAAATTGTTTCTTTTACTTTTACAGGACTTAAATTTTTTAAATTGTCTGAACTGGTTATAGAACTTGCAGGTCTCACAAAAACTTCAACAATCTCAGGCATGATGAAATGAAAAATTCAAATATCAACTATGAATTTTGATCAAAACTGAGAATCAACACAGATCTAGAATATGCAAGAACTAATCAAATCTGTCACATGCATTTTATCAAACAATTAGAGTACATGAATTAATGAAATCTTCTTTTCAACAAAAAATTTGAATACTAATCAACATGCAGCAGATATAATCACCTTGATCAAGAAACCAATCAAGAATTTCGAAAACATACCTGTGATCTCTGTTTAATTTCGAGAATTAATCAGCATAGAGAGAAAATCTTTGGATGACTTGATTGTAAGATATCGATTCAACAGAAAGACAAATTCAAATATCTTGAATCAATGATAGAAACGAATTCAAGAATTGTTAGGAATTCAAGAATTGTTAGCAGCAGCGGAATCAATTGTCGAATTGATCAAGAAACTTCAAGAACGCGATCAAACACACTCTTGGACGAATTTGTTTGTTGATTGGCTCTGATACCAATTGAAAGTTCAGGATACACTCTTACAATCAAATATGAACAATTAAGATCGTATTTACAGCAACTGGTCATATGATTTATTAACAATCTGTGAATTACAAGATATTACAATGAATTTCTCTCTCAATAGATCTAACAAATTTATGCGTAAAGAGTTATCCAAAAGGTTAGTTAGCTAACCTTTACTAACCCCTATATATACTGTATAAGAAAGGCTAAAGCTACAGTACATATAAGAAATAGACTAATAGAACAATTACACGTGTCCTAATTGGTAACTGATTATAACAGAGAATATCCCAAGATATGAATTCTGAACATACTTCTGAATAAGCGTTTCAGAACATTTGTCTTCATAGTCAGAAGTTCTGAGTCTCCTACTCAGAACTCTGAACCTTCTAGTCAGAATCCAACACTTAGAATCTTTTTGAGATTTCTCACTCAGAACTTCTGAGTCTTCTACTCAGAACTTCTGAGTCTTCTAAGTCTTCTTTAGTCTTCTTACTCAGAACTCAACACCTGTGTTTTTGACAAAACTCTAGACCTAACAACGACAGTTACAACAATCATCAAAGATCTTAATGATTCAATTAAAGTCATCCAAAGACTATAAAATCCCAGCTCAATCATCAGTTCAAGACACCTGATCAACACCGAATAACACAGAGAGAGAGATAGAACAAGAGAGCATCGAACAACAGAAGCAAACACAAACACTCGAAGAATATTCATTCGAAGCAAATAGATCATTCATAGAAGATCACTCTCGACGCAAGACTCTCGCTCTCGACCAACAGTTTATCCGTAGTTTTAACACACGACGCGCATTGTTTTTACATTCGAAACACTTGTACTTTACATTTCGAAGTATTTCCTTCATCTGTATTGTAACCTCTGTACGATCGACACCCGGAACACCAAGGACATCACCCCTGATTGGCGACCATAGTGTAGCGACGACATCCACTGTCGTCCGCAGGTTTTTTCCTCGTTGAGGTTTTTCCTGCGTCATCAAATCCTTTGTCTCATTTGCATTTTTGTCTTTGTCGCACACCTTTGTCGAAAGATTCCTTTCTTTAGTTGTTAAAGACCACATCGACTTTAAGTTGTCCCTTTGGTGCGATTTTTGCCATTAACAGTAGTAGCATATAGGGAAGAGATAGGGAATCCCATGGTCCCGCCAGCGCCGGAGGGACCTGCCCAGGGACCTAGACCCGAGAGACGTGAGGGTCCAAGAATGAGAGGTGGGAGGTCCTGGCAAACAGGTGCTGCCGGGCGGGGTGTGTTAGTTGTGAGAGGAAGGGGAACGAGTGTAAGTGGTGCAGCGGAACCGGGACCCAGCTCTACCCAAGCCCAAGCCGATCCTTCATCTAGACCTATACTTCATCACTCAACCGAACCATACATTACCGAACCCCCTTCACCCGCTCCACATATTGAGAATGTGGAATCTGACTCCACGGACTCCGATACCGACCGTACCATATGCCTGAAAAGCATACCTCACAGTATCGGACCTAACCCAGATTTAACCATCAGAATCCCACTTGACTCACCTCCACGTGCTAAACAGACTGCTCTAGCAGCTTCTAGCATAACCAATGGAGAATTAGTTGAAGACTTAGATCATGTGAGACGGAGGGAAATGCGTTCGAAGACGAACCAGGAAAGATTGAGATGTAAAGATAACGAGGCTCCAGAGCGACCCCAACCGAGTGACATTCGGGTAGCCACATTTGCTATCCCGTCTCATACGTTGGGACGGGGTATTGAAGAAGCCTCTGTGGACCCAGCAGAGCAAATGCACAACCCCCTCATCCACTCATCCGTCTCTCAAAATACGGATGTTTCAGTGTCACACGGGGATATAGCACAACTTCCACCGGTCTCTCACTCGGAGAGTACTGGTGTTGAAACAAGAGACCAGCAACCCCCGATCTCGACTTCTTTCAGTGCACAATTGAGTCTAGAGCCACTTGATATTACACATTCTTCGGCTAGGACACTTGATGAGGAACACCACCAAGTCGAGATTCTACGTGACTCAACCGGAACAACCGTAGTGTCTCCGCCTTTAGGTGGAACGCGAGGATGGGAGGGAAATCCTACCACAGCTATCATCACGCCAACTGTGAACGTAGGTGGCTCTGCCTCTATGGTAGATGCCTCAACGGATAATCTAAGTGATCCCGGAGTTATATTTCCCGACTTTGTGTCACCAGAGTCCCTAGACAGCACCCTCAAGACTGTCCGCGAGGCAATGGAGCAACAAATGCAGCAACATGTAGCCGATGAACTCGCCAACGTTTTGCGCGCAATCAAGGGCAAAGAAAAGGTCGTCGAAGCTGAAACCGCACCTGTACCTCCATCGATCCAAGTTCAACCTATCTATTCGGTGGACACCCTAAAGACGATGTTACTGGCCCAACTGCTCCAAGAATCCGAAACCAACGCCTCAACTGAAGCAGACCTGATCTCCGTTCTAAAATCCCAGGTCACTGCTCTTTCATCATCCATTACCACTCGTTTAGACGCCATTGACTCGACTCTCAAGGACTACAACCAAGCGCTCACAACGTTGTCCGAGAGAGTCCGCTCACTCGAAGATACCTGTAAGAGTCAAGCAGGCAGTCTGAAATGCAAGCACGATGACCAGGATGATCCTGATCACCGTGAGGGGGAGAAACGACAACATCTAACTGAGTCCGCCGCCCCGATCATATATGAAATGACTACTGTGGTTCAACAGGAACCTTCAACTGCGGCAGCAACAACCGAAGATGCACCTGAAGCCGAGTTGCCATTAGCCGACATGGTAATAGATATGGAGATATCAGATGATGAAGACCCAACGGTTGAAAAGCCCGAGGGTTCAACACAGGAACTGGTCGACTTTGACTCACCAGAGAGATCGTTATTGGATATGATAGATCCAGACTGCGAAGCCAACCCGGAGACCGAAGATGCATGGTATGAAAAAGCCGCCAGTGCCGTAAATCTCAAGGTAAATTTGGATTTCCCTACTGATGAAGATGACAACATCGACTATGATCAGTTCCTACTACATAATTTGTATGGTACTTCTCCCGTTCACTATGCTCAACCCACTGGAACTTCAACAAGACCTGAAACTACTACTGCCGATATTCCGACAACTCCTCTGCAACCGATAGCTTCTGATCTTCCTCCCCCTCCTCAGCAAAAAATCCGTTGGGAGAAGATCACGGTACTTATCCCTCATCTAGAGGAATCTTTGAAAAGGCTGTTCGTCCACAAACTTCACCCGATCGAGCCGACCTTTTGCCTTGGTATTTACAACTTCAACCCCGAATACCAACGGCGTTATATCAGCGCAATGAAGCGGTGTCTTCCAATCAGCCAAGTCAGAACCAAGCTTCAAATCACAGAGGTACTCAACATCCATTCAAGCCGTTTGATGAAAATCGTTTATCCAGTATTCACTGTCCGACGTGAAGATGGGAATGAATGGAAATTCTCTGAAGCCGACTTCCAGCACCTCCGACCGTTCGACTTCCTGGCTATTCTGAAAGACCTTCATACTAGAACCATCCGACCGCTTGAAGTTACAAAGGCGCTCGAAGCTGTTCGTCGATACCTAGTCCGTACCATTATGATGTCATATCTAACGGACTTTCAAATGGCTATCGAGAACAGGGCAAAGAAGGTAAATCTGACAAAGCCGAATCTGAATGCTCCTGAGTTGAAGATGTATCCCGAGAACTCTCTGCTTCTAGAACCTGAATTTGGGATAGTCTACAACAACGAACAGAACGAAAAGAAGTTTCTGCGTTTCAGTCAGGTAGACAGATTCTACGATGGCACACTCCTCAAAGTTCGAGATGCTTTTCGAAAGATCATTACACACGAGTCTTCAAATCCAAGGTATTCATATGTTCCGAATCCGAATGAAACAACTGCTCGGAATGCTTTGGAAATGGTTGAAGATCGCATCGACTATCGCCGCACTATCAGATTATTCGAGATTCACTTCGCGCGTTGCAAAAGATATGTTTCAAACTGGCGCGAACTCGAACTTCAAATCAAAGGAGGAGATTGTTAGGGTCAAGTTAATGTTGATTTAAAGTTCAAGGGTTTAATTTGTAATAGTTTAATTTGAGCCTATTTGTGAACGGGTCGTGGGCTTGTTAACCATGGGCCCGCCATATTTAAAGTTAGCTTAGCTTAGAAAATTAAGTTAGTTATCTCTTTTGCTTTCTGAATCGTATTGTAAACACTCTGATTGAAAGCTTAATACATGGATGACCAGTTGAAATCGTATACACTATTGTTTATATGTTTGATTTCATAATCGTTGCACGGATCTGGAACTAACAAGAATTCACCCGAACTTTCCTCAAGTTCATCAGATACGTCTTCGTGCAAAGCTTTCATAGGCAAGAGTTCAACTACACAAGACGATGCTGTCAATGTAGGTTCAGATAAAACCGGCCAGCCTAAACAAGATAAACCAAAGAGGCCAGCTATGGAATCTATTGAGAAAGAAGCGTCGAAGTCATTTAACACTGTTTTTTACCCTAGAATGAACAAAAACGATTGTGCTTGGAATCATAGGACTGATTTTGTTAAAAGGGATGTTAATTTTCCGATGAAAATTTACTCCATTCCGCAATTGATCCAATTATCGCACGATCGTTTGTGTTGTTCTAGTTGTGGTTGGAATGACTTTGATGACATAAATAATAATGATTGGTTTGGGTCATATCACATATATAATCATACACCCAAACGCAAACCCCATAAAACAAAACGAAACACTATACTCCACGGGGTTCCCAATCAGAGGTTAAACCAAGGCAAGATAGGAAACCCACTTCAAAGCGGGTACCTCCTACTGAGGTCAAACCTACACCTATGAGGCAAAATGTTTCAAAGCAAATTCCTCCGAAAGGTGTCAAATCTAACCCTCCCGGACCCAGGCAAATCTGGGTACCAAAGGTCCGCTAATCTTGTTTTGCGGGACGGTCATGTGTAGTTCTTTGACACTGGATACTCTACACACATGACCGGAAGGAGGGAGCTGCTCACGATCTACAAAAAGCAATATTACGAAGACGTGAGGATTGTCTATACCTATGCTTTCAAAACTGCTCATGTGTTTAGGGGGAGCATGATCAGCTATCAGGTAAGTTCATTCTAATGTTGAGGGGGAGCGTCACACACAACTTTTTAACTGATGAAAAGTTTTTTTTGTATGTGGATACTCCCGTGTGCATTTCACACTACGCGCACATTCTGAGGTGGAGCATTTCATTTTTTATGTTCATCTTTTGAGGGGGAGCGACACAAGTTTTTCTTTAAATGTATAAAAGTTTTTTTGTGTGTCGGACTCTCCATTGCACAAGTTTGCACTATTCGAGGGGGAGCCAAACCATCCCCGTGCTCAGTTTGAGGGGGAGCGAGAGAAGGTCCTTTCAATAATTCATATTGTCCCAGTTTTTTATTGAAAATGGAAGAACAGGGATCTTTTTATCAAAATCCCCAAAGTATCCGGACAGGTATCCGGACACCCATCTATCTGGATGGATATCCGGATGTCCCATCCGGAAACTTTGTCCCATATATAAGGGGTCCGGAAAGGTTCTTCATCATTATCCAGATTTTGTCAACTAAAGCCCTACTGGCACACGCGGATCCCGCTACACCGAGTGTAGTTGCTTATAGGCAAGAGTTAGGGAATCCCATGGTCCAGCCAGCGCCGAAGGGACCTCCCTAGGGACTTAGACAAGAGAGACGTGAGGGTCCTAGGACAAGAGGCTGAGTGAAGTCAGGTCGACAAAGAATCAAGAAAGATTAAGCCGTAAAGATAACGAGGCTTCTGAGCGACCCCAACCGAGTGTAATCCGGGTAGCCACATCTGCTATCCCGTCTCATGAGTTGGGATGGGGTATTGAAGAAGCCTCCGCAGACCCAGCGGAGCAATTGCACAACCCCTCATCCACTCATCCGTCTCTCAAAAGACGGATGTTTCAGTTTCTCACGGGGATATAGAACAACTTCCACCGGTCTCTCACTCGGAGAGTGCTGGTGTTGAAATAAGCGATCAGCAGCCCCCGGTTGCGACTTCTTTCAGTGCACAGTTGAGTCTAGAGCTGTCATACCCCGCTAAAGCGGAAGTACGGGATGTCACAGTTCAAGGTTTCAATGCGTAAGGTAGAAAACAACACACATTCATCATATCACAAAAGTTTACAAAAGTAACTCATGTTTCAAAATACAAATTGTCCAAAAACAAAAATTGACAAGATAAGGAAAAAGCGTTGGATGCCGCTACTTGTGATGCCTTCTAAAGTTCAACCTTACTTGATATTTCCTGAAAAGCATGTAAATGAGAGGGTCAACTATTGAATAGTTGGTGAGTTCACAGGTTTTCGGTATGCATAACAGTTTTAATGCAAGTTTGTAAATCCGCACAGTGGATTGAGTATTCGGTTGTAGTTATAAAGCAGTTTTGTAAATCCGTACACTGGATTAAGAGTTCGTTTGTCAACATGCGCAAGGTATAATATCGTATGCAAATATGTTAAAGTAATGAGCCCACTACCCAAACCTATTGACCGTACACGCCCCAAAGACACATGTTCCTCACAAACATGATAAGTTAGTCGGCAATTATGCACTCGCGAGGTAAGTGGGGTGTCAACCAAATAACGTTATCCATAATATACAAAGCGGCTCGCACAATGAGCTAATGGGTAATGTAGTTCGTACCGGGGACTTTCAAATAAATGTTAAACTCGGAATCAACTAACATAAGCATATATACCATAGTGCATAAAAGTTCGTAGTAATGTAAATCAGTTTGAGTAAATAGTACAACCGATGCGTAAGTAGTTTGTAACATGCTTTTCACCCCAAAATTTACAAAATAGTAAAATGAGGCTGTGAAAACTTACGGTGGTATGCGAAAATGTTTCCAAGAGGTTCACGATGCAACCCGCACAACGATCCTACTTCGATCCTACGAAGGTAAGGACACTTGTAAGATTCTATGCTTAAGTCTTAGTCCTTGATATCACTTAGTTATCCAAATCATCATAAAATGCCTTTGTTGTGTTTAAGTTTATAAGTTATAAGGAATTAACCGAAGTTAGTAATCAATATATAATACATTACATATGTTAGATTGAGGTTACCGCAATTTCGTCATGACGAGTGACAAAAAGGGTCTAAAGTTAGGAGTTATATATAGTATATATATATATATATACCGCAATTTCATCACAAGAATGATGAAAACGGTTCAAAATGAAAAGTTAAAATGTATAAAATGCATATACATATAGTATGTAGGTTATATTAACTTACATATGTTAGTATTACCGCAATTTCACCACAAGAAGTGATGAAAAGGGTCTAAGAGTTAGTTTGTAACCATAGCAGAAATTTATCCTTTGCTGTCCAGAATTTGTTGTCACTTTTAGTTCGTTTTTGGATATCTTCCAGAGGCATTTGGGTTAAGATATTTTATGCCCATATAACTTAATGTGTTAGGAAACGTTTGGTAAGAAAACCATAATTTTTTAAGGTAGATAAGTACATGAAATAATTCTTGACGTAAAATCACTACAGAAAGCTTTGCTGTTTGCGCACTGTTTTTGTGAAAAATGTTTGAAGATCTAAATATTGCAGTTTTGAGTGAAACCACTTGGGTTCGAATCTTAACACATTAAATTTAATTCCATAAAAGATTTCACTTTATTTGGATAATATTTGATTGAGATATTGCCTTGCAAAGTCAGTGGAAAAATCTGACAGATTGCTGTTGAAAATCTTCTTTAATTAAATGCACCATTTCCATTGGTTCTTTATGTGATCTTATTCTTTTTGTTTGGCCACGATTTTTGACACAACAATCTAACATTTTCAGATGAAAAGCTTCCTTTTAATTTACACAAGCTACATGCAAACAACTTAGACAAGTTATCTTGTCAAAACATTTGCAGAAATTGGTCCTTTTGAGCTTTTTGTGAAAACATTGAAATAGTTCTTTCTTTGATCATTAACTTTGGTTTGATCATGGATTCATCACTCTTTTAATAACATGCAAAGTGTTATGGTGATGAATCTACAAACATTAAGATTCAAAGATATGTTTAGTGAAAACAACATTTAAAACTAGTGTAGGAGGAGGAAAACTTAAAGAAAATGAAGAAGATTAACAAGAAGGTGTGTAGGTTTCATCATACACACATGCATACCTTCAAAGTTCTCGAACACTTGTATTTCTTGAGGTTCTTGGGCTGAATACTTGAGTGAGTTTTAGTGAGAAAGAAGAGAGAAAAATGAGAGAGTTCTTCATAGAGAGAAATTAGAGAGAGAGAGAGAGAGAGAGAAAGAGAGATGAGAGAATGAGTTTGAGAAGTGAGAAAAAAATGAAGTTGAGAGGGGTTAAGGGGAAGGGGAGGCCGGCCAAGAGAGGAGAGAGGGGGAAAAAGATGGAGTGTGGTTTTGGTTAAAATGATGGTGTCCATTTCTATTTTCTTCTACATTTTTTTGTTTACATTTGTATTTGTTAAACATTTAAATTAGTTTACAATAATAATAATAATAATACTTGCTTTTCTTGCTAGTATTTATTTTGTAAGGTATATACATACATATGTATTTAGGGTATTTTAGTTTGCCATTTTATGAGATTTATAGATAATTCCCTTATTAAGGCAAATGCTAGGCAAAATCCTCAAATTTTCCTAACACTTTCGTTTTTACTGCTAAAAGAATTTCGTCCCGAAATTCAAGAATTTCCATTCTTAACCGGTTTGTTAGCAAAAAGGTGAGGGTACTTATGTTTCAAGTAATCCTCTCGTTCCCACGTATATTCAGGCCCATGCCTTGTGTTCCAATGAACTTTCACGTTCGGGATTTTCTTTCGTTTCAGACATTTAACTTCTCTATCGAGAATCTCAGTGGTTCTTCTATGATGTGTAGCTTATCGTCAATTTGAACTTCTTTTAGAGGTTCGATCAATGAGTCGTCGGCTAGACATTTCTTGAGGTTCGACACGTGAAACGTATCATGGATAGCACTTAGCTCCTTAGGCAAATTGAGTCTATACGCTATCGGACCAATCCTTTCGGAGATCTCAAATGGTCCGACGTACCTTGGGCTCAATTTTCCTCTTTTCCCAAATCGTACTATTCCTTTCCACGGATATACTTTTAGAAGTACTTTATCGCCAACTTGAAATTCTAAAGGCTTCCGACGATTATCCGCATAACGTTTCTGATGATCTCTGGATGCTTTAAGTCTATCTCTAATGATTGCCATCTTGTCGGTAGTTTCTTGTACAATGTCGGGTCTAGATAATTGTCCGTCTCCAATTTCTAACCAAGCAAGTGGTGAACGACACTTGCGTCCATACAAGGCTTCAAATGGCGCACACTGAATACTAGTGTGATAGCTATTGCTATGAGAAAATTCGACCAAAGGTAAGTGATTATCCCAACTTCCTCCGAAGTCTAACACGCATGCCCGAAGCATGTCTTCTAACGTTTGAATAGTTCGTTCACTTTGCTCATCCGTTTGAGGATGATAGGCAGTGCTCAAATTCAACTGCATACCTAACGCTCTTTGAAGTGACTGTCAGAACCGAGATGTGAAACGGCTATCTCTATCTGAATTGATGGAAATTGGAACTCCATAACGTGTAACAATTTCCTTGATGTAGATCTGCGCAAGCTTCTCCATATTGTAATCTTCCCAAATCGGTAGGAAATTTGCAGATTTTGTGAATCGATCTACGATAACCCAAATTGAGTCGTGCCCTTTGGCGGTTCTCGGAAGTTTGGTTATAAAATCCATGGTTATTTGTTCCCATTTCCACTGGGGAATCTCCGGTTGTTGTAGCAAACCAGATGGTTTTTGATATACAGCTTTGACCTTTGAACAAGTTAAACATTTCCCTACGTACAAGGCGATATCTTTCTTCATTCCTGGCCACCAATAGTATTCCCTTAAATCCTTATACATCTTATCCGCTCCCGGATGAATTGAATATCTAGACTTGTGGGCTTCATCCATAACCGTTTCCCGTACGTTGTTAGCTTTTGGAATCCAAACTCTGTCCTTGAAATAACGTACTCCATCAATCTTAGTTTCAAATCTGCTTTCTATACCGTGAAGGGTTTCGTCCTTCAAGTTTTCCATTTTCATTGCTTCGGTCTGAGCTTCAAGAATCCGAGTCTTTAAACTCGTTTGTACAAGCGCTCCTATTGCTCGTACACGTGAAGGTTTTACCCTTTCTTTTCTACTCAGGGCATCGGCCACTACATTGGCCTTACCTGGGTGATAGCGAATCTCGCAATCGTAGTCGATGAGTAGTTCTACCCATCTCCTTTGTCTCATGTTGAGCATTTTCTGGTCTAGGATATGCTGAAGACTCTTATGATCCGTGAAAATAGTGCATTTAGTGTCGTACAAATAATGTCTCCAAATCTTTAAAGCGAATACCACAGCTCCAAGCTCCAAGTCGTGTGTGGTATAGTTTTTCTTATGAACCTTTAGTTGTCGCGATGCGTATGCTATAACCTTGTCCTTTTGCATCAATACACAACCCAAACCTTGATGCGATGCGTCACAATACACCACAAATTTATCGGTTCCTTCCGGTAACGCTAGAATTGGCGCATTACACAGCTTTTTCTTCAACAGCTGGAACGCCTCCTCTTGCGGTTCTTCCCAAATGAATTTCCTATCCTTTTGGGTTAGTGCTGTGAGTGGTTTAGCAATTTTTTAGAAGTTCTCGATGAATCGCCTATAACAACCTGCCAATCCCAGAAATTGACGAATTTCTATTGGGGTTTTTGGAGCTTCCCACTTCTTAACGGCTTCCACTTTAGCCGGGTCCACGTGAATTCCTTTCTCTCCAATCACGTTACCAAGAAAGTGTACTTCTCGAATCCAAAATTCGCACTTTGAGAATTCGGCGTACAGTTTATGTTCCTTAAGTGTCTCTAGAATCACTCTTAAATGCTGTTCGTGCTCCTCTTTACTTCGAGAGTAGATCAAAATGTCGTCGATAAACACGATCACAAACTTGTCGAGGTATGGTCGGCATACCCTGTTCATTAAATCCATGAACACAGCTGGTGCATTCGTTAAACCGAAAGGCATAACTAAGAACTCGTAGTGTCCATATCGTGTCCTAAAAGCTGTCTTAGGAATGTCCTGCTCACGGACTCTTAACTGATGATACCCTGATCGAAGATCAACCTTTGAGAAATAAGTTGCACCTTGCAATTGGTCGAATAAATCATCTATTCGAGGGAGAGGATATCGATTCTTGATCGTCAACTTGTTCAGCTATCAATAATCGATGCACATTCGAAACGATCCATCCTTCTTCTTGACGAACAGGACTGGGGCTCCCCAACGTGAGGAACTTGGCCTAATAAATTCCTTGTCCAGGAGTTCCTGAAGTTGACTCGACAACTCTTGCATTTCCACAGGTGCTAACCGATATGGTGCCTTAGCCACAGGTGCTGCTCCGGGTACGAGGTCAATTTGAAATTTAACTTGTCTAAACGGGGGAAGTCCAGGCAAATCATCTGGGAACACCACCGGGTGATCCTTCACCACGAGAATATCTTGGATTCTCCTTTTCTCGGACTTCTTCTCAACTCCGTGTGCCAAAAAAGCAACGCACTTCTTCCTCAAATACTTATGAACCTTCACACTTGACACTATCTCTAGGCTCCTTCCAACGTTGTTTCCTTCTATAACGAGGGTTTCTCCGTCTTGCAAAATACTCTAATCGTCTTATCAAAACAACAAATCTCCGCTCGATTCTTGGATAACCAATCCATGCCTAGTACTACGTCAAAACTCCCCAATTCAATAGGAATAAGATCAACGCTAAACAATTTATCGGCTAGATTCAAGGTACAATATAAAATTACATCCTTAGCCTCAAATTTATGACCATTAGCAACTTCAATAATATAAGCATCCGGCATTCTCCTAGATTCCAAGTTAATTAGTGGCCTAAATTCTAACGAAACAAAACTCCTATTCGCTCCAGTATCGAATAATATTGGTGCATAGCGGTTGTTTAGAAGAAACGTACCTGTCACCACATTAGGGTCGCGACGTGCTTCGTCAGCTCCAATGACAAATGTCCGTCCTCGAGCTTGACCTCCTTGATTTCCTTGATTGGCTTGTCTTGCCTGGTTCCCATTATTGTTATTGTTCGGCCTCCTACCAAATCTCGGGCACATATTCCGGAAGTGATCCGGACTTCCACACTTGAAGCATGCCCTTCTCTCCCTACAGAATTTGGTGAGATGACCTGGCCGCTTACAATTGTCACAAACGGGGCAAGCTCCCTCATGATGAAGGTTGCACTTGTTGCATTTCGGGAATGGACCCTTGTATTGCCCTAGGTCCTGAATTTTTACTCCGAAGTTTCTTACCACATTCCTATCCTTGCTTGCACTACCAAAGGTTTTCTTTCCTGACTGATACTCTGGCTTCCTCTTATTGCTGGCACATCCCGATGTCAGGGTTCCCGCTCTTACCGCATCGTTCGTTAAAGTAGTTGCCAAGGGAACAACAGATTGGATTGTGGCCAGGTTTGCCGAGGTGACCATCCCTCGGATCTCCGACGCTAATCCCCATAAGTATCGGTCGATTCTCTTGCTCTCGGGAGTGACCATGTGAGGTACCAGTTTTGCAAGTTCGTGGAAATGAGCTGTGTATCGGTCTATGTCAGCTCCGACCATGGCGTGATATCAGAATTCAGATTCCAGCTTTTGAAGTTCACTTTTGGGGCAGTACTCCGTAATGAGTAACTTTTTAAACTCCTCCCATGAGAGTCTGTATGCATCTTCCCTTCCACGGGTTTGAACCTGGATGTTCCACCATGTTAGTGCCCTGCCCTGGAGTTGACAGGCCGCATACTCCACCTTGCGGTCTTCCGAGCATTTGCTAATATGGAGTACCGACTCCATGCTATCGATCCAAGAAAGCAATTTTACGGCACCTTCCTTCCCTTAGAACTCCTTGGGCTTACAAGACATGAAGGACTTGTAGTTGCATCTGGTACTGTTACTACCCGGATTTCCTCCCCTACCTCCTTCATTCCTGCAGTTAGTATTAATACCGGTGGTTACTTGCGTGACTATGCTGGGTATTGCTTCTTGTATGCGTTGTGCTATGATCCGTGCGATGTCGGGTGTTTGGTTTTCAGGATTATCTCCCGTGTGGCGAGTGGATCTTCTTGGAGGCATGATTCTAAAACACATTTGCCAAAAATTGTTTTGGTTAAAATTTTGTACAAATTTTTTAACTGGTATTTTCCACAAGTTTATACTATTACTTGAAACTTTAAAACAGTAAATTTAAGTACAAGGTAAATAGACGGGTTGATTGAAAGTTCACGTTTCCCCCAATGGGTTTCCATTCATCGTTCTATTAAATGCCGAAATTACAAAATTTCCGATGTTTATCATACATCGGTATCATATTGTTTGAAAAGGAATTACAACTTGAATACTTAAAATGCGTAAATTGGAAATAATAAGAAAAGAAAATGTTTTTCAAAAATTCCTCCAACACGCTACAACCCATCCACCTTCGTATCCGTACTATCCCAAGTATGCCCCAATCATGATCAAGAGCACCAATAACAATAGCGCCATCCCCACAACCAAGCATGCCGCTTCTGCCCTCATGGCCATTCTTTTAGCCACTCTTGCACCATCTAGAGCTTGAGTCAAAACGATGGTCAGTTTGTGTGCTAGCTCCACCAGTTCTGTTAAGACCTGGCCTTGATGAGTCACCCTTTCTTGACAACCGTGCAACTCGGTTTTCATCGCCCTTATATGTTGATCCCTTGCCCAAGCCAACTCGGACATTAGCCTGATTGGCACGCCTGTGGCCATACGTTGCGGTTCCGGTGCCTCCGGACGTGTTGATGTTAGTGTGACCCTTCTAGGAATTGGGACACTTTTCCTCGCCGTTTGCCTAACGCGAGGCCCGTTGGGGTTTCGTTGGAAGGTTATCGGAGTTGGTTGCGGTGGTATCGAGGTCGGTAACACTCTCGGTTCGTCATAGGGGTCTCGTTCACTTGACACTTCTTGCTCCGATTCAGTGCTACTAGAATCTTCATCTTCTCGGATGTTTGGTGGGTTGACTCGCGGTCGACCAGTGACGTAACTTGACACATCGGCCGAGTAAGAAGCAGGAGTGTAGGATGGTGATGATGACGACATAGTGAAACTGAGGCAAAAGTGTACTTAGTTACTAATCGCACAAGTGTAATGTCTATCATATGCAATGTCTACGCACTATGCATTCTACTATAGAGTGCACGTAAAAATTGACATACTCCTACTATAACCAATTCTAGTCTCGAATTAACCTACCTTAATCGAACATAGGTGATCAGGCTATGTTTAATTAAAGTCTGTTAATACCATTCTAGACTTAGTTATACTAGTAGTAGGTTCAGTTGTTTTCATGTCAGTTTTGGACTTTTTGGTTATAGTTGGGTTTTTCCAATGAAAGACCGGTATTCTCTATAACCTTCGGCTCTGATACCATTTATGTCACACCCCGCTAAAGCGGAAGTACGGGATGTCACAGTTCAAGGTTTCAATGCGTAAGGTAGAAGACAACACACAATCATCATATCATAAAAGTTTACAAAACTACATCATGTTTCAAAATACAAATTGTCCAAAAACAAAAATTGACATGATAAGGAAAAAGCGTTGGATGCCGCTACTTGTGATGCCTTCTAAAGTTCAACCTTAATTGATATTTCCTGAAAAGCATGTAAATGAGAGGGTCAACTATTGAATAGTTGGTGAGTTCACAGGTTTTCGGTATGCATAACAGTTTTAATGCAAGTTTGTAAATCCGCACAGTGGATTGAGTATTCGGTTGTAGTTATAAAGCAGTTTTGTAAATCCGTACAATGGATTAAGAGTTCATTTGTCAACATGCGCAAGGTATAATACCGTATGCACATATGTTAAAGTAATGAGCCCACTACCCAAACCTACTGACCGTACACGCCCCAAAGACACATGTTCCTCACAAACATGATAAGTTAGTCGGCAATTATGCACTCGCGAAGTGAGTGGGGTGTCAACCAAATAACGTTATCCATAATATACCAAGCGGCTCGTACAATGAGCTAATAGGTAATGTAGTTTGTACCGGGGACTTTCAAATAAATGTTAAACTCAGAATCAACTAGCATAAGCATATATACCATAGCGCATAAAAGTTCGTAGTAATGTAAATCAGTTTGAGTAAATAGTACAACCGATGCGTAAGTAGTTTGTAACATGCTTTTCACCCCAAAATGTACAAAATAGTAAAAAGGGGGCTGTGAAAACTCACGGTGGTATGCGAAGATGTTTCCGATGCAACCCGCACAACGATCCTACTTCGATCCTACGAAGGTAAGGACACTAGTAAGATTCTATGCTTAAGTCTTAGTCCTTGATATCGTTTAGTTATCCAAATCATCATAAAATGCCTTTGTTGTGTTTAAGTTTATAAGTTATAAGGAATTAACCGAAGTTAGTAATCAATATATAATACATTACATATGTTAGATTGAGGTTACCGCAATTTCGTCATGACGAGTGACGAAAAAGGTCTAAAGTTAGGAGTTATATATAGTATATATATACCGCAATTTCATCACAAGAATGATGAAAAGGGTTCAAAATGAAAAGTTAAAATGTATAAAATGCATATACATATAGTATGTAGGTTATATTAACTTACATATGTTAGTATTACCGCAATTTCACCACAAGAAGTGATGAAAAGGGTCTAAGAGTTAGTTTGTAACTATAGCATAAAGTTATCCTTTGCTGTCCAGAATTTGTTGTCACTTTCAGTTCGTTTTTGGATATCTTCCAGAGGCATTTGGGTTAAGATATTTTATGCCCATATAACGTAATGTGTTAGGAAACGTTTGGTATAAAAACCATAATTTTTGAAGGTAGATAAGTACATGAAATAATTCTTGACGTAAAATCACTACATAAAGTTTTGCTGTTTGCGCACTGTTTTTGTGAAAAATGTTTGAAGGTCGAAATCTTGGAGTTTTTGAGTGAAACTACTTGGGTTCGAATCTTAACACATAAAAGTTAATTCCAGAAAATATTTCACCTTATTTGGATAATTTTTGAGTGATATATGGCCTTGCCAAGTCAGTTGAAAAATCTGACAGATTGCTGTTGAAAATCTTCTTTAATTAAATGCACCATTTCCATTGGTAATTTATGAGATCTTATTCTCTTTGTTTGGCCACGATTTTAGACACAACAATCTAACATTTTCAGATGAAAATCTTCCTTTTAATTTACACAAGCTACATGCAAACAACTTAGACAAGTTATCTTGTCAAAACATTTGCAGAAATTGGTCCTTTTGAGCTTTTTGTGAAAACATTCAAATAGTTCTTTCTTTCATCATTAACTTTTGTTTGCTCAGGGATTCATCACTCTTTTAATAACATGCAAAGTGTTACGGTGATGAATCTACAAACATTAAGATTCAAAGATATGTTTAGTGAAAACAACATTTAAAACTAGTGTAGGAGGAGGAAAACTTAAAGAAAATGAAGAAGATTAACAAGAAGGTGTGTAGGTTTCATCCTACACACATGCATACCTTCAAAGTTCTCAAACACTTGTATTTCTTGAGGTTCTTGGGCTGAATACTTGAGTGAGTTTTACTGAGAAAGAAGAGAGAAAAATGAGAGAGTTCTTCTTAGAGAGAAATTAGAGAGAGAGAGAGATGAGAGAATGAGTTTGAGAAGTGAGAAAAAAATGAAGTTGAGAGGGGTTAAGGGGAAGGGGAGGCCGGCCAAGAGAGGAGAGAGGGGGGAAAAGATGGAGTGTGGTTTTGGTTAAAATGATGGTGTCCATTTCTCTTTTCTTTTTCATTTTTTTTTGTTTACATTTGTATTTGTTAAACATTTAAATTAGTTTACAATAATAATAATACTTGCTTTTCTTGCTAGTATTTATTTTGTAAGGTATATACATACATACGTATTTAGGGTATTTTAGTTTGGCATTTTATGAGATTTATAGATAATTCCCTTATTAAGGCAAATGCTAGGCAAAATCCTCAAATTTTCCTAACACTTTCGTTTTTACTGCTAACTTCGACTGTGTTGTCTAAAATATGAATAACTGAAGTGTTTAGTATAGTTCTAACCTGAAATAAAATTTGACGGTTGTCACAAGAGCCACTTGATAATATTCATTCTTCGGCAAGGACACAAGATGAGGAACAACAAATCGAGGCTCTTCGTGACCCGATCGGAACTTCCGTAGTGTCTCCGTCTGGCGGAACACGAGGATCGGAAGGAAATCCTACCACAGCTACCGAATTTCCAACTGTGAACGTAGGTGGCTCTGCCTCTCAGTTGGATGCCTCAACGGGTAATCTAAGTGATCCCGGAGTTATCTTACACGACTTTGTGTCACCAGAGTCCCTGGACAGCATCCTTAAGGCTGTCCGCGAGGCGATGGAGCAACACGTCGCCGCCGAGATCGACACCGTTAAGCACTTAATCAAAGGTAAAGGGCATATTGTCGACACTGAAACCGCATCTACACCTCCACCGGTCCCTACTCAGCCTACCTACTCGGTGGACACCCTCAAGACGATGCTTTTAGCCCAACTGCTCCAACAATCTGAAACTGACACCTCAACCGAAGCAGACCTGCTATCCGTTCTGAAATCACAGGTCACTTCTCCTTCATCATCCATTACCACTCGATTGGATAACCTTGACTCGACTCTCAATGACTTCCAAAAAGCGATGACAACACTGTCCGAAAGAGTCCATTCACTCGAAGATATCTGCAAGAGTCAAGCAGGCGGTCTGAAGCGCAAGCACGATGACTAGGATGATCCTGATCACCGTGAGGGGGAGAAACGACTAAGACCTATCGAGACCGCCGCTATCCTCACTGACACGACAATTGTGGTTCATCTGGAACCAGCAACTGCGGCAACAACAACCGACGCCGAACATGAAGTCGAGTTGCCCTTAGCCGAGATGGTAATAGACATGGACATCTCAGATGATGAAGACCCGACGGTTGAAAAGTCTGAGGGTTCAACACAGGAACTGGTTAATTTCGACTCATCAGATATGCCGATACTGGATATGATTGATCCAGACTGCGAGACCAACCCGGAGACCGAAGATGCATGTTATGAAAAAGCCGCCAGTGCCGTAAATCTCCAGGTTAATTTGGTTTTCCCTACTGATGAAGATGACAATATTGATTATGATCAGTTCCTGCTCTATAATTTTTATGGAACCCCCGTTTACTCTGATCAACCCGATGAACCTTCTACAAGACCCGAAACTACTACTGCCGACATTCCGACATCTCCTCAGCAACAAACAGCTTTTGATCTTCCCCCTCCTCAACAGCAATAAATCCGTTGGAAGAAGATCCCGATATTTATTCCTCATCTGGAGGAATCCCTGAAGAAGTTGTTTGTTCACAAGCTACGCCCGATCGAGCCGACCTTCTGCCCTGGTATTTACAACTTCAACCCCGAATACCAACGCCGGTACATCAGCGCAATGAAGCGGTGTCTTCCAGTCAGCCAAGTCAGAACCAAGGATAAGATCACCGAGGTACTCAACATCCATTCAAGCCGCATTATGAAAATCGTTTATCATGTATTCACTGTCCGACGTGAAGATGGGAATGAATGGAAATTTTCCGAAGCCGACTTCCAGCACCTCCGACCGTTCGACTACCTGACAATTCTGAAAGACCTTCGTACAAGAACCATCCGACCGCTACCTGTCACAAAGGCGCTCGAAGCTGTTCGTCGATTCCTGGTCCATACTATTATGATGTCATATCTCACGGATTTCCAAATGGCAATCGAGAACAGGGCAAAGAAGGTAAATCTGATAAAGCCGAATCTGAAAGCTCCTGAGTTGAAGATGTATTCTGAGAATGCTCTGCTTCTATAACCGGAATTTGGGATTGTCTTCATCAACGATCAGAATGAGAAGAAATTTTTGCGCTTCAGTCAGGTAGACAGATTCTACGACGGCACACTCTTTAAAGTACAAAATGCTCTTCGCAAAATCATTTCCTATGAATCAAAAAATCAGAAGGTTTCGTATGTTCCTAACTCGAATGAGATAATTGCACGAAACGCTTTAGAAGTGGTTGAAGAACGCATCGACTTTCGCCGTGCTATCAGAATGTTCGAGGTACACTTTGCGCTCCGTAAAAGATACGTCTACAACAGGCGAGAACTAGAGCGCGAACTCGAACTTCAAATCAAAGGGGGAGATTGTTAGGGTCAATTTATGTTGATTTAAAGTTCAAGGGTCTGTATTGCAATTCTTTAATTTAAGCTTTGTTAGTGAACGGGCCGTGGGCTTGTTAACCACGGGCCTGTTATATATAAAGTGCTTTAGCCTTAGAAAATAGGTTAGTTGTCTCATTTTCTTTCCTACTTCGTATTGTAATTCTCTCTCAATTGAAAACTAATAGGGATGACCAGTTGAAAACATAAACTATATTGTTTCACATCTTTTGATTTCATTGTTCGTTACACGGATCTGGAACTAACAGGCTATGGTGTCATAATCACCTTTCGTGAGTCCCAAAATAAGTTGGAGAACCATCTTGTTTTCGGTGAGCGGATTACCTACATTGGCCAATTGATCGGCCAAGGTTTTGAGACGGGCACAGTAGTCAGAGATGTTGGAGAAAGAATCGAGACGGGTGTTGTTGAACTTCTCTTCGCGATAGACGGCTCGAGTAACTTTGTTATCTTGAAAGATTTCGTGAAGCCGATTCCACAGTTCTTGAGCGGTGGCGCCTGTTTTCATGATGGTTTGGAGGAGATCGCTGGACATGGTGCTGTAGATCCATTATTTGACAATGGCGTCGAGACGGGTCCAGGTAGCTGTATCGATGTCAGAAGAATGTGGAACAATTCGACCCACGATGCATAGTGTCCATCGTGCTGGTCGAGGAGGATCGGTATGGAGTTTTTGATATTGGTGATGCCAAAAGCTGGGTGGAACGGTGTTTTGACGGTGCCAGAAGGATGAGGATCGGAAGTAGATGCCGTCATTGTAGGAGGAAGGGCGGCGGCAGATTTTAGGGTTTAGAAGTCGAGAAGGGAGAAGGTGGAGAGAGCCTGGATTGTCTCTGATACCATGAAAGTTGTAGAAATATGTGTTTCATTCAATTGATTTACATCCAATAAATACAAGAGAGAGTCCCGATAATTACGGAAACAATATCAAGATAACTATGAACAATATTTCACAATATTTCACTAATATGAATATTTTTTTGCATTCAGTCGAGCTTATTGCACAATGAATCCGATTTTAAAGTTGAAACTTGTGAAGAAGAAGAGCAAGTTATATTAATTCTTAATGAATAAGAACTTCACTGTGTTCTATCATTCTTTCTTATTCTTACATTTATGGAGTATTTCTTGATTGTTGCTTCAATTTTGGGATCTACAATAAGTGTTAGAAACCACAGAAGCTCTGTGGTGGAGTGAGCTATGTGGTCTGAGGTCTTCTTTAGTAAGCACTAGAATTGCACCTTTTCTTTACCAAAACATATTTGAAGAACAATGGGGTGATCGAGAGTTTCCACTAGAAGTCATGATCACAGAAGTGCGATGTGCTTACCCAAAGTCTCTCGATTTTCTCGGCATGATTACCTAATTCTGTTGTTTTCGATTATCCAAGAACTTCCTTGAATGAACGAACTTTGTAGATCATTACAAGGTCTCATTCTGCTCCCCTTTGACCTATGCTTGAATCAGATATTGATAAGTAGAGCACAAAGCATAGATCAGGCTCATCAGAGGTTCTGTAAGAGTGAACAGAGGCTCTGTGCCACTTCACAGAAGCTCTATTGAGTACAGAACTTTATAAGGTAAAGAATGTACATACTGAAAGATTTAAATATTCACATATATACAAGAGGATTTAATCTTACAAACAGAGGGATTCATCTCATGTTCAGCATACCTAACTTACCCACCAAGAATAGGAATCTTTCTTATCAAGTGCTTTGGTGAATAAGTCCGCAAGCTGATATTCCATAGACACAAAGTACATCTCTATGGTGCCCTGTTCAATATGATGCTTTAAAAAGTGGTACCTGATATCAATGTGTTTTGTCTTAGAGTGCTGCACAGGGTTGGCGGAGATCGCAATGGCGCTTTTGGAGTCACAGAGGATTGGTATCTTTTGGATATCTAGACCATAGTCTTTGAGCTGAGTTCTCATCCACAGAATTTGTGAACAACAGCTGGTGGCAGCAACGTATTCTGCTTCGGCTGTGGATGTTGACACACACAGTTCTGCTTCTTAGAAGTCCAACTTACTAGTTTACCACCTAGGAATTGGCAACTTCCAGAGGTACTTTTCCTATCTAGCTTGTATCCTCCGTGATCTGGATCTGTATAAGCCATAAGATCAAAGCCAAAGTTCTTTGGATACCAGAGACCAAGATTCTTGGTTCCTTTAAGGTATCTAAAGATTCTCTTGACAGCAAATAGGTGGGATTCTTTGGCGTTAGCTTGATACCTTGCACAGAGACATGTGGCATACATTATGTCTGGCCTACTAGCAGTTAAGTATAGAAGAGACCCGATCATGCCTCTGTATTGCTTGCACTCGACAGATTTTCCATCTAGATCTGAGTGTAATTTAGATCCAGTGGCCATGGGGGTCTTCATGACAGAGGCATCAGAGAGTTTGAATTTTGAAAGTATGCCAGAGACATATTTTGATTGATTTATAAAGATTCCCCCTGATGACTGTTTTACTTGGAGTCCTATGAAGAAGTTTCATTCTCCCATTATACTCATTTCAAACTCACACTGTATGAGTTTTTCAAAATATGTGCAATATTATGCATTAGTAGAGCCAAAAATAATGTCGTCCACATATATTTGGACAAGTATAATCTCATCACCTTATCTCTTATAGAACAAAGTTGTAGCGGTGGTACCTCTTTCGAACTCATTAACAAGGAGAAAGGTTGAAAGGCGTTCATACCATGCTATTGGGGCCTGTTTGAGTCCATACAGGGCCTTATCTAGATAGTAGACATGGTTGTTGGACATATACTTCTTCTTGAATCTGTCCGTTTAGGAAGGCAGATTTGACATCCATTTGAAATACCTTAAAACCTCTGTGGGCTGCGAAGGCTAAGAATATTCTTATCATTTCGAGTCGTGCGACAGGGGCAAAGGTCTCCTCATAGTCAATACCTTCTGCTTTACAGTATCCCTTAGACACCAGTCTTGCCTTGTTTCTTATGACCACTCCATCCTCATCCTTCTTATTTCTGAAGACCCATTTGGTTCCTATGGCTGATTTCCCTCTTGGCAGAGGAACAAGGGTCCACACTTTGTTTCTCTCAAATTGGAGAATCTCTTCTAGCATTGCTTCCACCCTTCAGAAACTCTCTTAGGTTCGATCACACTGATAAAATTTGTGAAGAAACATAAATTAGCAGTTGTTGATCTTGTCGTAACATTGTCATAAGGACTCCCAGCTATTTAGCTCTGAGGATGATCCTTTGTCCACTTGGACATTCTTAGGAGATGGTCATTTGTAGCATCGAGTTGATATTCAGTTGTTGCACACGATGGTTCTGGTGCAACTTCTGTGGTTGATGGTACTTCTGTGCTTGTGCTTGGAGTTTCAGCTTGAGGAGGTATTTCAATAAGGGTAGGTATTGAATCCTCTGATGATGTTGAGACAGAATCCTCATTTTCCTCTGGTGTAAATTCTTCAGTTGTCACAAGACTTGGTATTTCCAGTACCTCTGTTGTGGAGCCATTGTTCACATTATCCTCTGCTTGCTCCCCCTCGACACTTGTACCTGCACAATTAATGGAAGAGGGTGACGAATTTGAGGGACCAGTAAGGGATATACCTTGATTTGGTTGGTCAGCAGAGGATGTCTCTCTAGAGGCTCTGGGAACTCTAGTAGAGGGATCAACATCATCATTGAACATTTCTTCAAACAGCAAATTAAGCTCTACTTCTCTTAATTTAGAAATGCCAGAGGTTTCTTTGTTCAGTCCGAGTTCTGAACTGATTTGTTCAGAAGTCTTTTGGAAAGAGTCGTCAAAAGAAACATTAATGCTTTCCACAATTGATCGAGTTCGCAGAACGTAGACTCTGTAGGCCTTGGAAGTGGCAGAGTACTCGATGAATTTTCCCTCATCTGCCTTAACATCAAACTTCCACGTGATTCTCTGTCGTTGAGGACAAAGCACTTATACCTAAAAACGTGAAAGAACTTGATATTGGGCTTTCTCTGGTTTATCAAATGATATGGTGTCTTGTTGTGTCTTTTCACCACTGTTGATCGATTATGGGTGAAGCATGCAGTGGAAACGACTTATGTCCAGAAAGAGATAGGTAATCCAGATGCCGTAAGCATGGTTCTTGCAGCCTCCACAAGCGTGCGATTTTTGCGTTCAACCACGCCATTTTGTTGTGGAGTACGTGCAACAAAGAAGTTTTGTGAAATCCCTTCCTCCGTTAGATAAGCTTCAATAGTGGAGTTTTTAAACTCTGTCCCGATGTCGCTTCTCAACTTCTGCACCCTGCACTCATAGAGAACGTGGATTCTTTTCATTAGATTAATCAAGATGTTTGGAACATCTGACTTCTTTCAGACAAATTCTACTCAAGTATATATCTAGAGTATTCATCGACCAACACCAGCATATATTTCTTGCCACCCAGGCTCTGTGTAGCAATGGGACCACAGAGGTCGACATGAAGCATGTACAGAGGCCTAGTGCAGGACACATCAGATTTTCCCTTATGGGAAGCTCTTTTGAGTTTTCCCATTTCACAGGCTGAGCACAGATGATCTTTGTTAAATTTAACGTTTGGCAACCCTTTCACCGGATCAAGCTTTACAAGTTTATCGAGGGTATAGAAGTTTAGATGGCAAAACCTGTTGTGCCACAACCATGCTTCTTCATTCTTGCATGAGACAAGGCAGAGCTTGTCATCTTTGTTCTTAGCTTTAAAGTTCATAAGGCACAGGTCGCCTCTTCTTTCGGCTCGCAGAAGCTCTACCACTGTGTCTTCCCCGAGTAGAGAGCAATAAGTTCTTTTGAACTTTACATCGAAACCTGTGTCGCAGAGTTGGCTTACACTTAGAAGGTTGTGCTTGAGGCCATCCACATACGTAACTTTGCACACAGTTATATCTTCTTTCTTGATGACTCCATAGCCTCTGATGTACCCCTTTGTGTTGTCTCCAAAGGTCACAGATCCTCCTCCAAGTTTATCTTTGTATGAGGATAGCAAACCTCTGTCGCCAATCATGTGCCTTGAGCACCCGAAGTCTAGGTACCAGATAGGCGCATACTGCTTCTGCAACATAATTAGATAGATTTAGGTACCCATTTCCAAATGGGTCCAGTTTTGTTAGGGGGCTTTAAGGTTGCCTTAACATCCTTTGTTTTGGTTTTAACTTCTTTTGAAGAACCATTTTGTTTCTTCTTACCCTTGAATTTTGCATTCTTTTCTTTGGGTTTAGAGAGGAACAGTGAGGACCGGAGAAATGTTGATTTAATTGATACATGAGTTCAAAGCAATGACAGTAATCAACATGTGAAGAAATTTGCTTAAACTTTACATTGAAAACATTGAACATGGGTACAGAGGCTTTATGTTTGTAATCTCTCCTAGCAGCAGACTTTCTATTAAAGAGAGACATGTCTAGGCTAGATTTATTTTTTGGAAAATCTCTCTTCAGAGTAGCCTTCTGCTGTACCCATCTTATGTGGTGAACCACTGCCGATTTCACTATCACGGAAGAAAAAGACTTGTTATTTTCAACCCATTTTCCTTTTTGTTGCCAAGTGAGTTTTTCTTGGGATGGCCTTAAAGGTTTTAAAGCTTTTGGATTTTGAGAGGTTCTTTTCTTTTCTTCTTTGATTTTCTCAAGTTCAAGAGAGGTTTTAGCTTGTATACACATATCTAGAAAGTTTGGGCAGATAGGAACACTTGTGAATTTCTCCTTTAGAAGAATAATTCTGTTAAGAATGCCAGAAGGAAGCTTAAATTCCTCTGATTCACAAGGAACTATCTCTGAGTCGTCAGAGTCAGTCTCAGATTCGACATAGGTTGAATCATCCTCGTATACAGAGGATGGACCACAGGAGTCTCTGTCGTCAGAGGCTGGACATTCTGTGCATGTGTCATACTCACTTTCTTTCTTGTTTTTGGGAATATCTTCTAAAACTTTGAAAGTGTTCACCGAGATTTCATCACATAGGTCTTGTTTGACAGAGAGTGTATCATGATGTGAGTTCCAGATCAGTGCAACGAACAGTAGAAATCAATAGATATGAACAAATAGTATGATTTCAATTTGTCATCCAATTCACTTTCATTAATCAGAGAGAATTACATGACGCCTTGAAAGTGTAAATTGACAACTAGCCTAAAAACAAAGGCTTACAAAACATTATATACCATGGGCCCATGACATTCAAGACCATGGCCCGTTACACATTAAAGGCTCAAAATGATAAATAACAATTTAACCCTTGAACTTCTATTCAACCTGAATTTTGACCCTAACAATCTCCCCCTTTGAATTTAAGTTCGAGTTCGCGCCAGTTCTCGACATATCTCTTTCGAAGCGCAATCTAGATCTCGAACATTCGGATGGCTCGGCGGTAGTCGATGCGGTCTTCTATCACTTCTAATGCTTCTCGTGCGGTTGTCTCATTTGAATTGGGGACAAACGACACTTTTCGGTTTTCAGATTCATGAGTGATGATGTTTCGAAGAGCATCTCTGACTTTGAGGAGTGTGCCATCGCAGAATTTATCGACCTGACTGAAGCGGAGAAACCTCTTTTCTTTTTTATCATTGAGCTATACAATCCCAAATTATGGTTCTAGAAGCAGTGCGTTCTCGGGATACATCTTCAGCTCGGGTGCTTTCAGATTCGGTTTCAGCAGGTTTACCTTCTTTGCTCTATTCTCGATCCCCATTTGAAAGTCTGTGAGGTAGGACATCATGATTGTATGAACCAGGAATCGACGGACAGCTTCGAGCGCTTTGGTTACTTAAAGTGGTCGGATGGTTCTGGTTCGGAGGTCTTTCAGTATAGCGAGGAAGTCGAACGGTCTGAGGTTCTTAAAGTCAGCTTCGGAAATTCTTCATTCATTACTGTCTTCACGTCGGACGGTGAATACTAGAAACATGACTCTAAGGATTCGGCCAGTTTGGATGTTGAGCACTTCAGAGATATTGTGCTTGGTTAAGACTTGGCTAACTGGCAGACACGGCTTCATGGCATTTATGTACTGGCTTTGGTATTCCTTGTCAAGATGGGAAATCCCAAGTCTGAATGTTGGCTCGATGGGGCATAACCTGTGAACATAAAGCTTCTTCAGTGATTCCTCCAGGTGAGGAATTAGGATCATGATCTTCTCCCATCTGATTTGTTGCTGTGGAGGAGGAGGATGATCTGAAGCTGATGGTTGTTGAGGAGATGTCGGATTTGTAGCAGTTGAAGTCTCGGGTATCGTAGAAGTCTCGGGAGCCTGTGTAGTGTGGGTAGGTGTACCATACAGTATGAAAGATCAAGTTTACCTGGAGATTTATTGCACTGGTGTCTTTTTCGTACCATGCATTTTCAGTCTCGGGGTCGATCTCGAAATCTGGATCAATCAGATCAAGTGCAGGCCTTTCTGATGCAGAATAATTGACCAATTCCTGTGATTCTCCCTCGGGATTTTCAACCGTTGGGTCTTCATCGTCTGAGATATCCATGTTGATAACCATCTAAACTAAGCTCAACTGGGCTTCAGGTTCGTCTTCGGTTGCAGTTGCCACAGTTGATGGTTCCGGTTGAACCACAGTTGTTTCAGGGATGATTGAGCGGACTCAGACAATCGTTGTCACTTGTTCCCCCCCCCCCCCCCCTCACGGTGATCAGGATCATCCTGGTCATCGTGTCGTCTCTTGAGTCCGCCAGCTTGACTCTTGCAGGTGTCTTCGAGTGAACCGACTCTTTCAGACAAAGTTTTGAGCGCCTGTTGTACGTCCTTGAGAGTCTCGTCAAGCTGGTCCATCCTGGTGGTTATGGATGACGAAGGAGCAGATACCTGGGAGCGTAGAACTGATACCAGGTCTGCTTCGGTAGAGGCATCGGTGTCGGTGTGCTGGAGTAGTTGAGCTAGAAGCATAGTCTTGAGCGTATCCACAGAATAAGATGGATGTGTTGGTGCGGTTTCAGATTCGACTACCTTCTCTTTACCTTTGATCAGGCTCTTTAGTTTGTCGAGCTCGGTGGTGAACTGCTGCTCCATTGCCTCGCGGACAGCCTTTAGGGCGCCATCCAGATATTCCCTTGATAGGAGGTCGGGTGACTTAACTCCGGGATCACTTAGATTACCCGTTGAGGCATCTATCTTAGAGGTAGAGCCACCTACGTCCACGAATGGCAAAGGGGTGGCCGTGGCAGGATTTCCTTGCGTTCCGCTTAAAGGCGGAGACACTACGGAAGTTCCGATCGGGTCACGAAGAACACCGATTTGTAGAGTCTCGTCCTGTGTCCTAGCCGAAGAATGTATTCTATCAAATGGCTCTAGACTCAATAGTGCATCCAAAGAAGTCGAGACCGGGGGTTGCTGGTCTCTTGTTTCAATACCAATACTCCCCGATTGAGAGATCGGTAGACGTTGTGCTAAGTCCCCGTGTTCAAATGAAACACTCATCTGTTGAGAGATGGGTGAGTGTCTTGGGGTGTGCAATTGCGCCGCTAGGTCCACGGCGGCTTCTTCAATACCGTGTCCCAACGGATGAGACACGATAGTAGATGTGGCTACCTGGGCGATACTGGGCTGGGTTCGCTCTGAAGCCTCTTTATTTTTAAGGTTTTCTCTCTCATGATTCTTTTTCGATCTAACTTCACTCTGTCTCACCACTTCTGTATTTTCAACTAATTCTCCCTCCGTTCTCCTTGTATCTCCCGTAATAAGTTGGGTAGTAGGAATGAGTGGGGGTGTAGGTGAGTCAAATAGGGATTCTGCGATCAATGGTGGATGACCTCCGATACTGGCTAGAATTAGCGAAAGGCGGATTGCGCGTTCCGTATCGGAGTCAGTGGAGTCAGAATCCATCGCGTCAGTTTGGACGAACGGGGATAATGGTTCAATGGTGTCCGTTCCTGGATCGCGGTCAAGAGATGGTCGGTGTGATTCAGTGAAGACTGGGAACTCGTGTAGTCTAGTCGACAGTCCGGCATCAATCGTGGTTCGGGTTGTGTGAGGGCGAGGTTGTTGGCTAGTTCCGGCTTGGCTGGAATAGGTAGTACTGGCATGCGTATCCAATGCACCTCCCGCACCTGTTCCCCTCCCATGTACTCTCAACACACCCCGTCCGGGAGACCCATCTACCCGGACTCTACCTCCTCTCATCCTTGGACCCTCACGTCGCCCAGTTCTATGTCCCTGGGGAGGTCCCTCCGGCTGGACCATGGGATTCCCTAACTCTCGCCTGTATTCTATTACACTCGGTGCATTGGGATCCGCGTGTGCCAGTAGGTATTCTGGGATAGGCATGGCCGGGGTATCAGGTGGATTGCGAATCACTAAGTACTGCAAGTTAAACTGGGGACATACCAGATGATTGATATGTCTCGAGATAAGTGGATTCGCCTCCATGTATTGTCGGATGGCCAGAGAAAAGAAGCGCGGAAATGGTAGGAACTTCTTTTTGGATCCGCCAGTCTGTCGGATGGCTTGCACCAGTTCACGCCAAATGATCGCTGAGTAGTCAATGTGCTAGTTGAAGCAGACAACGTGAAATAGGCGTAGGAAGTCGACTGTGCATTGGTCTATCCCCTTCCATCGGGATGACAGACATCTGTTCAAAATTGTGAACAGTGTATACCAGTCCGGTGCGATATACTTCCGATTGAATGCAGATGGGCGGTTGAGCTCGTGGTGATATCCAAGTACGCGGATGGCAGCGCATAGTGTTGCATCATCGACGGCGGGTGCATACACGGCATGGCCTCCGGTAGTAGGTTCCGAAAGTGATAATAGTCGTCGGAATGAGTCCGGTGTGAGTGTGAATGGGTGATTGTCGATGCGTGTTGTGATGGTCTGGGTGTTTGTTGGTTCCCGTTTTGCTTTAAACAAGATTATCAGATCTATTAGTTCAAGTTAATGTTTGATGCGGAAGCGTATTTGAAGAACTAACAGATAAGTTTGATAGATTTAGACCAAAATATAAATAAACAATGAACAGGAAATAATATTTCAAAGTTTACTGAATATATATTAAGAACAGATTTAAGAACAATGAGTAAGAAAAGCTTCAAAATAGATATGACTCTTAAGGTGAATAAGCTTTTTGTGTTCTTATAATGGTCGATTTATATGTGATTGATAAGGAAGAACTCAACATGAGTCTTCCTTATATATTACTCTAAAGGGGACCATAAAGCATATGCTACTATTCAGACGGTACTGATGAATAGTTGAACGGATGTCGTGAACAGTTGCAAGAACGGCATGAACAGTAAGACGTGTTGTATTGCATTTAATGCAGCAGACGTCTATTATGTACTAAGCCCTATTGAGTCCCATCAGAGTTTGACACGTCGACGTTGGACAGGGCATGCTATCATGCAAGTTGATGAACGGGTCTTGTAACAGTAGCAAGATATTATAAATATCTTCAAGTCTTTTAGTGAGGACCACAGAGGCGCTGTAATGAGTTACAGAGGTTCTGCGGTCTGGTCCTCTGTGGAGCAGTCTTTCCTTTATTATGAGATATTGGTCTTCTTTGCGCATATGACAGAGCTTCTGTAGCGCGCCTCTCTAGCTTATGTAGATTCTTGATCTTGAGCCCTTGGTAAGTCCGGCAGAGCCTCTGTAAGAGGCTTTCTTCACTTAGCCTATTTTTCACTACTTCTAAATACTTCTATGATTAGGAAGATTGAAGCTAACAATCTCCCCTAAGTAGTGAAAAATAAAAAATTTAACTTCGAGTTTAGTTAGGCTAAGTTAGATAAGACAGAGGTTAAACAATACCTCGAAAGTTCTTTCATTTAGAAATATGCCAGAGGCATTTTACATTTGAGTACAATGAAAGATAAACTTTGACTTGGTTTGCAGGGATTGGAGTTCTGAGAATCAGATTTTGGCATCTTTGAAGTCGTCGTAGCTTCTGTTGTCTCTTCCGACTCTTCTGATCTCTTTGTAGAAACTGATGCAGAGTTCTCTTAGGCGGATTGTGGCATCAATCTCTCTGATGAAAGTATCTGCAGCATCTCTATCCATTTTCTCTGTACCTCTGTATTTCACAAGGCTTGCTCTGAATTTGTTCAGAGTACTAGTTGCGTACTTCTGACAGTCCATGCATACAAACAGTTTAATTTCGCCTTGTGGGTTTTGAAATACTAACCCAAATCGTGGTTCTGTGATGATTGAGTTAGGTACGGCGTCCGGTGGGCAGCGATCCTCTGGTGGTCGTAAATCCAGATGCTTGAGACCAATATCCTTTCCCAGCTGGAAATCTATCATGCTGTAGAGCAGAAGCTTCTCCCTCATCGCTTTTCTCAACACTTGATAGGCTCTGGTGTTTGGCTATATGTTGTAGTTGTCCTTTGTCCATTGCAGAAGGTCAGGTAGATCATAAGGATTGATATTTCTTAGGTCAGCATAAGCGAAGGTGGTCTCTGAATTGTTTTCTCTTCTGACTCTGTAAAGATTTTACCTGACCCTTGGATAGGTTCTTGTGAAGGAGAATTTGCAGAAGATTACCTTTTTGATTTTGTGGATTGAGAAGACATCTGCTTTGGTTCTTGGGTTTGTCCTTGTGAAGATGTTCTCAAATTCTTCTCTGATCCTTGGATCTGTCACATGATCTGTTGGATGATTGGTCTGAAAGGATTGTTTATAGAGGTATTTGTATACCACTTCTTCCATCTCTTCATGTGTTGGACCAGGTTGTGGTACTTGTCTTCTGAGACTCTCCATTTCTTGAACAACTTCTGCTGCTCTACCAGTTAGAGGAATGTCTGACAGAGGCTTCAATCCATATGCCCAGTCAACTTCTTCAGGCTTTGGAGTTTGAAAGACATCAAACGCACTCTTCATTAGTTTCTCTGTAGGCTTTGGTAATGATTTATTCTTCTTAGGCTCTTCTGTCAGTATTCCTTTGCCCTTGTCTTTTCCTTTTGGCGGGGCAGAGGCTGTTGCTTCTGTAGATTTTGAGGTTGGGACTTCTGTTGGTTTGATGGGGGTTGCCTCTGTAGGTTTTGACATTTGTGATTTAGAGGACTTTTGTGGCGATGGTTCTGTTGGCTTGAGTTGCTCTGTAACCTCTGTTGGAGGTTCTTTGATTACTTCTTCTGTGAGCTCAGTTTCTGTTGTTGATGTTTCGACATTGAATCTTCTTGTCATTTTGAACGCTAGTACGAACTTGTGCCTTTCTTCTTCTCTCTGCGCCATTCGTTCAGTCATTGTGTCGTGCATTTTTCTCAGAACATCAGAAGCAGAGGTCGTTGCTCTCTTTGGTTTGGTGGCAATCGACTTTCTTCTTGGTATGCTTTGGGGTTTTTCTGTTGAAGGACTTTCTTCCAAAATGATTACCACATGGGTGGTTGTTGCCTCTGTGGGTTGCTGATCAGCTTCTGGAATATTTGTTTCTTCAGGACTTGATTCCACAGAGATGGGTGTTGTCTCTGTGGTCTGTTGAGTTTGTTGTTGATCTTGGGTTTGTTCTGGAGGGGCTTGACTGATTGGTTATGCTGCGATTGGTGGAGTTTGTATTCCTCTGCTCGTAGCTTTCTCCCTTGTATTCTCCCCCTCAGGATTATCTGATGGACCAGGATGGTCATCATCAGAATCATCCTGACTCTTATTAGAACTACCCTCTGTTCTGCAAGAAGCTTTGGGTTTCTTCAGTAATTTTGCTCCTGCTGCTATCAACTTTGCACAGACGTCATCACAGAGGCCAAGTAGAGTCGCAAGATCTGCCTCTGTTTTAAAACGCATTCTGCCAACACTTTTTCTGAAATCCTTGACAAAGTTGGCATTTGCTGTTGTGAAGGAGACAATGAATTCTGTGACCTGGTTTATGACGTTCTGTCCTAGCTCTGTTAGCTGTGCTCTGGTCATGTAGTCTTTTGGCTGCATCATTGTCATGTTGCGCATTGCCTCTGCTTGTACTTGTTTTAGGGCATTCGGTAGATGTGCAGGAGTAATGCCCTCTGTTCTGTTGGATTGTGTATTCATTTGTTCAAGGAAGTTTTTGACAGAGTCCTTGAACGCAGAAGTTGCATTTGTTCCGATTTCTTGAGAGGCAGAGGTGGCTGTAGCTTTGGCAGTAGTTTCGGCAGAAGACCTTATCGCTGCGATGGCAGATTTTACCTCTGTGGACAGATTGTCCATTTTGGTGTTTAGTTTCAGGATAGCCGTCGATGTTGTCTCTGCAAAAGATTTGAAAGAGCTTTGCAACTCTTTCATTGTTTGGTTCACAGAGGTGACAAGGGTTTGGAACTCATCCCTTGATACTTGTGTTCCTTGTGTAACCTCTGGAGGAACACATTCGTCTCCAGAGTGAGTCCCTGTTCCTGGGACACCTTCGTTCACCCTTGTTTGTACGTTGGGGGTGGAAGGATTTCCATCTGATCCTTGAGCAGAAGCATCTATTACTTCAGACTCTACAGAAGTTCTGTGAATGACATTGTCTAGATCCACTTCAGAGGTGGGTACTAGATTATCCTTCTGTTGACTCGGAGACTTGTCTAGAGTCTCTTCGTCGTTGTGCTCACTACTTCTCTCTGAAAGAAGTGTTGGCCCTAGTTGTGTGTGTGTGGTAGAGGAAACAAATTCCTATGTAGGGTGTTCTGTTGTGATCTGGGGCGATGGATCACGAACTGTAGGTGAGTCTCTCTGAGGAGACTCTCTTGGAATGGATTCCCCGGTTTTTGTGGGCGCAGAAGTCGAAAGAGTGACTTCTGGCTGGATGGGTTGGGTTTGGATCGAGCTGTGCTGCTCTTTTTCAATAACTCCTTCTGTAGCTAGACATGCGGAGTTAGATATGTGGGTTGCACTGGGAGTTGGTTGTGGTTGTGTGCCTCTATTAATCCAGGCATCTTTTCTTGTTTCTTCCTCTGTTAAGCACCCGAGCACTACATCATTGTCTATTACTTTAGCCTCCGTAGTTATCCTACGGCTTGGTGCTTCTTCCCTTGCTTCTGTTGAAGTTCCTTGCTCTGTGCGTAAGAAGTCGTACATTTGATGAGAGCCGTATAATCTCATGACATGTGGATGATAGAGACCTTTTCGTATCCAGACAGCTTCTGCTTCATCTGAATCTACCTCTGAGACCTCTATCCTTGTCTCAGAAGCCTCTGTTACTTCACCTCTATTCCACTTTGGTGCGTTCTTTTGATTTCGTTCTTTAATAGCTTCCTCTGACATGTCTATTTCCTCTATTTCTTCTTCGGCGTCTTGGCGTGGACTCTTTCCGTGGACGTCCAATCCTTTTCGAATGAAGGGGTTCTGTAGGATAATAGGTATCTCACCTGGTTGATTTCTGGGTGTTGTGTCATCTTCTTGCAGATGTGTGTCAATGCCAGAAATTGAGAAATATTGTTCTTCTAGGGAGTGGTGGTCGAGAGGTTGTGCCGTCCACCCTGCTGTATTTAGGGTGTTGGCAATGTCAGGGTTCTGTAGGAAGTCGTTCAGATCTCCTTGGTGAGCAAATCTATCTGGAGATTGATAGGGTGATTGATATTCTCCTGTTGCCATTTCTTCTTCTGTATCTTCTTCTGCAAGTCTTTCTTATGCGATTTCTTCTTCCTCTGCAATGGTGACCAATTTTTGAAGTGATTTACCATGCTTCTTTTTGGTTCTCCTCCTCTTGGGTTTTGGTGCCGCTTCCTCTGTGATTTTCGATTTTCTTTTCTTCCTCTGTTTTGGGGAAGAGGGAGGAACAGAGGAGCCAATTTATGTGGCATTAGGAGGTGATGGTTGATCTTTTGCAGCGCTTGTAGAGGTGCCTTCTGCAGTTTTTCTTTTCTTTGCTGTTGGAGTAGATGCAAAGGTTTTTGAAGAGGACTTCTTTCTCATGAGTTCTTGTAAAGCCCGTGTCCCGGTATGTTTATTAATTAAATTTTAATTATTTAAAGTGTTTACCTTTAATTGTTTTTGGTTAGTGGTTTGGTGTCAAAAAGGACCAAAAATGTTAGCTTACGTGTCTTTTGTTATAGATTGTGAGATGAGGTATAGTTGAGGGGCTATTTGTGCATTTCTTGGAAACTTGTGCATGAGTCTCGGCCCATGACCGAAACCCCCTTTCTAGTTTTTTTTTTCCTTGTGTTTCAAGCAAAGCCAAACAACCTCCAAACCCTACAATCCTCTTTTCTCCCTTTTTGTCTTGTGGTGCGGCTGTGAGAAAGAAACGAGAAGAGAGCGAGATAGAGGAGAACCGAGAGAGAGAGTGATCGCGAGAAAGAGAGGGACGAGAAGAAGGAACACAGCGGCAACCGTCGCCGCCGCTGCTGCTGTCGCCGGAGGGCGCCACCACCCTGGTTTCGTCGGAGATCGAGAGAGAGAGGTGTGGTTGTGGTGGTGAGACGTCGTCGTAGGTAAGTGTCCCCCCCCCCCCCCCCCCCCCTTGTTGTCTCTTTGTCGTTGCCGTGAAACCACCACCGGCGGTGGCCGCCGCCGCCGCCGACCACCACTGCCGGAGGTGGCAATGGGTGGTGCGTGGGGTGTCCAGCCCTAGTGGCAACCCGAACCGTTAAGCCGAGCGCGAACCGTTTATAAAGTTATCTTTTTATGAAAATTCTAAGTGTGCCGTCCAGTTTTCGTTTGACCATAACCTTTCCGTCGTAACTCCGTTTGAGCCGAAACTGGCGCCCACAGTTCAAGTTCGGGGTCGGGCACGTTTTCTGTGTTTTAGCGGAAAACTGGTTCGGTCTCTAACTTGGCGAAAAAGTGGTCGCAAGTTCGATGATTCGTCATTTTAAGTGTAAAATTCTGGAATCTGCCACTGTTTTGTGTAGACCATAACTTTCTGCTCGTAACTCGTTTTGAGGTGAAATTGGTGCCCAAAGTTCCCAAATCGAATTGGGAAGGTTTTTAGTGTTTTGCCGAAAGTCTGATTAAGCCCGTAGCTAGGCTGTATTGGGCTGTTTGTGCAGGCTGGACCGAAAACTGGCAGTTTTGGTAATCGTTCGTATTTAATTCATATTTAATTGTAGAAAAATCGTTAGGAGGCGTATAATATGTCCTTGGAACCCTAACTCAGAGGACTTTCTGTTCATGAAATAATATTGGGAATTTTCTGTGTTTAAAGGGGTCGAAACAGGTCCCGAACAGACCTGTTTGGCGAGAGCGGAAAATAGTTTTAGTGACGGTTTAAGCGTGTGTCGTGTCGTAGGGTCCGGGTCTCGTATTGACACGTTTTAACATGCGTTTAGGTGCTGGGAAGTGACCGTAATTGTGAAGATTGAATTGTATTGTTAAGCTAGGCGCGCATTCGAGGTGAGTTCTCTCACTATAACTAATGTCGGTTATTTTTACATTACGATGTGTGTATGTGTCGTAGTTCTAATTGCTTGTGGTGTGGGGTTAAATCATGGGGTGTCTAGTCGGATCTAAAAACGGTTGTTTTATCATTGCTGTAGCACGTGTGTGGTAGCTTTATGTGATTTTGTTGTGAACTAGATAGCGGGGTGTCTAGTTGAGTTTATGATGTCACGTTAACTCGTGGGACCGAGGATCCGGCGGGGCCGGAGATTTTTTACGCGGGTGGCGTAGTGACTTGGTGGGGCCAAAGGTGGTATACGCGGGTGGCGTATGAACCCGCGGGTGGCGTATGAACCCGGGGGTGCCGGGTTGCGAAGGTTGTATACGCGGGCGGCGTATGAACCCGGGGGTGCCGGGTTGCGTTTGCACGGTTGTCGTGTGGTCGGTGGGACCGACGTTTTCCTATTAGGTGGGTTGGTGTGAGTATGCACATCTATGATTTGTTCGTAGACTTGTATGCTGTTTATGTGCAATTATCTGTTTATGGTGGTAAACCTACTAGTACAGGTGTGTACTCGAAGTGTTTTGAGGTGATGATCGTTGGGGGTAGTGATGAAGGTCCTAAACTAGTAGTCGTTGGAATAGAAAGACGATTCTAATATTAGTCACTTGGAGTGACGATAAGGATGATATTTGTTGTAAGCAGATCATTTCGGGCCAAGATGGAAGATTGTGCTAGGGTCATAGGCTCATAGAGCCAACTTTGATTTGAGGAAAACCCGTAAGATGATTTGATGTGATTTCCCAACTTGCCTTAAGAGGTTTAAATGTCTGGATGACAATAGTAGACCGGAGAGTTTCGGAGTAGTAGGGGTCGAGACGTTGAATGCCGAATGAGTCATGCACGAAGTTATTTTGAAAATAAGATTGCATTAACAAATTCTTGTGTTTCAAATCTTTGTATGGACGGTGTTTTGGAATTTTGGGAACTGCTCAGCACACGCACAAGATTTTGAAATATGGTTTTGAAAGTGTATGAAATCGTTTTATCACGGGAGTGCAAACTTTGTTAGAATTTGTCTCATTTTCGTTATTTTTCCAACGGTTCTTTCGGGTACGATGTTATCCGTGTTTTGGTGGTGGTTAAGATGTTGGGTAAGTGACTACGGATTGAGACTCTAACATTGGAACTCCTCCACATGTGTTAGAGTTGAGACGAAAAGTTACATTCCACGATGTCTGTATGAAGGCTATTTTGGTGATTTGTTTAAAATGAGTTTGGAATTCCAGCGTCGCTTAACTTTTCGTTCGAGAGTTTGTATTACTAAGTGTTTTATTGCAAATAGTTCAGTGTGTGGATTGATTCATGCGTGACATAAGTGATGCATGGAGGAATTTTGGTAACATTTCATAAGGAGTTGTTTAGTGCGCTTTTTAGTCAGCTAAAGGTTTTATTGACATTTCCATGAAAATGCGATTTATCGACTTAGGGGTATGCATACTGGGGTAACCTTTGTTCTCGACATTTTGATGAACGAGTCGTGCATGAAAATGTTTTAGTTCCTTTTTGTCGAAATGAAAGACCATTTGATCCAAGGAGTGTTTTAATGTTGTGAACATCATGCATACGATTACAATGTGTTATATTTTGGAAATATAAATGCGTAGATTTTTGACGTTCAGTTAATTTAGAATTACCGATCATTTTTTTTTGGGAAATTAAAAACTTTTGCTTTGGAGGAAACGAGTATTTTGAGCATTTTCGATAAATACATTTTTAAACTATAATGTTTTGACGTTATATGTCCCAAGTACGAAACTTGAGGAAGTGTTACAAGCTTGCATGCCTGCCCCCAGTTTGAGATTTTATGAGGTTTTAGTCGATATTTCCAATTAATAGAAGCGGACTGGTTTCTGTCTTCAAGTCTGAAACTTACACGAGACAATCGTGTTTTAACAAAAATATATTTGTAAACCGTGTCATCGTTTTGTGTGATTAGCTGACGCGCGAAAAATTTGTGGCGAAGCCTGTGCCACGTCATTTTTTTATGATTAAAAAGAAGAATTTTTGAATCAAATGTCGTGAAACGTATTTTGAATTATGTGCACACCTATGTCGCACCCTGTTTAAGGTCAAGCGGTTACTTTAAGTGCACGTCATGAGTCAATCCGTACTGGAATCGAGGCGGTTCATTTTAAAGAAATTATTTATTACGCTTGCTTTTGTGTGAGTAAACTGAACTGCAATGGAACGATTTTCAACATGATTTTCCTATGTGGGACGATCGTGTCCAGTTTTGCGTAACTATCGATCTGGTAATAGTAGTTTTATTACATACGATCTTTTTGGAGATGAAAATCCTGATGTTGAAAATATGTTGTAAATGATTTTGTAAACCATTTGGGGAAATGTGCTTTTAAGTGTCATGTGTCATTTCGAGAATTTTAAAGGTGTGAGTCCTTTTGGAAAACTCTTTTGTTTAACCCGTGTTGAGTCTGGGACTAAGTTTGATTTCAGAGTATTGCTTGCTTAGACTTTATTTAAACGCGTTTTTGACCGACTTATGGGTCTAGCAAGCGCGGAGCATTTTGCTCGGTTTTGACTTGGAATTAGTCATGGGCTAATTGCCCGGTTTTAATGACTCAAGGTGGAGTCTTGTTGATGAATTGTCTGGTCGCACTGTTTGGCATTCATTGCACGTCGAGTATTTACACGTTTGGGTGAGGGAGACAATCCGGAATAGGCACTTGTGGGTAGGCTGTTTTGCTCTGGATCCTTAGGCACGTTAGTCAGTCGCTGGTAGTGGTCGGTTGGGTATCTCGGGGTGAGGCCCCGGTGTTCAGGTGTTATAGCCTAGGCTTTCTAGTAGGTGCTAGGAGGATATAGTTGTGGGCACTTACCTGAGAGGTAATTCCGATGTGTGGGGCCCTGAGGCGTTACCTGAGAGGTAGGCGTCAGGGTGTATCCCCGATTCAGATAAATTAGCTTTGTAGAGCGAGTGTGGGGGATACGTCGACGGTAGGAGGTTGGGTATTCCACGCGTGTTGGTAATGTAGGCCGGGTAGTATCGGTTAAGGGAATGACCTACGTGTGTGTTAGTTGACTTGATTGTAGGGGATATCTACTTGTGTTAGTGTCTAGGATAATACCACGCTTATGTGATTCATGGTAATCGGTTGGACCGATGTTCGGCGGGTGGCCGATGTTTGTTATGGTAATCGGTTGGACCGATGTTCGGCGGGTGGCCGATGTTTGTTATGGTAATCGGTTGGACCGATGTTCGGCGGGTGGCCGATGTTTGTTATGGTAATCGGTTGGACCGATGTTCGGCGGGTGGCCGATGATTGTTATGGTAATCGGTTGGACCGATGTTCGGCGGGTGGCCGATGTTTGTTATTGTAATCGGTTGGACCGATGTTCGGCGGGTGGCCGATGTTTGTTATTGTAATCGGTTGGACCGATGTTCGGCGGGTGGCCGATGTTTGTTATTGTAATCGGTTGGACCGATGTTCGGCAGGGGGTCGATGTTTTGTTAATATAAGTTATTGAAAATCTTTGGAGCCTATTAGAATTCGTAGAAGTTAATCGTCAATTAATGATAGGAGGGATCGTAATCGAGTATCCTGTAGGGTATACTGGTGAGCAGCTTTAGAATGGTTAGAGCTTGAAAGTGGATTGAGTTTGGGATATCATCAAATGCGAGAGAATTACTAGAAGCTGTTTGCGGACGTAGACTTCGGGGGCGAAGTCTAATCCAAGTGGGGGAGAGTTGTAAAGCCCGTGTCCCGGTATGTTTATTAATTAAATTTTAATTATTTAAAGTGTTTACCTTTAATTGTTTTTGGTTAGTGGTTTGGTGTCAAAAAGGACCAAAAATGTTAGCTTACATGTCTTTTGTTATAGATTGTGAGATGAGGTATAGTTGAGGGGCTATTTGTGCATTTCTTGGAAACTTGTGCATGAGTCTCGGCCCATGACCGAAACCCTCTTTCTGGTTTCTTTTTTTTTCCTTGTGTTTCAAGCAAAGCCAAACAACCTCCAAACCCTACAATCCTCTTTTCTCCCTTTTTGTCTTGTGGTGCGGCTGTGAGAAAGAAACGAGAAGAGAGCGAGATAGAGGAGAACCGAGAGAGAGAGTGATCGCGAGAAAGAGAGGGACGAGAAGAAGGAACACAGCGGCAACCGTCGCCGCCGCTGTTGCTGTCGCCGGAGGGCGCCACCACCCTGGTTTCGTCGGAGATCGAGAGAGAGAGGTGTGGTTGTGGTGGTGAGACGTCGTCGTAGGTAAGTGTTTCCCCCCCCCCCCTTGTTGTCTCTTTGTTGTCGCCGTGAAACCACCACCGGCGGTGGCCGCCGCCGCCGCCGACCACCACTGCCGGAGGTGGCAGTGGGTGGTGCGTGGGGTGTCCAGCCCTAGTGGCAACCCGAACCGTTAAGCCGAGCGCGAACCGTTTATAAAGTTATCTTTTTATGAAAATTCTAAGTGTGCCGTCCAGTTTTCGTTTGACCATAATTTTTCCGTCGTAACTCCGTTTGAGCCGAAACTGGCGCCCACGGTTCAACTTCGGGGTCGGGCACGTTTTCTGTGTTTTAGCGGAAAACTGGTTCGGTCTCTAACTGGGCGAAAAAGTGGTCGCAAGTTCGGTGATTCGTCATTTTATGTGTAAAATTCTGGAATCTGCCACTGTTTTGTGTAGACCATAACTTTCTGCTCGTAACTCATTTTGAGGTGAAATTTATGCCCAAAGTTCCCAAATCGAATGGGGAAGGTTTTTCCTGTTTTGCCAAAAGTCTGATTAAGCCCGTAGCTAGGATGTATTGGGCTGTTTGTGCAGGCTGGACCGAAAACTGGCAGTTTTGGTAATCGTTCGTATTTAATTCATATTTAATTGTAGAAAAATCGTTAGGAGGCGTATAATATGTCCTTGGAACCCTAACTCAGAGGACTTTCTGTTCATGAAATAATATTGGGAATTTTCTGTGTTTAAAGGGATCGAAACAGGTCCCGAACAGACCTGTTTGGCGAGAGCGGAAAATAGTTTTAGTGACGGTTTAAGCGTGTGTCGTGTCGTAGGGTCCGGGTCTCGTATTGACACGTTTTAACATGCGTTTAGGTGCTGGGAAGTGACCGTAATTGTGAAGATTGAATTGTATTGTTAAGCAAGGCGCGCATTCGAGGTGAGTTCTCTCACTATAACTAATGTCGGTTATTTTTACATTACGTTGTATGTATGTGTGGTAGTTCTAATTGCTTGTGGTGTGGGGTTAAATCATGGGGTGTCTAGTCGGATCTAATAACGGTTGTTTTATCATTGCTGTAGCACGTGTGTGGTAGCTTTATGTGATTTTGTTGTGAACTAGATAGCGGGGTATCTAGTTGAGTTTATGATGTCACGTTAACTCGTGGGACCGAGGATCCGGCGGGGCCGGAGATTTTTTACGCGGGTGGCGTACTGACTTGGTGGGGCCAAAGGTGGTATACGCGGGTGGCGTATGAACCCGGGGGTGCCGGGTTGCGAAGGTTGTATACGCGGGCGGCGTATGAACCCGGGGGTGCCGGGTTGCGTTTGCACGGTTGTCGTGTGGTCGGTGGGACCGACGTTTGCCTATTAGGTGGGTTGGTGTGAGTATGCACATCTATGATTTGTTCGTAGACTTGTATGCTGTTTATGTGCAATTATCTGTTTATGGTGGTGTGGAAATAACTGTGTTATTTATGGTGTTTGAATTCACTAAGCTTCGTGCTTACCCTTTCCCAATAAAATTGTGGTTTCAGGTGCGAGTGGCTCTAAGGCGTGACGGGTACACACTGGCGCGCGAGGAGAGCTGGTTGCTTTATGGGTTTAAAAATTAAACGTTTATTCCGCTGGTTTTATTTTACAAAGATAGTAATTATGTGTTTGCCAACGAAACGTTGGGATCATTTAATTAGTTGGTATAAATGAAATGTTTATTTTAAAATTTTAAATTTGCTTGTAATTTTTGGGACGTTACAGTTCTGCACGTTTGGCTATGAAGCTTAGTTGTATAGCCATGTGTTTTTCCAATTTCTGATCTTTTTCTTCTTGAGTGGAAAGAGGTTCAGCAACTATTGTTCCTAGGGGGACACCTAAACGCGGGGGTGTCATACGACTCGGTTTAGGAGTTCTATGTTCGCATATATACTCTTTCTTTAGGGTTTTATTCGAGGCATACTTCAGAAGATTCTTTGACAGAGGTCAGCAGTGTGAGTAACCATCTATATGATCAGTGGGGACATTTTTGCTCATTGGGAACTGTTTGGGAATTGACCCTTCCATCGGCCATTTCTGTATCAGCAACAGAGGTTGAGAAGATGAAGCCATTTGATACTGAGAATAAGAAACTTGCAGGTTTTTGCAGGGTTTCGCCGGTGAAGAATGAGAGTTTGTAAAAGGTTTATGAGAGGGTAAGCTTGGTTTTTATAGGAGGGTAAAACGGTAGAATTCGAAAGAGTAAAATATATGGCAATGGATTAAAATTTGGAATCCGAACTCAAGTTAGAACGGCGGGTTCAACTTTCCACAGAAAACGTTCCATGTACGCCCAATGAAAATGGGACATGTAGGCCATGTCAGAGGATGACAGGACGTCGTGCGCGGCCCATTAATGCTAGGCGCGTGGGGTTATTCTTAGCCACATGTAGTTCACTCTCAGTAAAAGTAACCGTTATTACTACAGAAATGCCCAAGTAACAGATTGACAGAACTTCTGTAGTTTACAGAGGTTCTGTGAATTTGAAAATCTTTGATGTGTATCCCTTTCTCATATATCTCATTGTTATCATGACTTCTGTGGGCTCTTCTTTTAACCAAAATGTTTGTAAAGATATTGGAGAGGATCAAATAGGATTTTTATCAAGAAATTTGCTTCGCAGAGGTTTTGTGGCTCTGTTGGAACTTGCAGAAGTTCTGTGAGGGCCAGCAGAAGTTCTATGAGGGAAAAAATCTCATAACAAAAATTTTATTAAAATTTTTGATCATCCAATTTTTGATTTGGTTTAAGAGATGTTTTTCGGACATATTTGAAAGTTTGTGTCCGAGAAAACTGTAAAAATAACGGTTTGTGTTTTCGGTTTCCGAGATAACATTCCAAAAGATCGACAGAGGGTTAATTTGTGATCACAGAGCATATTTCTTGCAGAACCTCCGTTGAGCTCAGCAGAAGCTCTATGACCTTAAATTTCTCCTAATTCGAATTTTGTGAAACTTTTTGAGCTTTTGATTTTTGAAATGTTATTCACAGTATATTTAGGACATATTTGACAATTCTTGTCCTAGAAAACTGTTTTCCAAAAACCTTTTGTGCGAGAGACATACCCTTTGGTTCTTCTGTTCTCGGCAGTTTGTCTGACTTCTGTCGATGGAGAATTATCGACATTCTTCTTTGGCTTCCCTTTGAAAGATTTACCTCTGTAGATCATTTCAGGGTTCCCTTATGCTCCCCCTTGATCTAATCACCTCTGTAGATCAAGTAATTTCCTTTTGCTCCCCCTTGACCTATGCTTGGATCAAAGAATGATAAGTTTTGCATAGAACATAGGTCATGTTTTCCAGAGGTTCTGTAGGGGTCGTCAGAGGTTCTGAGTTGACCCACAGAAGCTCTGAGTTCTTAAGAACTATTTAAGATTGAGAACTTACAAACAGAAATAAATTAACTTAAAGCAAAAATAAAGGAAATTTGTACATATTTACAGAAGATAAAGCTATACTTACAGAGGATTGTCACACCATGTTTATCATTCCTAACTTACCCACCAAGAAATTGAATCTTTTCTCGTCTAGTGCTTTGGTGAATAAGTCATCGAGTTGATATTTTGTTGGCACGAAATGCATTTCAATTGTACCGTATTCAACATGATGTTTCAAGAAACGGTACCTTATATCGATATGCTTGGTTTTCGAGTGTTGCACAGGATTGGCAGAGATAGCAATGGCACTTTTGGAATCACAGAAGATGGGTATTTTGAATAGGATGTGGCCGTAGTCTTTTAGTTGAGTCTTCATCCATAGAACCTGAGAACAACAGCTAGCAGCAACAACGTATTCAGCTTCTGCAGTGGATGTTGAGACACAATTCTGCTTCTTGGAGGTCCAACTGACTAGTTTACCACCTAGGAATTGGCAACTCCCAGAGGTACTCTTTTTGTCGAGCATGCATCCTCCATAGTCTGAATCTGTATAAGTTTTAAGACTAAAACAAGAGTTCTGTGGATACCAGAGACCGAGATTTTTGGTCCCCTTTAGGTATCTAAAGATTCTCTTCACCGCATCATAATGTGATTTCTTAGGATTAGCTTGATAACGTGCACAAAGACATGTGGCATGCATGATGTCAGGTCTGCTTGCTGTTAACTATAACAGAGATCCAATCATGCCTCTGTAGAGAGTGCATTCTACAGAGATACCATTTGGATCTAAGAATAACTTATTTCCAGTGGCCATTGGAGTTTTCATTGCAGAGGTATCAGAGAGTTTATATTTTGACAGAATGTCAGAGACATATTTGGCTTGATTTATAAAAATTCCCTCTGAAGTTTGTTTGACTTGAAGTCCGAGGAAGAATGTTAATTCTCCCATCATACTCATTTCAAACTCACTCTGCATGAGTTTCTCAAAACTTTAACACTCTTCTGAATTAGTAGACCCGAAAATTATGTCATCCACATAGATTTGTACAAGCATTATCTCACCCTTTTTATGTTTATAGAATAAGGTAGTATATGTTGTACCTCTATTGTAGCCATTGACTAGAAGGAAGGTAGAAAGTCGTTCGTACCATGCTCTTGGAGCCTGTTTCAGTCCGTATATAGCCTTTTCAAGGTAGTATACATGCCTTGGAAACTTTGAGCTTTCAAACCCTGGTGGCTGATTTACGTAAACCTCTTCTTGGATTTCACCGTTTAGAAAAAGCTGATTTTACGTCCATCTGATAGACTTTAAAACCTCTGTGGGCTGCGAAGGCTAAGAATATTCTTATTGCTTCGAGTCGTGCGACAGGGGCAAAAGTCTCATCGTAGTCTATGCCTTTTTCTTGTCTATATCCCTTTGCTACTAATCTTGCTTTGTTTCTTATGACCACTCCATCTTCATCCTTCTTGTTTCTGTAGACCCATTTAGTCCCAATGGCCTGTTTCCCTCGTGGCAGAGGTACTAAAGTCCATACTTTGTTACGCTCAAACTGCAGAAGTTCTTCTTGCATGGCGTCTTCCCAATTTGGGTCATCTAGGGCTTCAGAAATCTTCTTTGGTTCTATCACACTGATAAAGTTAGTAAAAAAACAAAAATTAGCAGTGGCAGACCTAGTTTTTACTGAGTCAGAAGGTTCTCCGATTATTTGGCTTGGAGGATGGCTTTTTGTCCACTGAGTTGTGCGTGGAAGATGATCATCAATGTCCTCGAACCTTTCGTCAACGGCCTCTTGTGTTTCTTCTTGTGTAGCCTCTGTCGTTCTTCGTGCCTTGGTAGTTGATTCTACCGTTTGTGGAATGATTGGTATGAGTGGTGGTGGGGTTTGTTCCTCTGAGGACGTATAGTCTTGGTCCTCGATTTCCTCTGTAATTGGTTCTTCTGTGGATTGTGGAGTTTGTTTTTCAGCAACTTCTGTGGTCGTTTTTCTTGATGTTTCATCTTCTGCATGTTCATCTTCGGCAATTGCATCTGTAGTATTTATAGAAGAAGATGAAGCAATATTTGGACCTGTTAGAGTCATACCTGTAGGATTTTGTCCGACAGAGGATGGTTCTTCAGAAATTCTGATGGTTCCAACAGAAGGATCAATGTCATTGTAGAACATCTCTAAAAATATAAGATCCAAATCTTCTTTTGTTTTTGAGATTTCAGAGGATTTCCCTTTAATTCCGAGTTCTGAACTGATTTGTTCAGAAGTCATCTGGAATGAATCATCAAAAGAAACATTAATGCTTTCTACAATCTTGTGAGACTTTGTAAGGAAGGTTCTGTAGGCTTTGGAAGTGGCAGAGTATCCAATGAATTTGCCTTCATCAGCTTTTACTTCAAATTTTCCTCTCGAATCTCTGTCGTTTAAAACAAAGCATTTGCATCCGAATACATGGAAAAACTTGATGTTTGGCCGCCTTTTGTGAAGTAATTCGTAAGGCGTCTTGAGTTGTCTTTTCACAATGGTTGAACGATTCTGTGTATAACATGCAGTAGAAATTGCTTCTGCCCAAAAGTTCATTGATAATCCGCATGCAGATAGCATAGTTCTTGCGGCCTCCACAAGTGTTCGATTCTTTCTTTCGACTACACCGTTCTGTTGTGGAGTTCGAGCGGCAGAGAAGTTCTGTGATATTCCTTCTGTAGAAAGATAGGCTTCAATGACACAGTTTTTAAATTCTGTGCCATTGTCACTTCTTAACTTCTGTATTCTGCAGTCATAAAGAACTTGAATTCTTTTCATTAGATTTATCAGTATAATTGGAACATCTGATTTCTTTCTAATAAATTCAACCCATGTGAAACGTGAATACTCATCAATTAGGACAAGTATGTATTTCTTGCCACCTAGGCTCTGTATAGCAATGGGACCGCAGAGGTCGACATGAAGCATGTACAGAGGCCTAGTGCAAGACACGTCTGTTTTGCCTTTGTGGGAAGCCCTTCTGTGTTTTCCCATTTCACAGGCCGAACACAAGTGATCCTTATTGAATTTAACATTTGGCAAACCTTTAACTAGATCGAGTTTTACTAGTTTATCCAGGGTGTGAAAGTTTAAGTGACAGAACCTGTTGTGCCATAACCACGCTTCTTCACTTTGGCATGCTACTAGGCAAACTTTGTCCTTGGATTTTGAAGTAAAATTCATTAGATATAGATCACCTCTTCTTTCAGCTCGCAGAAGTTCCATTCCTGTGTTTTCACTTTGTAGAGAGCAGAAAGTTCTTTTGAATAACACATCGAATCCTGTATCACATAGTTGACTTACACTTAGTAGGTTGTGTTTGAGGCCATTCACATATGCAACTTTGTATGCAGAGATATTTTCTTTCTGTATGACTCCATAGCCTTTGATGTGTCCCTTCTTGTTATCTCCAAAAGTTACAGATCCACCATCGTGTGTTTCTTTGTATGTGGATAGTAATCTTCTGTCGCCAGTCATGTGCCTTGAGCATCCGGAGTCAAGATACCAAATTGGAACATGTTGCTTCTGCAAGACAATCACAGAGACTTAGGTACCCATAACCATATGGGTCCAATATTGTTAGAATTTTTCAAGTTTGCCTTAGCATTCTTGAAATACATTTTATCCTTTGTAGAAAGATCAGATTGTTTCTCTCGAGGTTTTGACTTTGGAGTTTGAATTTTAGTGGAGAGTAAGCAATCTGGACTTGAGAAGTGTTTATTTAATTTGAACATTAGATCAAAACAATGACAGTATTGAATATGAGACGTGATTCGTTTGAACTTTTCATTGAATCCATTGACTGAGCCACAGAGGCATTACACTCTTTCTTTACATTAGATTTCCTATTACAAGAAGATCTATGAATACTAGAATGTTGTTTGCAAGAGTCTTGTTTAGTTCCTGCCTTCTTTGACTCTCTTCTGTGGTGAACATCTTTCTTCACTGTCACAGAGGAAAAGTATTTTTGTTAGCTTCAGGCCATTTTCCCTTTTGTTGCCAAGTGAGATTTTTCCTTAAAGGTTTTGAAAATTTTGAACTTTTAGGATCTACAGAGGTCTTCTTTAACATATCAAGCTCAGCATAGGTTTTGACTTTTATACACATTTTGAGAAAATCTGGACAGGTAGGTATCTCTGTGATTTTCTCTTTTGGAGAAATTGTTCTGTTAAGAACCTCAGAGGAGAATTTAACATCCTCTGTGTCACAGTGAACTATCCCCGATTTAGAATCAGTCTCCGAGTCTTCAGAGGATGAATCGTCCTCATATACAGAGGTTGAGTCATCTCTTTCGACAGAGGCTGGATTTTCTGAGCATGTATCGTACGAGCTTTCTTCCTCTGTAGAATGACTTTCATAGAAGGCAGAGGTATCTGATGAGATCTTTTCAGCGAGAATTTGATTTATAGAAGATGTACTGAGATTTTCTAAAACATTTGATTTCAAAACTTCCAAAATTTCTTCTTCAATAGATTTTTTAAGTTTTTCTTCTGAAAAGATGGGTTTAAACTCAGGAGCTTCTGCTGATAATTTCTTTTCATCGTTCATTATGCAGACAAAAGCGACCTGTGTTTGAGTTTCTGGTTTACCAAACTTAAAGATACCAATCTGATCTTGTGTTTTCAGATATTTCTTTGGTTTGATTCCTCTATTGACAGAGGTTGAAGATGATGAATCTGTGTTTTCAAACCACACATTGATCATCTTTGTATGTTTCCTTAAGTGAGGTTCTGCAGAGAGTTTAACCCTTTTACTTACAGAGAGTAAGTTTGGAAAGTTTGGTTTGTTAGTTTTTCCCAAAACAAATAGAGAAGACAGAGGTTTTAGTCGTTTATTTCCAATTCCTAAGGTAATATCACTGTACCCTATACCTCGTCTTGCTACTTGAGAGTTTACCTTTTCATATACCTTCTGTGCATCTTTATAGTTTTTAAGTAAAACTTCTCTTCTTAAAAGATCTTGCCAAAGTACCTCTCTTTCTTTTTGAAAGTATTCTTTTAGAGCTCTTATGTCTGTAGTTTCACTTCTTGAAACTGAAAGTTCTTTTGTTTTGATTTTTAAAGCATAGGTTAAATCAGAAATTTGCCTTTTTAAAAGATCTATATTTTTGCTCCAATATTTTTCGACTTTTTCTTTTTCTTCAAAGATTTTGGCTTTTTCTTGAGTGAGAAGCCTTACTTCTCTCTCATTAAAGGTCAGTTTTTTCTGAATGCTTTCATTTATTTCTTTCAGTTCAATGTTAAGTTTAAATAAATTATCATCTACAGAATTAGTACTTGAAGTAGAGTTTGAAATGGATACCTCATTGTCAGTGCCGGAGTCAACTTCTGCCATGCCACAGAACAGGGCATTGGTGGGGAATTCATCGTCAGAGGTAGAATCTGACTCGAAGTCTTCCTTGTTTGCCTCAGAATGCCCTTTGTTCGCCATTAGGGATTTTTGCCAATAATACTCAGCCTTCTTTATGTAAAAAGCTGAGTCCTTCTGTGGGCGATTTTGTCTACTTCTGCATTCTTGTGCGAAATGACCTGGCTTGCCGCAGTTGAAACAACCTTGGGAGGTGTTTCCAGTTCGATCTTTGGACTTCTGTTGGCCTCCACCTTTCTCTGTTCGGCATTCGTTTGCGTAATGACCAGGCTTACCACATTTGTAGCATTCTTGTGTGTGGCCTACCTTGTCATTTGATCTCTGTCGGTCATTTCCTCTGTAGCTTCTGTCGCTCGACCTCTGTTGGTCATCATTTCTGTAGTCTGACCTTTGTCGGTCACTTGATTCTTCTCTTCTTCCATCATCTCTTCTACCAGAATTCCTTTGGTTATTTCTAAACTCTCTTGTCAATAGAGCCATTGATTTAGCTAATGACGCAAGAGTTATTTCTTCCTCTATTAGCTCGTCTTCTTCGCTATCAACCATTACTATCTTCTTTTTCTCCTTCTTTTTCTCTTCTGTAGATCTCTCATTTCTTGGTCTGTCCGTAGCCTCTGTAGATTTACTAACCAATGCGTATGGTACAATGGTTAGTGTTTTAGCTTGAGCGGCTAGTGTTCCATAGAGATCAAAGAGTGTCTAGGAGTCTAGATCTTGATTTGTTTGTAAAGACATAGACAGCTGAAGCCACTCATCGTTCAGGCTCTTTAGAAACATGAAGTTATTTTCTTCCGTGGTTCTGTGAATACCAGACTTTCTGCATTTGTTTATGAGAGAGTTGAACCGATCATATGTTGTTTGTAGAGATTCTGTTGCAGAGGCTCTGAAGGCATGATACTCGTTTATGTATTGTGCCCTTCGGTTCTTCTGTGTTTTAGCACCCCCTTCCAACTGTCTTTCTAATTCTTTCTAGAGATCATGCGCTGTTTCGCATGCATCTAAGGATTGAAAAATTTCGTTGGGGATAGCCATGATCAGTATTCTTTTTGTTTTCTGTGCAACTTCATCTTCTGCCTTATCTTCATTTGACCATTCTTCTTTTGGCTTAGGTTTTTGATGTTCAGGGATTTCAGGAGATTCAGCAGTAGCTGGTACACGTGGCATAGTTATCATAGGAACCGGAGGAAGATTGTATAGATATTGTTTGAGAGTTTTTTCAGTACCCTCAAAAAAATGAACCATTCTTATTTTCCATTGAGGATACTCATCTCTAAGAAGAGTAGAAGGTTTGGTTAATGAGCCAGCAGTGAAAAAGTTATTTGTATTTGTCATTTTGAGGAAAGGATAATCTGATGGAGGATTTATGAGTATGAAGATCTGGAAGGTTTTCTGGGTACACCTAATATCCAGAAATATGGTGATGAAGAGAAACAAAGTAATCTATCAAATAAAAGTTGTAAAACGAGGATCACTTGATATTGAAAATCAAGCTTTGCTCTGATACCAATTGTTGGTTCCCGTTTTGCTTTAAACAAGATTATCAGATCTATTAGTTCAAGTTAATGTTTGATGCGGAAGCGTATTTGAAGAACTAACAGATAAGTTTGATAGATTTAGACCAAAATATAAATAAACAATGAACAGGAAATAATATTTCAAAGTTTACTGAATATATATTAAGAACAGGTTTAAGAACAATGAGTAAGAAAAGCTTCAAAATTGATATGACTCTTATGGTGAATAAGCTTTTTGTGTTCTTATGATGGTCGATTTATATGTGATTGATAAGGAAGAACTCAACATGAGTCTTCCTTATATACTACTCTAAAGGGGACCATAAAGCATATGCTACTATTTAGACGGTACTGATGAATAGTTGAACGGATGTCGTGAACAGTTGCAAGAACGGCATGAACAGTAAGACGTGTTGTATTGCATTTAATGCAGCAGACGTCTATTATGTACTAAGCCCTATTGAGTCCAATCAGAGTTTGACACGTCGACGTTGGACAGGGCATGCTATCATGCAAGTTGATGAACGGGTCTTGTAACAGTAGCAAGATATTATAAATATCTTCAAGTCTTTTAGTGAGGACCACAGAGGCTCTGTAATGAGTTACAGAGGTTCTGCGGTCTGGTCCTCTGTGGAGCAGTCTTTTCTTTATTCTGAGATATTGGTCTTCTTTGCGCGTATGACAGAGCTTCTGTAGCGCGCCTCTTTCTGCATTCTTGTGCGAAATGACCTGGCTTGCCGCAGTTGAAACAACCTTGGGAGGTGTTTCCAATTCGATCTTCGGACTTCTGTTGGCCTCCACCTTTCTCTGTTCGGCATTCGTTTGCGTAATGACCAGGCTTACCACATTTGTAGCATTCTTGTGTGTGGCCTACCTTGTCATTTGATCTCTGTCGGTCATTTCCTCTGTAGCTTCTGTCGCTCGACCTCTGTTGGTCATCATTTCTGTAGTCTGACCTCTGTCGGTCACTTGATTCTTCTCTTCTTCCATCATCTCTTCTACCAGAATTCCTTTGGTTATTTCTAAACTCTCTTGTCAATAGAGCCATTGATTTAGCTAATGACGCAAGAGTTATTTCTTCCTCTATTAGCTCGTCTTCTTCGCTATCAACCATTACTATCTTCTTTTTCTCCTTCTTTTTCTCTTCTGTAGATCTCTCATTTCTTGGTCTGTCCGTAGCCTCTGTAGATTTACTAACCAATGCGTATGGTACAATGGTTAGTGTTTTAGCTTGAGCGGCTAGTGTTCCATAGAGATCAAAGAGTGTCCAGGAGTCTAGATCTTGATTTGTTTGTAAAGACATAGACAGCTGAAGCCACTCATCGTTCAGGCTCTTTAGAAACATGAAGTTATTTTCTTCCGTGGTTCTGTGAATACCAGACTTTCTGCATTTGTTTATGAGAGAGTTGAACCGATCATATGTTGTTTGTAGAGATTCTGTTGCAGAGGCTCTGAATGCATGATACTCGTTTATGTATTGTGCCCTTCGGTTCTTCTGTGTTTTAGCACCCCCTTCCAACTGTCTTTCTAATTCTTTCTAGAGATCATGCGCTGTTTCGCATGCATCTAAGGATTGAAAAATTTCGTTGGGGATAGCCATGATCAGTATTCTTTTTGTTTTCTGTGCAACTTCATCTTCTGCCTTATCTTCATTTGACCATTCTTCTTTTGGCTTAGGTTTTTGATGTTCAGGGATTTCAGGAGATTCAGCAGTAGCTGGTACACGTGGCATAGTTATCATAGGAACCGGAGGAAGATTGTATAGATATTGTTTGAGAGTTTTTTCAGTACCCTCAAAAAAATGAACCATTCTTATTTTCCATTGAGGATACTGATCTCTAAGAAGAGTAGAAGGTTTGGTTAATGAGCCAGCAGTGAAAAAGTTATTTGTATTTGTCATTTTGAGGAAAGGATAATCTGATGGAGGATTTATGAGTATGAAGATCTGGAAGGTTTTCTGGGTACACCTAATATCCAGAAATATGGTGATGAAGAGAAACAAAGTAATCTATCAAATAAAAGTTGTAAAACGAGGATCACTTGATATTGAAAATCAAGCTTTGCTCTGATACCAATTGTTGGTTCCCGTTTTGCTTTAAACAAGATTATCAGATCTATTAGTTCATGTTAATGTTTGATGCGGAAGCGTATTTGAAGAACTAACAGATAAGTTTGATAGATTTAGACCAAAATATAAATAAACAATGAACAGGAAATAATATTTCAAAGTTTACTGAATATATATTAAGAACAGGTTTAAGAACAATGAGTAAGAAAAGCTTCAAAATTGATATGACTCTTATGGTGAATAAGCTTTTTGTGTTCTTATGATGGTCGATTTATATGTGATTGATAAGGAAGAACTCAACATGAGTCTTCCTTATATACTACTCTAAAGGGGACCATAAAGCATATGCTACTATTTAGACGGTACTGATGAATAGTTGAACGGATGTCGTGAACAGTTGCAAGAACGGCATGAACAGTAAGACGTGTTGTATTGCATTTAATGCAGCAGACGTCTATTATGTACTAAGCCCTATTGAGTCCAATCAGAGTTTGACACGTCGACGTTGGACAGGGCATGCTATCATGCAAGTTGATGAACGGGTCTTGTAACAGTAGCAAGATATTATAAATATCTTCAAGTCTTTTAGTGAGGACCACAGAGGCTCTGTAATGAGTTACAGAGGTTCTGCGGTCTGGTCCTCTGTGGAGCAGTCTTTTCTTTATTCTGAGATATTGGTCTTCTTTGCGCGTATGACAGAGCTTCTGTAGCGCGCCTCTTTCTGCATTCTTGTGCGAAATGACCTGGCTTGCCGCAGTTGAAACAACCTTGGGAGGTGTTTCCAATTCGATCTTCGGACTTCTGTTGGCCTCCACCTTTCTCTGTTCGGCATTCGTTTGCGTAATGACCAGGCTTACCACATTTGTAGCATTCTTGTGTGTGGCCTACCTTGTCATTTGATCTCTGTCGGTCATTTCCTCTGTAGCTTCTGTCGCTCGACCTCTGTTGGTCATCATTTCTGTAGTCTGACCTCTGTCGGTCACTTGATTCTTCTCTTCTTCCATCATCTCTTCTACCAGAATTCCTTTGGTTATTTCTAAACTCTCTTGTCAATAGAGCCATTGATTTAGCTAATGACGCAAGAGTTATTTCTTCCTCTATTAGCTCGTCTTCTTCGCTATCAACCATTACTATCTTCTTTTTCTCCTTCTTTTTCTCTTCTGTAGATCTCTCATTTCTTGGTCTGTCCGTAGCCTCTGTAGATTTACTAACCAATGCGTATGGTACAATGGTTAGTGTTTTAGCTTGAGCGGCTAGTGTTCCATAGAGATCAAAGAGTGTCCAGGAGTCTAGATCTTGATTTGTTTGTAAAGACATAGACAGCTGAAGCCACTCATCGTTCAGGCTCTTTAGAAACATGAAGTTATTTTCTTCCGTGGTTCTGTGAATACCAGACTTTCTGCATTTGTTTATGAGAGAGTTGAACCGATCATATGTTGTTTGTAGAGATTCTGTTGCAGAGGCTCTGAATGCATGATACTCGTTTATGTATTGTGCCCTTCGGTTCTTCTGTGTTTTAGCACCCCCTTCCAACTGTCTTTCTAATTCTTTCTAGAGATCATGCGCTGTTTCGCATGCATCTAAGGATTGAAAAATTTCGTTGGGGATAGCCATGATCAGTATTCTTTTTGTTTTCTGTGCAACTTCATCTTCTGCCTTATCTTCATTTGACCATTCTTCTTTTGGCTTAGGTTTTTGATGTTCAGGGATTTCAGGAGATTCAGCAGTAGCTGGTACACGTGGCATAGTTATCATAGGAACCGGAGGAAGATTGTATAGATATTGTTTGAGAGTTTTTTCAGTACCCTCAAAAAAATGAACCATTCTTATTTTCCATTGAGGATACTCATCTCTAAGAAGAGTAGAAGGTTTGGTTAATGAGCCAGCAGTGAAAAAGTTATTTGTATTTGTCATTTTGAGGAAAGGATAATCTGATGGAGGATTTATGAGTATGAAGATCTGGAAGGTTTTCTGGGTACACCTAATATCCAGAAATATGGTGATGAAGAGAAACAAAGTAATCTATCAAATAAAAGTTGTAAAACGAGGATCACTTGATATTGAAAATCAAGCTTTGCTCTGATACCAATTGTTGGTTCCCGTTTTGCTTTAAACAAGATTATCAGATCTATTAGTTCAAGTTAATGTTTGATGCGGAAGCGTATTTGAAGAACTAACAGATAAGTTTGATAGATTTAGACCAAAATATAAATAAACGATGAACAGGAAATAATATTTCAAAGTTTACTGAATATATATTAAGAACAGGTTTAAGAACAATGAGTAAGAAAAGCTTCAAAATTGATATGACTCTTATGGTGAATAAGCTTTTTGTGTTCTTATGATGGTCGATTTATATGTGATTGATAAGGAAGAACTCAACATGAGTCTTCCTTATATACTACTCTAAAGGGGACCATAAAGCATATGCTACTATTTAGACGGTACTGATGAATAGTTGAACGGATGTCGTGAACAGTTGCAAGAACGGCATGAACAGTAAGACGTGTTGTATTGCATTTAATGCAGCAGACGTCTATTATGTACTAAGCCCTATTGAGTCCAATCAGAGTTTGACACGTCGACGTTGGACAGGGCATGCTATCATGCAAGTTGATGAACGGGTCTTGTAACAGTAGCAAGATATTATAAATATCTTCAAGTCTTTTAGTGAGGACCACAGAGGCTCTGTAATGAGTTACAGAGGTTCTGCGGTCTGGTCCTCTGTGGAGCAGTCTTTCCTTTATTCTGAGATATTGGTCTTCTTTGCGCGTATGACAGAGCTTCTGTAGCGCGCCTCTTTAGCTTATGTAGATTCTTGATCTTGAGCCCTTGGTAAGTCCGGCAGAGCCTCTGTAAGAGGCTTTCTTCACTTAGCCTATTTTTCACTACTTCTAAATACTTCTATGATTAGGAAGATTGAAGCTAACAGTGTTGTTGGCAGTGACAACTCTATCCGTGCGCCATACTTGGTAGACGTAGAGTACGGGCACATCAGTTGTGGCGGTGAGTGCTCGGCGAAGTGGGTGGCCGATCATGATACCGACGACCACTCGGTGTGTGGGCCGAAATTCGGCAGCGTCTAGATGGTGGTTGATGGCTGCAATTTTAATGCCATGATCCTCGGGAACCAGAGCATTGCCGGCCGCATCGTTAATAATTTCCTCTTGAGGAGGAATGTTCGGCTGTTGTTGATCTTGTTGATCCGCCATAAGTGTACCTGTAAAACACAGTGTCAGACCTTGGACCGGATAAAACTAATTGTGATGCGTACCTTAGCGTTTGAATGGCTCAATCAGCGGTTGATTGAGGACTGGCCGGAAAGTCCAAAAACTTCCAATTTCGTCCCTTTCTTTAAAAAAAAAATATTTTCCCTGCTCCCCCTCGGCCTTTGCATGGGTAGTTCCCTGCTCCCCCTAGGAACATGAATGTGAATGGGTTAGGATACGTCAACACATACAAAAAAACTTTGACATTTTGAAAGAAAAATGAGACGCTCCCCCTCAAATGATGAGCAATTAGGGTTTTGCTCCCCCTCGGAATGTGCACGGAGTGTGATGTGAAGTGCACTCGGGAATGTCCAAACACACAAAAAAAACTTTTATGGCAGTTAAAAAATTATGTGTGACACTCCCCCTCAACAATAGAAGTAACTTACCTGATACTTTACCTGAGCAACTTATGGTTCCGAGGAAGGCAGACGTTGATCTATGAGTGAAGTTGAGGACGAATCTTCAGGAGGGATCTTCGGGTTTTGAACTGGTTCCTCCGGGGGTATGGTTGTATCAGATGATGTTGATGATGAGGGCTGAGGGCTGAGGTGTCTCCACAGTGATTGTTGGAGTGCTAGTCGAGGGCAGCGCACCTGAGAGATTCGCCGAATCCTCGATTTGTGCAGCTTCAAGTGTTGGTTGCGCTGAGACACGAGGGGTAGAAACATTAAACATATCATCATAAAAGTATTGAAACAGTAAATCTAAATCAGAAAGTTGAGCATTCAACGTAGATGCATGATTCGGATTTACTGCCATTTGTGTAGATCCCGAACGTGAAGGTTCAGAAGCTAGCACACCAGTTAAACCAGGTTCTGAACTGATTTGTTCAGAAGCCAATTCTGCGGCTTCGTCGAATGTCACGTTTACACTCTCAGTAACGGTTTTGGTCCGTTTGTTGTAAACGCGATACGCCTTAGCCTGCATGGAGTATCCTATGTAAACTCCTTCGCCTGCCTTCAGACTGAATTTGCGGAGATCATCTTTGTCATTGAGGACGTAGCACGTGCATCCGAACGCGTGGAAATACTTGATGTTCGGAACGCGGTTGTTGATGATCTCGTACGGTGTCTTGTTTAACCGCTTGTTGATGATAGAGCGATTTTACGTGTAGCATGCAGTTGACACCGCTTCGGCCCAGAGAAATAAAGGCAGCTTTGATTGTGACAGCATTGTGCGAGCGGCCTCGACGAGGGTACGGTTGCGTCTTTCCACCACTCCATTTTGTTGAGGAGTGGGTGCGGCTGAGAAAGTCTGCGAGATACCGACTGAAGTCAGGTATTCGTTCACCGTTTGATTTTTGAACTCCGTCTCGTTGTCGGTCCTGATGGTCTGAACTTGCTGTCGAAGGTTCAGTAGTATAGTCTTCAAGTGGTTGATGATCAGCTCTGGAGTTTTGTCCTTCGAGTGTAGGAACTTCACCCAAGTGTAGCGTGAGAAATCATCTACCATCACTAGGACGTACTTGCGTTTGTTGATGCTTTGAACACGCATCGGCCCACACAAATCCATATGGATCAGTTCGAGGGACCGTGACGTGCTCGGAGCAGCCTTTGGCTTGTGCATCACTCGCTTCATCTTTCCCATTTCGCATGCCCTACAGAGTCGGGCATGCCTTTCACGTGTCCGCCAAGCACCAGTTTGTTGATACTCTTGAAGTTCAGGTGTGAGAGACGTCGATGCCAAATCCACGCTTGTTAGGAATTGGCCTTTGACATCAGGCCGACAGAATTATCGGTCTTCAGGGCTGCAAGGTCGATGGTGTATAGGTTGGTCTTTCGCGTTCCAACCAGTAGCTCCATTCCGGCGTCAGTGAGAATGTTACACCTTTTGGCTTAGAATCTGACCTCGAGATCTTTATCGTAGAATTGGCCGATGCTGAACAACTTGTGTCCCAATCCCGCGACGTATGAAACTTTCTTTATGGTCATCTTGTCTTGGACAATGTCGTTGTAGCCCAAAATCGGCGCTTTGTCATCGTTTCCAAATCTTACGTCTCCGCAATATTGTTCCTTGTAGTTCGTGAGCAGCTCCCACCTTTCGGTCATGTGCTTGGAGCATCCAGAATCTAAGTACCACACATGACCGTCCTGCAAAAACAAGTTTAGCGGACTTTAGGTACCTATTTGAAAATGGGTCCTGGAGGGTTAGGTTTTACACCTTTCGGAGGAACCTGTTTTGAAGCAGGTTTCCTCTTGGGTGTAGGTTTAACCTCAGTAGGAAGAACCCGTTTTGAAATGGGTTTTCTTTCTTGCTTGGGTTTAACCTCTGATTGGGAACCCTGTTTTGTATTATGTTTCTTTTTGCTTTTGGGGGTTTGCGTTTGGGTGCATAATTATAAACATGATAAGACCCAAACCAATTAGTTGAATTTCTAATATCATCGAAGTCATTCCAACCACAACTAGAACAACACAGGCAATCATGCGATAACTGAATTAATTGCTTAATAGAATGAAGTTTAATTGGAAAATTAACATCTTGTTCAACAAAATCATTCTTATGGTTCAAAGCACAATCATGCATGTTCATTCTAGGATAGAAAACAGTATTAAATGACTTTGACGCCTCTTTCTTGATAGATTCCTTAGCTTGCCACTTTTGTTTGTCCTGTTTAGCTCGACCAGTTTTATCTGAAACAACATTGACGGCATGGTCAGTGGATTTTGAGGAAACAGGATTTTTGTCAGTCGATCGATCGGTCTTTTGCCTTGGCTGTGATTGTTTTTGAGAATGAGACGTAGTTCTAGAAACCTTGATCATAGTCGGGGTCTTTGGTTTGGAACATTCGCCCTTCTGAAAATTGACCGGTCGATTAACTACTGGTGAAAGAAAGTCAGTATAGCTTGGAAGAGGTTTGTCGAAGGGGAACGATTCAAACTCTTCATCAGAATTGCCCTCGGAATTCATAAATTCTGAAAAATATATATCCGGGATAGTGGGACTTGGATTGGTCGAGGAAGGCGAGGAACACTTTCTGTCTGTGTGTTTAGGGGAATTTGGTGCGGAAGCTAGGAAAAAGTCAAAGTTTAAATTCCTTAAAACACACTTATCTTAAGACTCTTTACTGTCTTGTGAAGATATTTTTCCAATGAAAGCTTTACATGAGGATATATCAAATGAGTTGGAGGAAAGTTCGGGTGAAATATGTTTTTCATTTTGGAGTAGATCAATCTGCTCTAGGAGTTGACCATTTCTCGTATGCTCCTTCATCGCTTCTGTTGCCAAAGCAGACAGTTTTGATGTGAGCTTATTGATTTCACACCGAAGGATTTCCTGTCCTTCATCCGATACAGCTTCGGTTTTTACGGATTTGAGATTCTCAAGTTCTGTGATAAGCGCTTGCTTTTCCTTTTGAAAACTTGATCTTTCCTTCTCGAGTGATTCCTCTAACTCGACTATTTTTGCTTCCAAAATAAGAGGGGGAACATAGAGTTTAAACTCATCCGTCTCAGTTTTGGGTTCGGTTGCTTGGACCTCATCCTTTTAGAGGAATCCTTGGGCGTTACAACCTTATAGCAGTCAAAGTAGTCATTCGAGAGGTATTTCTTTGGATTTAGCTCATAAGAATAGTTTGTAGGCTCATAACAAAAAGGAAGTTGCATTTTAGTCGTATGTTTGCGCTTGTATTCATCAGTTTCCTCTTCCTTTTCAGGTTCGAGAGGACCAGTCCATCTTATCCTAAACTCTTGATACTTTTTGTCCATACCCAGACACCCAAAATCATAGAGAGTAGGTGTGAGGTGTATACCCCTTTTCAAGTAATGTGGGTTATCGTATCCGATTCCCCATTCCTTGTTAAAGTATGTGAATTCCTTGGGTTTATTCTTATGGATAGTCTGGTCTGTTTGGCCTCTTTTGTGGAGTTTGGTTTCAAGATCAATTATTTTATTGACAAACTCCTTGTGATGAATTTGAAGAGTAGAGCATTGATAAACAATCTATTCTTTCTCATTAGCACACTGATCTAGTTGTGAATGTAGTTCAGATATCTTGGCCCTTAAGTCCGTGGGTGCTATTGAAAGATTTTTGCATTTTCTTTTAAATTTGCATTTTTGGACTTGTACTTCTCAGTTATCCGCTTTTGAACATCTAGCTTTTCAGTTAAGGACTTAATTTCAAGCAGTTGTTCATCAGCGGTGGCCTTGTAGGAATCTATTCGTTCAGCAAGAGATTGCATTTGATTACAAAGATCTTGATGGATAGGTTCACATACATGACACAGCTTTACCTTTTCTTCATCAGCAGGAGAGTGGTAACCCATAAAAGCATCAGCACCTTCATAGTCGCTTTCACTATCAGATCGACCCAGCCAGTAATCATCTTCAACAAATAGAGCTTCTCCTGCTTCTTTTTGTTCTGCCAATGCGAGCTTTGCCTTGTAATAATGTGCATTCTTCACAACAGGCTTTCTACAGTCTTTGGCAAAATGACCCAACTTCCCGCAGTTGTAGCATGTCACGGGTTCGTCTTTCTTCTTTTCCGGCTTGTGGTCTTCTTTCTCAGTCTTCTCCTTCTTATCAGAATGGTTGTGCTCATCGGACTTCTTCTTGCCTTCATATTTATCCTGATAATCATGGCGCTTGTTGGAAGAGGTGGAATAGCGCTGATTATTGGACGTGGGCTTCTTGTAGAACTTCTGTTGTTGGAAGTATTTGGAGAGCAAAGCCATTGCTTTCTTAATGGCTGTTAATTCAGGATCAGAATCACTGTCTTCTTTTTCCTCAGATCTGGCTCAGATTCACTTGGCTCTTGGGCACGTTTGGAACGATGGCCAGAAGATTTGCCTCGTTTTGAATACATAAGATCTAGTGGATCAGCAGGTGGCTTGGACGCAGACTTCTTTTCGTTCAGAATCTCCATCACTTCATCTTTGTCCTGAAGAAGCATCTCATAGAGTTCGTGTATGCCACGTTCTCCATCAAGTGGTTATGCTTGATGTGGGAGGCAAATACTTTCCACTCAGGCAAGAGGTTGTTGAGAAACTTGAGCGTGTTCTCCGTGTTAGATCGACTAATGTGGTTTTTGTGTATCTCGTTGAGGAGGAGACAAAAACGTTCATAGGTATGGGAGAGAGATTCGTCGGTGCGCTGCTTAAACCCATCAAACTTGGTTATACAGCTGTTAATCTTCAGTTGGTTTCCGACTCTGCTCCCGTGCATCATTTTCTCCACTTGATCCCACATACCCTTTGCTAATTCCTTGTGGCTATCTATGGCTGTGTAGATCGAGTTAGGTAGAGCCTGAATGAGATATCTCTTGGCATGTTTTTCACCCTCAATCATGCCTCTTTCGTCCGCAGTCATTTATGCGAGTGTCTTGTCCTCAGTGTGAGCTTCACCGCCAGCTGCAGTAGCTTGAATGGTATTCAAGGGTTTGGGTATTAGCCCATTACATAGAGCTCGCTAGATGAACTCAAAGTTTTCCTTAGACTCGATGAAAATCAAGAATCTATCTCACCACTGCCTGTATTCACCTTGGTAGAGGCAAGGCGGCTTGAAGTTGGTGCCGATAGCAAGAGCGTCGTGTGGAGACATCTTAAGTTGGACTAATGTGATCGTCAGACGATGGGTTCGATTCAAAGTGAAATCCTAACGCAAGGCACTAATAGTGATGTCCTGACGCATGTTCTAAGAGTGTTTTATGCTAAAATAGGTAAGATATCAACTATACTGAACTTACCGGATAGGAATCCGGATATAAGATGTCTGATCTGGAAGTGTCCGGATCAGATTGAGTGTGAGAGTGTTCAATCAGCAGAGGAATCCGGGTAAACACAGGTTACCGGATAACTGAGTGTTACCGGATGAAACAGGTTTACCGGATGAGTCAACAAATACAAACACTTACCGAATGTGAATATAACAAGTAACAAACTTACCGGGTGGAGGTGCTTACCGGGTGAAGAGCTTATCGGATAACTGGATGTTACCGGATGACAAGCTTACCGGATGAATAAAATAAGGCAAGAACTTACCGATAAAATTAAAACAAATAACTAGCTTACCGGGTGACAGGACTTACCGGATGAAATGGCAGTTACTGGGAACTTGTCTAGTATATGGGACTTACCGGGTGTGACTTCCGGTATCCAGGTATGATCTGGATAGTTGTCCGGAAAGTGAAAGTAGCCGGTAAGTGGAAGTTACCCGGTAACTTTGAGTTACCCGGTAACAAGAGAAATAAGGAAACTTACCCGGTAACAATATGATGTATCCGGTAACCACGGCTGTGGTGTCCGGTAAGTGCGGCTATGGTTTTCAAGTCGATTGGAAATCGATTAGGGTTGCTTAGAATCGTTCTTGAAAGGTTAGAAACTCGACAAAACACAATACTAACAATACCCGAATCGAATTTGAAGCCAAATAACAAGTTTTTGATAGAAAATTTTGATTTTTGCAAGAACAGAGACCAAAAACTTGTGAATTTGATTTTGCTTAAAACCAACTAAGATGATCGAACTGAACAATGAAAATTTGCAGAATCGATTATAATGATGATACTCACGGAATGCAATAAACGAAAACAGGTAATTTTCACTGAATCAAAATCTGAGTTTGAATATCAAGAACAAGTCGAAAACTTAAACAGAATTCTTACCAGAAATCTTTTATCACTTTGAATCGAATCGTCCATATGCTCTGATACCAATTGTGAGTTCCAGATCAGTGCAACAAACAGTAGAAATCAATAGATATGAAAAAATAGTATGATTTTAATTTGTCATCCAATTCACTTTCACTAATCAGAGAGAATTACAATACGCCTTGAAAGTGTAAATTGACAACTAGCCTAAAACAAAGGCTTACAAAACATTATATACCATGGGCCCATGACATTCAAGCCCATGGCCCGTTACACATTAAAGACTCAAAATGAAAAATAACAATTTAACCCTTTAATTTCTATTCAATATGATTTTGACCCTAACACATGACTTTCGTAGAAGTTGTTTTTACCAATTTCCTTCAACTAATTTTCAAAAATATGTTGCAATTTTTCTTCTGTAGAAGAAGGCACAAATTCAGGTGCCTCTATAGATAGCTCCTTTTTAGAATCTATAGTGCATACAAAAGCAACCTGGGTCTGTGTTTCTGGGTCACCAAACTTGAAGATTCCTATCTGATCCTGAGTTTTCAGATATTGATATGGTTTGGAGTCTCTTTTGACAGAGTCCGGAGATGGTAAATCTGTGTTGTGATACCACACATTGATCATCTTCAGAGGTTTCCTCTTGTGAGGTTCCCCAGAGATTTTTCGCCTTTTGTTTACAGAGAGTAGATTTGGAAAGCCTGGTTTTAGAGTGTCTCCTACACAGAATAGAGAAGACAGGGACTTGTCTCTTTTGGTTTCAGTATAAGGATCCAAGTCACATAAGCCAATTCCCCTTCTTCCTATTTGGGTATTTATTTTTTCATATACCTTCTATGCGTCTTGATACCTTTTAATTAAAAGATCTTTGTCGAGTAGATCTTGGTGAAGAACTTCTCTCTCTTTTTGAAAAAAGTTTTTAAGAGCGAGTATGTTAAGCCTGTCATTCTCATTATCCGAAAGTTCTTTCGATTTGACTTTTAAGGCAAAGTCAAGATCAGAAATCTTCTCTTTTAAAGGTTTTAGTTCTTTATGCCAATTTGATTCAAGATCTTCTTTTTCTAAAGTTATTTTTGCCTTTTCCTGGGTGAGAAGTCTGGCTTCTCTCTCATAGAAGGCAAGTTTTTTCTTAACATCTGCACAAGTCATTTAAAGTTCATTGTAATCTTCTATTCGTTCAGCAAGAGATTGCATTTGATTACAAAGATCTTGATGGATAGGTTCACATACCTGACACAGCTTTGCCTTTTCTTCATCAGCAGGAGAGTGGTAACCCATAAAAGCATCAGCACCTTCAGAGTCGCTTTCACTATCAGATCGACCCAGCCAGTAAGCATCTTCAACAAATAGAGCTTCTCCTGCTTCTTTTTGTTCTGCCAATGCGAGCTTTGCCTTGTAATAATGTGCATTCTTCACAACAGGCTTTCTACAGTCTTTGGCAAAATGACCCAACTTCCCGCAGTTGTAGCATGTCACGGGTTCGTCTTTCTTCTTTTCTGGCTTGTGGTCATCTTTTTCAGTCTTCTCCTTCTTATCAGAATGGTTGTGCTCATCGGACTTCTTCTTGCCTTCGTATTTATCCTGATAACCATGGCGCTTGTTGGAAGAGGTGGAATAGCGCTGATTATTGGACGTGGGCTTCTTGTAGAACTTCTGTTGTTGGAAGGATTTGGAGAGCAAAGCCATTGCTTTCTTAATGGCTGTTAATTCCGGATCAGAATCACTGTCTTCTTTTTCCTCAGTTCTGGCTCAGATTCACTTGGCTCTTGGGCACGTTTGGAACGACGGCCAGAAAATTTGCCTCGTTTTGAAGACATAAGATCTAGTGGATCAGCAGGTGGCTTGGACGCAGACTTCTTTTTCGTTCAGAATCTCCATCACTTCATCTTCGTCCTGAAGAAGCATCTCATAGAGTTCGTGTATGCCACGTTCTCCATCAAGTGGTTATGCTTGATGTGGGAGGCAAATACTTTCCACTTAGGCAAGAGGTTGTTGAGAAACTTGAGCGTGTTCTCCGTGTTAGATCGACTAATGTGGTTTTTGTGTAGCTCGTTGAGGAGGAGACAAAAACGTTAATAGGTATGGGAGAGAGATTCGTCGGTGCGTTGCTTAAACCCATCAAACTTGGTTATACAACTGTTAATCTTCAGTTGGTTTCCGACTCTGCTCCTGTGCATCATTTTCTCCACTTGATCCCACATACCCTTTGCTAATTCCTTGTGGCTATCTATGGCTGTGTAGATCGAGTTAGGTAGAGCCTGAATGAGATATCTCTTGGCATGTTTTTCACCCTCAATCATGCCTCTTTCGTCCGCAGTCATTTCTGCGAGTGTCTTGTCCTCAGTGCGAGTTTCACCGCCTGCTGCAGTAGCTTGAATGGTCTTCACGGGTTTGGGTATTAGCCCATTACATAGACCTCGCTAGATGAACTCAAAGTTGTCCTTAGACTCGATGAAAATCAAGAATCTATCTCGCCACTGACTGTATTCACCTTGGTAGAGGCAAGGCGGATTGGAGTCGGTGCCGATAGCAAGAGCGTCGTGTGGAGACATCTTAAGTTGCACTAATGTGATCGTCAGACGATGGGTTCGATTCAAAGTGAAATCCTAACGCAAGGCACTAAGAGTGATGTCCTGACGCAGGTTCTAAGAGTGTTTTATGCTAAAATAGGTAAAAAATCAACTAGACTGAACATACCGGATAGGAATCCGGATATAAGATGTCTGATCTGGAAGTGTCCGGATCAGATTGAGTGTGAGAGTGTTCAATCAGCAGAGGAATCCGGGTAAACACAAGTTACCGGATAACTGAGTGTTACCGGATGAAACAGGTTTATCGGATGAGTCAACAAATACAAACACTTACCGAATGTGAATAAAACAAGTAACAAACTTACCGGGTGGAGGTGCTTACCGGGTGAAGAGCTTATCGGATAACTGGATGTTACCGGATGAAATGGCAGTTACTGGGAACTTGTCTGGTATATGGGACTTACCGGGTGTGACTTCCGGTATCCAGGTATGATCTGGATAGTTGTCCGGAAAGTGAAAGTAGTCGGTAAGTGGAAGTTACCCGGTAACTTTGAGTTACCCGGTAACAAGAGAAATAAGGAAACCTACCCGGTAACAATATGATGTATCCGGTAACCACGGCTGTGGTGTCCGGTAAGTGCGGCTATGGTTTTCAAGTCGATTGGAAATCGATTAGGGTTGCTTAGAATCGTTCTTGAAAGGTTAGAAACTCGACAAAACACAATACTAACAATACCCGAATCGAATTTGAAGCCAAATAACAAGTTTTTGATAGAAAATTTTGATTTTTGCAAGAACAGAGACCAAAAACTTGTGAATTTGATTTTGCTTAAAACCAACTAAGATGATCGAATTGAACAATGAAAATTTGCAGAATCGATTATAATGACGATACCCACGGAATGCAATAAACGAAAACAGGTAATTTTCACTGAATCAAAATCTGAGTTTGAATATCAAGAACAAGTCGACAACTTAAACAGAATTCTTACCAGAAATCTTTTATCACTTTGAATCGAATCGTCCATATGCTCTGATACCAATTGTGAGTTCCAGATCAGTTCAACAAACAGTAGAAATCAATAGATATGAACAAATAGTATGATTTTAATTTGTCATCCAATTCACTTTCACTAATCAGAGAGAATTACAATACGCCTTGAAAGTGTAAATTGACAACTAGCCTAAAAACAAAGGCTTACAAAACATTATATACCATGGGCCCATGACATTCAAGCCCATGGCCCGTTACACATTAAAGGCTCAAAATGAAAAATAACAATTTAACCCTTTAATTTCTATTCAATATGATTTTGACCCTAACACATGACTTTCGTAGAAGTTGTTTTTACCAATTTCCTTCAACTAATTTTCAAAAATTTGTTGCAATTTTTCTTATGTAGAAGAAGGCACAAATTCAGGTGCCTCTGTAGATAGCTCCTTTTCAGAATCTATAGTGCATACAAAAGCAACCTGGGTCTGTGTTTCTGGGTCACCAAACTTGAAGATTCCTATCTGATCCTGAGTTTTCAGATATTGATTTGGTTTGGAGTCACTTTTGACAGAGTCCGGAGATGGTAAATCTATGTTGTGATACCACACATTGATCATCTTCAGAGGTTTCCTCTTGTGAGGTTCCCCAGAGATTTTTCGCCTTTTCTTTACAGAGAGTAGATTTGGAAAGCCTGGTTTTAGAGTGTCTCCTACACAGAATAGAGAAGACAGGGACTTGTCTCTTTTGGTTTCGGTATAAGGATACAAGTCACAGAAGCCAATTCCCCTTCTTCCTATTTGGGTATTTATTTTTTCATATACCTTCTATGCGTCTTGATACCTTTTAATTAAAAGATCTCTGTCGAGTAGATCTTGGTGAAGAACTTCTCTCTCTTTTTGAAAAAAGTTTTTAAGAGCGAGTATGTTAAGCCTGTCACTCTCATTATCCGAAAGTTCTTTGGATTTGACTTTTAAGGCTAAGTCAAGATCAGAAATCTTCTCTTTTAAAGGTTTTAGTTCTTTATGCCAATTTGATTCAAGATCTTCTTTTTCTAAAGTTATTTTTGCCTTTTCCTGGGTGAGAAGTCTGGCTTCTCTCTCATAGAAGACAAGTTTTTTCTTAACATCTGCACAAGTCATTTCAAGTTCATTGTAATCTTCTGTTAGTTTAAGCAGATTTACTTCTATATCATTTGAGGGTGAGTTAGAGGTGGATACCTCACTATCAGAGTCGGAGTTGCTGACTTCTGCCATCCCACAGAACAGGGCATTTTTCTTATCTTCCTCATCAGAGGATTCATCATATACCCAGTTCTTCTGTTCAACCATTAGTGATTTTTGAGCATAGTACTCTGCCTTCTTTTTGTAAAAGGCAGAGTCTCTCTGAGGTCTTTGGGCTTGCTTCTGTAGACAGCCGCATAATGGTCTGGCTTGCCACAGTTGAAGCACCCTGAATTCTGTGGTGCATTGTCAGCTCTGTCGTTCTGTCTCTGTTGGTGATCTCCACCTCCCTTCTGTTCATAACCTCTGTCATGAGAATCCTCTCTCCCTTGGTTCCTCTTCTCATACCCTTGTGGTGGCCCGTGCTTCTAAAACTTGCCACCTCTGTCATCTCTCCCATCTTTGTCATACCCAGACTTCTTTCTGAAACCTCTATTCCCAAACTCTTTGGTCAGCAAAGCTAGAGATTTAGCTATAGAGGTCATCGTTGCCTCTTCCTCATCCACCAGATCCTCTTCATCACTGTCAACCACAAGAACTTTCTTTTTCTTCTTCTCCTTCTCCTCCAGAGCCTTTTCCTTCTTCGGCTTTTCATGCACCTCTGTAGCTTTACCTACAAGTGCCAGAGGTCCACCCATATGGGCTATTTGGCTTTCTTGTGCAGCTAAGGTACCATAGAGGTCTGACAGGGTCCAAGTATCCAGGTCTTGATTTGTTTGTAAAGACATGGATAGTTGAAGCCACTCATCATTCAGGCTCTTGAGGAACATGACATTGTTTTCCTCATAGGTTCTGTGAATGCCAAACTTCTTGCACTTGTTTATCAAGGAGTTGATTCTGTCGTAGGTGTTCTGCAGAGTTTCTGACGGCAGAGCTTTGAATGCGTAGTACTCGTTTATACACCGATCCCTTATATTCTTCTGAGTTTTGGCTCCACCTTCTAGCTGCTTTTCCAACTCTCTCCACATATCATATGCAGTTTCACAAGCATCCAAGGATTGAAAATGGTTGTTAGGTATGGCCATTATCAGAAGACGTTTTGCCTTCTTTGCCCATTCATATTTTTCCCAATCCTGTGGGGACCACTTATCGATGTCTTTTGGCTTATCGTACTCTCCAACCTTTGGGGTGGTTTCAGTTGCAGGTACTCTAGGTACTGTTACCATGGGAACATATGGTGGATTGTAGAGATAAGTTATTAGTTCTTTGTCAACACCTTCAAAGAAGTGAATCATACGGATTTTCCATGGTGGATACTCATCTCTGAGAAGAGTTGGGGGCTTGGTCAAAGAACCAGCAGTAAAGAAGTTTGCAGCGTTCGCCATTTTTAAGTAGTTTCAGGAAGGAACAGAAAACAGAGTGTGAAGAAAAGTCCTTCAATCGATGGGATTGACTTGAAGTATGAGTTTAGACTTTTAAATACTTGAACAAAGCACTTGGTGGAAGGATTTTAACAAGATAACAGTGTCTATCTAGCTGTTAAGGTCGAACTAGTCGAGAAAAACAGAAAAACAGTGGTTGTTATGAAGCTGAAAAATAAAGGTTAAAATAAATCCATAAATCTACCATAAACAAGTCAAGATCATTGCAGAGTGGATCCTTTGATATTGAGAATCAAAGTTTTCTCTGATACCAATTGTAGATCCTGTTTTTGACTCAACAATGATAGATAACCACAAATTGTCAAAACAGAGTATATAAATATAGAAGAGCGGAAGCGTTTAAAGAACAGCTTGGGTTAAGTTTGATGGTAGATAACACACAAATAGATAAATGAAATCAGTAAATAACAAGAGTAATGCTCAATGATTTATCTCTATTGATTCTTTGGAATTACACCAAGAACACTTCACAGTGTGTGGAACACAGATATCTCGTTCTAAGTAATTGTGTGTGTGTTGTGCTTCGTTACAGTAAATGATCTGGTAGAACCTCCTATTTATACTAAAGATAGGGGACAAACAGTACACAGGTACATGGGACAAGTTTGTGGGACTGATCCTAGTACACGTTAATGTAATGCGTCGCTTTCTGCAAAAGTTGCGACCTCTCTGATGATGACACGTGGAAAGTATAGGATCACGCCTTGTACTATTTGACTTCAGGATCTTCGTATAGCAGAGGTATGAGAGGGGCACGCCTATCCTTGTCTTTGTATTCAATTAACTTCATCTTCACTTCTTCATAACACAGAGGCTCTGTCAAGGGTGACAGAGGCTCTGTGACCTTGTCCTCTGTTGATCTTCTGATGGATGATAAGTGAAGGTTATGTTCTCTAGGTGTTCGGCAGAGGATTCTGCCAGAGTTCTTCCTTAGCCTATTTTTCAATACTTTTCTATTAACAGAAGTTGGAGCTAACAACGATAATCACCAAACTGTAGCGCACGATAAAGATGAACACCGAAGTATGCGATAAAGATGAACTCGGATTCAAAAATCTAAGTTTTTCCTCAAATCAAATCCAATGACTCTGAAACTTCGTAGGGTGGTTCGTGAGCTGTATCTGAACACTTTTACTTCTTGGTGTATCTCCAAGAAACCAACAGAAAATGTACTTTGATCTCAAAACAGTAGGTAGTACACTTTTTCACGAAAAATCAACAATCTATCAATCTAGTTCGAATTCCAGTGAATTGGCGGAATCAATTCACTCAGAGTCACTCCAGGAACGTAACGGAATCAATCCTAGTCCATCTATCAAGCAGAATCAACCCAAATAGATGAAAAAATAGCCTAAAGTGTCGAACTCCAAAAATGTCCAATAAAATCGTGAAAAACTTGTGTGATCTGATTTGATTGCTTGCTCTAATACCCATTGTGATCCCTGAGACAAGTAATCAACAACACAAGAACATGCCAAATGTCATCCCTCTATAAATCTCCAAGATGTAACAGGTAAGCTATCTACTAAGTGGGAAGGACCTTACCGAATATCTGAAGTCGTTGGGAAGGGTGTCTACAGACTTAAAACCCTCAACGACCAAGACATCCCACGTAGCTAGAACACAATACATTTAAAGAAGTATTTCTTTTAAAATTCTACTTAAGCATCGGAGGGTCGTTGGTTAAACTAACGACCACCCCTGAATCTTACATTACAGGCTCACAGAATCGCACGAACGCCAGTCATACGATTTATATAGTGAGAAACAAAGTCTTTGTGACTAAAAATGTCACGACTATTACGTCGCGACCATCGAACTATGACTCATACGTCATAAACGGAATCTTACGAACCATCTCATGGATCTTATGATCACAACAGGTGTTTATTAAGATGTGTTTCGGAGTTAAAGTCTTACGACTCGAATTCCATACTTAGAATTCTCTTTCGGCCTAGCCGCCCGGTTACTTCTAAAGTTACGTGTACCTAGGTCGTACAGTTTTATGTACGTCTTCCTGCTTTACACTCTCATTTTATAGTTTTGTTATATCTCATTTATTTTTTTTATTTACAACAAAGTAAAGTAACACGACTGTATAACAAAAATTTACTTGTATTTATATCCAAAAGTTACAAGTAAAGGGCACGACCAATTATAGTCTCCCCACATCGAAAGAACCAAAAACAAAACAAGGCAGAGGGGGGTTCTGCTCCTTAGCGACCTCCTCGTTGCCGGCTCCAGCGACCTCAGCGTCCGACGGGTCCCCTTCTTTGAGCTTGTCTTCTTGGTCGAGTTCTTCCTCGTCCCCGACTTTCTCCAAGAAAGTGGCGACCACCTCTTCGGCTCTGGACATAGGGTTTAACCCCTGCAAATGGCGACGCATGATTTCCCCTCGGACCCTCAGACAGGTCAGAGCTTCAAACGATTGGAGTCGGTCCTCTAAGGACGCAATCTCCCCCTCTTTCGTCGCGACGAGCGACATAAGGTCCTAACTCCGCCTCAGTCTCGGCCAAGTAGCCCTTAGTCGCTCCTAACTCCGCCTCAGTCGCAGAGGACTTCTCAAGGGTCTCCCTCAGATGGCGCTGAAGGTCTTCTTTTGCGTTCATCGATGCCACGTAGAAGTCCTGAGCTTCGTCGAGCCTCGCCGAAAGGCACTCGACCCTTTCCATCGCCAGCTTCTCCTGCTCCCGTGCCTTGCGAGTTTCATATTGCGCTCTACGCATTTTCTCCAGGGCAACGGGTGCGAACCTTCGGATCTTCTCCATATGGGCGTATAAGCAGAGAGAAGTCTGGAACGCCTTTAGTCGCACGATTAAAACACATAAACGTTAGAAATCAAACCTTATCAAATGACAGAAGCATATAAGACAGAGGGGTCATGTATACCTTAAAGGTCAGCCCTACGACCTGCGATCTCATCTCGTCGACCGTGACCTCCCGAAGTCGTTCCTCAAAAGACGGCAAAAGGAATTTCCCCAGGTCGGGGAAGATCTTGTCACTATTCATGTCTTCACCAGACATGAAGTTGGATGGAAGTCTGAAGTTCACCATCATAGTACCAGCGGATTCCTCCATCATCTTCCCTTTCCCTTTGTCGGCCAACAAGGGAGAAGGGGCGACCTCCCCAGTCAAGGGAGGGGCCACACTCACCGGAGTCGCGTCGATGACTCTCGGTGGTGTCTTCTTCTTCTTAGCGGTGGCTACCCTAGACGAATCACCACCCTTCGATGACGGTTCCCTTCGGGGAACCATCTTGGACTTCTTTACCCCTGACGACGAGGGTGGGGGAGCCTTGCCCTTCAACTCCTTGGCCTGACGGGCCAGGAGGAGTTGAGCCTCCTTCTTTGACACATCGTGAGTATGTAAATCGCCTGACCCACCGGCAAAATAAAAGAAATACGGTAAGAAGGGAGACGTATAAGCAAAACGTATGACAAACCAGGTAAATCATAAGACTAATTACCTCTTCCTCCGTTTCTCTCTCTACCTCTTCCCCGGCTGAGGTCTCCGCTAACGCAAGTTTCACACGACAATAGTTCAAATCGCACGACAACAGCTTATTTCACATGATTTAGGCACGACGCATAACTTTATCTTACGATTAAGTTTGTTTTTACTCTTATTGTAATTTGTAGTACACAAAACACTTGTTACCATAGGACTTTCGCCCCTTTTTGGCGATCATAGTGCACTGTCGACTCTCACAAGTCGACCGCGGTATTTTCCCTCGTTTGGGTTTTTCGCGTCACCAATTCTCCTGTCTTATTTACTTTTATCGCAATTGTGTTGATTGGTCTTGAGATCCCTTTCTTTAGTTGTTAAAAGTTCCAGATGCCTATATCTGTCCTGAAATAAGTCTTCTCTTGGTCTTTGTTGTGCATCAGTATCTGATTGTATCCAGAATAAGCATCCATGAACATCAAGAGTTCATGTCCTGCGGTTGCGTCGACCATAGCGTCGATGTGGGGTAGTGGAAATGGATCTTTAGGACAGGCCTTATTAAGGTCTGTGAAGCCGATACACACTCACCACTTCCTATTCTTTTTTTGTACGACCACGGCGTTGGCTAACCAGTCGGGGGTATTTCACTTCTCTGATCTTCCTAGTCTTAAGTAAGTTGTCGAACTCATCGTTGATCACCTTGTTCCTTTCAGAATCGTACTTACGATGGTTTTGCTTTATTGGTTTGAACGATGGGTCGGCGTTCAACTTATGGGAGATGAAGGCGGGATCTATATCGACCATGTCTTCGTGTGTAACATCCCAATTTCAAAATCAAGCAATATCATAGATTAAGCATTCGAATTACATAAATAACTTGTTCATAAACATTCTTTTCACTAAGCTAAGCAAAATTGACAGTGGAAGTCTCTATTCCACAGCCGAGAGCTCTATCTAATCATCAGTCAAAAGACTTGGAGTCGCTCTAAGTTCCAAATCCTTCCTGCCATCTCACAGTTCTTACTAAAAGAACCCGTAACACGCTTACCTGAAAATGGTTTAGTTTTGAAAAGCGAGGGTTAGACCAAAAGGTCTAGCGAATTCCCTCCGAAAGCAACATGTAAAACGGTATGATAACATTTATAAAAGATTCATCGAAAACCTTAACATTTCATCAAGCATGGTACTGCACTGTGTATTGGATCACATAAACATTCTTTAATCTCCAAATTTTACCTTCTCAGACATTTCTCTCACACAAGCAACAATTCACATTCTTTAAGGATTTCACATCTATCCTACCACATTTTGCCTAACACAACCCTCATCCTCTTTAAACTTCCAACGAGCCCAAAGTGTGTTTCTTAGTAACGTCCCCTATTCAATCTAATAATCCACCCCCCTTGGATTCCCTATTACAAACGGATCTATTAATTCCGGAACACCCCGAAACTCGGGTTCCACAATTCTTTCGATTAACCACCATGATCATAAAATCAGATAGATATATATATATACCGTCATCCCGGCTTTCTTACTTAGATTTAACTTAAATAATTCTTTAACAATCAGTGTGTTAATCTCAATAACACTTCCCCAATAATTGTAACACATCATGTAATAACAAATGAACGTCATTACCAAACAAACCTATAAAATTTTCATCAACCAACCAAAGGCTTATACCTCTATCATGACATTTCAAATCAACTAATGATCATACTGCCACTCCGACCCACAATCATCATCATGTCATTCCTTAAACGTAACCAAAATTTCCAACTATTTCTTTCTAGGATCATTCCCTCACGCATAAGGAACAATTTTCATTCTTTAACGATTTCTCATCTACTATACTACAGCTTGACTAATCTATTCATCATCTTCTTTAAACTTACTCTTCCATCAAGAATATACTTAACAACATACATAACCACAAAGCTTGGTCTCGCAGCTGGGCAATCACCCAATTCTGCCCCCACATTCCATTCCGATAACAGTCAAAATAAACAGCAACTTACAAACCACGTACTTCAACAACTGGGATTGCAAAACGTACACTCTATCCGAAATCCCAAAAGGACTTCCTTCTAATCCTTCATCTTTCTAACATCGCCTTACTACATCACCGGCTGACACAGATATCTTGGCAATTGAAGCTACTATTCATTCGTACATTCACCACTCCTATCATCACACTACCGACCAAGTCTCTCATGGTCATTCGTACACAATTCACACTTTCCTTCATATTCTCCCGTATACTACAATCGAGTCTGTCTCGCTACTTAGTTCTCTCCCAACTTGTTGAACTATGACTCCTGAGTTCACACTTAGCTCAAACACAAACATCCTAGCTAGCTCTTTATGATTCGAGTCCTTTCTTAGACACGGCATATTTTCTTACTGACTGGTATAGTCTACACTCACTCCGCTTGTGTTACACACCTTGTCCTTCTATGGACCCTCCTCACCTCGTAAATAGAACGCCTATTCAACAACAACAGTCTCTTACTAATTTAACGCCTCTACAAGATATTCTATAAACTTACACTCACCTGGTTTGAGTCTTCGGCCTCGGCCAACATACACTGTTGCCGACTTCAACAACAAAAGACAACTCTTTAATACTTCCTTAACCTATCCTCTAACATGAGTTCCTTACGGGACCTATTTCTCCCTACATATCATAGTTAACTTTATAATCCGTCGCCCCTATTTCGAAACTTACTCATGTAACATCAATATTACAAGCTCCCTTCGAAACTCATGACCCACACCGTGGACCTTTCATTCCTGCCTCACAACACTACTCATAAAGAGTTGCTAAAACCAATACCTTGATGACTTCTAGTCCTTCCTCCGGACACCATCACCCCTCGGCAACTGTGTTCTCAGTCACCGAGCAAAGGTACAGACCCTCATACATCTGACACTAAAATCCATTCCCGACTCTTCCAAGGTCCCACTCTCCTCTTAAACACATATACCAAAACTACATACGTTCTCCCTTGACTTGACCAACGCCTCTCCGCTCTCGGAGTTCTTCCTTAGCTTAAGACGTAATACTCTACGACCTAGTGGGTTAATAGCCTTCATGCATGACAATACAGTAAATAGATCCTTTTACACATTTTATCATTTTAAATAAACAACATTTAGAAACAACTCGGGTACCCGTGACCCCATCACTCTTATAACTTCAAAACCCTGCACAACGATTCGAGAATCGTTGGCATGCATCTTCCCGTGAACCTCAATCTTGCTCAATCCGAACAATATTATTACGATAGTAATATATTGCATGAAAATCTTTTCGTATGAGACAATTCTAAAAGAATTACCGACAGAAAGTAAACCAGTCGGTTCTCACACTCAATTGTATGATATCAAAAGGTCAATAAGCATTTTGGTTATAAGTGAATTGCAGGTAACCATTTTCTTGACCATTTTTGTAACAATTTAACTTATCATTAAAAGTGTGGAATACTTTGCAAATCGCTAAGCTCAAAATTTCAATGTGCGACGTAAGTGAAATCACTTTTTCTTTAAACGTGCACTCGTACAAGCTGACTCATTTTGTTCAAAGTTGACATTTACGTTTTTATTTTAAATCGTGAAAATTTCATGTTACATAAAAGAATGCCATGCATGAGACTCTATTTGCAATAGAAGGCTACTCACTCAACAAGGTCAACCGCTTTACTCACGCAGCTTATCCTTGATACTCCACTTACGACCAAGGGTCGTTCTCTCGGTCAAGCACTAACTTGACGTACATGTGTTCCACATCTCACTTACTCAACCATTTCACATTATTTTTGCTTTGATTGACTATCTCACTTTCTACTTCTACATGCTTTCAATTCACTATAAGTATCTTATTCCATTTATCCTGCTAATGAAAAGCTCGACTAAAAAGTCAGGGCTCCATTGATACTTTCAAGGTTTTGACATTGTTCTATCTTACCATCCCAACTGATCTATCCCATGATTTCCATAACTAGGACTCTCCCGAAACTGGAGTCGTACTCAAACTCAAACATTCATCCTCTCCGAATCCATGAAGAGCTACCTCTAGACGACTCATAACATTCTTTACAACGTTTCTTCTCTACGATGTATACATACATCACATCATAATGACTCTTACACGACACTTCCCCAAGCAATGGAGCTCGGTCTATCCCTCAGGGATCTTGCTGACATATTCCTCAGCGTTCTCCCAGCCATAGCGCTAAACTGAAAGAAACCGAGAGTCAATCCTTGCTAGACGTGACACAACAAATTTGCTATAAGTAAGGTATTGTAAGCACGCATATGTACCTGTAAGTTCGTAATTACACTGGCCAGGTGTAATCCCAAACTTACCTTACACGTTTGTCCTTGACACCTTATTCCTAAGCGCATTTATAGTGATCATTCCTATAGGCAATCCTATGTCTCGGCTGTGTTCCTCATCTTATAGTTTATGTTTAGGCCCGAATGGTCACCTAAATCCCTTAAACTAAGGCTCTGATACCAATTGTAACGTCCCAATTTCAAAATCAAGCAATATCATAGATTAAGCATTCGAATTACATAAATAACTTGTTCATAAACATTCTTTTCATTAAGCTAAGCAAAATTGACAGCGGAAGTCTCTATTCCACAGCCGAGAGCTCTATCTAATCATCAGTCAAAAGACTTGGAGTCGCTCAAAGTTCCAAATCCTTCCTGCCATCTCACAGTTCTTACTAGAAGAACCCGTAACACGCTTACCTGAAAATGGTTTAGTTTTGAAAAGCGAGGGTTAGACCAAAAGGTCTAGTGAATTCCTTCCGAAAGCAACATGTAAAACGGTATGATAACATTTATAAAAGATTCATCGAAAACCATAACATTTCATCAAGCATGGTACTGCACTGTGTATTGGATCACATAAACATTCCGCGATCGGGGCCCTAGTAGGACCCTTCTCGCCTCTTCCGGAGCCTACGCAGACTCCCCTTCCCGGAGTCTACGCAAACTCCCCTCTACACGAAATAGGAGGAAACGAATTCCAACCTACCAGTCTGTCATACCTATCCAAGGGACCATCAGGTCCCGAGGATCACTCTCTGACCCCACAGTGCAGACCGACTACACATAGCACATAATTCATTTCATAAAACATGCACTTTACATCTTTGTAAAATCATCATTTCCATTTCATCATATCCAGTAAGCTTTCTCAAGTAAAACGTAAAGTTCATGGAAAACATGCGTAATAGTTATATACATTTCATGTTCGTAAATGAAACCATAATCAGTTAAAACATTTAACACTTTACGTCGTAAAAGGTTTAGATAACTCACCTTGATGTCACTGAAAGCACACTTGCTCTACTCTCGGATTAACCAGACTTGACACCTAAAAGATCAGGTAATTCTTTAATCAGCAACACTTACCCTGAACTATCCGGATACCATCTACTTTCTGGACGTGTTAGAGCATTATTGTATTCAAGATTTACTGTAAAGTCAATGTACTGTATGAGTCTATACAGTATTGTGAATGTCTTTACCTTGTATGTCATGGGTATAAATAGTCTTGTCTAGTTCATTTGTTAAAAAAGGCTTTTGTAATCTTTTAGAAACCTTTTGTAATCCTTTGAGCTCAATACATGGATGACATATTTGCTCTCTAGATTCTCTCTCACTACATTCATATCTTATTGCTAGAGATTTGGGATTTATCAATTGGTATCAGAGCTAAACAGAAGATTCAAGCAGATCGAAGACCAAATTGAAGAATTTTTACACTGTTCTTGAAGAATTCGGACCAAGAAGAAAACACTGTTCATCTGAAGTCTTATCATTCAGACATGGAGTTTTTCTAGATTTTGAGTTTTTGAATCATTTCTTTGCATCGTTCAACTCGGATTTGGATTCTGAACACATTTAATTCTTGCATAAACATCAAAATCTGCACAGAATTGACAGATCTGATCGATTCTTGAATATTTTTTCAAAAACTTCAAGTTCACTGTTTGGATCTTAATTCGATTAAATTGATCGAATTGTGAATTGTGATCAATAGGAAAAGTGTGCGGATTTCAATTACGAACAATTTGATATAAGATTCATCAAATTTGATCAAGAATTGAAAGATTTATGACAGATTAAGTGATTTCGAAGTTCGAAGTGCAGAATTCGGATCATTCTTGGTGAATTCGGATCATTCAAAGAGAATTCGGATCATTCAAAGAGAATTCGGATTGTTCTTGGCATCATAAGTGTAGAATTCGACTCAAGAAGAATTCGAATTCATAGAATTCGAATCCTATTAGATTCGAATTGTAGAGAATTCGAACCCTTGTGGATTCGAATTGGATGAATTCGAACCCTTATGGATTCGAATTAGATGAATTCGAACCCTTATGGATTCGAATTGGTTGAATTCGAACCTAAGTACATTCGAATTGAGTGAATTCGAACCAAGTTAAGTCCGAATTGGGTGAATTCGAACCAAGTTAAGTTCGAATTGAGTGAATTCGAACCCAGTTACATCCGAATTGAGTGAATTCGAATCCTTCTTCATTCGAATTGAGTGAATTCGAATCCTTCTTCATTCGAATTGAGTGAATTCGAATCCTTCTTCATCCGAATTCATTGAATTCGAACCCTTATTCATCCGAATTCATTGAATTCGAATCCTTATACATCCGAATTCTTGTGAATTTAACAAAAGTGCCTAAAATTAATACTTCCAAATCTGAAGAAGTTCCAGTCTTCAAGAGGGTGAAGATGGAATGGAGAATCAAAGGCACAACAATTCCAAAGAAAGATGATCCAAAATCATCTGTATTCACATCAAATGCCAAGAAGAACACTGCGCCAAAAGGTAAATCTTCTGCTAAACTTAATCCTATTCATTCTGTAAATCATCTGATTAGGTTGGCACATAAGAAAATCTGTTGTTCTTACTGTGGATCAAATGATTTTGTGCATAAAGATTATACTTCTTATTGGTATGGTTCTTACAGTATTCCTTGTAAGAAATCTACACCTAACCCACTAGGACCCAAGTGCCATTGGGTACCAAAATCTGCTTAATCTGTTTTGCAGGTTCATCATGTGTTGTACTGATTTGTAAATACATACCACACACATGTCTGAAAACAGAAGAGAAGCGGTGGATTTGTTTTTTTAAAGAATATTTGTACCATTAAGGGGGAGACAAAGAAATATGGCTTTTGAACATATCAGTTCAAAACCCGTGCTTCAACGACAATGGCTTCTGAACAATTTAGTTCAGGACCCGTACTTCAACGACTAAGACTTCTAAACAAATCAGTTTAGAACTCACACTTCTCAGGTGATATCCTTAACTGTTACATATTTCTGTTTCAAGGAACGTGGCAAAAGGTAACATTGGATTATATTTGTTTCTACTGATTTGAAAACTTGAATCTTTTCAAATTTAATTCAATGAGATGCAATTTTCAATTTTCATTCAATGAATTAAATGCGTGCTAAAAGATGTTTTTTTCAAGAATCTTTGTATTATCTGAGTTAGATTTGCTTCAACTTTCACCTCTGAAATAAATCGAAAGGTAAGCAAAACATGAATGAAATTATGCTGAATGCTCAAAGATATGTGAATCTGGACTTATATAGAATATAATGCTCAAAAAGCCTATTTATCAGAATGATGAATGGAAACGAAAATATGGGGGAAGCACTATGATTAAGAACCAAGTGATTGGGATATCATTCATATTTTGTGATGGAAATTCGAACTTATATAGAATATCATTTAGTTTTAAAGTTTGTGCCTGTGGCCTTTCTGGTTTGGGAGAGTAAGTCCTAAGGGGTGCTCGACACCTAGTCCCTAAGATCAACTGGTCTGGGATCGGCTGACCCAAATCCTGCAATAGAACCAGATAGAAAGCCATGTTTTACTGGTACAAATGGGTTTAAGATATATCGATGTGGCCTTTCTGGTTTGGGAAATTAAGTTCTAAGGGGTGCTTGACACCTAGCACCTAAGGCCAACTGGTCTGGGATCTGCTGACCCAAATCCTGCTATAGAACCAGATAGAAAGTCATGTTTAACGGTGTATCTTATTCTTACTAAACTTTTTGATCAAAAGATGCCAATGAGCACAAAATCAAAAGATGCCAATGTGCACAAATCAAAAGATGCCAATGAGCACAAAAGAAAAGATGTCAATGAGCACACATCTCTTGAAACTTGGGAAAATACAAAGTCGCGATAAACCTGTAAATTTGTGAAAATTCTGATTTTGGACAAATAGTGTGAGTAGAGCAAAATATTCTTATATGTTTTAGAATTGCATATGCTTGAAGCTAATCATATTTCCCATGCTAGCACACCAAATAGATTTAATAAAGGGGGTTGAAACTGAACATTTTTTAACTTGATATACAATGATGACTTGTTCTTGAATCCAAACACATGCATTTGATTTCATTTGATTGAAAAATCTGTTAAATTTCATTAAGTTGAATTTCTTTTGTAAAGTTTTCAAATGATCAAATGTTTGTAGTTATAAAATAAAATTCAATGAATGTTATTTTCCTTGTGTAAATTTGTTTTAAAATTTGTGCTACAATTTTCAAATACTGTACGTTATTGAAATATATGCATACTTTCAGGGGGAGAAAATAAATTGCTCCAGAATTCTTATTTTGAGGGGGAGCAAGGTTATTCTGTAAGGAGGAGATTGTTAGCAATACTCAAAGACACGACTGAAATTGAAAATGGTTTTCGATGCTCACCATCATCGAAAAAGGGGGAGAAAAGTTTAATTTCAATTTCATGTCAAAGAATTTTCAAATCAAAGATATTTCAAGTCAAAGATTCGTGAACAAAGACTGAAGATTGGGGAGAAGGATCATGTGAAGTCCAAATGTTGCTGAATTTGGTTATCTTAGTTCTGAGTGGTTATCGGAATGCGCTTACACCTAAAAGTTCAACAATGTGGATGGTTTCACATCTTTCTGATCCAAACTCTAATCGTTTCTGATTTATCTTGTTCCGAATTGATGGTTCTATATAAAGATATGAAATCCATGTTCAAGGCTTGAAGACAATCTGTTGAAGATTGTATTGAAGAAGGTTGATTTTTCAAAGAAAAAGACAATGACTTTTCATGTTTGTCTGAAGATTCTTCAAAGCTGAGTTCTTAAAGAGTGTCAAAGCATATAGTTTGCCGTGAACTAGTGGAGATAAAGCTATTTGAAGATGGTTTGATAGAGTGTCTGTTTGAGAAGATTGACTTTACAAAGAGCTGAAGACTGCTGTCATATTTTTTTTAAATCTTGAATCCAAAGGGGGAGATTGTTAGAGCATTATTGTATTCAAGATTTACTGTAAAGTCAATGTACTGTATGAGTCTATACAGTATTGTGAATGTCTTTACCTTGTATGTCATGGGTATAAATAGGCTTGTCTAGTTCATTTGTTAAAAAAGGCTTTTGTAATCTTTTAGAAACCTTTTGTAATCCTTTGAGCTCAATACATGGATGACATATTTGCTCTCTAGATTCTCTCTCACTACATTCATATCTTATTGCTAGAGATTTGGGATTTATCAGGACGCAACAACTTTCCGGCCACCAATCCGGACACTCTACTTCCCGGACAGGGCAATCCGGACGCTAGACCTATCCGGACAAAACCACCCGGACACTAAACTTATCCGTAAACCTCAGCCACCTGGATACCAAGAAATACCCGGAAACCCTCACGAGACACTTACCCGGGCACTTGCAACCCATCCGGACACCACTGAACATCGGTGTCCGGAAACCACAGCTGTTCGAGCTTAAAAATCTAAAAGCGATCATTAACTCGTTTTTTAGCCATTAGTTCGATTAGATAAGCATAGGGGTTCATCCACTAGTCATAAACACTAAATTAATTTCATTTTAAACCACCAAATCGACGTATTAGAAATGAAATCCAAAAATGCTCAATAAGGAGATACTTAGGTAAAGACCTAACAATTCCTCACGATTCCCTCCCCAGATCATGAACATAAAGGAGCAATAGACCTGAATCAAGCATAATAAACATACTAGAATAATACCTTAACAGATTTCTTTCAGAAATTGAGAGTCTCCAACCTTTAGCTCTTTTCTTTCTTTCTTCCATGAGCCGCCAAACACACACACCACACCAAAACACTGATTTGTGAAACTGAAGGAACCCTAGGGATTTGTGCATTTAAGTATCTTCTAGAAATGACAAGATTAGTCCTCTGACTTATCTTTCATTTCTTGCGAAAAAGGCATTAAACTTTCATTCTTTCCAAAAAAAAACCCGGTTGTTAGATCGTGCGTCCAAGCGAAATAATCGGCGTGTTCCTGCAGAAAAGAGATTAACGGCTCCTTTATGGTGGGATCTAACGATGCCCCTACAAAGACAATTTGATCACGCTTGTCCTGGTCTAAGACGACTTCTTCTAGGCGATAATTATCTGACGATTCAGGGACATCCTGGACCTGTAATTGCTAGATGTCCCTTGTCTGAGGTTTCAATGTTGTCTTATAGCAATCACGTGCGGTCTTTTGTTCACTTTTGATCTCTTGTACTCCCCATGGCGTCAGGAATTTGATTGTCTGGTGATAGTCGAGGGGACCGCCTTCATATCATGGATCCAAGGTTGACCAAGTATAACGTTGTAAGCTGACGAACAGTCGATAACGTTAAACATTGTCTGCTTGTTGACCCCTTTTAGCGTACACTGGGAGGATAATTTCTCCAAAAGTGTTGGTAGAATCGCCATTTAATCCTATCAGAGTCGTCGATCGATGAGTGATCTCTGACTTATCGATTTCTATAGCTTTGATCGTGCTCAGAAAAATAATTGTTAGATCTGAAGTTTTGTCAATAAACCAAGTGTTGAAGATCTGATAAGAAGACTCAGATGTTCTGAGTAGAGAAGTCAGAGGTCTGACTGTGAAAGCTCAGAAGTATTGATAGGAGAAATCAGAAGTCTGGGAAGAAAAGTCAGATGTCTGAGTTAAGGAGTCAGAAGATCTGAGAAGCGTTATCAGAAGAATGTTCAGAAGTTCTGAACTACCTGTTCAGAACTTATGACGAGATACTTTACTTAGTATTTTATAAACTAATTAGGACACGTGTTATGTTCTTATTAGTCTTTCTTATTTGTACTGTAGCTTTAAGATGTCCGTTGCAGTATAAATAGTAGTTAGCTCTACGTTGCTAACTGATTGATTTTTCCCGTATAACTTTGTATTCATTCTTTGTAATCTTTGAGATTCTCTCTCTCTTAGATCTGTAATTCTGTTCATCATTGAATACAATTGGGCTTGATCATACAAATTCTCAATTACTGCTTTCTACATTGATTGTAAGATAAGATCCTGAACTTTCAATTGGTATCAGAGCCAATCAACAAACAAATTCGTTCACGATTGTTATCGCGAAGATCGATTGATCAAATTTCTTGAAGATTTCTTGATTCATTCAAAATTCGATTCCGCTGCTAGGGCTAGTTCTTGAATTCTTGGCAATTCTTGAATTACCTGTTACATTTCGATCAAGAAACTCGAATTTGTCTTTCTGTTGAATTTTCTTACAATCATGTCTTCTAAAGAATATCTAGCCATGGGATCTGAAACCAAACCGCCTGTTCTTATACCAGAAGAGTATCAGCAATGGAAAATCCGTATGATCCAATTCCTAGACAACATTGATGAAAATCTTATGATCTCTATTCGAGAAGGTCCAATTGAAGTGTACATCGATGTTGCTGCAACTCCTGCTACAGAGACAACTCCAGACATTCCAGCGACCAGGGTGAAAAAGTGTTATTCCCAATACACAGCTGAACAGAAGAATAGGCATGCTATTGACAAAAGAGCAATTACTTTGATGACTTTGGCTGTCCCAAATGAGGTTCTTAACAGGATTGACAGTGGATCATCAGCTAAAGAAATGTAGGACGAATTGGAAAGGCAGATGCTAGGAACTGTGAGATCTATTCAGGCAAAGTTAAATCAAAGCATAAATGCTTATGAAAGGTTCAAAGCAAAAGAGTCAGAAAGTTTGACACAGACATACAGTAAATTTTGCACTATTCTAAATGACTTGAGAAGAAATGGACTGAAGAAAACGAAGTCAGAAATAAATTACAAATTTCTGAACAGTCTAAATTCAGAATGGTCATCATTTGCCATAAGTCTGCAAATGAACAAGGATATGTGTGAAGAAGACTTAAATGATCTGTTCTGTGTTCTTAATCAACATGAAGATTCTGTCAAGTTAGTTGTGGAAGAGAAGAAAAATGTTGCTGATCAGTTAGCATTCTTATCAAAGTCCAAAGCAATCAAAGCACCCAAAAAGACTGCATATCTATCAGAGATACCCAATCTGGAAGAATCTGACAAGGAAGAAGGATCAGAAGATGATGAAGATATCAAGATAATGGCTGAGAAACTAGCTTTGTTGACAAATACTTTCAACAAAAGGTATGGGAAGGGTAGATTTCAAGGAAATTATAAGAGAGTTGGGAGTTCAGATTATAAGAAGAAAGAAGACAGAGAAGAAAATGAGTTTGAAAAGAGAGTAGAGAGAAGTGAAGAAAACAAAGAAGAGAAGGATGAGAGAAAAGAAAAAAATTTGTGTTTCAAATGTGGAAAATCTGGCCACTATGCTAACGATTGCAGAGTTAAAATTGTGAAAGACTATGAGTACTACACCAAGAAGGCTCAACTTGCAAAGAAGAGAGATGATAAAATTGCTTTATTGGCTGAACAGGAGAATTGGTTGTACTACACTTCTGATGAAGATGATCATATCAACTTTCCACAGATGCAAAGCTATATGGCAAAAATGAGGAATGAGGATGATTCTGATTATGAAGATGCTGATTCTGAGTCATCTGCTGAGGTACATTCTTCACTTGAATTAGAGTTAATGACACAGATTGGTGAAATGAAAACTGAATTTGCTAATCTAAGAAAACAGATAAAAGGAGAAAGAAATTTGGTTAACAAATTCAGAATTGAAAAAGAAGTAATAAAAGAACAATATGAAGAATCTGAGGCTGAGAAACAAATAGCTAAAGATGAAAATTCTGAATTGATGAAAAGGCTTTCTGAACTAAAAGTTGAGTTTTCAAAAATAAAGGATGAAAAAGGTGATTTACAAATAAAATTTGATATGTTATTTGAAGAAAGAAAGAATTTATACACCAAAATTAAAGAATTAGAAGATCTGAATTTGAAAAGGGGTCAGACTCAGCAAACACTAAATCTTTTATTAAGCAATGTTAAAGATACAAGATTTTACAACCCAAAGAAGGGATTGGGATTGGAAGAAAATGTCACTTTAAAAAGAGCTCCAATAAACTTGTATGAAAAACTTCAAGTTTCTAAGCCAAAAATCCCAGAAATTGTTGAAGTTTTCATAAGACCTGCTTGTTCTATAACAAGTTCTGACAATTTTCAAAGACCAAACTCTAAAAAGTCAGATGAGAAAATTTCTGAGTCTAAAACAGAAAAGTCAGTTGGTTCAGAAGAAAAGGTTAAGAAAGAAGTTTCTAAACCAACAGATGAGAAGCCAAGATACAATGATACTAAATTCAAGTATGATTCTTTAAATGTCAGCTACAAAAATAAACAACCAAGTTTTTCATATCATGACATTGAGAGCATATTTGACACAAGTAAAAATTCTGAAACAGTCAATCAGAAGTCTGAAACTTCTAGTCAGGATTCTGATCTTTGTAGTCAGAACTCTGAGTCTAAAGATCAGACATCTGAGTCTGTAAATCAGAACTCTGACTTAGGTAGTCAGAAGTCTGATTCAACTGGATTTTCTGAAACAAAATCAGATGAATTTTGGCAACTTGAAAAGAGATTTAATCTTGTGAGTCAAGAACTTGAGGACTTAAGGAAAGCTTATGATGAACTTGAAAATGATTTCTGTGAGGTGGATATTAAACTTGAAGAAGCTTTGAAAGAAAAGAATATTTTTATTCAGAAAATAACAGAGCTTGAAAAACTGAAGACTGAGTATGATCTTTTTAAAATTAATACTTCAAGAGAAAATGATAAATTCTTTAATGAATCAAGTACATATGAAAAAGGTGAATCATCTAATTCTTCTAACAAAAAGAACTTGAATTTTTCATAAAAAGAAGAAAGCAAAAGGAAAGATGATCTTGCAAAGTTGAATGATCTGAAAAGGGATCTTGAGAAGCTTTGAATGAAATCTACTTCTGAACTCAAAGCTAGAAATTCTTGTAATAAGGGCAATTGTACTCTGAACAGTATTAATAAAAATGAAATGACCTATGTTTCAGATTTATTGTCACTTGCAAAGAAAAATCTTGTTTGTGTTAGATGTAAAAATGATTCATTCCAATATTCTCATAAATGTCAAGTCAAAATAACTTTTGTTTCATACATAAGAAAAGATATTCAGAAAGGTTCTGTTCCTCAAAATACAAAAAAGAAGAAAATTTCTGTTCCTCAGACTCAGAAGAAAGAAAAGATAAAAGAAAAGAAAGTTGAAAATATAGCAAAACCAAAAGTTACAACTCTCAAAAAGAATTTGAACAAGCTTGTAAGCAGAAAATGTTCTGACTTCATAAAAGTTCAAGGAAAATGGTGTTTGAAGAAAGATTTTGAGTGGAGAGTAAAAGATACTAATGTTAAATCCAATGACAAAGCTAACAAAGATGGACCCATTCCAAAATGGGTACCTAAACCTAACTGATCCTTTTGCAGGGCTGTCATGTGTGGTTTTTAGATTCAGGAGCTTCAAGACACATGACAGGTCAGAAGTCTTTTCTATCAAACTTCACAGAAAAGGCTGGAGGAGCAGTAAACTTTGGAAATAACAGCAAAGGACAAGTCAAAGGTTATGGGGATTTAACTAAAGGGGATCTGACTATCCAAAAGGTTTTCTATGTTGAAGGATTACAACATAATCTTTTCAGCATAAGTCAGTTTTTAGACAGTCTTTGTCAAATTAAGTTTCAAATAACAGGTTGCATGATTTTAACTGAAAATGATGTTAAAGTCTTCTGGGCCAAAAGACATATGGACTTATTTGTAGTTAATTTTTCAAAATTGAAAACATTAAATACAGTTTGTCTTTTATCAAAATCAACTGCAAATGAATGCTGGCTTTGGCACAGAAGATGTTCTCATCTGAATTTCAAAGATCTTAATAATCTCGTTGCAAAACATCTGGTTAAAGGCTTACCAAAGCTTAAATTTGAAAAAGAATCATTATGCTCAGCTTGTGAAATGGGCAAGATGAAAAAGAGTTCTCACAAATTAAAAATGGACTCATCTTGCAAAGCACCATTAGAAATGATTCATACTGATCTTTGTGGTCCAATTTCAGTTCAATCTATGGGAGGAAAGAAATATATGCTTGTGATTGTTGATGAATTCTCCAGATACACATGGGTTGAGTTCCTAAGAGCTAAGTCAGAAGCTGCTACTACATTGATAAATTTTATCAAAAGGATTCAAGTTCTCTTACAACTTCCAGTTCAGAAAATCAGAAGTGATAATGGAACAGAGTTCAGAAATGAGACTCTTCAGAATTTTTTAGAAAGTTCTGGGAATTCTCACAATTTTTCTGCTGTCAGAACTCCTCAACAAAATGGTGTTGTTGAAAGGAAGAATAGAACTCTAGTTGAAGCTGCGAGAACAATGCTGGCTTATGCAAATCTTCCTACTTTCCTATGGGCTGAAGCAATTGCAACTGCTTGTTTTACACAAAATAGAACTTTAATCAATAAGAGATTAAATAAGACTGCTTATGAACTGATAAATAAAAGAAAACCATTAATCAAATTCTTTCATGTTTTTGGTTGCAGGTGCTATGTTCTTAGAGACAGAGAAAATCTTGCCAAATTCGATAAAAAGGCAGATGAAGGATACTTTGTGGGTTATTCTTTAACTTCCAAAGCATTCAGAATCTACAATAGAAGAACCAAGAGGATGATGGAGAGCATAAATGTAACTTTTGATGAAGCCAGAATGCGGACTTCTGAACAAGACAGTTCAGAACTCATGCTGAACAAGACAAAAATGACTTCTGATACAAATTCTAATCCTATTTGTTCAGAACTCAATTTACTGTTTAAGGATGCTTTTAGTGAACTAATTTCTGATACTTATGTAGAATATGAAAACCCAAAGATGGTCAAAGAGATGAAAAATAAGACTCCAGAAATAGTTCAATCAACTGTAATTTCTGACAAAGGTCCATCAGAGGAATGTCCAAATCTAATAAATACAAGTGGTGAAAATTCTGAACCTTGTAATCAGAATTCTGATTCTTGTACTCAGAACTCTGAACAAGTCACTCAGAATTATGACTTTATTAATCAGAACCCAAACTTGGATATAACTCTTATTCATACATCAGAACAAGGGGACAGTTCAGAATTACAAGCAATCATTGATGAGAATGATGCAAACAACAATTATTCAGAGATTGATGTACTCCCTAGTGCTAATAAATGGACTAAAAATCATCATATTCATCAAGTAATAGGTGATCCATCAGCAGGAGTAAAGACCAGATCAGCTACAGCAAATGAAGCAATGTTTGCTGGTTTCTTGAGTGTGATTGAACCAAAGAAAGCTAATGAACCCCTAGAGGATCCAGACTGGATTTCAGCAATGCAAGAGGAATTGCTTCAATTTGAAAGAAATAAAGTTTGGAGACTCATTCCAAAGCCTGAAGGTAAATCTATTATTGGAACTAAATGGGTGTTCAGAAACAAAAAGGATGAATCAGGTGTTGTCATCAGAAACAAGGCAAGATTGGTTGCTAAGGGATACTGTCAACAAGAGGGAATTGATTATGATGAGACATTTGCACCAGTGGCAAGAATAGAGGCAATCAGAATATTTTTGGCCTATGCTGCACATAAAAACTTCAAGGTGTATCAAATGGATGTCAAATCAGCCTTTCTAAATGGCAAACTTAATGAAGAGGTGTATGTTCATCAACCTGAAGGTTTTGTTGATCCAGAATTCCCTGATCATGTTTATATTTTAGACAAAGATTTATATGGTCTAAAACAAGCACCACGAGCCTGGTATGACACTCTTACTAAACACTTGTTAGGTTCAGGATTCAAGAAAGGTAAGATTGACACAACTTTGTTTTTAAAGAAACAGGGTGATGATTTGATTCTGATTCAGATTTATGTTGATGACATAATATTTGGTTCTACCAGTCCAGAATTATGTGATAATTTTTCAAAAATCATGTCATCTGAATTTGAAATGAGCATGATGGGTGAGCTGAATTTTTTCCTTGGTCTTCAAGTCAAACAATTACCAAAAGGTATTTTTATAAATCAAGGAAAATATGTCAGAGATATTCTGAAAAAGTTCAAAATGTCTGATTGTGCTTCTATGAGAACACCTATGGCAACTAACATAAAGTTAGATGCTGATCTCAAAGGTGTTTCAGCAGATATCAAACTCTATAGAGGCATGATTGGGTCATTACTTTATTTGACTGCAAGTAGACCAGATATCATGTTTTCTACCTATTTCTGTGCTAGATTTAAATCTAACCCGAAAGAATCACATATGTTGGCTGTCAAAAGGATTTTAAGATATCTCAAAGGAACACCTGATCTAGGTTTATGGTATCCAAAAGAAACTGACTTCAAATTGACTGCTTTCACTGATGCTGATCATGCAGGAAGTAGGTTGGACAGAAAGAGTACATCTGGTGCTTGTCACTTTTTGGGAGATAAAATAGTGAGTTGGGCATCAAAGAAGCAGAATTGTGTGTCCACTTCAACTGCTGAAGCAGAGTATGTTGTTGCTGCTGCTTCATGCTCTCAAACATTGTGGATGAGAACACAACTCATGGACTATGGATATCAGCTTAACAAGATTCCCATCTATTGTGACTCAGAAAGTGCAATTGCCATTACTCAGAACCCTGTTCAACATTCGAAGACTAAACATATAGATGTGAGGTATCATTTTATAAAGGACTATGTGGAAAAAGGAACTATAGAGATGCACTTTGTGCATATAAAGTATCAATTGGCTGACTTGTTCACAAAGCCTCTTGATCACAAAAGGTTTTTTTTCTCATTTGTAAAATAGGAATGCTTAATCTGCCTAATTGAAATTTTTTTTTTCTTAAAAATGCTAAATTTTTCTAAGTAAAATTGTCTGAGTAGTGTACTCAGAACTCTGAGTCTTAAGAATCAGAATTTCTGAGTACTAAGATCAGAACTTCTGAGTCTTGAGTTCAGAACTTCTGAGTCTTGAGGTCAGAACTTCTAAGTCTTGAGGTCAGAACTTCTGAGTCCTGAGTTCAGAACTTCTGAGTCTTGAGTTCAGAACTTCTGAGTCTTGAGGTCAGAACTTCTGAGTCTTGAGATCAAAACCTCTGAATCTTACGGTCAGAGATTCTGAGTCAATACATCAGCAATCTAGCTTTCAAAAATTTATTTTTGAGAAATAAAAATACTTCAACTGTGTGGATTATGCTTCTTCTATTATCTTTTCATCTCATCTTTATGTATCATTAATAGTCAAATGCATGCTCAAGTCACGGGGGAGCATCAAAATTCATTTGGAAATCATTTTGTGATGCTTAAAAGATTTGCTTTCATTTTCTATCTCTGATTATTCTAAGAAGAACAAGCTTTTCATGATAAATTTTGTTGTTATTCAAACTATATCTGAATTAATTTTTTTTTCATATTCAGATATAAGATTTTAAATGATTTTTTAATTCATCATAATATGAACAGAATTTTGATGATAAAAAGTGTTTCTATCTGTTCAAACCTCTTCTGAATAATCAAAATGTTTTATATTTGTCAGAAGTTGATTTTAAATGACATTTTGGTTACAAGGTAAAATTCTTCTGAGAAGAACAATCAGATATCTGATAAAGAAAAGTCAAAACATCTGAGCGTGTTATTCAGATCTTTGACTTGAGTCAAAATTCTATCCACTAACACGTGTCAGCTTCATATTTGTTTGATTATGCCACGCATTTCATTTAAATCCTATGTGGCATTTCAAATGTGTTGACTCCGTTATAACATTGATTTCGGTTTTCCGTTAAACCTTTCAACTTCGCGGATTTTAAATAGGTCTTAAAATCCCTATTTCAAATCTTTTCAAATTCCAGAGCGAAAAGTGAGATACGAATCAAATCCAGAGTTCTTTGAATTTGTTTTCTTCTTAAATCATGTCTAGAATACGAAGGAGTGGTCAAATTTCGCTACACTCTACAAAATCGATAATGGATTCATCTGATTCGGATAATGATGAAGTACAGAATAGAGCTGTAGAAGAAGAAGCAATAAGAAATGATGGAGAAGATGAACAAATGGATGAATCTGAAGGAAATACGGATGAGGTAAACGTTAATATTGAACATGAACAGAGTGCTGCAGGTTCTATTATGTTAGATAGACCTATTTTAGTGGAAAGAATTGTTCCTGAGAGTGAATGGCTGAAATTATCTGAAAATAACTGTGTTATATTATTTGAGGAAAGTCGGTTTAAGCCTGAACACAGAATTATCATGGAGTTATTCAAACACCATCCATACAGAAAATGGTTTACACGAAGTAAAAATGTGCCTGTTCAGTACATACAACAATGGTGGAAACATCTTAGGTTAGAAGATAATAAGTTTGTGTCTGAAATTGGAGGAGTGACATTTGCCTTATCTATCTCTGCACTAAGAGAAATGCTGAATTTACCAGAGAAAGATGATGTACAAAGAAGGACAAATTTTGAGGACTCACCCTTAACAGAGGAATTAATAGCAGAGTTTATGAAGTTGGGATACAATGAAGGATTGAGGACTCTCAGTTTGTTCAGAAGAAACAAATTACCACCTATTTAGGCTTGCTTCTTTCATGTGGTAAATAAATGTGTGTCAGGGAAGAATATTTCTGCTGATCAAGGTTCTAAACAAATTCTTCAGATCTTTCAGGGTTTAGTGAAGAATAGGCATTATGACTATACTTTAATACTTTGGGAAGACATGAAGAATACATTTGAGAAGAATCAGAAAGCAATTCAGAAGAAAACAAAGGATGCTCCACTGACATACATTCCTTATATAAGGTACTGGCAAATTGTTATTTGGTATGCCATGCAGGAAAACAGAACAATCTCAAGAAGAACAAATGAAGAGCATGGTCCTACATTTTATTTGGGTAAGATGACCTCGGTAACAAGACTTGAAAACTATCCCAATCATAAACTGTTGCCAAAATCACTTAGGAATTATATTCCAAGGGAGAGTGAGATTTTAAAAGCTTATTGCACCTCTATGGGAATTGAATTACCTCAAATCCCTACCCAAGAGGACCAACCTGAGAAGAGAGGTGAGGTGTCTAGTCGAATTAGAGAGGGGGAGGATGTTCAGATGGGTGAACATTCTGAGAGACTTGAGAGGGAAAATTCTGAGAGCTTGGTTAGATTTGGTGAGGAAAAACAGAATGAGAGTGATGAGGATGAGAGATTGTCAACAGAGGTTCAAACAGAAAGAGATGCCTCTGAACCAGCTAATCTTGACCAGGTAACCACAAATGCTATTGGTTCACATCTCTTGGTGTCCAATATTGAAACAAACACCATGTACCTAGTGGTGGATGTTGAACAACCCATCCATATCCACTCAGAAGCATTTCAACATGCTACTGTTTCACACAAATCCGGGGAACCATCCCAAACTCATTTGGAGGGAGGTGATAAATCCCAATCTATTTTTCAACACATTGAGTCTGAATATCACAGTCCTATTCATATTGAGCCTGAAATTCCTTCTGACACTTGCACAAATCAGGAATTTCGTATTCCTGAAACAACATTCATAGACATACCTAATGTTGGGTGTCGAGGATTGGATGGAAGTCCTGGTGAGGTGAACATTACAAAAGCCTCATTCAAACGTACATCTGTTGTACAAGATGACTGTGTGTTATCTACAGGCCATGAACCCTCTGGGCACATGAAAACTGGACCATCTGTTGGTTCAGGTTCACTGTTAGAAACTTCTGAATTTGAAAAGATTCAGAAACAAAACAAGGAGATGGGGGAAAAAGTAGAAAATTTGGAGAAGAAGGTGGAGGATTTGAATGATGAGATGTCAGATTTGAAAGTTGTGTTGGAGAAAAAGTTGATTTCTATTGAAACCAAAGTAGATGATGTAAAGAAATCCTTGGATTCTCACAAAAAGGAGATCATGGATATAATGTCTGGTTTTCAAAAAGATATGTTAAAACAAATGCAAGGTATGCAGGAATCTATACTGAAAGCACTGAGTGTATCATTGGTTTCTACTTCAAAGCCTCTTGATCCTGTTCCTATTGCAGAAGCTGAACCTTAAGTTACTTTTAATCAGAACTTGAAAAGAAAGTTTGATGATAATGAGCCTCATGATCATCAAAAGGGGGAGAAAAGACAAAGGTTAAGTTCTGATGATGATATTGGCATAGAAGATTTTGAGATGGCAGATATGCAATTAGCTAGTACATAAAGTTCAGAAGATCAAACATAGGAAAATTTAAAGGCAATAACTCAGATAGTTCAGATTGATAGCTCAGATACAGAGGAAATGGAGTTGGAAAGTACAGATGGTGGTGATTCAGATAAAACAGAGGAATTGAACTTAGACATAGAAAAGGAAGGAAACTCAGATGAAACTGAAGCTATTGAGGAATCTGTATTGAGATCAGAAAAGACAGTGGAAAGTGAAGTGGTCAACATGTGTACAGATATTGTGGTGTATAACAAAGAAAATATGACGGATTCTGAATTAGAAGAAAGGAGGTTAAGTGAAGAGTTGATCAGAAGAATGCATAATAATTTAGTCAGAGCTTTGAATGTTCAAAAAGTTCAGCAAGGAATAAAAATGGTAAGACCTGTTGATCTAATGGGAGAAGAAGACAAAACTGTGAATTATACTCAGGATTTTGAAGATGATTTTATATTTAACTTTTGTGATGAGTTAAATACAGAAGAAGAGTATGTGAAAGTGAAAGACTTCTTTATGCCTTCTGAGTATGTATTCAGAAAACCAATTGAGATCCCAAAGATTAACTTGCAAAGACTAGAAGAACCTGTATGTGATTTCATTCTAGAGTTAAGTGATGTGCCATTAGCCAGACAATTTCATGATGATATTTTTCCTGAGGAAATATATGATAATCTCTACTACACAGAAGGAGAGTATGAGCCTTTGGAAAGTAACATTGATGGTTTTATGGATGACAGAGCTCAGATGGTCTACTCAGAAGCTTCTAACAGGTTCAGAGTTCCTGACTCAAAACTGCATATTCAGAAAAGAATTGAGAAAGTTCTAATGTTTCAACAAGATGAATTCAATGGTTTAATGTTTGTTAGAATGGAAGTACTGAAAGAAAGAAATACAAAGGTTTCCATGTCTACTTTTGATATTCACAGATTGACTCTTGATGATCAGATCTTTCTAGTCAAGTTCTTTGCCAGCACTGAAGAAGCCTTGATGGAAATTGAATGCAGAAGACTTCTGGGTATCTATGTCAGGAATATATACTTGTATGACTTCCAATTAGCTATTGAAGAAAGAAAAAAAAGTGTAATCTGAGTTCTCCCACAAAGAAAACAGAAGTTGGTTTGCATTTGAAGGGATTTGTGAATGAAGGAATGGAGACAGAAGGGTTCACATATATAGTTCACGAAAGGCTTGAATTGTTCAGATTAAAAGAGTTGGTGAAGTACAGTGATGCAACTCTGAATTGGTTATTGATTAAAATGGAAGTAAGTGTGGAAACTGAAAGAGAGAGTTTAAAAGCTTATTGCACCTCTATGGGAATTGAATTACCTCAAATCCCTACCCAAGAGGACCAACCTGAGAAGAGAGGTGAGGGGTCTAGTCGAAGTAGAGAGGGGGAGGATGTTCAGATGGGTGAACATTCTGAGAGACTTGAGAGGGAAAATTCTGAGAGCTTGGTTAGATTTGGTGAGGAAAAACAGAATGAGAGTGATGAGGATGAGAGATTGTCAACATAGGTTCAAACAGAAAGAGATGCCTCTGAACCAGCTAATCTTGACCAGGTAACCACAAATGCTATTGGTTCACATCTCTTGGCGTCCAATATTGAAACAAACACCATGGACCTAGTGGTGGATGTTGAACAACCCATCCATATCCACTCAGAAGCATTTCAACATGCTACCGTTTCACACAAATCCGGGGAACCATCCCAAACTCATTTGGAGGGAGGTGGTAAATCCCAATCTATTTTTCAACACATTGAGTCTGAATATCACAGTCCTATTCATATTGAGCCTGAAATTCCTTCTGACACTTGCACAAATCAGGAATTTCGTATTCCTGAAACAACATTCATAGACATACCTAATGTTGGGTGTCGAGGATTGGATGGAAGTCCTGGTGAGGTGAACATTACAAAAGCCTCATTCAAACGTACATCTGTTGTACAAGATGACTGTGTGTTATCTACAGGCCATGAACCCTCTGGGCACATGAAAACTGGACCATCTGTTGGTTCAGGTTCACTGTTAGAAACTTCTGAATTTGAAAAGATTCAGAAACAAAACAAGGAGATGGGGGAAAAAGTAGAAAATTTGGAGAAGAAGGTGGAGGATTTGAATGATGAGATGTCAGATTTGAAAGTTGTGTTGGAGAAAAAGTTGATTTCTATTGAAACCAAAGTAGATGATGTAAAGAAATCCTTGGATTCTCACAAAAAGGAGATCATGGATATAATGTCTGGTTTTCAAAAAGATATGTTAAAACAAATGCAAGGTATGCAGGAATCTATACTGAAAGCACTGAGTGTATCATTGGTTTCTACTTCAAAGCCTCTTGATCCTGTTCCTATTGCAGAAGCTGAACCTTAAGTTACTTTTAATCAGAACTTGAAAAGAAAGTTTGATGATAATGAGCCTCATGATCATCAAAAGGGGGAGAAAAGACAAAGGTTAAGTTCTGATGATGATATTGGCATAGAAGATTTTGAGATGGCAGATATGCAATTAGCTAGTACAAAAAGTTCAGAAGATCAAACACAGGAAAATTTAAAGGCAATAACTCAGATAGTTCAGATTGATAGCTCAGATACAGAGGAAATGGAGTTGGAAAGTACAGATGGTGGTGATTCAGATAAAACAGAGGAATTGAACTTAGACATAGAAAAGGAAGGAAACTCAGATGAAACTGAAGCTATTGAGGAATCTGTATTGAGATCAGAAAAGACAGTGGAAAGTGAAGTGGTCAACATGTGTACAGATATTGTGGTGTATAACAAAGAAAATATGACGGATTCTGAATTAGAAGAAAGGAGGTTAAGTGAAGAGTTGATCAGAAGAATGCATAATAATTTAGTCAGAGCTTTGAATGTTCAAAAAGTTCAGCAAGGAATAAAAATGGTAAGACCTGTTGATCTAATAGGAGAAGAAGACAAAACTGTGAATTATACTCAGGATTTTGAAGATGATTTTATATTTAACTTTTGTGATGAGTTAAATACAGAAGAAGAGTATGTGAAAGTGAAAGACTTCTTTATGCCTTCTGAGTATGTATTCAGAAAACCAATTGAGATCCCAAAGATTAACTTGCAAAGACTAGAAGAACCTGTATGTGATTTCATTCTAGAGTTAAGTGATGTGCCATTAGCCAGACAATTTCATGATGATATTTTTCCTGAGGAAATATATGATAATCTCTACTACACAGAAGGAGAGTATGAGCCTTTGGAAAGTAACATTGATGGTTTTATGGATGACAGAGCTCAGATGGTCTACTCAGAAGCTTCTAACAGGTTCAGAGTTCCTGACTCAAAACTGCATATTCAGAAAAGAATTGAGAAAGTTCTGATGTTTCAACAAGATGAACTCAATGGTTTAATGTTTGTTAGAATGGAAGTACTGAAAGAAAGAAATACAAAGGTTTCCATGTCTACTTTTGATTTTCACAGATTGACTCTTGATGATCAGATCTTTCTAGTCAAGTTCTTTGCCAGTACTGAAGAAGCCTTGATGGAAATTGAATGCAGAAGACTTCTGGGTATCTATGTCAGAAATATATACTTGTATGACTTCCAATTAGATATTGAATAAAGAAAAGAAAAGTGTAATCTGAGTTCTCCCACAAAGAAAACAGAAGTTGGTTTGCATTTGAAGGGATTTGTGAATGAAGGAATGGAGACAGAAGGGTTCACATATATAGTTCACGAAAGGCTTGAATTGTTCAGATTAAAAGAGTTGGTGAAGTACAGTGATGCAACTCTGAATTGGTTATTGATTAAAATGGAAGTAAGTGTGGAAACTGAAAGAGAGAGTTTAAAGAAGAGATGTATAAACTGTGTGAAGAGGAGGTTGGATCTTAGAAGAAAAATCAGAAACAGTAGTGAATGGTTTCTATCTGAGGTGAATCCCAAAAAGATTCTACATAATGATTTTGTGTTTCCTGCTGAGTATGAAGTGAATGAAATTCTGTCAGATGAAGTTGAAGAAGTGCAGAACACAACATCTCAGAATGTGCAGATAACTAGTTTTGATCAAGCTGAACAGTCTGAACCCAAAGAAGATGAAATATCCATTGATCTAAATGGATACTTTCTTGAATTTGATTTGCCTGAGTTCTTTAAACCAAAAGAAGTACAATTCTTGGATGTGTATTATGATAGACCTAAGGAGACTCAAATCTGGTTGGCTGAAAAATCAAGATGTCTTGGCAAAACAAAGCAAGCCGTTTACTCAGATTTTTTAATTACTGGAATCAGAGAATTGAGGGTTAAGAAATTCAGAAAGATGGAGTACTTATCTTTTGAAGTTCTAAGAGAAGATGGCAAGGTTTATTACTTTACTGGTGCAGATTTTGAGAAACTATCAGTGGTTGACTTCTACAGATTACACAGCTTTCTATGCTTCAAAGAGTCGAGCAAAAACAGAAATGAAAGGAAGGCAAGAAGTGTGGTAATTGAGGCCATGTTCTACATCTTAAGGTGGCACTGTTATGCAGATTTTCAAATAGCTTTGTACTTACAAAAGTCATGTGTTTATCTGGCAAATCCCAACACAGATCATGAACAGAAAAAGGTGTTAAAGACTGGAAGTGTTCACAAATATCCAGATTTGGGAGTATTTTTGAAAAACAAAAGTGGAAAGATCTTCTTCAGAGCAAAGGAAACTGCAAAATACTGTTCTGGAACTTTAAGAATCATAAAGCATAATTTGGAGAAAAAGATGCTGAAAGTGAAGGAAGCAAACATGACTCGAGAAGTAATCAATCAGCGAGTTGAAATTATTCAAGAAATCATTGACAAAATTGATAAGAGGCTTAATCTGAGAAATGTGCTACTTCAGAAAATTGTTCCTGCTCTGAAAGAACTGGATGATGCAAAGTTTAAGTTTATTTGACAAAAAGGGGGAGATTGTTAGATCTGGAGTTTTGTCAATAAACCAAGTGTTGAAGATCTGATAAGAAGACTCAGATGTTCTGAGTAGAGAAGTCAGAGGTCTGACTGTGAAAGCTCAGAAGTATTGATAGGAGAAATTAGAAGTCTGGGAAGAAAAGTCAGATGTCTGAGTTAAGGAGTCAGAAGATCTGAGAAGCGTTATCAGAAGAATGTTCAGAAGTTCTGAACTACCTGTTCAGAACTTATGACGAGATACTTTACTTAGTATTTTATAAACTAATTAGGACACGTGTTATGTTCTTATTTGTACTGTAGCTTTAAGATGTCCGTTGCAGTATACATAGTAGTTAGCTCTACGTTGCTAACTGATTGATTTTTCCCGTATAACTTTGTATTCATTCTTTGTAATCTTTGAGATTCTCTCTCTCTTAGATCTGTAATTCTGTTCATCATTGAATACAATTGGGCTTGATCATACAAATTCTCAATTACTGCTTTCTACATTGATTGTAAGATAAGATCCTGAACTTTCAATAATGTTAGCCGAACTGCCTCCGTCGACCAGTACTCTTTTGGTCGAGTAGTTGCCAATAGTAGGTTGGATAATCAAATGCATCGTGATGTTTTTTCCAGTTGCCCTAGAGGTCATCCTGATCGAACGTTATCGGCATTACCTCCAGTTCTAACTCTTGCTTAGGTCGAGACGACCGAGGAATGTGATATTTTCCCGACGATTGACTGGCGTGCCGCTTAGCTGCCGAATATGTTAAACCATAGACGTCTGATCCGCCGGTCATGTAATTGATGACATTTACGTAGGCTGGGGATGCTCGTCTTATATTTTTGACTGGTGCAGATTCTTTATCAATCAAACCCTGGAGATGACCCTTGGGGACGATCCAGGCTAACTCCTTTTGCAAGATGAGGTATTTATCTGTCGTATGACCATGGTCACTATGGAAGTCTCACGATTTGGTCTTGTTCTTCTTGTCATCGTCTTTGTCGCTTTTCTTGGGCCATCATACCGACGATTGAATATTCTTAAGAGTTTTGACCAAATCTTTCGATCTCCCCTTGAATCAATAAGAGGAGATCTTAGGATATTAAGGAAATTTGGGTGTAGTACTGCTCTCTTTCTTATCGAACCAGATGTTCAATATCTGGCGCATCGGCTCTGTCTTGACGCTCGTCTTGGACTTGAAATCTGGTTTCTTGATCTCGAGTGACTTTTTGTCAGTAGAATGCTTACGATGGAAAGTCATGTCATCTTCCACTGTCATGTAGGCCAACGTCCTAGCTCGGACGTCTTTAAAGTTTTATGGCGGATACTTCGTAAGATCGACATACAGTTCTGAAGTGTTATCATCTAGACCGCGCTTGTAGGCCTCGATGGCGGTCTTGACATCACAGTTTTGGATGCTGATCATTTTTGCGTTGAAACAGTTGAAGTAACCACGGATGAATTCTCTAGATTTTTGGACGACGTTGTACAATTCGCTGGTCTGCTTCTCCATCTTGCGACTACTAGCGAATTGTTGTGAAGACTGGTTGACAAACTCCGCGAAGTTGCTGATGAACTTAGGTTTGAGATTGATCAACCATTAGAGAGCAGCACATGTGAGAGTCGCGCCAAAGCTTTTGCACATGCATACTTCTTGATACTGATGTAGCATCGACACGGTCCACATTAGTTGTTTATACTGGGCAATGGGCTCCGTTGGATCGGTTATTCCTGAATACTTTGGCGTAAAAGCAGGAATGTTGTATTTCTTCGGGACGTCGACGTTTTCTATCTCGTCGACGAAGGGTGATGCTTGAAATCCTGTAAAGGGCTCGACGTCGACGGGAACGGAAGCACCAGCACCTTTTATTTTCAAATTCAAGCCTTTCCTTCTCCAATTTCTCCTTTTCAAGAAATAAAACCTTCTCAAAGTCTGAATTTTGCTTCGAAAGTTTTATGCATCGGAGTTCAAGTGCTTTCTTTTCTTCAACTTCTTTCTTCATAGAATTTGAAGTCTTTTCAAGTTCATAAACTTTCTGAGAAAGAGAAAGAATTTGCTTTGCATAACACTTTTTGTCATTCAAACGATCAGCCTTTTCTTTTCTGAAATCCTCTCTTTCTACTTTGAGCAGCTTTTCCATGTCAGATAACTTCTTTGTAAGCTCAATGACCTTTTCCTTAAGATCTTTATTTTCAGCTTCTGACATGTTCTGTTCCTTGTCCTCTTTCTCGACTTTCTTTTCTTCTTCCTTTCTCTTTGTAAATGCAATTTCAGATCCATGCATTCGCTTAGATAACTCGTTCCACATAAGCATTGGGTTGTGTTTGAAACAATCAACATTTTTGTAGATGTGTTTTGGAAGTGCAAGAATCAAGTTGGACGAAGCTTCCGTATCAGCTTTCAACCTTTTCATCTCTTCTTTAGTAAAATCATTCTCCATTTTATTTCTGCTCATTGGACCTTCGGAGAATGATTTTATCATATTCTCTCCATTTTCTCTACCTGCAATAAAGTCGATGAACGTAATTCTCCATCGTTCAAAATCAGAATCTTTGATTAGCACAGGTAGTTGGTTCATGATTGCTTAAAGATAACGGATCTTTAAAATGAAAAATCTACTGAATCTGCGGAAAATGACCAATCAGAAAAAAAATTATATAAAACCTTTTCTTGAAAAACTCTTAAAGTGTATGAAATACACTATAGAAAAAATTTCAGTATAAAAAATTTTCTCAAGTGGCGCAAAGTGAGGTTTGCGCGAGACGACCGTGGCGCAAAGTGTGGTTTGCGCAAGACGACCGTGGCGCAAAGTAGTGACTGGCGCAAAGAGAGGTTTGCGCTAAGAGACAATGGCGCAAAGCAAGGTTTGCGCAACCCGTTGGTGGCGCAAAGTGGACTTGTCAGAAATCTCAGAAACCAAAGATGAACTGGCGCAAAGTTTGAATCTGGCGCAAAGTAACAAAAGTCGATCAAAATCTCTCAATTCGCAGAATTACACTTTCATATTCTTCAAATTTGATTGAAATTCAGTTTCTAACACGATTACGGAAACCAATTTAGCTGAAATACACTGAATTGATGTCTGAATGATCAAGCAGACAGAAACGATCGAACTGAACAAAAACTCCAAAATCTTCAAATTGACCCTCAAATCTCTGAAATTAGCCCTCGAGTCTTAAATAAGGATTGTTCCAAAACAGATTCCTAACACGATGAACTCAAAATCCAGACGAATCAAACTCAAAAAATGTAAGAATTTGAGAAAAAGAGATTTTCTTGAAAAACTCAAGAAAATCAATCGATTTCTCTCAAAAACCTAACAATTTTGATCTCGATTGTGTAATTTCTTCACAGATATTCATTAACTTGCTCTGATACCAATTGTTAATCCCAAAATGATCAAGCAACCATGAAATCCATACAAGATCTAGAAAGAGAGAGTAGAGAGAGAAAGTATTGATCGTATTGTGTCGGCTCTCTATTACAAGATGTGAGTTCTGCCCTGAATGTTCTCTCAAAATTACAAGATTAGACTAAACAAAAGCTATTTATACCAAAGGACTAAATAAAACTAATAAGCAACTTTGACATTCTCACAAGACTTAATACATTGACTTTGACTTTGACAATAATATTAAATCTTGAAGACATATTTAGACCTAACAGTGTTTATGAGAAATGAGCTAAACTAGGCTATTTATACCTAGACTCAATAGTTACAAAATAACATCTCAACTTGAATACAACATATAAAATTGACACTAACATTCTCCCCCTTTGTATTCAAGTGAGCCAGGTACGTTTTAACCATAAAGTTCTTCTAGTGGAATGTATCTCTTTCTGATCCCAAAGATAATCTCAAACCTTCTTAGTGAATTCCGGTAATCTATTCGGTCTTGTATCGCTTTCAAGGCATTGTTGATCAAGACAATCTCCTTCTCTTTCAGAGGCACCTTTCTTTGTTCATCCAATCTTAACCTTTAATTCAGCAGAATCTTGATCATATAGAGTATTCCATCAGAATATAGGTTGACTTCAATAAACCTCAAGAACTTCTTCTTCTTTTGCCCATTATGATAAACAACACCAAACTCTGGTTTTTCTAACACGGTATACAGAGGAATACCTTGCATGTCGGGTAAGCCTTTGTTTGGCCTTCGTTTGTTGACTCTGATTTGATTACTTTCCAAAGCCATCTGAAAATCAGTTAGGTATGAAAGCTTGATCAGGTTCTTCATGAAACGTTTTAAGGCTTGATAGGCTTCAGAGTAGGTAATATATTTGTTCGGCATCCGGGCAAGAATGTCATACATCCTGAAGAAGTCTGGACAGGTTAGGGATTTGAAGTCGGCTTCACATAAATTCCACTCTTTTCCATCTGATTTGTTGACATAGAATCTAGGAAAAAAGACTTTATAATCTTCTCCGATTCTATCTTCACAAGCTTAACAATCCCTTTATCTGTTATGACTGCGCTGAGCTTTTTATCTTTGTCACCCATCATATACAAATATTCAATCTGCTTTGGACGTGGAAGCTTTTCAATTGAATAGAGCTTTACCTTGTCAATTGGCTGAATCTTTTTTCACAAACAAATCACTCCTTATATCTTCTTGGAATGGAGTAATGATTCTTGTTCGGTGAGCACATCGGACAATCATAGCTTCTCTATCAATTAACATCTGTAGATTACGTGATTCTGCCTTGGAGACTGCATCTCTGATTTTGCCTTCAGGTAGATCAGGTATTACCGGAATTTATATCACTGGATCAGGTTGATTACTTTCTTTCTCGGAATCAGAATCAGGTTGAACGTTTCCACCATCAAATACATCATCCATCTCTTCTTTAATCTTTACCACGGTTTGATCTTCATCCGAATTGATATAAATCAAATCCTATAAGAACTCATCAGCCATTATTTCCTCATCAGTTCTGTTATCACATCATTGAGCCTTTTCAACCGTAGGACTGATATCATCCAGAACACCAACATCAGCACTTTGAATCCCTTGTGTACCACCAACATTACCGGTACCCGATTCCACACTTGTTTCCACATTTTCAGTGACATGAACCCCCAAACCACTACCTTGTTCAACCCTTTGTCTTATACTTCTCTCCCCCTCAAGGTGATCATGATCGGGATCTTGAACATCATGTCTCCGTTTGGTGGTTTGGGCTTGAATCCCACACTTGTCTTCCGCCGCTTTAATTCGGTTTGATAGGGATGTGAAGCCATAAGATATAGCTTCGGTTAGGTTGGATATGGATTGTTGTAGGGTATTTAGTGACTCTGGTAAAGTGCCTTCTATTTCGGTTTGGCGTCTAAGTAGACCAAGAATGTCTACTTCTTCTTGAGTATTAGCATCGCCTTGTTCTAGTAAACGGGTAAGTAACTGGGATTTCAATTCATGTAAAGGTAAAGTATGATGTACCTTTGGGTTCGGCTGAGATTCTGGTTGAGTGTTGGATGGTGCGGATGAAGAATCAACAACAGACTTTCCTTTAACAAACTTGTGTACTTCGGCAGATAAATTCTTAACGATATCTTTCAATTCGGACATCTGAGCTTTTTGAGTGTTAGAGACACACTGGATGGCCATTTCAAGCAACTTCTTTGATACATAGTTGTGAGGAGGAGAACCAACCAAAGACTGAAAATCACGCGCTTGTTCCAAGGTAACACCCAGACCACTAAGGTTACTGGTTGACATAGCAGTCATAGAGATTGTATGTCCTACGTTCAACGCTGGCATAGTGTTAACGTTGGTAGGACTTCCGCCCGGTCCTCGTGAAGCGCCAACGAATGACGACAACACTCGGGGCGTTTCGGTTGGGTCACGCATAACACAAACGTTTTGTGTCACCATAGATGAAGTGACAAATGGTCTCCGTGTCCTAGGAAAGGAAGTAAAATCAAAAGGTTCTAGACTCGATCTGTGAACAAATGAAGGTGGTGGCCGGGGCAGTTGCCATCCTATTTCAATACCAGCCGACACCGAGTGTGTCGCCGATAGTGTTTGTGCTAATCCCCTGTGAGAAGATGAAACATCAACTTGTGAAGAAGTTGATGAGTGGATGAGTGGGGTTGTGCATTGCATAGTTGGGTCCACTATGGCTTCTTCAATGTCTCGTAGAGACGGACGCTCACTGACAGTAGATGTGGCTACCTGGCTAGACACGGTTTGGTTAGGATCATTAGTTAAAACTTTTGTTGATCCTGTCTCACACTCACCATCCTTTTTTCTTTCCTTCTCACTCAACCTCACTTGTTTTTCCGTTTCAACTAATACTCCCTCGTTTCCCCTTGTCACTCCTCCATCAACACCAGAAGTAGTAGTGACGACCTTTTCAATTAGAGTATCAAGATTCTCCATGACTTGATCATTGTTGTTATCATCATTGTTATCATCAGAACTAACATCCTCTTTTTCATCATTAGCATTCGCATCATCATCATCTGAACTATATACAAGATTAGCAGGATCATCAATATCTGCATCAATATCTTCAGATTCTTCCTCAGTATCGTCGGAACCAAGATCTTCCTCATCATCGTCCTCAAATATCTGAATCATCTTCTTAGATTTGGATGACTGACCAAGAACACCCCCAACTCCTTTTACCCTTACATCGCTTTTACTTCTCAACACGCCTTGTTCAGGTACCCCAGTATCCTGAACTCTCTTTCTAACTCTAGAACCCTCACCACGCTCACCTAATGGGTTCGCACCGTGGGTAGTCCCTACCGGTCCAGGTCGGGCCATCAGTGCGTTGTCTTCTCTATACTCACTCAAAATTGGTGATTCTTTGTCAGCGTAAGCAAGTAGTGCTTCAAGTAAAATCATAATCGTAGGAAAAGTTAGACCTTTCGGAAGTCGGAGATATTTCATGTAGGTAGTAGGACCAAGAACTGCATTCTCGCGTCTCGGTATCTGATTATTAGAATCCATGATAGAGCGGATGATGATCTAAAGATATCTTTGAAATGGAACAAACGTTCTGTCTTTTGATGGCTTTGATTTGTCGGTAACCACCTCGATCAGGTCATTCCAGATAAGAATAGCAAAGTTGACCTTTCGGTCAAAGACGATAGCATGAAACATTCTGATTACTGAAATGCTAGCCGTGTCGACTCCCGTGTGTTTAGAAGTCATACATCTATTCACAACACTGAATAGTGTGTTATAGATCGGCGGTAGATAGTTTCTTTTCAACTTTGATGGATTAGTCAGCACTCTATACTTCGGACGTGGATCATTGTAACCCATCCGCATAATATCCCGGCACAATTCTTCTTCAGACACCATATCTTCAAAATTTTGAGAATAAGGAAGATCAAGAACTGTCCGCAACCTTTTCAGAGTCAGCTTGACATCAAAATGATCTACTTTCAGAGTAAAGTAGTTGGTATTTGGTACGTATTGGATGTTATGCCATACTTGTTGCAGATAGATCTCCGGAACTTGTATTGTCTTTTCAAGAGCAGTACGGAGAGGATGGTTTTTGAAAATCTCCATTATAAGCTAATAATCCATTCTGACATGGAAATCTAGAGTATAGTTGTTCAGTTTCAATTCCTTCTTCTCTTTTGGAAGAATAAGTTCAGCATCTAGATCTCGAGCGTTCACCGATGGATGTGATGAACGATGAGATGGGAACACCATGTTCTCGTCAGAACAATTACCATCACCGTGCTCTTGTAAATGTGCCATGGTCTATGATTGACAGTGTAAGACCATTTGGATATCAGTGCTTTTTCGCCAAAACTTTTTCAAAAATTTCTTATGTATGGGCTACTGTCGTACAACACACCAAGTCGCTTGACACTAACTGTCGGATAAAACTGTACGACTAAAAGTTGTCGGACACGTCTCGTACGACAGTTATGAACATCTGTTTTGTGCGACAGTTTTGAATGTGAAGAGCATAGTGTTGTGCGACAGTTATAAATGGTCGAACAATGACGAACATTCAAACCTAAAAACCCAAGATTTGTCAATGAAAGCTTATCAAACTAGTGCCCTATATGCGGTTTTCTATCAGGAACACTATTCTGACATATTTTCCTAAGAATACTAACACACAGAACGATTTATGAAGGGTTTTCTAAAACCCCTTTTCGACTCATCTAACAAATCAACAAACAGATGATATAAGCGATGAAATGCGATATAAAAGAGTAAACAATGATACCTGAATCGATTTTAATCCCCGAAATCAATGAAACAGCAACAATCGAATCAAAATCGATAATCATGTGAGAGAATCGGATGAAACTGAAGTCGGAAAATGAAAAGACTTTCAAAATCGCACTATATATAGATCTTAGGTCAGAGTGACACGTGTCGTGAACTAATTGGTCCATGTTTTGACCAACACGTTTCAGGTAGTCGTACGAAGCAATATACGATTACCTCATCTTAGTCGTATGAAACAGTGACCGACTAAGGTGGAATTCATGAACAGTAACTGTCGTACGATGCTTGTACGACTAGGATTGCTAGTCGGACAAAGCATCTAAGACCTGAAAATATGAACATTGACTGTCGTACAAAGCATGTACGACTAGGATTTCTAGTCGGACAAGGCTTGTGCGACTGTCGTGCGGGAACAGTAACTCTCGTTCAAGAGATGTACGACTGTCGTGCTGGAACAGTAACTTTCGTACAAGGAGTGTACGACTAGGATTGCTTGTCGTATAAGACTTGTGCGACTACTTTCCATACTTGGAAAATTTTTCAAACTTTGAACTTTTCAGATTAAAAGTAGTTCAGTGTTCTTTGAAAATATTTTGCTCCCCCTACAAAGATGCATAAGTCTTGATAAAAATATTTTCATCAAGTAGGGTTTGCGAAAATCATTTGAGATAGAACACTTACCTTTGTTGTTTGGATCAAACACCTCTTCTTTGTTAAATGCTCCCCCTTGAAACATGCTCAAAAACATTTATAGCTCCCCCTAAACACATGAACCACACATAAAACTGCACAAATAATATCAATTGAAGTACATACAGTAAAAAAAATAAAAATTTGAAATCTACTTTGTAAAATACTAAAAGAAATCTAAATTTGAGCAAATCATAATGAATATTCAATATTATGAAAATAATTATTCTTCACTAAACTTATCAAATTTGAATGACTAAGAATTATTTTCAAAATGTTGAATAAAAGATTATGATCTATCAAAATTTCAAATTCAACATGCCTAGCTTTGAGACAAGAAAGTTGAAACGTTTCTCATCCAAAGCCTTGGTAAACAAGTTGGCAAGTTGAAATTCAGTAGAAACAAAATAGAGTTCAATTGTACCCTTTTCGACGAGATCTTTAATAAAATGATACCGTACGTCGATGTGCTTGGTTTTCGTGTGTTGAACCGGATTCACAGATATAGCGATTGTGGACTTACTATCACAATAGATTGGAATCTTTTCATACTTACACGCAAAATCCGACAGTTGGGTTTTCATCCAGATGACTTGTGAGCAACAACTAGCGGCCGCGACATATTCTGCCTCCGCCGTAGAAAGTGACACGCATTTCTGTTTCTTAGACGCCCAACTTACCAACTTATCACCCAAGAATTGGATATGTCTGGACGTGCTTTTCCGGTCCAATAAGCTACCACCATGATCCGCGTCGGAGTAGGCTGTTAGCTAGAATCCCGTGCCTTTGGGATACCATAGACCAAGGTAGGGAGTTCCTTTGAGATAACGGAAGATGCGCTTGATGGCTCCTACATGAGATTCCTTAGGATTCGCCTGAAATCTCGCACAAAGACAAGTAGCGAACATAATATCCGGGCGACTAGCAGTTAAGTACATTAAAGATCTGACCATACCTCGAAAGTGTCGTATATCAGTTTCCTTACCACGAGGATCTGGACCGATCTTTGATTGTGTTGCCATCGGTGTTCCAATGGAAGTACAATTTTCCATTTTGAATTTCTTCAAAATGTCAAATATATACTTTGACTGATTGATGAATATCCCTGTGGAAAATTGTTTCACTTGCAATCCTATGAAGAAATTAATCTCCCCCATCATGCTCATCTGAAATCTAGTAGTCATCAGATCAGAAAACCATGAACATAAACCAGGGTTAGATGCACCGAATATAATATCATCTACATATATTTGTACTATTACCATCTCACCGTCTTCATGCTTGACAAACAAAGTCGTATCAATCTTACCTTTTTCAAAGCCGGAGACGAGTAGAAATTTAGATAAAACATCGTACCATGCTCGCGGGTCTTGTTTTAACCCATATAAGGCTTTATCCAATATGTAAACGTGGTTTGGATTCTCCTTGTCTACAAAGTCTTCGGGTTGTGAGACATATACCTCCTCTTTTAGAATTCCATTAAGAAATGCCGTCTTTACGTCCATTTGATAGACCGTAAAGTTCTTATATGCCGCGTATGCCAAAAATATTCTGATTGCTTCAATGTGGGCGACTGTAGCGTAAGTCTCATCGTAATCTATCCCCTCTTGCTGACGATAGCCTTTCGCTACAAGTCTCGCTTTGTTACGAACTATGATGCCATCTTCATCTTTCTTATTCTTGAACACCCACTTTGTTCCAATGATACTTTTATCAACCGGTCTTGGAACGAGCCTCCACACTTTCAACGCTTCGAATTGATTTAGCTCTTCTTGCATAGCTAGAATCCAATCCGGATCATTTAACGCTTCTTTTACTGTGAGTGGTTCAATGTTACTTAAAAACATTGAAAACAAACACTCATTAACAGTAGCACTTAAAGCAGACGAACTAGTTTGAACTGGCGAGCTAGGATCACCGATTATTTGGTGAATCGGATGACCCTTCGTACATTTTGTTGTATGAGGGTGAGGAGCATAGGATTCTTTAACATTTTCAAGAGTAGCATTCGTTTCTTCTTCGGTTGGAGAAACAATTGGTTCAGCATTTGGAATTTCTGTAGGAATACTAGAAGATTCCGGTTGAGACTGAGAAATGGGTGGTTCAGGAACCGAAGAGCTAGGATTTTGTGTTGATCCTTCCACAGTAGCTGTAGTCTCTTGTTGTGGAATAACAACTTCTGGTACTTGAACATTCTGAACAGGAGTGGAGACATCAACCAGTGTTGAAGTAGATGCACCATTTTGAGAAGTTGTCGCAGCGAAAATTGTTGTAGGAGCTTGTACCATCCTGTTAGAATTAGTAGAATTATTGTAAGTACCATAAAATTCATCATAGAATTCATCAAATAAAAAATCAAGATCAATTAATTGAAATTTTGAGGTAGAAGGTTGATCCTGATTAGAAGTTGAAGCAGGTTCTGAACCGAGATGTCCAGAAGCTAATATTCCAGTTATAGCGGATCCTGAACTGTTTTGGTTAGAAGCCAATTCGTGATGTTCGTCGAATTCGACATTGACACATTCCATTAGGTTTCTAGATTGCTTCAAATATATCCTATATGACGCCGAAGAGAAAGAGTACCCAACAAAGACACCATCAATCGCCTTCAGACTGAACTTGTTCCTTTGTTCTTTGTCGTTCAAGACATAACACCTACAACCAAAAACACGAAAATGTTTTATGTTAGGTTTCCGGTTATTCATGATTTCATAAGGAGTTTTATTAAACCGGCAGTGTATGACAGAACGATTATGTGTGTAACATGCGGTTGCTACAGCTTCGGCCCATAAGAAGAGAGGAAGCTTTGAGTATGCCAACATTGTTCTCGCAGACTCGACTAACGTTCTGTTACGTCTTTCTACAAAACCGTTTTGTTCAGGAGTTCTGGTGGCAGAAAATTGTTGCATAATCCCATGTGATTCATAGAAATCACCTAAGACTATGTTCTTGAATTCTGTACCATTATCCGAACGCACGATTTTTACTGTGATCTGCATGTTGTTCTGAGCTACCTTGATAACACCAATGAGAAGTTCTGAAGTTTCATCTTTTGACCGAAGAAACTTGACCCATGTATATCTTGAGAAATCATCGACTATTACCAAGACGTATTTCCTCCCATTTATGCTTTCCGTTTTCATTGGGCCGCACAAATCCACATGTAACAGCTCAAGTATACTCTTCGTTGTCGGTTCCGGTTTAGGCTTGAGAGGAACCGTCTTCATCTTTCCTTTCTCACACGCATCACATAGATTTTTGGCATTGAATTTCAAAGTTGGAAGCCCCCGAACTGAATCTCCTAACACCAGTTTTTGAATGTATCGAAAATTTAGATGAGATAACCGTCGGTGCCATATCCAACTTTGTTCTTCGGAAGCTTTGGATAAAAGACACACTTCATTGGTCGGTTTGATATTTGACAAGTTGATTGTATACAGGTTTGACTTGCGAGTTCCAACAAGAAGATCTGTTCCTTTCTCGGTTTTGACACAACATCTTGTCTTCTTGAAGTGCACCTCCAAATCCTTATCGCAAAACTGTCCTATACTGAAAAGGTTGTGCTCCAATCCTTCAACATAGTTAACCTTCTTTATCGTAAGATTGTCTTGAATGATATCTCCAAAACCTTTGATAGGAGCAACCTGATTGTTTCCAAACCTTACACGACCAAGATCCTTTTCCACAAAATTTGTTAACATGTGTCGTTGACCTGTCATATGCTTCGAACATCCCGAATCTAAATACCATAACTTATTTTTCTGCAACAATCATATTGAAACATTTTTAGGTACCCATTGAATATCGGGTCCTTTTTTGTTAGCTTAAGAACACTTGAGTTTAGTCGTTTGTGTCTTCTTCTTTTTCTTTAAATTTGATTTTCTTTTAACACTTGGAATAAAGTAAGAATTATCCCAACAACAAGAACCAGGCATAGCAAACGCGCTTTCATAACCACAAACAGAGCAAAAACATTCACAATTTTTAAAATCCAACAATTTGTCTTTGGAGTAACTTTTGTAAGGCTTTACAAAAGATTGTTTATTACCCGTACCAAATTGTTTATTATTCGAAAAACTACTGTTTTTAACACTCTGTTTGGTTGAATCAGTCGTTGTTTGCTTTACCCGCCATTCTTGCGCTTTCTTCTCCGAATTCACAAAATTATCTGAAAGAACAGAAGATTTTGAGTTAGAATCTTCAGAACTCTGAACTTGACCTTTCTTTTACACTTTACTCTTCTTTCTTTTCTCTAAAGGTGGTTTCTTCGTGTTTGAACACTCACCTTTATAGAAAGTACTCGAAGATTTTTCGTTGTTTATATAAGAAACAGATGTTATTAAAATTGGACTTTTCTTAGATGATTGAAATGAAAGACTACCACATTGAACACATTCGAGATTCTTTCTTGCAAGAGTCAATAGATCAGAAACATAAGTCTCTTCACTTTTATTGCATTTCATACAAGAATTATTGACTCTGGGTTCAGAAGTAGTATTCAACTCAATCTTCTTAGAAATCCTTTTCAGATCATCTTTCCTTTTGCTTTCCTCTTTTTCTTCAGAAATAATAAAATCAGTATGGTCCGAAAGTTTCTTTGAGAAATCAAATGCACAAGCTTTTCCTTTTTCATTTTCTATTGGTTTTTACTTGGTTTCGAACCCTTGGTCATTAGGATCAAAGTCACAATCCGAATCAGAATCAACGTTGTGAACTTCAAAATCCTTGGAGGACTCAGGTGTATTCCAACTTTTGAAAGCGTTTTATTTTCTTTCTTTTGTTAATTCCTTTTCTAACTCATCCACCTCTTGAGAAAGCTCAATTATTCTCATTTCATAAGAATTTTTCTCATTTTCAAAACTTACTTTCTCAAACTCAAACTGTGCTCTTTCAAGATTGAAAGCATCATCAAAATCAGACATTATATTAGGTTTTCCTTCATTCAAAGATTTTTCTAATGTCATAACTTTTTGAGAAAGCTCATAGTTCTGTTCTTTAAGAAAGTTGCTTTCTTCAAGATTGAACCGGTTTTTCAAAGCAAATTCTTTTCTTTCGTTTTCTAACACAATCTCTAATTCGGCTTTTGTCTTTAACAAATCAGTCAACTTTGTTTCAAATGAATTGATTTGGTTTACAAAGTTGACTTTCTCATTTTCCAAATTGGTATGCTCAGAAAGAAGAATATTCTCAAGATCTACCACTTTCTTTGATAGTTTGAGACATTTTTTATCAACCTTTTTTTTCATCAAAGATGTTCTTTGTGGATTCAGAAAACTTTTTGATCAAAGAATGTTCAATTCTACCCGTTTTCTTTTTCACCTCGTCATTGAAACTAGAAGATAGTTCCTTAAAACTAATTGAAAAAATTGTTGAAAGTAGATCATTTTCATATTCAAATTTTATCCTCTGTTCAGCAAGGGATATTTCTAATTCAAAAATTTTCCCTTCAAGAATTAATGTAGGAACATATTTCTTTGTTTCAACGACTTGATTGTTGATAATTGGCTTTGTAGCACATATATCAAAATAGGTATTTGGAAGTGGTTTATTCAGATTTTTTGAAAATCTTCTCCGTCTCACGAGTATAGCAAAATGGAAGTTGTGTATGAGTTGTTAAAGCTCTTTTTCTTTGTTCCTCAAGATGTGTTTCCTTTTCACCAGTCAAATGGATTTCAAAATCTGGCCAATAACTAGCATACCTTAAACATTCGAATCTATACATTGTCGGTACTTTAATTTTAGCTTTGGTTCCATATTTTGGACTTTCGTAACCAAGCCCCCAATATTTATTGACATTGTTTACATGTCTTGGCTTGTTCATGAAAATTGTTTGATTAGTTTGATCTCTCAAATACAGCTTCTTTTCCAAATTTTTAAATTTATCTAAAAGTTCTGTATTTCATTTGAAATATTTGTCAAAGAGAATTCACTTTCTTTATTCTTTGATTCTAAATCTTTGATTTGCTTATTTTGTAAGTCTAGGATTCACTCTTACAATCAATATATCAATGTATGTAATAGTAATTGAGAAGTAATATGATCAAACTGATTTGTATTCAATGAAGAACAGATTTACAGATCTTAGAGAGAGAGTATCTCAAAGATTATAAAAGATGAATACAAATATATGCAGGAAAATTAGTTAGTAATGTAGTGCTAACCACTTTATATACTGCAACGGAAATATTAAAGATACAGTACAAATATGAATGAATAATAGGAACAATACATGTGTCCTAATTAGTTAACTAAACACTAAGGAAAGTATCTAGTTATAAGTTCTGAACAGGTTGTTCAGAACTTCTGAACGTTCTTCTGACAAGGATTCTCAGAACTTCTGGCTCTCCTTCTGAGCCTTCTTAGTCAGAACTCTGACCCTTCATATCAGAACATCTGAGCCTTCTCATCAGATATTTAACACTTAGTTTATTGACAAAACTCAGATCTAACAATCTCCCCCTTTTTGTCAAATAAACTGATACTTTGCATCATCCAAATGTTTCAAGACAGGAACAATCTTCTGTAAGAGCACATTTCTTTGATTAAGCCTTTTGTCGATCTTGACAATAATTTCTTGAATAGTTTCAACCTGCTGAGTCATCACTTCCTGAGTTATGTTGGATTGCTTTGTTTTCAACATCTTTTTCTCCAAATTATGCTTGATGAATCTAAAAGTTCCAGAGTAGTATTTTGCAGTCTCATTTGCTCTGAAGAAGATCTTTTCACTCTTGTTTTTTCAAAAAGACTCCCAAATCTGGATGTTTGAGAACACTTCCAGTCTTTAACACCTTTTTCTGATCATGATCTGTGTTGGGTTTTGCCAGATAAACACATGGCCTTTGCAAATACAGAGCTATTTGAAAATATGTATAACCATGCCATCTTAGGATGTAAAACATAGCTTCAATCACCACACTTCTTGCCTTCCTTTCAGTCTTATGTTTGCTTGATTCTTTGAAGCACAACATACAGTGTAATCTGTAGAAATCCACTACTGATAGCTTTTCAAAATCTGCATCAGTGAAATAGTATACCTTGCCATCTTCTCTCAAAACTTCAAAAGACAAGTATTCCAACTTTCTGAATTGTTTAACTTTTAATTCTCTGATCCCTGTGATTAAGAAGTCTGAATATACAGCCTCTTTTGATTTCCCAAGACACCTTGATTTCTCTGCCAACCAGATCTGAGTCTCCTTTGGTCTATCATAATATACATTCAGAAATTGTATCTCTTTAGGCTTGAAAAACTCAGGTAGATCAAACTCAAGGAAGTATCCATTCAAATCAATTGACATCTCATCTTCTTTTGGTTCAGATTGTTCAGCTTGATCAACACTTGTTATTTGCACATTCTGAGGAGTTGTGTGCTGAACTTCTTCAACTTCATCTGAAAGGATTTCATTCACTTCATATTCAGCAGGAAACACAAAGTCATTATGCAGCATCTTTTTAGGATTAACCTCTGATAATAACCATTCACCACAGCTTCTGATTTTTCTTCTGAGATTTAATCTTCTTTCCACAGAATTTACACATTTTTTCTTTAGATTTTCTCTTTCAGTAGCAACATTAACTTTCATTTCAGTTAGTAACCACCTCAAAGTTGCATCACTATACTTCACCAATTCCTTCAGTTTGAATATTTCAAGTCTTCCTTGAACTGGATATGCAAACCCTTCAGTTTCCATTCCTTCATTTATAAATCCCTTCAAATATACACCAAACCCTGAAATCATTGCTGGACAATTCAAGTTGCATTTCTCTTTTCTTCCTTCAATTGCCAATTGAAAATCATACATGTACATATTTCTGACATACATTCTTCTGCACTCAATCTCTATCAAGGTTTTTTCAGTACTGGCAAAGAACTTAACTAGAAAGATCTGATCATCAAGAGTTAATCTGTGAAAATCAAAACTAAACATGGAAACCTTTGTACTTCTTTCTTTCAGCACTTCCAATCTAACAAACATCAGACCATTGAATTCTTCTGGTTGAAACATCAACACTCTCTCAATCTTCTTCTGAATGTGTAGTCTTGAATCAGGAATTCTGAATCTGTTTGAGGCTTCTGTATAAGTCATCTAAGATCTGTCAACCATGAATCCATCAATATTGCTCTCCAAAAGTTCATAATCTCCTTCCGTGTGATAGAGATTCTCATATATTTCCTTAGGAAAAATGTCATCATGAAATTGTCTAGCCAGTGGTACATCACTCAACTCCAGGATAAAATCACAAAAAGGATCCTCCAAAATTTGCAAGTTAATCTTAGGGATCTCTATTGGTTTTCTGAATATATACTCAGAAGGCATAAAGTAATCTTCCACTCTCTCATATTCTTCTCTTGTATTCATCTCATCAGCATAGTTAAATCAAAACTCATGTTTAAATTTCTGAGAATAATCAACAGTTCTATCTTCTTCTCCCAATAGATCAATAGGCCTTATCAGTTTTACACCTTGTTGAATATTCTGGACATTAAGTGCTCTGACTAACTCACTTTGCATCCTTCTGATCAAATTCTCATTTAATCGTCTTTCTTCTGATTCAAAATCCATCACACTATCTCTGTCATAAAGAACAATATCTGTACAAGTGTTGTCAACAATTAAACTCTCCACTATTTCTTCTGACCTCAACACAGGTTCCTCAATAACTTCAGTTTCATCAGAATTGATTTCCATCTTTGTGTCTAAATTCAATTCTTCTGTTTTATCTGAATCACCACCATCTATGCTTTGCACCTCCATTTCCTCTGTATCTGAACTATCAATCTGAACTATCTGAATTTTTGTATTCTTTGTACTTACTAAATGCATATCTGCTATTTCAAAATCCTCTATGCAAATGTCATCATCAGAACTCAACCTTTGCCTTTTCTCCCCCTTTTGATGATCATGAGGTTCATTATCATCAAACTTTCTTTTAGAGTTCTGACCAGAAACACCTTCAGGTTCAGCTTCTGCAAGTGGAACAAGATCAAGAGGTTTTGAGGTAGAAGCCATAGATACACTCAGTGCTTTCAATACGGATTCCTGCATACTCTGCATTTGTTTCAACAAATCTTTTTGAAATTCAGACATTATATCCTTGATCTCCTTTTTATGAGATTCCAAGGATACCTTCACAGTATCTATATTAGTTTCAACAGATTTCAATTTACCCTCCAACATATCTTTTAATCCTGTCACCTCATCATTCAAATCATCCACCTTTTTCTCCAATTTTTCAACCTTTTCCCCCATCACCTTGTTTTGATTCTGAATCTTTTCAAATTCAGAATAGTCTAACTGTGAACCTAAACCAACAGATGGTCCAGTTTTCATGTGCCCATAGGGCTCATGGCCTGTAGATAACACAAAGTCATCTTGTACAACAGATGCATGTTTGAATAAGGCTTTTGTAATGTTCACCTCACCAGGACTTCCATCCAATCCTCGACACCCAATATTAGGTATGTCTATGAATGTTGTGTCGGGAATACGAAATTCCTGATTTGTGCCAGTGTTAGAAGGAATTTCAGGCTCAAATTGAATAGGACTGTGATATTCAGACTCAATGTGTTGAAAAATAGGTTGGGATTTATCACCTCCCTCCAAATGAGTTTGGAATGGTTCCCCTGCGTTATGTGAAACAGTAGCATGTTGAAATGCTTCTGAGTGGGTATGGATGGGTTATTCAAGATCCACCACTAGGTCCATGGTGTTTGTTTCAATATTGGACACCAAGAAATGTGAACCAATAGCAGGTGTGGTTACCTGGTTAAGATTAGCTGGTTCAGAGGCATCTCTTTCTGTTTGAACCTCTGTTGACAATCTCTCATCCTCACCACCCTCATTCTGTTTTTCCTCACTTATTCTAACCAAGCTCTCAGAATTTTGCCCCTCATTTCTCTCATAATGTTCACCCATTTGAACATCCTCCCCCTCTCTTACTGGACTAGACCCCTCACCTCTCTTCTCTGGTTGGTCCTCATGGGTAGGGATTTGAGGTATTTCAATTCCCATAGAGGTGCAATATGCTTTTAAAATCTCACTCTCCCTTGGTATGTAATTCCTAAGTGTTAGGTCCCTGATCTTCATACAATCCAAGTATTGTGTAACAAGATGATGAAGAACATTATTGAATATGAAATCTAACCTAGAGAGAACACAAAGTGATTAGAGATCTACATCTTGTATTAATGAATTCACTTCTTACAAACTACAAGTAAAGACCTATTTATAGTCTTCATCACTTGCTACAACAATTAAGCCTAAGCCCTTTAACACAGCTATTGCTTTACAAAACTTTCTATTATAAAGGACAACTTCAGTGTCCTAACATTCTCCCCCTAAAGTTTTGGAAAGCAAATCATCTTCAAATCATTAGCTCCTCTCCCCCTTGATTTCCTTGTAAAAACTTTAGCGGTGCATTCTTCAAATGTAGGCTTGGCTCCCCCTTGAATGTTGCTCTTAGCCTCGACTAAATGCACTAAAATCATCTTCAAAGTGTATGCATTTAGTGAAAAACAAAGAATCCGTCTTGCTTGAAGGAGGAACGGTAATAAGCACGCACTACTAGGTAGGGATGAGACGACCCAAGCAAATAACATTGTTCAGCAACTGTAGAGAAATGCTCGTCTTCAAAATACTTCAAGCCACTGAATGAAGAGAATCCAGAACTTCAATCTTCAAGAAATAGCTGGATGATTATAAGCACTCAAAAGTCTGAATCACAACCAAAGCACCAGAACAATGATTGCAAGCTCTCACAATTCTGGTTGATCAAGTCAGAAGAATGATAAAGAGCACTCAAAGGTCTAGCATCGTCAACAAAACTTCAGAATAATGATTGCAAATATTCAAGCGTCTCTTCCAATCCAATCAAAGACTAAACTCCAACAATCAACTTCTGAATATCTTGAAAGACTTGAGCTCTTTTAAACTTTGACAGTTGCTAAATGTATGTGGCACACTGAATATAAGAATGATGTCACACACGCCTTATGCTAAATTCCATGAACAATGTCCCCCTCCTGAGACTTAGCACGGGGATACCACTTGTTAGGTCCATGATCTTCATACAATCCAAGTATTGTGTAACAAGATGATGAAGAACATTATTGAAAAGGAAATCTAACCTAGAGAGAACACAAAGTGATTAGAGATCTACATCTTGTATTAATGAATTCACTTCTTACAAACTACAAGTAAAGACCTATTTATAGTCTTCATCACTTGCTACAACAATTAAGCCTAAGCCCTTTAACACAGCTATTGCTTTACAAAACTTTCTATTATAAAGGACAACTTCAATGTCCTAACACTAAGTGATTTTGGTAACAGTTTATGATTAGGATAATTCTCATGTTTAGTAACTGAAGACATCTTACCCAAATAGAAAGTAGGACCATGCTCTTCATTTGATCTTCTTGAAATGGTTCTGTTTTCTTGCATTGCAAACCATATTACAATCTGCCAATACCATATGTAAGGTATGTATGCCAGAGGAGTATCCTTTGTCTTCTTTTGAATAGCTTTCTGATTTTTCTCAAAAGTATTCTTCATGTCTTCGCAAAGTATAGCAGTGTAATCATAATGCCTATTCCTCACTAAACCCTGAAAGATCTGAAGAATATGTTTTGAACCTTGATCTGCTGAGCTATTTTTCCCTGATAAACACTTATTCACCACATGAAAGAAACAAGCCCAAATAGGTGGAAATTTGTTCCTTCTGAACAAACTAAGGGTCCTCAATCCTTCATTATATCCTAATCTCATAAACTCTGCAATTAACTCCTCTGTTAATGGTGAATCTTCAAAATCTGTCCTTCTTTGTACATCATCTTTCTCTGGAAGATTCAGCATTTCTCTTAGTGCAGAGACTGATAAGGTAATTGTGACTCCTCCAATTTCGGATACAAACTTGTTGTCTTCTAACCTAAGATGTTTCCACCATTGTTGAATATACTGAATAGGAACTTTTTGTTTCTTGTAAACCACTTTCTGTAAGGATGATATTTGAATAACTCCATGATGATCCTGTGTTCAGGCTTAAATCTACTTTCCTCAAATAATAAAACACAATTGTTTTCTGATAATTTCAACCATTCTCCTTCATGAACAACCCTTTCCACTAAAATTGGTCTATTCGACATAATCGACCCTGCAGCACTCTGTTCATGTTCAACGTTTATATTTACCTCATCTGCATTTCCTTCTGATTCAGCCATTTGTTCCTCTTCTTCATTTATTTCATCATCCCTTATTACTTCTTCCTCAACAGCTCTATTTTGTACTTCATCATTATCCGAATCAGATGAATCCATCAAAGACTTAGTAGAATGTAGAGAAATTTGACCACTTCTTCGAAATCCAGAAATGATTTAAGAAAAAAACAAACTCAAAGAACTCTGGATTGATTCGTATCTCACTTTTCTCTCTGGAATTTGAAAGAATTGGAAATAGGAATTTTAAGACCTATTTAAAATTCGCGAAGTTGAAAGGTTTGACGAAAAAGCGAAATCAATGTTATAACGGAGTCAACACATTTGAAATGCCACAGAGGATTTAAATGAAATGCGTGGCATAATCAACCAAATATGAAGCTGACACGTGTTATTGGATAGAATATTGACTCAAGTCAAAGATCTGAATAACACGCTCAGAAGATTTGACTTTCCTTTATCAGATATCTGATTGTTCTACTCAGAGTTCTGATTCCATTATTCAGAAGAATTTTACCTTGTAACAAAAATTTATTTAAAATCAACTTCTGACAGATCTAAAACTTTTAGTTATTCAGAAGAGGTTTGAACAGATAGAAACACATTTTGTTAGGTCTAGAGTTTTGTCAAAAACACAAGTGTTGAGTTCTGAGTAAGAAGACTAAAGAAGACTCAGAAGACTCAGAAGTTCTGAGTAGAAGACTCAGAAGTTCTGAGTGAGAAATCTCAAAAAGATTCTAAGTTTTGGATTCTGACTAGAAGGTTCAGAGTTCTGAGTAGGAAACTCAGAACTTCTGACTATGAAGACAAATGTTCTGAAGCGCTTATTCAGAAGTATGTTCAGAATTCATATCTCGGGATATTCTCTGTTATATTCAGTTACTAATTAGGACACGTGTAATTGTTCTATTAGTCTGTTTCTTTTATGTACTGTAGCTTTAGTCTTTCCTTAAACAGTATATATAGGAGTTAGCAACTGTATGCTAATAGATCTTTGGCTAATCTTTCACATAACTTTTCACGCATATCTTTTGAGAGAGAAACTCATTGTAATATCTTGCAATTCACAGATTGTTAATAAATCATATGACCAGTTGCTGTGAATACGATCTTGAATGTTCATTCTATATTGAATCTTGATTATAAGTGACGATTATGAAACCTTCAATTGGTATCAGAACCAATCAACAAACAAATTCGTCCAAGAGTGTGTTTGATCGCGTTCTTGAAGTTTCTTGATCAATTCGACAATTGATTCCGCTGCTGCTAACAATTCTTGAATTCCTAACAATTCTTGAATTCGTTTCTATCATTGATTCAAGAAATTTGAATTTGTCTTTCTGTTGAATCGATATCTTATAATCAAGTCATCCAAAGATTTTCTCTCTATGCTGATTAATTCTCGAAATTAAACAGAGATCACAGGTATGTTTTCGAAATTCTTGATTGGTTTCTTGATCAAGGTGATTATATCTGCTGCATGTTGATTAGTATTCAAATTTTTTGTTGAAAAGAAGATTTCATTAATTCATGTACTCTAACTGTTTGATAAAATGCATGTGACAGATTTGATTAGTTCTTGCATATTCTAGATCTGTTTTGATTCTCAGTTTTGATCAAAATTCATAGTTGATATTTGAATTTTTCATTTCATCATGCCTGAGATTGTTGAAGTTTTTGTGAGACCTGCAAGTTCTATAACCAGTTCAGACAATTTAAAAAAATGAAGTCCTATAAAAGCAAAAGAAACAATTTCTGAAACAAAAACTGAGATTGCTCATTTAAGCAAGATTGCTAATCTTCAAGCAAAACAAGATGAAAATACAAAAGTTATAAAGATTTTGCAAAATAAGAAATCTGATTTTCTAAAGGATTTTGAAAAGGTTCAAGAAAACATAAAGTTGTTAGAAAAAGAGAATGTTGATTTGAAAGAGAAAGGCAATTTTAGAAGAAAGATGTTGACAGAGTCTGAAAATAGAATCAAATCATGTGAAATGAAAAATAGAAATTATCTGATTTATCAACTAAAATCATGATAGAGAGGAAGTCCAAATCTGATTTGCAGTCAAGGTTTGATTTGTATGTTAAAAAGTTTAGGGAATTTGAAACGAAAGTTGTTGACAAATCAAATCATAGTTCAAAAGATCAGATTCGTTCTTCTAATCTGTTTTATGATTCTGCTATTGATAAATCTTATAATTGTTCTTTTAAAAAGATAAAAATGGAATGGAGAGTTAAAGGAACAACTTCCAAGAAAGAAGTGCCAAAATCAAAGGTTCCTAATTCAAATGTCAAGAAGAACAATACATTTCAAAGAAAATCTTTTGTGGGACTAATGATTTTGTGAACAAGAATTTTATTCAGCACTGGTATGGTTCTTATAGAATATCTGCATATGCCACTGCACCTAACAAACCTGGACCCAAGTTCATATGGGTACCAAAGACAACTTAATCTGTTTTGCAGGTTATTCATGTGTAGAGCTGAATGATAATACTGACACATGACTTAAAACCGATGCTGTGCTTAAATTGAGAATTTTGACTTTTGGATAATTCTGTCCAAAACTCGATCTGAGTGTGATTATGGATTTCTGATTCATACAGATCAATTTGTTGATTTTGAAGATTTTTTTTGAAAAAGTTCTGTTTACAGTGGGGTTATCGAACTCATAGTTGTGGGTGTTTTTAGTAGAAAACATTTCCATAGAATGTGTTCAGAATCACATTTTGAGCAACCCTACAAATTTTGGTTGAAAAATTCTGATTTTTGAGCAAGTAATGGTGATTTGAAGTTCATAATGTTCTAAAATCACAAAATCCAAACATTTTTCTAAGGCATTTTCTCTGGATAGTTTTATCAGAATTCTGACTCTGTTACTCAGAAGTTCTGACTCTACTACTCAGAATTCTGACTCTACTACTCAGAATTCTGACTCAACTAATCAGAATTCTGACTCTGATACTTAGAATTTTGAGCAAGTGACTCAAAATTCTGACTCTTCTAATCAGAATTCTGACTCAACTACTCAGAATTTGGATTTTTGATATCTAATGAGGAATCATCGTAGATGATTACCAAAATCTCTTGATTTTGCAGAATTATCTTGATTTCAGAGGAAGTATTGACTCAAAATCTGATCTGATTGTTTCAAGATAAAGTTCAAAACCCGTGCTTCAACGTTTTAAGGTTTTTGAACATATCAGTTCAAAACCCGTACTTAAATGACTATGGCTTCTGAATAATTCAGTTCAGGACCCGTACTTCAGAGACTAAGTCTTCTAAACAAATCAGTTTAGAACTCATATTTCTCAGGTGATATCCTTAACTGTCATATTTTTAAGTTTCAAGGAACAAGTGGTGAAAGGTAACATTGCATTACGTTTATTTCTATTGCTTTGAATGTTTGAATCTTAACAAATTTAATTCAATGATATGAATTTTTTTTAATTTTCATTCAATGAATAAATGTGTGTCAAATAGTGATTTTACAAGTATTTTGTATTATCTGAGCTATATTTGTTTCAACTTTCTCTTCTGAATTAAATCGAAAGGTAAGAAAAACATGAATGAAATTATGCCGAATGCTCAAAGTTATGAAATCTATACTTATATAGAATATAATGCTCAAAAAGCCTAAATGTCAGAATGATGGATGGAAACGAAAATATGGGGGAAGTACTACGTTTTAGAACCAAGTGATTGAGATGCAATATATATATATATATATAAAATTATTTAGTTTGAAAGTTTGTACCTGTGGCCTTTCTGGTTTGGGAGAGTAAGTCCTAAGGGGTGCTCGACACCTAGTCCCTAAGATCAACTGGTCTGGGATCGGCTGACCCAACTCCTGCAATAGAACCAGATAGAAAGCCATATTCTACTGGTACAAATGGGTTTAAGATATATCGATGTGGCCTTTCTGGTTTGGGAAATTAAGTTCCAAGGGGTGCTTGTCACCTAACACCTAAGACCAACTGGTCTGGGATATGCTGACCCAAATCCTGCTATAGAACCAGATAGAAAGTCATGTTTAACGATGTATCTTATTCTTACTAAACTTTTTGATTAAAAGATGCCAATGTGCACAAAATTAAAAGATGTCAATGAGCACAAAATTAAAAGATGCCAATGAGCACACATCTCTTGAAACTTTGGGAAAATACAAAGTCGCAATAAACCTGTAAATTTGTGAAAATCCTGATTTTGGACAAATAGTGTGAGTAGAGCAAAGTATTCTTATATGTTTTAGAATTGCATATTCTTGAAGCTAATCATATTTCGCATGCTAAGCACACCAAATAGATTTAATAAAGAGATTGAAACTGAACATTTTTAACTTGATATGCAATGATGACTTGTATTTGAATCCAAACACATGCATTTGATTTCATTTGATTGAAAAATCTGATAAATTTCATTAAGTTGGATTTCTTTTGTAAAATTTTCAAATGATCAAATGTTAGTAGTTATCAAGTGTAGTTCAGTGAATCTTATTTTTCTTGTATAAATGTTTTCATTAAAGCACTATATTTGAAATGAATAATTTTAATGAAATATATGCATACTTTCAGGGGGAGAAAACAAATTGCTCCATAATTCTTATTTTGAGGGGGAGCAAGGTTATTCATTAAGGAGGAGAAAAAGCATAGACTTCATTCGAAGAAAAAGCATCGCTAAAGTTTTGAAAAACAAGGGGGAGAAAAGCTAAAGATTTTGAAGATGATTTTGCTTTCCAAAACTTTAGGGGGAGAAAAGCTAAAGATTTTGATGATTGATATGGTTTTTGTACAGAAATAACAAAAGAGAGAAATGTTATTTTAAGAAGAAGAGGATGAAAAGAAAACTGATCTGTTGTTTCTTATAAAGAAATCTAATGAAAGCTGAAATGAGTATGAGAATTGTCATTTCAAGGGGGAGCAAAGAAAAAGCAAATATATAACAGAAATCAATTTGGAAATCGTTGCTGCTGCTGATTAAAGATTGACCAGAAGTTGTTAACTCAGATTATTCAGAATTCTGAGCAAAAGTTGTCAAAGCATTCAGAAGAGCTCCTTCTGAAGATTGTTCCTGCTCTAAGAATTTGATGATGAAAAGTACAAGTGTGTTTGACAAAAAGGGGGAGATTGTTAGGTCTAGAGTTTTGTCAAAAACACAAGTGTTGAGTTCTGAGTAAGAAGACTAAAGAAGACTCAGAAGACTCAGAAGTTCTGAGTAGAAGACTCAGAAGTTCTGAGTGAGAAATCTCAAAAAGATTCTAAGTGTTGGATTCTGACTAGAAGGTTCAGAGTTCTGAGTAGGAAACTCAGAACTTCTGACTATGAAGACAAATGTTCTGAAGCGCTTATTCAGAAGTATGTTCAGAATCCATATCTTGGGATATTCTCTGTTATATTCAGTTACTAATTAGGACACGTGTAATTGTTCTATTAGTCTGTTTCTTTTATGTACTGTAGCTTTAGTCTTTCCTTAAACAGTATATATAAGAGTTAGCAACTGTATGCTAATAGATCTTTGGCTAATCTTTCACATAACTTTTCACGCATATCTTTTGAGAGAGAAACTCATTGTAATATCTTGCAATTCACAGATTGTTAATAAATCTGTTGGAACCCAGATACGCTTAATCAAGATTAACAGTCTATTAGTTGAGTTTAGAGTTTGATGCGGAAGCGTATTAAACTAACAGATATGTTTGATAGATATTAGAACGCACATATATAAAGAAAACAGTAAAGAATGAAAAGGATTTCTTGAACAGTTACTGTTATTCAATATATAATAACAACACGAAGAACAGATTAAGAACTGTTGGTGTGTGAGAATATAACACTCAGATATTTGACAATAAAGTTTGAGAGTATTAGTGATTCCTTGTCTATTCGTCGTTAGGAAGATCTCAACATGAGACTTCCTTTTATACTACTCTTAGAAGACTATGAAGTTGGTCACTGTTCCTTTTACGGCATGAATAGTAAACTGGATGGTGTGAACAGTGGACTGGATGGTGTGAGCAGTTGTTTGAGCCATGCGCATTTAATGGAGCAGATGTACTATTGGTAAATGCATTAAATGGCACAGACGTCTATTTTGTACCATGCCCTATTGAGTCCACTCAGAGCTTGACACGTGTTTTGACAGTACTTTTCCATGCAAGTTGATGAACGTATCCAGTAATATCTTCCAAGTCTTCATAGAGGACCACAGAGGCTCTGTAATGAATTACAGAGGTTCTGCGGTTTGGTCCTCTATGGAGCAGTCTTCGCCGGATTCCGAGTCTTTGGTCTTCTTTGTGCGTATGACAGAGCTTCTGTAGGAAGCCTCTGCTGCTTCTGTAGCTTCTTGACCTTGATTTCTCGGTAATGTCGGCAGAGCCTCTGTAAGAGGCTTTCTTCACGTAGCCTATTTTTCACTACTTCTAAATACTTCTATGATTAGGAAGATTGAAGCTAACAATCTCCCCCTAAGTAGTGAAAAATAAAAATTTGAACTTGAGTTAAGTTTGGCTAAGTTAGATAAGACATAGGTTAAACAATACCTCGAAATTTCTTTCATTTATAAATATGCCAGAGGCATTTTACATTTGAGTACAATGAAAGATAAAACTTTGTTTGTAGAGATTGGAGGTCTGAGAATCAGATTTTGGCATCTTTGAAATCGTTGTAGCTTCTGTTGTCTCTGCCGACTTCTCTGATTTCTTTGTAGAATCTGATGCAGAGTTTTCTTAGGCGAATTGTTGCGTCAATCTCTCTTATGATTGTATCTGCAGCATCTTTTTCCATTTTCTTTGAACCTCTGTATTTCACAAGGCTTGCTCTGAACTTGTTCAGAGTATTTGTTGCGTACTTCTGACAGTCCATGCATACAAATAGTTTAGTTTCGCCTTGAGGGTTTTGAAATACTAACCCAAACCGTGGTTCTGTGATGATTGAGTTTGGTATGGCGTCTGGTGGGCAGCGATCCTCTGGTGGTCGTAGATCCAGATGTTTGAGACCGAGATCCTTTCCCAGCTGGAAATCTATCATGCTGTAGAGCAGAAGCTTTTCCCTCATCGCTTTTCTCAATACTTGATAGGCTCTGGTGTTTGCTTCTGTGTTGTAGTTGTCCTTTGTCCATTGCAGAAGGTCAGGTAGATCGTATGGATTGATGTTTCTTAAGTCAGCATCAGCGAAGGTAGATTCTGAATTGTTCTCTCTTCTGACTTTGTAAAGATTGTACCTGACCCTTGGATAGGTTCTTGTGAAGGAGAATCGGCAGAAGATCACCTTTTTGATCTTGTGAATTGAGAAAACATCTGCTTTGGTTCTTGGCTTTGTTCTCGTGAAGATGTTCTCAAATTCTTCTCTGATCCTTGGATCTGTCACATGATCTGTTGGATAGTTTGTCTGAAAGGATTGTTTGTAGAGGTATCTGTATACCACTTCTTCCATTTCTTCATGTGTTGGACCAGGTCGTGGAATTTGTCTTCTGAGACTCTCCATCTGTTGAACGACTTCTGCAGCTCTACCAGTTAAAGGAATTTCTGACAGAGGCTTCAATCCATGTGCCCAGTCAACTTCTTCGGGTTTTGCGGTTTGAAAGGCGTCAAACGCACTCTTCATCAGTTTCTCTGTTGGCTTTGACAATGTTTTCTTCTTCTTAGGCTCTTCTGTCAGTATCCCTTTGCCTTTATTTTTTGTTGTCGTGGCAAAACCTGTTGCTTCTGTGGGATTTGAGGTTTGTACTTCTGTAGGTTTGTTGGAGGTTGCCTCTGTGGATTTTGACGATTGTGACTTAGAGGACTTTTGTGGCGATGGTTCTGTTGGCTTGACTTGCTCTGTAACCTCTGTTGGAGGTTGTTTGGTGACTTCTTCTGTGAGCTCAGTTTCTGTTGATGAAGTGTTTTCATTTAATCTTCTTGCCATTCTGAAGGCTAAAGTGAACATGTGCCTTTCTTCTTCTCTCTTCACCATACGATCACTTATTGTTGTGTGCATCCTTTTCAGAATGTCAGAAGCAGAGGTCGTTGCTCTTTTTGGTTTGGTGGCAATCGACTTTCTTCTGGGTATGGTTTGGGGTGTTTCCACAGAGGTGGGTGTTTTCTCTGTGGTTGGTTCATCTGTTTCTTCCAAAATGATTACCTCAGGGGCGGTTGTTGCCTCTGAGGTTTGCTTATCTGCTTCTGTAGTGTTGGGTTCTTCAGAGGTTGAATCCACAGAGATGGGTGTATTCTCTGTGGTTTGTTGAGTTTGTTGTTGTCGGGTCTGTTCTGGAGGTGCTTGACTCAGAGGTTCTGCGGCTATTGGTGGACCTGTAAGTTCTCTGCTTGCAGTTTTCTCTGTAGTTTTCTCCCCCTCAGGATGATCTGATGGACCAGGATGGTCATCATCATCAGAGTCATCCTGACCCTTGTCTGATGTACCCTCTGCTCTGCAGGAAGCATCGGGTTTCTTTGGCATTGTGGCTCCAGCAGCGATCAGTTTCGCGCAGACATCATCACAGAGGCCAAGAAGAGTTGCTAGCTCTACCTCTGTTTTGAATCTCATCCTTCCTACACTTTCTCTGAAATCTTTGACGAAGTTAGCATTGGCAGTGGTGAAGGAAAGGATGACTTCTGTCACTTGATTAATCACGTTCTGCCCAAGCTCTGTCAGCTGTGCTCTTGTCATGTAGTCTTTGGGTTGCATCAGCATGGTATTTCGCATGGCTTCTTCTTGAACTTTTTGTAGGGCCTTCTGTAGATCTGCAGGAGTGATGCCCGTTGACACTGAAGTCTGTTTGTTCAATTGATCAAGGAACTTGTTGATGGAGTTCTCAATCGAAGAAGGAGTAGTTGTTGCGGCAGAAGTGGTGGATGCGGTAGCAGCAGACTTCATCTGTGAGATGGCAGTTTTCACCTCTGTGGACAGGTTGTCCATTTTGGTGTTCAGGTTTAGCAGTGCCAGTGATGTTGTCTCTGCGAAAGATTTGAAAGAGCTTTGCAACTCTTTCAAGGTTTGGTTCACAGAGGTCTCAAGGGTTTGGAACTCATCCCTTGTGACTTGTGTTCCGGTGGTAACCTCTGGAGGAACACATTCGTCTTCAGAGTGAATCCCTGTTCCTGGGATACCTTCTTTCATTCCTGTTTGTATGTTGAGAATGGAAGGATTTCCTTCTGATCCTTGAGAAAAAACATGAGTTTGAATCCCTACAGAAGTTCTGAGAAGAACATTGTCCAAATCCACTCCAGAGGTGGGTATTGGAATATCCTTCTGTTGACTAGGAGACTTGTCTAGAGTCTCTTTGTCTTTGTGCTCTCTACTTCTCTCTGAAAGAAGTGTGGGTCTTAATAAGTGCGTGTCAGAGGAAACAAATTCCTCTGTAGGGTGTTCTTGTGTGATCTGGGGCGATTGATCACGAACATTAGGTGCGTCTCTTTGAGGAGACTCCCTAGGAATGGATTCCCCGGTTTCTGTGGGCACAGAGGTTGAAAGAGTAACCTCTGGCTGGATGGGTTGGTTTGGGATCGAGCTGTGCTGCTCTTTTTCAATAACTCCTTCTGCAGCTAGACCTGCGGAGTTAGAAATGTGGGTTGCACTGGGAGGGGGTGATTGATGTGTGCCTTCTTCAACTTCGGCATCTTTTCTTGTTTCTTCTTCTGGTTCTGTGGAAGTTCCTTGCTCTGTGCGCAAGGAGTCATACATGTGATGAGATCCGTATAATCTCATGACATGAGGATGATAGAGACCTTTTCGTATCCAGATAGCCTCTTCTTCATCTGAATCTACCTCTGAGATTTCTATCCCTGTTTCTGTGGTTTCTTCTACAACCGTTGCCTCTGTAACTTTAGTTGTATTCCACTCATCTTCGATTTGTTCTGTTTCTTCTGAAGCTTGGTTTGGACTTCTTCTGTGGACGTCCAATCCTTGAATGAAAGGGTTTTGTAAAATCACAGGGGTTTCGGCTGGTTGATTTCTGGGTGTTGTGTCATCTTCGTGTAGATGTGTGTCAATGCCAGAAATGAAGAAATCTTGTTCTTCTGGAGTGTGGTGGTCGAGAGGTTGTGCCGTCCACCCTGCTGTATTAAGGGTGTTTGCAATTTCGGGGTTCTGTAGGAAATCATTCAGGTCTCCTTGGTGAGCAAATCTATCTGGAGATTGATAGGGTGATTGATATCCTTCTTCTGTCATTCCTACTTCTGCATCTTCTTCTTCTGCAGTTTCTCCCTCTATGATTTCCTCTTCTGCAATGGTAAACAACTTTTTAAGTGTTTTACCATGCTTCTTTTTGGTTTTCCTCCTCTTTGGTTTTGGTGCCCCTTCCTCTGTTGATTTGTATCTCTTCTTTTTCTGTTTTGTGAAAAGGGGAGGAGCAGAGGAGCCAATCTCTGTGGCATGGGGAGGTGAAGGTCGATCTTCTGTAGTGCTTGTTGAGGTGCCTTCTGCAGTTTTTCTCTTCTTTGCTTTTGGAGTAGATGCAGAGGTTCTTGATGAAGACTTCTTTCCCATTATTTATGCGCGTTTGGCTATGAAGCTGAGCTGAATAGCCATGTGTTTTGCTAACTTTTGATCCTTTTCTGCTTGAGTGGAAAGAGGTTTTGCTATCATTGTTCCTAGGGGGACACCTAAACGCGGGGGTGTCATAGGACTCGGTTTTGGAGTTCTATGATCGCGTATATACTCTTTCTTAAGGGATATGTTCGATGCGTAGCGCATAAGTTTCTTTGACAGAGGTCTGCAGTGTGAGTAGCCATCAGCATGATCAGTGGGGGTATTTTTGTTCATCGGGAACTGTTTGGGAGTTGGCCCTTCCATTGGCCAATTTTGGATTAGCAGCAGAGGTTCGAACAGTACTCCCAATATTCTTTGGAATTGTAGAGGTGGTAGAAAGTTGGGATCGTTCTCTTTGACCCTTTTCGAGTTGTTCTTTCTATCGATGGTGTTTATGATCTCTTGCATCGTTATGGTCGCATAATCTAGTGGAAGATCATAGTAAACCCCATACATGATGCTCAAGATTTGATGTGAGCTCTGGTCAATACTCCCTATCTTTCCTGTCAGACATCTGTTAAGAATAGAGAACAAAGTGTTCCACAGAGGTGGTAATCGGCCTCTGCGGAAGTCATTTCTCTTCCGTAGTTGGGTGTTGTACCCAAGCATTTCCACGAATCGACAGAGCTCTTCGTCTGTTGGTTGCTCTGCATAACTTTTCAATCCCAGAAGACCCCTTGTTGGTAGGTTGAATTCAAGTGAGAACATTGTTCTGTTAAACTTGATTTCAAGATGCTCAGATTTATCAGGTCTTGAAATATACCCTTTGATAAGAGAATCGTCTTTATCAAATCGGCAGCTTTGCCAAAATTGGTTCAAATAACGGACTGGAATTCTGTTAGGGGTTCTTGATAGTAGAGGGAAGAGGATATGGTTTTCCATGATGTTCAGAAGTATGGCATGGGCTTCGCCGAAAGTATTGGGTGAGGGGACCAAATAGCAGTTGTTGGATTTGATAGGAAGAGTGGCTTCGAAATGATCCTTAGCTATGAAGTTTTGCAAGTGTGTCGTCGGAGCAAAGTCTGCGGAGTCCCCGGAATCTTGTTGTTCAATATCTCTTGCAAGGCTGGGGTTTTCAGAATGTTCTGAATGAGCAGGGGAGTTTTCCGTTGAGTTCGCCGGAGAGAGTTCAGAGGATGTAGCTCGAGAAGATGAAGCCATTTGCAAGTGTTTTGCAGGGTATCGCCGGAGAAGAAGATGAGAGTTTGTAAAAAGTTTTATGAGAGGGTAAGGTTTGTTTTTATAGGATGGTAAAACGGTAGACTTCGAAAGGGTAAAATATATGGCAATGGATTAAAGTTTGGAATCCGCACTCGAGTTTGAGCGGCGGGTTCAACTTACCAAAAAAAAAAAAAAAAAACGTTCCATGTTTGCTCAATGAAAATGGGACACGTAGGCCATGTCAGAAGATGACAGGACGTCGTGCGCGGCCCATTAATGCTAGGCGCGTGGAGTTGTTCTTAGCCATATGAGTTTCACTCTCAGTAAAAGTAACCGTTATTACCACAGATAACAAAATGGCAGAACTTTTGTGTTTTACAGAAGCTCTGTGATTTTGAAAATCTTAGAGTTTTAACCTTCTCATATATCTCATTGTTATCATGACTTTGAAGATTCCTCTTTGAACGAAAACGTTTGTAAAAATATTGGAGAGGATTAATAGGATTTTGTCAAGAAATTTTACTCACAGAGGTTTTGTAGCTCTGATGGAACTTGCAGAAGCTCTGTGAGAGCCAGCAGAAGCTCTATGAGAGAAAAAAATCTTATAACTTGAATTCTATTAATTTTCTGATCATCCAATTTTTGAGCTGTGTTAAGAGATGTTTTTCGCACATTTTTGAAGGTTGGTGTCCGATAAAACTATATTGATAAACGTTTTGTTCGAGAAGGTCATGGTGTGTGTTGTCGGTTTTCGAGATAACATTCCAAAAGATCGACAGAGGGTTAATTTGTGATCACAGAGCATATTTCCTGCAGAAGCTCTGTTGAGCTCAGCAGAAGCTCTATGACCTTAAATTTCTCCTATTTCGAATTTTGTTGAATCTTTTGAACTTTTGATTTTTGAAATGTTATTCACAGTATATTTAGGACATATTTGACAATTCTTGTCCTAGAAAACTGTTTTCTAAAAATCTTTCATGCGAGAGACATACCACTTGGTTCTTCTGTTCTCGGCAGTTTTATCTTTCTTCTGTCGATGGAGAATTATCGACATTCTTCTTCGGCTTTCCTTTGAGAGATTTTACCTCTGTAGATCATCTCAGGGCCCCTTTTGCTCCCCCTTGATCTAATCACTTCTGTAGATCAAGAATTTTCCTTTTGCTCCCCCTTGATCTAATCACCTCTGTAGATCAAGTAATTTCCTTTTACTCCCCCTTGACCTATGCTTGGATCAAAGAATGATAAGTTTTGCATAGAACATAGGTCATGGTTTTTCAGAGGTTCTGTAGGGGTCGTCAGAGGTTCTGAGTTGACTTACAGAAGCTCTGTGATTTTAAGAACTATTTAAGGTTTTAAGAATTTACATACAGAAGTAGAATTAATCAAAGCAATAAATTAAGCAATGTATTTACTTATTATTTACAGAATATAAAACTATACTTACTGAGGATTTTCACACCATGTTAATCATTCCTATCTTACCTACCAAGAAGTTGAATCTTTTCTCGTCTAGTGCTTTGGTGAATAAGTCAGCGAGTTGATATTCTGTGGGCACAAAATGCATTTCGATTGTACCGTATTCAACATGATGTTTCAAGAAGTGATACCTTATATCGATATGCTTGGTTTTTGAGTGTTGCACAAGGTTGGCAGAGATAGCAATAGCACTTTTGGAATCGCAGAAGATGGGTATTTTGAACAGAATGTGGCCGTAGTCTTTTAGCTGAGTCTTCATCCATAGAACCTGAGAACAACAGCTAGCGGCAGCAACGTATTCAGCTTCTGCAGTGGATGTGGAAACACAATTCTGCTTCTTGGAGGTCCAACTGACTAGTTTACCACCTAGGAATTGACAACTCCCAGAGGTACTCTTTCTGTCGAGCATGCATCCTCCATAGTCTGAATCTGTATAAGCTTTAAGACCAAAACCAGAGTTCTGTGGATACCAGAGACCAAGATTTTTGGTCCCTTTTAGGTATCTAAAGATTCTCTTTACGGCATCATAATGTGATTTCTTTGGATTAGCTTGATAGCGTGCACATAGACATGTGGCATGCATAATGTCAGGTCTGCTTGCTGTTAAGTATAACAGAGATCCAATCATGCCTCTGTAGAGAGTGCATTCTACAGATGCCATCTGAATCTAAGAATAACTTGTTTCTAGTGGCCATTGGAGTTTTCATTGCAGAGGCATCAGAGAAGCTATACTTGGAAAGAATGTCAGAGACATATTTAGCTTGATTTATAAAAATTCCCTCTGATGATTGTTTGACTTGGAGTCCGAGGAAGAAAGTTAATTCTCCCATCATACTCATTTCAAACTCACTCTGCATGAGTTTTTCAAATCTTTTACACTCTTCTGAATTAGTAGACCCAAAAATTATGTCATCTACGTATATTTGTACAAGCATTATCTCACTACTTTTGCGTTTATAGAATAAGGTAGTATCTGTTGTACCTCTGTTGTAACCATTGACTAGAAGAAAGGTAGAAAGTCGTTCATACCATGCTCGTGGAGCCTGTTTCAGTCCATATAAAGCTTTTTCAAGGTAGTATACATGCCTTGGAAACTTTGAGCTTTCAAATCCTGGTGGCTGATTAACGTAGACCTCTTCTTGGATTTCACCGTTGAGAAAAACTGATTTTACGTCCATCTGATAGACTTTAAAACCTCTGTGGGCTGCGAAGGCTAAGAATATTCTTATTGCTTCGAGCCGTGCGACAGGGGCAAAAGTTTCATCGTAGTCTATTCATTCTTCTTGTCTATATCCCTTTGCTACTAATCTTGCTTTGTTTCTGATGACCACTCCATCTTCATCCTTCTTATTTTTGTAGACCCATTTAGTCCCAATGGCCTGTTTTCCTCTTGGCAGAGGTACTAGAGTCCATACTCTGTTACGCTCAAATTGCAAAAGTTCTTCTTGCATGGCGTCTACCCAGTTTGGGTCATCTAGGGCTTCAGAAATCTTCTTTGGTTCTATCACACTAATAAAATTTTTAAAGAAACAAAAGTTAGCAGTGGCAGACCTTGTTTTTACTGCGTCAGAAGGTTCTCCGATTATTTGGCTTGGAGGATGGCTTTTTGTCCATTGAGTTGTGCGTGGAAGATGATCATCAATGTCATTCAGACTTTCTTTAGAGACTTCTTGTGTTTCTTCTTGTGTAGCCTCTGTTGTTCTTCGTGCCTTGGTAGTTGATTCTACCGTTTGTGGAATGATTGGTATGAGTGGTGGTGGAGTTTGTTCCTCTGAGGACGTATAGTCTTGGTCCTCGATTTCCTCTGTAATTGGTTCTTCTGTGGTTTGTGCAGCTTCTGTGGTCGTTTTCCTTGATGTTTCATCTTCTGCACTTTCTTCTGCTTCGGCAATTGCATCTGTAGTATGTATAGAAGAAGATGAAGCATATTTAGGACCAGTTAGAGACAAACCTGTAGGATTTTGTCCGACAGAGGATGGTTCTTCAGAAACTCTGATTGTTCCAACAGAAGGATCAATGTTTTCGTTGAGCATCTCTAAAAATAGAAGATCCAAGTCTTCTTTTGCTCGTGAGATGACAGAGGATTTCCCTTTAATTCCGAGTTCTGAACTGATTTGTTCAGAAGTCATTTGGAATGAATCATCAAAAGAAACATTGATGCTTTCTACAATCTTGTGAGATTTTGTAAGGAATGTTCTGTAGGCTTTGGAAGTGGCAGAGTATCCAATGAATTTGCCTTCATCTGCTTTTACATCAAACTTTCCTCTTGAATCTCTGTCGTTTAAGACGAAGCATTTGCATCCGAATACATGGAAAAATTTGATGTTTGGCCGCCGTTTGTTAATCAATTCGTAAGGCGTCTTGAGGTGTCTTTTCACAATGGTTGATCGATTTTGAGTATAACACGCAGTAGAAATTGCTTCTGCCCAAAAGTTCATTGATAATCCGCATGCTGACATCATAGTTCTTGCGGCTTCCACAAGTGTTCGATTTTTTCTTTCGACAACACCGTTCTGTTGTGGAGTGCGAGCTGCAGAGAAGTTCTGTGATATTCCTTCTGTTGAAAGATAGGCTTCAATGACAGAGTTTTTAAATTCTGTGCCATTGTCACTTCTTAACTTCTGTATTCTGCAATTATAAAGAACTTGGATTCTTTTCATTAGATTTATCAATATATTTGGAACATCTGATTTCTTTCTAACGAATTCAACCCATGTGAAACGCGAATACTCATCAATTAGGACAAGTATGTATTTCTTGCCACCTAGGCTCTGTATGGCAATGGGACCGCAGAGGTCGACATGAAGCATGTACAGAGGTTTAGTGCAAGATACATCTGTTTTGCCTTTGTGGGAAGCTCTTTTGAGTTTTCCCATCTCACAGGCAGAACATAAATGATCCTTATTGAATTTAACATTTGGCAAACCTTTAACTAGATCAAGTTTGACCAGTTTTTCCAATGTGTGAAAATTTAAGTGACAGAACCTGTTGTGCCATAACCAGGCTTCTTCACTTTTGCAGGAAACAAGGCAAACTTTGTCTTTGTTCTTTGAGTTGAAGTTCATTAGATATAGATCACCTATTCTTTCAGCTCGCAGAAGTTCCATACTTGTTTCTTCACTTTGTAGAGAGCAGAAAGTTCTTTTGAACAACACATTGAATCCTGTATCACAAAGTTGACTTACACTGAGTAGGTTGTGCTTAAGGCCATCCACATATGCAAATTTGTATACAGAAACGTCTTCTTTCCTTATGACTCCATAGCCTTTTATGTGTCCTTTCTTGTTGTCTCCAAAAGTCACAGATCCACCATCTTGTGTTTCTTTGTACGTGGATAGTGCACTTCTGTCACCAGTCATGTGCCTTGAGCATCCGGAGTCTAGATACCAGATTGGCACATACTTCTTCTGCAGGACAATCACAGAGATTTAGGTACCCATATCCATATGGGTCCAATATTGTTAGAGTTTTTCAAGTTTGCCTTGGCATTCTTAAAATACATTTTGTTCTCTGCAGAAGAGTCAGATTGTTTCTTTGTGGGATTTGACTTTTGAATTGTCGTAGAGAGTAAACAAACTTGACTTGAAAAATGATTATTAAGTTTAGACATAAGATCAAAGCAATGACAGTATTGAATATGATATGTAATTTGCTTGAACTTTTCATTGAACTTTTTAAACTCAGCCACAGAGGCATTACATTCTTTCTTTACATTTGATTTCCTATTACTAGAAGATCTATGAATACTCGAATGTTGTTTGCAAAAGCTCTGTTTAGGACCTGCCTTCTGTGGGTTGCTTCTGTGGTGAACTTCTTTCATCACTGTCACAGAAGAAAAAGATTTATTAACCTTGGGTTTTGAAAATCTAGAACTTATAGGATCAATAGAGGTCTTCTGTAACATTTTAAGCTCAGCAGAGGTTTTGATATGTAGATTCAATTTTAGAAAATCTTGGCAGATTGGAATCTCTGTGAGTTTCTCTTTTGGAGAAATAGTTCTGTGAGGAACTTCAGAGGAGAATTTGACATCCTCTGTGTCACAGTGAATTATCCCTGATTTGAAATCAGTCTCTGAGTTGTCAGAGGATGAATCGTCCTCGTATGCAGAGGTTGAGTCAATTCTTTCAATAGAGGCTGGATTTTCTGAGCATGTATCGTACGAGCTTTCTTCCTCTGTAGAATAGTTTTCATAGATTGCAGAGGTTTCTAATAAGATTTCTTCAGTGAGAGTTTTATCTATAGAAGATGTACAGAAATTTTCTAAAACGCTTGATTTCCATATTTCCAAAATTTCTTTTTCAATTAAATTTTTAAAGTTTTCTTCTGAAAAAATGGGTTTAAACTCAGGAGCTTCTGCTGATAATTTCTTTTCAACGTTTATCAAACAGACAAAAGCAACCTGTGTTTGGGTCTCTGGTTTACCAAACTTGAAGATACCAATCTGATCTTGTGTTTTCAGATATTTCTTTGGTTTGATACCTCTATTGACAGAGGTTGAAGATGATGAGTCTGTGTTTTCAAACCACACGTTAATCATCTTCTTATGTTTCTTCAAGTAAGGATCCACAGAGATTTTCGCCCGTTTGCTTACAGAGATTAGATTTGGAAAATCTGGTTTGTTTGTTTTTCCAATCACAAATAACGAGGACAGAGGTTTGTTTCTTTTGCCTTCAACACCTAGGGTGATATCATCATACCCTATACCTCGTCTCCCTATTTGTGAGTTTATTTTTTCATAAACTTTCTGTGCATCTTTATAGTTTTTAAGCAAAACTTCTCTTCTGAGTAAATCTTGCCATAATACCTCTCTTTCTCTTTGAAAGTATTCTTTAAGAGCTCTTATGTCAGTAATTTCGCTCCTTGAAACTGAAAGTTCTTTTGTTTTATCTTTTAAAGTATTGGTTAATTCAGAAATTTGTTTTTTTAAAGGATCTAGAGTTTTGTTCCAATTCTTTTCTATTCTCTCTTTGTCCTCAAAAATCTTTGCTTTTTCTTGAGTGAGAAGCCGTACTTCTCTCTCATTGAAAGTGAGTCTTTTCTGAATACTTTGATTTATCTCTTTCAGTTCAATTAATTCAATGTTAATTCTAAGTGCATTATCATCTACAGAGGTAATACAAGAGTTGGAATTTGAAGTGGATACCTCAGAGTCAGTGCAGGAGTCGACTTCTGCCATGCCACAGAAGAGGGCATTAGCGGTATGTTCATCGTCAGAAGTAGAGTCTGACTGGAAGTCTTCGGTGTTCTCCTCAGAATGTCCTTTTGCCATTAAGGATTTTTGAGCATAATATTCGGCTTTCTTTTTGTAGAAAGCAGAGTCCCTCTGTGGGCGATTTGATCTGCTTCTGCATTCATTCGCAAAATGGCCTGGTTTTCCGCAGTTAAAACACCCTTGAGGAGTGTTTCCTGTTCGATCATTGGACTTCTGTAGGTCTCCGCCTTTCTCTGATCTACATTCATTTGCATAGTGACCAGGTTTGCCGCACTTGTAGCATTCTTGCTGCGTGTGGCTTACCGAGTCATTTGACCTCTGTCGGTCATTCCCTCTGTAATTTCTATCGCTTGACCTCTGTTGGCCACTTGATTCTTCTCCTCTTCTGTCATCTCTTATGTTGTCTCTTCTGTCATCCTGGTTTTCTCTATCATATCTTTCATTTCCGGAACCTCTTCTGTTTCCTCTGAACTCTTTTGTCAATAGAGCTAAAGATTTAGCTAGTGACGCAAGAGTTATTTCCTTTTCTGCTTGCTCTTCTTCTTCTTCACTGTCAATTATCACCATCTTCTTCTTCTCCTTCTTCTTCTCCTCTGTGGCTTTATCATTTCTTGGTCTCTGTGCATCCTCTTTAGTTTTACTAACCAATGCATATGGTGCAATGGTTAGTGTTTTAGCCTGTGCTATCTGAGGTTCTTGTGCGGCTAATGTTCCGTAAAGATCAGAGAGAGTCCAGGTGTCTAGATCCTGATTTGTCTGTAGGGACATAGACAGCTGGAGCCATTCTTCATTTAGACTTTTTAAAAACATGACATTGTTTTCTTCAGAAGTTCTGTAAATGCTTGATTTTCTGCACTGGTTGATTAGAGAGTTGAATCTGTCGTATGTTGTTTGCAGAGATTCTGTTGCAGAGGCTTTGAATGCATGATATTCATTGATGTACTGTGCTCTTCGGTTTTTTTGTGTTTTAGCACCTCCTTCCAACTGTCTTTCCAGTTCTTTCCACAGATCATGCGCTGTTTCACATGAATCCAATGATTGAAAGAGTTCGTTGGGTATTGCCATAATTAATGTCCTCTTGGTTTTCTGAGCAACTTCATCTTCTGCTTTATCTTCGGTTGACCACTCCCCTTTTGGCTTTGGTTTTTGATGTTCGGGGATTTCGGCAGATTCAGCAGTAGCAGGTATACGAGGTACTACTGTCATGGGAATAGGAGGAGGATTGTACAGATATTGTACTTGATTTTTTTCAGTACCCTCGAAAAAACGGACCATTCTTATTTTCCACTGAGGATACTCATCTCGAAGGAGAGTAGGAGGTTTAGTGAGAGAACCAGTAGTAAAGAAATTATTTGTATTTGTCATTTGAAGATTTTAGAAAGAAAGTATGACTAAAGAGTTACTTCGATGAGCTTGAAGATTTTCTGGGTTTAAGCAGTTTCCAGACACAATTTTAAATCTCAGTAATATCTATCAAGAGTCTTGATAAGTGGATCACTTGATATTGAAAATCAAGGAAAGCTCTGATACCAATTGTTGGAACCCAGATACGCTTAATCAAGATTAACAGTCTATTAGTTGAGTTTAGAGTTTGATGCGGAAGCGTATTAAACTAACAGATATGTTTGATAGATATTAGAACGCACATATATAAAGAAAACAGTAAAGAATGAAAAGGATTTCTTGAACAGTTACTGTTATTCAATATATAATAACAACACGAAGAACAGATTAAGAACTGTTGGTGTGTGAGAATATAACACTCAGATATTTGACAATAAAGTTTGAGAGTATTAGTGATTCCTTGTCTATTCGTCGTTATGAAGATCTCAACATGAGACTTCCTTTTATACTACTCTTAAAAGACTATGAAGTTGGTCACTGTTCCTTTTACGGCATGAATAGTAAACTGGATGGTGTGAACAGTGGACTGGATGGTGTGAGCAGTTGTTTGAGCCATGCGCATTTAATGGAGCAGATGTACTATTGGTAAATTCATTAAATGGCACAGACGTCTATTTTGTACCATGCCCTATTGAGTCCACTCAGAGCTTGACACGTGTTTTGACAGTACTTTTCCATGCAAGTTGATGAACGTATCCAGTAATATCTTCCAAGTCTTCATAGAGGACCACAGAGGCTCTGTAATGAATTACAGAGGTTCTGCGGTCTGGTCCTCTGTGGAGCAGTCTTCGCCGGATTCCGAGTCTTTGGTCTTCTTTGTGCGTATGACAGAGCTTCTGTAGGAAGCCTCTGCTGCTTCTGTAGCTTCTTGACCTTGATTTCTCGGTAATGTCGGCAGAGCCTCTGTAAGAGGCTTTTCTTCACTTAGCCTATTTTTCACTACTTCTAAATACTTCTATGATTAGGAAGATTGAAGCTAACAAAATCATATGACCAGTTGCTGTGAATACGATCTTGAATGTTCATTCTATATTGAATCTTGATTATAAGTGACGATTATGAAACCTACACATTTTATCATCAAAATTCTGTTCATATAATGATGATTTTAAAAAAAATCATTTAAACTTTTATATCTGAATATAAAATTTTGTTAACTCAGATATAGTTTGAACAAGAAAAAAATTTATCATTAGAAGCTTGTTCTTCTTGCAATGATCAGAGACAAGAAATGAATACAAACCTTTTTAGCATCATGATATGATTTACAAAAGATATTGATGCTCCCCCTTGACTCTAGCATGTACTTGACCATATATGATACATAAATATGAGGTAAAAAAAATAATAGAAAAGAAATGATCCACATATTTGAAGTATTTGTATTTCTCATAAATAAATTATTGAAAATGAGATTTCTCAGAACATGCTAATTTATTTAGCGTATCATTCAGTTCATTACGCAGATTTATGACTTCTTCACTTTCCGATTCCGGTAATGGAAAGGAATTTACCTGTGAGGAAGTGTCAGGCTTATCCTCCTCGTCAGAATCGAATTCTGCTTGACACATATTTGCATGCTCTTTCCTTTCATCCTCGTCATCAAAATAATCAAGAAAATACTCTTCCTCCACAATAAGAGCTTTTCCATCTTCCTTTTTTGTGCAAGAAGCAGCTTTTGTTTGTAGTAATAAGTGTTCTTGACAACTTTCTTTCGACAATCTCTTGCATAGTGACCCGGGGTTCCACAATTGTAGCACTTTTGTATCTCCACAGCTTTCTTATGTTTGAACTTTTTCTCCATGTTCTCATACACCTTCTTTCCTTCAGCTTTCTCCGATCTTTGCTCAAATCTTTTATCAGTATTCTCAACTCTTTGCTCTCCAAAAGGTTTCCTTTCATAACTGTTGTTCTCAAACTTTCTCGAACCAGATGTATACCTCAGATTGTTGTTTGATGACGAAGGCTTGTAAAACTTCTTTTGAAAGTGCCTACTGAGAAGAACTAAAGCTTGATGTAGTTCAACACCATCATCTGAAATATTTCCCCTGAAACCTGTATCAAACAATTCAGATTCATCAGATGTAAAGATGTTCGGTTGTACCTCGGCTTGTAGTGCAATCGGTTCTTGAGAGATATCTTTCTTCTTTTTCTTATTCTTCTCATCTATTTCTTCCTCATCTTGTAACATCGTCTCATACAATTCATGTAGAGGCATAGTGGAAAGTCTAGGATTTTGTTTCATTTTTCTAGCCACACTTTTCCACTCGGGATGTAGTGAGGTAAGAAATTTAACATTTAATTCGATCAGTCCTTTTTGATTTTGTTTTTACTCAACTCATTAAGTAAAACCATGAATCTGTCATATGTGTCGTGAAGCGACTCATCTTCCTTAGCTTTCAATTCATACTTATTGATGCACATTGTGTTTTTCATCTGATTTCCAATCTGAGACCCTTGTAACATCTTTTCCAACTGCATCCACATATTGTGTGCTGTATCTTTGTAGCTATCAATCTTGTTGAACACCTCATTTGGAATCCCTATGATCACATATGATCTTGCCTTTTTATCAGCATTATATCTTGGCTTTTTATCTTCATTGTATTCGGAAAGAGGAGCCAATCTATAATCTGGTTCGGCGTCTGGTACATCAACATCTCGAATATCCTTCAGGACAGGTTTCATAAGCCATTATGAAGAGAATCTAGCAAGTGAACACCATTTGATTGTCGTTCAAGGAAATCTTCAAACCTTTCTTTCCATTGTTCATACTCTTTTTCGATCAAAATCGGAGGTCTAGTATCACTTCCCAAAGAATTCATTATGCCGTTTCTATTCATGTTGAATATTACTTGTATTGATCTTTACACAGAAAAATGAATTTGTGAAAAATTTGACAAACTGTCGGGCAACAGTGTACGACTGTCGTATAGAACTTGTGCGACAGTACAAGTGAACAGTAACTGTCGTACATAACGTATACGACTTGGATTCAGCAACAGTAACTATCGTACAACAAGTGTGCGACTTGGACCAACACTCGTACGAAACTTGTACGACTTGGTCAAATGAACAGTAACTGTCGTAGAAGCTGTGTACGACTAAGACCCGTGAACAGTAACTCTCGTACAATACCTGTACGACAATAAATCTAGTCGGTCAGTAATCGTGCGACAGTTATGATGATATGAATCATGCGACAGTTATGAACACGAAGAACAGATAAGCGTACGACAGTTATGAGTTTTAACGCGAAATTTTTTCTAAGTGTCCAAAAAATCCTCAAATCAACTCCAATTGATTTGAAACTTCGTAGGGTTGTTCGTGATCACAGTCTGAGCAACTTTTGTTCAGAAAAAACCACCAAAAAACTAATAGAAATCCATCTTTCTATCTGAACAGTGAACTTTTTCGAAAAACCCAAAGATTGCCAAATCCTTCGATTTACGTGTTCTGAACCAGAATCCTAGCACGAATTGATCCAGATGATCAATACTAACAAGTCTGTGCCTAAAGCTCGATCCAAAACAACCTCAAATCGCATAATCCATGAGTAGTTCGAAAGTGACAAAAAAATGCCCAAAAATCTTCAAATTCTTCACTAATCCGATTTGCTTAGCTCTGATACCACTTGTTATCCCAATAAGCAAGTAATCACAATCAAGAATAATGCAAATCTCTGGTCATCTCTCATTGATATCAAGATCTAAGTACAAGAGGTGTAGAGAGAATTCAAGAGTATGTCTATCAAAGTGTTTATGAGAAATGAGCTAAACTAGGCTATTTATACCTAGACTCAATAGTTACAATATAACCTCTCAACTTGAATACAACATATAAAGTTGACACTAACAATTCTTGAGTTCTTGATCTGATTCAGAATCAGATATTGTTACCTGAAAAATTTGATCGCTGATCGGTGTTACTTTGAAGAATAAAAAATGCGGAAGAAAAATCGAAAATTTAAGTTTGAGAAACAAATTTAAGAACTAAATTCGTTTCCAAAAATTAAAATTTTTATTATCGAATTCGAACGAACGAAATCAATTTCGAGACTGAAATCTGCAAAAGAACAAACCAAGTTAGATCAAAGACGTCAACTAAAATCACATAAAAAGATAATAGTCGCTAATAATTGCAAATCGTTGCAAATAATCTCAAACGTCACAAAAAAAATGCAAATCGATCGTTAAAACTTTGCAACTTACCGTTAAAATTCTCAATCACGGGACGTGCGGTAACTCGGGTACCGATCAGAACATACCAACCAAAACTTATGATCAACACTTATCAACCAAAAAACTTACCTGGCGAATGAGTTTCTGTAACAAAAGAACTCCTACCGGCTGAGATTACCGGATAAAAATTATTTTCCGGACAATTGTTGTTTCCGGACAAAAGGTTTCCGAATAATAGAATTTTCCGATAACAATTGTTTTCTGGTTGCCGCAAACTTTGACCAATTCCAACAAGATGAATGAATTTGTTTGTTTGAACACGTGGGCCAAAAGAGAATTGTAGCAACTATGTTATGTAAGTGATTTGTGGATGATGCGGTGGACAAAAGAAAGATGAATCAATATGAAACAGACACACACACAACAGCAAGTCACACACTAATTAGGAGATCATCCGGGAAGCCAAATAAAATTCATCCGGAAAGTGAAGAAAAATTATCCGGACACTTTATTTTATCCGGGAAAAATTGGGTGTCCGGGAGAAACTTTATCCGGGAACCAGAAACAATCCGGATGGATTTGTCCGGATAGTGGTGAGAAATAGGAAACTTACCCGGAAAAATTAGAAACTTCTGGACACTGTGGCTGGTTGAGAAATTCGGATCATGGTTCGATAGGGTTGCTTGATTTCACTCCGGTAGGGTTAGATTTTGTCCCAAAACACAAGAACAAACATACCCAAATTGATTTATAAGCAAAATATATCCTATTTTTCAATAATCACCACAAAAACATTAAGAACAACACCAAAAACTTAAGAATTGATTTTTAAATTGAAAAATTGATATCTTTGAGAATTGGTATAGATGAAGATAAAACCAAATTAAAAAACGATTAAACAATCGAGATCTAACAAAAGAATTATTAAATCAACGAAAAGCTTTGCAAACCCGATTGATGACCGAATCACCAAAAAAAGTACTGTACTATGTCGAAAATAAAACATGTGTCTTCTGGACGTCAAACGATTAATCCCGTCATTCAGAATGTAGAACAGAATGTCGTGAAGCTACTGTCCAAACATCGCGACGATCCGACGGGTGAAACTCCGGGAATAGCCAAAACGGCACGCTGTGTTTTCTAGAAAATTCAATACGAATTTTTATGCTTTTTCTCGCTTTCGTTCGATTTCTTCTATATCTTCAAATCACCGATTCTACTCTGATACCGCGTGTAGATCCCCGTTTATCAAGTAACAATGTAACAATGTAATAAAACGAAATGATTAATCTTATTGAATGATTCAAGATAGTTACAAGTATTGGAATGATATTCTCAACTATCTCTCTCTCAACTATTTAGCACATAAACTAAAAGTGATTAATCTTTACCTAATTTCTAAACAACGCAACTTTAAATACTTGGACCTATTACAACCAAGGCCCAAGCCCATTATGCATTAAACTAAGCCCAATAATCAATATTAAGGCTTTTACAGTAATTAATTAAACTAATTAAAGTATATATAATTCTTTATATATCTTTCAAATATGTAGGACATTTATGGTCCTAACACAGATCCACGACATAAAAGTCGTCCCCTCGACGTACCATCAGACGATCAAGTTCTGAACGCCGTGGGGAATCCAGGAGATTAAAAGTGAGCAAAAGACCGCTCGTGATTGCTACAAGGCGACGTTGAAACCTCAAAAAAAGGACATCTAGTAATTACATAGCTAGTATGTCCCTGAGTCTGTCGACGACTATCGCCTAGAAGAAGTCATCTTAGACCAGGACAAGCCTGATCAAGTCGTCTTTGTGGGGGCATCACTAGATCTTACCATAAAGAAAAAGCTAATCTCTTTTTTGTAAGAACACGCCGACTGTTTCGCTTGGACGCACAAAGACATGGTCGGCATAGACCCCGCGTCATTTCTCACAAATTGAACGTCGATCCATCGTATAAGCCTATAAAACAAAAATGTCCAAAATTCGCTCTTGAGCGAAATATGATGATCAACGATGAGGTCGAAAACTTGTTCAAGACTGGGAAGACCAGAGAACTGAAATACCCTGACTGGTTGGCCAACGTCATGGTCGTGTAGAAGAAAAACGAAAAGTGGCGAGTATGCATCAATTTCACAAATCTTAATAAACCTTGCCATAAACATCCATTTCCATTATATCTTATCGACGCTATGGTTGACGCAACCGCAAGACATGAACTACTGACGTTCATGGACGCTTATTCAGAATATAACTAGATCCTAATGCACACCGACTGTTTGGGTAAAATTTCACCGGTCTCTACCATGACCAAAGTAAGGAAAACACTTATTACACTTTTCCATAGTAAGTTAAAATCATAGTACTTTATCCCCTGATTAAAGTTGAAATCGAAAGTTACTCACCTCACGACACTCGACCACGACATCGTCTAGTTCACACGACCGTCACATGGGACCTTGCGACCTCGACCGACTAACGTGTAATATTACTGTTACTTTTTTTCAGTGATTAATGTAGGAATCAATATCATTGATGACCAACGGCTATAACCGACAAAGGCCATTAACAGCATTAAAGTCGACGTCCGTTTTCAACCGCTACATGAAGCACTTAATGAGTCAATTAAAGCACCCGAAGACTATAAATATCAAGTTTAATCATCATTTCAGGGGGATCATAACATACATCACATACTATCAGCTGAATTCAGAAGAACGCTCGAAGCAAAGAATTCTCTTTCGAAGAATCACTCTCGACGCACGATACTTCATTTTTACACACGACGCACATTATTTTTACATTCGAAACACTTGTTACTTTACATTTAAAAGTCTTTCATTCATTTGTATTGTAATCTTTGTAGGATCGACACCCGAAACATAAAGACATCGCCCCTGTTTGGCGACTATAGTGCAGCGACGACTTCCACAGTCGTCCGCTGGTTTTTTCCTCGTTGAGGGTTTTCCCGCGTCACCAAATTCTCTGTCTCATTTACATTTTTGTCTTTATCGCACGCTTTGTCGAAAGATTCCTTTCTTTAGTTGTTAAATTCCACAATCAACCTTAAGTTATCCTTTTGGACGATTTTTGGCATTAACAATTTGGCGCCATCCGTGGGACCCCATCTAGAGAAAATCTTCGACAAACGTGCACTTTACTAACGGTTTCTTGAAGTTCCCTCTTTTCTATTTCAGCAAAATGGCAGGAGGTGAGATCCCAGAACAGATCATTGCCCAGATGCACGGGAAGCTTGAGAATGCCCATGATGCTCCTGGAGGAGTCGACGATTATCGCCTGCAGGAAGTCATCCTATACCAAAGCAAGCCTGAACAAAAAGCCTTTATAGGATCATCCCTCGATCCCTGCCTCGGGGAAAAGCTAAAATCTTTTTTGCAGGAATATGCCGATTATTTTGCCTGGTCGCACGAAGACATGGTCGGCATAGACCCAGACGTCATTTCTCACAAGCTCAATATCGACCCGTCGTTCAATCCTGTCAAGCAAAAGCGACAAAAATTCGCTCCTGAAAGGAATAAGGTGATAAATGACGAGGTCGACAACCTCCTCCAGACAGGGAAAATTCGAGAAGTAAAGTACCCCGACTGGCTTGCTAATGTCGTGGCGAAGAAAAATGGCAACTGGAGGGTCTGTATGGACTTTACAGATCTCAATAAAGCTTGTCCAAAAGATCCTTTTCCATTGCCGCATATCGACGCCATGGTCGACGCAACAGCAGGGCATGAACTATTGACGTTCATGGATGCCTACTTCGGATATAACCAAATCCTAATGCACGTCCAGGACCAGGAGAAAACTGCATTCATGACGGACCGTGGAATTTACTGTTATAAGGTTATGCCTTTCGGACTAAAAAATGCAGGTTCCACCTACCAGCGTCTGCGAAACAAGATGTTCAAAGATCATCTCGGCAACACGATGGAAGTGTGTATCGACGACATGCTCATCAAATCAAAGCAAGCAGTCGACCACGTCGAGCATCTGAGGCAGTCGTTCGACATCCTTCAGAAGTATAGCATGAAGCTCAACCCGACGAAGTGTTCCTTCGGTGTCAGTGCCGGAAAGTTCTTGGGCTACATGGTCACTTGTCGAGGTATCGAAGCCAACCCCGAACAGATCAAAGTTATTATCGAAATCAAATCTCTGAGAAATTTCAAAGAAGTCCAAAGGCTCACTGGTCGGGTGGCAGCTTTGAACAGGTTTATATCTCGATCCTCAGATAAATGCCATCTGTTTTACAATGTCCTCTGGAAAAACATGGGCTTCGACTGGACCGACGGTCATGAGCAGGCATTGCAAAAACTCAAAGAATACATGAAGTCGCCTCCTTTGTTGTCGAAACCTCACGATCATGAGGTCTTGCAGCTATATTTGGTTGTTAGTCCTAATGGAGTAAGTGCCGTCCTAGCACGAGAAGTTGAAAAGCAGCAAATGCTGATCTACTATGTAAGTAAATCTCTCTTGGACACAGAAACCAGGTATTCCTCTATGGAAATATTGATCTTATCGCTAGTCACAACTGCTAAAAAATTACGACACTACTTTGAATCGCATCCTATTACTGTCGTGACTAACTTTCTTCTTAAGTCGGTCTTGAGGAAACCTGAGTTGACAGGTTGCTTAGCAAAATGGAGCATATATCTCAGCAGTTACGGCATCGATTTCAAGCCTTGGAAGATTTTATCGCTGATTTTAGCCCTGAATTAGAGAAAGAAGCAGAGCTCGAAGTGTCAATTGTGGCGACTCACGACGACGTGCCTTGGATTTTACATGTCGACGGATCATCCAACGTTAGAGGTTCAGGACTAGGCGTCGGCTTAAAGTCGCCACAAGGGGGCAAGATGGTATATTCAGTCCAATGTGACTTCAAAGCCACCAACAACGAAGCTGAGTACGAAGCCCTGATTGTGGGAATGAATATAGCCCATGACTCGGGGGCAACCGCGCTACATGTCAAAAGCGATTCTCTCCTGGTCGTGAACCAAATGAATGGAGAATTCGCGGCCAAAGATTAAAAAATGACAGCGTACTTAAAGGTAGCAAAAGAAAAATCCAAAAAATTTAAATCTTTTTCTATCGAACAGATCCCAAGGGACCAGAATACTCAGGCCGACGATTTAGCAAACCTTCGGTCTGCTTTGGTCGAACCAATATTCGACTCTATTCCCATGATCCATCTGGCGACATTGTCCATCGAAGACGTCGATGTCATCTAAATCGAAGACCAAGAATATGATTGGTCGTGCGACATCCGAAATTTCCTTATGCACGATCAACTCCCGGAAGACAAAATGGAAGCCCGAAAGATCAGATTCGAAGCGTCCAAGTATGTCATGATCGGAGATAGGCTCTATCGACGATCATCGACAAGCTTAAATCTGAGATGCGTCATCAGCAAAAGTCAAGTTCAGAAAATCCTTCAAGAGATGCACGATGGAGAGTGTGGCAATCACTCAGGAGGTCGGAGTTTGGCTAATCGTATCTCTCGACAAGGATATTTTTTGCCAACACTGCGACAAGACGCCATCAGGCATGTCCAGAACTGTGATCCCTGTCAACGACATTCAGGTATGTCTCATAAACCTTCTGAACCTTTACACTCGACACTTATCCCATGGCCCTTCATGAGGTGAGGAATGGATATTGTCGGCAAGTTACCACCTGCCCCTGGGCAAAAGATATTTCTCCTCGTACTTACAGATTACTTTTCCAAATGGGTCGAAGCGGCTGCCTTTTCCCAACTTAGGGATAAAGAAGTCGTCTCTTTCATCCAGACTAACATCATATGCAGGTTTGGGATTCCGTCTGAAATTGTCTGCAACAATGGATCCCAGTTCATAAGCGACAGGACTCGACAATTCTGTGAGGATAGAAACATCAAGCTGACGACATCGACCCCTAGATATCCCCAAGCGAACGGACTTGCTGATTCAAGCAATAAGACCATTATTGCTTCAATCAAGAAAAGGTTAAAAGCTGTAAAGGGAAAATGGGTCGAAGAACTTCTTTCGGTCCTGTGGGCAAATCGCACGACACCACGCACGTCCACAGGACAAACCCCTTTCTCTCTAGTCTACGGTTGCGAAGCAGTCCTGCCGGTCGAGGTCCAACTCCCAACTTTGAGGCATACTTCCGTTGATGACAACCTGGTCGATTTAAGTTATGACCTCGACGCCCTCGAAGAACTTAGAGAATCAACCTTGATTAGAATGGCATCACATAAGCAAGCGGTCGAACGACATTTCAATAAGAATGTCAAGGTCAAAGTCTTTCAAGAAGGCGGCCACGTCCTCCGTCGAGTGTTCCAAAACACTCAAGAGCTCAAAGCAGGTAAGCTTTCCATTAAGTGGTAAGGTCCTTATTGTATCTCCGAAGTCGTGGGTAAAGGTGCCTATCGGCTCCAGACCCTCGACAATCAAGATATCCCACGTAGCTGGAATGCAACACATCTAAAAAGGTATTTCTTTTGAACCCCTTTTCTATCATACGATTTTTTATTCACCTCGACGGTAACTGACTTAAGCATCGGAGGGTCGTTGGTTAGCCAACGACCAACCTCCGACAATATTTCATCACACGATCGCACGACATAAGTCTATCGCTTGACTTTTGTAAAGATCGCATAACAAAGGTAATCAGGTCGACTATATGACTTGACACGTGTTTTAGAGTCATCACACGATTTAATTGTACAATCGACCCACGATCTAAGTGTTTTAACTTAGAAAAATCTCATGTTTTAAATGTATGCTTTAAACGCATGTACATATGTTTGCTCACACGACTTGTGTTTTAGTTGTTATCTTTCAATAAAAGCCTTCGTCACACATATCTACGGTTATATACGACTTTAATCTCGCATGATATAAGTATTCAGGTCTATGACTTGATTGTTCTACCGCAAGGGCACGTGACTCGAATTTTGTCGTACGATCTAGTCGTATGCCTAACGATTCTATGATCTGAGTTTCTTAACTTATAAAAAATTGCATACTCTGAATGAATGTATCGATCGCGCGTGCTTATGTTAGCCAACACGATTTAAACGTATGTCTTATGTTTTGGTTGTTATATTGCAAGGGATGCCTAAGTCGTACGACCCCCTATTCGTTTTGTACTTAACAAGTTTTGCAATTGATATTATATCTGTTTTCAAGAATCAAAATAATACGTTCGACAAAAGAGTAGATTTCATTCAAGAAATATACAATTACACCTAAGTAACTTGACCACCAGCGGTCGAACAAGAAAACGACAAGAAGAAAATATTTCCTAAGTCGAGATCCCTTTCGATCCCGACAAAAAGAAGACAAGATCGTCCTACGCCAAGACTAAGGGGGTTCTTGCCTGACAGATGTCAGATCGTGAGCCGCCAGGTCCCCCTTGAATAGTGATAAAACCTTTGGCCCTAAAGCGCACTGAGGAACTTATACAAGGACCAAACGAGTGTGTGAAACAGAGTTGCAAACTATTTCTCAGTGCTATAAACCACAACATGTTATGAAGACGTATCCACAGTATTTTGTGAATGTGGCTCTTAAGATTAATGCTAAGGTTGGAGGAAGGAATACGGTACTTTATGCAACTCTCAACAATCGACTTCCGATCCAACACCGCATTCCCCTCTCATGAGCAGCAAACACAAGACCCTTTATCTATGCTATCTTGGTACGCAAAGCAGGAGAAGATCGGAACACCTGAAAAGCATAAAACATATTAATAGGCGTGCGACAAAGGTTAAAAAACCTTGAAACCTGAGTTTTGAAAGAAAAACTCACCAAAAATGCCAGACCGACGACATGGTATCCCGTCTCCTCGTCTGGGAATCCCTCGAACCGCTCTCTGAAAGAAGGGAGCGAAAATTTCCCCAGATGGGGAAATAGTTTCTTCCCGTCCAGGACATTATCGGCTAAGATGTCCGACGGCAACGTAAAATTGATCGTCATGACTATCTTTTTGCCCTCTCTCGTCTTTGCACCATTGCCCATGTCGGCTGACGAAGGGGTCGACGTGGCTGCATGGAACATCGTCGCCAGATGCGCAGTATCCACCGATGTCGTGTCAATCGCGATCGACGTCTTCGTCTGAGATTCTCCTAGAAATGAACAAAAGAGAAGCGTTATGCGCTGGACATATGAAAAAAGGCCAAAGCATCAAAAATTCGGGCCTCAGTTGCCCCAATGACAAATCGAACTCATGAATGAAAGCCTTAGCTAGAGGCAAGAAAGACCATTCAAAACCTGTCTCGTAGCACATATCGGGTCTAAATCTGACCTGCTTTGATCAATGTAATCCCCGCAGGGATTTTTGCCAAACTTCTAAGATCGTCGAGATCTTCAATGGAACTTATAGGTTCTATCGACATTTCTCAACCTAAGAATTTCTCAAAGTTTTCTGGCAATAGATTTAGGGAAAGATCAAGAAATCGTACCTTATATAGGCGCTCTAGACCTCGAAAAATCCTAACTGATACGGAAATTCTTGCAGGTTTAGAAAAGATCGATCGAAGAATGGCAAGAAAAACAAGAAGAAATCTCTGCCTAAAACTCTCATAAAATCGTAAATAGGAAAAGATCCATCGTGGTCTCTATTTATGCAAACGATCGTGTCAGGACGAATCCCTCGATGATCGACACACGCCCTTGTCTTTTCGTATGACCACACGGATCGCCGACACCTGGCAATGACAACTGCTACGCATAATCGTGCGTCATCAGGACGTCACGATCATATCCTCTTTTCGACTTCCCCTTTAGTTAGAATTGGACCGATCCAGTTCCAAGACAACCAAGGTAACTTTCGACATGTGTCACGATCCTAGACGTCCGATTGACAAAAATTAAAATTTGAATTTGCCATTGTACTTTCAAATTTTGGGGGCAAACTGTTTGGGTAAAATTTCACCAGTCTCGACCACGACCAAAGTAAGGAAAACACTTATTACACTTTTCCATAGTAAGGTAAAATCATAGTACTTTATCCCCTGATTAAAGTTGAAATCGAAAGTTACTCACCTCACGACACTCGACCACGACGTCGTCTAGTTCACACGACCGTCGCATGGGACGTCGTCTAGTTCACACGACCGTCAGCGTTTCCAAATGGAAAGGTGAATGAAGAAGTCTATGTGGAACAACCTCCAGGATTCTCAGATCCTAAGCGTCCAGGTTATGTTTATAAACTGGATAAGGCACTTTATGGCTTGAAGCAAGCTCCACGTGCATTGTATGACACTCTATCTACTTATCTCCACATTGAACAATTTGAGCGAGGTAAAATCGACAAAACTCTATTTTTCAGGAAAGTAAATGGTCATATCATTCTTGTTTAGATATATGTTGATTACATTATATTTGGCTCTACTACCCTGATCTTTGTACTCGTTTCACTGATAGAATGAAATATGAGTATAAAATGAGCATGATGGTTGAACTAACATATTTCCTTGGTCTTCAGATAAAGCAAAATAAAAAAGGAACTTTCATTAATCAGGGAAAGTATGTTAAAGATATGCTGAAGAAATTCGACTTAACTCAAAGCTCGGCTATGAAAACCCCTATGGCACCACCGCTGACACTTGATAAGGATACTAAGGGTATTCCTGTTAATGTCACACTGTACCGTGGGATGATTGGCTCTCTCTTGTATCTTACAGCTAGCCGACCCAATATTATGTACGCAACATATTTGTGTGCACGATATCAAGCTGAACCTAAGATGTCTCATATGACCGCTGTAAAGCGAATTTTTCGATACCTTAAGGGTACTGTGAATCTAGGTATTTGGTATCCTAAAGACTCAGGGTTCGATCTAATCGCCTATTCAGATAGTGATTTTGTAGGTTGCAAATTGGATAGGAAAAGCACCACGGGAGGATGTCAGCTCCTGGGTGGAAAGCTGGTGAGTTGGACGAGCAAAAAGCAAAACTCAGTGTCCACCTCCACAGCTGAAGTTGAGTATGTAGCTGCTGGAAGCTGTTGTTCTCAGGACTATGACCTACAACTCTCAAATATTCCAATCTATTGCGACAGCACAAGTGCCATCGCTATAGCCAATAATCCAGTGCTACACTCAAAGACAAACACATCGATATCAGGTATCATTTTATCAGAGATGAATGGTGATATAGAACTTCACTTTATCCCAACTGATTATCAGTTAGCTGATCTGTTCACCAAACCTCTTGATGAGACAAGATTCAACTTTCTCATCAGCGAGCTTGGAATGATGAACTTTGAAGAGTAAAATCTTCAGCGTTTCGCATTTGATCAGCGACAGGAATAAATCGACTTGTATAACCCATTCTATCATCTTCTCTCTGAATAAACTTGATTCGCTGATATCAAGGTATGTTATTCTCTCTCTGACAATCGCATGTAAATGCAAGATTTCAAAACAAACTGCATCGCTGAATATCTCTTCCTTAATCAACGATACTTTGAAATTCCTAAAACCAACACTGATATTTGCATTCAGTGCTTCATGTTTTCAAAAGTGTCCCTGAGTTTTCAAAACCTCAGAGACATCCAAGAATATGAAAGGACAGTTGTGACGTCATTGCAACGGATAAGCCCTGGCACTTTCTTATTTCTGACACACGTTTGCACGTTTCGTTTACCTTCCAGTCAAATGCAAACACGTGTTCGTGTCATGAGGAAAATCTTTTCCCGCTCAAGATTTTCTTTCTCTTAAATCTCACTATATAAACAAATTCTGTGTTTATATTTTTCTTTTACGTGAACTTCTCCTCCAAGCTAAGAAAAATTACTGTTGCATTTGTGCTCTCAAGTTTTTTCAAGAACTCAAGAACTGCATCTTCTTCAACGAAGCAGGTTAATAATTTTGTTATTTACCTGTTCCTTAAACTGTTAATGATCTTCTCTTTGCTTTCACAAGATCAAACAAAAGAACTTTTTAAAATGAAATCATTTCTTTCATTGTTTTATGAACACAACCTTTCATGGTTGTTCTTCAAGTTTAAACGCAAAATCTTAAACTTGTTCTTCACACATTCGTTTTTCCAGAATCCTTTTTCTCAAAAGAAACTGGAAAACAAGATTTTCTTTGGGTTTGCATCTAGTTTTTAAACAAGAAAAACCCTAATCTTCATTAAGACATTTTTGTCTGAATGAAATGGACAAAATTCGAACCATCTTATTGGAAAATCTTTCCACATTAAGATTTTTCTTATTTGTTAATCTTTGGTTGAACTGATATACAGAAAATGGCGTCTACTGACATTTCCTCTGCCAAGAACACCATCGCTGAGAAGACTGCTGTTGATGCTACTGAGGAATTGTAGATAATCAAGGCTCCTCAGGTCAAGTTCTCTCTTGACAAAATGGATTGGACCAAGACAAATAACCTCTATGCGCTTCTCGAGTTTCCTCCTCGAAAGCAAGTCACACATCTAGATGATGTTGTGAACTTCCTGAAGAATTGTTGTATATCCTTAGCCCTGACCATAACACCTCCTGCACATCAGCTACTGCTATCCTAATTCTGGTACTCTGCCAGACACTCTCAGCTACCATCAACCAATGACACTTCAAAAACAATTGACTGCATCCTCTGCGATACTGACTATGGCACTATGAAAATTACACCTGCCATTATTCGCAAAGCCCTGACCCTTCCCACCGCCTCAAAAGAAAAACCCTTTGTTCCTCTCCCTGACCACAAGAAACACTCAGATAGGGAAGCCATCACTGAATTCTTCGATGCAATGGGCTATGTATGGGAAACTGGGAGGGACAAGAGGCCCAAGAAGAAGCTGACCCTCATCAAAAAGTCTAAAATGCCCAGCGAGATGAACTTCATCTTCGCTCACTTAATCAGCTGCATGACTACAAAGACCGGCTCCTCTGATCAAGCCGCTCAAGCTCAACAAGCAATGGGGTATGCTTTGCTGAAAGGTCTACATATAGACTGGACATCGATAATCTACAATGATCTGGTACTCAGAGTAAACTCCGCCGCTGACAGATCTCCATGGGTTCCTTATCCTCGGTTCATCAGTGCCGTATTCCAAACAGGCCTGAAGGACAGCTACCCAAAAGTGGGTGACCTGAAACTCTCTCAGGCTGGCCCTAAGGTTCTCGACCTCAAACCTGTAGAAAACGCGGTACGTCTTTCTAAACTCTTAACTCTTCTCAACCCTACTTCTTCTAATTCTGCAGCTCCTTCAGCGGACAAACCCACCGCTGATACCCAGGCTGCAACCTCCATTCCTTCTCTTAAAAGGAAACACTCCTGTACCCAACTTAGTTCCAAAAGAACTAAGAAAACCAAGGAGCAACCTTAGCAATCTCTTGCTGTAGACTCCTCAGCTCATCTCAAAGAGCTGAAGGAACGTTCAGTGGTACGCTCTGCCACAGCTGAACAAGCCACCCATTCAATCCCAGCTTCAGAGTCTCTAAACGCTGAAGTTACAAACTTGGAATCTACCCAACCTCCTTCAGTCTCTCAAAACACTGACGAAGCGATTCTCAGCGAATCCAACGCTGAACTCCGCACCTATCCTCCATTCTTAACCTTCACTTCTCCATCTACTCAATTGGACTCTACTCCAGTTATCACTGAAGTACCTGTCATTCCTCCAGAAGCTAAAGCTGACACTTAAGGAATGATGGGCGTAGGACCTGCAGAGATGACCATGCGTCCACGCACTTTAGCTGAAGACATGGAACTTTTCTCAGGACACCAAGATTTTGATGAACTCACCAATCCTCCTGCAGGTATACACCAACCCCTATACACTGTAACTGAATCCCAAACTTCTGAGCTTTCCTCTGTTCACAAGTTCTTATATGTTACAGGTCCTAATTTGGGAGACATCAACGCCTCTCTGAAGACAATAGAGACGAAGCTGACAGGTCTCACAGCTACTCTTTCCGACAACTCTTCAGCTGTAACAAACGCTGGAGAGAATCTTACAAAGCTGACAACCGTGGTCGAAAAGAATGCCTCCAAAGCTGACTTGGAGAAGGTTGATAAAACACTCAGCAGCTTTGCCAAAGTTCTCGCTGACATCTACACAAATTATCTCGCCATCAAAACAATAGTTCACACCATGTCCAGCGAAGTCACAACGCTGAAGACATCGGTTGGAAAACTCGAAGGAGAGATGTCTGCTGTAAAGACTGAAGTCAGTTCAGTAAAGACTGACATGAGTTCCATGAAGACCGACGTCAATACAATGAAGAATGACGTCACTTCTATGATGACAATGATGAAGCAGATCCTGACCAACACGACCACCCCTGCCCCTGCACCTTCATCTTTTACTCCGGCGGATCGTGCTGAACTCGTGAAGATCAATCCTGGTATTTATGGTTTAGAAAACATATTATCAGCGATTGAAATTTGTGTGGGGATCCCTGACCAAGAAGACAGGGAACCGACACAGGCTGCTGAGTCATCCCATTCCTCCCACACTCGTCATGAAAAAGGGGGGGGGGGGAGAAGAGCGCTGAAGACCTTTCCCATGATGAATCTATCAGGGGAGAGAAGACTGAAGACCTCACCTTTACTGAAGAGGGTGAGAAGACAATTGAAGAAGCAGACTCTGGACCTCAGGGAGATGAAAACCCTGAGGGAACCGCGAAGATTACCTCTGTATCTGAGGGGGAGCAACTCGAAGAAGAAGCTAAAGAATCTGAGTCTGAAGCTGAAGATGAAGAAGCCATCGACTTGTCTGACGACGAACCATCCTCTTCTCCAAAGAATTATGAGAATGAAGATGATGATGATGATGACTCTTTTATCGTCAAGCCTGCTCAGAGGACCACAACTCTTAGAGGGATTCTGATAAATGAACCTACAGGGGAGCGGACAAAGACAAAGCCATCAGCGTCTGAAGCTGACAAGGGCAAAGGAAAAAGTTTCGCTGAAGACGATGAAAATCTGACGATCTTGCTTAAAAAGCCGGTTTGTCAGGTACACTAATCTTCCTTACAATACATCCCTCCTCTCTATACACATTATCAGTTCAACACTCACTAAAACCTCCATACACTTTATCCCATTCTTTCTCTATCTCTGTTCTACCCAAGTTCTTACTCGAACGATCGCTGTGTTTCAGCTAGTCCACTCCCTTGTTTGAGGATATCGCTGAAGTTCCTACAGCTGCGGCTTCACCAACAATAATCCCAGCTTCCAAATCTGAAGAAATAATCCCGGTCTTAGATTTGATCTCTGAGACTGATGAACCTAAAGAACAAATGCTCTCTCACAAAAGCAGACATTCCTTGGCTCCTCAAAAGCTAAGTGAAGAGGAGCAGAAAAGAAGAGATGAGATGATAAAGAAGTTCGAGGATCAGCGAATCATTCTGAAGCGTGATCAACTTCCTTCTATTCCTACAAAGTTCAAACTTTCAAAAAGGGAATACAAGGATCACCTCAGAGCTGAACGTCTAATCGCTGAAAGAAAGGAAGCTGAAGAAAAAGACAGAGAATACACCATCCAGCTTACTCAACGATCAGTAAAACACCCCAAGCTGAAAAGAACTCCAATCGAAGTTCAACGTCAGCTATGGGAAGAAGCCAAGAAAATCGTTGAAGAAAAGAGAACAGTGTCTCAATCTACCCTAGCCTGGTGCAAAGAAAAGGTACACTTCAGACTTCGACCTTCCAGAATAATCAAGGTACTCGTATCTGGAAGATCAACCATCAATGTTTCCATCGCTGAAATCGAGATATTCAGAGAAGACGGAATGTACGAAAATTTTTTATGCTGAAGCTATCATGCAGTACAATCTCTCTGAATGGTTGGAGATCAGATTAGCCATCCAGAAGTCTCAGTCTACGTACAAGGATCATTTTGAAAAGCTGATAAACAAGCAGATCGACTTAGTCTATTCTTGTGTGGATAATCTTCCTCCTCCTCCTCTCGAAAGTCAGAAAAGAAAGGCCTCTGCAAAGAAAAAGTCTAAATCTTCAGAAGATGGTCCTCGTATTTGAAACGAAACAGGTATTGGTTTTTCTCTAGCTGAAGTCCTTGGTCCTGAACCTGACCTTTCTGCACTTGACACATCTCTTCCTCCTAATGAGACTTTCATCCCTAGGAAAGTCTTAAGCGAACCCTACGGGATATTCTTCAATGACTGGGATGGACGAAAGCGTTTTCAACGTATCTCTGAACTTCCCATCACTCCCATCGAACAGCTGAAAGATCTCATCTAGTGGTGTGACTTCAAGAACGACATTCAGGCACGACATCTCAAACCCTTAATTTTTGAAGAAGCGCTGAACAAAAGAAATCAAGGAGTAAATGTCCCTGACTGGATCGCCCTTTTCTCTATTGTATCAGTTATTCTTTTGTACTTGTAATTGTATTCGCTGTACTTGTAATTTTTCCACTTCCATCTGTAATCTTTACAAAGTTTAAAGAAAAATTTCAGCGAACGTACTTTACTCCATCAGTACCGAAAAGATCCCAGAAAACAGTAAAAGGGACAAATATTTTATGAATTCTTTTTATCCTTATGTTTTCATTAAATAGCAATTTTCTCTGTTGCTATTTCATAATCAAATAGGGGGAGATTGTTGATCCAAACCCTCAGTGATTTGATAATGACCCTCTCTTTTATACTTAGTGAAAATTGTAAGTAAACAATATGTATCAAAGTTTCACTATCGCTGATAGGTACTAAGATCTTACAGTACCGCTGATAGGAACTCTCGCTCTTTAGAATAAACATTCAGCGAACACTGTTCACCATAATGCTCTGAGTCTGTTCAGTACTTATGGTGATCGCTGATAAGTTAGTTGTTTACTTATGATCCCTTAAGACAAGTTTCACGTCAACATAGGTTCTACGCTGAAGTCGAAGATCAAGCTCAAGAACCAGCGACAAGTCTCCTGATGAACTGATGCGGATCAGCGAAGACTCAGATTTGTCTACTCAACGTGAAGTATCAAGTACAAGACTTTAGCTATCGCTTAACTCTATCATTCGCTGATGTAGAATGATAGATCGCTGAATCAATGAAAAGCTGATCATGAAGTCCGCCATACAAAGTACTTTTGTCTTAACCACCCTTGCACGTCTCCGTACGATATGTCAGAAAAAGAACCTCCTTATTGTCTGAAATCGTACAACCACTCTAATACTACACTGTTCAAACATGCGGCTACTAAGGTTGTCAACAAAGGTCAATGACATACAACCAATAAGCTGCTGCCACGTGTAAAGTGTAAACTGCCATGCATTAAATGCATGCAATATATAAGATGAAGAGCTCACTTCATTTTGATGTAACTTGCTAACTATGGACAAGTTCATCCTTCTTATCTTGAGATAGGTTATTATTAGTAATTTCCTTCTCTTTCTTCTTGCAAGAAACTTAGTGTTCCAACTTGTTTAGATTTAGGTTTAGCCTTAATCTTGTTTCCGCAACAAGCTGTAAATTGTTAATGATTTATCAATAAACAATTTAGAAAAGTAAAATCTTAGTGTTTGTATTCATCCCCCCCCCCCTTCTACAAACTTGTATAGCCCTTCGGGACCAACACATACCTAGGTCAACCATAATTTGGTGGACTTAAGTTACGATCTCGACGCTCTCGAAGAGCTAAGAGAATCTACCTTAGTCAAAATGGCATCATATGTTTAGGTAAAAAATTACAACTTACGACCGACGATAATAACATTTACATAAGACCACTCTTGTATTAAGGTAAGGTCTTGCAGGTTATTTACAAACGAACATGTGGTCGTACACTTTCATGATAGTCGTACGTTTCATACGACCGACGCCCGAGACTCAAGATGGTCGTACGATTACATTAACCGTTAACAGTCAACACCCGTTTCTTCCGCCACAAGCATTCTACCGACAAAAAGTCGTTCTGAATCAAGAAACCAGATATCAAGTCCAAGTACGCGCCAAAACGGAGCCAACGCTCCAGATATCGAACGTTCAGTTCGATAAGAAAAAGAGCAATCATACGCCCCGATTCCCTCAATATCCTAAGATCTCCTCTTATGGATTCAAGGGGACATCGAAAGAATTGGTCGAGGTTCTTAAAACCATGCAGTCGTCTGTTCGATGGCCCAAGAAAAGTGATAAAGATGACGACAAGAAGGACAAGACCAAATGGTGCGACTTCCATAGCGACCATGGTCATACGACAAATTATTGTCTTGCTTTGCATAAGGAGTTAGCCTGGATCGTCCCCAAGGGTCATCTACAAGGCTTAATTGATAAAGAATCTACGCCAGTTGATAATGTAAGACCAGAATCCCCCGTCCATGAAAAAGTCATCAACTGTGTGACAAGTGGATCAGACGTCTGTGGTTTAACCTACTCGGCAGCCAAGCGGCACGCCAGTCAATCATCGGGAGAATACCTCATTCCTCGGTCGTCCCGACCAAAACAAGAATTAGAGCTGGAAACGATGCCAATAACGTTTGATCAAGACGACCTCCAGGACAGTTTGCAGAAATATCATGATGGCTTGATTATCCAGCTCACTATTGGCAACTCCTCGACCAAAAGAGTATTAGTCGACGGAGGCAGTTCGGCTAATATCATTTTCCTAAGCACGATCAAATCTATGGGAATCGATAAATCAGAGATCACCCATCGATCGATGACTCTGATAGGATTCAATGGCGACTCTACCAATACTTTGGGAGAGATCATCCTCCTAGTATATGCTAAAGGGGTCAACAAGCAAACAAAGTTTAACGTTATCGACTGTTCATCAGCTTATAACGTTATACTTGGTCGACCATGGGTACACGATATGAAAGCGGTTCCCTCGACCCATCACCAGACGATCAAATTCCGGACGCCATGGGGAGTATAAGAAATCAAAAGTGAACAGAAGACCGCCCATGATTTCTACAAGGCAACGTTGAAGCCTCAGAAAAAGGACATCTAGCAATTATAGAAACCTCACACGACAGTTGCACCGCAGGTCCTAAACCGATTCCGGTGCAGACTTCATTCCCGAACTGGAAAAAAAGCACAGATCGAGACCTGTATTGTGGCGGCTATAAGAGACACGACCCGGCCAGTCCATGTCGATAGTTTTCTATACACCAAAGAGGCAGGTCTTGCTGTCGTCTTAAAATCTCCACAGGGGGCAGAATGATGTACTCCATACGAGTTCCAATTTCAAAGCTACTGATTTTAGGCATGAATATGTCACGACTTGGGGGCAGTCGGACCTTACGTTAGAAGTGATTCTCTACTAACCGACATTAAACGCCACCAGGTACGTAACGCACGTCAACAAAACTCAGGTAAGATATACCAACCTGTTGAAGCTTTACCTCGTGCCCCAGGGCAGGAATTTATCCTGTTAGTCTTTACAAATCATTCCACTAAACGGACAGAAGTAGATGCCTACTGCCAGATTCGGGACAGAGAGGTCATCTCTTTTATCCAGACTTACATTCTATGCAGGTTAGGAATCCCTTCCGAAATCAGGTACGACAATGGTCCACATGTGATCGTACGTCTAGGATCGTAGTATCAAACCTACGACCTCAACCCCACGTAGCTGGGCTGCAGTACATTTAAAGAAGTATTTCTTTTAACATTTTACGTTCAATTTACTTCGACGAATGATTACTAACTTAAGCATCGAAGAGTCGTTGGTCAAACCAAAGACCACCCCTAATTCTTACATTGCAGGCTCACAGGATCGCACGAACGCCAGTCTTATGATCTATATCATGAAAGACAAAGTCTCTAAGACTACCAGGTCACCACTAATATGTCACGACTAATAAATTATGACTCATACGTCATAAACAAGATCTTATGACCCATTTCATGGATCTTACGATCGCAAACAGGTGCTTTTTAATCTAAGTTTCAGAATCAAAAGTCTTATGACATGAACTCCATACTTAGAATATTACTTCGGCCCAGTCGCCCGGTTACTTCTAAAAATAACTTGTACCCAGGTCGTACAACTTTACATCTGTATTACTGATTTATACGCGCGTTCTGTCATTTTGTTATGTCTCATTTATTTTGTTTATTTACAAGAAAATAAAGTAACACGACGATATAGCAAAAAATTTACTTGTATTTATATCCAAAAAATTACAAGTAATGGGCACGACCGATTATAGTCTCCCAACATCAAAAGAGATAAACAAAAGTACAAAAAAGATCAAGGCAGAAAAGGGTCCTGCTCCTTAGCGACCTCCTCGTCACCAGCTTCAGCGACCTCAGTGTCCGTCAGGTCCTCTTCTTCGAGCTTATCGTCTTGGTTGAGGTCTTCCTCGTCCCCGATTTGCTACAAGAAAGTAGAGACTTCATCTTCGGCTACAGCCATAGGGTTTAACCCTCGTAAATGGTGACGCATAATCGCCGCTCGAACCCTCAGATGGGTCAGAGCTTCAAACGATTGGAGTCACTACTCTAAGGACGTGATCTCCCCCTCTGTCGCCCCGACGAGCGACTTAAGGTCCTTGACTTGTTTTTTGCTCTCGGCTAAGGAGCCCTTAGTCGCTCCTAACTCCGCCTTAGTTGCAGAGGACTTCTCAAGGGTCTCCCTCAGATGACGTTGAAGGTCTTCCTTCGCCCTCATCGACGCCTCGTAGAAGTCCTGGGCTTCGTCAAGCTTTGCGGAAAGGCACTTGACCCTTTCCATCGCCAGCTTCTCCTGCTCCCTTGCCATGCGAGCTTCCTTTTGCGCCTTGCGAATTTTCTCCAAGGAAACGGGAGCAACCCTATGGATCTTATCCATATGGGCGTACAAACAAAGAGAAGTCTGGAACGCCTGCAACGCACGAATACACAAATGTTAGTAAACAAACGACAAAGTTATTTTAAACAAATGGATCGTACGTACTTTGAAAGTCAGCCCCGCGACGTGCGACCCCATGTTGTCGACCGTGACACCCTCGAGCCGCTCCGAAAGGAAGGTAGAAGGATTTTTTTCAAGTCGGGGAAGAGCTTGTCACTGTCCATCTCTTCCCCGGCCATGAAATTTGACGGCAACGTGAAGTTCATCGTCATTGTCCCCACGGATTCCTTCGCCATCTTCCCTTTTCCCTTGTCGGCCGACGAGGGAGAAGGAGTGACCTCTCCAGTCACAGGAGGGGCAACACTCACCGGAGTTGCATCAATAACTCTCGTTGGTGTCTTTGTATTCTTGGAAGTGGCGACCTTAGACGGGTCACCACCCTTCGACGACGGTTCCCTCCGGAGAACCGTCTTTGACTTCTTTATCCCCGACGACGGGGGTGGATCAGCCTTGTCTTTCAAATCCTTAGCCTGACGGGCCAGGAGGAGTTGAGCCTCCTTCTTTGACATGTCGTGAGTAGGCAAATCGCCTGACCCACCTGCAAAAACATACGGTAAGACGGGGGATATATAAGGAAAACCTACGACATATAAGATGTAAGACTATTACCTGCGGTCTTCTCTTCCTCCTTCTGTCCCTCAGCCTTTTCTTCGGCAGAAGTCTCCATTTCTCCAAGTATTTGGACCTCGTAGTCTGAACCTTCATCCCTGAGACTACGCTGGACAGAGAAGGATCTATCATCCGGACCGTACATCCGGAATTTTTCGATCTACACCAGCATCTCCTTGGAAACATCAGCATCGGGGAACGTGATGGCTGAGACAGAAACACATGATTAGCTAAAACGCACGATTCAAAAAGTAATGTACCATAAGTGGAAAGAATCACCTACTATTGGTGCTCCATCCGGAAGAGACCCACGTCGTGTCCTCCTCTAGGAGATCCAACGACTGCGTCTTGCCGAAGACGTATCGGGCCTTCTACCCGCGGTCGATTACCTGGGTATTCAACACCTGGACCTGTGCTACCATGTACTTGGATAACAGGCTATATCGGTGGTAGTTGTCCACCTTAGCCATGTGGGAGGCCAGAAGGTCCTCCACTATGAACGGATTCGTCCACTCGCCGGTGATCCTATCGATCACACAGACGATTCGCCCGAACTGGGGCATCATTTGGGCAGAAGAAAAAGAAAAGTTGCTCAAAAACTCCCTAACAAGTGGGGAGAATGGCCACTTGAAACCCACTTTAAATAGGCATTCGTACAAAACGAAATGCCCATTCAGGCACTCAGACGGCCGAAATTGATTCGGCGAGTACAACTGCACAGCCTCAGGGACGCGTGATAACGTCTGAAAAGCCGATAGACCCTATTGGCCAACAATGGTGCTTGCAGACTCTATCGACATTGTGAAAACGATGACAAACGTTTCTCTCGATTTATAGCCAGTACACGAAAAGGCAACTAAATCTTTCGAAAATCTCTCTCTAAAAATATCACGAACGTAAAAAGGAAGTGATCTCAACAATCGCGATATTTTTGCCGAAAATAGCGTCAGGTCGCCCCGGTGGATTGTCGAAAGCTGTCCACCACCTCTTCGCATGCATCATGCCGATGGGCGACACCTGTCCTCTAACGGCTCTACGCCTCTGACACGTCATCGTGACGTCATGACCTCCTCGTCTCCTCTGGTCCGAATCAAACCAAGACGGTTGGGATTCAACCAGCCCTTTCTCCAACTGACACGTGTCAAACCACTTCGTCAGATTTAAAATTTGAATTTCACGCCTAAATTCAGATTTTGGGGGCAAACTGTTTGGGTAAAAAATCACACCTTACGACCGACGATAATAACATTTACATAAGAACACTCTTGTATTAAGGTATGATCTTGCAGGTTATTTACAAACGAACATGTGGTCGGACACTTTCATAATAGTCGTACGTTTCATACGACCGACGTCCAAGACTCAAGAAGGTAGTACGATTACACTAACCGTTAACAATCAACACCCGTTTTCTTTTGTTCGTTAATGCAGGTCCACGGACATTCATGGTACAACGGCCAGTAATGGACGAGCTCTTAATGGCATTAAAGACCCATTTATTGCCAACGGAAGCTATATAAAGACCTGCTCTACATCCGAAAAAGACATCTGGGATCAATCCATTACACATCGAAACACATCGGAATTCGACACATCTGCACTCATTTCGAAAACACATCACTGACGCAAGTTTCGCAAGACAGCAGTTCGAACCGCACGACAACAACTGATTTCGAGCGATTTACGCACGACACACGACTTTTTCTTACGATTAAGATTACTTTTTATTGTAATATGTTGTACCCAAAACACTTGTTACAAAAGGACTTTCGCCCCTGTTTGGCGATCATAGTGCACCGTCGACTCTCACAAGTTGACCGTGGTTTTTTCCCTAGTTTTCCTTTTCCGCGTCACCAAATCTCTTGTCTTATTTACTTTTTATCGAGATTGTGTTGATTGGTCTTGAGATCCCTTTCTTTAGTTGTTAAAGTCCACATCAACCTCAAGTTATCCTTTTAAGTGATTTTTGGCATTAACATCATAGAGACAGGTCGTCGAGCGACACTTCAACAAAAATGTTAAGTCCAAAATATTTCAGGAAGGCGACTTCGTCTTACGACGAGTATTCCAAAATACTAAGGAGCTAAACGCATGTAAATTATCCACCAAGTGGGAAGGACCATAGCGTACATCTGAAGTCATAGGAAAAGGTGCTTTTAAGCTCCAAACCCTCGATGATCAAGACATCCCATGTAGATGGAATGCGGTACATCTAAAGAAACATTTCTTTTAAATACTTTTCTTACGATTTATTTATTACAATGAATACTGACTCAAGCTCAAATGATGCCACAGTTTTGGCGAATCGTCCGTGTGATCGATAAGATCACCGGCAAGTGGACGATTCCGTTCACATTGGAGGATCTTCTAGCTTCTCGTATGGTCAAGGTGGATAAGTACTACCGATACAGCTTCTTCTCTAAGTATATGGGAGCTCAGGTTCTGGTGCTGAACACCCAAGTGAATGATCGTGGGTGGAAGGCCAGGTACGTCTCTGGTAAGACGCAATCGCTGGAGCTCCTGGTGGAGGACTCGGCGTGGATCTCTACCGGGTGGAACACCAACAGTAAGTCGTTCTTTTCATTCACCGTATACTATCTTTTGAATCGTACGTTTTAGCTTATCGTATGCTTTTTGTTTCAGCCATCACGTTCCCTGAGGTCAGCATCTCCAAGGAGACGTTGGCGAAGATCGAGAAATTCCAGATGTATAATCTGGAAGACAGATCTTTCTTCGTCCAGCGCAATCTTAGGGACGAGGGTTCGGATGACGAGGTCCAAATTCTCTGGGAGGCGGAGACCTCAGCTGAGGAAGAGGTAGAGAGAAAAGGAGGAAGAGGAGACAACAGGTAATTAGTCTTACGTTTTACCTGGTCTGTCGTACGTTTTGCTTATATGTCTCCCTTCTTACCGTATTTCTTTTATTTTGCAGGTGGGTCATGCGATTTACCTACTCACAGTGTGTCAAAGAAGGAGGCTCAACTCCTCCTGGCCCGTCAGGCCAAGGAGTTGAAGCGCAATGCTCCCCCACACCCGTCGTCGGGGGTAAAGAAGTTCAAGACGGTTCCCCAAAGGGAACCGTCATCGAAGGGTGGTGATCCATCTAGGGTCGCCACCGCTAAGAAGACGAAGACACCACTGAGAGTCATCGATGCGACTCCGGTGAGTGTGGCCCCACCCTTGACTGGGGAGGTCTCCCCTTCTCCCTTGTCGGCGGAGAAAGGGAAAGAGAAGATGACGGAAGAATTCACCGGTACTATGACGGTGAATTTCACATTGCCGTCCAACTTCATGTCTGGTGAAGACATGGATAGTGACAAGATCATCCCCGACCTGGGGAAGTTCCTCCTGCCGTCTTTTGATGAACGAGTTTGGGAGGTCACGGTCGATGAGATGGGATCGCAGGTCGCAGGGCTGACCTTTAAGGTATACACGACCCCTCTGTCTTATATGTTTCTATCGTTTGATAACGTTTGATTTCTAACATTTATGTGTTTTAATCGTGCGACTAAAGGTGTTAGCTCCAATCTTTATTGTTTAAAAAGTATTGTAAGATAGGCTAAGTATGGAAGTATTCGACAGAAGCCTCTGTTGAGTCGCCGAGAAGACCGAAGTGAAGAATCGCCAGAAGACTCTTCTAAGAAGACAAGGCCACAGAGCCTCTCCAATACTTGACAGAGCCTCTGTGGTATAAAGATTGAAGACTTAGAAGAATACTTGAAGATCAAGACAAAGAAGATCGTGCTTCCCATGTTTACTGTTGTACGAAGATCTTGAAGATCATTCGTACAAGGCTCTCCCTACTGCCTCCACGTATCAACCTTTGATGGGTTGCAGACTTTGTAGAGTGCGGCGCACTACAACAACGTTGTACCTGTCACTGTTCCACGATAGTGTCTTTGTACCTTAGTAGTTCTTGTCTCTAGCTTGTCCCCTTTGTAAGTAGTATAAATAGAAGGCTCATGTTGAGATCTTCAAAAAAGCTTTGCACGACACACACACCCTTAGAGCAGAATTCTTGTATTACTCTCGGTGTTATTGGTGTTCTTATTATATCAAATACAGAGAATCATTGAGTTAATTATCTGCGTTATTTCAACTATGTGTATTTGATATTGTGTGTTTTTCTACCAACTATATCTTATTAGTTCGTTTGAAACGCTTCCACACCCTTATTTGTTTGAACTAATAGATACTTAAATCAATGTTGAGTAAAATAGGAACCAACAATTGGTATCAGAGCTATCCTTTATTTTCTATATCAAGAGATCCACTCTTACAATGATTTCTGGTAGAAACTTGGTCTATCTTTAACCTGTTCTTTTTATTTTTCAACATACTCTGTTTTTCTACCATTTTCGACTAGTTCGACCTTGGTAAACTTACAGAACCTGTTTCTTAGGTTAAAACTCAATTTTAGTGCATTGCTCAAGGTTTTTTAAGCTTATAAACACTGTTCGAAGCATCCACTTCATCATCTGAAAGTTTGCAGTTCATACTCTGTTTTCTGGTATTCTTTGAACCTCTTTCAAAATGGTAAACACGAACAACTTCTTCACAGCTGGTTCTTTAACCAAGCCACCCACTCTTCTCAGAGATGAGTACCCTCAGTGGAAGATACGAATGATTCACTTCTTCGAGGGTACTGACAATGAACTCGTCTACTATATCAAAAACCCTCCTTTCGTACCAATGATCACTGTACCTCGAGTACCAGCCACAGATGACACGCCAGAGATTCCTGAGCATAAGAAACCAAAGGCCAAGGATAACTGGTCCGATCCAGATTGGGCAAAATATGAAGTTGCTCAGAAGACCAAAAGTCTTCTGATAATGGCCATCCCCAATGACCTCTTCAAATCCCTAGATGCATGTAAATCTGCATACGATCTATGGAAGGAACTGGAGAAACAATTGGAAGGAGGGGCCAAAACTCATAAGAACCGCATAGCCCAATGCATCAATGAAGATTATGCATTCAAAGCTCTGCCGACAGAATCTCTGCAGTCAACCTACGACCGGTTCAACTCTCTGATCAACAAATGCAAGAAGTTTGGGATTCACAGAACCTCTGAGGAAAACAACGTCATGTTCCTAATGAGCCTAAATGAAGAATGGCTCCAGTTGTCTATGTCTCTGCAAACTAATCAGGACTTAGACTGCTGGACTCTGTCAGATCTTTATGGAATGTTGGCAGCCCAAGAACCTCATATTGCACAAGCAAAATCTCAAGTGAGTACGCCCCTTGCTCTTGTTGGTAAGACTACAGAAGCTAAAGAGAAGCCGAAGAAGGAGAAAGCTGTGGAATAAAAGAAGGAGAAGAAGAAGAGGGTATTGGTTGTGGATAGTGAAGAGGAGGAGGTGGTGGAAGAAGAGGAGGCAACTATGGCCTATATAGCAAAGTCTTTGGCTCTATTGACTCGGGAGTTCAGCAGAGGATACCAGAAGAAGTCTGGTTATGAACGCAATGGAAGAGATGATTGTGGTGATTCAAGGAATCAGGGAAGAGAAGGATCAAATGACCAACAGAGGTTAGATGACAAGAGTGACAGAGGTGGTGACCGACAGAGGTCTGACGACAGAGCTGGCAACGCTCCCCAGAATCAGGGATGTTTCAATTGTGGCAACCTAGGCCACTATGCTGCTGACTGCAGGAGCAAACCAAACCGTCCTCAGAGGGATTCTGCTTTCTACAAAAAGAAAGCGGATTATTATTCTCAGAAGTCGCTAATGGTGAATCAGGAGAAATGGCTGTCAAACAAATCATCTGATGAAGGCGACAAGAACACGTTGTTCTGTGGTATGGCAGAGGTCAGCTCCTCTGACTCTGATAGTGAGGTATCGACTTCTGACTCTTACTCTAATCAAGCAGAAGCTGATTTGCTTAAACTGACCATTGATTACCTGGAACTTAAAAAGACCTGCGAAAGTGTTCAGAAGAAACTCACCTTCTTTGAGAGAGAAGCTAGACTTCTAACTCAAGAAAAGCCTAAATATTTTCAAGAAAAGGAAGAAATTGAAACAAATTGGAACAAACACCTAAATCCTTTGAAAGAAAAGATTTCTGAACTCCACTCTACTTTAAAAGCTAAATCTAAAGAACCTGTGGACGTTGAGAGCGACAGAATGAATATCCTAGCTCTTAAACACTATTTTCAAAAGGAAAGAGAAGTCCGTTGTCAAGATCTACTCAGAAGAGATCTTTTAATTAAGAAAAATCAAGATGCATAGAAGGTGTACGAGAAAATTAATACCCAAATAGGGAGACGGGGAATTGGCTTCTGTGATATAGATCCATACACTGGAACCAAAAGAGACAAGTCTCTGTCATCTATATTTCAAATTAGAAGTACAAGAAAACCTGGATTTCCAAATCTACTCTCTGTTAGTAAAAGGCGAAAAGTCTATGGGGAACCTTACAAGAGGAAACCTCTGAAGATGATAAATGTGTGGTATCAAAACACATATCTATCACCTTCAATCTCTGTCAAAAGAGATTCCAAACCTAAGAAGTATCTGAGAACACAAGATCAGATAGGAATCTTCAAGTTTGGTGACCCCGAGACTCAAACACAGGTTGCTTTTGTCTGCATGATAGACTCTGAAAAGAAACAATCGGCAGAGGCACCTGAGTTCAATCCTACCTCTTTAGAAGAAAAACTTCAAAATATCTCTGAAAAAGAATTGAAGGAAATCGGGAAAAATAACTTTTATGAAAACTTATGTACACCCTCCGTCGATCAAAATCTCTCTGAGGAAATTTTGACAGATACTTCTGTTAACTTCGAATATATTCTTGAAAGAAAGGAAGAAAGAGAGTATGGGACTTGCTAAGAAAATCCAGCCTCTGTCGACAGAGATCTAAGTGACTCAACCTCTGTATATGAGGACGATTCATCCTCTATCGATTCTGAGACTGATTCAATTGAATCAGAAATAGTTCCTTGTGAAGCAGAGGGACTTAAACCTCCCTCTGAAATTCTTAACAGAACAATTACTCCTAAGGAGAGAATCACAAGTGGTCCTATTTGCCCGGATTTTGTGAACAAGTGTATACAAGCCGAAACCTCTCTGAAGCTTGAGAAAATCAAACCTAAAAAGGAAATGTCCCCTCAATGTTCAAAAGAAGCTAAACCTCTTAGGAATTTTAAAGAAAAACTAACTTGGCAACAGAAGGGTAAGTGGATTGAAAATAACAAATCTTCTACTTATGTGACAGTGAAACCTTAAGAAGTTCACCACATAAGAAGGGGACCACAGAAGGCTACTCCAACCACAGAATTTTCAAAACCTCAATCTAGTCTGCATAGGTCTTCTTGTAATAGGAAGTCTAGTGCTAGGATAGATTGTAAAAATAAAGCCTTTGTACCCTGTTTCAATGTTTCAATGAAAAGTTCAAGCAAATCTCTTCGCAAATTCATTATTGTCATTGTTTTGATCTCATGCATCAATTGAATCAACACTTCTATAGTCCACACTGTTTCCTCTCTTTGCCCAAAAAGAATGCTAAATTCAAGGGAAAGAAGAAACAAAATGGTTCTCCAACAGAAGTTAAAACCAAACCCAAAGATGTTAAGGCAACCTTGAAGACCTCTGACAAAAAGGGACCCATTTGGATATGGGTACCTAAAAATATCTGATTGTGTTAGCTTCAATCTTCCTAATCATAGAAGTATTTAGAAGTAGTGAAAAATAGGCTAAGTATAGAAAAGCCTCTCACAGAGGCTCTGCCACTTCTTCTAGAAGATCAAGTCCAGAAAGCCACAAAAGCTACAGAGGTAATCACAGAACCTCTGTAGTGCTCAAGAAGAAGATCAACTCGGAAACAAGTGGACTGCTCCACAGAAGGTCAAACCATAGAACCTCTGTAATATATTACAGAGCCTCTGTGGTCTGCTATGAAGACGTGGAAGATATTACTGGATACGTTCATCAACTTGCATGGAAAAGTACTATCAAAACACGTGTCAAGCTCTGAGTGGACTCAATAGGGCATGGTACAAAATAGACGTCTGCGCCATTTAATGCATTTACCAATAGTACATCTGCTCCATTAAATGCGCATGGCTCAAACAACTGCTCACACCATCCAGTCAACTGCTCACACCATCCAGTTCACTATTCATGCCGTAAAAGGAACAGTGACCTACTTCATAGTCTTCTAAGCGTAGTATAAAAGGAAGTCTCATGTTGAGATCTTCCTAAGGACGAATACACAAGGAATCACTAATACTCTCAAGCTTTATTGTCAAATATCTGAGTGATATATTCTCACACACACCAACAGTTCTTAATATGTTCTTCGTGTTGTTATTATATATTGAATAACAGTAACTGTTCAAGAAATCCTTTTCATTCTTTACTGTTTTCTTTATATGTGTGCGTTCTAATATCTATCAAACATATCTGTTAGTTTAATACGCTTCCGCATCAAACTCTAAACTCAACTAATAGACTGTTAATCTTGATTAAGTGTATCTGGGTTCCAACAATTGGTATCAGAGCCTTCCTTGATTTTCAATATCAAGTGATCCACTTATCAAGATTCGTGATAGATATTATTGAGATTTAAAATTGTGTCTGGAAACTGCTTAAACCCAGAAATTCTTCAAATTCATCGAAGTAACTCTTGAGTCATACTTTCTTTCTAAAATCTTCAAAAATGACAAATACAAATAATTTCTTTACTACTGGTTCTCTCACTAAACCTCCTACTCTCCTTCGATATGAGTATCCTCAGTGGAAAATAAGAATGGTCCATTTTTTCGAGGGCACTGACAGAAATCTAGTACAATATCTATACAATCCTCCTCCTATTCCCATGACAGTAGTACCTCGTGTACCTGCTACTGCTGAATCTGCCGAAATCCCCGAACATCAAAAACCAAAGCCAAAAGGGGAGTGGTCAACCGAAGATAAAGCAGAAGATGAAGTTGCTCAGAAAACCAAGAGGACATTAATTATGGCAATACCCAACGAACTCTTTCAATCTTTGGATTCATGTGAAACAGCGCATGATCTGTGGAAAAAACTGGAAAGACAGTTGGAAGGAGGTGCTAAAACACAAAAAAACCGAAGAGCACAGTACATCAATGAATATCATGCATTCAGAGCCTCTGCAACAGAATCTCTGCAAACAACATACGACAGATTCAACTCTCTAATCAACAAGTGCAGAAAATCAGGCATTGACAGAACTTCTGAAGAAAACAATGTCATGTTTTTAAAAAGTCTAAATGAAGAATGGCTCCAGCTGTCTATGTCCCTACAGACAAATCAGGATATAGACACCTGGACTCTCTCTGATCTTTACGGAACATTAGCCGCACAAGAACCTCAGATAGCACAGGCTAAAACACTAACCATTGCACCATATGCATTGGTTAGTAAAACTAAAGAGGATGCACAGAGACCAAGAAATGATAAAGCCACAGAGGAGAAGAAGAAGGAGAAAAAGAAGATGGTGATAATTGACAGTGAAGAAGAAGAGCAAGCAGAAAAGGAAATAACTCTTGCGTCACTAGCTAAATCTTTAGCTCTATTGACAAAAGAGTTCAGAGGAAACAGAAGAGGTTCCGGAAATGAAAGATATGATAGAGACAACCAGGATGACAGAAGAGACAACAGAAGAGATGACAGAAGAGGAGAAGAATCAAGTGGCCGACAGAGGTCAAGCGATAGAAATTACAGAGGGAATGACCGACAGAGGTCAGATGACTCGGTAAGCCACAGGCAGCAAGAATGCTACAAGTGCGGCAAACCTGGTCACTATGCAAATGAATGTGAATCAGAGAAAGGCGGAGACCTACAGAAGTCCAATGATCGAACAGGAAACACTCCTCAAGGGTGTTTTAACTGCGGAAAACAAGGCCATTTTGCGAATGAATGCAGAAGCAGATCAAATCGCCCACAGAGGGACTCCGCTTTCTACAAAAAGAAAGCCGAATATTATGCTCAAAAATCCTTAATGGCAAAAGGACATTCTGAGGAGAACACAGAAGACTTCCAATCAGACTCTACTTCTGACGATGGACATACCGCCAATGCCCTCTTCTGTGGCATGGCAGAAGTCGACTCCTGCACTGACTCTGAGGTATCTACTTCAAATTCCAACTCTTGTATTACCTCTGTATATGATAATACACTTAGAATTAACATTGAATTAATTGAACTGAAGGAGATAAATCAAAGTATTCAGAAAAAACTCACTTTCAATGAGAGAGAAGTACGACTTCTCACTCAAGAAAAAGCAACGATTTTTGAGGAAAAAGAGAGAATATAAAAGAAATGGAACAAAACTCTAGATCCTGTAAAAAAACAAATTTCTGAATTAACCAATACTTTAAAAGATAAAACAAAAGAACTTTCAGTTTCAAGGAGCGAAACTACTGACATAAGAGCTCTTAAAGAATACTTTCAAAGAGAAAGAGAGGTATTATGGCAAGATTTACTCAGAAGAGAAGTTTTGCTTAAAAACTATAAAGATGCACAAAAAGTTTATGAAAAAATAAACTCACAAATAGGGAGACGAGGTATAGGGTATGATGATATCACCCTAGGTGTTGAAGGCAAAAGAAACAAACCTCTGTCCTCGTTATTTGTGATTGGAAAAACAAACAAACCAAATTTTCCAAATCTAATCTCTGTAAGCAAACGGGCGAAAATCTCTATGGATCCTTACTTGAAGAAACATAAGAAGATGATTAACGTGTGGTTTGAAAACACAGACTCATCATCTTCAACCTCTGTCAATAGAGGTATCAAAACAAAGAAATATCTGAAAATACAAGATCAGATTGGTATCTTCAAGTTTGGTAAACCAGAGACCCAAACACAGGTTGCTTTTGTCTGTTTGATAAACGTTGAAAAGAAGTTATCAGCAGAAGCTCCTGAGTTTAAACCCATTTTTTCAGAAGAAAACTTTAAAAACTTAATTGAAAAAGAAATTTTGGAAATATGGAAATCAGGCGTTTTAGAAAAATTCTGTACATCTTCTATAGATAAATCTCTCACTGAAGAAATCTTATTAGAAACCTCTGCAATCTATGAAAACTATTCTACAGAGGAAGAAAGCTTGTATGATGCATGTTCGGAAAATTCAACCTCTATTGAAAGAATTGACTCAACCTCTGTATACGAGGACGACTCATCTTCTGACGATTCAGAGACAGATGTTACATCTGGGATAACTCTCTATGACACAGAGGATGTTAAATACTCCTCTGAAGTTCCTCACAGAACTATTTCTCCAAAAGAGAAACTCACAGAGATTCCAATCTGCCAAGATTTTCTAAATTTGAATCTACATGTCAAAACCTCTGCTGAGCTTAAAATGTTACAGAAGACCTCTATTGATCCTATAAGTTCTAGATTTTCAAAACCCAAGGTTAATAAATCTTTTTCTTCTGTGACAGTGATAAAGGAAGTTCACCACAGAAGCAACCCACAGAAGGCAGGTCCTAAACAGAGCTTTTGCAAACAACATTCGAGTATTCATAGATCTTCTAGTAATAGGAAATCTAATGTAAAGAAAGAATGTAATGCCTCTGTGGCTGAGTTTAAAAAATTCAATAAAAAGTTCAAACAAACTACATCTCATATTCAATACTGTCATTGCTTTGATCTTATTGTCTACTCTCTACGCCAATTCAAAAGTCAAATCCCAAAAAGAAACAATCTGACTTTTCTGCAAAAAACAAAATGTATTTCAAGAATGCCAAAGCAAACTTGAAAAACTCTAACAATATTGGACCCATATGGATATGGGTACCTAAATCTCTGTGATTGTCCTGCAGAAGAAGTATGTGCCAATCTGGTATCTAGACTCCGGATGCTCAAGGCACATGACTGGTGACAGAAGTGCACTATCCACGTACAAAGAAACACAAGATGGTGGATCTGTGACTTTTGGAGACAACAAGAAAGGACACATAAAAGGCTATGGAGTCATAAGGAAAGAAGACGTTTTTGTATACAAAGTTGCATATGTGGATGGTCTTAAGCACAACCTACTCAGTGTAAGTCAACTTTGTGATACAGGATTCAATGTGTTGTTCAAAAGAACTTTCTGCTCTCTACAAAGTGAAGAAACAAGTATGGAACTTCTGCGAGCTGAAAGAATAGGTGATCTATATCTAATGAACTTCAACTCAAAGAACAAGGACAAAGTTTGCCTTGTTGCCTGCAAAAGTGAAGAAGCCTGGTTATGGCACAACAGGTTCTGTCACTTGAATTTTCACACATTGGAAAAACTGGTCAAACTTGATCTAGTTAAAGGTTTGCCAAATGTTAAATTCAATAAGGATCATTTATGTTCTGCCTGTGAGATGGGGAAACTCAAAAGAGCTTCCCACAAAGGCAAAACAGATGTGTCTTGCACCAGGCCTCTGTACATGCTTCATGTCGACCTCTGCGGTCCCATTGCAATACAGAGCCTAGGTGGCAAGAAATATATACTTGTCTTAGTTGATGAGTATTCACATTTCACATGGGTTGAATTTATCAGAAAGAAATCAGATGTTCCAATTATATTGATAAATCTAATGAAAAGAATCCAAGTTCTTTATAACTGCAAAATACAGAAGTTAAGAAGTGACAACGGCACAGAATTCAAAAACTGTGTCATTGAAACTTATCTTTCAACAGAAGGAATTTCACAGAACTTCTCTGCAGCTCGCACTCCACAACAGAACGGTGTTGTCGAAAGAAAGAATCGAACACTTGTGGAAGCCGCAAGAACTATGATGTCAGCATGCGGATTATCAATGAACTTTTGGGCAGAAGCAATTTCTACTGCGTGTTATACTCAAAATCGATCAACCATTGTGAAAAGACACCTCAAGACGCCTTACGAATTGCTTAACAAACGGCGGCCAAACATCAAATTTTTCCATGTATTCGGATGCAAATGCTTCGTCTTAAACGACAGAGATTCAAGAGGAAAGTTTGATGTAAAAGCAGGTGAAAGAAAATTCATTGGATACTCTGCCACTTCCAAAGCGTACAGAACATTCCTTACAAAGTCTCACAAAATTGTAGAAAGCATCAATGTTTCTTTTGATGATTCATTCCAAATGACTTCTGAGCAAATAAGTTCAGAACTCGGAATTAAAGGGAAATTCTCTGACATCTCAAGAACAAAAGAAGATTTGAATCTTCTATTTTTGGAGATGTTCCACGATGACATTGATCCTTCTGTCGGAACCATCAGAGTTTCTGAAGAACCATCCTCTGTCGGACAAAATCCTACAGGTATGACTCTAACTGGTCCAAATAATGCTTCATCTTCTTCTATAAATACTACAGATGCAATTGCCGAAGCAGAAGAAAGTGCAGAAGATGAAACATCAAGAAAAACGACCACAGAAGCTGCACAAACCACAGAAGAACCAATTACAGAGGAGATCGAGGACCAAGACTATACATCCTCAGAGGAACAAACTCCACCACCACTCGTACCAATCATTCCACAAACGGTAGAATCAACTACCAAGGCACGAAGAACATCAGAGGCTGCACAAGAAGAAACACAAGAAGCCTCTGAAGAAAGTTTTGATGACATTGATGATCATCTTCCACGCACAACTCAGTGGACAAAAAGCCATCCTCCAAGCCAAATAATTGAAGAACCTTCTGACTCAGTAAAAACAAGGTCTGCCACTGCTAATTTTTGTTTCTTTACAAATTTTATTAGTGTTATAGACGCCATGCAAGAAGAACTTCTGCAATTTGAGCGTAACAGAGTATGGACTTTAGTACCTCTGCCAAGAGGGAAACATGCCATTGGGACTAAATGGGTCTACAGAAACAAGAAGGATGAAGATGGAGTGGTCGTCAGAAACAAAGCAAGATTAGTAGCAAAAGGATATAGACAAGAAGAAGGCATAGACTACGATGAGACTTTTGCCCCTGTCGCACGTATCGAAGCAATAAGAATATTTTTAGCCTTCGCAGCCCACAGAGGTTTTAAAGTCTATCAGATGGACGTAAAATCAGCTTTTCTAAACGGTGAAATCCAAGAAGAGGTTTTGTTAGGATCCAAGCGCTTACCACTACGCCAAAAGCAATTGCTGGTGGAGAAGGCGCAACTTATTTCCATATAGCGTAGCAGCCAGCGCCACGTTTCGATTTAGGGAGATGCTGGTCAATGACCCAACAATCCCCCCCCCCCAGCATCTGCCAGCACTCTTGGCTGCACAGCATGCCTTTGGCATTATAATGCACTCCATGGGATTCGAACCCGTGACCTGCTCTGATACCACTTGTTAGGTCCATGATCTTCATACAATCCAAGTATTGTGTAACAAGATGATGAAGAACATTATTGAAAAGGAAATCTAACCTAGAGAGAACACAAAGTGATTAGAGATCTACATCTTGTATTAATGAATTCACTTCTTACAAACTACAAGTAAAGACCTATTTATAGTCTTCATCACTTGCTACAACAATTAAGCATAAGCCCTTTAACACAAGTATTGCTTTACAAAACTTTCTATTATAAAGGACAACTTCAGTGTCCTAACATTCTCCCCCTAAAGTTTTGGAAAGCAAATCATCTTCAAATCATTAGCTCCTCTCCCCCTTGATTTCCTTGTAAAAACTTTAGCGGTGCATTCTTCAAATGTAGGCTTGGCTCCCCCTTGAATGTTGCTCTTATTCATCATATTTTCAACCTTGAGTAAACTTAGATCCAATGTACTCCACTAAGTGCACGAACGACATCTCCAAAATGTAGAAACTCGAGCTCGTTCCGATAAGCCCACAAGAATGATAACGAGTGAGTTTTGAATGAAAAACCAAATGCATTCTTAGTGTAAAACAAGGAATCCGTCGTTTTATCACGAGTTGAGTAGGAATTCGGCTTAAGAACTTGGTACGAATTTGCTCGAAGAAGGAACGGTAAAAACACACGCTACTCGGTAGGGATGAGACGACCCAAGCAAATAACATTGTTCAGCAACTGTGGAGAAATGCTAGTCTTCAAAATACTTCAAGCCACTGAATGAAGAGAATCCAGAACTTCAATCTTCAAGAAATAGCTGGATGATTATAAGCACTCAAAAGTCTGAATCACAACCAAAGCACCAGAACAATGATTGCAAGCTCTCACAATTCTGGTTGATAAAGTCAGAAGAATGATAAAGAGCACTCAAAGGTCTAGCATCGTCAACAAAACTTCAGAATAATGATTGCAAATATTCAAGCGTCTCTTCCAATCCAATCAAAGACTGAACTCAAACAATCAACTTCTGAATATCTTGAAAGACTTGAGCTCTTTTAAACTTTGACAGTTGCTAAATGTATGTGGCAAGCTGAATATCTGAATGATGTCACACACGCGTTATGCTAAAATCCATGAACAATGTCCCCCTCCTGAGACTTAGCACGAGGGTTCCGCTAAATTTCTTGGATCCGAAACCATCAGAATTCGGACCGAAACCATCAGAATTCGGACCATGAAGCATCCAAAACCAATGAATCCGGATTAAGTAGGGTGCGAATTCACTCAATTCGGATCGTGTTGAGTGCGAATTCACTCAATTCGGATCATGCTGGGTGCGAATTCACTCAATTCGGATCATGCTGGGTGCGAATTCACTCAATTCGGATCATGCTGGGTGCGAATTCACTCAATTCGGATCATGTTGGGTTCGAAATCAAGACAATTCGGATCCTGAAGGGTTCGAAATCATGGCAATTTCGTGTCATGTTGGATGCGAAACCATGCCTATCTTGAATAAATGAAATTCGAAACCATTAGAATGAGGATTAGAAAGATGCGAAGCCATCCATACCTTTGAACCTTTAGGTGTAAGCACATTCCGAAATTCAAAACTAAGATGACCAAATTCAGCAATATTTCGGACTTCACAAGATCCGAAACCAACAACTCTGAACAGTTCGAAACCATCTAAGCCATCCAAACAATAGTAGCATCCGAAACCATGAACAGTAAAGCATGAAGGATCCGAAATCATCAATGAACAGTAAACGATGAAGGATCCGAATTCATCAATGAACAGTAAATGATGAAGGATCCGAATTCATCAATGAACAATAAACGATGAAGGATCCGAATTCATCAAGAATAATCCGAATTCATCAAGAATAATCCGAATTCAAGTAACAGCATCCGAAAATCACTAAAATCATCATAACTTCTTCAATTCTTGACCAATTTCAGTGATTCTTTCGCAGACTTATTCGAAAAATGAAGATGAACAGATTTCTAGTTGATCAAAACATGTAATTCGATCGATTTGGCATACTTTTGATCCAAAAAGTGAGTTCGACTTTTTCTTGAACAAACACCATAAGAATCCGAAATCTGAGCAAAATAGGGCTAAAAACACTTGAATTGTGAAGATCCGATGATCGTATCGATGAAAAATTCTTCGATTTGAACATATCAGTTCAAAACCCGTACTTAAATGAAAATGGCTTCTGAATAATTCAGTTCAGGACCCGTACTTCAGAGACTAAGACTTCTAAACAAATCAGTTTAGAACTCATATTTCTCAGGTGATATCCTTAACTGTCATATTTTTATGTTTCAAGGAACAAGTGGTGAAAGGTAACATTGCATTACGTTTATTTCTATTGCTTTAAACGTTTGAATCTTAACAAATTTAATTCAATGATATGAACTTTTTTTAATTTTCATTCAATGAATAAATGTGTGTCAAAGAGTGATTTTACAAGTATTTTGTATTATCTGAACTATATTTGTTTCAACTTTCACTTCTGAATTAAATCGAAAGGTAAGCAAAACATGAATGAAATTATGCCGAATGCTCAATGTTATGAAATCTATGTTATGATGGATGGAAACGAAAATATGGGGGAAGTACTACGTTTTAGAACCAAGTGATTGAGATGAAATATAAATATATATAAAATCATTTAGTTTGAAAGTTTGTACCTGTGGTCTTTCTGGTTTGGGAGAGTAAGTCCTAAGGGGTGCTCGACACCTAGTCCCTAAGATCAACTGGTCTAGGATCGGCTGACCCAAATCCTGCAATAGAATCAGATAGAAAACCATGTTCTACCGGTACAAATGGGTTTAAGATATATCGATGTGGCCTTTCTGGTTTGGGAAATTAAGTTCCATGGGGTGCTTGTCACCTAGCACCTAAGACCAACTGGTCTGGGATATGCTGACCCGAATCCTGCAATAGAACCAGATAGAAAGTCATGTTTAACGATGTATCTTATTCTTACTAAACTTTTTGATTAAAAGATGCCAATGTGCACAAAATTAAAAGATGTCAATGAGCACAAAATTAAAAGATGCCAATGAGCACACATCTCTTGAAACTTTGGGAAAATTCAAAGTCGCAATAAACCTGTAAATTTGTGAAAATTCTGATTTTGGACAAATAGTGTGAGTAGAGCAAAGTATTCTTATATGTTTTAGAATTGCATATTCTTGAAGCTAATCATATTACGCATGCTAAGCACACCAAATAGATTTAATAAAGGGATTGAAACTGAACATCTTTAACTTGATATGCAATGATGACTTGTATTTGAATCCAAACACATGCATTTGATTTCATTTGATTGAAAAATCTGATAAATTTCATTAAGTTGGATTTCTTTTGTAAAATTTTCAAATGAACAAATGTTAGTAGTTATCAAGTGTAGTTCAGTGAATCTTATTTTTCTTGTATAAATGTTTTCATTAAAGCACTATATTTGAAATGAATAATTTTAATGAAATATATGCATACTTTCAGGGGGAGAAAACAAATTGCTCCATAATTCTTATTTTGAGGGGGAGCAAGGTTATTCATTAAGGAGGAGAAAAAGCATAGACTTCATTCGAAGAAAAAGCATCGCTAAAGTTTTGAAAATCAAGGGGGAGAAAAGCTAAAGATTTTGAAGATGATTTTGCTTTCCAAAACTTTAGGGGGAGAAAAGCTAAAGATTTTGAAGATTGATATGGTTTTTGTACATAAATAACAAAAGAGAGAAATGTTATTTTAAGAAGGAGAAGAGGAAAAGAAAACTGATCGGTTGTTTCTTATAAATAAATATTATGAAAGCTGAAATGAAGATGAGAATTGTCATCTCAAGGGGGAGCAAAGAAAAAGCAAATATATAACAGAAATCAATTTGGAAATAGTTGCTGCTGCTGATTAAAGACTGACCAGAAGTTGTTAACTCAGATTATTCAGAATTCTGAGCAAAAGTTGTCAAAGCATTCAGAAGAGCTCCTTCTGAAGATTGTTCATGCTCTAAGAATTTGATGATGAATAGTACAAGTGTGTTTGACAAAAAGTGGGAGATTGTTAGGTCTAGAGTTTTGTCAAAAACACAAGTGTTGAGTTATGAGTAAGAAGACTAAAGAAGACTCAGAAGACTCAGAAGTTCTGAGTGAGAAATCTCAAAAAGATTCTAAGTGTTGGATTCTGACTAGAAGGTTCAGAGTTCTGAGTAGGAGACTCAGAACTTCTGACTGAAGACAAATGTTCTGATGCGCTTATTCAGAAGTAAGTTCAGAATTCATATCTTGGGATATTCTCTGTTATATTCAGTTACTAATTATGACACGTGTAATTGTTCTATTAGTCTGTTTCTCATATGTACTGTAGCTTTAGCCTTTCTCTATATTATATATAGTGTTAGCAACAGTTTGCTAACTAATCTTTGATAGGATCTTTGATATAATCTTTGGTGAATCCATTTAGAGAAATTCATTGTAATATATTGTAATTCACAGATTGTTAATAAATCATATGACCAGTTGCTGTGAATACGATCTTAATTGTTCATATTTGATTGTAAGAGTGTATCCTGGACTTACAGGTTTACGTAAATCAGCCACCAGGTTTTGAAAGCTCAAAGTTTCCAAGGCATGTATACTACCTTGAAAAGGCTCTATACGGACTGAAACAGGCTCCAAGAGAATGATACGAACGCCTTTCTACCTTCCTTCTAGTCAATGGCTACAACAGAGGTACAACATATACTACCTTATTCTATAAACGCAAAAATAGTGAGACAATGCTTGTACAAATATACGTAGATGACATAATTTTTGGGTCTACAAATTCAGAAGAGTGCAAAATTTTTGAAAAACTCATGCAGAGTGAGTTTGAAATGAGTATGATGGGAGAATTAACATTCTTCCTCGGACTTCAAGTCAAACAATCTTCAGAGGGAATTTTTATAAATCAAGCCAAATATGTCTCTGACATACTTTTAAAATATAATCTCTCTGATACCTCTGCAATGAAGACTCCAATGGCCACTGGAAATAAGTTATTCTTAGATCCAAATGGTATTTCTGTAGAATGTACTCTCTACAGAGGCATGATTGGATCTCTGTTATACTTAACAGCAAGCAGACCTGTCATTATGCATGCCGCATGTCTTTGTGCACGTTATCAAGCTAATCCAAAGAAATCACATTATGATGCTATAAAAAGAATCTTTAGATACCTAAAGGGGACCAACAATCTTGGTCTCTGGTATCCACAGAACTCTGGTTTTAGTCTTAAAGCTTATACAGATTCAGACTATGGAGGATGCACGCTCGACAGAAAGAGTACCTTTGGGAGTTGTCAATTCCTAGGTGGTAAACTAGTCAGTTGGACCTCCAAGAAGCAGAATTGTGTCTCCACATCCACTGCAGAAGCTGAATACGTTGCTGCCGCTAGCTGTTGTTCTCATGTTCTATGGATGAAGACTCAGCTAAAAGACTACGGCCACATTCTGTTCAAAATACCCATCTTCTGTGATTCCAAAAGTGCTATTGCTATCTCTGCCAACCTTGTGCAACACTCAAAAACAAGCATATCGATATAAGGTATCATTTCTTGAAACATCATGTTGAATACGGTACAATCGAAATGCATTTCGTGCCCACAGAATATCAACTCGCTGACTTATTCACCAAAGCATTAGACGAGAAAAGATTCAACTTCTTGGTGGGTAAGTTAGGAATGATTAACATGGTGTGAAAATCCTCTGTAAGTATAGCTTTATCTTCTGTAAATAATAAGTAAATACATTGCTTAATTTATTGCTTTGATTGATTCTACTTCTGTATGTAAATTCTTAAAACCTTAAATAGTTCTTAAAATCACAGAGCTTCTGTAAGTCAACTCAGAACCTCTGAGGACCCCTACAGAACCTCTGAAAAACATGACCTATGTTCTATGCAAAACTTATCATTCTTTGATCCAAGCATAGGTCAAGGGGGAGCAAAAGGAAATTACTTAATCTACAGAGGTGATTAGATCAAGGGGGAGCAGAAGGGAACCCTGAAATGATCTAAAGAGATAAAACTTTCAAGGGAAAGCCAAAGAAAAATGTCGATGACTCCATATCGACAGAAGTCAGATATCACTACCGAGAAAAGAAGAACCAAAAGGTATGTCTCTCGCACAAAAGGTTTTTGGAAAACAATTTTCTAGGACAAGAATTGTCAAATATGTCCTAAATATACTATGAATAACATTTCAAAAATCAAAAGTTCAAAAAGTTTAACAAAATTCGAAATAGGAGAAATTTAAGGTCATAGAGCTTCTTCTGAGCTCAACAGAGGTTCTGTAGGAAATATGCTCTGTGATCACAAATTAACCCTCTGTCGATCTTTTGGAATGTTATCTCGGAAACCGAAAACACACACCATGACCTTCTCGAACAAAACGTTTTTTTAAAATAGTTTTCTCGGACACCAACTTTCAATAATGTGCGAAAAACATCTCTTATCAAAGATCAAAAAATGGATGATCAGAAAGTTAATAGAATTCAAGTTATAAGATTTTTTCTCTCATAGAGCTTCTGCTGGCTCTCACAGAGCTTCTGCAAGTTCCATCAGAGCCACAAAACCTCTGTGAGTAAAATTTCTTGACAAAATCCTATTGATCCTCTCCAATGTCTTTACAAACGTTTTCGTTCAAAGAAGAACCTACAGAGTCATGATAACAATGACATTTATATGAGAAGAGATTAAAAAATCAAGATTTTCAAAATCACAGAGCTTCTGTAAAACACAAAAGTTCTGCCATTTTGTTATCTGGGCATTTCTGTAGTAATAACGGTTACTTTTACTGAGAGTGAAACTCATATGGCTAAAAACAACCTCACGCGCCTAGCATTAATGGGCCGCGCACGACGTCCTGTCATATTCTGACAAGGCCTACGTGTCCCATTTTCATTGGGCGTACATGGAACGTTTTTATTTGGAAAGTTGAACCCGCTGCTCAAACTCGAGTGCGGATTCCAAACTTTAATCCATTGCCATATATTTTACTCTTTCGAATTCTACCGTTTTACCATCCTATAAAAACAAAGCTTACCCTCTCATAAAACATTTTACAAACTCTCATCTTCTTCTCCAGAAAATAAGACTCCAGAAATAGTTCAATCAACTGTAATTTCTGACAAAGGTCCATCAGAGGAATGTCCAAATCTAATAAATACAAGTGGTGAAAATTCTGAACCTTGTAATCAGAATTCTGATTCTTGTACTCAGAACTCTGAACAAGTCACTCAGAATTCTGACTTCATTGATCAGAACCCAAACTTGGATGCAACTCCTACTCATACATCATAACAAGGGGACAGTTCAGAATTACAAGCAATCATTGATGAGAATGATGCAAACAACAATTATTCAGAGATTGATGTACTCCCTAGTGCAAATAAATGGACTAAAAATCATCATATTCATCAAGTAATAGGTGATCCATCAGCGGGAGTAAAAACTAGATCAGCTACAGCAAATGAAGCAATGTTTGCTGGTTTCTTGAGTGTGATTGAACCAAAAAAAGCTAATGAAGCCCTAGAGGATCCAGACTGGATTTCAGCAATGCAAGAGGAATTGCTTCAATTTGAAAGAAATAAAGTTTGGAGACTCATTCCAAAGCCTGAAGGTAAATCTATTATTGGAACTAAATGGGTGTTCAGAAACAAAAAGGATGAATCAGGTGTTGTCATCAGAAACAAGGCAAGATTGGTTGCTAAGGGATACTGTCAACAAGAGGGAATTGATTATGATGAGACATATGCACCAGTGGCAAGAATAGAGGCAATCAGAATATTTTTGGCCTATGCTGCACATAAAAACTTCAAGGTGTATCAAATGGATGTCAAATCAGCCTTTCTAAATGGCAAACTTAATGAAGAGGTGTATGTTCATCAACCTGAAGGTTCTGTTGATCCAGAATTCCCTGATCATGTTTATATTTTAGACAAAGCTTTATATGGTCTAAAACAAGCACCACGAGCCTGGTATGACACTCTTACTAAACACTTGTTAGGTTCAGGGTTCAAGAAAGGTAAGATTGACACAACTTTGTTTTTAAACAAACAGGGTGATGATTTAATTCTGATTCAGATTTATGTTGATGACATAATATTTGGTTCTACCAGTCCAGAATTATGTGATAATTTTTCAAAAATCATGTCATCTGAATTTGAAATGAGCATGATGGGTAGGCTGAATTTTTTCCTTGGTCTTCAAGTCAAACAATTACCAAAAGGTATTTTTATAAATCAAGGAAAATATGTCAGAGACATTCTGAAAAAGTTCAAAATGTCTGATTTTGCTTCTATGAGAACACCTATGGCAACTAACATAAAGTTAGATGCTGATCTCAAAGGTGTTTCAGCAGATATCAAACTCTATAGAGGCATGATTGGATCATTACTTTATTTGACTGCAAGTAGACCAGATATCATGTTTTCTACCTGTTTCTGTGCTAGATTTCAATCTAACCCAAAAGAATCACATATGTTGGCCGTCAAAAGGATTTTAAGATATCTCAAAGGAACACCTGATCTAGGTTTATGGTATCCAAAAGAAACTGACTTCAAATTGACTGCTTTCACTGATGCTGATCATTCCGGAAGTAGGTTGGACAGAAAGAGTACATCTGGTGCTTGTCACTTTTTGGGAGATAAAATAGTGAGTTGGGCATCAAAGAAGCAGAATTGTGTGTCCACTTCAACTGCTGAAGCAGAGTATGTTGCTGCTGCTGCTTCATGCTCTCAAACATTGTGGATGAGAACACAACTCATGGACTATGGATATCAGCTTAACAAGATTCCCATCTATTGTGACTCAGAAAGTGCAATTGCCATTACTCAGAACCCTGTTCAACATTCGAAGACTAAGCATATAGATGTAAGGTATCATTTTATAAAGGACTATGTGGAAAAAGGAACTATAGAGATGCACTTTGTGCATACAAAGTATCAATTGGCTGACTTGTTCACAAAGCCTCTTGATCACAAAAGGTTTTCTTTTCTCATATGTAAAATAGGAATGCTTAATCTGCCTAATTGAAAATATTTTTTTCTTTCTTAAAAATACTAAATTTTTCTAAGTAAAATTGTCTGAGTAGTGTACTCAGAACTCTGAGTCTTAAGATTCAGAACTTCTGAGTACTAAGATCAGAACTTCTGAGTCTTAAGGTCAGAGATTCTGAGTCAATACTTCAGCAATCTAACTTTCAAAAATTTATTTTTGAGAAATACAAATACTTCAACTGTGTGGATTATGCTTCTTCTATTATCTTTTTATCTCATCTTTATGTATCATAAATAGTCAAATGCATGCTCAAGTCAAGGGGGAGCATCAAAAAAAAAATTTGGAAATTATTTTGTGATGCTTAAAAAGGTTTGTTTTCATTTCTTATCTCTGATCATTCTAAGAAGAACAAGCTTTTAATGATAAATATTTTTTGTTGTTGTTCAAACTATATCTGAATTAAAAAAAAAAAAATTCATATTCAGATATAAGATCTTAAATGATTTATTTTAAAAATCATCATAATATGAACAAAATTTTGATGATGAAAAGTGTTTCTATCTGTTCAAACCTCTTCTGAATAATCAAAATGTTTTATATTTGTCAGAAGTTGATTTTAAATGACATTTTGGTTACAAGGAAAAATTCTTCTGAGTTATGGAATCAGAACTCTGAGTAGAACAATCAGATATCTGATAAAGAAAAGTCAAAACATCTGAGCGTGTTATTCAGATCTTTGACTTGAGTCAAAATTCTATCCACTAACACGTGTCAGCTTCATATTTGTTTGATTATGCCACGCATTTCATTTAAATCCTCTGTGGCATTTCAAATGTGTTGACTCCGTTATAACAATGATTTCTCTTTTCTGTTAAACCTTTCAACTTCGCGGATTTTAAATAGGTCTTAAAATCCCTATTTCAAATATTTTCAAATTCCAGAGCGAAAAGTGAGATACGAATCAAATCCAGAGTTCTTTGAGTTTGTTTTCTTCTTAAATCATGTATGGAATACGAAGGAGTGGTCCAATTTCGCTACATTCTACAAAATCGATAATGGATTCATCTGATTCGGATAATGATGAAGTACAGAATAGAGCTGTAGAGGAAGGGGCAATAAGAAATGATGGAGAAGATGAACAAATGGATGAATCTGAAGGAAATGCGGATGAGGTAAACGTTAATATTGAACATGAACAGAGTGCTGCAGGTTCTATTATGTCAGATAGACCTATTTTAGTGGAAATAGTTGTTCCTGAGAGTGAATGGCTGAAATTATCTGAAAATAACTGTGTTATATTATTTGAGGAAAGCCGTTTTAAGCCTGAACACAGAATTATCATGGAGTTATTCAAACACCATCCATACAGAAAATGGTTTACACGAAGTAAAAATGTGCCTGTTCAGTACATACAACAATGGTGGAAACATCTTAGGTTAGAAGATAATAGGTTTGTGTCTGAAATTGGAGGAGTGGCATTTGCCTTATCAATCTCTGCACTAAGGGAAATGCTGAATTTACCAGAGAAAGATGATGTACAAAGAAGGACAGATTTTGAGGACTCACCCTTAACAGAGGAATTAATAGCAGAGTTTATGAAGTTGGGATACAATGAAGGATTGAGGACTCTCAGTTTGTTCAGAAGAAACAAATTACCACCTATTTGGGCTTGCTTCTTTCATGTGGTAAATAAATGTGTGTCAGGGAAGAATAGTTCTGCTGATCAAGGTTCTAAACAAATTCTTCAGATCTTTCAGGGTTTAGTGAAGAATAGGCATTATGACTATACTTTAATACTTTGGGAAGACATGAAGAATACATTTGAGAAGAATCAGAAAGCAATTCAGAAGAAAACAAAGGATGCTCCACTGACATACATTCCTTATATAAGGTACTGGCAAATTGTTATTTGGTATGCCATGCAAGAAAACAGAACAATCTCAAGAAGAACAAATGAAGAGCATGGTCCCACATTTTATTTGGGTAAGATGACCTCAGTAACAAGACTTGAAAACTATCCCAATCATAAATTGTTGCCAAAATCACTTAGGAATTATATTCCAAGGGAGAGTGAGATTTTAAAAGCTTATTCCACCTCTATGGGAATTGAATTACCTCAAATCCCTACCCAAGAGGACCAACCTGAGAAGAGAGGTGAGGGGTCTAGTCGAATTAGAGAGGGGGAGGATGTTCAGATGGGTGAACATTCTGAGAGACTTGAGGGGGAAAATTCCCAGAGCTTGGTTAGATTTGGTGAGGAAAAACAGAATGAGAGTGGTGAGGATGAGAGATTGTCAACAGAGGTTCAAACAGAAAGAGATGCCTCTGAACCAGCTACTCTTGACCAGGTAACCACAAATGCTATTGGTTCACATCTCTTGGTGTCCAATATTGAAACAAACACCATGGACCTAGTGGTGGATCTTGAACAACCCATCCATATCTACTCAGAAGCATTTCAACGTGCTACTGTTTCACACAAATCCGGGGAACCATCCCAAACTCATTTGGAGGGAGGTGATAAATCCCAATCTATTTTTCAACACATTGAGTCTGAATATCACAGTCCTATTCATATTGAGCCTGAAATTCCTTCTGACACTTGCACAAATCAGGAATTTCGTATTCCTGAAACAACATTCATAGACATACCTAATGTTGGGTGTCGAGGATTGGATGGAAGTCTTGGTGAGGTGAACATTACAAAAGCCTCATTCAAACGTGCATCTGTTGTACAAGATGACTTTGTGTTATCTACAGGCCATGAGCCCTCTAGGCACATGAAAACTGGACCATCTGTTGGTTCAGGTTCACTGTTAGAAACGTCTGAATTTGAAAAGATTCAGAAAAAAACAAGGAGATGGTGGAAAAAGTAGAAAATTTGGAGAAGAAGGTGGAGGATTTGAATGATGAGATGTCAGATTTGAAAGTTGTGTTGGAGAAAAAGTTGATTTCTGTTGAAACCAAAGTAGATGATGTAAAGAAATCCTTGGATTCTCACAAAAAGGAGATCATGGATATAATGTCTGGTTTTCAAAAAGATATGTTAAAACAAATGCAAGGTATGCAAGAATCTATACTGAAAGCACTGAGTATATCATTGGCTTCTACTTCAAAGCCTCTTGATCCTGTTCCTATTGCAGAAGCTGAACCTGAAGTTACTTTTAATCAGAACTTGAAAAGAAAGTTTGATGATAATGAGCCTCATGATCATCAAAAGGGGGAGAAAAGACAGAGGTTAAGTTCTGATGATGACATTGGCATAGAAGATTTTGAGATAGCAGATATGCACTTAGCCAGTACAAAAAGTTCAGAAGATCAGACACAAGAAAAGTTAAAGGCAATAACTCAGATAGTTCAAATTGATAGTTCAGATACAGAGGAAATGGAGTTGGAAAGTACAGATGGTGGTGATTCAGATAAAACAGAGGAATTGAACTTAGACACAGAGATGGAAGGAAACTCAGATGAAACTGAAGCTATTGAGGAATCTGTATTGAGATCAGAAAAGACAGTGGAAAGTGAAGTGGTCAACATGTGTACAGATATTGTGGTGTATAACAAAGAAAATATGACGGATTCTGAATTAGAAGAAAGGAGGTTAAGTGAAGAGTTGATCAGAAGGATGCATAATAATTTAGTCAGAGCTTTGAATGTTCAAAAAGTTCAGCAAGGAATAAAAATGGTAAGACCTATTGATCTAATGGGAGAAGAAGACAGAACTGTGAATTATACTCAGGATTTTGAAGATGATTTTATATTTAACTTTTGTGATGAGTTAAATACAGAAGAAGAGTATGTGAAAGTGAAAGACTACTTTATGCCTTCTGAGTATGTATTCAGAAAACCAATTGAGATCCCAAAGATTAACTTGCAAAGACTAGAAGAACCTGTATGTGATTTCATCCTAGAGTTAAGTGATGTGCCATTAGCCAGACAATTTCATGATGATATTTTTCCTGAGGAAATGTATGATAATCTCTACTACACTGAAGGAGAGTATGAGCTTTTGGAAAGTAATATTGATGGTTTTATGGATGACAGAGCTCAGATAGTCTACTCAGAAGCTTCTAACAGATTCAGAGTTCCTGACTCAAAACTGCATATTCAGAAAAGAATTGAGAAAGTTCTGATGTTTCAACAAGAAGAATTCAATGGTTTAATGTTTGTTAGAATGGAAGTACTGAAAGAAAGAAATACAAAGGTTTCCATGTCTACTTTTGATTTTAACAGATTGACTCTTGATGATCAGATATTTTTAGTCAAGTTCTTTGCCAGCACTGAAGAAGCCTTGATGGAAATTGAATGCAGAAGACTTCTGGGTATCTATGTCAGAAATATACACTTGTATGACTTCCAATTAGCTATTGAAGAAAGAAAAGAGAAGTGTAATCTGAGTTCTCCCACAAAGAAAACAGAAATTGGTTTATATTTGAAGGGATTTGTGAATGAAGGAATGGAGACAGAAGGGTTCACATATACAGTTCACGAAAGGCTTGAAATGTTAAGATTAAAAGAGTTGGTGAAGTACAGTGATGCAACTCTGAATTGGTTATTGATTAAAATGGAAATAAGTGTGGAAACTGAAAGAGAGAGTTTAAAGAAGAGATGTATGAACTCTGTGAAGAGGAGGTTGGATCTTAGAAGAAAAATCAGAAACTGTAGTGAATGGTTGATATCTGAGGTGAATCCCAAAAAGATTCTTCATAATGATTTTGTGTTTCCTGCTGAGTATGAAGTGAATGAAATTCTGTCAGATGAAGTTGAAGAAGTCCAGAACACAACACCTCAGAATGTGCAGATAACTAGTTTTGATCAAGCTGAACAGTCTGAACCCAAAGAAGATGAAATATCCATTGATCTAAATGGATACTTTCTTGAATTTGATTTGCCTGAGTTCTTCAAACCAAAAGAAGTACAATTCTTGGATGTGTATTATGATAGACCTAAGGAGACTCAGATCTGGTTGGCTGAAAAATCAAGATGTCTTGGCAAAACAAAGCAAGCTGTTTACTCAGATTTTCTAATCACTGGAATCAGAGAATTGAAGGTTAAGAAATTCAGAAAGATGGAGTACTTATCCTTTGAAGTTCTGAGAGAAGATGGCAAGGTTTATTATTTTACTGATGCAGATTTTGAGAAACTATCAGTGGTTGACTTCTACAGATTACACAGCTTTCTATGCTTCAAAGAGTCAAGCAAAGACAAAAATGAAAGGAAGGCAAGAAGTGTGGTGATTGAGGCCATGTTCTACATCTTAAGATGGCACTGTTATACAGATTTCCAAATAGCTTTGTACTTACAAAAGCCATGTGTTTATCTGGCAAATCCCAACACAGATCATGAACAGAAAAAGGTGTTAAAGACTGGAAGTGTTCACAAATATCCAGATTTGGGAGTATTTTTGAAAAACAAAAGTGGAAAGATCTTCTTCAGAGCAAAGGAAACTGCAAAATACTGTTCTGGAACTTTAAGAATCATAAAGCATAATTTGGAGAAAAAGATGCTGAAAGTGAAGTAAGCAAATATAATTCAAGAAGTAATCAATCAGCAAGTTGAAATTATTCAAGAAATCATTGTCAAAATTGATAAGAGGCTTAATCTGAGAAATGTGCTACTTCAGAAAATCGTTCCTGCTCTGAAAGACCTGGATGATGCTAAATTCAAGTTTATTTGACAAAAAGGGGGAGATTGTTAGATCTGGAGTTTTGTCAATAAACCAAGTGTTGAAGATCTGATAAGAAGACTCAGATGTTCTGAGTAGAGGAGTCAGAGATCTGAGAAGAGAAGTCAGAGTTCTGAGAGAAAGAGTAAGAAGCTCTGAGAAGCGTTATCAGAAGAATGTTCAGAAGTTCTGAACTACCTGTTCAGAACTTATGACTACATACTTTACTTAGTATTTAGTAAACTAATTAGAACACGTGTTATGTTCTTATTAGTCTTTCTTATTTGTACTGTAGCTTTAACATGTCCGTTGCAGTATAAATAGAGTGGTTAGCACTACGTTGCTAACTGATTTGATTTTCCCTTATATCTTTGTATTCATTCTTTGTAATCTTTGAGATTCTCTCTCTCTTAGATTTGTAATCCTGTTCATCATTGAATACAATTGGGCTTGATCATACAACTTCTCAATTACTGCTTTCTATATTGATTGTAAGATTAGATCCTGTACTTTCAAAATTAAAAAGAAAATGGATGTTCTACGCAGACCCATACCTCCACCTGGTGCACCTCCACGACAAATGGAAGAAGCAGTGTACAGGTACCTATACAACAGAACTATCCGAGATCCTCTGCCACCATCCATTCAAGACCCCGAATTCCGTGCTGAGCTCGAAAATATTTTCACCAGAACAACACCCAAGCTTGTCAACCAAGTCTACTTAATCTCCAAAACCGACAAGGTCATATACTGTAAGTTCTCTCACACCAGAACCACACCTAAGATCTCCTATAACATCTATAAGGTCAAAAGAATGGACAGAATCGAGAACCAATTCTCAGATGCTGATCTTAGGAACTTAAGCCCCTACGACCTACCCGACCTTCTGAACTGGACAAAACAGAACTTCACAATAGAAGATGCAGTTCGAAGGGCATACAGGGTGATCAGAAAGGCCATGTGCGAGAAAGTTCTGTTATATATAGCCAAGTCGACTTCCAAGTTGGACGAGATCACGGAGTAAGAAACCTAAGCCTTAGACCACCAGAAGATGACTACCCACCCTCTGCCGTACCAAACTCGATCATATCATTCCCAAAGTTTGGGTATGTCTACCAAGATCCTGCGGGAAAATCAAGATTGTTTCTGGAGATGGACTGCCAAAACTACGCAAACAAGTACTATCACAGAACTCAGAGCCAACCTCATGGAGCATAGAGTTACGGAATTCATAGATAAAGCCTCCGCCGATAGATTGATAGAGGTCATCGACTCTGTAATCAATTTCAGAACCCTCTGCATCAAAATGTATCATGAACTCAAAGGAGTAGGACTCGACAACAGAAGTTTCAACGACTTCCAAAACGCCAACGTCTAATGTCGTCAACCAACCTCTGCTACTTTTGCTTTCATGATGTAATCAAGTGTAAATGCCTCTGGCATAACTTTATATATGAAAGAAAAGTTTCAACAGAGGTACAATACCTCTTTTTGTATACTTAGTCTAGAAAAATCATGTACCTTTTCAATTTTTATTTTTCAATACTAAGGGGGAGATTGTTAGCTCCAATCTTTATTGTTTAAGAAGTATTGTAAAATAGGCTAAGTATGGAAGTATTCGACAGAAGCCTCTGTCAAGTCACCGAGAAGACCGAAGTGAAGAATCGCCAGAAAACTCTTCTTAGAAGACAAGGCCACAGAGCCTCTGCCATACTTGACAGAGCCCCTGTGGTATAAAGACTGAAGACTTAGAAGAATACTTAAAGATCAAGACAAAGACGATCGTGCTTCGCACGTTTACTGTTGTTCGAAGATCTTAAAGATCATTCATACAAGGCTCGCCCTACTGCCTCCACGTGTCAACCTCTGATGGATTGCAGACTTTGTAGAGTGTGTCTTTGTACCTTAGTACTTCTTGTCTCTAGCTTGTCCCCTTTGGAAGTAGTATAAATAGAAGGCTCATGTTGAGCTCTTCAAAAAAGCTTTGCATGACACACAGACCCTTAGAGCAGAATTCTTGTATTACCCTCGTTGTTCTTGGTGTTCTTATTATATCAAATACAGTGAATCATTGAGTTAATTATCTGCGTTATATCAACTCTGCGTATTTGATATTGTATGTTTTTCTACCAACTATATCTTATTAGTTCGTTTGAAAGGCTTCCGCACCCTTATTTGTTTAAACTAATAGATACTTAAATCTTTGTTGAGTAAAATATGAACCAACAAAAGGCGTTCCAGACTTCTCTCTGCTTATACGCCCATATGGAGAAGATCCGAAGGGTCGCACCCGTTGCCAAGGATAAAATGCGCAAGGCGCAAGATGAAACTCGCGTTGCACGGGAGCAGGAGAAGCTGGCGATGGAAAGGGGCAAGTGCCTTTCTGCAAGGCTCGACGAAGCTCCGGACTTCTATGCGGCGTCGATGAACGCGAAGGAATACCTTCAGTGCCATGTGAGGGAGACCTTTGAGAAGTCCTATGTGACTGAGGTGGAGTTAGGAGTGACTAGGGCTCCTTGGCCGAGAGCGAAAAACATGTCGGGGACCTTAAGTCGCTCGGCGCGGCAAAAGAGGGGAAGATCGCGTTCATAGAGGAGCGACTTTAATCGTTCGTCTGAGGGTCCGAGTGGCGATCATGCGTCGCCATAGTGAGTGTTTGGGGCCGAGTTGTAGGACGGTTAGGCTGTCCACTTGTGGTTGCAGTTGCTGAAGACAGGACCTTGATGGTTACTGACGTGTACCGGGGGTGCACTATGGAGATCTCTGGTGTGAGGTTCCTGATTGATTTGATTCTGATCGCTATGCGGGAGTTGTGCGTGACTGTGGGCATGGATTGGATGGATGCGTACGATGCGGAGATTGTTTGTCGTCGCAAACAAGTACGAGTTCGAACCCCAAGTGAGGGAGAAATGCTAGTTCAGGGCGGCTTGCCCAGGCGGACCTCAGCGATATGTTCGGCTGCGAGGGCTCAGAGGTACTTGCAGCACAGTGGTCAGGGAATTTTGGCGTATGTGATCGACAAGCGCGTCGACGGAGAGAAGAAGTCTGTGGAGGATGTGCCAGTTGTACGGGAGTTTGCTGACGTATTTTCCCGAGGAGTTACCGGGGATACCTCCCGAGCGACAGGTAGAGTTCCACGTTTATTTGATTCCGGATGCTGCTCCGGTGGCCAAGGCACCTTATCGCTTGGCTCCACAGGAAATGAAGGAGTTGTACACTCGTTGCAGGAACTTATCGAAAAGGAGTTCATCAAGCCGAGTTGTCCACCGTGGGGAGCCCCGATTCTGTTTGTGAAAAAGAAAGACGGGTCCCAACGGATGTGTATAGACTATCGTGAGTTGAATAAGCTTACGGTGAAGAATCGTTATCCTCCGCCAAGGATCGATGACTTGTTCGATCAGCTTCAGGGAGCCTCGTGGTTCTCTAAGGTTGATTTGAGATCGGGGTATCATCGAATGCGGGTGAGGAGAGAGGATACGGAGTAGACGGCCTTTCGTTCACGTCATGTCCATTTACAAGTTTGTGGTGATGCCTCTCGGGCTCACCAATGCACCCGCAGCGTTCATGGACCTCATGAACCGGGTATGTAGCCCTATGTGGGATCGATCGGTGATCGTGTTCATCGACGATATTCTTGTGTAATCGAAGTCGAAGGAAGAGCATGAGATGCATTTGCGAGAAGTTTTGGAAGTTTTGAGGCGGGAGAAGCTGTATGCTAAGCTCTCCAAGTGTGAGTTCTGGTTACGAGAGGTCCACTTTCGAGAACATGTCGTGAACTAGAATGGTATTATGGTGGATCCGGCCAAGATTACGGCTGTGATGCGGTGGGAAGTGCCAAAGACTCTCACTGAAGTACAAAGTTTTCTTGGGTTAGCAGGGTACTTTCGGAGATCCATTCAAGATTTCTCCAAGATTGCTTTACCGATGACCCGATCGACGAAGAAATCTGCGGCTTTTAGTTGGGGTGAAGAGCAGCAGAGGGCTTTGGGGAGCTACGCAGGCGTTATGCGAGGCTCCGATGCTGACTTTGCCGGAGGTATGTAAGAATTGGTGGTGTTTGCTCTCAAGATTTGGAGGCACTATTTGTATGGCGTCAAGTGTATACACTAACCATAAAAGCCTCCAGTACTTGATGACCGACAAAACCTCAACATGCGTCAGAGGAGGTGACTTGACGTGGTCAAGGATTATGATGGTGAGATACTTTACCACCCCGGTAAAGCGGATGTTGTTACGGACGCACTTAGTCGACATCTGGATGGTGAGCCACTGTGGGGCTTGTGTCAACGGTTAACAGTGGTTGCACCTCTTCTCGAGTCGATAGGTAGTGCTCAGGAGGTGGCAGTTTTGGAGGAAAATGCCAATAGCGAGAGAGTTTCGAGGGAAATTCCGAATTTTGTCCGTGATAGTCATGGGTCAATTACTCGGTCTTAATGGAAGGTTGGGTATCCCACGCGTGTGGGTACTGTAGGCCGAATAGTATCGATTAGGGAATGCTGCCCTTTGTAATAAAGAGGATAAATGCGTAGAATTTTTGAGGTAAATAGTATACTTAGGTGTCGACTTTCGGGCTTAAGGCCAAATGCCTTAGTGTAATTGGGGAATTGTAGTCGATTTTAAGGAAATTATGTTGATGGTAGTAGTAATCCTGAGATGTTTGCTTGTGGTGAATGGTTGTGGTGGAGTGACCTTCGTGGATGATTATAAATTTACTAGTTTGATAATTCATGTGGAATAAATTGTGGGAATCTAATAGAACTCGTGAAAGTTAATCGACAGTTAATGATAGGAATGATCGAATTCGAGTATCCTGTAGGGTATATTGGTGAGCAACTTTAGAAAGGTTAGAGCTTGAAATTTGAATCGGGATGTTTTGATTATCTATGGTTGGGAGACAACCGAAGTCGTTTGACTAGGAATGAATCCAGTTGTTGGAATGTTCCTCCGATCATACTTGCGGTGTGCTTGAAGGAGTTTTGTGGTAAGAAAAGTATTCGAGAGATTTTTAGGCGGTGTGGGAAATCTTAAATTCCAGTTAGTGAAGGTCTAGTGGAAACACCGAAAGTGTTCCGAGTGAACTTGGGAACCTGAGGTTGAGATGTTGGAGACCTATCTATAGCTATTCACGGGCATAGACTTCGAGGACGAAGTCTAATCCAAGTGGGGGAGAGTTGTAAAGCCCGTATCCTGGTATGTATTCTCGTTATTCCTTTTTTTTTTAAAAAGGAGCATTTAATTAATTAACGTGGTTTCCGTTAGCGGGGTTAGCCGAGTCGGGCCAAAAAGTTAAGTGAAGTAACCTTTGTGGGATTTTGCTAAGAAGTGTAAGTTGAGGGGCTGTTTGGGGCTTTCTCCATAGTTGGGCAAGAGGATCGGCCAAGAGGCACGACCCCTCCCCTCCCCTTCGGTTTCATCTTAACAATCCTCCCCCAAAACCCTTAGCCATTTTCTTTCCCTTCCCCTTGTTGTTTTCGGCCAAGAAGAAAGGGAAGTGAAACCGAGAAGAAAAGAGAGAGAGACCGAAAGAGAAAGAGAGCGAGAGTCGAGAGGAGGAAGGAGGCGATCACCGGCGTGAGGGAACCAGCGTCGGGACTGGTCGGAAAGGAGGAAGAAGAAGGATTTCGTTAAGGTAAGTGTCCCGTTCGTTTTATTGATGTTTTCTTCGTCGGAAATTGTAAACCGCAACCACCGTGTCACCGCCAATCACCACCACCTCCGGAGGCGGCAGTGGGTGGTGCTTGGTGTGTTTCAGACCATGGTAACCCTAAAACAGTAAGTCAAGTTGTTTTGCGGGTCTGTTTGGATTAAGACGTCTTATTGGGATCAAGTTCAAAAGGTTATCATTTTATGTAATTTTTTTAGTGTTCTGTCCAGTTCTTCAATCGTGCGTTACTTTCTCGTCGTAACTCGGATTGAGGCGAATCCGGTGCCCACGGTTCACATTCTGTGTCGGGCACGTTTTTCGTGTTTTAGAGAAAGTTTGGTTCGGCCTCTAGCTAGGCGAAAAAGTGTGGTTTTTACAGCAGGTCGGGATTTTAGACCGCTTTCTGTCCCTGTTTTGTATGGAGCATAACTCCTGATAGGAATGACGGATTGGGATGAAACTGGTGTCACAAGTTCCCATTCTGAGCCTAGTAACTTTTCTATGTTTTGGGGAAAAACCAGTTCGGACCGTAGCCTATGTCAAATCGTCGTTTTGTACTGAAAGGTTCTGTTTCTCGCTGTTCTGCGAATCGTTCTTGTAAAATCCATATTAAATTATAGAAAAATCGTTAGGACGCGTGCGATACGTCCCTGGAACCGTGAAACTTAGAACTTCGTGATTATGGAATTTTATTTCTGTATTTATCAGTTTTTAGGGGGTAAATTAGGTCCCGAACAGACCCGTGTTTTAGATAAAAAGCTGGAATGTTTAGTCTTATAAAATCTAGTAAAGGTGTCGTGAGTTGGGACCTTTCGTTGACGTTTTTAGTGCGTAATTAGGTGGGAAAATGTGAGGAAGGTTGACTTGCTGGTGTTGCGGCTCGGGAGCGCGTCGCTTTGCTTTGAGGTGAGTTCTCTCACCGCGTAGTTAGGAATTTCATGTATGTCGTTCTTTTGTGTTACATGTTATTACGTGTATTTATGTGCTTACATGAATTAGATGGGATGTGATAACTGGTTGTGATTTGTTAAATTCGTATGTGGAATATATATATATGCATGTGTACACCTCGGTGGGACTGAGGGGCTCGGTGGGACCGAGGGCTTGGTGGGACTAAGCTAGTACAGTAATCTTTAGTCGGTGGGACCGAGGGCTTGGTGGGACTAAGCTAGTAAGGTAATCTTTACTCGGTGGGACCGAGGGCTCGGTGGGACTGAGCTTGTATTAATGTGTTTTGTGTACTCGGTGGGACCGAGGTTCGTACTTATATAATAATCATTATGTGGCTTGATATTCGTAGTGATGGTGATGTTGCCTACTTGCGAGTAGGGGTGATATTCGTGGGGTTGCTACCTACGTGTGTGGTTGGATTTTGGGGGATCGTGGGATAAACATCTACCGTTGATCGAATTTGCCTAGAACAACAGTTATCATTCCAGCATTCAAGCGGCACCGTTTGAAGTATTGTATGGTAGAAAATGTCGAACGCCTCTGTGTTGGAATGAAGTGGGAGAGAAACAATTAGCGGGACCAGAAATTGTTCAGCTAACCGCGGATAAGGTTACTCGGATCCGAGAACGTTTGAAAGTGGCACAAGACAGACAGAAAAGCTACGCAGATCGACGCCGGAAACCGTTAGAGTTTCAGGTTGGGGATTTCGTGATGTTGAAAGTCTCGCCATGGAAAGGAGTCATTAGATTTGGAAGGCAAGGTAAACTTAGCCCGAGGTATATTGGACCGTTTGCAATTACAGAAAGGATTGGGGAAGTAGCTTACTGATTGGATCTACCGATAGAGTTAAGCCGTATCCACAACGCGTTTCATGTATCGAACTTTCGGAAATGTTTGGTTACGCCAGGTCAGGCTGTCTCTCTACCAGATATTCATGTTGATGAAAGGTTGAACTACGTGGAGGAACCGTAAGCCATAGTTGATCACAAAGTTAAAGTATTGCGGAACAAAGAGATCAGGCAAGTAAAAGTTCAGTGGAAACATCATGGAGGTCAGGATGCGACATGGGAATCGGAGTCGGAGATGAGAGCCAAATACCCTCATCTGTTCTCTTAAACTGAATTCCGGGACGGAATTCTTTTAAGGGGGAGATGTTGTAATAACCAGGTATTTTATTTGTTAATTGACCAGTAGTATTTTGGTATTCTAGAATTTAGAAGTTTATCTATATAAGTTTTATTTTTGTTATTTAAGGGAAAATAAGTTAAGGGTTAGTGTTAGCTTCAATCTTCCTAATCATAGAAATACTTAGAAGTAGTGAAAAATAGGCTAAGTATAGAAAAGCCTCTCACAGAGGCTCTGCCACAGAAAAGCCTCTCCAGAAAGCCACATAAGCTACAGAGGTAATCACAGAACCTCTGTAGTGCGCAAGAAGAAGATCAACTCGGAAACAAGTGGACTGCTCCACAGAAGGTCAGACCATAGAACCTCTGTAATGCCTTACAGAGCCTCTGTGGTCTGCTATGAAGACTTGGAAGATATTACTGGATACGTTCATCAACTTGCATGGAAAAGTACTGTCAAAACACGTGTCAAGCTCTGAGTGGACTCAATAGGGCATGGTACAAAATAGACGTCTGCGCCATTTAATGCATTTACCAATAGTACATCTGCTCCATTAAATGCGCATGGCTCAAACAACTGCTCACACCATCCAGTCCACTGTTCACACCATCCAGTTTACTATTCATGCCGTAAAAGGAACAGTGACCAACTTCATAGTCTTCTAAGAGTAGTATAAAAGGAAGTCTCATGTTGAGATCTTCCTAACGACGAATAGACAAGGAATCACTAATACTCTCAAACTTTATTGTCAAACATCTGAGTGTTATATTCTCACACACCAACAGTTCTTAATCTGTTCTTAGTGTTGTTATTATATATTGAATAACAGTAACTGTTCAAGAAATCCTTTTCATTCTTTACTGTTTTCTTTATATATGTGCGTTCTAATATCTATCAAACATATCTGTTAGTTTAATACGCTTCCGCATCAAACTCTAAACTCAACTAATAGACTGTTAATCTTGATTAAGCGTATCTGGGTTCCAACAATTGGTATCAGAGCCTTCCTTGATTTTCAATATCAAGTGATCCACTTATCAAGACTCTTGATAGATATTACTGAGATTTAAAATTGTGTCTGGAAACTGCTTAAACCCAGAAAATCTTCAAGCTCATCGAAGTAACTCTTTAGTCATACTTTCTTTCTAAAATCTTCAAATGACAAATACAAATAATTTCTTTACTACTGGTTCTCTCACTAAACCTCCTACTCTCCTTCGAGATGAGTATCCTCAGTAGAAAATAAGAATGGTCCATTTTTTCGAGGGTACTGAAAAAAATCAAGTACAATATCTGTACAATCCTCCTCCTATTCCCATGACAGTAGTACCTCGTATACCTGCTACTGCTGAATCTGCCGAAATCCCCGAACATCAAAAACCAAAGCCAAAAGGGGAGTGGTCAACCGAAGATAAAGCAGAAGATGAAGTTGCTCAGAAAACCAAGAGGACATTAATTATGGCAATACCCAACGAACTCTTTCAATCCTTGGATTCATGTGAAACAGCGCATGATCTGTGGAAAGAACTGGAAAGACAGTTGGAAGGAGGTGCTAAAACACAAAAAAACCGAAGAGCACAGTACATCAATGAATATCATGCATTCAAAGCCTCTGCAACAGAATCTCTGCAAACAACATACGACAGATTCAACTCTCTAATCAACCAGTGCAGAAAATCAGGCATTGACAGAACTTCTGAAGAAAACAATGTCATGTTTTTAAAAAGTCTAAATGAAGAATGGCTCCAGCTGTCTATGTCCCTACAGACAAATCAGGATCTAGACACCTGGACTCTCTCTGATCTTTACGGAACATTAGCCGCACAAGAACCTCAGATAGCACAGGCTAAAACACTAACCATTGCACCATATGCATTGGTTAGTAAAACTAAAGAGGATGCACAGAGACCAAGAAATGATAAAGCCACAGAGGAGAAGAAGAAGGAGAAGAAGAAGATGGTGATAGTTGACAGTGAAGAAGAAGAAGAGCAAGCAGAAAAGGAAATAACTCTTGCGTCACTAGCTAAATCTTTAGCTCTATTGACAAAAGAGTTCAGAGGAAACAGAAGAGGTTCCGGAAATGAAAGATATGATAGAGAAAACCAGGATGACAGAAGAGACAACAGAAGAGATGACAGAAGAGGAGAAGAATCAAGTGGCCGACATAGGTCAAGCGATAGAAATTACAGAGGGAATGACCGACAGAGGTCAAATGACTCGGTAAGCCACACACAGATAGAATGCTACAAGTGCGGCAAACCTGGTCACTATGCAAATGAATGTAGATCAGAGAAAGGCGGAGACCTACAGAAGTCCAATGATCGAACAGGAAACACTCCTCAAGGGTGTTTTAACTGCGGAAAACCAGGCCATTTTGCGAATGAATGCAGAAGCAGATCAAATCGCCCACAGAGGGACTCTGCTTTCTACAAAAAGAAAGCCGAATATTATGCTCAAAAATCCTTAATGGCAAAAGGACATTCTGAGGAGAACACCGAAGACTTCCAGTCAGACTCTACTTCTGACGATGAACATACCGCTAATGCCCTCTTCTGTGGCATGGCAGAAGTCGACTCGTGCACTGACTCTGAGGTATCCACTTCAAATTCCAACTCTTGTATTACCTCTGTAGATGATAATGCACTTATAATTAACATTGAATTAATTGAACTAAAAGAGATAAATAAAAGTATTCAGAAAAGACTCACTTTCAATGAGAGAGAAGTACGGCTTCTCACTCAAGAAAAAGCAAAGATTTTTGAGGACAAAGAGAGAATAGAAAAGAATTGGAACAAAACTCTAGATCCTTTAAAAAAACAAATTTCTGAATTAACCAATACTTTAAAAGATAAAACAAAAGAACTTTCAGTTTCAAGGAGCGAAACTACTGACATAAGAGCTCTTAAAGAATACTTTCAAAGAGAAAGAGAGGTATTATGGCAAGATTTACTCAGAAGAGAAGTTTTGCTTAAAAACTATAAAGATGCACAGAAAGTTTATGAAAAAATAAACTCACAAATAGGGAGACGAGGTATAGGGTATGATGATATCACCCTAGGTGTTGAAGGCAAAAGAAACAAACCTCTGTCCTCGTTATTTGTGATTGGAAAAACAAACAAACCAGATTTTCCAAATCTAATCTCTGTAAGCAAACGGGCGAAAATCTCTGTGGATCCTTACTTGAAGAAACATAAGAAGATGATTAACGTGTGGTTTGAAAACACAGACTTATCATCTTCAACCTCTGTCAATAGAGGTATCAAACCAAAGAAATATCTGAAAACACAAGATCAGATTGGTATCTTCAAGTTTGGTAAACCAGAGACCCAAACACAGGTTGATTTTGTCTGTTTGTTAAACGTTGAAAAGAAATTATCAGCAGAAGCTCCTGAGTTTAAACCCATTTTTTCAGAAGAAAACTTTAAAAATTTAATTGAAAAAGAAATTTTGGAAATATGGAAATCAAGCGTTTTAGAAAATTTCTGTACATCTTCTATAGATAAAACTCTCACTGAAGAAATCTTATTAGAAACCTCTGCAATCTATGAAAACTATTCTATAGAGGAAGAAAGCTCGTACGATACATGCTCAGAAAATCCAGCCTCTATTGAAAGAATTGACTCAACCTCTGCATACGAGGACGATTCATCCTCTGACAACTCAGAGACTGATTTCAAATCAGGGATAATTCACTGTGACACAGAGGATGTCAAATTCTCCTCTGAAGTTCCTCACAGAACTATTTCTCCAAAAGAGAAACTCACAGAGATTCCAATCTGCCAAGATTTTCTAAAATTGAATCTACATATCAAAACCTCTGCTGAGCTTAAAATGTTACAGAAGACCTCTATTGATCCTATAAGTTCTAGATTTTCAAAACCCAAGGTTAATAAATCTTTTTCTTCTGTGACAGTGATGAAAGAAGTTCACCACAGAAGCAACCCACAGAAGGCAGGTCCTAAACAGAGCTTTTGCAAACAACATTCGAGTATTCATAGATCTTCTAGTAATAGGAAATCAAATGTAAAGAAAGAATGTAATGCCTCTGTGGCTGAGTTTAAAAAGTTCAATGAAAAGTTCAAGCAAATTACATCTCATATTCAATACTGTCATTGCTTTGATCTTATGTCTAAACTTAATAATCATTTTTCAAGTCAAGTCTTTTTACTCTCTACGACAATTCAAAAGTCAAATCCCACAAAGAAACAATCTGACTCTTCTGCAGAGAACAAAATGTATTTCAAGAATGCCAAGGCAAACTTGAAAAACTCTAACAATATTGGACCCATATGGATATGGGTACCTAAATCTCTGTGATTGTCCTGCAGAAGAAGTATGTGCCAATCTGGTATCTAGACTCCGGATGCTCAAGGCACATGACTGGTGACAGAAGTGCACTATCCACGTACAAAGAAACACAAGATGGTGGATCTGTGACTTTTGGAGACAACAAGAAAGGACACATAAAAGGCTATGGAGTCATAAGGAAAGAAGACGTTTCTGTATACAAAGTTGCATATGTGGATGGCCTTAAGCACAACCTACTCAGTGTAAGTCAACTTTGTGATACATGATTCAATGTGTTGTTCAAAAGAACTTTCTGCTCTCTACAAAGTGAAGAAACAAGTATGGAACTTCTGCGAGCTGAAAGAATAGGTGATCTATATCTAATGAACTTCAACTCAAAGAACAAAGACAAAGTTTGCCTTGTTGCCTGCAAAAGTGAAGAAGGCTGGTTATGGCACAACAGGTTCTGTCACTTAAATTTTCACACATTGGAAAAACTGGTCAAACTTGATCTAGTTAAAGGTTTGCCAAATGTTAAATTCAATAAGGATCATTTATGTTCTGCCTGTGAGATGGGAAAACTCAAAAGAGCTTCCCACAAAGGCAAAACATATGTATCTTGCACTAAACCTCTGTACATGCTTCATGTCGACCTCTGCGGTCCCATTGCCATACAGAGCCTAGGTGGCAAGAAATACATACTTGTCCTAATTGATGAGTATTCGCGTTTCACATGGGTTGAATTCGTTAGAAAGAAATCAGATGTTCCAAATATATTGATAAATCTAATGAAAAGAATCCAAGTTCTTTATAATTGCAGAATACAGAAGTTAAGAAGTGACAATGGCACAGAATTTAAAAACTCTGTCATTGAAGCCTATCTTTCAACAGAAGGAATATCACAGAACTTCTCTGCAGCTCGCACTCCACAACAGAACGGTGTTGTCGAAAGAAAAAATCGAACACTTGTGGAAGCCGCAAGAACTATGATGTCAGCATGCGGATTATCAATGAACTTTTGGGCAGAAGCAATTTCTACTGCGTGTTATACTCAAAATCGATCAACCATTGTGAAAAGACACCTCAAGACGCCTTACGAATTGATTAACAAACGGCGGCCAAACATCAAATTTTTCCATGTATTCGGATGCAAATGCTTCGTCTTAAACGACAGAGATTCAAGAGGAAAGTTTGATGTAAAAGCAGATGAAGGCAAATTCATTGGATACTCTGCCACTTCCAAAGCCTACAGAACATTCCTTACAAAATCTCACAAGATTGTAGAAAGCATCAATGTTTCTTTTGATGATTCATTCCAAATGACTTCTGAACAAATCAGTTCAGAACTCGGAATTAAAGGAAAATCCTCTGTCATCTCACGAGCAAAAGAAGACTTGGATCTTCTATTTTTAGAGATGCTCAACGAAAACATTGATCCTTCTGTTGTAACAATCAGAGTTTCTGAAGAACCATCCTATGTCAGACAAAATCCTACAGGTTTGTCTCTAACTGGTCCTAAATATGCTTCATCTTCTTCTGTACATACTACAGATGCAATTGCCGAAGCAGAAGAAAGTGCAGAAGATGAAACATCAAGGAAAACGACCACAGAAGCTGCACAAACCACAGAAGAACCAATTACAGAGGAAATCGAGGACCAAGACTATACGTCTTCAGAGGAACAAACTCCACCACCACTCATACCAATCATTCCACAAACGGTAGAATCAACTACCAAGGCACGAAGAACAACAGAGGCTACACAAGAAGAAACACAAGAAGTCTCTAAAGAAAGTCTGAATGACATTGATGATCATCTTCCACGCACAACTCAATGGACAAAAAGCCATCCTCCAAGCCAAATAATCGGAGAACCTTCTGACGCAGTAAAAACAAGGTCTGCCACTGCTAACTTTTGTTTCTTTACAAATTTTATTAGTGTGATAGAACCAAAGGAGATTTCTGAAGCCCTAGATGACCCAAACTGGGTAGACGCCATGCAAGAAGAACTTTTGCAATTTGAGCGTAACAGAGTATGGACTCTAGTACCTCTGCCAAGAGGAAAACAGGCCATTGGGACTAAATGGGTCTACAGAAATAAGAAGGATGAAGATGGAGTGGTCATTAGAAACAAAGCAAGATTAGTAGCAAAGGGATACAGACAAGAAGAAGGCATAGACTACGATGAAACTTTTTCCCCTGTCGCACGGCTCGAAGCAATAAGAATATTCTTAGCCTTCGCAGCCCACAGAGGTTTTAAAGTCTATCAGATGGACGTAAAATCAGCTTTTCTCAACGGTGAAATCCAAGAAGAGGTCTACGTTAATCAGCCACCAGGATTTGAAAGCTCAAAGTTTCCAAGGCATGTATACTACCTTGAAAAAGCTTTATATGGACTGAAACAGGCTCCACGAGCATGGTATGAACGACTTTCTACCTTTCTTCTAGTAAATGGTTACAACAGAGGTACAACAGATACTACCTTATTCTATAAACGCAAAAGTAGTGAGATAATGCTTGTACAAATATACGTAGATGACATAATTTTTGGGTCTACTAATTCAGAAGAGTGTAAAAGATTTGAAAAACTCATGCAGAGTGAGTTTGAAATGAGTATGATGGGAGAATTAACTTTCTTCCTCGGACTCCAAGTCAAACAATCATCAGAGGGAATTTTTATAAATCAAGCTAAATATGTCTCTGACATTCTTTCCAAGTATAGCTTCTCTGATGCCTCTGCAATGAAAACTCCAATGGCCACTGGAAACAAGTTATTCTTAGATTCAGATGGCATCTCTGTAGAATGCACTCTCTACAGAGGCATGATTGGATCTCTGTTATACTTAACAGCAAGCAGACCTGACATTATGCATGCCACATGTCTCTGTGCACGCTATCAAGCTAATCCAAAGAAATCACATTATGATGCCGTAAAGAGAATCTTTAGATACCTAAAAGGGACCAAAAATCTTGGTCTCTGGTATCCACAGAACTCTGGTTTTGGTCTTAAAGCTTATACAGATTCAGACTATGGAGGATGCATGCTCGACAGAAAGAGTACCTCTGGGAGTTGTCAATTCCTAGGTGGTAAACTAGTCAGTTGGACCTCCAAGAAGCAGAATTGTGTTTCCACATCCACTGCAGAAGCTGAATACGTTGCTGCCGCTAGCTGTTGTTCTCAGGTTCTATGGATGAAGACTCAGCTAAAAGACTACGGCCACATTCTGTTCAAAATACCCATCTTCTGCGATTCCAAAAGTGCTATTGCTATCTCTGCCAACCCTGTGCAACACTAAAAAACCAAGCATATCGATATAAGGTATCACTTCTTGAAACATCATGTTGAATACGGTACAATCGAAATGCATTTTGTGCCCACAGAATATCAACTCGCTGACTTATTCACCAAAGCACTAGACGAGAAAAGATTCAACTTCTTGGTAGGTAAGATAGGAATGATTAACATGGTGTGAAAATCCTCAGTAAGTATAGTTTTATATTCTGTAAATAATAAGTAAATACATTGCTTAATTTATTGCTTTGATTAATTCTACTTCTGTATGAAAATTCTTAAAACCTTAAATAGTTCTTAAAATCACAGAGCTTCTGTAAGTCAACTCAGAACCTCTGACGACCCCTACAGAACCTCTGAAAAACCATGACCTATGTTCTATGCAAAACTTATCATTCTTTGATCCAAGCATAGGTCAAGGGGGAGCAAAAGGAAATTACTTGATCTACAGAGGTGATTAGATCAAGGGGGAGCAAAAGGAAAATTCTTGATCTAACAGAAGTGATTAGATCAAGGGGGAGCAAAAGGGGCCCTGAGATGATCTACAGAGGTAAAATCTCTCAAAGGAAAGTCGAAGAAGAATGTCGATAATTCTCCATCGACAGAAGAAAGACAAAACTGCCGAGAACAGAAGAACCAAAAGGTATGTCCCTCGCATGAAAGGTTTTTAGAAAACAGTTTTCTAGGACAAGAATTGTCAAATATGTCCTAAATATACTGTGAATAACATTTCAAAAATCAAAAGTTCAAAAGATTCAACAAAATTCGAAATAGGAGAAATTTAAGGTCATAGAGCTTCTGCTGAGCTCAACAGAGCTTCTGCAGGAAATATGCTCTGTGATCACAAATTAACCCTCTGTCGATCTTTTGGAATGTTATCTCGAAAACCGACAACACACACCATGACCTTCTCGAACAAAACGTTTATCAATATAGTTTTATCGGACACCAACCTTCAAAAATGTGCGAAAAACATCTCTTAACACAGATCAAAAATTGGATGATCAGAAAATTAATAGAATTCAAGTTATAAGATTTTTTCTCTCATAGAGCTTCTGCTGGCTCTCACAGAGCTTCTGCAAGTTCCATCAGAGCTACAAAACCTCTGTGAGTAAAATTTCTTGACAAAATCCTATTAATCCTCTCCAATATTTTTACAAACGTTTTCGTTCAAAGAGGAATCTTCAAAGTCATGATAACAATGAGATATATGAGAAGGTTAAAACTCGTAAGATTTTCAAAATCACAGAGCTTCTGTAAAACACAAAAGTTCTGCCATTTTGTTATCTGTGGTAATAACGGTTACTTTTACTGAGAGTGAAACTCATATGGCTAAGAACAACTCCACGCGCCTAGCATTAATGGGCCGCGCACGATGTCCTGTCATCTTCTGACATGGCCTACGTGTCCCATTTTCATTGAGCAAACATGGAACGTTTTTTTGGTAAGTTGAACCCGCCGCTGAAACTCGAGTGCGGATTCCAAACTTTATTCCATTGCCATATATTTTACCCTTTCGAAGTCTACCGTTTTACCATCCTATAATAACAAACCTTACCCTCTCATAAAACTTTTTACAAACTCTCATCTTCTTCTCCGGCGATACCCTGCAAAACACTTGCAAATGGCTTCATCTTCTCGAGCTACATCCTCTGAACTCTCTCCGGCGAACTCAACGGAAAACTCCCCTGCTCATTCAGAACATTCTGAAAACCCCAGCCTTGCAAGAGATATTGAACAACAAGATTCCGGGGACTCCGCAGACTTTGCTCCGACGACACACTTGCAAAACTTCATAGCTAAGGATCATTTCGAAGCCACTCTTCCTATCAAATCCAACAACTGCTATTTGGTCCCCTCACCCACTACTTTCTGCGAAGCCCATGCCATACTTCTGAACATCATGGAAAACCATATCCTCTTCCCTCTACTATCAAGAACTCCTAACAGAATTCCAGTCCGTTATTTGAACCAATTTTGGCAAAGCTGCCGATTTGATAAAGACGATTCTCTTATCAAAGGGTACATTTCAAGACCTGATAAATCTAAGCATCTTGAAATCAAGTTTAACAGAACAATGTTCTCACTTGAATTCAACCTACCAACAAGGGGTCTTCTGGGATTGAAAAGTTATGCAGAGCAACCAACAGACGAAGAGCTCTGTCGATTCGTGGAAATGCTTGGGTACAACACCCAACTACGGAAGAGAAATGACTTCCGCAGAGGCCGATTACCACCTCTGTGGAACACTTTGTTCTCTATTCTTAACAAATGTCTGACAGGAAAGATAGGGAGTATTGACCATAGCTCACATCAAATCTTGAGCATCATGTATGGGGTTTACTATGATATTCCACTAGATTATGCGACCATAATGATGCAAGAGATCATAAACACCATCGACAGAAAGAACAACTCGAAAAGGGTCAAAGAGAACGATCCCAACTTTCTACCACCTCTGCAATTCAAAAGAATATTGGGAGTACTGTTCGAACCTCTGCTGCTAATCCAAAATTGGCCAATGGAAGGGCCAACTCCCAAACAGTTCCCGATGAACAAAAATACCCCCACTGATCATGCTGATGGCTACTCACACTGCAGACCTCTGTCAAAGAAACTTTTGCGCTACGCATCAAACATATCCCTTAAGAAAGAGTATATACGCGATCATAGAACTCCAAAACCGAGTCCTATGACACCCCCGCGTTTAGGTGTCCCCCTAGGAACAATGATAGCAAAACCTCTTTCCACTCAAGCAGAAAAAGATCAAAAGTTAGCAAAACACATGGCTATTCAGCTCAGCTTCATAGCCAAACGCGCAGAAATAATGGGAAAGAAGTCTTCATCAAGAACCTCTGCATCTACTCCAAAAGCAAAGAAGAGAAAAACTGCAGAAGGCACCTCAACAAGCACTACAGAAGATCGACCTTCACCTCCCCATGCCACATAGATTGGCTCCTCTGCTCCTCCCCTTTTCACCAAACAGAAAAAGAAGAGATCCAAATCAACAGAGGAAGGGGCACCAAAACCAAAGAGGAGGAAAACCAAAAAGAAGCATGGTAAAACACTTAAAAAGTTGTTTACCATTGCAGAAGAGGAAATCATAGAGGGAGAAACTGCAGAAGAAGAAGATGCAGAAGTAGGAATGACAGAAGAAGGATATCAATCACCCTATCAATCTCCAGATAGATTTGCTCACCAAGGAGACCTGAATGATTTCCTACAGAACCCCGAAATTGCAAACACCCTTAATACAGCAGGGTGGACGGCACAACCTCTCGACCACCACACTCCAGAAGAACAAGATTTCTTCATTTCTGGCATTGACACACATCTACACGAAGATGACACAACACCCAGAAATCAACCAGCCGAGACCCCTGTGATTTTACAAAACCCTTTCATTCAAGGATTGGACGTCCACAGAAGAAGGCCAAACCAAGCTTCAGAAGAAACAGAACAAATCGAAGCTGAGTGGAATACAACTAAAGTTAGAGAGGCAACGGTTGTAGAAGAAACCACAGAAACAGGGATAGAAATCTCAGAGGTAGATTCAGATGAAGAAGAGGCTATCTGGATACGAAAAGGTCTCTATCATCCTCATGTCATGAGATTATACGGATCTCATCACATGTATGACTCCTTGCGCACAGAGCAAGGAACTTCCACAGAACCAGAAGAAGAAACAAGAAAAGATGCCGAAGTTGAAGAAGGCACACATCAATCACCCCCTCCCAGTGCAACCCACATTTCTAACTCCGCAGGTCTAGCTGCAGAAGGAGTTATTGAAAAAGAGCATCACAGCTCGATCCCAAACCAACCCATCCAGCCAGAGGTTACTCTTTCAACCTCTGTGCCCACAGAAACCGGGGAATCCATTCCTAGGGAGTCTCCTCAAAGAGACTCACCTAATGTTCGTGATCAATCGCCCCAGATCACACAAGAACACCCTACAGAGGAATTTGTTTCCTCTGACACGCACTTATTAAGACCCACACTTCTTTCAGAGAGAAGTAGAGAGCACAAAGACAAAGAGACTCTAGACAAGTCTCCTAGTCAACAGAAGGATATTCCAATACCCACCTCTGGAGTGGATTTGGACAATGTTCTTCTCAGAACTTCTGTAGGGATTGAAACTCATGTTTCTTCTCAAGGATCAGAAGGAAATCCTTCCATTCTCAACATACAAACAGGAATGAAAGAAGGTATCCCAGGAACAGGGATTCACTATGAAGACGAATGTGTTCCTCTAGAGGTTACCACCGGAACACAAGTCACAAGTGATGAGTTCCAAACCCTTGAGACCTCTGTGAACCAAACCTTGAAAGAGTTGCAAAGCTCTTTCAAATCTTTTGCAGAGACAACATCACTGGCACTGCTAAACCTGAACACCAAAATGGACAACCTGTCCACAGAGGTGAAAACTGCCATCTCACAGATGAAGTCTGCTGCTACCGCATCCACCACTTCTGCCGCAACAACTACTCCTTCTTCGATTGAGAACTCCATCAACAAGTTCCTTGATCAATTAAACAAACAGACTTCAGTGTCAACGGGCATCACTCCTGCAGATCTACAGAAGGCCCTACAAAAAGTTCAAGAAGAAGCCATGCGAAATACCATGCTGATGCAACCCAAAGACTACATGACAAGAGCACAGCTGACAGAGCTTGGGCAGAACGTGATTAATCAAGTGACAGAAGTCATCCTTTACTTCACCACTGCCAATGCTAACTTCGTCAAAGATTTCAGAGAAAGTGTAGGAAGGATGAGATTCAAAACAGAGGCAGAGCTAGCAACTCTTCTTGGTCTCTGTGATGATGTCTGCGCGAAACTGATCGCTGCTGGAGCCACAATGCCAAAGAAACCCGATGCTTCCTGCAGAGCAGAGGGTACATCAGACAAGGGTCAGGATGACTCTGATGATGATGACCATCCTGGTCCATCAGATCATCCTGAGGGGGAGAAAACTACAGAGAAAACTGCAAGCAGAGAACTTACAGGTCCACCAATAGCCGCAGAACCTCTGAGTCAAGCACCTCCAGAACAGACCCGACAACAACAACCTCAACAAACCACAGAGAATACACCCATCTCTGTGGATTCAACCTCTGAAGAACCCAACACTACAGAAGCAGATAAGCAAACCTCAGAGGCAACAACCGCCCCTGAGGTAATCATTTTGGAAGAAACAGATGAACCAACCACAGAGAAAACACCCACCTCTGTGGAAACACCCCAAACCATACCCAGAAGAAAGTCGATTGCCACCAAACCAAAAAGAGCAACGACCTCTGCTTCTGACATTCTGAAAAGGATGCACACAACAATAAGTGATCGTATGGTGAAGAGAGAAGAAGAAAGGCACAGGTTCACCTTAGCCTTCAGAATGGCAAGAAGATTCAATGAAAACATTTCATCAACAGAAACTGAGCTCACAGAAGAAGTCACCAAACAACCTCCAACAAGGGTTACAGAGCAAGTCAAGCCAACAGAACCATCGCCACAAAAGTCCTCTAAGTCACAATCGTCAAAATCCACAGAGGCAACCTCCATCAAACCTACAGAAGTACAAACCTCAAATCCCACAGAAGCAACAGGTTCTGCCACGACAACAAAAAATAAAGGCAAAGGGATACTGACAGAGGAACCTAAGAAGAAGAAAACATTGTCAAAGCCAACAGAGAAACTGATGAAGAGTGCGTTTGACGCCTTTCAAACCCCAAAACCCGAAGAAGTTGACTAGGCACATGGATTGAAGCCTCTGTCAGAAACACCTTTAACTGGTAGAGCTGCAGAAGTTGTTCAACATATGGAGAGTCTCAGAAGACAAATTCCACGACCTGGTCCAACACATGAAGAAATGGAAGAAGTGGTATACAAATACCTTTACAAACAATCCTTTCAGACAAACTATCCAATAGATCATGTGACAGATCCAAGGATCAGAGAAGAATTTGAGAACATCTTCACAAGAACAAAGCCAAGAGCCAAAGCAGATGTCTTCTCAATTCACAAAATCAAAAAAGTGATCTTCTGTAGATTCTCCTTCACAAGAACCTATCCAAGGGTCAGGTACAATCTTTACAAAGTCAGAAGAGAGAACAATTCAGAGTCTACCTTCGCTGATGCTGACTTAAGAAACATCAATTCATACGATCTACCTGACCTTCTGCAATGGACAAAGGACAACTACAACACAGAGGCAAACACCAGAGCCTATCAAGTATTGAGAAAAGCGATGAGGGAAAAGCTTCTGCTATACAGCATGATAGATTTTCAGCTGGGAAAAGATCTTGGTCTCAAACATCTAGATCTACGACCACCAGAAGATCGCTGCCCACCAGACGCTGTGCCCAACTCAATCATCAGAGAACCAAGATTTGGGTTAGTATTTCAAAACCCACAACACCAGGTTAAACTTTTTGTACTCATGGACTGTCAGAAGTACGCAACCAGTACTCTGAGCAAATTCAGAGCAAGCCTTGTAAAATACAGAGGTACAGAGAAAATGGATAGAGATGATGCAGATACTTTCATCAGAGAAATAGACTCAACAATCCGCCTAAGAGAACTCTGCATCAGATTCTACAAAGAGATCAGAAAAGTCGGCAGAGACAACAGAAGCTACAACGATTTCAAAGATGCCAAAATCTGATTCTCAGACCTCCAATCTCTGCAAACAAAAGTTTATCTTTCATTGTAGTCAAATGTAAAATGCCTCTGGCATATTTCTAAATGAAAGAAATTTCGAGGTATTGTTTAACCTTAGTCTTATCTAACTTAGCCTAACTAAACACAAAGTCAAATTTTTATTTTTCACTACTTAGGGGGAGATTGTTAGCTTCAATCTTCCTAATCATAGAAATACTTAGAAGTAGTGAAAAATAGGCTAAGTATAGAAAAGCCTCTCACAGAGGCTCTGCCACAGAAAAGCCTCTCCAGAAAGCCACAAAAGCTACAGAGGTAATCACAGAACCTCTGTAGTGCGCAAGAAGAAGATCAACTCGGAAACAAGTGGACTGCTCCACAGAAGGTCAGACCATAGAACCTCTGTAATGCCTTACAGAGCCTCTGTGGTCTGCTATGAAGACTTGGAAGATATTACTGGATACGTTCATCAACTTGCATGGAAAAGTACTGTCAAAACACGTGTCAAGCTCTGAGTGGACTCAATAGGGCATGGTACAAAATAGACGTCTGCGCCATTTAATGCATTTACCAATAGTACATCTGCTCCATTAAATGCGCATGGCTCAAACAACTGCTCACACCATCCAGTCCACTGTTCACACCATCCAGTTTACTATTCATGCCGTAAAAGGAACAGTGACCAACTTCATAGTCTTCTAACAGTAGTATAAAAGGAAGTCTCATGTTGAGATCTTCCTAACGACGAATAGACAAGGAATCACTAATACTCTCAAACTTTATTGTCAAACATCTGAGTGTTATATTCTCACACACCAACAGTTCTTAATCTGTTCTTAGTGTTGTTATTATATATTGAATAACAGTAACTGTTCAAGAAATCCTTTTCATTCTTTACTGTTTTCTTTATATATGTGCGTTCTAATATCTATCAAACATATCTGTTAGTTTAATACGCTTCCGCATCAAACTCTAAACTCAACTAATAGACTGTTAATCTTGATTAAGCGTATCTGGGTTCCAACAGTTAGTCTTGGATATTTTAAGAAAGCTAGAAGGTTATTTTGGTCATTTTCTTTTTTAGAAGAAAGAAAGAAAGGATAGGAAAGTGGGAGTTGTTGGAGTTGTTGGGGAGGGGTATGGAGGTGTTCCCTCCATACCGTCCTTTTTGGTTAACATAGGAGAAGTACCACCTTTTACTTTCATTTGAAAAAAAACCAACAAGTGTGTGTGTGTGTGTGTTTATCTTTGGTGGAAAGAGAGAAAGAGAGAGAGATCGAGATAGAGGTTGAAGGAAAGAAGAAGGAAAGGATTAAGAAGCTTTGTTGCAGAAATTCAAGGTAAACAAACCCTCCATTTGTTGTGTTTTAATTACTTAGAAGTGTTCTTGAATATTAGTTGAGTTCTTGGTGGGTTTTTTTGCTATTTATGGATGTTTTGGGAAGTCTAACCTTAAGGATAGGGTATGTATATAGTCTTGAACATATCTACAATTTTTCAGTAGCATACATAGAGTAAAACTGCAAAAATCTGGGTTTTAGAATGATCAGTGGGCTGAGATTCATCGAAGTCGCAGTAGTCTGAGATTCATCGAAGTCGCAATGAACGACTGCGACATTCATCGGAGTCGCAATAGTTGGTTGCGACTCGGGTATGAAGTCGCAGTGGTCGTTTGCAATTTGGGATGGAATCGCAGTAGTTGGTTGCGACTTGGGTTGGGATCGCAATAGTGAATTGCAACTTGGAGTGGAATCGCAGTAGTGGGTTGCGATTCCAGGGTGGAATCGCAATAGAGGGTTGCGACTCCAGGGTGGAATCGCAATAAGGGGTTGCGATTTGGCTACTGTTCATAGCGATTTTAAGTGGGTTGCGACTCCAGATGTGAATTTTGTAAGTTTAGTTTTTAAAAGAGATATGTGGTATTTTATATGATTTCAGATTCTGTGAAGAGTGGAAATATGTGATACTAACTTGGAAAAGCTTTGGGATATACGTTTCAGGTGAGTTTTATTTTAAAAACGTTTTTCAACCGGAATACATATATATATATATATATATCTATGTATGTATGGATTAAGAGTGTGATACCTAATGTGATTATATGTGTTTATTGAAGTGTTTATATACATGATGGTATACCGTAATTATATGTGTATTCTGCGAGAATACGGGGCCGGGATCCGAGGGCGGACCGGTGTGTTGCCGGGTTCCGGTAAGCGGACAGGCGTGTTTACTGTAGATGTTGTACAGCAGAGTAAATTGACTAGTTGGCTTGCAACCACTAGTTTGGCCAATTGTGGAGGAATAAGGGGGAATGAGTGGATTTCGGAACGCAAGTTTTGGTTGGTATTTAATTAAGTGTAATATATGTGTACTTGTATATATATGGGTTTTATACAAATGGATTCTTGGCAGGTTTCAACTAACAAGGATTTTCTCACTAGACCATTAGGTCTAACCCTCATTTTCTGTTTTAAAAATATGTATTCCAGGTGGTGGTTCAGGTAAGGGCAAGTGAACAGTTTATGTCGTGGATATCTTTTGTGAAGACTTTTGTGTTGATGACATAACTATGTTTTGATCCCATGACTTTGTTATTGATCAACATGTATTGTATTCCGCGATAAATTTATACTCGGTTATTTTATGTTACCTAGACCTTGGGACCGAATGTGTTACAGATATATAATGTATCTTTTGTTGATATTATGGCATGAATTTATGTTATTTGCATATTGGGATATCGGGGTCGTTACAATACAAGAGAGAGCCGATCATCCCACTGTACAGCGTGACATTAACAGGTATTCCCTTTGAATCCTTGTTGTCAGGATCGATTCCAAACAAGATTAATTATACTTAGAAATCAGAATTAAAGAATCTTGCGGAATAGAACTTTAATTCAAACACACTCAATGAACAACTAATCAGAAAACACAATCTGTTTGTATTCAATACTTCAACTCACAAGTTTACAACCAAACCACAATCTTGTTGAACAGGCTCAACAAGACGACTTCTACTTCTCTAGAAATAGGGTTCTATACCTTGAGGTTAATTCTCTCTTAAAACAAAAACGAATTCTGATCAATCTCTCCGAATAGCTATCTATCAAAATCTATTTATACTAAATAATTACAAGATAACTATCAAAACAAAATTGATCTTCAGAATATTCTTTCATGCTTATCTTCAATCATTCCATCTTTATCTCCAACATTCTCGCATTCCATAATTATGATCACAAGCAGCATTAACATCGTTATGCACAAGCAGTACTCACATTGTTCCAGCAGCATTAACTTTTACTTGTAGTACTAACTTTGCTCTGGTAGTAGTATTGTTGTTCTGGCAGTACTAACCATACTTGGCAAAACTTCAGTTCCCAACAATCTCCCCCTAACTTGACTTTTTAGGTTGAGAAGTCAAGTTCTTCAGATGATGCTTCCAAAACCTAATCATGAACACATAAATCAGGATTCAAACCCAGGCTTTGATTGATAATCCTTCTCACCAAGTATCTTCCCATTTCAGAATCCTTGTTGCACGCCAACTTAGCATGTAGCATTCCATTCAACCTTTTCTTGTTGTGCTTGTATGCAACATCCACCAAATAATACTCATGATATGTATAGTCAAGTGTGATGACATACACTCCACATTTTTCAATGAGCATCCAGTTGGTAATGGCTTGAAAATTTCTTTCTATCATATACTGAACTGCTTCTGGTTTGAACATTAGGCACAGGTATTCAAGAACCAATTTGGTGATAGACATCCCTTTCTCATTCAGCATATTTCCATACAGCTTCATTCCAACCTTGTACATCTCCTCTACGTCAGATCTAGAGCACATTCTGATAAGTCTTCCCCATGTAGAACAGACCTCATACTTCCCATCAGCTCTTTTAACTCTAATGTACTCCTTTCTCTGATCTACCAAGGTATCCCAGAAGATTATCTCAGGAGGCATGGAAGATAATGGGTCAACTTTGATTGGATCAGTATCAACCATAGTGATATACATATCACATTGAGCATTACTTGGTTGACCTGATGGAGTTGCTACTTCTTCTTCAGCAACCTTTGTATCATCTTTCTTTTCTGGAACATCCTCTTCTTTTTCTTCTTCTACCACTGGTTCTACCCTAGGTTTCTTGACAACTTTCCTCTTGGTAGCTATAGACTTGGTTCTTGTTCTTTTCAGTGACGCCCGCTTTTCACCCAGGGTTTCTTCTTGCTTTTTAGGAGTGTCATGTTTGGCTTTAATCAAAGCCTCTGCAACTTCAACTTCTTCCAAAGTAGGCATTTTAGTTTCTGTTGCTTCCTTTGTTTCTGCTGCTTCTTCCTTTGTAGATACTGCTTCTTGCATGGTTTCTGCTGCTTCTTTTGTTTCTGCTGTTGGTTCAGTTTCTGCTTCTTTCTGAATTTCAGCAGCATTAACCTTTTCTGCTGCATGATCAGTTTCTGCTTCTTTTGCAATTTCTTCAACACACTCATTCTCCCCCTTTTCCTGTGCACTCTCCATGTTGAATTCAGCTTCTGACTCCCCCTTTTTGGGAGCATCATTGTTGGGGCTTCTTCTTTTAAGAACATACTGAGCTTTCTTCCTCCTGTGCATCAACTTTGTAATCAGCTTCTTATGCTTCTCAAGCTGTGTTTGTTGATATATGACCACTTTCTTGAGTCCATCTATCTCCTTTTGCTGACTTACAACATATGTGTTGATATTGGCAATGGTTTCCATCAATTCCTCATATGTATCTCTATCCTCACCTTGTTTAGGAGTTTTTACCTCCTTTAAAGGATCACTGGAAATTTTAGTAGGTGTCTTTTGCCTAGCAAAAGCACTGCCTACCCCCGTGATTTCTTGGCACCTGGGACCTCTGAATGATTTCTCATTCTGAGTTGCCGTGACGAAGGTCTTAGGTATGTTACCACTGTCCTTCTCTGTGCTAGCAGAAGTAGTGGCAGCCTTGCTACTCACATGCTCAACCTTCTCCTTAGTGAGCACCTTCTTGGGGTTGGGAGACACCCCTGTGGTTTCCCTTTCGATATTCTCTATTGGAGAATGCTCCAATAGAGGGCTTAAAGGCTTTGGGCTTGTAGGAGGTACATCAAGGGAAGGAGCCTTGTGTACCATTCTTCTTGTAAACCTTTTGGTTATGAGAGGAGTGGGTCTTTGAAGAATGGACTGAGGAATTTCTTTGGTGATTGAAGGTGGGGTTTGGCTATCAGTGGGTTGGTCTAATGAGGGCCTTGACCCTGATGCCATACCTTCTTGTGTGTGGGACACACCCATCATTGTAGAGAACAATGGAGTGTCAACTCCTTCCGAGTCCCTGGAAGTTCTTCTCATATTTGAGAAGACCTTTCCTTTAGGGGGTTTAGGTACATATACCTCAGTAAATTGAGGCAAATCCGTCAATTCCTGAGTAATCACTGCTTGGACAAACCTTGGGTAAACCCCTAACAAGATTATGTTTAACAAGTTTATTCATTGTTTTAAAATTCATGTGACACATCCTTCTGTGCCAAAGTGATGATTCATCCATTGAAGCTTTTGATACCAAACAGTTTAGGGATGAATCAGATGAAACACTTTCTAAATCTAAACAATACACATTATCCTTTCTAGGAGTTCTCAATAGTATCATGTTTTCATCAACTACTTTGAATCCAGGAGCAAGAATAATGCATTCAGAACCAGTAAATAATATACTATGTTTCTTGTCACAGACCTGTGATACACTTAACATGTTGTATCTCAATTGCTCAACATAGTAAACATCCTCAAATGTCATCTTACCTTTTGATACATCACCTTTACCACTTATCTTACCTCCTGCAGGATTATTCCCAAAAGCAACATGTCCTCCATCAATTCTTTTGAAATTCTTGAGGCAGGCCATGTTACCTGTCATGTGCCTGGAGCAACCACTATCAACATGCCAGATGCTCTTCCCCTTGAGTTGTTGGTTTCCCTGCACATAAGATAAATCAATTAGTTTTTATTGGGAACCCAAGCCAAAGTGGTCTTGGGTCTCCCTTGCTCATCAAAGTACTTACATTCAGTTTGGATAAGTTCAACCTGAGGAACTTCAGTACTGGAGTACTTTGTCAAGATGATTGGTCTAGCAGCACAAACACTAGAAGCAGTATTATCTTTAGAAGAAGTACTAACTGTGTTAGCAGTACTAACACTGCTAGCAGCAGTATTGCTTCTAGAAGAAGTACTAACAGTGTTAGAAGCACTAACACTGCTAGCAGCAGTACTATCTGAGGCAGCAGTACTAACACTAGTGCTTTTAGGAACCCACATTGTGACACATTCTTTTTCAGTCTTTTTTCCTCATGTGGCTTTTGGATTTAGCTTGTTTCTTAGCCACATGGTTTCTTACAGGATTCCTATAACCATTTGATTTTTGAAAAGTTCTTTGAAAATTTATCCTTTGGTTAATAGGATTGAAATAACAGTGTTTGGCAAGGTGATTCAATTTGCCACAGATAACACAAGGTTTTGGTCTGTTAATCCTTTGCAGATCAACTCCTTGTTTTTGAGCCCACTGATTATTCCAGTTTCTTTGATTTCCCTTTTTTTTATCATGTTTTTGGGGTTCATTCTTTTGAGAATTCTTGCAAGAACAATGTTCACAAGTATTGGAATTCACAACAGTGGTCTGTGTATAATGAACTCCCTTTCCTTTTTCAGATCTTTTCATCTCATTATTCTTATCCCAGGGACTTCCACCTTCCTCATTAGTCTTGATGTAATTCTCTAAGGGGATCTCACCACTGACATTCTTGTTCCTTTTCTTAGACTCTTCTTTTTCAGTTTTATCCTCAACAACAACTTAATATAATGGATCTACTTTAGTAGCTCCTTCAGGTAAGTCCTTCCTATCCTTGGTTTCTAACAGTTCTGACCTAGGAGGGATGTATGTGTTGTTGTAGGGTGGGGGTGTGGCATTGTACCCTAGGCCTGGTTTCATCTTACTGTGGATTTGAGCATTTATTATGGTGTCCATGACTTTAGAAGCACATGAAAACTTTTCAACATCAAGTTTTACTTTCTCAAGTTCTCCTTTTAATTTCTCACATTCCTCCCTAGACTCTTTCAGTTGGAACTCCAGACCATTCTTTTCCCACTTCCAGTAGTTTGTATCATATGAGTGTTGAAGTTCATTGGCTTGAAAAGCCTTAATTTGTTCTTTAAACCTCTCAACAATCACTACATAATCTCTTTTATCCTTTTCTAATCTCTTAAGGTCATCACACATTCCCTGGTTGTGATCTCTATACTTTTTCACATTGTCTATACAAGCTTGAGAACAGAGATTAGATTTTACCTCAGTAGGAAGATCTGAGACTTCTGCCATGAGTGCATGATTCTGAATTGCCTCTTCTGCTTGATCACTCCAATCAAATCCCATTCCTTGTTGAGAAACAAGGGCTTGAACAGAGTTTCTGTTCTGGTTGAAGCTTCCAGTCTGAGCTTGTTGATGGTTGTTATGAGATACTCCACCTCTGCATTCTCTGGCAAAGTGTCCCATCTTATGACACTTGTAGCATTCCACCTTAGACTTGTCAAACCCAGCACCATCTTCTCTTCTTTGGGAAAAGTTGTTTCTCCCAGTCCTCTTTATAAACTTCTTCACCCTCATAGAAAGCATAGCCATCTGCCACTTGATATCCATCTCCTCAAGATCATCAGCATTAATCTGTTCTAAGTCATCATTAATTAATGAGGAGTTAACATGACTAGAAAAGAAAGCTGCTAGTACAGACTCATTGGCCTTCTCCTGATTGACTCCACTAGCAGTACTAACTGATTCAGGGTTAGCAGTAGAATCAGTTGATGCTGATAGGAGTGCAGCATTATACACATATCCTAAGGGCTTCTTCTTGGCTTCAACCTCTGCTTCAAATACCCTAAGATCATTGTAAAGATCATCAAGCTCTTTATCTTCTAACTGGTCATTCTGTCTGAAAGACACAGTATACATTGTCCATTCCTCACCTAATGATCTTAGAAACTTCCTGTTTACATCATCAGCCTCCATATGAACTCCAACTGTAGCCAATTCTCCAATCAACTTATTAAATCTATCAAAAGTTTGAGTCATAGACTCATTCTTTGTAGAAGTAAAATTTTCATATTGTTGCTTAAGAATTGCCTTCTGGTTCCTCTTGGTGCTCTTGGTACCAGTGAATCTCTTTTCCAATGCATTCCATAAAATCTGAGCATCAGTGCAGTGATGAAATTGGTGCTGATACTCATTGGGAATAGCCAAAAGCAGAGTGCTTAAGGCTTTCATCTCTGTTTGTCTAACCTTTCTTTCTGCATCAGTCTTTGGAGGGGGTCTTTTGCCATCTGGTCCAACCCTTCCTTCAGCACATGGACCATTCTCTATAATATCCCAGATGGAATAATCAGTAAGCAAAATATACTGCTTGATTCTAATCTTCCACATGTCAAACTCATTAGGCCTGAGCATGGGAACCTTTGAAACAAGAGTACTGTTTGATTCAACTGTGTTGTCCATAATGATTGTAGATTTCTAAGAAACCAAGCTCTGATACCACTTGTCAGGATCGATTCCAAACAAGAATAATTATACTTAGAAATCAGAATTAAAGAATCTTGCGGAATAGAACTTTAATTCAAACACACTCAATGAACAACTAATCAGAAAACACAATCTGTTTATATTCAATACTTCAACTCACAAGTTTACAACCAAACCTCAATCTTGTTGAACAGGCTCAACAAGACGACTTCTACCTCTCTAGAAATAGGGTTCTATACCTTGAGGTTAATTCTCTCTTAAAACAAAAACGAATTCTGATCAATCTCTCCGAATACCTATCTATCAAAATCTATTTATACTAAATAATTACAAGATAACTATCAAAACAAAATTGATCTTCAGAATATTCTTTCATGCTTATCTTCAATCATTCCATCTTTATCTCCAACATTCTCGCATTCCATAATTATGATCACAAGCAGCATTAACATCGTTATGTACAAGCAGTACTCACATTTTTCCAGCAGCATTAACTTTTACTTGTAGTACTAACTTTGCTCTGGCAGTAGTATTGTTGTTCTGGCAGTACTAACCATACTTGGCAAAACTTCAGTTCCCAACACTTCTCAAGTGTCAGCGGTGGTGCCATAGGGGTTTTCATAGCTGAACTATGAGTTAAATCAAATTTCTTCAGCATATCTTTAACATACTTTCCCTGATTAATAAACGTTCCTATTTCAGTTTGCTTAATCTGAAGACCAAGGAAATATGTTAGTTCACCCATCATGCTCATTTTATACTCATCTTTCATTCTATCAGCAAAACGAGTACAAAGCTCAGGGTTAGTAGAACTAAATATAATGACATCAACATATATTTGAACTAGAATGATATGACCTTTCACTTTTCTAAAAAATAGAGTTTTGTCAATCTTACCTCGCTCAAATTTTTCAATATGGAGATAAGTAGAAAGAGTGTCATACCATGCACGAGGAGCTTGCTTCAAGCCATAAAGTGCCTTATCCAGTTTATAAACATAATCTGGACGCTTAGAATCTGAGAATCCTGGAGGTTGTTCCACATACACTTCTGCATTCAGCTTTCCATTCAGAAACGCTGACTTAACATCCATCTGATGTACTTTAAAGTTTTTGTGTACAACATATGCTAAGAATAGACGAATAGATTCAAGTCTTGCTACTGGAGCAAATGTTTCGTCATAATCTATACCTTCCTCTTGTCTGTATCCCTGAGCAACAAGACGAGCTTTGTTGCGGGTTACAGTACCATGTTCGTCCAACTTGTTTCGATAGACCCATTTAGTGCCTATTACTGTTTTATCAGTGGGTCTCCGAACAAGTTTCCAAACTTTGTTTCTATCGAATTCAGTCAGCTCTTCTTGCATTGCGCTGACCCAGTTTGGATTTTTGAGGGCATCATCTATTTTCTTTGGTTCAGTTAGAGAAATAAAGTTAACAAATAAACAAATATTACCTGCACTTCGTCGAGTCTGAACACCAGCGTTTGGATCACCAAGAATTTGATCAATTGGGTGATTTACGGTCCATCGCTGAGCCGAAGCATAAGTCGCTGACTTATCTTGAACTGGAGGAGCTGAAGACGAGGCTTCAGCTACTTCTGGAGTTTCAGCTAAGAGAGGAATATTTGCATTTGTCATTTCATTTACTGATTGCTGAGAGATAGATGGAATGTCTGAGGCATTTGGTTCAACGGTAGGTATAGTGTTTATAGGAACAGCTGAGATCCATGATGTTTCAGCTTCACTATTCTGCATGTTTGGAATGATAGGAGGACTATCATCTTCTACTGGATGAGCATGAGGAGTGGTAATTTCTTCTGAATCACCTAGATGAGAAAACATCCATTGATTCGGTTCTTCAATATCAGCGGACGGTTTAGAGTTGCTGAACGGGATTCATCAAACATGACGTGAATAGTTTCTTCTACAGTTTGTCTTCTACGATTGAAGACTCTGAAGGCTTTGGAAACTGAGGAGTATCCAAGAAATATTCCATCATCAGCCTTAGGATCAAACTTTCAAAGAGCATATCTGTTGTTCAGTATGAAACACTGACATCCAAAGATGTGAAGAAAGCTGATTGAAGGCTTTCTCCCATGAAAGAGTTCATAGGCTGTCTTTTTGAATCTTTTAACTATCAGCGACCTGTTTTGCGTAAAACAAGCAGTGTTGACAGCTTCTGCCCAAAACTGAGTAGGCAGGTGAGAATCGTTGAGCATTGAACGTGCAGCTTCAATAATTGTTCTATTTCTTCTTTCAGCGACTCCATTTTGTTGCGGTGTTGTCACTGAAGAGAAGTTGTGAGAAATACCCTTACTCTCAAGGAAGGAATCAAGAGAGCTATTTTTGAATTCAGTCCCATGATCACTCCTTATTGAGCGAACGGTCAGATTGTTCAGGGTTTCCATCTTCCGAACAAAGGTGATGAGTTATTCAGGGGTGTCACTCTTAGAACTGAGAAGCATTACCCAAGTGAAGCGAGAGAATTCATCAACTATGACCAGCGTATATTTCTTTCCAGCGATGGATTGTTTGTTAACAGGGCCAAACAAATCCATATGGAGTAGTTGTAGAGGAGGTGACACTGACGAAACTTTCTTTGAGTTAAAGATTGCTTTGGTCTGCTTCCCTTTTTCACACGCTGAACATAAAGACTTTTTGGCGTATGAATGCTGAGGTAGACCAGTGACTAACTCTTTTGAAAAAAGAGTGTTCAATGTCTTGAAATTTAGATGAGATAGCCTCTTATGCCATAGCCAGTTGACATCGGATGAGGCCTTTGAGAAGAAACAGGAGATCTCAGTGGTTGTTGAGTCCATGTTTATTACATAAACATTTTCCAAACGATAACCGCTGAGAGCTATCTTCTCCTTTTTGTCAGTGACAAAGCAGGATTCCTTAGTAAAGATTACTTTGTTATCCATGTCGCAAAGCTGACTGATGCTTAGAAGATTATGCTTCAGCCCTTCAACATATGCGACTCTTCTTAAGGAGGTTGTACCATTTGAAAGTACACCATACCCTCGTGTTAGATCTGAAGTTTTGTCAATAAACCAAGTGTTGAAGTTCTGATAAGAAGACTCAGATGTTCTGAGTAGAGGAGTCAGAGATCTGAGAAGAAGAGTCAGAGTTCTGAGAGAAAGAGTCAGAAGCTCTGAGAAGCGTTATCAGAAGAATGTTCAGAAGTTCTGAACTACCTGTTCAGAACTTATGACTACATACTTTACTTAGTATTTAGTAAACTAATTAGGACACGTGTTATGTTCTTATTAGTCTTTCTTATTTGTACTGTAGCTTTAACATGTCCGTTGCAGTATAAATAGTAGTTAGCTCTACGTTGCTAACTGATTGATTTTTCCCGTATATCTTTGTATTCATTCTTTGTAATCTTTGAGATTCTCTCTCTCTTAGATCTGTAATTCTGTTCATCATTGAATACAATTGGGCTTGATCATACAACTTCTCAATTACTGCTTTCTATATTGATTATAAGATAAGATCCTGAACTTTCAATTGGTATCAGAGCCAATCAACAAACAAATTCGTTCAAGATTGTTATCGCGAAGATCGATTGATCAATTTCTTGAAGATTTCTTGATTCATTCAAAATTCGATTCCGCTGCTAGGGCTAGTTCTTGAATTCTTGGCAATTCTTGAATTACCTGTTACATTACGATCAAGAAACTCGAATTTGTCTTTCTGTTGAATTTTCTTACAATCATGTCTTCTAAAGAATATCTAGCCATGGGATCTGAAACCAAACCGCCTGTACTTATACCAGAAGAGTATCAGCAATGGAAAATTCGTATGATCCAATTCCTAGACAACATTGAAGAAAATCTTATGGTCTCTATCCGAGAAGGTCCAATTGAAGTGTACATCGATGTTGCTGCAACTCCTGCTACAGAGACAACTCCGGAAATTCCAGCGACCAGGGTGAAAAAGAGTTATTCCCAATACACAGCTGAACAGAAGAATAGGCATGCTATTGACAAAAGAGCAATTACTTTGATGACTTTGGCTGTCCCAAATGAGGTTCTTAACAGGATTGACAGTGGATCATCAGCTAAAGAAATGTGGGACGAATTGGAAAGGCAGATGTTAGGAACTGTGAGATCTATTCAGGCAAAGTTAAATCAAAGCATAAATGCTTATGAAAGGTTCAAAGCAAAAGAGTCAGAAAGTTTGACACAGACATACAGTAAATTTTGCACTATTCTAAATGACTTGCGAAGAAATGGACTGAAGAAAACGAAGTCATGAATAAATTACAAATTTCTGAACAGTCTAAATTCAGAATGGTCATCATTTGCCATAAGTCTGCAAATGAACAAGGATATGTGTGAAGAAGACTTAAATGATCTATTCTGTGTTCTTAATCAACATGAATACTCTGTCAAGTTAGTTGTGGAAGAGAAGAAAAATGTTGCTGATCAGTTAGCATTCTTATCAAAGTCCAAAGCAATCAAAGCACCCAAAAAGACTGCATATCTATCAGAGATACCTAATCTGGAAGAATCTGACAAGGAAGAAGGATCAGAAGATGATGAAGATATCAAGATAATGGCTGAGAAACTAGCTTTGTTGACAAATACTTTCAATAAAAGGTATGGGAAGGGTAGATTTCAAGGAAATTATAAGAGAGTTGGGAGTTCAGATTATAAGAAGAAAGAAGACAGAGAAGAAAATAAGTTTGAAAAGAGAGTAGAGAGAAGTGAAGAAAACAATGAAGAGAAGGATGAAAGAAAAGAAAAGAATATGTGTTTCAAGTGTGGAAAATCTGGCCACTATGCTAAGGATTGCAGAGTTAAAATTGTGAAAGACTATGAGTACTACACCAAGAAGGCTCAACTTGCAAAGAAGAGAGATGATAAAATTGCTTTATTGGCTGAACAGGAGAATTGGTTGTACTACACTTCTGATGAAGATGATCATATCAACTTTCCACAGATGCAAAGCTATATGGCAAAAATGAGGAATGAGGATGATTCTGATTATGAAGATGCTGATTCTGAGTCATCTGCTGAGGTACATTCTTCACTTGAAATAGAGTTAATGACACAGATTGGTGAAATGAAAACTGAATTTGCTAATCTAAGAAAACAGATAAAAGGAGAAAGAAATTTGGTTAACAAATTCAGAATTGAAAAAGAAGTAATAAAAGAACAATATGAAGAATCTCATGCTGAGAAACAAAAAGTTAAAGATGAAAATTCTGAATTGTTGAAAAAGCTTTCTGAACTAAAAGTTGAGTTTTCAAAAATAAAGGATGAAAAAGGTGATTTACAAATAAAATTTGATATGTTATTTGAGGAAAGAAAGAATTTATACACCAAAATCAAAGAATTGGAAGATCTAAATTTGAAAAGGGGTCAGACTCAGCAAACATTAAATCTTTTATTAAGCAATGTTAAAGATACAAGATTTTACAACCCAAAGAAGGGATTGGGATTGGAAGAAAATGTCACTTTAAAAAGAGCTCCAATCAACTTGTATGAAAAACTTCAAGTTTCTAAGCCAAAAATCCCAGAAATTGTTGAAGTTTTTATAAGACCTGCTAGTTCTATAACAAGTTCTGACAATTTGCAAAGACCAAACTCTAAAAAGTCAGATGAGAAAATTTCTGAGTCTAAAACAGAAAAGTCAGTTGTTTCAGAAGAAAAGGTTAAGAAAGAAGTTTCTAAACCAGCAGATGAGAAGCCAAAATACAATGATATTAAATTCAAGTATGATTCTTTAAATGTCAGCTACAAAAATAAACAACCAAGTTTTTCATATCATGACATTGAGAGCATATTTGACACAAGTAAAAATTCTGAAACAGTCAATCAGAAGTCTGAAACTTCTAGTCAGGATTCTGAACTTTGTAGTCAGAACTCTGAGTCTAAAGATCAGACATCTGAGTCTGTAAATCAGAACTCTGACTCAAGTAGTCAGAAGTCTGATTCAACTGGATTTTCTGAAACAAAGTCAGATGAATTTTTACAACTTGAAAAGAGATTTAATCTTGTGAGTCAAGAACTTGAGGACTTAAGGAAAGCTTATGATAAACTTGAAAATGATTTCTGTGAGGTGGATATTAAACTTGAAGAAGCTTTGAAAGAAAAGAATATTTTTATTCAGAAAATAACAGAGCTTGAAAAACTGAAGACTGAGTATGATCTTTTTAAAATTAATGCTCCAAGAGAAAATGATAAATTCTTTAATGAATCAAGTACATATGAAAAAGGTGAATCATCTAATTCTTCTAACAAAAAGGACTTGAATTTTTCAGAAAAAGAAGAAAGCAAAAGGAAAGATGATCTTGCAAAGTTGAATGATCTGAAAAGGGATCTTGAGAAGCTTAGAATGAAATCTACTTCTGAACTCAAAGCTAGAAATTCTTGTAATAAGGGAAATTGTACTCTGAACAGTATCAATAAAAATGAAATGACCTATGTTTCAGATTTATTGTCACTTGCAAAGAAAAATCTTGTTTGTGTTAGATGTAAAAATGATTCATTCCAATATTCTCATAAATGTCAAGTCAAAATAACTTCTGTTTCATACATAAGAAAAGATATTCAGAATTCAAAAAAGAAAATTGTTTCTGTTCATCAGAATACAGAAAAGAAGAAAATTTTTGTTCCTCAGACTGAGAAGAAAGAAAAGATAAAAGAAAAGAAAGTTGAAAATGTTGCAAAATCAAAAGATACAACTTTCAAAAAGAAAGTGAATAAGTTTGAAAGCAGAAAATGTTCTGACTTCATAAAAGTTCAAGGAAAGTGGTGTTTGAAGAAAGATTTTGAGTGGAAAGTAAAAGATACTAATGTTAAATCCAATGACAAAACTAACAAAGATGGACCCATTCCAAAATGGGTACCTAAAACTAACTGATCCTTTTGCAGGACTGTCATGTGTGGTTTTTAGATTCAGGAGCTTCAAGACACATGACAGGTCAGAAGTCTTTTCTATCAAACTTCACAGAAAAGGCTGGAGGAGCAGTAAACTTTGGAAATAACAGCAAAGGACAAGTCAAAGGTTATGGGGATTTAACTAAAGGGGATCTGACTATCTAAAAGGTTTTCTATGTTGAAGGATTACAGCATAATCTTTTCAGCATAAGTCAGTTTTTAGACAGTCTTTGTCAAATCAAGTTTCAAATAACAGGTTGCATGATTTTAACTGAAAATGATGTTAAAGTCTTCTGGGCCAAAAGACATATGGACTTATTTGTAGTTAATTTTTCAAAATTGAAAACATTAAATACAGTTTGTCTTTTATCAAAATCAACTGCAAATGAATGTTGGCTTTGGCACAGAAGATGTTCTCATCTAAATTTCAAAGATCTTAATAATCTCGTTGCAAAACATCTGGTTAAAGGCTTACCAAAGCTTAAATTTGAAAAAGAATCATTATGCTCAGCTTGTGAAATGGGCAAGATGAAAAAGAGTTCTCACAAATTAAAAATGGACTCATCTTGCAAAGCACCATTAGAAATGATTCATACTGATCTTTGTGGTCCAATTTCAGTTCAATCTATGGGAGGAAAGAAATATATGCTTGTGATTGTTGATGAATTCTCCAGATACACATGGGTTGAGTTCCTAAGAGCTAAGTCAGAACCTGCTACTACATTGATAAATTTTATCAAAAGGATTCAAGTTCTCTTACAACTTCCAGTTCAGAAAATCAGAAGTGATAATGGAACAGAGTTCAGAAATGAGACTCTTCAGAATTTTTTAGAAAGTTCTGGGATTTCTCACAATTTTCCTGCTGTCAGAACTCCTCAACAAAATGGTGTTGTTGAAAGGAAAAATAGAACTCTAGTTGAAGCTGCGAGAACAATGCTGGCTTATGCAAATCTTCCTACTTTTCTATGGGCTGAAGCAATTGCAACTGCTTGTTTTACATAGAATAGAACTTTAATCAATAAGAGATTAAATAAGACTGCTTATGAACTGATAAATAAAAGAAAACCATTAATCAAATTCTTTCATGTTTTTGGTTGCAGGTGCTATGTTCTTAGAAACAGAGAAAATCTTGCCAAATTCGATAAAAAGGCAGATGAAGGATACTTTGTGGGTTATTCTTTAACTTCCAAAGCATTCAGAATCTACAATAGAAGAACCAAGAGGATGATGGAGAGCATAAATGTAACTTTTGATGAAGCCAGAATGAGGACTTCTGAACAAGACAGTTCAGAACTCATGCTGAACAAGACAAATATGACTTCTGATACAAATTCTAATCCTATTTGTTCAGAACTCAATTTACTGTTTAAGGATGCTTTTAGTGAACTAATTTCTGATTCTTATGCAGAATATGAAAATCCAAAGATGGTCAAAGAGATGAAAAATAAGACTCCAGAATTAGTTCAATCAACTGTAATTTCTGACAAAGGTCCATCAGAAGAATGTCCAAATCTAATAAATACAAGTGGTGAAAATTCTGAACCTTGTAATCAGAATTCTGATTCTTGTACTCAGAACTCTGAACAAGTCACTCAGAATTCTGACTTCATTGATCAAAACCCAAACTTGGATGTAACTCCTACTCATACATCAGAACAAGGGGACAGTTCAGAATTACAAGCAATCATTGATGAGAATGATGCAAACAACAATTATTCAGAGATTGATGTACTACCTAGTGCAAATAAATGGACTAAAAATCATCCTATTCATCAAGTAATAGGTGATCCATCAGCAGGAGTAAAAACCAGATCAACTACAGCAAATGAAGCAATGTTTGCTGGTTTCTTGAGTGTGATTGAACCAAAGAAAGCTAATGAAGCCCTAGAGGATCCAGACTGGATTTCAGCAATGCAAGAGGAATTGCTTCAATTTGAAAGAAATAAAGTTTGGAGACTCATTCCAAAGCCTGAAGGTAAATCTATTATTGGAACTAAATGGGTGTTCAGAAACAAAAAGGACGAATCAGGTGTTGTCATCAGAAACAAGGCAAGATTGGTTGCTAAGGGATACTGTCAACAAGAGGGAATTGATTATGATGAGACATTTGCACCAGTGGCAAGAATAGAGGCAATCAGAATATTTTTGGCCTATGCTGCACATAAAAACTTCAAGGTGTATCAAATGGATGTCAAATCAGCCTTTCTAAATGGAAAACTTAATGAAGAGGTGTATGTTCATCAACCTGAAGGTTTTGTTGATCCAGAATTCCCTGATCATGTTTATATTTTAGACAAAGCTTTATATGGTCTAAAACAAGCACCACGAGCCTGGTATGACACTCTTACCAAACACTTGTTAGGTTCAGGGTTCAAGAAAGGTAAGATTGACACAACTTTGTTTTTAAAGAAACAGGGTGATGATTTAATTCTGATTCAGATTTATGTTGATGACATAATATTTGGTTCTACCAGTCCAGAATTATGTGATAATTTTTCAAAAATCATGTCATCTGAATTTGAAATGAGCATGATGGGTGAGCTTAATTTTTTCCTTGGTCTTCAAGTCAAACAATTACCAAAAGGTATTTTTATAAATCAAGGAAAATATGTCAGAGACATTCTGAAAAAGTTCAAAATGTCTGATTGTGCTTCTATGAGAACACCTATGGCAACTAACATAAAGTTAGATGCTGATCTCAAAGGTGTTTCAGCAGATATCAAACTCTATAGAGGCATGATTGGATCATTACTTTATTTGACTGCAAGTAGACCAGATATCATGTTTTCTACCTGTTTCTGTGCTAGATTTCAATCTAACCCAAAAGAATCACATATGTTGGCTGTCAAAAGGATTTTAAGATATCTCAAAGGAACACCTGATCTAGGTTTATGGTATCCAAAAGAAACTGACTTCAAATTGACTGCTTTCACTGATGCTGATCATGCAGGAAGTAGGTTGGACAGAAAAAGTACATCTGGTGCTTGTCACTTTTTGGGAGATAAAATAGTGAGTTGGGCATCAAAGAAGCAGAATTGTGTGTCCACTTCAACTGCTGAAGCAGAGTATGTTGCTGCTGCTGCTTCATGCTCTCAAACATTGTGGATGAGAACACAACTCATGGACTATGGATATCAGCTTAACAAGATTCCCATCTATTGTGACTCAGAAAGTGAAATTGCCATTACTCAGAACCCTGTTCAACATTCGAAGACTAAGCATATAGATGTGAGGTATCATTTTATAAAGGATTATGTGGAAAAAGGAACTATAGAGATGCACTTTGTGCATACAAAGTATCAATTGGCTGACTTGTTCACAAAGCCTCTTGATCACAAAAGGTTTTCTTTTCTCATATGTAAAATAGGAATGCTTAATCTGCCTAATTGAAAATATTTTTTTCTTCCTTAAAAATGCTAAATTTTTCTAAGTAAGATTGTCTGAGTAGTGTACTCAGAACTCTGAGTCTTAAGATTCAGAACTTCTGAGTACTAAGATCAGAACTTCTGAGTCTTGAGTTCAGAACTTCTGAGTCTTGAGATCAGAACCTATGAGTCTTAAGGTCAGAGATTCTGAGTCAATACTTCAGCAATCTAACTTTCAAAAATTTATTTTTGAGAAATACAAATACTTCAACTGTGTGGATTATGCTTCTTCTATTATCTTTTTATCTCATATTTATGTATCATTAATAGTCAAATGCATGCTCAAGTCAAGGGGGAGCACCAAAATTCTTTTGGAAATCATTTTGTGATGCTTAAAAGATTTGTTTTCATTTTTTATCTCTGATTAGTCTACGAAGAACAAGCTTTTAATGATAAAATTTTTTGTTATTCAAACTATATCTGAATTAAAAAAATTTCATATTCAGATATAAGATTTTAAATGATTTTTTAAATCATCATAATATGAACAGAATTTTGATGATAAAAAGTGCTTCTATCTGTTCAAACCTCTTCTGAATCAAAATGTTTTATATTTGTCAGAAGTTGATTTTAAATGACATTTTGGTTACAAGGCAAAATTCTTCTGAGTAGAACAATCAGATATCTGATAAAAGAAAAGTCAAAACATCTGAGCGTGTTATTCAGATCTTTGACTTGAGTCAAAATTCTATCCACTAACACGTGTCAGCTTCATATTTGTTTGATTATGCCACACATTTCATTTAAATCCTCTGTGGCATTTCAAATGTGTTGACTCCGTTATAACATTGATTTCGCTTTTCCGTTAAACCATTCAACTTCGCGGATTTTAAATAGGTCTTAAAATCCCTATTTCAAATCTTTTCAAATTCCAGAGCGAAAAGTGAGATACGAATCAAATCCAGAGTTCTTTGAGTTTGTTTTATTCTTAAATCATGTCTGGAATACGAAGGAGTGGTCCAATTTCGCTACATTATACAAAATCGATAATGGATTCATCTGATTCAGATAGTGATGAAGTACAGAATAGAGCTGTAGAGGAAGGGGCAATAAGAAATGATGAAGAAGATGAACAAATGGATGAATCTGAAGGAAATGCGGATGAGGTAAACGTTAATATTGAACATGAACAGAGTGCTGCAGGTTCTATTATGTCAGATAGACCTATTTTAGTGGAAAGAGTTGTTCCTGAGAGTGAATGGCTGAAATTATCTGAAAATAACTGTGTTATATTATTTGAGGAAAGCCGTTTTAAGCCTGAACACAGAATTATCATGGAGTTATTCAAACACCATCCGTACAGAAAATGGTTTACACGAAGTAAAAATGTGCCTGTTCAGTACATATAACAATGGTGGAAACATCTTAGGTTAGAAGATAATAGGTTTGTGTCTGAAATTGGAGGAGTGACATTTGCCTTATCAATCTCTGCACTAAGAGAAATGCTGAATTTACCAGAGAAAGATGATGTACAAAGAAGGACAGATTTTGAGGACTCACCCTTAACAGAGGAATTAATAGCAGAGTTTATGAAGTTGGGATACAATGAAGGATTGAGAACTCTCAGTTTGTTCAGAAGAAACAAATTACCACCTATTTGGGCTTGCTTCTTTCATGTGGTAAATAAATGTGTGTCAGGGAAGAATAGTTCTGCTGATAAAGGTTCTAAACAAATTCTTCAGATCTTTCAGGGTTTAGTGAAGAATAGGCATTATGACTATACTTTAATACTTTGGGAAGACATGAAGAATACATTTGAGAAGAATCAGAAAGCAATTCAGAAGAAAACAAAGGATGCTCCACTGACATACATTCCTTATATAAGGTACTGGCAAATTGTTATTTGGTATGCCATGCAGGAAAACAGAACAATCTCAAGCAGAACAAATGAAGAGCATGGTCCCACATTTTATTTGGGTAAGATGACCTCAGTAACAAGACTTGAAAACTATCCGAATCATAAATTGTTGCCAAAATCACTTAAGAATTATATTCCAAGGGAGAGTGAGATTTTAAAAGCTTATTGCACCTCTATGGGAATTGAATTACCTCAAATCCCTACCCAAGAGGACCAACCTGAGAAGAGAGGTGAGGGGTCTACTCGAATTAGAGAGGGGGGGGGGGGATGTTCAAATGGGTGAACATTCTGAGAGACTTGAGGGGGAAAATTCTGAGAGCTTGGTTAGATTTGGTGAGGAAAAACAGAATGAGAGTGGTGAGGATGAGAGATTGTCAACAGAGGTTCAAACAGAAAGAGATGCCTCTGAACCAGCTAATCTTGACCAGGTAACCACAAATGCTATTCGTTCACATTTCTTGGTGTCCAATATTGAAACAAACACCATGGACCTAGTGGTGGATCTTGAACAACCCATCCATATCCACTCAGAAGCATTTCAACATGCTACTGTTTCACACAAATCCGGGGAACCATCCCAAACTCATTTGGAGGGAGGTGATAAATCCCAATCTATTTTTCAACACATTGAGTCTGAATATCACAGTCCTATTCATATTGAGCCTGAAATTCCTTCTGACACTTGCACAAATCAGGAATTTCGTATTCCTGAAACAACATTCATAGACATACCTAATGTTGGGTGTCGAGGATTGGATGGAAGTCCTTGTGAGGTGAACATTACAAAAGCCTCATTCAAACGTGCATCTGTTGTACAAGATGACTTTGTGTTATCTACAGGCCATGAGCCCTTTGGGCACATGAAAACTGGACCATCTGTTGGTTCAGGTTCACTGTTAGAAACTTCTGAATTTGAAAAGATTCAGAAACAAAACAAGGAGATGGGGGAAAAAGTAGAAAATTTGGAGAAGAAGGTGGAGGATTTGAATGATGAGATGTCATATTTGAAAGTTGTGTTGGAGAAAAAGTTGATTTCTGTTGAAACCAAAGTAGATGATGTAAAGAAATCCTTGGATTCTCACAAAAAGGAGATCATGGATATAATGTCTGGTTTTCAAAAAGATGTGTTAAAACAAATGCAAGGTATGCAGGAATCTATACTGAAAGCACTGAGTGTATCATTGGCTTCTACTTAAAAGCCTCTTGATCCTGTTCCTATCGCAGAAGCTGAACCTGAAGTTACTTTTAATCAGAACTTGAAAAGAAAGTTTGATGATAATGAGCCTCATGATCATCAAAAGGGGGAGAAAAGACAAAGGTTAAGTTCTGATGATGACATTGGCATAGAAGATTTTGAGATAGCAGATATGCACTTAGCCAGTACAAAAAGTTCAGAAGATCAGACATGTAACATCCCTTAATCCCAACATACAAGTTCCATATAATTCACCACAAAAAACATATCATAATCCAAATATGGTCCCTTAAATTCTACAATTAGGTCTTTCGGTACAAACTTTTTCGAATAAAGTAAAATACATAACAACTACTAATTATAACTGAAATCTTCATAATCATTCAACATCCACAAAAGCTAACATGATAAATCCTATCATTGTCTCTTGTTTGCTCCATGACCTGGAATACATATTTTAAAACAAAAATGAGGGTTAGACCTTGAGGTCTAGTGAGAAAAATCCCCGTTAGTTAAAGAAAACTTTTGCACAAAGTCATACATATACTTCACATAAGAATACCAATTATGACTCATGTAATTTTTCCATCTCTTTCTCCTTTCTTTTTCTTGGCCATATTAATTGGTAGCAAGCATATTAATTAATTTACTCCGCTGTACTAAATACAGCCAACACCACTGTCCCTTTGTACAGCCAACTTTCACCGGTCCTAAGCCCGGCCAACTAGTACTCATACAATGCAATATTCATATAAACATTATATGCACCATATTACATTTAATCACATATATGTATTCCATTTGAAAACATTTCAAATAAAAACTCACCTCGTGTGTTTATCACAAAAACTCTTCCAAGATAATTCACGTGTGTCGATCCCTCACAGAATCTGAAATCAGATAAAATACCAAATATTTCCTTTAATACTTAAACTTACAAAATTCCCAACTGAAATCGCAATGAGCAGTACCAAGTCGCAATCTCCTATGGCGATTCCACTTTGAAGTCACAACCTCTTATTGCGATTCCACCCCGAAGTCGCAACCCCTTATTGCGATTCCACCCCGAAGTCGCAACCCCTTATTGCGATTCCACCCTGGAGTCGCAACATAATATTGCGATTCCACCTTGGAGTCGCAACCAACTACTGCGATTCCACCTTGGAGTTGCAACCAACTACTGCGATTCCACCTTGGAGTCGCAACCAACTACTGCGATTCCACCTTGGAGTCACAACCAACTACTGCGATTCCAAACTCGAATCGCAATCAACCACTGCGATTTCAATCCAAGTCGCAAACGACCATTGCGACTTCAATGCCAAGTCGCAACCAACGGTTGCGACTTCGTTGAATGTCGCAGTCGTCTATTGCGACTTCGATGAATGTCTCAGTCTACTGTTTCATCCTAAAACCCAGATTTTTGCAGATTTAAGCTATGCATGTTTATGTAACTTTGCAGATATGTTTAAGACCATTAACACAACCTAACCATAAGCTTAAAATTCCCAAAACATTCATTTCTAACCAAAATCCACTTGGAACTTTACTAGCATGTTCAAGAACACTATGAGGAATTAAAACACAAATAAAGGATAGATTGTTTACCTGAATCACTTCAGTTTATTCCCTGAATCACAGCAACAAACTTCTTAATCTTTTCCTTCTTCTTCCCTTCAAACTTTCTCTCGATTTCTCTCTTTCTCTTTCTAACCGATTGCACACACACACCTTAGACAAAAGTTTCAAAGTGCCTCACAAGAGGACACCTCCTCAACATGAGGTGTTAGAGGCGGTGGTGGTGTGTGGTTTAAATAAAAAGACCAAACTAACCCTAAACTTCTCTCAATTGTCGAAACACACCCCCAACTTTCTATTAAATTTAAATCTTATCTCTTAACTTTTAACTTCTTCAAAATACTAACATAAGGACTTATAAAATTCTAAATTTAACTTAGATAAAAATACCTGGTTGTTACAACATCTCCCCCTTAAAAGAATTCCGTCCTGGAATTCGATTAAGCGAACAGATGAGGGTATATGGCTCTCATCTCCGCCTCCGATTCCCATGTTGCATCCTGACCCCTATGATGTTTCCACTGGACCTTTACTTGCTTGATCTCCTTATTCCTTAATACTTTAACCTTGTGATCGACTATAGCTTCCGGTTCTTCCACGTAGTTCAGCTTTTCATCAACCTGGATATCCGGTAGTGAGACTGCCTGGTCCGGCGTGACTAAACATTTCCGAAAATTCGACACATGAAACGCGTTGTGAATCCTGCTCAATTCCAACGGGAGATCCAATCTGTATGCTACTTCACCAATTCTTTCTGTAATTTCAAATGGCCCAATATATCGCGGACTGAGTTTACCTTGCTTCCCAAAACGTATGACTCCTTTCCAAGGTGAAACTTTTAACATCACAAATTCCCCAACCTGAAATTCTAACGGTTTCCGGCGTCGATCTGCATAACTTTTCTGTCTGTCTTGTGCCGTTTTCAATCTATCCCGGATCTGAGTAATCTTATCTGCTGTTAACTGTACTATTTATGGCCCTGCTAACTGCTTTTCCCCCACTTCATTCCAACACAAAGGCGTTCGGCATTTCCTACCATACAATACTTCAAACGGTGCCGCCTGAATACTAGAATGATAACTGTTGTTGTAAGCGAACTCTATCAAAGGCAAATGTTTATCCCATGATCCTCCAAAATCAACTATACAAGCCCGAAGCATATCTTCTAAAGTCTGTATCGTTCTTTCACTCTGCCCGTCTGTCTGTGGATGATATGCTGTGCTCAACTTTATCTGCGTTCCAATATCTTTTTGAAAGCTTCTCCAAAATCTAGAAGTAAAACGACTATCTCGATCAGAAATAATCGAAATTGGAACTCCATGTCGAGTTACTATTTCATTAATGTACAGTTTGGCCAAACGTTCCAAAGAATCGGTTTCTTTTATAGGCAAGAAATGAGCAGACTTTGTCAACCTATCCACAATCACCCAAATAGAATCGAATCCCTTTGAAGTTCTTGGTAACTTGGTAATGAAATCAGTTGTGATCTGATCCCATTTCCACACTGGAATTTCTAATCGTTGCAGTTGACCAAACGGTTTTTGATGTTCAATCTTCACCTTCTTGCAAGTAGTACATTCCTCCACATACTTTGCAATGCTTCTTTTCATCCCCGGCCACCAGTAAAATGGCTTCAGATCTCTATACATCTTATTTGTACCTGGATGAATGGAGAATCGAGATTGATGAGCTTCTTGTAGTACACGATCACGTAATCCACCCAAACGAGGTACCCAAATCCTACTCTCCAAACACAACAACCCACGGTTATCTTTCCCAAGCAATGCTGATATCCCAACCAACCATTCAGATTTCAAACTTTCTTCTTGATAAGCATCTAATTGGCACTTCAGTAATTCGTCAAAAATGTTTGGAAGCAGTTCCGCTCTTAAAGATATCGCCTTTATCGTTCCACTTCTTTCTTGTCGACTTAGTGCATCTGCCACCACGTTCGCTTTTCCTGGGTGATAAAGTATTTCACAATCATAATCATTCACTAACTCTAGCCACCTTCTTTGCCTCATATTCAGTTCCTTTTGATCAAAAAGATGTTGAAGACTCTTATGATCAGTAAAAATTTGACATTTGGAACCATACAGATAATGTCTCCAAATCTTCAATGCAAAGACAACCGCTGCAAGTTCCATATCATGGGTAGGATATTGCCTTTCATGATCCTTTAATTGACGAGAAGCATAGGCAATTACTTTTCCACGTTGCATGAGTACACATCCCAAACCTAACTTAGAAGCATCACTGTAGACCACAAAATCATCCGAACCTTCTGGCAATGCTAATATCGGCGCGCTGCAGAGTTTCTCCTTTAATATCCTGAATGCTTCGTCCTGTTCTGCCTTCCATTCGAACTTCAAATTCTTCCGAGTCAGTTTCGTCAACGGTGTGGCAATACGAGAGAAATCTTTTATGAACTTTCGGTAGTAGCCGGCCAAACCCAGAAAACTTCGTACTTCTGTTGCTGTCTTTGGTGGTTCCCACTTTTCAACTGCTTCCACTTTTATTGGATCGACTTGTATACCCTTTTCAGAAACTATATGCCCCAGAAACTGAACTTCCCGTAACCAGAATTCACACTTTGAAAATTTCGCGTATAACTTTTCTTTCTTCAAGAGTTCTAAAATCAAACGTAGGTGTTGCGCGTGCTCTTCCTTGGATCGGGAATAGATAAGTATATCATCAATAAACACAATAACGAATTTATCAAGATACAGCTTACATACCCGATTCATTAAATCCATAAAAGCGGCTGGAGCGTTCGTCAATCCAAATAGCATTACTAGAAACTCATAGTGACCGTACCTGGTGCGAAAAGCAGTTTTCAAAACGTCTTCTTCCTTGACCTTCAACTGATGATAACCGGATCTTAAATCAATCTTGGAGAAACAACAAGCTCCGACTAATTGATCGAAGAGGTCATCAATTCTAGGTAGGGGATACTTATTTTTGATCGTGCGCTTATTCAATTCTCTGTAGTCGATACACATTCTCATCGAACCATCTTTCTTCTTCACAAACAAAACTGGTACTCCCCATGGCGAAGTACTTGGTCTGATGAAACCCTTATCGGATAGATCTTGCAGTTGTGCCATCATTTCTTTCGTTTCCGGAGGCGCCAAACGATACGGTGCACGGGCTATAGGGTTGGCTCCAGGAATTAGATCTATACCGAATTCTACCTGTCTAACGGGCGGAAGACTGTTCAAGTCTTCAGGAAACACTTCTGGAAAATCACTAACAATTGGGATGTCTTCTAACTTACTCTTCTCTAGCTTAGTATCTATTACGTAAGCTAAGTAACTCTGACAACCTTTTTTAACACACTTACGGGCTTTTATCATAGAAATAAGATTATACTGGTGATTCCTACGATCGCCATAGATCACTACCGGGCCTTTTTCAGGTAACACAACGTTTATTAACTTCTTATCACAATTTATATTAGCTTGATTCTCGGCTAACCAGTCCATTCCTACTACCACATCATACTCAACCAGGGCTATTGGAAATAACTGAATCGGTACCCCGCACCCTTCTATATCTATCACACAACCATCAAATACTTCTTTAACTGATACTTGATTTTCATTTGCCGTATCTACCATTAAAGCATGATCTAACACTTTCGGCTTTAAACGCATATGAGTAGCAAATGAAGGAGACACAAACGATCGGTTTGCACCGGAATCAAATAACACCTTAGCACGTGTAGAATTTATTAAGAATGTACCTGTAACCACGTCCGGAGTTTCCTCCGCTTCTTTTGCTGTCATCTGAAATGAACGGCCTCTTGCTCTTGTTGGCTCTGACCTCGGTACTGTTGGTCTAACACCCGTTGCTGTTGTCAACGTGCCTCCCGATGGTATTCTTCCCAGTGGACAATCCGATTGAAGATGATCTGGAGAATTGCATGAATAACAAAATCTAACCACCCGACAATCTTTAGCAATGTGACCAAACTTCCCACACTTATAACAGTTTCTAGGATCTACTTGACAGCTTCCCTGGTGGAAACGGTGGCACTTTGGGCAAGGTCTTTCAGCTGCTCGAAAAGGTGGACGATTATCAGATCTCTGAAACCCAGACTTCTTCATATCATGTGGCGGTCCTTCCCATTTTCTCTTTCCCGCACTTTTATCCCCAACATCCCTCTTATTGTCTCGCTCCACATTTTCCGCAGCATTGACTGCTTCTGAAAACGTATTAGGTCTCGCTGCAGTTACCAACTTTCTGATCTCCGAATTCAATCCGAATACATACCTTTCCATCTTCATCTTTTCGGTGGCAACATAATATTCTCCGAAACGCGACTTTTCCAAGAAACGAGCAGTGTAGTCTCTTACCGATAAATTTCCTTGCTGTAGGCTCAGGAATTCCTCTTCCAACTGTCTAACTGCGGCTTGCGGGCAAAACTGTTCCTTAAATGCTCTCGAGAATTCGCCCCAAGTAAAAGTTGAATGTACCTCAGGTCCTTCAGAGTCAATAAGGGCCTCCCACCAATACAAGGCGTCCGCTTTCAACATTGCTGTTCCATATAACACTTTATCTTCTTCCGCGCATTTACTGGTCTTAAATACAGCTTCAACTTCCTTCAGCCATCTCATTGCTTTTACTGGATCTCTGTCCCCTCCATACGTGGGTGGTTTACAGCTTAAAAACATTTTAGAATCACACTTTCTTGGTACTGATGTGACAATAGGCGCGATAGGTACTTCGTTTCCAAGGGTAGGGTCTGGTATTTCTGTTTCCGAATGATGAGTCTGGTTAAACATGGCTTGAATATTTGCCTGAAGTCTTCCCATTTCAACTGCTAGATCGTCTCTTGTAACAAACTCCGTGCCTCGCCCCTGTACACTGCCCCCTGTCCTACCTCTGCCTCTTTCTCCCCCTCTTCCCCTTCCTCCGGCTGTTTGTCTCGTTCCACTTGCCATTCTGTTGATTCAAACAAGGTTATTATACACATAAGCACATACCCCATATAATAAAGTATTCTGGTTCAAACATGTACCTGTAAGATCATAATTACACTGGCCAGGTGTAATCTGAAATTACCTTACATGATGTTCCTTCTACCTTTTTATATTTATCATCCCAAGGTTCTAAAATAACAAGGACATCCTACTTCGCATGCAGTTTAAGTCTAGGTACAGATACTAATACCTAAATCTCTTAAACTAAGGCTCTGATACCATTTGTAACATCCCTTAATCCCAACATACAAGTTCCATATAATTCACCACAAAATAACATATCATAATCCAAATATGGTCCCTTAAATTCTACAATTAGGTCTTTCAGTACAAACTTTTTCGAATAAAGTAAAATACATAACAACTACTAATTATAACTGAAATCTTCATAATCATTCAACATCCACAAAAGCTAACATGATAAATCCTATCATTGTCTCTTGTTTCCTCCATGACCTGGAATACATATTTTAAAACAAAAATGAGGGTTAGACCTTGAGGTCTAGTGAGAAAAATCCCCGTTAGTTAAAGAAAACTTTTGCACAAAGTCATACATATACTTCACATAAGAATACCAATTATGACTCATGTAATTTTTCCATCTCTTTCTCCTTTCTTTTTCTTGGCCATATTAATTGGTAGCAAGCCAATTAATTAATTTACTCCGCTGTACTAAATACAGCCAACACCACTGTCCCTTTGTACAGCCAACTTTCACCGGTCCTAAGCCCGGCCAACTAGTACTCATACAATGCAATATTCATATAAACATTATATGCACCATATTACATTTAATCACATATATGTATTCCATTTGAAAACATTTCAAATAAAAACTCACCTCGTGTGTTTATCACAAAAACTCTTCCAAGATAATTCACGTGTGTCGATCCCTCACAGAATCTGAAATCAGATAAAATACCAAATATTTCCTTTAATACTTAAACTTACAAAATTCCCAACTGAAATCGCAATGAACAGTACCAAGTCGCAATCTCCTATGGCGATTCCACTTTGAAGTCGCAACCTCTTATTGCGATTCCACCCCGAAGTCGCAACCCCTTATTGCGATTCCACCCCGAAGTCGCAACCCCTTATTGCGATTCCACCCTGGAGTCGCAACCTAATATTGCGATTCCACCTTGGAGTCGCAACCAACTACTGCGATTCCACCTTGGAGTCGCAACCAACTACTGCGATTCCACCTTGGAGTCGCAACCAACTACTGCGATTCCAAACTCGAATCGCAATCAACCACTGCGATTTCAATCCAATTCGCAAACGACCATTGCGACTTCAATGCCAAGTCGCAACCAACGGTTGCGACTTCGTTGAATGTCGCAGTCGTCTATTGCGACTTCGATGAGTGTCTCAGTCTACTGTTTCATCCTAAAACCCAGATTTTTGCAGATTTAAGCTATGCATGTTTATGTAACTTTGCAGATATGTTTAAGACCATTAACACAACCTAACCATAAGCTTAAAATTCCCAAAACATTCATTTCTAACCAAAATCCACTTGGAACTTTACTAGCATGTTCAAGAACACTATGAGGAATTAAAACACAAATAAAGGATTGATTGTTTACCTGAATCACTTCAGTTTATTCCCTGAATCACAGCAACAAACTTCTTAATCTTTTCCTTCTTCTTCCCTTCAAACTTTCTCTCGATTTCTCTCTTTCTCTTTCTAACCGATTGCACACACACACATTAGACAAAAGTTTCAAAGTGCCTCACAAGAGGACACCTCCTCAACATGAGGTGTTAGAGGCGGTGGTGTTGTGTGGTTTAAATAAAAAGACCAAACTAACCCTAAACTTCTCTCAATTGTCGAAACACACCCCCAACTTTCTATTAAATTTAAATCTTATCTCTTAACTTTTAATTTCTTCAAAATACTAACATAAGGACTTATAAAATTCTAAATTTAACTTAGATAAAAATACCTGGTTATTACAAGACACAAGAAAAGTTAAAGGCAATAACTCAGATAGTTCAGATTGATAGTTCAGATACAGAGGAAATGGAGTTGGAAAGTACAGATGGTGGTGATTCAGATAAAACAGAGGAATTGAACTTAGACACAGAGATGGAAGGAAACTCAGATGAAACTGAAGCTATTGAGGAATCTGTATTGAGATCAGAAAAGACAGTGGAAAGTGAAGTGGTCAACATGTGTACAGATATTGTGGTGTATAACAAAGAAAATATGACGAATTCTGAATTAGAAGAAAGGAGGTTAAGTGAAGAGTTGATCAGAAGGATGCATAATAATTTAGTCAGAGATTTGAATGTTCAAAAAGTTCAGCAAGGAATAAAAATGGTAAGACCTATTGATCTAATGGGAGAAGAAGACAGAACTGTGAATTATACTCAGGATTTTGAAGATGATTTTATATTTAACTTTTGTGATGAGTTAAATACAGAAGAAGAGTATGTGAAAGTGAAAGACTACTTTATGCCTTCTGAGTATGTATTCAGAAAACCAATTGAGATCCCAAAGATTAACTTGCAAAGACTAGAAGAACCTGTATGTGATTTCATTCTAGAGTTAAGTGATGTGCCATTAGCCAGACAATTTCATGATGATATTTTTCCTGAGGAAATATATGATAATCTCTACTGCACAGAAGGAGAGTATGAGCTTTTGGAAAGTAACATTGATGGTTTTATGGATGACAGAGCTCAGATGGTCTACTCAGAAGCTTCTAACAGGTTCAGAGTTCCTGACTCAAAACTGCATATTCAGAAAAGAATTGAGAAAGTTCTGATGTTTCAACAAGAAGAATTCAATGGTTTAATGTTTGTTAGAATGGAAGTACTGAAAGAAAGAAATACAAAGGTTTCCATGTCTACTTTTGATTTTCACAGATTGACTCTTGATGATCAGATCTTTATAGTCAAGTTCTTTGCCAGCACTGAAGAAGCCTTGATGGAAATTGAATGCAGAAGACTTCTGGGTATCTATGTCAGAAATATACACTTGTATGACTTCCAATTAGCTATTGAAGAAAGAAAAGAGAAGTGTAATCTGAGTTCTCTCACAAAGAAAACAGAAATTGGTTTACATTTGAAGGGATTTGTGAATGAAGGAATGGAGACAGAAGGGTTCACATATACAGTTCACGAAAGGCTTGAAATGTTCAGATTAAAAGAGTTGGTGAAGTACAGTGATGCAACTCTGAATTGGTTATTTATTAAAATGGAAATAAGCGTGGAAACTGAAAGAGAGAGTTTAAAGAAGAGATGTATGAACTCTGTGAAGAGGAGGCTGGATCTTAGAAGAAAAATCAGAAACTGTAGTGAATGGTTGCTATCTGAGGTGAATCCCAAAAAGATTCTTCATAATGATTTTGTGTTTCCTGCTGAGTATGAAGTGAATGAAATTCTGTCAGGTGAAGTTGAAGAAGTCCAGAACACAACACCTCAAAATATGCAGATAGCCAGTTTTGATCAAGCTGAACAGTCTGAACCCAAAGAAGATGAAATATCCATTGATCTAAATGGATACTTTCTTGAATTTTATTTGCCTGAGTTCTTCAAACCAAAAGAAGTACAATTCTTGGATGTGTATTATGATAGACCTAAGGAGACTCAGATCTGGTTGGCTAAAAAATCAAGATGTCTTGGAAAAACAAAGCAAGTTGTTTACTCAGATTTTCTAATCACTGGAATCAGAGAATTGAAGGTTAAGAAATTCAGAAAGATGGAGTACTTATCCTTTGAAGTTCTGAGAGAAGATGGCAAGGTTTATTACTTTACTGATGCAGATTTTGAGAAACTATCAGTGGTTGACTTCTACAGATTACACTGCTTTCTATGCTTCAAAGAGTCAAGCAAAGACAGAAATGAAAGGAAGGCAAGAAGTGTGGTAATTGAGGCCATGTTCTACATCTTAAGGTGGCACTGTTATACAGATTTCCAAATAACTTTGTACTTACAAAAGCCATGTGTTTATCTGGCAAATCCCAACACAGATCATGAACAGAAAAAGGTGTTAAAGACTGGAAGTGTTCACAAATATCCAGATTTGGGAGTATTTTTGAAAAACAAAAGTGGAAAGATCTTTTTCAGAGCAAAGGAAACTGCAAAATACTGTTCTGGAACTTTAAGAATCATAAAGCATAATTTGGAGAAAAAGATGCTGAAAGTGAAGGAAGCAAATATAATTCAAGAAGTAATCAATCAGCAAGTTGAAATTATTCAAGAAATCATTGTCAAAATTGATAAGAGGCTTAATCTGAGAAATGTGCTACTTCAGAAAATTGTTCCTGCTCTGAAAGACTTGGATGATGCTAAATTCAAGTTTATTTGACAAAAAGGGGGAGATTGTTAGATCTGAAGTTTTGTCAATAAACCAAGTGTTGAAGTTCTGATAAGAAGACTCAGATGTTCTGAGTAGAGGAGTCAGAGATCTGAGAAGAAGAGTTAGAGTTCTGAGAGAAAGAGTCAGAAGCTCTGAGAAGCGTTATAAGAAAGAATGTTCAGAAGTTCTGAACTACCTGTTCAGAACTTATGACTACATACTTTACTTAATATTTAGTAAACTAATTAGGACACGTGTTATGTTCTTATTAGTCTTTCTTATCTGTACTGTAGCTTTAACATGTCCGTTGCAGTATAAATAGTAGTTAGCTCTACGTTGCTAACTGATTGATTTTTCCCGTATATCTTTGTATTCATTCTTTGTAATCTTTGAGATTCTCTCTCTCTTAGATCTGTAATTCTGTTCATCATTGAATACAATTGGGCTTGATCATACAACTTCTCAATTACTGCTTTCTATATTGATTGTAAGATAAGATCCTGAACTTTCACCTCGGGTATGTCCTTTTCCATTTCCACCGAAAGTTACAGAGGGACCCTTCTCTTCCTGGTATTCAGCGAGCAGGCTTTTCTTTCCAGTCATGTGTCTAGAGCATCCGCTATCGAGATACCAGATACCCTTCTTAACCTGCAATACAAAGGAAGATTAGTTTTTCCTGGGTACCCACTTGACCATGTATACACATTTGTCAGTGGAAGTAGATGGAATGGAAGATTCAGCAGTCTTCGCAGCATTTGAAGATTCAGCTTTGTCTTTCTTCACTTTGGTTAATTTCTTAACTTTAGTGGTAGGATTCACCTTGACCTGATTTGCACCAGGGTTGGTCTTCTTTGCCTTGGGGGCAATCTTCACCTTAGCTATCTTTTCAGCTTTGGTGGTTGTGGGGCACTTACTAGCAATATGATCGGTAAGTCCACAGTGATAACATTTCCTATAACTAAAAGTAGTTCTAGGACCATTTGAATGCTGAGCTTTTGATTTCGAATTAGAAGTGCCAGCACCAAGTAAACTATTGGCTTTAGAAATGGGATGAACATTCAGTTCTTCATATTTCTTACCAAGGACATCCACTCTGAGTTTAGGAATAGATCGCTGAATAGATCCAGAGATCTACTTCCTTGATCCAGAGGGATGAGTCACCGAACCTTTAGAAGCATTCAGCTTTGTTACTAAGGTACCCTTCTGAGGATTCTGGTAAATAACAATTCCTTTACCTTTGTCTTTAGAGACAGAGGTAGGTTTTGAATAAACCATTTTCTCCTTGCCTTTTGAGGAAGTAGGAGTTTGCTCAGGGATTGGTGTATTGGACGAGGAGCACTGAGAAGATGAAGTATCAGCGACTGAGGATACGAACGTTCCAAATTTAAGCATTGAACGCTCAGTGGTTGGTTTTGGAGTATCATATTTGTAACCCAGACCACGTTTATCACTTAGGGGAATCTGAGACTTTATTATCTCAGTGATCTTTGTTGAAGAATTACACCATCCTTCAACAGTAGCTTTTTCAGCTTTTAATGCAGCGATAGCTTCTGCTCGTTCGATTTTGACTAGCTGATTTAAATATACTTGATCTTTAAAATTTTCTTCAATTTTAGAAAGCTTTTCTATTTGAAGGTGGCAGTTTTTAAGCTTTTCAGCGAGATCAAGGTTTTGGTTTTCAACCACAGTTTTGCCGTTCATGGCTTCGTATAAACTTCTAGTCAAGAGATCGATCTTATGGAGACTATCAGCTTCATCAATATTTTCAATATTGGTAAATAAGGAAGGTGATACCTGAATAGTAGAGGTTGAAGTGGAGGGAATGTCTGAACTTTCTTCCTCTTCTTCAATCTTTGCCATAAGACATAGATTTGCTTCATCATCTTCAGAGTCAGATGATGATGCTTCTTCATCAGAAGCAGCCCAATCATAGTTAGCCATCAAGCCTTTACTCTTCTTCTTAAAGCTTTTCAGCTTAGCATATTTTTCTTTCAGCTTTGAATATTTGTCATCTTTATTCCTTGGAACAAAGGATTTCTTTGTAAAAGCTGAGGGTCTAGAAACTTTCTTAGACTTGCACTCGTTAGCGAAATGTCCTATCTTTTCGCAGTTAAAACAAGTAGCAGTTGCCTTATTAACAAAAGCTGATGATCTAGGCTTGTCAGTTATGGAAAGAGGTTTGTTCTTTCTAAACATTTTCTTTTTGGCAAATCTCCTGAACTTTTTAGTTAGGAGAGCCAAAGATTCATCATCATCTGAAGAATCATAATCTGATGACCTTCCAGAGTTACTTTCTAACTCAGTGATAGTGACCGAGGGTCGCTGAGTAGAAGGTTCCTCTGAGATTAAAGCAACAGGGGTGCTTTTGGAATCTTTTACAAGATTCTTCTTAAGATGGCTCGATTGCTCATGATTCAGCAACGTGCCATATAAGGTTGAAAGGGTCATTGATTTTAGATCCTTTGACAGCTTGAGACACATAGAATAATTGTCGCAACTTTCAGGTAAACATTCTAGAAACTTTGTCAGAACTTCAAAGTTAGAATATTCCTTACCAACAGTTTTCAGATCTATAATTAAACATTTAAAACGTTGGTGAACTTCAGAGAGAGATTCATTCTTACCAGAAATGAAGCTTTCGTATTGTCTTACCAGGTTGATCTTTCTTGAGTTCTGGACTTCAGACGTTCCTTCATACTGAACACATATTGTGTCCCACATGGCTTTTGATGTTTTCAGATTCATGACGGAATGGTAGACTTCGTCAGGAAGAGCCATGGATAGTATGGATCTGGCTTTTGTATCTATAGCCACTTTCTTCTTATCTTCGTCGGTCCATTGAAAGATTTCCTTAGGGACCAACCTTTCTGGAATAGCAGGTCTATTCTCAGCGGCTGGAATAGCAGCATCAATTCTTATAGGGATGAATGGACCATTCTCGAGATAGTAAGGCATAGTAGGGTCTACACCTTCTAAGAAGAGTGTCATCCTATTTTTCAATAAGTTGAAGTTATCTCTGGAAAATCTAGGGGGTTTAGCAAGAGAACCATTGTCTATATAATTTGTGTTTGTGTTGGTGGCCATTTTCAGATAGTAGCAAGGAAGAGAAATATCTTAGATTAGATCTTGTTTATGAGATTAAACAAATCCGCTCTGATACCACTTGTTGGTCACGAAGTCCTATACAAGTTTGTAGAAGGGGGGGGGGGGGGGGGGGGGGGTTGAATACAAACACACAGATTTTACTTTTCTAAATTGTTTATTGATAAATCATTAACAATTTACAGCTTGTTGCGGAAACAAGATTAAGGATAAACCTAAATCTAAACAAGTTGGAACACTAAGGTTTCTTGCACTAAGAGAGATAAGGAAAATACTAATAATAACCTATCTTGAGATAAGAGATTGAACTTGTCCAGAGTTAGCAAGTTACTTCAAATGAAGTGGGTTCATCTCTTTATATACTGCATGCATTTAATGCAAGTCAGTATACACTTTACACGTGTCATCAGCTAGTTGGTTGCATGTCATTGACCTTTGTTGACAACCTTAGTAGCCGCATGGATGAACAGTGTAGTATAAGAGTGGTTGTACGATTTCAGACAGTCGGAGGTTCTTTTCTGACATTTCGTACGGAGTCGTGCAAGGGTGGTTAAGACAAAAGTACTTTGTACGGAGGACTTCATGATCAGCTTTCGTTGATTCAGAGCATTATCATTATCTATTCAGCGAATGATAAAGTTCAGCGATAGCTGAAGTCTTGTACTTGATAGTTCACGTTGAGTGGACAAATCTGAGTCTTCGCTGATCCGCATCAGTTCATTAGGAGACTTGTCGCTGGTTCTTGAGCTTGATCTTCGACTTCAGCGTAGAACCTTTGTTGACGTGAAACTTGTCTTCAGGGATCATAAGTAAACAACTAACTTATCAGCAATCATCATAATGACTGAACAGACTTAGAGCATTAATGGTGAACGGTGTTCGCTGAATGTTTAATTTAAAGAGCGAGAGTTCCTATCAGCGGTACTGTAAGATCTTAGTACTTATCAGCGATAGTGAAACTCTGATACATATTGTTTACTTACAATTTTCACTAAGTATATAAGAGAGGGTCATTATCAAATCACTGAGTGTTTGGATAAACACAGGTACTTCTCTTTCCTACATCCCAAGGGATGTTTACCTCATAATTACTGAAGTAAAGAAAACAAAAGAGTAGAAGTTGCACATAAATAAACTGAAAGTGACTTGAATTAAAACCACAGTGGGGAACGAGGATACGTCACTGCCACTAATTACTTGAAACTACAATTACACTAGGAATTGAAAATACAGAAATTTAAAGAACTACAGTAAATGAGAGCTAACAACTAGAACTAAAGTAGCACTAAATGTGGTAGATGAGATATGCAAGATAAATTAAATGAAACCCAACACCTCTTTATATACTAAGAGGAAAGGTTGGATTTTACAAAAGACGGATTCAAACTAGAGAATAAAGACTGAAGATAGAAGGCATAAAAATCAGCTCCTTTGAGTAACTCCTCTATCCACAAGCTTGTAGCTCTTTTACCCATATGTTCCTTCACCTTTTCCAAAAAGTCCACTTAAAGTACCATGGGTTTTATTAGACAATTCATCTTGCCATGCTTTTGGGAACATGCTTGTACTTCATCATCCCATGCCTCTGCCATTTGAACCTTCTATTCTCCAGATTTTTACTTTCAAGCTAAGATTTGTTTTTCTTTTGTCTTCTTCTCTGCTCGCCAGTGGGGTCCGAAGTGGGATGCGCAAGTCACTGCAGATATTTCGTGAAAAACAACAAAACCTGCACCAAATAACTTATTAAGACTATGGTTCACTATTTTTGCTCATTTTTCGGGATATTACCAAGAATGGCGGTTTTCAGAAGTGAAATGGCGAAAATTTGACAAAATAAAATAAAATAAAAGGAAATAATAACTCTAAAAATAGAGTTATCACAACCTCAAACTTAAACCATTACTTGTCCCCAAGCAATAAAAAGAAATAAAACTAAAAATATGCACTTTTGAGCTTTCAGGGACATACCGACTTCTCACTCTGAATGTGTTGGTCCCGAAGGCCTATACAAGTTTGTATAAGGGGGGGGGGGTTGAATACAAACACACAGATTTTACTTTTCTAAGTTGTTTATTGATAAATCATTAACAATTTACAGCTTGTTGCGGAAACAAGATTAAGGATAAACCTAAATCTAAATAAGTTGGAACACTAAGGTTTCTTGCACTAAGAAAGATAATGAAATTACTAATAATAACCTATCTTGGGATAAGAGATATGAACTTGTCCAGAGTTAGCAAGTTGCTTCAAATGAAGTGAGTTCATCTCTTTATATACTGCATGCATTTAATGCAAGTCAGTATATACTTTACACGTGTCATCAGCTGGTTGGTTGCATGTCATTGACCTTGGTTGACAACCTTAGTAGCCGTAAGGATGAACAATGTAGTATCAAAGTGGTTGTACGATTTCAGATATTCGGAGGTTCTTTTCTGACATTTCGTACGGAGGCGTGCAAGGGTGGTTAAGACAAAAGTACTTTGTACGGAGGACTTCATGATCAGATTTCGTTGATTCAGCGATTATCATTTACTATTCAGCAGATGATAAAGTTCAGCGATAGCTGAAGTCTTGTACTTGATACTTCACGTTGAGTGGACAAATCTGAGTCTTCGCTGATCCGCATCAGTTCATTAGGAGACTTATCGCTGGTTCTTGAGCTTGATCTTCGACTTCAGCGTAGAACCTTTGTTGACGTGAAACTTGTCTTCAGGGATCATAAGTAAACAACTAACTTATCAGCGATCATCATAATGACTGAACAGACTCAGCGCATTAATGATGAACAGTGTTCGCTGAATGTTTAATCTAAAAAGCGAGAGTTCCTATCAGTGATACTGGAAGATCTTAGTACTTATCAGCGATAGTGAAACTCTGATACATATTGTTTACTTACAATTTTCACTAAGTATATAAGAGAGGGTCATTATCAAATCACTGAGGGTTTGGATCAACAATCTCCCCCTATTTGATTATGACATAGCAACAAAGAAAATTGCTATTTAATGAAAACATAAAGATAAAAAGAACTCATAAAATATTTGTCCCTTTTACTGTTTTCTGGGATCTTTTCTGTACTGATGGAGTAAAGTACATTCGCTGAAATCTTTCTTTAAAACTTTGAGTCAGGTTACAATGAAGAACAGAAAGATTACAAGTACAAGCGAAATAATTTACAAGTACAGAAGGATAACTGATACAATAGAGAAAAAGGAGATTATATCAGCTTTCAAAAGGTTCTTCCTTAATGAGAAGTTCATCAAGGGTCGTCTTTTCAGTGGGGATCATCCAGTCAGGAACCGTTACGCCTTGTTTTCTTTTGTTCAGCGCTTGTTTAAAGATCAAGGGTTTTAGGTGTCGTGCATGAATGTCTTTTCTGAAGTCACACCAGTAGATAAGATCTCTGAGCTGTTCAATTTGAGTGATTGGAAGCTCAGCGATCCGTTGAAAACATTTACGTCCGTCGTAGTCGAGAAAGAATATTCCATAAGGATTACTGATGACTTTACCAGGGACAAAAAGTTCACATGGTGGCAAAGAAATGTCAAGGGCGGATAGATCAGGATCAGGACCAAGCACTTCAGCGCGAGATAAACCAATTCCAGTTTCATTTCGTATGACAGGACCTGAGTTTGAATCTTGATGTTTCTTCTTTGGAGAGGCCCTTTTTCTTTTCAACATTAGATCAGGAATAGGAGGAATGTCCACACAAGAAGATATCAAATCGATCTGTCTGTTTATCAGTTTTTCGAAATGATCCTTGTACTTAGATTGTGACGATTGGATAGCTAACCTCATCTCCAGCCATTCAGAGAGACCATACCTTTTTACAGTGTCAGCGCGAAAGGTTTCAGTTTGGCCATCTTCTCTGAAAAGTTTGATGTCAACAATAGGTACTCCGATAGATGTTCTTCCAGAGATGAATACCTTGTTGATCTTCGCTGGACGATATCTGAAGTGGATTTTCTCTTTACACCAGATCAGGGTGGTCTGAGAAACTTCAGTTTTCTTTTCCACGATCTTCTGGGCTTCTTCCCAAAGCCTTCGTTGGACTTGAATGGGAACACGTTTCAGCTTGGGGTCTTTGACAGATTCTTGAGTAAGCTTGATGGCGTATTCTCTGTCTTTTTCTTCAGCTTCCTTTCTTTCAGCAATGAGGCGTTCAGCTTTGAGGTGTTCCTTGTATTCAGCTTTTGAAATTCTGAACTTAGGAGGAACTGAAGGCAGTTGATCACGCCTTAAAATGATTCACTGATCCTCGAATCGCTTTATTTTTTCTTCTCTTTTCTTCTGTTCTTCTTCTCTTAGCTTTTGAGGAGCCAAGGAAGGTCTGTTTCTGTGTGAGAGAGTTTGTTCTTCAGGTTCATCAGTCTCAGAGATCAAATCTAAGACTGGGATTATTTCTTCAGCGGTAGCTGGAATTATTGGTGAAGTCGCAGTTGTGGAGCCTTCAGCGATATCCTCAAACAGGGGAGAGGACTAGCTGAAACGCAGCGATCTTACAAATAAGAACTTGGGTAGAAACAGATAGAGAGAATTGGTTTAAGTGTATAGGCTTGGGTAGAGGAACTGATAGTGTATAGAGATGTTCAGGGAAGGAATATAAGTAAAGTTTAGTGTACCTGACAAACCGGTTTTTCAAGCAAGATCGCCAGATTTTCATCTTCAGCGAGGCCTTTGCCTTTGCCTTTCTCAGCGCCAGAGGCTGAGGGCTTTGTCTTTTTCTTCTCCCCTGAAGGTTCTTTTATTGAGATACCTTTAAGAGCTTTGGTTCGAGGAGCAGGTTTGACAATAAAGAAATCATTGTCGTCTTCATCATCATCATCATCATCCTTCCTTGGAGAGGAGGATGGTTCATCTTCAGGGATGTCGATGTCTTCATCTTCTTCTGCTTCGGATTCCTCAGCATCTTCTTCGAGTTGCTCCCCCTCAGATACAGAGGCGAGCTTCTCGGTTCCCTCAGGGTTTTCATCTCCCTGAGGTGTTTCAGTGATCAGATCTTCATTCCTCTCTCCCCTGATAGATTCATCATGGGAAAGGTCTTCAGCGCACTTGTCCCCCTCTTTTTCATGATGACTGGGGGAGGAATGGGTAGATTCAGCATTGGTGTTATCTCTGTCTTCTTGGCCAGAGATTTTCACACAACCTTCAACCTTTGCTATTCTGTCTTCTAGGCCAGAAATAGCAGGCGTGATTTTCTTCAGCTCGGTGCGATCCGCCGCTATGAAAGATTCCAAAATAGGGGCAGGGGCAGGAGCAGGAGCTGGATTATTTGCCTTGTTGACCAGCGTCTCGATCATCGTCTTCATAGAACTAACGTCGGTCTTTACAGAGCCCAAGTCAGTCTTGACCGCTGACATATCACCCTCGAGTTTTCCAACCGATGTCTTCAGCGTTGTTACTTCGCTGGACACGGTCGAAACTGAGCTTTTGAGGCTGGTGTAGTCAGTGTATATGTCATAGAGCACTTTGTCAAAATCGCTGAGCGTCTTATCAAGGCCTTTAATGTCATCTGTGGAAGCCTTCTTCTCCACCACCGTAGTCAGCTTCGTCCGATTCTCTCCAGCGTTTGTTACAGCTGTAGAGTTGTTGGAGAGTGAGGTGGTGAGATCAGTCAGCTTAGTTTCCACGGACTTCGGAGACTCGTTGATGTCTCCCAAATTAAGACCTGTAACACATAAGTACTTGTGAACAAAGGAAAGCTCAGAAGTTTCAGGTTTAGTTACAGTGTATATGGGTTGATTTGTACCTGCAGGAGGATTGACGAAATCGTCAAAGTTGCGGATTCCTGAGTAATGTTCTATATCCTCTTTGAAAGTACGGTGAGATATGGTGATCTCCGCAGGTCCTGTCTTCATAATTCGTTGAGAAGCGTCAGCGGTGGCTTCTGGAATGATGGCATCTCCAGTGTTAGCTGGAGGAGTGTCCAAAGAAGTGGAGGGAGGAGCGAAGGATAAGATTGGGATTCGGGTACTGAGTTCAGCGTTGGAATCGCTGACAATCACTTCATCAGTCTTTTGAGAGACTGAGGGAGGTTGGGTAGTTTCCAAGTTTCTAACCTCAGCGTTTGGAGACGCTGAAGTCTGGATTGGAGGGATAGCTTGCACGGGTGTGGCAGAGCGTACCACGGAACTTTCCTTCAGCTCTTCAGAATGAGCTGAGGAGTCTTCAGCATGGGATTGTTGGGGTTGCTCCTTGGTTTTCTTGATCCTTTTGGAATCAAGTGGGGTGTGAGAGTGTTTCCTTTTCTTAGAAGGAGAGGGTTTTGTGGCCGGGGTATCAGCGATGGGTATTGTCGATGAAGGAGCCACATAAAGCGGAGAATTTAGAAGAGTGAGAAGAGTAGAGAGACGTACCTCGTTGGCGACAGGTTTGAAATCGAGCACCTTAGGGCCAACCTGAGAAAGTTTCAGGTCACCCTCTTCAGGATAGCTGTCCTTCAGGCCATATTGGAAGATGGCGCTGATGAATCTTGGGTAAGGAACCCATGCTGGTCGGTCAGCGGCAGAATCCACGCGTTGTACTAGGTCATCATATATAATAGAGGCCCAGTCAATGTTTAGACCTTTCAGCAGTGCGTATCCCATAGCTTGCGTCGGTTGTGCGGCTTGATCAGAAGAGCCGGACTTCGCTGTCATGCAGCTGATCAGGTGAGCGAAGATGAAATTCATCTCGCTGGGCATTTTGGACTTCTTTATCAGCGTCAGCTTCTTCTCGGGCTTCTTTTCCCTTCCAATGTCCCAGATGTAACACATTGATTCGAGAAAAGAAATGATGGCATCTTTGTCAGCTTGCTTCTTATGGTCAGGGAATGGAACGAAGGGGTTTTCTTTGGTGGCATTGGGAAAGTTCAGGGCTTTTCGAATGATAGCGGGGGTTATCTTGATTGTACCATACTCAGTATCGCTGAGTATGCAATCGATGGTTTTGGATGCATCTTTGGCGGAGGGTAGCTGAGTGTGTCTGGCAGAGTACTAGAACTGGGATAGTAGTAGCTGACTTGCGGGAGGTGTGATGGTCAGGGCTGTTGAAATGCAGCAGTTTTTCAGGAAATTCACAGCATAATCCAGATGTGTGACTTGCTTTCGAGGAGGAAACTCGAGAAGCACAGAGAGGTTGTTGACCTTAGTCCAATCTAGTTGATCCAGCTTGAACTTAACCTGAGGGGCTTTGACGATGTCCACTTCCTCAGAGTCAGCGGAGATGGACTCAGCGGTGACATTGATCTTTGAAGATGACATTTCTCTGTATTATCAGTTCAACCAAAGATGTTAACAAATAAGAATTGTCTTAGTATGGAAAGAATTTCCATTAAGATTTTTCGAATTTTATCCATTTCATTCAGACATAAATGTCTTAATGAAGATTAGGGTTTTTCATGATTTTGAAACGAAATGTAAAACCCAGAAATTCTTGTATTCCAGTTTCAAAAAAAACTGGATACGAATGAAGAACAAGTTTAAGATTTAGATTTAAAACTTGAAGAACAACCATGAAATGGTTGTGTTCATAAAACCATGAAAGAAAATGATTTTATTTTTAAGTTCTTTTGTTTGATCTTGTTTAAAACAAAGATAAGATCAGAAACAAGTTATCTGCATTTGAAGAAATAAGAACATATTAACCTTGAAGTTTGATGAAGAAGATGATGAACAGTTCTTGAAGATTTGAGAGCACAAATGCAACAGTAATTTCTTTCTCGCGGAGGAAGAATGTTCGCGTAAAAGACAAATATAAACCAAGAGTTGTTTATATATGGAGTTTTAGAGAGAGAAATCCTTGAGCGGGAAAAGGTTTTCATCATGACACGGATACGTGTTTGCATTTGATTGGAAGTTTGAACGAAACGTGCAAATGTGTGTCAGAAAGAAATCGTGCCTGGTGTTATCCGTTGCAATGACGTCACAACTGTCATTTCATATTCATTTAGGATGTCTCTGAGGTTTTGAAAAACTCAGGGACTCTTTTGAAAAACATGAAGCACTGAATAGAAGATATCAGTGAAGGCTTTAAGAAATTTTAAAATATCGCTGTTAAGGAAGAGATATTCAGCGATGCATTTTATTTTGAAATCTTGCATTTACATGCGATTGTCAGAGAGAGAAAACATACCTGGATATCAGGGTAACCAAGTTTATTCAGAGAGAAGATAATGAAATGGATTATATAAGTTGATTTTATCCCGAAGGCTATACAAGATTGTATAAACGTATCGCTGATCAAATGTGAACCGCTGAAGATTTTACCCTTCAAAGTTCAGCATTCCAAGCTCGCTGATGAGAAAGTTGAATCTTGTCTCATCAAGGGGTTTGGTAAATAAATCAGCTAACTGATAATCAGTTGGGATAAAATGAAGTTCTATATCACCATTTATCACATGATCTCTGATAAAATGATATCTGATTTCTATGTGTTTTGTCTTTGAGTGTAGCACTGGATTGTTTGCTATAGCGATGGCACTAGTGCTGTCGCAATAGATTGGAATTTTGGAGAGCTGAAGATCATAGTCTAGTAGCTGATTTCTCATCCACAAGACCTGAGAACAACAGCTTCCAGCGGCTACATATTCAGCTTCAGCTGTGGAAGTGGACACTGAGTTTTGCTTCTTACTTGTCCAACTTACCAGCTTTCCACCCAGGAGCAGACATCCTCCTGTGGTGCTTTTCCTATCCATTTTGCAACCTGCAAAATCACTGTCTGAATAGGCGATTAGATCGAATCCTGAGTCTTTGGGATACCAAAGGCCTAGATTCGTTGTACCCTTAAGATATCGAAAGATTCGCTTTACAGCTTTCATATGAGATATCTTAGGTTCAGCTTGATATCGTGCACACAAGCATGTTGCAAACATAATATCGGGTCGGCTAGCTGTTAGAAACAATAGTGAGCCGATCATCCCACGGTACAGCGTGACATTGACAGGAACACCTTTTGTGTCCTTATCAAGTGTCAGCGGAGGTGCCATAGGGGTTTTCATAGCTGAACTTTCAGTTAAGTCGAATTTCTTCAGCATATCTTTAACATATTTTCCCTGATTAATGAAAGTTCCTTTTCCAGTTTGCTTAATCTGAAGACCAAGGAAATATGTTAGTTCACCCATCATGCTCATTTTATACTCATCTTTCATTCTATCAGCGAAACGAGTACAAAGCTCAGGGTTAGTAGAACCAAATATAATGTCATCAACATATATTTGAACTAAAATGATATGACCTTTCACTTTTCTAAAAAATAGAGTTTTGTCAATCTTACCTCTCTCAAATTTTTCAATATGGAGATAAGTAGAGAGAGTATCATACCATGCACGAGGAGCTTGCTTTAAGCCATAAAGTGCCTTGTCCAGTTTATAAACATAACCTGGACGCTTAGGATCTGAGAATCCTGGAGGTTGTTCCACATACACTTCTTCATTCAGCTTTCCATTCAGAAACGCTGACTTAACATCCATCTGATGTACAGTAAAGTTTTTGTGTACAGCATATGCTAAGAAAAGACGAATAGATTCAAGTCTTGCTACTGGAGCAAAAGTTTCGTCATAATCTATGCCTTCCTCTTGTCTATATTCCTGAGCAACAAGACGAGCTTTGTTGCGAGTTACAGTACCATGTTCGTCCAACTTGTTTCGATAGACCCATTTAGTGCCTATCACCGTTTTGTCGGTTGGTCTACGAACGAGTTTCCAAACTTTGTTTCTTTCGAATTCAGTCAGCTCTTCTTGCATAGCGCTGACCCAGTTTGGATCTCTGAGGGCATCAACTATTTTCTTTGGTTCAGTTAGAGAAATAAAGTTAACAAATAAACAAATATTACCTGCACTTCTACGAGTCTGAATACCAGCGTTGGGATCACCAAGAATTTGATCGATTGGGTGATTTACAGTCCATCGCTGAGCCGGAGCATACGTCGCTGACTCAGTCTGAACTGGAGAAACTGAAGATGAGGCTTCAGCTACTTCTGGATTATCAGCTAAGAGAGGAATGTTTGCATTTGTCACTTCATTCACTGATTGCTGAGAAATAGATGGAATGTCTGAGACATTTGGATCAACTGCAGGTATAGTGTTTATAGGAACAGCTGAGACCCATGATGTTTCAGCTTCACTATTCTGCATGTTTGGAATGATAGTGGGACTATCATCTTCTACTGGATGAGAATGAGGAGTGGGAATATCTTCTGAATCACCAAGATGAGAAAACATCCATTGATTCAGTTCTTCTGTATCAGCGTTCGGTTTAGAGTTCGCTGAACGGGATTCGTCAAACGTGACGTGAATAGTTTCTTCTACAGTTTGTCTTCTACGGTTGAAGACTCTGGAGGCTTTGGAGACTGAGGAGTATCCAAGAAAGATTCCATCATCAGCCTTAGGATCAAACTTTCCAAGGGCATCTCTGTTGTTCAGTATGAAACACTGACATCCAAAGATGTGAAGAAAGCAGATTGAAGGCTTTCTCCCATGAAAGAGTTCATAGACTGTCTTTTTGAATCTTTTAACTATCAGCGACCTGTTTTGCGTAAAGCAAGCAGTGTTGACAGCTTCTGCCCAAAACTGAGTAGGCAGGTGAGAATCGCTGAGCATTGAACGTGCAACTTCAATAATTGTTCTATTACTTCTTTCAGCGACTCCATTTTGTTGCGGTGTTCTCACTGACGAAAAGTTGTGAGAAATACCCTTACTCTCAAGGAAGGAATCAAGAGAACTGTTTTTGAATTCAGTTCCATGATCACTCCTTATTGAGCGAACAGTCATATTGTTCAGAGTTTCCATCTTCCGAACAAAGGTGATGAGTTCTTCAGGGGTGTCACTCTTAGAACGGAGAAACATTACCCATGTGTAACGAGAGAATTCATCAACTATGACCAGCGTATATTTCTTTCCAGCGATGGATTGTTTGTTAATGGGGCCAAACAAATCCATATGGAGTAGTTGTAGAGGAGATGACACTGAGGAGACTTTCTTTGACTTGAAGCTTTCCTTGGTCTGCTTCCCTTTTTCACACGCTGAACATAAAGACTCTTTGGCGTATGAATGCTGAGGTGGACCAGTGACTAACTCTTTGGAGGAAAGAGTATTCAGTGTCTTGAAATTTAGATGTGAGAGCCTCTTGTGCCATAGCCAGTTAACATCAGAAGATGCCTTTGAGAAGAAACAGGAGTTCTCAGTGGTTGTTGAGTCCATGTTTATTACATAAACATTTTCTAAACGATAACCGCTGAGAGCTATCTTCTCCTTTTTGTCAGAGACAAAGCACGATTCGTTAGTGAAAATCACTTTGTTATTCATGTCGCAAAGATGACTGATGCTCAGAAGATTATGCTTCAGCCCTTCAACATATGCGACTCTTCTGAAGGAGGTTGTACCATTTGAAAGTACACCATACCCTCGGGTGTGTCCTTTTCCATTTCCACCGAAAGTCACAGAGGGACCTTTCTCTTCCTTGTATTCAGCGAGCAGGTTTTTCTTTCCAGTCATGTGTCTAGAGCATCCGCTATCGAGATACCAGATACCCTTCTTAACCTGCAATACAAAGGAAGATTAGTTTTTCTTAGGTACCCACTTAACCATGGATACACGTTTGTCAGTGGAAGTAGTTGGAATGGAAGGTTCAGCGGTCTTCGCAGCATTTGAAGATTCAGCTTTGTCTTTCTTCACTTTGGTTAATTTCTTAACCTCAGTGGTGGGAGTCACCTTGACCTGATTTGCACCAGGGTTGGTCTTCTTTACCTTGGGGGCAATCTTCACCTTAGCTATTTTTTCAGCTTTGGTGGCTGTGGGGCACTTACTAGCAATATGATCGGTAAGTCCACAGTGATAACATTTCCTATAACTAAAAATAGTTCTAGGACCACTTGTATGCTGAGCTTTTAATTTAGAATTAGAAGTGCCAGCACCAAGTAAGCTATTGGCTTTAGAAATGGGACGAACATTCAGTTCTTCAGATTTCTTACCAAGGACATCCACTCTGAGTCTAGGAGTAGATCGCTGAATAGATCCAAAGATTAGCTTTCTAGATCCAGAGGGGTTGGTCACTGAGGCTTTAGAAGCATTCAGCTTTGGTACTAAGGTACCCTTCTGAGGATTTTGATAAATAACAATTCCTTTACCTTTGTCTTTAGAGACAGAGGTAGGTTTTGAATAAACTATTTTCTCGTTACCTTTTGAGGAGGTAGGAGTTTCCTCAGGGATTGGTGTAATGGACGAGGAGCACTGAGATGATGAAGTGTCAGCGACTGAGGATACGAACGTTCCAAATTTAAGCATTGAACGTTCAGTGGTTGGTTTTGGAGTATCGTATTTATAACCCAGACCACGTTTATCACTCAGAGGAATCTGAGCCTTAATTATCTCAGTGATCTTTGTTGAAGAATTACACCATCCTTCAACAGTAGCTTGTTCAGCTTTTAATGCAGCGATAGCTTCTGCTAGTTCGATTTTGACTAGCTGATTTAAATAGACTTGATCTTTAAAATCATCTTCAATTTTAGAAAGCTTTTCTATTTGAAGGTGGCAGTTTTTAAGCTTTTCAGCGAGATCAAGATTTTGGTTTTCAACCACAGTTTTGCCGTTCATGGCTTCGTATAAACTTCTAGTCAAGAGATCGATCTTACGGAGACTATCAGCTTCATCAATATTTGCAATATTGGTAAAGAAAGAAGGTGATACCTGAATGGCATATGTTGAAGTAGAGGGAATGTCTGAACTTTCTTCCTCTTCTTCAATCTTGGCCATGAGACATTGATTTGCTTCATCATCTTCAGAATCAGATGATGATGCTTCTTCATCAGAAGCAGCCCAATCATAGTCAGCCATCAGGCCTTTTCCTTTCTTCTTAAAGCTTTTCAGCTTTGCATACTTCTCCTTCAGCTTTGAGTATTTGTCATATTTATTTCTTGGAACAAAGGATTTCTTTGTAAAACCTGAAGGTCTCATGGTTTTCTTTGACCTGCACTCATTAGCGAAATGACCTGTCTTTTCGCAGTTGAAACAAGTAGCAGTAGCCTTATCAACAAAAGCTGATGTTTTAGGCTTGTCAGCTATGGAAAGAGTTTTGTTCTTTCTAAACATTTTCTTCTTGGCGAATCTCCTGAACTTTTTAGTTAGGAGAGCCAAGGATTCATCATCATCTGAAAAATCAGAATATGATGATCTTTCAGAGTTACTCTCTAACTCAATGATGGTGACCGAAGGTCGCTGAGAAGAAGGTTCCTCTGAGATTAAAGCAACAGGGGTGCTTTTGGAATCTTTTACAAGATTCTTCTTAAGATGGCTAGATTGCTCATGATTCAGCAATGTACCATATAAGGTAGCAATGGTCATTGATCTTAGATCATTTAACAGCTTGAGACACATGGAATAATTGTCCCAGCTTTCAGGTAAACATTCTAGAAACTTTGTCAGCACTTCAAAGTTAGAATATTCATTACCAACAGTTTTCGGATCTATAATTAAACAATTAAAACGTTGGTGAACTTCAGAGAGAGTTTCATTCTTACCAGAAATGAAGCTTTCGTATTGTCTTACCAGGTTGATCTTTCTTGAGTCCTGGACTTCAGACGTTCCTTCATACTGAACACATATTGTGTCCCACATGGCTTTTGATGACTTCAGGTTCATGACGGAATGGTAGACTTCGTCAGGAAGGGCCATGGATAGTATGGATCTGGCTTTTGTATCTATAGCCACTTTCTTCTTATCTTCATCGGTCCACATGTGTATTTCCTTTAGAATCAGCCTTTCTGGAATAGCAGCTCTAGTTGCAGTGGCTGGAACTAAAGGATCAATTGTTACAGGGATGTGTGGGCCGTTCTCAAGATAGTAAGGCATAGTAGGGTCTACACCTTCTAAGAAGAGCATCATCCTATTTTTCCATAAGTTGAAGTTATCTCTGGAAAATCTAGGGGGTTTTGCAAGAGAAATATCTTAGATTAGATCTTGTTTATGAGATTAAACAAATCTGCTCTGATACCACTTGTTGGTCCCGAAGGCCTATACAAGTTTGTAGAAGGGGGGGGGGGTTGAATACAAACACACAGATTTTACTTTTCTATATTGTTTATTGATAAATCATTAACAATTTACAGCTTGTTGCGGAAACAAGATTAAGGATAAACCTAAATCTAAACAAGTCGGAACACTAAGGTTTCTTGCACTAAGAAAGATAAGGAAATTCCTAATAAAACCCTATCTTGAGATAAGAGATATGAACTTGTCCAGAGTTAGCAAGTTGCTTCAAATGAAGTGAGTTCATCTTTTTATATACTGCATGCATTTAATGCAAGTCAATATATACTTTACACGTGTCATCAGCTGGTTGGTTGCATGTCATTGACCTTGGTTGACAACCTTAGTAGCCGTAAGGATGAACAGTGTAGTATCAGAGTGGTTGTACGATTTCAGATATTCGGAGGTTCTTTTCTGACATTTCGTACGGAGGCGTGCAAGGGTGGTTAAGACAAAAGTACTTTGTACGGAGGACTTCATGATCAGCTTTCGTTGATTCAGCGATTATCATTTACTATCCAGCAGATGATAAAGTTCAGCGATAGCTGAACTCTTGTACTTGATACTTCACGTTGAGTTGACAAATCTGAGTCTTCGCTGATCCGCATCAGTTCATTAGGAGACTTGTCGCTGGTTCTTGAGCTTGATCTTCGACTTCAGCGTAGAACCTTTGTTGACGTAAAACTTGTCTTCAGGGATCATAAGTAAACAACTAACTTATCAGCGATCATCATAATGACTGAACAGACTCAGCGCATTAATGATGAACAGTGTTCGCTGAATGTTTAATCTAAAAAGCGAGAGTTCCTATCAGCGGTACTGGAAGATCTTAGTACTTATCAACGATAGTGAAACTCTAATACATATTGTTTACTTACAATTTTCACTAAGTATATAAGAGAGGGTCATTATCAAATCCTTGAGGGTTTGGATCAACAGAATGACTGTTGATCTCCCTCCGTAGATGCTTCTTTCGGTTTCAATATTAAAACTTCACTTTTGTACTTGACGAAATCTTTCCCTTGTTCACATTTGATCAATAGGACTTTCTTGGGTTTGAAGGGTTTGTGGCTTTGAATATTTTCCCAAGGGTTTCGTAGCAGGCACTTCCAAATACGGACCAAAAATCTCGCTTTGAGATTTTTATTTCAAGAAATGAGTGTTTTGTATTTTGCTCGGGTAAGTACGTACACTTCAGGCTTTTATTTGGGTATGGCTATTTTTGTGAGAGTGGGTATTCTGATGGTCCAGAATAGGGACACCATCTTTTTCTGGGAGTGAGCACTTTGATGGTCCAGAAAAGGCACACCATCAATCTTAAGTTAGCATATATACGCGATCACCGGACTCCTGAACCGAGTCCAGTGACACCCCCGCGTCTAGGAACTTATATAGATTACTCGGTAGTGGAGAGGATAACAGATGAGGAGTGGGCAGCGGCCTATGCTAAACACCAACAAGTTCAAGAGAACTTTAATCTTCAAAGAAGCCAGCTAGAAGCCTCTTCAACAAAAAGAAAATCCTCTGCCACACCTCCCAAGAAGGAGAAGAAGAACCACAAGAAAAAGAAAACTATAGAGGGCATTTCTACCAGTGTCGCCCCTCTAGCAGAAACAGTGGTTGAATCTTCTGCACCCCCTCCAAAGGAAAAGAAGAAAAGAAAACACAAGTCTTCAGAGGAGGGTGCACCCAAACCAAAGCGAAGGAAACACAAGAAGAAATCAAATAAACCCCTCACACCTCTGCAGCTAATTCCAGAAGAAGCAGAACTGGCAGAAGAAACCCATGACCAACCTCTGCAATCCCCAACTTGTTGGTCCCGAAGGCCTATACAAGTTTGTAGAAGGGGGGGGGGGTTGAATACAAACACACATATTTTACTTTTCTAAATTGTTTATTGATAAATCATTAACAATTTACAGCTTGTTGCGGAAACAAGATTAAGGATAAACCTAATTCTAAACAAGTTGGAACACTAAGGTTTCTTGCACTAAGAAAGATAAGGAAATTACTAATAATAACCTATCTTGAGATAAGAGATATGAACTTGTCCAGAGTTAGCAAGTTGCTTCAAATGAAGTGAGTTCATCTCTTTATATACTGCATGCATTTAATGCAAGTCAGTATATACTTTACACGTGTCATCAGCTGGTTGGTTGCATGTCATTGACCTTGGTTGACAACCTTAGTAGCCGTGAGGATGAACAGTGTAGTATCAGAGTGGTTGTACGATTTCAGATATTCGGAGGTTCTTTTCTGACATTTCGTACGGAGACGTGCAAGGGTGGTTAAGACAAAAGTACTTTGTACGGAGGACTTCATGATCAGCTTTCGTTGATTCAGCGATTATCATTTACTATTCAGCAGATGATAAAGTTCAGCGATAGCTGAAGTCTTGTACTTGATACTTCACGTTGAGTGGACAAATCTGAGTCTTCGCTGATCCGCATCAGTTCATTAGGAGACTTGTCGCTGGTTCTTGAGCTTGATCTTCGACTTCAGCGTAGAACCGTTGTTGACGTGAAACTTGTCTTCAGGGATCATAAGTAAACAACTAACTTATCAGCGATCATCATAATGACTGAACATACTCAGCGCATTAATGATGAACAGTGTTCGCTGAATGTTTAATCTAAAAAGCGAGAGTTCCTATCAGTGATACTGGAAGATCTTAGTACTTATCAGCGATAGTGAAACTCTGATACATATTGTTTACTTACAATTTTCACTAAGTATATAAGAGAGGGTCATTATCAAATCACTGAGGGTTTGGATCAACAATCTCCCCCTATTTGATTATGACATAGCAACAAAGAAAATTGCTATTTAATGAAAACATAAGGATAAAAAGAACTCATAAAATATTTTTCTCTTTTACTGTTTTCTGGGATCTTTTCTGTACTGATGGAGTAAAGTACATTCGCTGAAATCTTTCTTTAAAACTTTGAATCAGGTTACAATGAAGAACAGAAAGATTACAAGTACAAGCGAAATAATTTACAACTACAGAAGGATAACTGATACAATAGAGAAAAAGGAGTTTATATCAGCTTTCAAAAGGTTCTTCCTTAATGAGAAGTTCATCAAGGGTCGTCTTTTCAGTGGGGATCATCCAGTCAGGAACCGTTACGCCTTGTTTTCTTTTTTTCAGCGCTTCTTTAAAGATCAAGGGTTTTAGGTGTCGTGCCTGGATGTCTTTTCTGAAGTCACACCAGTAGATAAGATCTCTGAGCTGTTCGATTGGAGTGATTGGAAGCTCAGCGATCCGTTGAAAACATTTACGTCCGTCGTAGTCGAGAAAGAATATTCCATAAGGAATACTGATGACTTTACCAAGGACGAAAAGTTCACATGGTGGCAAAGAAATGTCAAGGGCGGATAGATCAGGATCAGGACCAAGCACTTCAGCGCGAGAGAAACCAATTCCAGTTTCATTTCGTATGACAGGACCTGAGTTTGAATCTTGACGTTTCTTCTTTGGAGAGGCCCTTTTTCTTTTAGCTTTAGATCAGGAAGAGGAGGAATGTCCACACAAGAAGATATCAAATCGATCTGTCTGTTTATCAGTTTTTCGAAATGATCCTTGTACTTAGATTGTGACGATTTGATAGCTAACCTCATCTCCAGCCATTCAGAGAGACCATACCTTTTTACAGTTTCAGCGCGAAAGGTTTCAGTTTGGCCATCTTCTCTGAAAAGTTTGATGTCAACAATAGGTACTCCGATAGATGTTCTTCCAGAGATGAATACCTTGTTGATCTTCGCTGGACGATATCTGAAGTGGATTTTCTCTTTACACCAGATCAGGGTGGTCTGAGAAACTTCAGTTTTCTTTTCCACGATCTTCTGGGCTTCTTCCCAAAGCCTTCGTTGGACTTGAATGGGAACACGTTTCAGCTTGGGGTCTTTGACAGATTCTTGAGTAAGCTTGATGGCGTATTCTTTGTCTTTTTCTTCAGCTTCCTTCTTTCAGCAATGAGGCGTTCAGCTCTGAGGTGTTCCTTGTATTCAGCTTTTGAAATTCTGAACTTAGGAGGAACTGAAGGCAGTTGATCACGCCTTAGAATGATTCAGCGCTCTTCTCCCCCTCTTGTTCAGATATTCAGCGCTCTTCTCCCCCTCTTTTTCATGATGACTGGGGGAGGAATGGGTAGATTCAGCATTGGTGTTATCTCTGTCTTCTTGGCCAGAGATTTTCACACAACCTTCAAGCTTTGCTATTCGTTCTTCTAGGCCAGAAATAGCAGGCGTGATTTTCTTCAGCTCTGTGCGATCCGCCGCTGTGAAAGATTCCAAAATAGGGGCAGGGGCAGGAGCAGGAGCTGGATTATTTGCCTTGTTGACCAGCGTCTCGATCATCGTCTTCATAGAACTAACGTCGGTCTTTACAGAGCCTAAGTCAGTCTTGACCGCTGACATATCACCCTCGAGTTTTCCAACCGATGTCTTCAGCGTTGTTACTTCGCTGGACACGGTCGAAAGTGAGCTTTTGAGGCTGGTGTAGTCAGTGTAGATGTCAGAGAGCACTTTGGAAAAATTGTTGAGCGTCTTATCAAGGCCTTTAATGTCATCTGTGGAAGCCTTCTTCTCCACCACCGTAGTCAGCTTCGTCAGATTCTCTCCAGCGTTTGTTACAACTGTAGAGTTGTTGGAGAGTGAGGTGGTGAGATCAGTCAGCTTAGTTTCCACGGACTTCAGAGACTCGTTGATGTCTCCCAAATTAGGACCTGTAACACATAAGTACTTGTGAACAAAGGAAAGCTCAGAAGTTTCAGGTTTAGTTACAGTGTATATGGGTTGATTTGTACTTGCAGGAGGATTGACGAAATCGTCAAAGTTGCGGATTCCTGAGTAATGTTCCATATCCTCTTCGAAAGTACGGTGAGGTATGGTGATCTCCGCAGGTCCTGTCTTCATCATTCGTTGAGAAGCGTCAGCGGTGGCTTCTGGAATGATGGCATCTCCAGTGTTAGCTGGAGGAGTGTCCAGAGAAGTGGAGGGAGGAGCGAAGGATAAGATTAGGATTCGGGTACTGAGTTCAGCGTTGGAATCGCTGAAAATCACTTCATCAGTCTTTTGAGAGACTGAGGGAGGTTGGGTAGTTTCCAAGTTTCTAACCTCAGCGTTTGGGGACGCTGAAGTCTGGATTGGAGGGATGGCTTGCACGGGTGTGGCAGAGCGTACCACGGAACTTTCCTTCAGCTCTTCAGAATGAGCTGAGGAGTCTTCAGCATGGGATTGCTGGGGTTGCTCCTTGGTTTTCTTGATCCTTTTGGAATCAAGTGGGGTGTGAGAGTGTTTCCTTTTCTTAGAAGGAGAGGGTTTTGTGGCCGGGGTATCAGCGATGGGTATTGTCGCTGAAGGAGCCACAGAAAGCGGAGAATTTAGAAGAGTGAGAAGAGTAGAGAGACGTACCTCGTTGGCGACAGGTTTGAAATCGAGCACCTTAGGGCCAACCTGAGAAAGTTTCAGGTCACCCTCTTCAGGATAGCTGTCCTTCAGGCCATATTGGAAGATGGCGCTGATGAATCTTGGGTAAGGAACCCATGCTGGTCGGTCAGCGGCAGAATCCACGCGTTGTACTAGGTCATCATATATAATAGAGGCCCAGTCAATGTTTAGACCTTTCAGCAGTGCGTATCCCATAGCTTGCGTCGGTTGTGCGGCTTGATCAGAAGAGCCGGACTTCGCTGTCATGCAGCTGATCAGGTGAGCAAAGATGAAATTCATCTCGCTGGGCATTTTGGACTTCTTTATCAGCGTCAACTTCTTCTCGGGCTTCTTGTCCCTTCCAATGTCCCAGATGTAACCCATTGAGTCGAGAAAAGCAATGATGGCATCTTTGTCAGCTTGCTTCTTATTGTCAGGGAATGAAACGAAAGGGTTTTCTTTGGTGGCATTGGGAAAGTTCAGGGCTTTTCGAATGATAGCGGGGGTTATCTTGATTGTACCATACTCAGTATCGCTGAGTATGCAATCGCTGGTTTTGGATGCATCTTTGGCGGAGGGTAGCTGAGTGTGTCTGGCAGAGTACCAGAACTGGGATAGTAGTAGCTGACTTGCGGGAGGTGTGATGGTCAGGGCTGTTGAAATGCAGCAGTTTTTCAGGAAATTCACAGCATCATCCAGATGTGTGACTTGCTTTCGAGGAGGAAACTCGAGAAGCGCAGAGAGGTTGTTGACCTTAGTCCAATCTAGTTGATCCAGCTTGAACTTAACCTGAGGGGCTTTGACGATGTCCACTTCCTCAGAGTCAGCGGAGATGGACTCAGCGGTGACATTGATCTTTGAAGATGCCATTTCTCTGTATTATCAGTTCAACCAAAGATGTTAACAAATAAGAATTGTCTTAGTATGGAAAGAATTTCCATTAAGATTTTTCGAATTTTGTCCATTTCATTCAGACATAAATGTCTTAATGAAGATTAGGGTTTTTCATGATTTTGAAACGAAATGTAAAACCCTTAAATTCTTGTATTCCAGTTTAAAAAAAAAACTGGATACGAATGAAGAACAAGTTTAAGATTTAGATTTAAAACTTGAAGAACAACCATGAAATGGTTGTGTTCATAAAACCATGAAAGAAAATGATTTTATTTTTAAGTTCTTTTGTTTGATCTTGTTTAAAACAAAGATAAGATCAGAAACAAGTTATCTGCATTTGAAAAAATAAGAACATATTAACCTTGAAGTTTGATGAAGAAGATGATGAACAGTTCTTGAAGATTTGAGAGCACAAATGCAACAGTAATTTCTTTCTTGCGGAGGAAGAATGTTCGCGTAAAAGACAAATATAAACCAAGAGTTGTTTATATATGGAGTTTTAGAGAGAGAAAACCTTGAGCGGGAAAAGGTTTTCATCATGACACGGACACGTGTTTGCATTTGATTGGAAGTTTGAACGAAACGTGCAAACGTGTGTCAGAAAGAAATCGTGCCTGGTGTTATCCGTTGCAATGACGTCACAACTGTCCTTTCATATTCTTTTAGGATGTCTCTGAGGTTTTGAAAAACTCAGGGACTCTTTTGAAAAACATGAAGCACTGAATAGAAGATATCAGTGAAGGTTTTAAGAATTTTCAAAATATCGCTGTTAAGGAAGAGATATTCAGCGATGCATTTTATTTTGAAATCTTGCATTTACATGCGATTGTTAGAGAGAGAAAACATACCTGGATATCAGGTTAACCAAGTTTATTCAGAGAGAAGATGATGAAATGGATTATATAAGTTGATTTTATCCCGAAGGCTATACAAGATTGTATAAACGTATCGCTGATCAAATGTGAACCGTTGAAGATTTTACCCTTCAAAGTTCAGCATTCCAAGCTCGCTGATGAGAAAGTTGAATCTTGTCTCATCAAGGGGTTTGGTAAATAAATCAGCTAACTGATAACCTGTTGGGATAAAATGAAGTTCTATATCACCATTCATCACATGATCTCTGATAAAATGATATCTGATTTCTATGTGTTTTGTCTTTGAGTGTAGCACTGGATTGTTTGCTATAGCGATGGCACTAGTGCTGTCGCAATAGATTGGAATTTTGGAGAGCTGAAGATCATAGTCTAGTAGTTGATTTCTCATCCACAACACCTGAGAACAACAGCTTCCAGCGGCTACATATTCAGCTTCAGCTGTGGAAGTGGACACTGAGTTTTGCTTCTTACTTGTCCAACTTACCAGCTTTCCACCCAGGAGCTGACATCCTCCTGTGGTGCTTTTCCTATCCATTTATAACCTGCAAAATCACTGTCTGAATAGGCGGTTAGATCGAATCCTGTGTCTTTGGGATACCAAAGGCCTAGATTCGCTGTACCCTTAAGATATCGAAAGATTCGCTTTACAGCTTTCATATGAGATATCTTAGGTTCAGCTTGATATCGTGCACACAAGCATGTTGCAAACATAATATCGGGTCGGCTAGCTGTAAGATACAATAGTGAGCCGATCATCCCACGGTACAGCGTGACATTGACAGGAACACCGTTTGTGTCCTTATCAAGTGTCAGCGGAGGTGCCATAGGGGTTTTCATAGCTGAACTTTCAGTTAAGTCGAATTTCTTCAGCATATCTTTAACATATTTTCCCTGATTAATGAAAGTTCCTTTTTCAGTTTGCTTAATCTGAAGACCAAGGAAATATGTTAGTTCACCCATCATGCTCATTTTATACTCATCTTTCATTCTATCAGCGAAACGAGTACAAAGCTCATGGTTAGTAGAACCAAATATAATGTCATCAACATATATTTGAACTAAAATGATATGACATTTCACTTTTCTAAAAAATAGAGTTTTGTCAATCTTACCTCTCTCAAATTTTTCAATATGGAGATAAGTAGAGAGAGTATCATACCATGCACGAGGAGCTTGCTTTAAGCCATAAAGTGCCTTGTCCAGTTTATAAACATAACCTGGACGCTTAGGATCTGAGAATCCTGGAGGTTGTTCCACATACACCTCTTCATTCAGTTTTCCATTCAGAAACGCTGACTTAACATCCATCTGATGTACAGTGAAGTTTTTGTGTACAGCATATGCTAAGAAAAGACGAATAGATTCAAGTCTTGCTACTTGAGCAAAAGTTTCGTCATAATCTATGCCTTCCTCTTGTCTGTATCCCTGAGCAACAAGACGAGCTTTGTTGCGAGTTACAGTACCATGTTCGTCCAACTTGTTTCGATAGACCCATTTAGTGCCTATCACTGTTTTGTCGGTTGGTCTACGAACAAGTTTCCAAACTTTGTTTCTTTCGAATTCAGTCAGCTCTTCTTGCATAGCGCTGACCCAGTTTGGATCTCTGAGGGCATCAACTATTTTCTTTGGTTCAGTTAGAGAAATAAAGTTATCAAATAAACAAATATTACCTGCACTTCTACGAGTCTGAATACCAGCGTTAGGATCACCAAGAATTTGATCGAATGGGTGATTTACAGTCCATCGCTGAGCCGGAGCATACGTCGCTGACTCAGTCTGAACTGGAGAAACTGAAGATGAGGCTTCAGCTACTTCTGGATTATCAGCTAAGAGAGGAATGTTTGCATTTGACACTTCATTCACTGATTGCTGAGAAATAGATGGAATGTCTGAGACATTTGGATCAACTGCAGGTATAGTGTTTATAGGAACAGCTGAGACCCATGATGTTTCAGCTTCACTGTTCTGCATGTTTGGAATGATAGTGGGACTATCATCTTCTACTGGATGAGCATGAGGAGTGGGAATATCTTCTGAACCACCAAGATGAGAAAACATTCATTGATTCAGTTCTTCTGTATCAGCGTTCGGTTTAGAGTTCGCTGAACGGGATTCGTCAAACGTGACGTGAATAGTTTCTTCTACAGTTTGTCTTCTATGGTTGAAGACTCTGAAGGCTTTGGAGACTGAGGAGTATCCAAGAAAGATTCCATCATCAGCCTTAGGATCAAACTTTCCAAGGGCATCTCTGTTGTTCAGTATGAAACACTGACATCCAAAGATGTGAAGAAAGTTGATTGAAGGCTTTCTCCCATGAAAGAGTTCATAGGATGTCTTTTTGAATCTTTTAACTATCAGCGACCTGTTTTGCGTAAAGCAAGGAGTGTTGACAGCTTCTGCCCAAAACTGAGTAGGCAGGTGAGAATCGCTGAGCATTGAACGTGCAGCTTCAATAATTGTTCTATTTCTTCTTTCAGCGACTCCATTTTGTTGCGGTGTTCTCACTGACGAAAAGTTGTGAGAAATACCCTTACTCTCAAGGAAGGAATCAAGAGTACTGTTTTTGAATTCAGTTCCATGATCACTCCTTATTGAGCGAACAGTCATATTGTTCAGAGTTTCCATCTTCCGAACAAAGGTGATGAGTTCTTCAGGGGTGTCACTCTTAGAACGGAGAAACATTACCCATGTGTAACGAGAGAATTCATCAAATATGACCAGCGTATATTTCTTTCCAGCGATGGATTGTTTGTTAACGGGGCCAAACAAATCCATATGGAGTAGTTGTAGAGGAGATGACACTAAGGAGACTTGCTTTGACTTGAAGCTTGCCTTGGTCTGCTTCCCTTTTTCACACGCTGAACATAAAGACTCTTTGGCGTATGAATGCTGAGGTAGACCAGTGACTAACTCTTTGGAGGAAAGAGTATTCAGTGTCTTGAAATTTAGATGTGAGAGCCTCTTGTGCCATAGCCAGTTAACATCAGAAGATGCCTTTGAGAAGAAACAGGAGTTCTCAGTGGTTGTTGAGTCCATGTTTATTACATAAAGATTTTCCAAACGATAACCGCTGAGAGCTATCTTCTCCTTTTTGTCAGAGACAAAGCAGGATTCCTTAGTGAAAATCACTTTGTTATCCATGTCGCAAAGCTGACTGATGCTCAGAAGATTATGCTTCAGCCCTTCAACATATGCGACTCTTCTGAAGGAGGTTGTACCATTTGAAAGTACACCATACCCTCGAGTGTGTCCTTTTCCATTTCCACCGAAAGTCACAGAGGGACCTTTCTCTTCCTTGTATTCAGCGAGCAGGTTTTTCTTTCCAGTCATGTGTCTAGAGCATCCTCTATCGAGATACCAGATACCCTTCTTAACCTGCAATACAAAGGAAGATTAGTTTTTCTTAGGTACTCACTTAACCATGTATACACGTTTGTCAGTGGAAGTAGTTGAAATGGAAGGTTCAGCGGTCTTCGCAGCATTTGAAGATTCAGCTTTATCTTTCTTCACTTTGGTTAATTTCTTAACCTCGGTGGTAGGAGTCACCTTGACCTGATTTGCACCAGGGTTGGTCTTCTTTGCCTTGGGGGCAATCTTCACCTTAGCTATTTTTCAGCTTTGGTGGCTGTGGGGCACTTACTATCAATATGATCGGTAAGTCCACAGTGATAACATTTCCTATAACTAAAAATAGTTCTAGGACCACTTGTATGTTGAGCTTTTAATTTAGAATTAGAAGTGCCAGCACCAAGTAAGCTATTGGCTTTAGAAATGGTACGAACATTAAGTTCTTCAGATTTCTTACCAAGGACATCCACTCTGAGTCTAGGAGTAGATCGCTGAATAGATCCAGAGATCAGCTTTCTAGATCCAGAGGGGTTGGTCACTGAGGCTTTAGAAGCATTCAACTTTGGTAATAAGGTACCCTTCTGAGGATTTAGAAGGAGTTTCCTCAGGGATTGGTGTAATGGACGAGGAGCACTGAGATGATGAAGTGTCAGCGACTGAGGATACGAATGTTCCAAATTTAAGCATTGAACGTTCAGTGGTTGGTTTTGGAGTATCATATTTATAACCCAGACCACGTTTATCACTCAGAGGAATCTGGGCCTTAATTATCTCAGTGATATTTGTTGAAGAATTACACCATCCTTCAACAGTAGCTTGTTCAGCTTTTAATGCCGCGATAGCTTCTGCTCGTTCGATTTTGACTAGCTGATTTAAATAGACTTGATCTTTAAAATCATCTTCAATTTTAGAAAGCTTGTCTATTTGAAGGTGGCAGTTTTTAAGCTTTTCAGCGAGATCAAGATTTTGGTTTTCAACCACAGTTTTGCCGTTCATGGCTTCGTATAAACTTCTAGTCAAGAGATCGATCTTACGGAGACTATCAGCTTCATCAATATTTGCAATATTGGTAAAGAAAGAAGGTGATACCTGAATGGCAGATGTTGAAGTGGAGTGAATGTCTGAACTTTCTTCCTCTTCTTCAATCTTGGCCATGAGACATTGATTTGCTTCATCATCATCAGAATCAGATGATGATGCTTCTTCTTCAGAAGCAGCCCAATCATAGTCAGCCATCAGGCCTTTTCCTTTCTTCTTAAAGCTTTTCAGCTTTGCATACTTCTCCTTCAGCGTTGAGTATTTGTCATCTTTATTTCTTGAAACAAAGGATTTCTTTGTAAAAGCTGAAGGTCTCATGGTTTTCTTTGACCTGCACTCATTAGCGAAATGACCTGTCTTTTCGCAGTTGAAACAAGTAGCAGTAGCCTTATCAACAAAAGCTGATGTTTTAGGCTTGTCAGCTATGGAAAGAGTTTTGTTCTTTCTAAACACTTTCTTCTTGGCGAATCTCCTGAACTTTTTAGTTAGGAGAGCCAAGGATTCATCATCATCTGAAAAATCAGAATCTGATGATCTTTCAGAGTTACTCTCTAACTCAGTGATGGTGACCGAAGGTCGCTGAGTAGAAGGTTCCTCCGAGATTAAAGCAACAGGGGTGCTTTTGGAATCTTTTACAAGATTCTTCTTAAGATGGCTAGATTGCTCATGATTCAGCAATGTACCATATAAGGTAGCAAGGGTCATTGATCTTAGATCCTTTGACAGCTTGAGACACATGGAATAATTGTCCCAGCTTTCAGGTAAACATTCTAGAAACTTTGTCAGCACTTCAAAGTTAGAATATTCCTTACCAACAGTTTTCAGATCTATAATTAAACAATTAAAACGTTGGTGAACTTCAAAGAGAGTTTCATTCTTACCAGAAATGAAGCTTTCGTATTGTCTTACCAGGTTGATCTTTCTTGAGTCCTGGACTTCAGACGTTCCTTCATACTGAACACATATTGTGTCCCACATGGCTTTTGATGACTTCAGGTTCATGACGGAATGGTAGACTTCGTCAGGAAGGGCCATGGATAGTATGGATCTGGCTTTTGTATCTATAGCCACTTTCTTCTTATCTTCATTGGTCCACATGTGTATTTCCTTTGGAATCAGCCTTTCTGGAATAGCAGCTCTAGTTGCAGTGGCTGGAACTAAAGGATCAATTGTTACAGGGATGTGTGGGCCGTTCTCAAGATAGTAAGGCATAGTAGGGTCTACACCTTCTAAGAAGAGCATCATCCTATTTTTCCATAAGTTGAAGTTATCTCTGGAAAATCTAGGGGGTTTTGCAAGAGAACCATTGTCCATATAATTTGTGTTTGTGTGGGAGGCCATTTTCTGATAATAGCAAGGAAGAGAAATATCTTAGATTAGATCTTGTTTATGAGATTAAACAAATCTGCTCTGATACCACTTGTTGGTCCCGAAGGCCTATACAAGTTTGTAGAAGGGGGGGGGGGGGGGGTTGAATACAAACACACAGATTTTACTTTTCTAAATTGTTTATTGATAAATCATTAACAATTTACAGGTTGTTGTGGAAACCAGATTAAGGATAAACCTAAATCTAAACAAGTTGGAACACTAAGATTTCTTGCACTAAGAAAGATAAGGAAATTACTAATAATAACCTATCTTGAGATAAGGGATATGAACTTGTCCAGAGTTAGCAAGTTGCTTCAAATGAAGTGAGTTCATCTCTTTATATACTGCATGCATTTAATGCAAGTCAGTATATACTTTACACGTGTCATCAGCTGGTTGGTTGCATGTCATTGACCTTGGTTGACAACCTTAGTAGCCGCAAGGATGAACAGTGTAGTATCAGAGTGGTTGTACGATTTCAGATATTCGGAGGTTCTTTTCTGACATTTCGTACGGAGGCGTGCAAGGGTGGTTAAGACAAAAGTACATTGTACGGAGGACTTCATGATCAGCTTTCGTTGATTCAGCGATTATCATTTACTATTCAGCAGATGATAAAGTTCAGCGATAGCTGAAGTCTTGTACTTGATACTTCACGTTGAGTGGACAAATCTGAGTCTTCGCTGATCCGCATCAGTTCATTAGGAGACTTGTCGCTGGTTCTTGAGCTTGATCTTCGACTTCAGCGTAGAACCTTTGTTGACGTGAAACTTGTCTTCAGGGATCATAAGTAAACAACTAACTTATCAGCGATCATCATAATGACTGAACAGACTCAGCGCATTAATGATGAACAGTGTTCGCTGAATGTTTAATCTAAAAAGCCAGAGTTCCTATCAGCGGTACTGGAAGATCTTAGTACTTATCAGCGATAGTGAAACTCTGATACATATTGTTTACTTACAATTTTCACTAAGTATATAAGAGAGGGTCATTATCAAATCACTGAGGGTTTGGATCAACACAACTCCCATCAATTATGCAAATCAGGGAGACTTCAATACATTCCTTCTACGTCCCGACATTGCTTATTCATTAGATACCTCCGGGTGGACCGTAGAAGCCATCACAGGTTTGGACACCTCAACCCCAACTGCTCTAATTTCAGAGGTGGATTCTGATTCAGAAGATGACCAAGTAAACCACGGCCCTCTGCACCCAGATCTTAGACATTTACCTTCTTTCCATCTGATGTACGCCACACTTGTATAAGAAGCCGAAGGCGCTAAGGTAGAAGTAACAACATAGGTAGATGTTGGGGGCACTGAGGGGGAAGTAGTGCTAGGGTGGTTGACAGAGGGTGAAACAGAAAAAGATGCCGTAGTTGAAGAAGGCACACAACCCCAACAAACTCCCAGTGCAACCCACACTTCTAACATCGCCAGTCTAGTGGCAGAAGATGTTATTGAAAAAGAGCAGCACGGCTCGACCCCAACCCAAACTGACCGGGTAGAGGTGACTCTTTCTACCTCTGTGCCAATCCTATCCTGGGAAACCATTCCAGCGGAACTCTCTCAAAAGGACTTACCCTTAGTAAGTGATCAATTGCCCCAAATCACAACAGACATCCTCACAGAGGAATTCGTTTCCTCGGACACGCACACACAATTAAGTCCAAAAATCTCTTCAGAGGAGCTTAGATTGCACAATGACGAAGGGACTCTAGAGAACTCCCCAAGTCAACTCAAGGATACTTATGTTCCCACCTCTGAAGTGGATCCGAACAATGTCCTTGACAGAACCTTCGTAGAGTCTGAAGCTCAACAAGCCTCTGCTCTATGATCGAAGGGAAGTCCTTCCGCTCTCAACGTACAAACAGGAGCGAAAGAAGGCGTCTCGGGAACAGAGACTCACTCTGGGGATGCATGTGTTCCCCCAGAGGTTACACCTAGTCCACAAGTATCAAGGGATGAGTTCCAAACCCTTGTCACCTCTGTGGACAACACATTGAAAGGGTTGAAAAGCTCTTTTGATTCTTTTGCAGATACTACCACCCGGACCTTTACTGCACTGAACACCAAAATGGACAACTTGTCCACAGAGGTGAAAAATGCCTTAGCCCAGATGAATGCAACTGTAACCACCTCTGCCACCTCTGCTGCTGCCGAATTCGAGAAGGCAACAACCTCTGCCTTCCAAAGCTCTGTCAAAAACCTACTTCAAACGCTGAAGAAAGAGCGAACCCCAACCTCTACGGGCATTACACCATAAGATCTAAAGAAGGCCCTCGAACATATCCAGGAACAAACAACTAGAAAAACTCTGGCCATGCAGCCCTCCGTCTACATGACCGGAGCACAAATAACAGCACTTGGACAATGGGTGCTTGACCAGGTCACAGAGTTCATCAGAACCTTCACTACTGCCAACGCCAACTATGTCAAAGATTTTCGGGCGAGCATGGGCAAAATACGTTTCAACACTGAGGCATAGGTCCATAATCTTCTTGGCATCTGTGACGACTTGTGTGCTAAAATGATAGCCGTAGGTGCCACTCCATCAAAGAAGCCCGAAACGACGTGCCGAGAAGAGGGCACCAAAGATAAGGGTCAGGATGACTCTGATGATGATTCTGATAGATCATCAGATCATCCTGAGGGGGAGAAGACAAGGGAGAAAGCTGCAAACAGAGGTCTACAAGTTCCACCAATTTCAACAGAACCTATATCCCAGGCACCCCCAACTCAAACCCAATGAGAAAACCAGCAACAGACCACAGAGGCAACACCCACCTCTGTTGAAACAACCCATATACCCACAAAAGATCTATCATCACCAACCCTCAAACAAACTGAACTGTTTCAAATCCTGATATCTTCTGAAGAAGACCAACCAACACCAACAACACCTAAACCAACAGAAGACAAACTACCTTCCCCAACACCAAAAACACCAAAAGAACCCAAACTACCATCCCCTACACCAGAAGCTGAAACAACAAATCCTCCATCCCCCATACCCAAAACCAGAACCAAATCTATTGCTCACAAACAAAGAAAATATCTTAGCAAAACCACAGAAGCTTCACCAGCCAAACCTACCTCACCATCCAAGACCTCAGAAACAAAAGTGTCAAAACCAACAGAGCAACCCCCAAAAAACCTACAGAAGCACCAACAACCAAGCCCTCAGAAGCTCAACCGCTAAAACAAACAGAGGCAACCCATTATGTACAAAAAGAAGATCCACAGCCGAAGGCAAAAGACAAAGGCAAGGGAATATTGACAGAGGAACCACAACAGAAGAAGCAAAAGCATCAACCCATAGAGAAGCTGATGAAGAGTGCCTTTGACGCTTATGTCACGCCGAAGCCTGAAGATGAAGACTGGGCCTTTGGCGCTACACCTCTGTCAAACATACATGTTCTGGATCCAAAGGCAAAACCTACAAAAGATCGAGTGTAAAGCCCGTGTCCCGGTGCGTTTATTAATTAACTTTAATTAATTAAAGTGTTTACCTTTAATTGTTTTTGGTTAGTGGTTTGGTGTCAAAAAGGACCAAAAATGTTAGCTTACGTACTTTTGTTATAGATTGTGAGATGAGGTATAGTTGAGGGGCTAATTGTGCATTTCTTGGAAACTTGTGCATGAGTCTCGGCCCATGACCGAAACCCATGTCTCGTTTCTTTTCCTTGTGTTTCAAGCAAAGCCAACAACCCCCATAACCCTAAAAGAAAAAAAGAAAAACCCTTTCTCCTTTTCCCTTGGTGGTGCGGCAGTGAGATAGATCGAGAGAGAGAGATAGAGTTGAGCCAAGAAGAAGAGGTAGAGAGGGAGAGATAGAAACCGAGAGGTAGAGAGAGTGGAGTTGGCCGGAAACCCCCCCCCCCCCACCGGTCGCCGCGGTTGCTGTTAGCGGAGGTCGCCGCTGCTGCTGTCCGTCGGAGGAGTCGAGGGAGAGAAGATCGGTCGTGGTGGTGAGGCGTCGTCTTGAGGTAAGTCGTTCTCTCGTTAGTCTCTTTCCTTTCTTTTCCTTTTCGTTTTTCCGGCGAGACCACCACCGCCGCACGCCGCCGCTGCGGTGGCTGTGGGTGGAGGGCGGTGGCAGTGGGTGTCACTCGTAACGTAAAACCCGAATCGCGTAAACCGTTTTATAAAATCATCAATTTATGTGAAAGACGTCCTTCTGCCACTGTTTTGCGTCAACCATAACTTTTCCGTCGTAACTCCGTTTGAGCCGAAACTGGCGCCCACGGTTCAAGTTCGGGGTCGGACACGTTTTCCGTGTTTTAGCGGAAAACTGGTTCGGCCTCTAGCTGGGCGAAAAAGTGGTCGTAAGTTCTGTGAATCGTCATTTTATGTAAAAGAAACTGCAGTTCTGTCACTGTTTTGCGTAAGCTGTAACTTTCTGTTCGTAACTCGGTTTGGGGTGAAACCGGTGTCAAAAGTTCCCCTTTTGAGTCTAGAAACTTTTCTGTGTTTTGTGCAAAACCCAGTTAGGGACGTAGCATGGGTCGAATTGTCGTTTTATACTGAAAGGTGCTGAATCTCGCTGTGCTGGAAACTGTTTTTGTAAAATCCGTATTAAATTGTATAAAAATCGTTAGGAGGCGTATAATATGTCCTTGGAACCCTAACTCAGAGTACTTTCTGGTCACGAAATAATATTGGGAATTTTCTGGGTTTAAAGGGGTCGAAACAGGTCCCGAACAGACCTGTTTTGGGTGAACGGAATTTAGTTTTAGTGACGGTTTAAGCGTGTGTCGTGTCATAGGGTCCGGGTCTCGTATTGACACGTTTTAACATGCATTTAGGTGCTGGGAAGTGACCGTAATTGTGAAGCTTGAATTGTGTTATTAAGCTGGGCGCGCATTCGAGGTGAGTTCTCTCACTGTGTAGTTAGGGGTTGTATGCATGTCATAGTAGTTTGAATGTACTACTGTCTTTGTGGTGTGAACTAGTTGTTTGTGGTGTGTAATATTTGATTGGTTTAAATGCTTAGTATAAATGTTTTACATTACACCTCGGTGGGACCGAGGAAGTGGAAAGAAACGTTGTGGGAACTCGGCGTGACGAGTGTGTTACATTACAACTCGGTGGGACCGAGGGCTCGGTGGGACCGAGGAAGTGGAAAGAAACGTTGTGGGAACTCGGTGTGACGAGTGTGTTACATTACAATTCGGTGGGACCGAGGATGTGGAAAGAAACGTTGTGGGAACTCGGTGTGACGAGTGTGTTACATTACAATTCGGTGGGACCGAGGTGTTGGATACATAATTACTTGTAGATGTTTACTTGTTTTATGTAACTGTGATGTTGTTGCTTATGTGCGGATAGGGGTGATGTGTATATAATTCCTATCTGCGCATGTGTTGGAATTCACTAAGCTTCGTGCTTACCCTTTCCCAATAAACTGTGGTTTCAGGTCCGAGCGGCTCCAAGGCGTGACAAGTACACACTGGCGCGCGAGGAGAGCTGGTTGTTTTATGGTTTTATTAATTAAACGTTTATTCCGCTGGTTTTTATTATAAAGATATTAATTATGAGTTTGCAAACGAAACGTTGGGATTCATTTAATGAGTTGTTTTAAATGAATTGTTTATTTAAAAATTTAAATTTGCTTGTAATTTTTGGGACGTTACAACTTGGTATCAGAGCACGGCTTGAGTGAATCAAACGCATTTCGGTGTGTTTGATCTCAAGTTTGCGACTATAAAAATTTTCTTTAAAGATTTTTGGAAAATAAAAGAAAGGAAGACCCGTTTGAGAAACGGTGATCGATGGCGCAGTGTGTACAGTCAGCCGGAGCCAGGGGAAAAGGTACAGTACTTAGTGTTTTATTGTTTTCTAGATCATAGAGTATGCATGCTAGATTGCCTGTTGTGGACACTATGCTGTATGTTGAACTACTTGCTATTAGGAATTTATGCTAATTATGATAGGTTACTAAGTGGATGCCCTCTAGGTTGTATGCAGTAAGAGATTTATAGCCTTAGAATATTCGATTTAGTTCTATTGCGCAGCTCTTGTTTGGGTCCAACCGTTCTAGGATAGAGTCTTGTATTCGACTGTCTATTTATTTCGCACTGCATATAATCGGGTATTCGCAAGGTCACTCGTCATAATTAGTAGGGATTCGGTAGTAGCAAGGGTAGTGGGATAAGAGGAAATTCCTAGGGAGCTAGGAAGGGTGGATGTATATATATGCTGGTGCGAGCATATGGTTATTTATATATTTAATTGTTGTTGTATGATCGGGGTGACCGATGGTTTATTAAGTATACATTTGTGGCTGTCTGATCGGGGAGACCGATGGTTTTATGTATATACAGTAGTTGTATGAGTTTGCCTGTTTAGGATATGTTCTTGAACTGGCATGTGTGGATTAATTATGTTATGTGTATAGTTTCGGCGAGAAACTACTTGGACCCTCGGGATGGGACTCGGAACGAGCGATGATAGGCGTGGAAGGTAGTAGTAGAGCTCCTACTACCGGAAGCACAGGATCAATGCTCGAGTCGGGGAAGTCACGAGGAATCCAAGGAGTTGAGCGTGAGTGTTGTTAGTATGAGTTATTATGTGCTAATAACGCGTTGTATTATCTACCCTGAATAGCCATCACAAGGAGGAACAACTATAGTAAACCTGCTAGTACATGTGTGTATTTGACTTGCTTTGATGGGATGATCGTTGGGGTAGTGTCGAAGGTTCTAAACTAGTAGTCGTTGGTATAGAAAGACGATTATAGTATTAGTCACTTGGAGTGACGATAAGGATGATATTTGTTGTAAGCAGATCATTTCGGGCCAAGATGGGAGATTGTGCTAGAGTCATAGGCTTATAGAACCGACATGGATTTGAGGAAAAATCGTAGGGATTATTTAACGTAATTTCCCAACATGCCCTAAGAGGTTAAATGTTCGGAGGACGATAGTGGATTGGAGAGGTTTTGGAGGGATATGAGTTGAGACATCGAATGCCGACTGAGTCATGCACAAAGTCTATTTTGAAAATAGGATTGCAATAACTAATTTTTGTGTTTCCAATTCTTATATGGATTGTGTTTTGGAATTTTGGGAAATGTTTAGCACACGCACAAGATGTTAAATTATGGTTTTGAAAGTGCATGAAACCTTTTTATAACGAGAGTTACAAACTTTGTTGATGATTTGTTTAAAATGAGTTTGGAATTCTAGTGTCGCTTAACTTTCCTTTCGAGAGTTCGTGTTACTAAGTATTTTTATTGCAAATAGTTCAGGGTGTGGATTGATTCATGCGTGACATAAGTGGTGCATGGGGGAATTTTGGTAACAATTCATAAGGAGTTGTTTAGTGCGCTTTTTAGTCAGCTAAAGGTTTTACTGACATTTCCATGAAAATGCGATTTATCGACTTAGGGGTATGCATACTGGGGTGACCTTTGTTCTCGACATTTTGATGAACGAGTCGTGCATGAAAATGTTTTAGTTCCTTTTTGTCGAAATGAAAGACCATTTGATCCAAGGAGTGTTTTAATATTGTGAACATCATGCATACGATTACAATGTGTTATATTTTGGAAATATAAATGCGTAGATTTTTGACATTCGGTTAATTTAGAATTACCGATCATTTTTTTTGGAAATTAAAAAACTTTTGCTTTGGAGGAAACGAGTATTTTGAGCATTTTCGATAAATACATTTTTAAACTATAATGTTTTGACGTTATATGTCCCAAGTACGAAACTTGAGGAAGTGTTACAAGCTTGCATGCCTGCCCCCAGTTTGAGATTTTATGGGGTTTTAGTCGATATTTCCAATTAATAGAAGCGGTCTGGTTTCTGTCTTCAAGTTTGAAACTTACACGAGACAGTTGTGTTTTAACAAAAATATATTTGTAAACCGTGTCATCGTTTTGTTTGATTAGCTGACGCGCGAAAATTTGTGGAGAACCCTGTGCCACGTTATTTTATGATTACAAAGAAGAATTTTTGAATCAAATGTCGTGAAACTTATTTTGAATTATGTGCACACCTTTGTCGCACTCTGTTTAAGGTCAAGCGGTTACTTTAAGTGCATGTCATGAGTCAATCCATACTGGAATCGAGGCGGTTCATTTTAAAGAAATTATTTATTACGTCTTGCTTTTGTGTGAGTAAACTGAACTGCAATGGAACGATTTTCAACATGATTTTCCTATGTGGGACGAGCGTGTCCAGTTTTGTGTAACTATCGAGCAGGTAATAGTAGTTTTATTACATACGATCTTTTGAGATGAAAATCCTGATGTTGAAAATATTTTGTAAATGATTTTGTAAACCATTTGGGGAAATGTGCTTTTAAGTGTTATGTGTCCTTTCGAGAATTTTAAGGGTGTGAGTCCTTTTGGAAAACTCCTTGTTTAACCCGTGTTGAGTCTGGGACCCAGGTTGATTTCAGAGTATTGTTTGCTTAAACTTTGTTTAAACGCATTTTCCGACCTATGGGTCTAGCAAGCGTGGAGCATTTTGCTCGGTTTTGACTTGGAGTTAGTCATGGGCCAATTGCCCGGTTTTAATGGCTTGATGTGGAGTCTAATTGATGAGTTGTTTTTGTCGCACCGTTTGGCATTCTTTGCACATTGAGTGTTTACATGTTTGGGTGAGTGAGACAATCCGGATTAGGCACTTGTGGGTAGGCTGTTTTGCTCTGGATCCTTAGGCACGTTAGTCAGTCGCTGGTAGTGGTCGGTTGGGTTTCTCGGGGTGAGGCCCCGGTGTTCAGGTGTTATAGCCCAGGCTTTCTAGTAGGTGCTAGGAGGATATAGTTGTGGGCACCTACTTGAGAGGTAATTCCGATGTGCGGGGCCCTGAGGCGTTACCTGAGAGGTAGGCGTCGGGGTGTATCCTCGGTTCAGATAATTTTAGCTTTGTAAAGCGTGTGTGGGGGACACGTCGACGGTAGGAGGTTGGGTATTCCACTCGTGTTGGTAATGTAGGCCGGGTAGTATCGGTTAAGGGATTTATGCCCTTTGTTATTAAGAGAATAAATGCGCATCAACCATTTTGAGGTAGGTGGTATATTTAGGTGTCGACTTTTGGGCTTGAGGCCAAACACCTTTAGTATAATCGGAGAGTTGTAGCCGATTTTAAGATAATCATGGTGACGGTAGTAGTAACCCTGAAATGATCACTTGTGATGAATGGTCATGGTGGAATGACCTTCGTGTGTGTTAGTTGTTTTGGTGGTGGGGGATATATTTTTGTGTTAGTGTCTAGGATAATACCACGCTGATGCTTTTTATTGTAATCGGTTGGACCGATGTTCGGCGGGTGGCCGATGTTTGTTATTGTAATCGGTTGGACCGATGTTCGGTGGGTGGCCGATGTTTGTTATTGTAATCGGTTGGACCGATGTTCGGCGGGTGGCCGATGTTTGTTATTGTAATCGGTTGGACCGATGTTCGGCAGGGGGTCGATGTTTTGTTAATATAAGTTATTGAAAATCTTTGGAGCCTATTAGAATTCGTAGAAGTTAATCGTCAATTAATGATAGGAAGGATCGTAATCGAGTATCCTGTAGGGTATACTGGTGAGCAGCTTTAGAGTGGTTAGAGCTTGAGATTTGACTCGGGATGTATGGAATATCTAAGGTTAGGGGACAACCGTAGTCGCTTGGTTAGGAATGATTTCAATTGTCGGGGTGTTCTGCCGATCATAATCCCAGTGTCTTAGAAAGAGTACGTTAGTAAGAATAGTATTCGAGAAGTTTAGAAGAGGTTTCAAGTGGACTTAGGAACCTGAGGTTGAGATGAGGGAGAGCTATCCAGAGCTATTCACGGGCATAGACTTCGAGGACAAAGTCTAATTCAAGCGGGGGAGAGTTGTAAAGCCCGTGTCCCGGTGCGTTTATTAATTAACTTTAATTAATTAAAGTGTTTGCCTTTAATTGTTTTTGGTTAGTGGTTTGGTGTCAAAAAGGACCAAAAATGTTAGCTTACGTGACTTTTGTTATAGATTGTGAGATGAGGTATAGTTGAGGGGCTAATTGTGCATTTCTTGGAAACTTGTGCATGAGTCTCGGCCCATGACCGAAACCCATGTCTCGTTTCTTTTCCTTGTGTTTCAAGCAAAGCCAACAACCCCCATAACCCTAAAAGAAAAAAAGAAAAACCCTTTCTCCTTTTCCCTTGGTGGTGCGGCAGTGAGATAGATCGAGAGAGAGAGATAGAGTTGAGCCAAGAAGAAGAGGTGGAGAGGGAGAGATAGAAACCGAGAGGTAGAGAGAGTGGAGTTGGCCGGAAACCCCCCCCCCCCCCCCCCACCGGTCGCCGCGGTTGCTGTTAGCGGAGGTCGCCGCTGCTGCTGTCCGTCGGAGGAGTCGAGGGAGAGAAGATCGGTCGTGGTGGTGAGGCGTCGTCTTGAGGTAAGTCGTTCTCTCGTTAGTCTCTTTCCTTTCTTTTCCTTTTCGTTTTTCCGGCGAGACCACCACCGCCGCACGCCGCCGCTGCGGTGGCTGTGGGTGGAGGGCGGTGGCAGTGGGTGTCACTCGTAACGTAAAACCCGAATCGCGTAAACCGTTTTATAAAATCATCAATTTATGTGAAAGACGTCCTTCTGCCACTGTTTTGCGTCAACCATAACTTTTCCGTCGTAACTCCGTTTGAGCCGAAACTGGCGCCCACGGTTCAAGTTCGGGGTCGGGCACGTTTTCCGTGTTTTAGCGGAAAACTGGTTCGGCCTCTAGCTGGGCGAAAAAGTGGTCGTAAGTTCTGTGAATCGTCATTTTATGTAAAAGAAACTGCAGTTCTGTCACTGTTTTGCGTAAGTGTAACTTTCTGTTCGTAACTCGGTTTGGGGTGAAGCCGGTGTCAAAAGTTCCCCTTTTGAGTCTAGAAACTTTTCTGTGTTTTGTGCAAAACCCAGTTCGGGACGTAGCATGGGTCGAATTGTCGTTTTATACTGAAAGGTGCTGAATCTCGCTGTGCTGGAAACTGTTTTTGTAAAATCCGTATTAAATTGTAGAAAAATCGTTAGGAGGCGTATAATATGTCCTTGGAACCCTAACTCAGAGGACTTTCTGGTCACGAAATAATATTGGGAATTTTCTGGGTTTAAAGGGGTCGAAACAGGTCCCGAACAGACCTGTTTTGGGTGAACGGAATTTAGTTTTAGTGACGGTTTAAGCGTGTGTCGTGTCATAGGGTCCGGGTCTCGTATTGACACGTTTTAACATGCATTTAGGTGCTGGGAAGTGACCGTAATTGTGAAGCTTGAATTGTGTTATTAAGCTGGGCGCGCATTCGAGGTGAGTTCTCTCACTGTGTAGTTAGGGGTTGTATGCATGTCATAGTAGTTTGTATGTACTACTGTCTTTGTGGTGTGAACTAGTTGTTTGTGGTGTGTAATATTTGATTGGTTTAAATGCTTAGTATAAATGTTTTACATTACATCTCGGTGGGACCGAGGAAGTGGAAAGAAACGTTGTGGGAACTCGGCGTGACGAGTGTGTTACATTACAACTCGGTGGGACCGAGGGCTCGGTGGGACCGAGGAAGTGGAAAGAAACGTTGTGGGAACTCGGTGTGACGAGTGTGTTACATTACAATTCGGTGGGACCGAGGATGTGGAAAGAAACGTTGTGGGAACTCGGTGTGACGAGTGTGTTACATTACAATTCGGTGGGACCGAGGTGTTGGATACATGATTACTTGTAGATGTTTACTTGTTTTATGTAACTGTGATGTTGTTGCTTATGTGCGGATAGGGGTGATGTGTATATAATTCCTATATGCGCATGTGTTGGAATTCACTAAGCTTCGTGCTTACCCTTTCCCAATAAACTGTGGTTTCAGGACCGAGCGGCTCCAAGGCGTGACAAGTACACACTGGCGCGCGAGGAGAGCTGGTTGTTTTATGGTTTTATTAATTAAACGTTTATTCCGCTGGTTTTTATTATAAAGATATTAATTATGAGTTTGCAAACGAAACGTTGGGATTCATTTAATGAATTGTTATAAATGAATTGTTTATTTAAAAATTTAAATTTGCTTGTAATTTTTGGGACGTTACATGTAAGATCCCACATTGGTTGGGGAGGAGAACTAAGGTTGCCTTATAAGAGGGACTTGATACCTCCCCTATCAGACGCGTTTTAAAACCGTGAGTCCAGGTGTGTGGACAAAGCGGACAATATCTGGTACGGTTGGCCTGGGATGTTACAGATGGTATCAGAGCCGGGAACCGGACTGGTGTGCCAGCGAGGACGCTGGGCTCCCGAGGGGGGTGGATTGTAAGATCCCATATTGGTTGGGGAGGAGAACTAAGGTTGCCTTATAAGAGGGACTTGATACCTCCCCTATCAGACGCGTTTTAAAACCGTGAGTCCAGGTGTGTGGACAAAGCGGACAATATCTGGTACGGTTGGTCTGGGATGTTACATCGAGTGACGCAAATTAAAAAGCAAATAGATGCTCTACGCAGACCCATGCCTCCACCTGGTGCACCTCAACGACAAATGGAAGAAGTGGTGTACAGGTACCTATACAACAGAACGATCAGAGATCCTCTGCCATCATCCATTCAAGACCCCGAATTCCATGCTGAGCTCGAAAACATCTTCACCAGAACAACACCCAAGCTTGTCAACCAAGTCTACTTAATCTCCAAAATCGACAAGGTCATATACTGTAAGTTCTCTCACACCAGAACCACACCTAAGATCTCCTACAACATCTATAAGGTCAAAAGAATGGACATAACCGAGAACCAATTCTCATATGCTGATCTTAGGAACTTAAGCCCCTACGACCTACCTGACCTTCGGAACTGGACAAAATAGAACTTCACAACAGGAAATGCAGTTCGAAGGGTATACAGGGTGATCAGAAAGGCCATGGGCGAGAAACTTCTGTTATATAGCCTAGTCGACTTCCAAGTAGGACGAGATCTCGGAGTAAGAAACCTAATCCTTAGACCACCAGAAGATGACTTCCCACCCTCTGCCGTACCAAACTCGATCATATCATTCCTAAAGTTTGGGTATGTCTACCAAGTTCCTGTGGGAAAATCAAGATTGTTTTTGGAGATTGACTGCCGAAAGTACGCAACAAGTACTCTCACATAACTCAGAGCCAACCTCATGGAGCACAGAGTTACGGAATTCATGGATAAAGCCTCCGTCGATAGATAGATAGATAGAGGTCATGAGCTCTATCTATGAGCTCAAAAGAGTAGGACTCGGCAACAGAAGTTTCAACGACTTCCAAAATGCCAACGTCTAATGTCGTCAACCAACCTCTGCTACTTTTGCTTTCATGATGTAATCAAGTGTAAATACCTCTGGCATACCTCTTTTTGTATACTTAGTCTAGAAAAATCATGCACCTTTTCAATTTTAATTTTTCAATACGTAGGGGGAGATTGTTAGCTCCAATCTTTATTGTTTAAGAAGTATTGTAAAATAGGCTAAGTATGGAAGTATTCGACAGAGGCCTCTGTCGAGTCACCGAGAAGACCGAAGTGAAGAATTGCCAGAAGACTCTTCTCAGAAGACAAGGCCACAGAGCCTCTGCCATACTTGACAGAGCCTCTGTGGTATAAAGACTGAAGACTTAGAAGAATACTTGAAGATCATTCGTACAAGGCTTACCCTACTGCCTCCACGTGTCAACCTCTGATGGGTTGCAGACTTTGTACAGTGTGACGCACTACAACAACGTTGTACCTGTCACTGTTCCACGATAGTGTCTTTGTACCTTAGTACTTCTTGTCTCTAGATTGTCCCCTTTGGAAGTAGTATAAATAGAAGGCTCATGTTGATCTCTTCAAAAACGCTTTGCACGACACACACACCCTTAGAGCATAATTCTTGTATTACCCTCGTTGTTCTTGGTGTTCTTATTATATCAAATACAGTGAATCGTTGAGTTAATTATCTGCGTTATATCAACTCTGTGTATTTGATAGTGTATGTTTTTCTACCAACTATATCTTATTAGTTAGTTTGAAACGCTTCCGCACCCTTATTTGTTTAAACCAATAGATACTTAAATCATTGTTGAGTAAAATAGGAACCAACAAAAGGCGTTCCAGACAGCTCTCTGCTTATACGCCCATATGGAGAAGATCCGAAGGGTCGCACCCGTTGCCATGAATAAAATGCCCAAGGCGCAAGATGAAACTCGCGTGGCACGGGAGCTGGAGAAGCTGGCGATGGAAAGGGGCGAGTGCCTTTCTGCGAGGCTCGACGAAGCTCCTGACTTCTATGCGGCATCGATGAACGCAAAGGAAGACCTTCAGTGCCATGTGAGGGAGACCCTTGAGAAGTCCTCTGTGACTGAGGCGGAGTTAGGAGTGACTAAGGGCTCCTTGGCCGAGAGCGAAAAACATGTCGAGGACCTTAAGTCGCTCGTCGCGGCAAAAGAGGGGGAGATCGCGTTCATAGAGGAGCGACTCTAATCGTTCGTCTGAGGGTCCGAGTGGCGATCATGCGTCGCCATTTGCGGGGGTTAAACCCTATGGCCGGAGACAAAGAGGAGGTTGCCATTTTCTTGGAGCAAGACGGGGACGAGGAAGAACTCGACCAAGGAGACAAGCTTGAAGAAGGGGACCCGTCGGACGCTGGGGTCACTGGAGCTGGCGACGAGGAGGTCACTAAGGAGCAGAACCCCCCTTTGCCTTGATTTGTTTTTTCTTTAGATGTGTGGCGACTATTATTGCTCGTGCCCTTTACTTGTAACTTTTGGATATAAATACAAGTAAATTTTTGTTATTCTGTTGTGTTACTTTACTTTGTTGTAAATAAACAAAATAAACGAGATATAACAAAACTATAAAACGAGCGTATAGAGCATGAAGACGTATGTAAAACTGTACGACCTAGGTACACGTAACTTTAGAAGTAACCGGGTGGCTAGGCTGAAAGAGAATTCTAAGTATGGAATTCGAGTCGTAAGACTTTAACTCCAAAACTCAGCTTAATCAACACCTGTTGTGATCATAAGATCCATGAGATGGATCGTAAGATTTCGTTTATGATGTATGAGTCACAGTTCGATGGTCACGACGTAATAGTCGTGACATTTTCAGTCACAGAGAATTTGTTTCTCACGATATAAATCGTAAGACTGGCGTTCGTGCGATTATGCGAGCCTGCAATGTAAGATTCAGGGGCAGTCGTTTGTTTGACCAATGACCCTCCGATGCTTAAGTCAATAATCGGTTGTCGAAATAAATCAAAAGTATAATTTTAAAAGAAATACTTCTTAAAATGTACTGCGTTCCAGCTACGTGGGATGTCTTGGTTGTCGAGGGTTTTAATTCTGTAAGCACCCTTCCCAACGACTTCAGATATTCGGTAAGGTCCTTTCCACTTAGTGGATAGCTTACCTGCATTTGGTTCTTTGGTGTTTTGGAATACTCGTCATAAGACGTAGTCACCTTCCTGAAAGATCTTGGCTTTAACATTTCTGTTGAAATGTCGTTTAACAACCTGTTGTTAGGGTGCTATTTTGATCAAAGTAGACTCTCTTAGCTCTTCGAGAGCGTCGAGGTCGTAGCTTAAGTCTAACAAGTTATGATCGACGGATGTATGTGTCGGGTGCATGTTCTGCATAGATTGTTAGTCTGGATAAAAGAGATGACCTCTCTGTCCCGAATCTGGGAGTAGGCAGCTACTTCTATCCTCTTTAAAAAAATAATCTGTAAGGACTAACATAAAAATTTTCTGTCCTGAGGCAGGAGGTAAATTACCAACGACATTCCTTCCCCACCTTATGAAGGGCCATGGGACTAAGGACGTATGTAAAGGTTCAGAAGGTTGGTGTATCATACCTGAGCTGAGCGTTGTTGACTTGCGTCACAACTTTAAGACATACCTGGTGGAATCTTGCCTTAACGTTGGCCAATAAAGAATCGTTCCTGGCGTGAAGTCCGATTGCCCCCAAGTCGTGGGCGCATCGTAAGGAGTACATAATCATGCCCCCTGTGGGGACTTTGAGAGGACACCAAGACCTGTTCCTCTGTCTTTTGGAGGACCGTCGATGTAGACTAGCCAGGTCATGTCATATATAGTCGCCACAGTATGGGTTTTGTTTTGTGCTTCATTTGACAGTTCAGGACTGAAGTCAGCGGCGATATCAGCTAGAACATGTAACTTAATCGTCGTGCGAGGTTTGAAGCCAATATTGTGTAATTGCTATATGACTTTTTCTAAGGCTTTAATGCCGCCTTGTAACAATCACGAGCGGTCTTTTGTTCACTTTTGATTTCTTGTACTCCCCATGGCATCGGGAATTTGATCGTCTGATGATATGTCAAGGGGATCGCCTTCATGTCGTGTATCCACGGTCGATCAAGTATAACGTTCTAAGCTGACGAACAGTCAATAACATTAAACTTTGTTTGCTTGTTGACCCCTTAGCATACACCGGGAGGATGATCTCTCCCAACGTGTTGGTAGAATCGCCATTGAATCCTATCAGAGTCGTCGATCGACAAGTGATCTCTGATTTATCGATGCCCGTAGCTTTGATCGTGCTTAGGAGAATGATGTTGGCCGAACTGGCTCTGTCGACCAGTACTCTTTTGGTCGAGCAGTTGACGATAGTAAGCTGGATAATCAATCTGTCGTGATGTTTCTGCCAGCTGTCCTGGAGGTCGTCCTGATCGAACGTTATTGGCATCGCCTCCAGTTCCAAGTCTTGTTTTGGTCTAGACGACCTATGAATGGGATATTCTCCTGGTGATTGAGAGGCGTGCCTCTTGGCTACCGAATATGTTAAACCGCAGACATCTGATCCACCCGTGATGTAGTTGACGACTTTTTCATGGATGGGGGATGCTGGTCTTACACTGTCGACCGACGCAAATTCTTTATCAATCAAACCTTGGAGATGGCCCTTGGGGACGATCCAGGCTAACTCCTTCTGCAAAGCAAGGCAGTTATCTGTCGTATGACCATGGTCGCTATGGAAGCCACACCATTTGGTCTTGTCCTTCTTATCATCGTCTTGGTGGCTTTTCCTAGGCCACCGTACGGATGACTGAATGTTTTTGAGAGCTTCGACCAAATCTTTCGATGTCCCCTTAAATCCATAAGAGGAGATTTTAGGATATTGAGGGAATCTGGGCGTAGGATTTCTCTTCTTCTTGTCGAACCAAATGTTCAATAGCTGCTGCGTTGGCTCCGTCTTGACACTCATCTTGGACTTGAAGTCCGATTTCTTGACCCCGAGCGACTTTTTGTCGGTAGAATGCTTACGACGGAAAGCCATATCATCCTCGACCCTCATATAGGTCAGAGTCTGGGATCGTACGTCTTCGAAATTCTCTGGCGGTTATTTCGTAAGATCAACGTACAGTCGAGTAATGTTTTCGTCTTGACCACGCTTATAAGCTTCGATGGCGGTCTTGACATCACACATTCGGATGTTGATCATTTCTTCGTTGAAACGGTTGAAATAACCGCGGATGGATTCTCCAGACTTTTGGACGACGTAGTACAGGTCGCTGGTCTGCTTCTCCATCTTGCAACTAGTGGCGAATTGTTGTGAAAACTGGTTGACCAACTCCACGAAGTTGTTGATGGACTTGGGTTTGAGATTGATCAACCACTGAAGAGAAAGACCTGAAAGTGTCGCGCCAAAGCTTTTGTACATACACACCTCTTGATATTGATGTGGGATTGACACTGTCCACATCAACTGTTTATATTGAGCGATGTGCTCCGTTGGATCGTTTTTCCTGAATATTTGGGTGTAAAAGCAGGAATGTTGTACTTCATCGGAACGTCAACATTTGCTATCGTGTCGACGAAGGGGGATGCTTGGAACCCTGTGAGGGGTTCGGCGTCGACGGGGACGGAGGCACCGGGTAACTTTGAAAGTAGTGACAGCATCTTTTCGTTCTGATCCTCCAATAACCTTAGTCGTTGGGTGACGGGGTCGTTAGGATCGGGGATCACACCTGTCGGAGGAATGACTCCTGAGTTTTGAGTTGTCATTCCGACTGTCAGGTGGGAGCCATTTCCGTGCGACGAACCGTTAGCTTCTCCGTTAAAGGGGTAGTTCATTAGGATCTGATGTGGTATAGCTCAATTATACAGTGGCGGAGGCCTCAGATACTGCGGAGGAAATTGTCCAAATGGAGGATTGTTGACAAATGGCCCTGGTCCTGTCTGGAATGGTGGCCTTGCGAAAGGTGTACCTATAGGTCGGGGACCGTTCTGAGGTCCAAAGGAATTGCCAATCGTTGGATTCCTCAGGGAAGCAATTTCAGCAACTGCCTTTTGGTTCTGCTCGTTCAGGGCTTGAATCTGACTTCGAGCTACATTCAATTCCGTATGAAGTTGAGTTTTAGGATCTTGGTAATTTGCCATTTACCTGGAACCAACAAAAACTTCACACGATCGTTAGAGCGATATATGCTTGGCTTGAGATTTCCTCTAGATGGGGTCCCACGGATGACGCCATACTGTTAATGCCAAAAATCACCCAAAGGATAACTTAAGGTTGATGTGGAACTTTTGACAACTAAAGAAAGGGATCTCAAGACCAATCAACACAACCGCGATAAAAGTAAATAAGACCAGAGAATTGGTGACGTGGAAAACCCAAACGAGGGAAAAAAACCACGGTCGACTTGTGAGAGTCGACAGTGCACTATGATTGCCAAACAAGGGCAAAAGTCCTTTGGTAACAAGTGTTTTGTGTACAACAGATTACAATAAGAGTAAAAACAAACTTAATCGTAAGATAAAGTTGTGCGTTGGGCGTAAATTGTGCGAAATAAGCTGTTGTCGTGCGATTCGTACTGCTGTCATGCAAAACTTGCGTTAGTGATATGTGTTCGAATGCTTGAGTTGTCACTGTTGTATTACTTAGAAATGTAGGAGAGGTGTGTTTAGATATTGGATGTTGTAATGTTCAGCTTGGTTCAGTCTGTGTAGCTATGTATCTCTGTTGTGTGAGTGTTTTTCAGTCGAATGTGGAATAGGCCTTTATATAGCTTTTGTCGGCATTAATTGTGTCTTGATGACTTGTTTGTAACCACTGCTGGGTCCTTAATGTCATTAAGAGCTCGTCCGTTACTGGCCGTTGTGCCATAATTGCCCATGGACCTGCATTAATGAACAAAAAAAACGGATGTTGACTGTTAACGGTTAGTGTAATCGTACGACCGTCTTGAGTCTCGACCGTCGGTCGTATGAAACATACGACCAAGATGGAAATGCACGACCAAATATTCGATTGTAAATAACTTGCAAGACCTTATCTTAATACATGGAAACAGCCATAGGGGCCACTCGTCTGATTTTCTCCATCTGGTTGTACAGACAGAGTGACGCCTGAAACGCCTGCAGACGCACGATTGAGAAATTAGAATACTTAACAAATCAAGGAGTCTAAGAACAACGAAATATTACCATAAAGGAGAGCCCAGCGACATGAGATCCCACTTCCTCGATCGGGATTTCCTCATATCGCCCTTGAAAATACGGAATGATAAACTTCCCCAGATCGGGGAATATCCTCGTCGCATCAAGGGCGTCGTCGGACATAAAGTTCAACGGCAACGTAAAGTTGACCGTCGAAACCTCTGGACCACCCTCAGTCTGGTGGCCCATTCCTTTGTCCAGTGGATTAGACGATTGAGGATTGGTTTGATCACGTTGCTTCTGACGATGGAGGACCCATCGTCACAGTAGCCACATCCACAGACATCTTTGCCATCTCAGGGGGAACGACCGTCTAAAGGTCGCCACCCCTAGACGACGGTTCCTTTCGGAACGTCATCCTGGTTTTCTTCATCCTCGAAGAGGGGGTGGTGGGGATTTCCTCTTCATCTCCATGGCCTTTTCGGCGAGAAGAAGTTGCGTCTCTCCCTTAGAAAGACCCTGTGGCAGCTTAGACCTTGATCCGCCTTGCAATCAGAAACGAAAATCAGAAAGAAAGTAGAAAACGGATCGTACGACCAGACGTCATACTGTCAACTTGCAAAACAACGCATAATTTACCTGACATCTTCCCTTCTTCTTCCTTCTATTCTACTTCTCCCCTTGCGGTTGACGGCTCATACGTTTGGACCTCAACAGATTCGTTGTTAGAATCATCGACGACAGGTGTGCAATTGGTAGAAAAAGCGATCCTCGGTACTATATTGTAGGAACCATTCAATTTTCTTTGGAGTCTCAGGAAACGGTTGAACTCCCTCGAAGTCGATAACTGGGTCAGAAGAGAAAGCAGGTAAGTACGACATAAAGAATAACAATGCAATAATTGTACGACAAAACTAAAAACCTACCATCCTTGTTCCAAGCTGCCACTACCCATGAAAAATGTCCCTCGACGAGGTCTATAGTTCGCATCCTACCAAAAACATATCACGCCTTCCAACCTCGGTCATTTACCGCGGTATTATGGACTAGGACACGATCACCCCTATGCTTTGAGTGGATGCTATAGCGTCGATTGCTATCCCCCTTCACTATGTAAGCCTTCGGAAGGTCATTTATCATGAAAGGAGTCTCACAGTCAGATGTGATCCTTTCAATCACATGGACGATGTGCCAAAACTGAGGCATCATCTGTCCAGGCGACAGATCAAACCTATCCAAAAACGCCCTAGACAGAGGCGAGTGGGACATCTAAATCCTATTATGAAAGGATACTCGTACATAACAACGTATCCCCTTAGACATTGGTGTGGACGAAGTTGGTCAGGCGGGTTTATCTTAATAGCAGCGGGTATTTGAGCCAGGGCCCTAAAAGCACCAAGTTCGTCACTCTCATCAATTGAACTCGGAGGCTCACTAGACATAATGAAATAAGGAGAAGTCACTTGGGCCATGTACAACTCATTGACGTCCCGGTTCCTGGAGGGTTTCTTCTCTAAAGTCTTGATATGCATAAGGCAGACAGAAATTGTACCTTAAATATGCCTCTAAAACCTTAAAATATTGGAAAGAATTCGGTTCTTGCAGGATTCGCCAAAGATCTTGACGAAATCTCTCTCTAAAAACACCAGGAAGCGTAAAAAAGAAAATGATCGACTTGAACCCCTATTTATACGTCTTCCAAGTGTCAGGTCGAGTCGCTCGATGATCGACACCTGTCATCGCCCGTTCGCATTCCATCGTCGGATGGACAACGGGTGTCCACAATTGTCACCCACACACGCTGAACGTCAACACGACGTCATCAATCTTATCGACTTTTCGGTTACCTTCCAACAGATTCGGTTTCTTTCAAACCAGGGTCGATGCGATGGTCTACACATGTCCATTCAGTTACCTCGGAAATAAAATTTAAATTCGCATGCTGTTAGATCTGAGTTTTGTCAATAAACTAAGTGTTGAATTCTGACTAAGAAGGCTCAGAAGTTCTGAAGTGAAGAGTCATAGTTCTGACTAAGAAGGCTCAGAAGTATTGCTCTGAAAGTTTGCCAAGTATAGAAGTCTGAGAAGAAGAGTCAGAAGTTCTGAGAAGCTTAATCAGAATAATGTTCAGATGTTCTGAACAACATGTTCAGAACTTATAACTAGTTAACTAATTAGGACACGTGTATTGTTCCTATTAGTCTATCATATATGTACTGTAGCTTTTGTATTTCTGTTCAGTATATATAGTGGTTAGCACTATTACGCTAACTAACTTTCCCGCATATATTTGTATTCATCTTTTGTAATCTTTGAGATACTCTCTCTCTCAGATCTGTAAATTTGTTCTTCATTGAATACAAGTTGGTTTGATCATATTACTTCTCAATTACTGTTCTATACATTGATATATTGATTGTAAGAGTGAATCCTGATCTTTCAATTGGTATCAGAGCCAATCAACAAACAAATTTATTCAAGATTGTGATCGTGAAGGTTATTAATCAATTTCTTGAAGATTTCTTGATTCGTTCAAAAATCGATTCCGCTGCTAGTTCTAATTCTTGAATTCCAAGAAATTCTTGAATTAATTGTTGTTTTTCGATCAAGAAATTCAAATTTGTCTCTCTGTTGAAATATCTTACAATCATGTCTTCAAAAGAGTATCTAGCCATGGGATCTGAAACCATGCCACTTGTTCTAATACCTGAAGAATATCAGCAATGGAAGATCCGAATGATCCAATTCTTGGATAACATAGATGAAAATCTGATGGTTTCTATCCGAGAAGGTCCTATCGAAGTCTATGTCGATGTTGCTGCAACTCCTGAAATAGAGACAACTCCAGAAATTCCTGCTACAAGGGTGAAGAAGAATTTCTCTCAATACACAGCAGAACAGAAAAACAGGCATGCTATAGACAAAAGAGCCATCACATTGATGACATTGGCCGTCCCAAATGAAGTTCTAAACAGAATTGACAGTGGATCATCTGCTAAGGAAATGTGGGATGAACTGGAAAGACAGATGTTAGGAACTGTCAGGTCAATACAAGCAAAGTTAAATCAAAGCATAAATGCTTATGAAAGGTTCGAGGCAAAAGAATCAGAAAGTTTCACTCAGACGTACAGTAAATTTTGCACCATACTGAATGATTTGAGAAGAAATGGGTTGAAAAAGGCAAAGTCAGAAATAAAATACAAGTTTCTGAACAGTCTAAATTCAGAATGGTCATCGTTTGCTATCAGTCTGCAAATGAATAAGGATATGTGTGAAGAAGATCTCAATGATCTATTTTGTGTTCTTAATCAGAATGAAGATTCTGTTAAGATTGTTGTTGAAGAAAAGAAAAATGTTGCAGAACAGTTAGCTTTTCTGTCAAAGTAAAAAATCGTCAAAGCACCCAAGAAGACTGCGTATCTATCTGAGATACCAAAGCTGGAGGAATCTGATAAGGAAGAGGGATCAGAAGAAGATGAAGATAACAAAATAATGGCTGAGAAGTTGGCTTTGTTGACTAACACTTTCAACAAGAGGTATGGAAAGGGTAAATTTCAGGGAAATTACAAGAGAGAGCAGGGAAATTCAGATTTCAAGAAAAGAGAAGAAAGAGGAGAAAGTAAATATGAGAAGAAGGTAGAGAGAAGAGAAGAAAAGAGAGAAGACAAGGAAGAAAGAAAAGAAAAGGATCTGTGCTTCAAATGTGGAAAATCTGGCCACTATGCAAAGGATTGTAAAGTGAAGATTGTGGAGGATTATGATTACTACATCAAGAAAGCTCGGCTAGCCAAGAAAATAGATTATGAAGTGGCAATGTTAGCTGAACAGGAAAATTGGTTGTACTACACATCAGATGAAGATGACTGCATTCACTTTTCACAGATGCAGAGTTACATGGCAAACATGAAGAATGAGGATGATTCTGACTTTGAAGATGCTGATTCTGAGTCATCCACTGTGGTACATTCTGCACTTGAAATTGATTTAATGACACAGATTGGTGTCATGAAAGTTGAATTTGATAAACTCAGAAAACAGATAAAAGGAGAAAGAAGTCTGGTTAACAAATTCAGAATTGAAAAGGAAGTAATAAGAGAAAAGTATGAGGAATCTGAGGTTGAGAAACAGAAAGTTAAAACTGAAAATTCTGAATTGTTGAAAGAGCTTTCTGAATTAAAAAATGAGCTTTCAAAAGTTAAAGATGAAAAGGGTGATTTACAAATAAAGTTTGATATGCTATTTGAGGAAAGAAAGAATTTGTACACCAAAATCAAAGAATTAGAAGATCTTAATTTGAAAAGAGGTCAGACTCAGCAAACATTAAATCTTCTAACAAGCAATGTTAAAGATACAAGGTTTTACAATCCAAAGAAGGGATTGGGATTGGAAGAAAATGTAGTTTTGAAAAGAGCTCCAGTCAACTTGTATGATTTTGAAAAGCTTCAAGTTCCTAGATCAAAAATTCCAGAAATTGTTGAAGTTTTTATCAGACCTGCAAGTTCTATAACAAGTTCTGATAGTTTGCAGAAATCAAGTTCTAAAAAGACAAAGGAAACAGTTTCTGAATAAAAAACAGAAAAGTCAGATGTTTCAGAAGATAAGGTTAAGAAGTAGATTTCTAAACCAATAGAAGAGAAACCAAGATACAATGACATTAAATTCAAATATGACTCTCTAAATGTCAGTTACAAATAAACAACAACGTTTTTTCACATTCTGACATAGAAAGTATATTTAATACTAGTATGGTTTCTGAAACAGTGAGTCAGAAATCTGAATCTTCTAATCAGAATTCTGATTGCTTAAGTCAGATCTCTGAGTCTGAAGGTCAGAAGTCTGAGTCTGTTAATCAGAATTCTGATTCAAAGAGTCATAATTCTGAGTCAACTGAATATTCTGAAACAAAGTCAGAAGACTTTTTAGAATTTGAAAAGAGATTTAATCTTGTAAGTCAAGATCTTGAGGACTTAAGGAAATCTTTTGAAGAACTTGAAAATGATTACTGTGATGTGGATGTTAGACTTGAAGAAGCTTTAAAAGAAAAGAGTGTCTTTATTCAGAAAATAACAGAGCTTGAGAAACTGAAAGCTGAATATGATCTTTTCAAGATTAATGCTCTAAAAGATAATGATAAATTCGTAAATAAATCAAGTACATATGAAAAAGGTGAATCATCTACTTCATTCTCTAACACAAACAGGTTGAATTTTTCAGAAAAAGAGGAAAGCAAAAGGAAAGATGATCTGAAAAGAGTCTCTGAGAAGATTGGATTGAATTCTGCTTCTATACCAAAAGCACATAGTTTTTGTAATAAATGCACCTGTACTTTGAAAAATAGCAATAACAGTGAAAAGACTTATGGTACAGATCTGTTGTTACTTGCAAAAAAAAATCTCATTTTTGTTCAATGTGGTAGTGATTCTTTTCAATATTCTCAGAAATGTCCAATCACAATAACATCTATTTCTTTTATAAGAAAATATATTCAGAATACATAAAAGAATAAGGTTTCTGTTCCTCAAACTCAGAGAAAAGAAAAGATAAAAGAAGTGAAGCCTCAAACTAAAATCAAAGGAAAGAATGAGAAAGAGCTTAACGTGAAAGAAAAGAAAGTTGAAAACACTTCAACATCCAAATTTAAAACTTTCAAGAAGAAACTGAACAAGTATGTGAACAGAAAATGTTCTGACTTCATAAAAGTTCAAGGAAAATGGTGTTTAAAGAAAGATTTTGAATGGAAAGTAAAAGGCACTTTTGTTAAATCAGATAACAAAGCTAACAAAGAAGAACCCATTCCAAAATGGGTACCTAAAACTAACTGATTGTTTTTGCAGGGCTGTCATGTGTGGTTTTTAGATTCAGGAGCTTCAAGACACATGACAGGTCAGAAGTCTTTTCTATCAAATTTCACAGAAAAGGCTGGAGGAGCAGTAAACTTTGGCAATAACAGCAAAGGTCAAGTTAAAGGTTATCGGGATTTAACAATTCAAAAAGTTTTCTATGTTGAAGGATTACAACATAATCTTTTCAGCATAAGTCAGTTTTTAGTTAGTCTTTGTCAAATCAAGTTCAAAATAACAGGTTGCATGATTTTAACTGAGAATGACATTAAAGTCTTCTGGGCCAAAAGACATATGGACTTATTTGTGGTTAACTTTTCAAAATTACAAACATTAAATCATGTTTGTCTTTTATCAAATTCAAATGCAAATGAATGCTGGCTGTGGCACAGAAGATGTTCTCATTTAAACTTCAAATATCTGAATAATCTTGTTGCAAAACATCTGGTTAAAGGTTTACCAAAGATTAAATTTGAAAAAGAATCATTATGCTCAGCTTGTGAAATGGGCAAGATGAAAAAGAGTTCTCACAAATTAAAAATGGACTCATCTTGCAAAGCACCATTGGAAATGATTCATACTGATCTTTGTGGTCCTATTTCAGTTCAGTCTATGGGAGGAAAGAAGTATATGCTTGTAATTGTTGATGAATATTCCAGATACACATAGGTTGAATTCTTAAGAGCTAAGTCAGAAGCTGCTACTATCTTGATAAACATTATCAAAAGGATTCAAGTTTTCGTACAACTTCCAGTTCAGAAAATCAGAAGTGATAATGGAACAGAGTTCAGAAATGAGACTCTTCAGAATTTTTTAGAAAGTTCTGGGATTTCTCACAACTTCTCTGCTGTCAAAACTCCTCAACAAAATGGTGTTGTTGAAAGGAAAAACATGACTCTAGTTGAAGCTGCAAGAACCATGTTGGCTTATTCAAATATTCCAACCTTCTTATGGGCTGAAGCAATTGCAACTGCTTGCTTTACACAGAACAGAACTTTAATCAATAAAAGATTAAATAAGACTGCTTATGAACTGATAAATAAAAGAAAACCATTAATCAAATTCTTTCATGTTTTTGGTTGCAGATGTTATGTTCTTAAAGACAGAGAAAATCTTGGTAAATTTGATAAAAAGGCAGATGAAGGATACTTTGTTGGTTATTCATTAACTTCCAAAGCATTCAGAATCTACAACAGAAGAACCAAGAGGATGATGGAAAGCATCAATGTAACATTTGATGAAGCCAGGATGAAGACTTCTGAACAAGACAGTTCAGAACTCATGCAGAACAAGACAAAAATGACTTCTGATACAAATTCTAATCCTATTTGTTCAAAACTCAATTTACTGTTTAAGGATGCTTTTCTAGAACTAATTTATGATTCTTATGCAGAATTTGAAAACCCAAAGATGGTCAAAGAGATGAAAAGAAGAACTTCAGAAGAAGCTCAATCAACTGTAATTTCTGATAAAGGTCCATCTGAGGAATGTCCAAATCTGATAAATACATGTGATGAAAATTCTGAACCTTGTACTCAGAATTCTGAACCTTATATTCAGAACTCTGAACAAGTCACTTAGAATTCTGACTTCATTGCTCAGAATCCAAACTTGGATGCGACACCTACACATATATCAGAACAAGGGGACAGTTTAGAATTACAAGCCATCGTTGATGAGAATGATACAAACAACAATTTTTCAGAGATTGATGTTCTTCCTAGTTCAAACAAGTGGACTAAAGATCATCCTATTCATCAAGTGATAGGTGATCCATCAGCAGGAGTGAAAACCAGATCAACTACAGCAAATGAAACAATGTTTGCTGGTTTCTTAAGTGTGATTGAACCTAAGAAAGCTAATGAAGCCCTAGAGGATCCAGATTGGATTTCAGCAATGCAAGAGGAATTGCTCCAATTTGAAAGAAACAAAGTCTGGAGACTCATTCCAAAGCATGAAGGTAAATCTATCATTGGAACTAAATGGGTGTTCAGAAACAAAAAGGATGAGTCAGGTGTTGTTATCAGAAACAAGGCAAGATTGGTTGCTAAGGGATACTGTCAACAAGAAGGAATTGATTATGATGAGACATTTGCACCAGTGGCAAGAATAGAGGCAATCAGAATATTTTTGGCATATGCTGCACACAAGAATTTCAAAGTATATCAGATGGATGTCAAATCAGCCTTTCTGAATGGTATACTTAATGAAGAGGTGTATGTTCATCAACCTGAAGGTTTTGTTGATCCAGAATTTCCTGACCATGTTTATATTTTAGATAAAGCTTTATATGGTCTAAAACAAGCACCAAGAGCCTGGTATGACACTCTTACTCAACACTTGTTAGTTTCAGGGTTCAAGAAAGGTAAGATTGACACAACTTTGTTTTTAAAGAAACAGGGTGAGGATTTAATTCTTATTCAGATTTATTTTGATGACATAATATTTGGCTCTACTAGTGCAGAATTATGTGATGGTTTTTCTAAAATCATGAAGTCTGAATTTGAAATGAGCATGATGGGTGAACTGAATTTTTTCCTTGGTCTTCAAGTCAAACAATTACCAAATGGTATTTTTATAAATCAAGGAAAATATGTCAGAGACATTCTGAAAAAGGTCAAAATGTCTGATTGTGCTTCTATGAGAACACCTATGGCAACAAACATAAAGTTAGATGCTGATCTCAATGGAGTTTCAGTAGATAACAAACTCTATAGAGGCATGATTGGATCTTTACTTTATCTGACTGCAAGTAGGCCATATATCATGTTTTCTACTTGTTTATGTGCTGGATTTCAATCTAACCCAAAAGAATCACATATGTTGGCTGTCAAAAAGATTCTAAGATATCTCAAAGGGTCACCTGATCTAGGTTTATGGTATCCAAAAGAAACTGACTTTAAATTGACTGTTTTCACTGATGCTGATCATGCAGGAAGTAGGTTGGACAGAAAAAGTACTTCTGGTGCTTGTCACTTTTTGGGGGATAAGATAGTGAGTTGGGCATCAAAGAAGCAGAATTGTGTGTCCACATCAACTGCTGAGGTAGAGTATGTTGCTGATGCTGCTTCATGCTCTCAAACTTTGTGGATGAGAACACAACTCATGGATTATGGGTATCAGCTCAACAAAATTCTCATCTACTGTGATTCAGAAAGTGCAATTTCCATTACTCAGAATCCTGTTCAACATTCAAAGACTAAACACATAGATGTGTGGTATCATTTTATAAAGGACTATGTGGAAAAGGGAACTATACAGATGCACTTTGTGCATACAAAGTATCAATTGGCTGACTTGTTCACAAAGCCTCTTGATCACAAAAGGTTCTCTTTTCTCATATGTAAAATAGGAATGCTTAATCTAACTAATTGATTATATTTGTTTTTTTTTTGAAATGATAAAATTTTTCTAAGTAAGATTTTCTGAGTAGTGTACTCAGAACTCTGAATCTTGTATTCAGAATTCTGACTCTTGAGTTCAGAACTTCTGAGTCTTGAGTTCAGATATTCTGAGTCAATACTTCAGAAATCTAACTTTCAAGAATTCATTTCTGAGAAATACAAGTACTTCAATCTTGTGGATTATTTTCTTTCTATTATTTTTCTATCTCATCTTTATGTCTCATATATGTTTAAGTACATGCTAAAGTCAAGGGGGAGCATTAATATCTTTTGGAAATCATTTCAGGATGCTTAAAAGGTTTGTTTTCATTTCTTATCTCTGATCATTCTAAGAAGAACAAACTTTTAATGATAAAAGTTTTTGATTACTTGTTCAAACTATGTCTGAATTTCAAAAAAAATTCATATTCAGATATAAGATTTTAAATGATTTTTTTTTTCAAATATCTCAAATCATCATTATTTGAACAGAATTGTGATGATAAAATGTTTTTCTATCTGTTCAAACCTCTTCTGGATAATTAAAGGTTTTACATTTATCAGAAGTTGATTTTAAATAGATTTTGGTTACAAGGAAAAATTCTTCTGAATCATGGATTCAGAACTCTGAGTATAATAATCAGATCTCTGATAAAGGAAAGTCAATCTTCTGAGCGTGTTATTCAGATCTTTGACTTGTGTCAATATTCTATCCAATAACACGTGTCAGCTTCGTATTTGGTTGATTACGCCACATATTTCATTTAAATCCTCTGTGGCATTTCAAATGTGTTGACTCCGTTATAACTTTGACCTCGTTTTTCCGTCAAACCATTCAACTTCGCGGATTTTAAATAGATCTTAAAATCCCTCTTTCAAATTCTTTCAATTTTCAGAGCGAAAAGTGAGATACGAATCAATCGAGAGTTATTTGAGTTTGTTTTCTTCTTAATCATGTCTGGTTTCCGAAGAAGTAGTCAAATATCTCTGCATTCTGCTAAGTCTTTAATGGATTCATCTGATTCAGATAATGATGAAGTGCAAAATAGAGCTTTTAAAGAAGAAGCAATAAGAAATGATGAAATAAATGCAGGAGATGAACAAATGGCTGAATCAGAAGGAAATGCATATGAGGAAAACATGAATGTCGAACATGAACAGAGTGCTGCAGGGTCGATAATGTCAAAAAGACCAAATTTAGTGGAAAGAGTTGTACCTGAAGGTGAATGGTTGAAATTGTCAGATAACAATTGTGTCTTACTATTTGAGGAGAGTAGATTTAAGCCTGAACACAGAATCATAATGGAATTATTCAAATATCATCCTTACAGGAAATGGTTTACAAGGTGCAAAACAGTCCCTGTTCAGTATATTCAACAATGGTGGAGACATCTTATGTTAGAAGGAAACAAGTTTATATCTGAAATTGGAGGAGTAACATTTGCTTTATCAATCCCTGCACTGAGAGAAATGCTAAATCTTCCAGAGAAAGATGATGTGCAAAGAAGGTCAGATTTTGAAGACTCACCTTTAACAGAAGAATTAATTGCAGATTTTATGAAGTTAGGGTACAATGAAGGATTAAGGACTCTTAGTTTGTTCAGAAGGAACAAATTGCCACCAATTTAGGCATGTTTCTTTCATGTGGTGAATAAGTGTTTGTTAGGGAAGAATAGTGTTAGGACACTGAAGTTGTCCTTTATAATAGAAAGTTTTGTAAAGCAATAGTTGTGTTAAAGGGCTTATGCTTAATTGTTGTAGCAAGTGATGAAGACTATAAATAGGTCTTTACTTGTAGTTTGTAAGAAGTGAATTCATTAATACAAGATGTAGATCTCTAATCACTTTGTGTTCTCTCTAGGTTAGATTTCTTTTTCAATAATGTTCTTCATCATCTTGTTACACAATACTTGGATTGTATGAAGATCATGGACCAAACAAGTGGTATCAGAGCCAAATCGAAGAATTCGAACTCTTAAGGATTCAAATTCAAAGAATTCTAACTCTTAAGGATTCGAATTCAAAGAATTCGGACTCTTAAAGATTCGAATTCAATGAATTCGGACTCTTAAGGATTCGAATTCAATGAATTCAGACTCTTAAGGATTCGAATTCAATGAATTCAACATCATCTTTTTCTACTGTTTGCCAAGTGGGGTACACTAAATCGTGCCAAGTGTCCAAATTTTTTTTAAGTATAAATAGAGTTCAAATGTTCATTTTCCCACTTTTTCACCTCTGGCATTCAGTTCGAATTCTCTGAAGAAGAAACTATTCATTATCTTCAATTTCAATCTTCATCTGTTTATATCTTCTTCACAGGTAACCATTTCATTTGATTTTAGTATCATTAGATTCGGTTTTTGCATGCCCATCTTTCCATCTAAGTTTTGTCATCAATTTCATTCATCTGTTAGGCTAAAATGTGAAAAATCAGTTCGATTTTCAACTCGTGTTCTTCGTGTTCTTGATGTTCTTCATGTTTAACTAAGATTTCGAACCCTCCTTTAGAATAGAAATTTTTTAGGGTTTCGAATCTTATGTTTCATTCAAAAGAATCGAATTCGACTTAAACTGATATGTTTTTAAAAAGGTTCATGTTAGGGTTTCGAACCATTAAGGATTCGAATTCCTTGGTTTCGAACCATTAAGGATTCAAATTCCTTGATTTCGAACCATTAAGGATTCAAATTCCTTGGTTTCGAACCCTTCAGGATTCGAATTCACTGATTTCGAACTCTTATGGATTCGAATTGCATGATTTCGAACCATTCTAGATTCGAATTCATATGTTCCAATCAGTCTTAAAAGATAAGTGATGAATTCGAATGCTCCTTGATTCGAATTCCCTGAATTCGGATCCTCTTTAATTCGAATTCATATGCAGATGAATGATTCGAATTCTATACTTGGGTATTTTTTTAAATTTTTTTCAAGTTTTTTTTTCTTTCAAAGAGTAATCTTGTCAGAACTGATATCTTCTTTATCAGATGGTTAATCAGGAAGAACAAAGTCACATTCAAGGCTTTGGTGATCATATTCCGAGTCAACCCGAACCGACACACGATGTACCTTTACCGTCAACACGATCAGTACATCAATCCCAAGCCGGAATTCATCCAGATCATGCTATCATTCATCCGATCAACTATATTGCGATCATTCCCAACAATCATCACATTGACTTTGATCACATAAACATTCATCCGGTGATAAAGGAAGTGCTCAGGAATCATCCACTAGCATACACATTAACGAATACTGTCGTTGTGCCTATGCTATATTTACAGCAAGCATGAAAGACAATAACAACAACTATGGAAGATGGAAGACCAATTTTTGTATTCCAAATAGACAACTTCATCACAAATCTTGATTTCCAAAGACTAAGACTGATTCTGAGGCTACATGAACATGATTCACGAGAAGGAAAGACTGAGTTTGATCCTTTTCCATCTGAAGAAGAAACGTTTGAAGGAATACGAGCTATGTGATACACCGGAAACTTAACTCGGGTGAAGGAATTTCATAAGGCGAACCTACCACCGTTATACTATACAATCTTCTCCATTATTAATCGATGCTTATCTGCCAAACATGCCGGAACAGACAGTGCCAGCGTCGGATTTCTGAAGCTATTTCATGCAGTAGTGTATGACCTTCATGTAGATTATGCATCTATATTCTGGCATGAACTGAATGAGAAGATAGATCTTCGCCGACAAAACAAGGGAAAGCCTTACATTCCATATATGAGGTTTCTTCAGATTATCATTCATAGCATGCTTCGTTCTAACAGAGAAATTCCAAGACGAGCAAATCATCCTTCTGTGCCCGAGAAAGCTATGCAGTATCTTCAGTTTCGTAAAACTGAATTTGATTATGAGATGTCGTTACCTGAAGGATTTCTTCGATACGCAGATCAGGACGCTGAGTGCATTATCGAGTATAGAGAGTCTATGGTCCAGCCAGAACCGGGGGGACCTACCCCAGACTCAACCCCTAGGCGAGAGGAGTCGGTGAGTGTTCAGGATGCACGGGCTACTGAATGGGGAGAGTCGAGGGAAAACACCGAGAGGGGAACTGGTGGGGATCATACATCTGTACTTGAAGATACAGGGTCATCGTCCGAGGACACTCATACAGATGACCTTGTACAACACGATTCTGAGGGAGAAATTCCTAAACACATTGGGGATCCTCCTTTAGTTGAGTACTCTAGTGATAGTACAGAGTCTGATAATGCGTCTGATCCAGCGGAGGAACATCGTGATGATGATGAAGATGACAACGATGATAATGATGGTAAGCAAGGGAATGCTAGAAATCTTGTTGCTGTTGCTACTACTGAAGAAAACTGGTTTGGTAACATTTCTGATATCTTTGAATTTCCACAATTGAATATGTCAGATAATGTTAATGTGGAAAGCTTAAACTTTGATGACATGCCTTTAATGTCGACTCAAGTTAGTGAAGGAACGGAAGGTATAAGGAGAACCGAGGGAGTATAAAGTTGAAAATATATGTGAGTCTGTGAGAGAAACTGAAGAAACGAATATGGAGAGTGTGAGAGATATCCAAACTGTCTATTCCAAAAGGGCAGCCATATCTACCACCAGATCTCATTTGTTGGGATCAGGTGTTGAACAAGACGTTACTTGCCCAGTAACGCAATTGCACACCTCTGCCAGCTATTCAGCTTCTTCTTCACAAGAAACTGTCTCATTTTCTCACGGGGTTTTAGCACAAACACTATCTGGATCTCGTTCGGAGATTCCGGATATTGAAACAGAGCGACTTCCTCCCCAGTCCTCGACCTTCTTTCCTGCACAAAGCTCGAGTCTAGTGCCTGTTGCTAACATATTTGATTCTTTGAATATGACACTTTCAGGAACATCTGATGCGCGTCTTGGTGACCCATCCGGAACACTCAGAGTAGATCCTTTTACAGGACTACAAGGACAAAGTGGAAATCCTACCAGTGCTAACACTATGCCAACACTGAGCGTAGGTCACACAGTTACAACAACTGTTGTGTCAACGGCAAACCTAAGTGGTGCCGGTGTTACTTTACCCGTATTTGTGACAAGGGAAACATTCGATGGCGCCCTAAAGGCTATTGAAACTTTGTTCATTCGTGAGTTACAAAGTGTGAAGAATCAGCTGAAGGGAAAAGAACCGATGACTTATGGGACAGTTGTACATCCTCGTCCAGAAATTTACTTGGCTCCACCTCGAGTACCTCAACCTTCTCCTATGCAACAACTACCAGTGGATCAAAGTGTTGATGAATTGAGAGACTTATTCTATGCCAAGCTAATGTCCATGAGTCCTGAAGATCAGCAAAGTAAAACCTTGTTATCTCTACTTCAGAACTTCCAATCTACTCCAAATCCATCTCCACCTCCACCTCCACCTTCAGTTACACCTACGCAGTTTCAAGAATTATCCACGGAGTTATCTACATTCAAGACTGAAGTTGTAAAGTCGTTAAGTGATATGAAGCATTCAATTGTCGAGTTAAAAGCTTTGATGGAACAGTCGTGTAAGACTCAGGCTCAAGGTACTAAGAGAAGGCATGATCAGGATCCCGATGATCATGATCATGAGGGGGAGATGAGTAAGAAGAAAAGAGCTGAGTCAGAAAGCTCTCAAGGTCAGAAGAAAAATCCGATTGTTGCTGAAATTTCAGAGATGTTTGAATCAGGTGCTATGGGAAATCAAAGCGGAAAACAGATCGTATTGTATGTTGATCAGAATACAGAACCAACGGTTGAAAAGCCTGAGGTAAATGAGGAAGAGATAAGAGAAGTGGTTGATCGGTTCGTGCAATCTGTTGAGTTAATTGAAATTAGTTCTGATGATGAAGAAGCTGATGAAAGTGCAAGAGCTTATGATCGGTATTGGAAAGTTAAGGAGGAAGAAAAACCACTTTTGGCATTTACTTATGAACCAGAAGATCAAGGTATTGGATTTAATGAAGAAGAGGTTGATATTTTGTCAGAGATATATGGGCCACAAACTCCTGAAGAAATAATCTTTAGCCCTGTACACTCACCCGAACATATCTCAACCACTTTGATGTCAGAACACCCTTCAGTTACACCTATAACCATTAACCTTAACCAATCTACTTCAGCTCAAACCACTATACCAGTATCTGAACCACATCATTCTCATGATCCATTACCTAAAGAGCCAAAACCTGAAGAGACTGATCCTCAATCCACTACATCTTTAGTACCTCCTATCATTCCTAGTCATGATGAAGCTGGTCCTTCTAATCCAGCTGATCAACCTGGTCCTTCATCCTCGCGGAGCAGAAAATTAACTGAACTTGAACAACGACAAAGAACTTTGTATTTGAGAACACCTTTCCTAGAAGAAGAAGAAGAAAGAAGACTGTTTGTGCACAGAATCAGAACTTTGAATCCCTACGCCGTGTTGGGTATTACAGATCAAACAGCCAAATACAAGTTCGAGTATATGTACTTTCTAAGGGACAAGTGTCAAAAGAAAAAAGACGTAAGGAGCAAGAAATTGATTGTGACTATAAAGGAGGTAACTGCCAGATTATACTTCAAATTGTGGTATCCAGAGTTTCTTGTTCAAAGGCAAGATTGCAGAGATTATTGATTTACTAAAGCAGATTTTTGTCACCTAACGATAGAAGATTTTGAGTTCATGTGTCATCATTTCCGAGATCTTCAGATCAGAAGGGAAAATGTGTCTCTTGCTTTGAATGCCATTAAGAGATTTCTGAGAAGACACGTGTTGTTCACACAGTGTCATGATTTGCAGATGGGTGTGGAAAGCTATCAACCAAGGATAAATCTGTTAAGACCAAATCAAGAATTGACTCGATTGATGAGGATGCCTTTATATTGTGTGATTGCTGATCCAGAGTTTGGTGTTGTGTTTAGTAATGGTGCAAACAAGATATTCATTCGGTTTAATGAGTTGGAAAAATATTCTGATGGTACGCTTAAAATTGTAAGACTTCAGTTAGTCGAAAAGCTCAAGAGACATGATGCTGAAAGAAAGATTAATTGGATGTCTTCAAGACCTAGAAGAGTCTTATCCAGAGCCATTGAAGAGATTGATGAAAGATTGAACTTCAGAATGGTTATGAGAAGAATTGAAACCTATCTTGGTTTCCGAAGAAGAAGAAGACCCTTCCTACCTTGATAGCTAAGGGGGAGATTGTTAGAGCACTATTTGTAGCTATCAAGTCAGTATTAAATCTTTGTACTTTTTCTCCTTGGTAGAGGCATGGGCTTGTCATGTCCTACTATATAAAGGAGTTCCTTTGTTATTTTGTATAACTCTCTTGATCATTTTGTCATTTACACTTTAGAGATCAATATATGGATGACAAGTTCTCTTTAGATTCTCTCTCTACATCATTCTTGATTACTTGCTAGATTTGGGATTTCTCAAATAGTTCTGTAGATCAAGGTTCAAAACAGATTCTTCAAATTTTTCAGGGTTTAGTGAAGAATAGGCATTATGACTATACTGCTATACTTTGGGAAGACATGAAGAACACTTTTGAGAAAAATCAGAAGGCAATTCAAAAGAAAACAAAGGATACACCTTTGTCATGCGTACCTTACATAAGGTATTGGCAAATTGTGATTTGGTATGCAATGCAAGAAAACAGAACCATTCCTAGAAGATCAAATGAATAGCATGGTCCTATTTTCTACTTGGGTAAGATGTCTTTAGTTACTAAAATCTAGCATTATCCTAATCATAACATTTTGCCAAGATCACTTAGGAATTACATACCAAGGGAGAGTGAGATTTTAAAAGCATATTGCACCTCTGTGGGAATTGAAGAACCTCAAATCCCAACCCAAGAGGACCAACCTAAGAAGAGAGGTGAGGGGTCTAGTCAAGTTAGAGAGGGGGAGGATGTTCAAGTGGGTGAACATTCTGATAGAAATGAGGGGCAAAATTCTGAGAGCTCGGTTAGAATATGTTAGGAAAAACAGAACGAGGGTGGTGAGGATGAGAGATTGTCACCAGAGGTTCAAACAGAAAAAGATGCCTCTGCACTAGCTAATCTTAACCAGGTAACCACATTTGCTATTGGTTCACAATTCTTGGTGTCCAATATTGAAACAAACACCATGGACCAAGTGGTGGAACTTGAACAACCCATCCATACCCACTCAGAAGCATTTCAACATGCTACTGTTTCACATAAATCAGGGGAACCATCCCAAACTCATTTGGAGGGAGGTGATAAATCCCAACTTGTTATTCATCACATTGAGTATGGATCTCACAGTCCTATCCAATTTGAGCCTGAAAATCCTTCTAACACTTGCACAAATCAGGAATTTCGTATTCCTGACAAAACATTCATAGACATACCTAATTTTGGATGTCAAGGATTGGATGTAAGACCTAGTGAGGTGAACATTTCAAAAGCCTCATTAAAATGTGCATCTGTTGTACAAGATGACTTAGTGTTATCTACTGGCCATGAGCCCTCTGGGCACATGAAAACTGGACCATCTGTTGGTTCAGGTTCACAGTTAGACTATTCTGAAATTGTAAAGATTCAGAATCAAAACAAGGTGATGGGGGATAAAGTTGAAAAATTGGATTGAAAGGTGGATGGACTGAATGATGAGGTGAAGGAGTTAAAAAATATGTTGGAGGGAAGGATAAAATCTGTTGAGACTAAGATGGATGATGTGAAGGTATCTTTGGAATCTCATAAAAAGGAGATCAAGGATATTTTGTCTGAATTTCAGAAGGATTTGTTTAAACAAATGCAGAGTATGCAAGAATCTGTATTTAAAGCACTGAGCACTTCTTTGGCTTCAACTTCAAAGCCACTTGAAATTGTTCCACTAGCAGAAGCTGAACCAGAAGGTGTTTCTGGTCAGAACTCCAAAAGGAAGTTTGATGATAATGACTGTTAGGTCCATGATCTTCATAGAATCCAAGTATTGTGTAACAAGATGATGAAGAACATTATTGAAAAAGGAAATCTAAGCTAGAGAGAACACAAAGTGATTAGAGATCTACATCTTGTATTAATGAATTCTTTTTTGACAAACTACAAGTAAAGACCTATTTATAGTCTTCATCACTTGTTACAACAATTAAGCATAAGCCCTTTAACACAGCTATTGCTTTACAAAACTTTCTATTATAAAGGACAACTTCAGTGTCCTAACAATGACTTTCATAATCATCAAAAGGGGGAGAAAAAGCAAAGGTTGAGTTCTGATAATGATATTGGTATAGAAGATTTTGAAATGGTAGATATCTAGTTGGTCAATACAAAGTGCACAGAAGTTCAGACAGCTGAAAATGTTCTGATAGTGGATACTCAGATAGTTCAGATTGAAAATGTTCAGATAGAGGATACTCAGATAGTTCCGATTGAATGTTCAGATACACAGGAAATGGAGGTTGAATGTATAGATGGTGGTGATTCTGTTAAAACAGAAGAATTGAACTTAGATACAGAGATGGAAGTAAATTCTGATGAAACTGAAGCCATTGAGGAACCTGTTTGAGGTCAGAGGAAACAGTTGAGAGTTCAGTTGTTGAAAACATTTGTACAGACATTGTTCCCTATATCAGAATTGGCTTGTTGAACTCTGAGTTAGAAGAAAGGAGATTGAATGAAGTCTTGATAAGAAGGATGCCTAGTGAATTAGTCAAAGCTCTAAATGTTCAGAAAATTCAAAAAGTTGTGAAAACAGTAAGGCCTATTGATCTGATGGGAGAAGAAGATAGTATTGTTGGCTATTCTCAGAAATTTCAAGAGGAGTTTCAGTTTAACTATGTTGATGATATTGGTGACAATTCAGAAGAATATGATAGAGTTGAAGAATACTTTATGCCTTCAGAATACTTATTCAGAAAGCCAATTGAAATTCCTAAGATTGACTTGCCAATTTTAGAGGATCCTTTATGTGACTTTGTTCTGGAATTAAGTGATGTACCACTTGCTAGACAGTTTCATGATGATATCTTTCCAGAGGAAACATATGAGGATCTCTATCACATAGAAGGAGATTATGCGGTTTTGGAGAGCAATGTTGATGGTTTCATGAATGGGAGATCTCAGATGACTTATGTAGAAGCTTCAAACAGATTCGGAATTCCTGATTCAAGATTGCATATTCAGAAAAGGATTGAGAAAGTGTTGATGTTTCAAACAGAAGAGTTTGATGGTCTGAAGTATGTAATATTGGAAGTACTGAAAGAAAGAAGTGTAAAAGTTTCCATGTCCACCTTTGATTTTCACAGACTAACTCTTGATGATCAGATCTTCCTAGTTAAATTCTTTGCCAGTACTGAAGAGACCTGGATAGAGATTGAATGCAGAAGACTTCTGGGCATTTATGTCAGGAATATGTATATGTATGACTTTCAGTTGGCTATTGAAGGAAAAAAAGAGAAATGCAACTTGAGTTGTCTAGTAAAGATTCCAGGGATTGGTGTGAATATGAAGGGGTTTATAAATGAAGGAATGGAAACTGAAGGCTTTGCATATAGTGTTCAAGGAAGACTTGAACTATTCAAATTAAAGGAATTGGTGAATTATAGTAATGCAACTTTGAGTTGGTTACTAAAAGAAATGAAAGGAAGTTCTAATACTGAAAGAGAAAATCTAAAGAAAAGATGTATGAAATCTGTGGAAAGAAGATTAAATCCCAGAAGTAAGATCAGAAACTGTGATGAATGGTTGTTATTAGAAGTTAATCCTAAAAAGATGTTGCACATTGACTTTGTATTTCCCGCTGAATATGAAGTAAATGAAATCTTTTCAGAAGAAGTTGAAGAAGTTCAAGACACAACTCCTCAGAATGTTCAAATAACAAGTATTGATCAACCTGAACAATCTGAACCAAAAGAAGATGAAAGATCTGTTGATTTGAATGGATATTTTCTTAAATTTGATTTACCCAAGTTTTTCAAGCCTAAAGAAATACAATTTCTGAGTGTATATCATGACTTATGGGACAGTTGTACATCCTCGTCCAGAAATTTACTTGGCTCCACCTCGAGTACCTCAACCTTCTCCTATGCAACAACTACCAGTGGATCAAAGTGTTGATGAATTGAGAGACTTATTCTATGCCAAGCTAATGTCCATGAGTCCTGAAGATCAGCAAAGTAAAACCTTGTTATCTCTACTTCAGAACTTCCAATCTACTCCAAATCCATCTCCACCTCCACCTCCACCTTCAGTTACACCTACGCAGTTTCAAGAATTATCCACGGAGTTATCTACATTCAAGACTGAAGTTGTAAAGTCGTTAAGTGATATGAAGCATTCAATTGTCGAGTTAAAAGCTTTGATGGAACAGTCGTGTAAGACTCAGGCTCAAGGTACTAAGAGAAGGCATGATCAGGATCCCGATGATCATGATCATGAGGGGGAGATGAGTAAGAAGAAAAGAGCTGAGTCAGAAAGCTCTCAAGGTCAGAAGAAAAATCCGACTGTTGCTGAAATTTCAGAGATGTTTGAATCAGGTGCTATGGGAAATCAAAGCGGAAAACAGATCGTATTGTATGTTGATCAGAATACAGAACCAACGGTTGAAAAGCCTGAGGTAAATGAGGAAGAGATAAGAGAAGTGGTTGATCGGTTCGTGCAATCTGTTGAGTTAATTGAAATTAGTTCTGTAGATGAAGAAGCTGATGAAAGTGCAAGAGCTTATGATCGGTATTGGAAAGTTAAGGAGGAAGAAAAACCACTTTTGGCATTTACTTATGAACCAGAAGATCAAGGTATTGGATTTAATGAAGAAGAGGTTGATATTTTGTCAGAGATATATGGGCCACAAACTCCTGAAGAAATAATCTTTAGCCCTGTACACTCACCCGAACATATCTCAACCACTTTGATGTCAGAACACCCTTCAGTTACACCTATAACCATTAACCTTAACCAATCTACTTCAGCTCAAACCACTATACCAGTATCTGAACCACATCATTCTCATGATCCATTACCTAAAGAGCCAAAACCTGAAGAGACTGATCCTCAATCCACTACATCTTTAGTACCTCCTATCATTCCTAGTCATGATGAAGCTGGTCCTTCTAATCCAGCTGATCAACCTGGTCCTTCATCCTCGCGGAGCAGAAAATTAACTGAACTTGAACAACGACAAAGAACTTTGTATTTGAGAACACCTTTCCTAGAAGAAGAAGAAGAAAGAAGACTGTTTGTGCACAGAATCAGAACTTTGAATCCCTACGCCGTGTTGGGTATTACAGATCAAACAGCCAAATACAAGTTCGAGTATATGTACTTTCTAAGGGACAAGTGTCAAAAGAAAAAAGACGTAAGGAGCAAGAAATTGATTGTGACTATAAAGGAGGTAACTGCCAGATTATACTTCAAATTGTGGTATCCAGAGTTTCTTGTTCAAAGGCAAGATTGCAGAGATTATTGATTTACTAAAGCAGATTTTTGTCACCTAACGATAGAAGATTTTGAGTTCATGTGTCATCATTTCCGAGATCTTCAGATCAGAAGGGAAAATGTGTCTCTTGCTTTGAATGCCATTAAGAGATTTCTGAGAAGACACGTGTTGTTCACACAGTGTCATGATTTGCAGATGGGTGTGGAAAGCTATCAACCAAGGATAAATCTGTTAAGACCAAATCCAGAATTGACTCGATTGATGAGGATGCCTTTATATTGTGTGATTGCTGATCCAGAGTTTGGTGTTGTGTTTAGTAATGGTGCAAACAAGATATTCATTCGGTTTAATGAGTTGGAAAAATATTCTGATGGTACGCTTAAAATTGTAAGACTTCAGTTAGTCGAAAAGCTCAAGAGACATGATGCTGAAAGAAAGATTAATTGGATGTCTTCAAGACCTAGAAGAGTCTTATCCAGAGCCATTGAAGAGATTGATGAAAGATTGAACTTCAGAATGGTTATGAGAAGAATTGAAACCTATCTTGGTTTCCGAAGAAGAAGAAGACCCTTCCTGCCTTGATAGCTAAGGGGGAGATTGTTAGAGCACTATTTGTAGCTATCAAGTCAGTATTAAATCTTTGTACTTTTTCTCCTTGGTAGAGGCATGGGCTTGTCATGTCCTACTATATAAAGGAGTTCCTTTGTTATTTTGTATAACTCTCTTGATCATTTTGTCATTTACACTTTAGAGATCAATATATGGATGACAAGTTCTCTTTAGATTCTCTCTCTACATCATTCTTGATTACTTGCTAGATTTGGGATTTCTCAAATAGTTCTGTAGATCAAGGTTCAAAACAGATTCTTCAAATTTTTCAGGGTTTAGTGAAGAATAGGCATTATGACTATACTGCTATACTTTGGGAAGACATGAAGAACACTTTTGAGAAAAATCAGAAGGCAATTCAAAAGAAAACAAAGGATACACCTTTGTCATGCGTACCTTACATAAGGTATTGGCAAATTGTGATTTGGTATGCAATGCAAGAAAACAGAACCATTCCTAGAAGATCAAATGAATAGCATGGTCCTATTTTCTACTTGGGTAAGATGTCTTTAGTTACTAAAATCTAGCATTATCCTAATCATAACATTTTGCCAAGATCACTTAGGAATTACATACCAAGGGAGAGTGAGATTTTAAAAGCATATTGCACCTCTGTGGGAATTGAAGAACCTCAAATCCCAACCCAAGAGGACCAACCTAAGAAGAGAGGTGAGGGGTCTAGTCAAGTTAGAGAGGGGGAGGATGTTCAAGTGGGTGAACATTCTGATAGAAATGAGGGGCAAAATTCTGAGAGCTCGGTTAGAATATGTTAGGAAAAACAGAACGAGGGTGGTGAGGATGAGAGATTGTCACCAGAGGTTCAAACAGAAAAAGATGCCTCTGCACTAGCTAATCTTAACCAGGTAACCACATTTGCTATTGGTTCACAATTCTTGGTGTCCAATATTGAAACAAACACCATGGACCAAGTGGTGGAACTTGAACAACCCATCCATACCCACTCAGAAGCATTTCAACATGCTACTGTTTCACATAAATCAGGGGAACCATCCCAAACTCATTTGGAGGGAGGTGATAAATCCCAACTTGTTATTCATCACATTGAGTATGGATCTCACAGTCCTATCCAATTTGAGCCTGAAAATCCTTCTAACACTTGCACAAATCAGGAATTTCGTATTCCTGACAAAACATTCATAGACATACCTAATTTTGGATGTCAAGGATTGGATGTAAGACCTAGTGAGGTGAACATTTCAAAAGCCTCATTAAAATGTGCATCTGTTGTACAAGATGACTTAGTGTTATCTACTGGCCATGAGCCCTCTGGGCACATGAAAACTGGACCATCTGTTGGTTCAGGTTCACAGTTAGACTATTCTGAAATTGTAAAGATTCAGAATCAAAACAAGGTGATGGGGGATAAAGTTGAAAAATTGGATTGAAAGGTGGATGGACTGAATGATGAGGTGAAGGAGTTGAAAAATATGTTGGAGGGAAGGATAAAATCTGTTGAGACTAAGATGGATGATGTGAAGGTATCTTTGGAATCTCATAAAAAGGAGATCAAGGATATTTTGTCTGAATTTCAGAAGGATTTGTTTAAACAAATGCAGAGTATGCAAGAATCTGTATTTAAAGCACTGAGCACTTCTTTGGCTTCAACTTCAAAGCCACTTGAAATTGTTCCACTAGCAGAAGCTGAACCAGAAGGTGTTTCTGGTCAGAACTCCAAAAGGAAGTTTGATGATAATGACTGTTAGGTCCATGATCTTCATAGAATCCAAGTATTGTGTAACAAGATGATGAAGAACATTATTGAAAACGGAAATCTAAGCTAGAGAGAACACAAAGTGATTAGAGATCTACATCTTGTATTAATGAATTCTTTTTTGACAAACTACAAGTAAAGACCTATTTATAGTCTTCATCACTTGCTACAACAATTAAGCATAAGCCCTTTAACACAGCTATTACTTTACAAAACTTTCTATTATAAAGGACAACTTCAGTGTCCTAACAATGACTTTCATAATCATCAAAAGGGGGAGAAAAAGCAAAGGTTGAGTTCTGATAATGATATTGGTATAGAAGATTTTGAAATGGTAGATATCTAGTTGGTCAATACAAAGTGCACAGAAGTTCAGACAGCTGAAAATGTTCTGATAGTGGATACTCAGATAGTTCAGATTGAAAATGTTCAGATAGAGGATACTCAGATAGTTCCGATTGAATGTTCAGATACACAGGAAATGGAGGTTGAATGTATAGATGGTGGTGATTCTGTTAAAACAGAAGAATTGAACTTAGATACAGAGATGGAAGTAAATTCTGATGAAACTGAAGCCATTGAGGAACCTGTTTGAGGTCAGAGGAAACAGTTGAGAGTTCAGTTGTTGAAAACATTTGTACAGACATTGTTCCCTATATCAGAATTGGCTTGTTGAACTCTGAGTTAGAAGAAAGGAGATTGAATGAAGTCTTGATAAGAAGGATGCCTAGTGAATTAGTCAAAGCTCTAAATGTTCAGAAAATTCAAAAAGTTGTGAAAACAGTAAGGCCTATTGATCTGATGGGAGAAGAAGATAGTATTGTTGGCTATTCTCAGAAATTTCAAGAGGAGTTTCAGTTTAACTATGTTGATGATATTGGTGACAATTCAGAAGAATATGATAGAGTTGAAGAATACTTTATGCCTTCAGAATACTTATTCAGAAAGCCAATTGAAATTCCTAAGATTGACTTGCCAATTTTAGAGGATCCTTTATGTGACTTTGTTCTGGAATTAAGTGATGTACCACTTGCTAGACAGTTTCATGATGATATCTTTCCAGAGGAAACATATGAGGATCTCTATCACATAGAAGGAGATTATGCGGTTTTGGAGAGCAATGTTGATGGTGTCATGAATGGGAGATCTCAGATGACTTATGTAGAAGCTTCAAACAGATTCGGAATTCCTGATTCAAGATTGCATATTCAGAAAAGGATTGAGAAAGTGTTGATGTTTCAAACAGAAGAGTTTGATGGTCTGAAGTATGTAATATTGGAAGTACTGAAAGAAAGAAGTGTAAAAGTTTCCATGTCCAGCTTTGATTTTCACAGACTAACTCTTGATGATCAGATCTTCCTAGTTAAATTCTTTGCCAGTACTGAAGAGACCTGGATAGAGATTGAATGCAGAAGACTTCTGGGCATTTATGTCAGGAATATGTATATGTATGACTTTCAGTTGGCTATTGAAGGAAAAAAAGAGAAATGCAACTTGAGTTGTCTAGTAAAGATTCCAGGGATTGGTGTGAATATGAAGGGGTTTATAAATGAAGGAATGGAAACTGAAGGCTTTGCATATAGTGTTCAAGGAAGACTTGAACTATTCAAATTAAAGGAATTGGTGAATTATAGTAATGCAACTTTGAGTTGGTTACTAAAAGAAATGAAAGGAAGTTCTAATACTGAAAGAGAAAATCTAAAGAAAAGATGTATGAAATCTGTGGAAAGAAGATTAAATCCCAGAAGTAAGATCAGAAACTGTGATGAATGGTTGTTATTAGAAGTTAATCCTAAAAAGATGTTGCACATTGACTTTGTATTTCCCGCTGAATATGAAGTAAATGAAATCTTTTCAGAAGAAGTTGAAGAAGTTCAAGACACAACTCCTCAGAATGTTCAAATAACAAGTATTGATCAACCTGAACAATCTGAACCAAAAGAAGATGAAAGATCTGTTGATTTGAATGGATATTTTCTTAAATTTGATTTACCCATGTTTTTCAAGCCTAAAGAAATACAATTTCTGAGTGTATATCATGACAGACCAAAATAGACTCAGATCTGGTTGGCAGAGAAGTCAAGTTGTCTTGGAAAACCAAAGCAAGCTGTGTATTCAGATTTTTTAATCACAGGGATCAGAGAACTAAAGGCTAAGCAATTCAGAAAGTAAGAGTACTTGTCCTTTGAAGTTTTAAGAGAGGATGGAAAAGTGTACTATTTTACTGATACAGACTTTGAAAAGTTATCAGTAGTTGATTTCTACAGGTTACATAGTCTTTTGTGCTTCAAAGATTCAAGCAAAGACAAGATTGAAAGAAAGGCAAGGATTGTGGTGATTGAAGCTATGTTCTATATCTTAAGATGGCATTGTTATACAGATTTTGAAATAGCTATGTATCTACAAAGGCCATGCGTTTATCTTTTAAATCCCAACACAGACCATGATCAGAAAAATGTCTTGAGAACTGGAAGTGTATCCAAGCATCCAGAATTGGGAGTCTTTCTGAAGAATAAAAGTGAAAATATCTTCTTCAGAGCAAAGGAAACTGCAAAGTATAGTTCTGGAACTTTAAGGATCATTAAGCACAATTTGGAGAAAAAGATGCTAAAGGTGAAACAAGCTAACATGACTCGAGAAGTGATTACTCAGCAGGTTGAAACCATTCAAGAAATCATTGTTAAAATTGACAAGAGGCTTACTCAAAGAAATGTGCTTTTACAGAAGATTGTTCCTGCCTTAAAAGAGTTGGATGATGCAAAGTATAAGTTTATTTGACAAAAGGGGGTGATTGTTAGATCTGAGTTTTGTCAATAAACTAAGTGTTGAATTCTGACTAAGAAGACTCAGAAGTTCTGAAGTGAAGAGTCATAGTTCTGACTAAGAAGGCTCAGAAGTATTGCTTTGAAAGTTTGCCAAGTATAGAAGTCTGAGAAGAAGAGTCAGAAGTTCTGAGAAGCTTAATCAGAATAATGTTCAGATGTTCTGAACAACATTTTCAGAACTTATAACTAGATAATTTACTTTGTATTTAGTTAACTAATTAGGACACGTGTATTGTTCCTATTAGTCTTTCATATGTGTACTGTAGCTTTAGTATTTCTGTTCAGTATATATAGTGGTTAGCACTATTACGCTAACTAACTTTCCCGCATATATTTGTATTCATCTTTTGTAATCTTTGAGATACTCTCTCTCAGATCTGTAAATCTGTTCTTCATTGAATACAAGTTGGTTTGATCATATTGCTTCTCAATTACTGTTCTATACATTGATATATTGATTGTAAGAGTGAATCCAGATCTTTCACACGCCAAATTCAAATTTTGGGGGCAAACTGTTTAGGTAAAAAATCATACCTCACGACCAACGCAAGAAAATCAAAAGACTTGCTCCGCACGACAAGTCTTGTATTAAGATAAGGTCTCTTAAAACATGCACAACCATATCTTTAATCGTCGCCAGTAAGGTATCTCCGTCATACGACCGAAATATCCGCAGAAACGGTCGACCGTCGTAGGATTGTTGTAACAGCCCAAAAATACAATAGGACATACATATCAAGAAATCATAATAATTACAAAACTGGGTCCCGAAATATTCATTACAACAATCTAAAACTTAGGTTGGCGGAAACAACCTATACACAACTGAGAATAGTCTAGCTTCTACAAGAGGTACTTGCACTGTCTCTAGCTGCATCTGTACCCTATCTTGCTCTTGCTCACTTATCTGAGCCTCCTACTAATCGCATACCTGAAAAGGTTTTAGTTTTGAAAAGCGAGGGTTAGACCATGAGGTCTAGTGAGTTCCCTCCATAAACGTGTAAACAGTATGGAAAACATTTATAAAAGATTTATAAATAATCCGTAGCACATTATCAAACATGGTACTACACTGTGTATTGGATCACATAAACATTCCACGATTGGGATCCAAAGTACTACCCTCTCGCCCTCAACTAGAGCCTACACAAACTCCCCTTCCCGGAGCTTACGCAGACCCCCTTTCTACTCGAAATAGGAGGAAACGAATTCCAACCTACCAGTCTGTCATAACCATCATAGGGATCATCAGACCCCGAGGATCTATCTCTGACCCTACAGTGTAGACCGACTCCACATAGCATACACATAGCTGATCATAAACATAAACATGAAATCCGTATAACACTTTACAAACCATTTCATCTTGCTGAACAATCTTTTCAGTAGAGCATACTTTTCATGGGAAATCATTCGTAAAAGCTTGTAAATAAATCATGCTCATAAATATACCCTGATCAGTAAAATATTAAGCTTTCCTTTACGTAAAAACCATGTAAAATAACAGGGCATTTTCATATAATTACTTTCCTTGGAAACAGGTAAGATCACGTATTTTAGTTAGAAAAACTCACCTGACGTTTAGCAATATCCCTTCTCGAACTTCAAATTTTATGAGTAACACCTAGTATTAAAAACATAGGAATAGTAAGTCTCAAGTTAGACTAAAACTACCCTCACCAATTCCTTTGGATCCCTATCTAATCTCGACCCAAAGGATTTCAGATTCACAATCCACCTTACTTTATTATCGGGTCTAAATATTTATTAATGAGGTATTGGGTCTTACCATTTTAATCCCAAAGTCACACACCTTAATTTAATTTAGTTACCTAACTAAAACTCTACCTTGGTCCTTCCCCCCCCCCCCCCCCACCGAAACTAACAAAGATGACCCAAAATTAAATTGTGTCCAAACATCTTCCAACAAGGCCACGTGACCTACACTTTCCAAACAGAAGTCCATAATCAAATTGGACTTAAACCAGTCATAGAATGCCACGGCCCAACTTATGTAATACAATCCTGAGCCCACGAGTCCCTTAAAAATATTAGGTGTCGTCCCAGAATTCAACTTCCGGCAAAAGCTAGTTCCGGTAATGGGGACTCCTGCAACTATGGTGACTTCTGCAATTATGTGCGAATTCCAACTTCCAGACTTAAACTTAAATTCTTGTTTTAAACATACGCCATGGATTAGCCGTGGTATTTCCTTCTGTTATCATAATGTGTTACCCCCAATCTTCTACATTTATGCAAACATAGTCAAACTTACCCTTTTAATAGCTAAACCTCTTTAGTGATATTCTTAATAAAACACCCAACTACAACAGGAGAAGAAGAAAGTCACAGATTAATTTACCAGATTCTTACTGTAGAGGAATATCCATGAAGAAATTAACTTACCAAATCGACCTGCTTCAAATGAGGAATGTTGCTGACTTTCACTGCTCTCCCTTTTACTTCTCAGCCGCCACACTCACTGCAGGACTCCTCAATAATTTGATAACCTAGGGATTTGAAATTATTTATACTCCTCAAAAAATTGCACCAAGGCCCTTTGGTTACAACTTCTAATCTTTCCACATTGACCACTAAACTTTCAAGACTTACTATGAAATCGAGTTGTTACAACACTCCTCCCTTAAAAGAATTCCGTCCCCGGAATTCCTCATTGGAAAAGATGCGGGTATCTTGCCCACACCAAAACTGACACTTCCCTAGGTAATGCCATTTCCGATTCAGTCAACCACCTCATTAAATTCGCAACATGGAGCATTGGGTGCATTCCTTTCACTTCTTACGATACTCTAACTCGTAGGCTGCTATTCCTACTCAAATTAGACTTACCCTGAAATGCAACCATTCCTCGCTAATTGCCAAGTTCGTTCGGTCATATAAAACGTAACTCCGGTTATCCTCACACAACTGGGGGGAGTAACTATGGTCACACCATACTATTCTCTAGCTTTATCACTGTGCGACTAATTCGTTCAAACATTTCTCATCAAGTCACTAACTTAACTCATTCAGTTGTCTCAACTACTTCTTTTCTGCACTAGGTCATACATGATTCCCTTCCTCAGTACTCTTTCTAACGGTTCGCATACTTAATAATGACACTCTACACAACACTGCACCTTCCGGCGCTACTGGCAAATTGCTACTTCCAATTTACTCACTTAATCCGACATACTGTCTTCACCTCCCCACGCTAGCGTGGAACACTGCCCACCAAACAATACTTGTCCTTCTCTCTCGACCTTTCCACATGCTGATAACACTTCCTCATCACTTACCTAACCAAACAGTTGCATCCATATCCTGACTCAAGGCATTCAACCAAGTCGTTTTGAAACGACCCTAGTGTTCGACGTCACTACCCATTCCTTGAATCTCCAACTTTTACTTACTCGGATCGTTCCCTCGCACATAAGTAATAGTTCACACTCTTTAGATTTCACATTGATTTCACAATAATTTGACTAACACGCCCATCATCTTCTTTAAACTTCCAATGATCCCAAAATATGCTGACTTAGCGACTCTTACAACTAAAAATACTTGGTTTCTCCTTTGGGTAACCACCCACCACCACTTCGTCATTCTATTCCGAACATAATCATACCACAACGTCAACTTACACCTACGTGCTCCAACAATCTGGCTAACAAACCGTACACTTCATCCGAAACCCCGACAAGGCTTCTAACTGATGCTCCCTCTCTCTCTCTAACACCACATCACTACGACACTAGCTGGCACATTCAGCACGACAAATACTGTCACTATACATCCGTACACTCTTTGCCCATAACACCATACTGCCGACCAGATTTCTCATGATCATATACACAGTTCGAACTTGCCTTCATATCCTCCCGTTTACATGACCAAGTCTATCTCGCTACGTAGTCCTCTTCCAACTTATTGAACTATAACTCACGAGTTCTCAATTAGCTCATAACACAGCCATTCTAGCTAGCTCTTTACGATCCGAGTCCTTTCATAAGCTGGGCACAGTCCCTCACTGGACGATAACCTCTATACACTCGCTTCGCTCGTGCTACATACCTCATCCTTCTACGAATCCTCCATACCTCGTAAATAGGACGCTTAATCAAAACAATAACTTCTCATCCTCTTAGAACCCCTACAAGGTGTTCTATCAACTTTCAACCTTCTGGTTCAAGTCTTCGGCCTCGGCCATCTTACGCAACTGTCGACTTCTACATCACTGACAAACTGTAACTACTTCCTTAACTTATTCTTTAACAAGGGTTCCTTACGGAACCTAATCCTTCCAACATATCGTAATCCACTTCATAATCTGTCTCCCTCTTTTCGAAACCTACTCAAGTAACATCAACATTACAAGCTCACCTCGAAACTCATATTCCGACGCCATACACATTTCATTCTTCCTCACCACATTGCTCATAACGAGTTGCAAAACCATCTCCTTGAAGGCTTCAATTCCTTCTTCTGGACAAAACCATCCCTTGACAACCGTACCTCCAGTTACCGAACAAGGGTGCTAACCCTCATATAACCGCTACTATAATCCACTTCCGACTCTACCTCCGTTCACCTTTCCTCTTGAACACAAATACTAAGGCTACAACATTCTTTCATGATTTGTCCGACATTTCTCCACACTTGAAGTTCTTCCTTAGCTTAATATGCAATATCCTATGACCTAGTGAGTTCATAGCCTTCATGCATGACAACGTAATAGATAAATCATTTCGTACATTTGATCATTTTAAATAAACAACATTTGAAAACATCTTGGGTGCACCTGACCCCTTCACTCTTATAACTTCAATGCCCTGCACAACGATTCGAGAATCGATTGCATGCATCTTCCCGTGAACCTTAATCTTACTTAATTCGAACGATGTTATTATGACAGTGATACACTTCATGAAAATCTTTTCATATGACACAATTCTGAAAGAAAGTGCCGACACCAAGTAAACCGGTCGGTTCTCCCGCTCATTTGTATGATATCAATAGGTCAAAAAGCTTTTTGGTTATAAATGAATTGAAGGTAACCATATTCTTGACCCTTTGCAACAAATTTGACTCATCAATAAAAGGTGAAATACTTTGCAAATCGTTAAGGTCAAAATTTCAATGTGCAAGGTGAATGAAATCACCCTTTTCTTTAAACATATGCGTGCACATTCTGACTCATTTTCGATCAAAATTTATACTTACACATTTAACTTAAGTCGTGAAAATTTCATGTTACATAAAAGGACACCATGCATGAGACTCTACTTGCAATTGAAGGCTACTCACCCTAACAAGGTCAACCGCTTTACTTCCGCGACTTATCCTTGACACTCCACCTACGACCAAAGGTCGCCCTCTCGGTCACGCAATAACTTGCTGAACACGCTTATCACACTTACTCAACCCTTTCATACTATTCCGTTTTGATCAACTACCTCACTTTCCACTTCTACATGGTTTCATTTCACTATAGGCATCTTATTTCGTTTACCCTGTCATTGAAAAGTTCGATTAAGAATTTAGAGCTTCATTGACACTTTCAAGATTTTGATACAGTCCTTTCTTACTATCCCGACTGATCTATCCCATGATTTCTAGAACTGAGACTCTCCCGAAATAGGAGTCTTACTCCACTCAAACATTCATCCTTTCCAAAACCACGAAGAGCTACACCTAGACGACTCATAACATTCTTTACAACGTTCCTTCTTTACGACGTATACATACATTACATCCTAAATGACTTCTCATGAACCCCCCCCCCCCCAACAAGGGGTCTCATTCTACCCCTCAAGGGTCTTGCTGACATTCTAAAGTACTGGCATACGACATAAACATTAGCTTCTGACTACCACTTCGGAATAATAAGGCGGGTTAACAAGGCAAGTTAAGCACATACATGTACATGTAAGTTTGCAATTTCACTGGCCAGGTGGAATCTCAAACTTACCTTACATGACAGTCCTAAGTACCTTATTAGTCCTATCTCTATAATAGTGCCCTCCTAACGCATTTCTTGTATCTACAATAGTGCCCTCCTAACGCATTTCCTGATTCTCAGTTGTGATTTCTACTCCCAAGTTTAAGTTTAGGCCCGTCCGGTCACCTAAATCCCTTAAACTATGGCTCTGATACCATTTGTAACCGCCCAAAAATACAATAGGACATACATATCAACAAATCATAATAATTACAAAACTGGGTCCCGAAATATTCATTACAACAATCTAAACTTAAGAGGTGGGCATTTTCGCAAGAAAAGCCCGGTTACAAAATACTCACACCGTTAGGTAAAAATCCGATACTCACTTTCGTAAGTGTCTTTCGAATACCAACTAGCTTGCCTACTACTCCAGTGGGTTGAGATTAGCTCACTGTGCCGACCTCACTTTCGTAAGTGTCTTAAGAAATCTTTCGAATTCCCTAGCATCATCCAAGCTCGTGTCACTGCGTTCTACTCATTTCTGAGTTGAGAACTATACTTTATGTTGGTCCCGAAGGGCTATACAAGTTTGTAGAAGGGGGGGTGGGGGGGGTTAAATACAAACACACAGATTTTACTTTTCTAAATTTTTTATTGATAAATCATTAACAATTTACAGCTTGTTGCGGAAACAAGATTAAGGATAAACCTAAATCTAAACAAGTTGGAACACTAAGTTTCTTGCACTAAGAAAGAGAAGGAAATTACTAATAATAACCTATCTCAAGATAAGAAGGATGAACTTGTCCAGAGTTAGCAAGTTACTTCAAAATGAAGTGAGTTCTTCTTCTTATATACTGCATGCATTTAATGCATGGCAGTTTACACTTTACACGTGGCAGCAGCTGATTGGTTGCACGTCATTGACCATTGTTGACAACCTTAGTAGCCGCATGTTTGAACAATGTAGTATCATAGTGGTTGTACGATTTCAGACAACAAGGAGGTTCTTTTTCTGACATATCGTACGGAGTCGTGCAAGGGTGGTTAAGACAAAAATACTTTGTACAGAGGACTTCATGATCAGCTTTTCGTTGATTCAGCGGTTTATCATTCTATATCAGCGAATGATAAAGTTCAGCGATAGTTGAAGTCCTGTACTTGATACTTCATGTTGAGTGGACAAATCTGAGTCTTCGCTGATCCGCATCAGTTCAGTAGGAGACTTGTCGCTGGTTCTTGAGCTTGATCTTCGACTTCAGCGTAGAACCTATGTTGACTTGATACTTGTCTTCAGAGATCGTAAGTAAACAACTAACTTATCAGCGATCACCATAAGGACTGAACAGACTCAGAGTATCATGGTGAACAGTGTTCGCTGAATGTTTAATATAAAGAGCGAGAGTTCCTATCAGCGGTACTGTAAGATCTTAGTACTTATCAGCGATAGTGAAACTCTGATACATATTGTTTACTTACAATTTTCACTAAGTATATAAGAGAGGGTCATTATCAAATCACTGAGGGTTTGGATCAACAATCTCCCCCTATTTGATTATGACATAGCAACAGAGAAAATTGCTATTTAATGAAAACATAAGGATAAAAAGAACTCATAAAATATTTGTCCCTTTTACTGTTTTCTGGGATCTTTTCTGTACTGATGGAGTAAAGTACATTCGCTAAAAATTTTCTTTAAACTTTGTAAAGATTACAGAGGGAAGTGGAAAAATTACAAGTACAGCGAATACATTTACAAGTACAAAAGAATAACTGATACAATAGAAGAATGAGGCGATCCTATCAGTTTATAAAGGTTCTTCCTTAATGAGAAGTTCATCAAGGGTCTTTGATGTGGGGATCATCCAGTCAGGGACATTTACTCCATGATTTCTTTTGTTCAGTGCTTCTTCAAAAATCAAGAGTTTAAGATGTCGTGCCTGAATGTCGTTTTTGAAATCACACCAGTAGATGAGATCTTTCAGCTGTTCGATGGGAGTGATGGGAAGTTCAGAGATATGTTGAAAGCGTTTTCGTCCATCCCAGTCAATAAAGAATATCCCGTATGGTTTGCTTAAGACTTTCCCAGGGATGAAAGTCTCATCAGGAGGCAGAGACGTGTCAAGTGCAGAATGGTCAGGTTCTGGACCAAGGACTTCAGCTAGAGAAAAAACCAATACCTGTTTCGTTTCGTATCTGAGGACCATCTTCTGAAGATTTAGAGTTTTTCTTTGCAGAGGCCCTTCTTTTCTGACTTTCGAGAGGAGGAGGAGGAGGAATATCCACACAAGAATAGACTAAGTCGATCTGTTTGTTTATCAGCTTTTCAACATGATCCTTGTACTTAGACTAAGACTTCTGGATGGCTAATCTGATCTCCAACCATTCAGAGAGATCGTACTTCATGATGGCTTCAGCATAGAATTTTTCGTACTGTCCATTCTCTCTGAATATCTCGATTTCAGCGATAGAAACTTTGAGGGTTGATCTTACAGCGATGAGTACCTTGTTGATTCTGGAAGTTCGATATCTGAACTGTACCTTTTCTTTGCACCAGGCTAAAGTAGATTGAGACACAATCCTCTTTTCCTCAATGATCTTCTTTGCATCTTCCCATAGCTGACGTTGAACTTCGATTGAAGTTCTTTTCAGCTTGGGGTCTTTCACTGATTGTTGAGTGAGCCGGATGGCGAGTTTTCTGTCTTTTTCTTCAACTTCCCTTCTTTCAGCGATCAGACGTTCAGCTTGGAGGTGATCCTTGTATTCTTTTTGAGAAAGTTTGAACTTTGGAGGAACAGAAGGAAGTTGATCACGCTTCAGAATGATTCGCTGATCCTCGAACTTCTTTATTATCTCTTCTCTTATTTTCTGATCCTCTTCACTTAGTTTTTGAGGAGCCAAGGAAGGTCTGTTTTTGTGAGAGAGCATCTGTTCTTCAGGTCCATCAGTCTCAGAGATCAAATCTAAGACTGGGATTATTTCATCAGCGTTTGGAGCTGGGATTATTGTTGGTGAAGACGCAGCTGTAGGAACTTCAGCGATATCCTCAAACAATGGAGAGGACTAGCTGAAACACAACGATCGTACGAGTAAGTACTTGGGTAGAATAGAGAGATAAAGAATGTGGTTGTGTAGAGATGTTTTATGGAAAGGAGAGCTGATGATGTGTATAGATAGAGGAGGGATGAGTGTAAGGAAGATTTAGTGTACCTGTCAAACTGGCTTTGAAAGCGAGATCATCAGATTGTCGTTTTCTTCAGCGACACCTTTTCCTTTGCCTTTGTCACCTTCAGACGCTGAAGGCTTGGATTTGGTCCGCTCCCCTGACGGTTCGTTATCACGATCCCTCTAAGAACTGTAGTCCTCTGAGCAGGCTTGACGATAAAGGAGTCATCATCATCATCATCGTCATCATCATCATTCTTTGGAGAAGAGGATGGTTCATCATCAGATAAGTCGATGTCTTCTTCATCTTCAGTTTCAGACTCCGATTCTTCAGCTTCTTCTTCGAGTTGCTCCCCCTCAGATACAGAGGTAAGCTTCTCGGTTCCCTCAGGATTTTCATCTCCCTGAGGTCCAGCGGTTGTGTCTTCATTTGTCTTCTCACCCTCTTCAGTAAGGGTGGGGTCTTCAGTCTTCTCCCCCCTGATAGATTAATCATGGGGAAGGTCTTCAGCACTCTTCTCCCCCCCTTCCTCATGATGAGTGGGGGAGGAATGTGATGACTCAGCAGCTGGTTCTGGGTCCCTGTCTTCTTGGACAAGGATCCCCACACAAATTTCAATCGTTGTTAGCCTGTTTTCTAGACCAGAAATAGCAGGATTGATCTTCACGAGTCCAGCACGATCCGCCGTTGTAAAATACGTTGGTGCAGGGGCAGGGGTGGTCGTGTTGTTCAGGATCTACTGCATCATTGTCTTCATTGAAGTCACATAAGTCTTCACAGAGCTCATGTCAGTCTTCACTGAACTGACTTCAGTCTTTACAGCGACATATCTCCTTCGAGTTTTCCAACCGTTGTCTTCAGCGTTGTGACCTCGCTGGACATGGTGTGAACTGATGTTTTAATGGAGAGGTAGTCTGTGTAGATGTCAGCGAGAACTTTGGCGAAGTCACCCAGAGTTTTATCAACCTTCTCCAAGTCAGCTTTGGAGGCTTTCCCTTCCACCACTGTTGTCAGCTTTGTAAGATTCTCTCCAGCGTTTGTTACAGCTGAAGAGTTGTCGGAAAGAGTAGTGGTGAGACCTGTCAGCTTCGTTTCCAAGGTCTTCGGAGAGGCGTTGGTGTCTCCCAAATTAGGACCTGTAACATATAAGTACTTGTGAACAGAGGAAAGCTCAGAAGTTTGGGGTTCAGTTACAGTGTATATGGGTTGGTGTATACCTGCAGGAGGGTCGACGAAGTCATCAAAACTTCTGTGACCTGAAAAATGTTCCATGTCGTCAGCGAGAGTGCGTATACGCATGGACGTTCCTACAGGTCCTTTATCAGCTTTAGCTTCTGGAAGAATGACAGGTGATCGAGTGACTGCTAGATTTGAGTCCAATTGAGTAGAGGGAGAAACGAAGGTTGAGAATGTTGGTTGGGTGCGGAGTTCAGCGTTGGATCCGTTGAGAATTGCTTCTTCAGTCTGTGGAGAGACTGAAGGAGGTTGGGTAGGTTCCAAGTTTGTAACCTCAGCGTTTAGAGACGCTGAAGCTGTGATTGAATGGGTGGCTTGTTCAGCTATGGCAGAGCGTACCACTGAACGTGCCTTCAGCTTTTCTAAATGAACTGAGGAGTCTTCAGCAAGAGATTGCTGTGGTTGCTCCTCGGTTTTTTTAGTTCTTTTGGAACTAAGTTGGGTAGATGATTGTTTCCTTTTATGAGAAGGAATGGAGGTTGCAGCTTGGGTATCAGCGATGGGTTTGTTCGTTGAAGGAGCTACAGAAGTCGAAGAAGTAGGGTTGAGAAGAGTTAAAAGTGTAGAAAGACGTACCTCGTTTTCCACAGGTTTGAAGTCGAGCACCTTAGGGCCAACCTGAGAGAGTTTCAGGTCACCCTTTTTTGGGTAGTTGTCCTTCAGGCCTGTTTGGAAGACGACGCTGATGAATCTTGGATAAGGAACCCATCGAGATCGGTCAGCGGCGGAGTATATTCTGAGTACCAGATCATCGTAGATTATCGATGCCCAGTCTATATGTAGACCTTTCAGCAAAGCATACCCCATTGCTTGATGTGGTTGAGCGGCTTGATCAGAGGAGCCGGTCTTTGCAGTCATGCAACTGATTAAGTGGGCGAAGATGAAATTCATCTCGTTGGGCATTTTAGATTTCTTGATCAGGGTCAACTTCTTCTCAGGCTTCTTGTCCCTCCCAGATTCCCTTACATAGCCAATTGCATCGAAGAATGCAGTGATGGCTTCCCTATCTGAGTGTTTCTTGTGGTCAGGGAGAAGAACAAAAGGTTTTTCTTTTGAGGCTGTGGGAAGGCTCAGGGCTTTGCGAATAATGGCAGGGGTGATTTTTATAGTGCCATATTCAGTATCACAGAGGATGCAGTCTATTGTTTTTTAGGAGTCTTTGGTTGAAGGTAGCTGAGAGTGTCTGGCAGAGTACCAGAACTGGGAAAGCAGTAGCTGATGTGCAGGAGGTGTTATGATCAGGGCTGTGGAGATGCAACAATTTTTCAGGAAGTTCACAGCATCATTCAGATGTGTGACTTCTTTTCGAGGAGGAAACTCGAGAAGCGCATATAGGTTATTGGTCTTCGTCCAATCCAATTCTTCAAGAGGGAACATAACCTGAGGAGCGTTGATGATTTTCAATTCCTCAGTAGTATCAGCAGCAGTGTTCTCAGCGATGGTGTTCTTGGCAGAGGAAATGTCAGAAGATGCCATTTCTGTATATCAGTTCAACCAAAGATTAACAAATAAGAATAATCTTAATGTGGAAACATTTTCCAATAAGATGGTTCGAATTTTGTCCATTTCATTCAGACAAAAATGTCTTAATGAAGATTAGGGTTTTTCTTGTTTTTGAAAAACGAAATGCAAACCAAATAAAAATCTTGATTTCTAGTTTCCTTTGAGAAACAGGATTCTGGAAACCAATGTGTGAAGAACAAGTTTAAGATTTTGCGTTTAAACTTGAAGAACAGCCATGAAAGGTTGTGTTCATAAAACCATGAAAGAAATGATTTCATTTTTGAAAAGTTCTTTTGTTTGATCTTGTAAAAACAAACAATAAGATCATAAACAAGTTTAAGAAGTAGGTAAATAACAGAATTATTAACCTGGTTTGTTTGAAGAAGAAGAAGTTCTTGAAAAACTTGAGAGCACAAATGCAACAGTAATTCTTTCTTGCTAGGAGGAGAAGTTTTTCGCGTAAAAGAGAAATATAAACCCAGAATGTGTTTATATAGTGAGATTAGAGAGATAGAGAAACTCGAGCGGGAAAGTTTTTCATCATGACACGGACACGTGTTTGCATTTGATTGGATGGTAAACGAAACGTGCAAGCGTGTGTCAGAAAAAGAACGTATCGGGGCTTATCCGTTGTAATGACGTCACAACTGTCCTTTCATATTCAGGATGTCTCTGAGGTTTTGAAAACTCAGGGACATTTTTGAAAACATGAAGCACTGAATAGAAATATCAGTGTTGGTTTTAAAAATTCCAAAATATCGCTGATTAAGAAAGAGATATTCATCGACGCAATTTGTTTTGAAATCTTGCATTTACATGCGATTGTCAGAGAGAGAAAAACATACCTTGATATCAGCGAATCAAGTTTATTCAGAGAGAAAATGATAGAATGGGTTATAGAAGTTGATTTTATCCTATCGCTGATCAGATGTGAACCGCTGAAGATTTTACTCTTCAAAGTTCAGCAATCCAAGCTCGCTGATGAGAAAGTTGAATCTTCTCTCATCAAGAGGTTTGGTGAACATATCAGCTAACTGATAGTCAGTTGGAATAAAGTGAAGTTCTATATCACCAGTTATCACATGATCTCTGATAAAATGATACCTGATTTCGATGTGTTTTGTCTTTGAGTGTAGCACTGGATTGTTGGCTATAGCGATGGCACTTGTGCTGTCCCAATAGATTGGAATATTTGAGAGCTGTAGGTTATAGTCCAGTAGTTGATTTCTCATCCACAAGACCTTAGAACAACAGCTTCCAGCGGCTACATACTCAGCTTCAGCTGTGGAGGTGGATACTGAGTTTTGCTTTTTACTTGTCCAACTCACCAGCTTTCCACCCAGGAGCTGACATCCTCCTGTGGTGCTTTTCGTATCCAATTTGCAACCTGCAAAATCACTATCTGAATAGCGATTAGATCGAATCCTGAGTCTTTGGGATACCAAAGACCTAGATTCACAGTACCCTTAAGGTATCGAAAAATTCGTTTTACAGCGGTCATATGAGATATCTTGTGTTCAGCTTGATATCGTGCACATAAACAGGGTGCGTACATAATATCGGGTCGGCTAGCTGTAAGATACAAGAGAGAGCCGATCATCCCACGGTACAGCGTGACATCAACAGGAATACCATTAGTATCCTTGTCTAGTGTCAGCGGTGGTGCCATAGGGGTTTTCATAGCTGAACTCTGAGTTAAATCGAATTTCTTCAGCATATCTTTAACATACTTTCCCTGATTAATGAAAGTTCCTTTTTCATTTTGTTTTATCTGAAGACCAATGAAATATGTTAGTTAACCCATCATGCTCCTTTTATACTCATCTTTCATTCTATCAGCGAGACGAGTACAAAGATCAGGGTTAGTATAACCAAATATAATGTCATCAACATATATCTGAACAAGAATGATATGACCTTTTACTTTCCTGAAGAAAAGAGTCTTATCAATTTTACCTCGCTCAAATTGTTCAATATGGAGATAAGTAGATAGAGTGTCATACCATGCACGTGGAGCTTGCTTTAAGCCATAAAGTGCCTTATCCAGTTTGTAAACATAACCTTGACGCTTAGGAAATCGAGAATCCTGGAGGTTGTTCCACATAGACTTCTTCATTCAGCTTTCCATTTAGAAACGCTGACTTAACATCCATCTGATATACTTTGAAGTCTTTGTATACAGCGTATGCTAAGAATAAATGAATAGATTCTAGTCTTGCTACTGGAGCAAATGTTTCGTCATAATCTATGCCTTCCTCTTGTCTGTATCCCTGAGCAACAAGACGAGCCTTGTTGCGGGTTACAGTTCCATGTTCGTCCAACTTGTTTCGATAGACCCATTTAGTGCCTATCACTGTTTTGTCAGTTGGTCTTCGAACAAGTTTCCAAAGTTTGTTTCTTTCGAATTCAGTCAGCTATTCTTGCATGGCGCTGACCCAGTTTGGATCTTTGAGGGCATCATCTACTTTTTTTGGTTCAGTCAAAGAAATAAAGTTAACAAATAAACAAATATTACCTGCACTTCGTCGAGTCTGAACACCAGTGTTTAGATCACTAAGAATTTGATCAATTGGGTGATTTACAGTCGATCGCTGAGCCGGGGCGTGAGACGCTGACTCAACTTGAACTGGAGGAGCTGAAGATGAAGCTTCAACGACGTCTGGAGTATCAGCCAAGAGAGGAATGGATGCAGTTGTCATTATATTCACTGATTGCTGAGAAGTAGATGGAATGTCTTAGACATTTAGTTCAGAAGCAGGTATAGTGTTTAAAGGAACAGCTGAGACCCATGATGTTTCAACTTCACAATTCTGCATACTTGGAATGATAGTAGGACCATCATCTTCAACTGTATGAGCACGAGGAGTGGGAATATCTTCTGAATCACCAAGATGAGAAAACATCCATTGATTCAGGTCTTCGGTATTAGCGGACGGTTTAGAGTTCGCTGAATGGGATTCGTCAAACGTGACGTGAATTGTTTCTTCAACAGTTTGTCTTCTTCGATTGAAGACTCTGAAGGCTTTGGAGACTGAGGAGTATCCAAGAAAGATTCCATCATCAGCCTTAGGATCAAACTTTCCAAGGGCATCTCTGTTGTTCAGTATGAAACACTTACATCCAAAGATGTGAAGAAAGCTGATTGAAGGCTTTCTCCCATGAAAAGGTTCGTAGGCTGTTTTATTGAATCTTTTAACTATCAGCGACCTGTTTTGCGTAAAACAAGCGGTGTTGACAGCTTCTGCCCAAAACTGAGTAGGCAGGTGAGAATCGCTGAGCATTGAACGTGCAGCTTCAATGATTGTTCTATTTCTTCTTTCAGCGACTCCATTTTGTTGCAGTGTTCTCACTGAAGAAAAGTTGTGAGAAATACCCTTACTCTCAAAGAAGGAATCAAGAGAACTGTTTTTGAATTCATTCCCATGATCACTCCTTATTGAGCGAACGGTCAAGTTGTTCAGGGTTTCCATCTTCCGAACAAAGGTGATGAGTTCTTCAGGGGTGTCACTCTTGGAACGGAGAAACATAACCCATGTATAACGAGAGAATTCATCAACTATGACCAGTGTATATTTCTTTCCATCGATGGATTGTTTGTTAACAGGGCCAAACAAATCCATATGGAGAAGTTGTATAGGGGATGACACTGAGGAGACTTCCTTTGACTTAGAGCTTGCTTTGGTCTTCTTCCCTTTCTCACACGCGGAACATAAAGACTCTTTGGCGTATGAGTGCTGAGGTAGACCAGTGGCTAACTCTTTTGAAGAAAGATTGTTCAGTGTCTTGAAATTCAGATGAGAAAGCCTCTTATGCCATAGCCAGTTGACATCAGATGAGGCCTTTGAGAAGAAACATGAGTTCTCAGTGGTTATTGAGTACATGTTTATTACATAAACATTTTCCAAACGATAACCGTTTAGAGCTATCTTCTCCTTTTTGTCAGTGACAAAGCAGGATTCCTTGGTAAAGATTACCTTGTTATCCTTATCGCAAAGCTGACTGATGCTTAAAAGATTATGCTTCAGCCCTTCAACATATGCGACTCTTCTGAAGGTTGCTGTACCATTAGATAGTACACCAAACCCACGGGTATGTCCTTTTCCATTTCCTCCGAAAGTCACAGAGGGACCCTTCTCTTCCTTGTATTCAGCGAGCAGGCTTTTCTTTCCAGTCATGTGTCTAGAGCATCCGCTATCGAGATACCAGATACCCTTCTTAACATGAATAGCAGAGGTTGAAGTGGAGGGTATGTCTGAACTTTCTTCCTCATCTACAATCTTGGCCATAAGACAAAGATTGGCTTCATCATCTTCAAAGTCAGATGATGATTCTTCTTCATTAGAGGCAGCCCAATCATAGTTGGCCATCAGGCCTTTGCCTTTCTTCTTAAAGCTTTTCAGCTTCGCATACTTTTCTTTCAGCTTGGCATATTTGTCATCTTTATTCCTGGGAATAAAGGATTTCTTGGGAAACACTGAGTTTCTCGAAACTTTCTTAGACCTGCACTCGTTAGCAAAATGTCCTATCTTTTCGCAGTTAAAACAAGTAGCAGTAGCCTTATCAACAGGAGCTGATGATCTTGGCTTGTCAGTAATTTAAAGGGGTTTGTTCTTTCTGAACATTTTCTTTTTGGCGAATCTCCTGAACTTTTTAGTGAGGACAGCCAAAGATTCATCATTAGCTGAAGAGTCAGATTATGATGACCTTTCAGAGTTACTTTCTAACTCAGTGATAGTGACCAAGGGTCGCTGAGTAGAAGGTTCCTCTGAGATTAAAGCAACATGGGTGCTTTTGGAATCTTTTACAAGATTCTTCTTAAGATGACTCGATTGCTCATGATTCAGCTTCGTGCCATATAAAGTAGCAAGGGTCATTGATCTTAGATCATTTGACAGCTTGAGACACTTAGAATAACTGTCCCAGCTTTCAGGTAAACATTCTAAACACTTTGCCAGCCCTTCAAAGTTAGAATATTCCTTACCAACAGTTTTTAGATCTATTAATAAATAGTTAAAACGTTGGTGAACTTCAGAGAGAGTTTCATTCTTACCACAGATGATACTTTGGTACTGTCTTACCAGGTTGATCTTTCGAGAGTCCTGGACTTCAGAAGTACCTTCATACTGAACACATATTGTGTCCCACATAGCTTTTGAGGTTTTCAGGTTCATGACGGAATGGTAGACTTCGTCAGGAAGAGCCATGGATAGTATGGATCGGGCTTTTGTGTCGATAGCCACTTTCTTCTTATCTTCGCCAGTCCACATATGAACTTCCTTGGGTATCAGCCTTTCTGGAATAGCAGGTCTATTCTCAGCGGCTGGTACTACAACATCAATTCTTACAGGAATATATGGGCCATTTTCAAGATAATAAGGCATAGTAGGGTCTACACCTTCTAAGAAGAGAATCATCCTATTTTTCCATAGATTAAAATTATCTCTGGAGAATCTAGGGGGTTTTGCAAGAGAACCATTGTCGATATAATTTGTGTTTGTGTTGGTAGCCATTTTTAGAAAAAGCAAGGAAGAGAAATCTTAGTATAGATCAGATCTTGTTTATGAGATTAAACAAATCTGCTCTGATACCACTTGTTGGTCCCTAAGGGCTATACAAGTTTGTAGAAAGGGGGGGGGGGGGTTGAATACTGTCAGGATCGAATCTTAACAAGACTAATAATACCTAGAACTCAGAATTAAAGAATCTGCGGAATAGAACTTTAATTCTCACAATCAATGAACAATATATCAGAAAACACACAGCTGTTTGTATTCACTAATTCAACTCACAAGCTTACAACCAAACCTCAATCTTGATGAACAGGCTCAATCAAGACGACTTCTACTTCTCTAGAAATAGGGTTCTAAACCTTGAGGTTAATTCTCTCTAAAACAAAACGTATATCGCGTATATTGTATATCAGAATAGCTATCTATCAACATCTATTTATACTAAATAGTTACAAGATAACTATCAAAAATAATTTGATCTTCTGAATCTTCTTTAAGTATATCTTCATCCATTCCATCTTTATCTCCAAAATCTTCGCATACCAAACTTATCACATCAGCAGTATTAACTTCATTCAGCATGAGCAGTACTAATATTTTCCAGCAGCACTAATTCATTCCAGCAGCATTAACTCATTCCAGCAGCATTAACTCATTCCAGCAGTACTAACTCATTCCAGCAGTACTAACCTTGCTTCAACAGTATTAATCTTGACAAGCAGTACTAACCTTGTTCCAGCAGCATTAATGCATCAGCAGTACTAACATTCTTCCAGCAGTATTAACTTTGTCTTGCAGTAGTAACTTTGTTCTGGAAGTACTAACCTTTACTGAAGTAGTAACTTTGTTCTGGAAGTAGTAATGTTGTTCTGGCAGCATTATCCATACTTGGCAAATCTTCAGTTCCCAACAATCTCCCCCTAACTTGACTTTTAGAAAGAGAAGTCAAGTTCTTCAGATGATGATGCTTCCAAAACTTAATCTTGAACACACAAGTCAGGATTCAATCCCAAACTTTGATTTAAGATCCTTCTTACCAGGTATCTTGCCATCTTAGAATCTTTGTTACCCAGCAACTTAGCTTTTAGCATTCCTTTCAACCTTGTCTTGCTGTGCTTGTATATTTTATCCACCAAATAATATTCATGATATGCATAGTCAAGTGTTATGACATACACACCACAGTTTTCAATAAGCATCCAGTTGGTAACAGTTTGAAATTGCCTTTCTGTCAAATACTTAACTGCTTCTGTATTGAACATTAGACACAAATATTCAAGTACCATTTTGGTGATGGACATTCCATTCTCAGTCAGCAAATTTCCGTAAAGCTTCATTCCCACCTTGAACATCTCTTCCAAGTCTGATCTAGAGCACATCCTTATAAGTCTTCCCCATGTAGAACTGACCTCAAACTTCCCATCTGCTCTTTTTACTCTAATGTACTCCTTTCTCTGATCTTTCAAAGTATCCCAGAAGATGATTTCAGGAGCCATAGAAGCTAATGGTTTAACTTTGATTGGACTAGTATCAACCATCAATTCCTCATAAGTATATCTATCCTCACCTGGTTTAGAAGTGTTTACCTCCCTTACAGGCTCATTGGAAGTTTTAGTAGGTGTCTCTTGCCTAGCAAAAGCACAACCTACTCCCATGGTTTCTTGGCGCCTGGGTCCTCTGAATGTTTTCACATTCTGAGTTGCCGTGGGGAAGGTCTTAGTGATGTTACCACTGTCCTTCTCTTTGCTAGCAGAAGTAGTGGCAGCCTTACAGCCCACATGCTCATCCTTCTCCTTAGAGAGCACCTTCTTGGGGTTGGGAGACACCCCTGTGGTTACCCTTTTGATATTCTCTATTGGAGAATGCTCCAATAGAGGGCTTGTAGGCTTTGGGCTATTAGGAGATACACCAAGGGAAGGAACCTTGTGTACCTTTCTTCTTTCAAACTTCTTGGTGATTTTGGGAGTGGGTCTTAAAAGAATGGACTGTGGGATTTCTTTGGTGATGGAAGGTTGGGATTGGTCATTAGTGGGTGTGTCTAATGGGGTCCTTGACTCTGATGCCATACCTTCAGTGGTGTGGGACACAACCATCATTGTAGGGAACAATGGTGTGTCAACTCCTTCCGAGTCCCTAGGAATTCTTCTCATATTTGAGAAAACCTTCCCTTTAGGGGGTTTTGGCACATATACCTCAGCAGACTGAGGTAAATCCGTCAATTCATGGTTAATTACTTCTTGGACAAACCTGGGATACATGTAAAAGCTCTTTTTGGATTCTAGGTTTGCCACAAGATCATTAAAAATCATAGCTGAAAAATTGAACTTTCTGGCAGTGATTAAGCAGACCAAGGCATAAGCAATGGTACTGCTAAACTCACTCCATCCAGTTGTTTTCTTTGAAATACAATGCATAAGAGTATGAACAAGAAATCGCCATTGGGTGAAAAACTTTGACTTGTAGAATTTAAAAATTCCAATGGGACCTTCATACCCCATTCTTGGTAAGGTCGAGAAAAGTTCATCATTAGAGAGATAGGTTATACCTGAGGCATCATCTAAGTGAAGAGTGATGCGAATAACCTCCTCTGTGACCTTCAAGGGTTTGTCACAAACCCTTGTTCGAATGATTTTCTGCCCATCTTCGAATATAACAGTGGCATTCTCCCAAAATTGCTTTTGATGCTCGATATATATGGTTGGGCTCACTGTTAGGGCATGAGAGATGTGTGTGGACTTGAGAAAATCCACAATATCATGAAATCCTGCGGCCTGCTTTAGCTTCTGAAGCATCGCAATCTCATTGTGCTCATCGACAAACTCCATTGTCGTCATTCTTCCTGAGGATTTGGATAGAAAACACAGAGATTCTAGGGAGAAAAGGTTAGAACGAGAGAGAGATAAATTGAATGCAAAGAGACGTTATGAACTTTGGCGGGTTGAAAGAGTATTTATAGCAGTACTAGCCCTGATTTTCTTTAAAAGCAGTATTAACGACTTAGCAGTATTAACGACTGAGCAGTATTAACTGCAAGGCAGTATTAACTACACAGTAGTATTAACTACACAAGCAGTATTAACTACTAAGCAGTATTAACAACAAAGCAGTATTAACTAAACATGCAGTATTAACTACTAAGCAGTATTAACTACAAAGCAGTATTAACTACACAGTAGAAAATATGTACTAGCAGTAGTAACTCTGAACATCCTCAAATGTCATCTTACCTTTTGACACATCACCTTTACCACTTATCTTACCTCCTGCAGGATTATTTCCAAAAGCAACATGTCCTCCATCAATTCTTTTGAAATTCTTGAGGCAGGCCATGTTACCTGTCATGTGCCTGGAGCAACCACTATCAACATGCCAGATGCTCTTCCCCTTGAGCTGTTGGTTGCCCTGCACATCAGATAAATCAGTTAGTTTTTATTGGGAACCCAAGCCAAAGTGGTCTTGGGTCTCCCTTGTTCATCAAAGTACTTGCACTGGGTTTTGATGAGATTTTCAAACTTAGGTACTGCAGAACTGGAGTACTTTGTCAATATGATTGGTCCAGCAGCACAAAAACTAGAAGCAGTATTAACCTTAGAAGAAGTACTAACAGTGTTAGCAGCACTAACACTGCTAGCAGCAGTATTGTTCTTAGAAGAGGTATTAACAGAGTTAGCAGCACTAACACTGCTAGCAGCAGTATTGTTCTTAGAAGAGGTACTAACAGAGTTAGCAGCACTAACACTGCTAGCAGCAGCATTCTCTTTAAAAGAAGTACTAACAGTGTTAGCAGTACTAACACTGCTAGCAGCAGTATTGGCAGTAGTATTGCTTCTAGCAGCACTATCCTTGTCAACAGTACTATCTGAGGTAGCAGTACTAACATTAGTGCTTTTGGGGATCCACGTATTGACACATTCCTTTTCAGTCTGTTTTCTCATGTGGCTTTTGGATTCAGCTTGTTTCTTAGCCACATTATTCCTTGCAGGCTTCCTATAACCAGAAGATTTTTTAAAACTTCTTTGAAAACTTTTCCTTTGGTTAATAGGATTGAAATAACAGTGTTTGGCAAGATGATTCAATCTGCCACAAATAAAACAAGGTTTTGGTCTGTTAATCATTTGCAGATCAACTCCTTGCTTTTGTGCCCACTGGTTATTCCAATTTCTTTGATTTCCCCTCTTTTTATCATGTTTTTGGGGCTTATTCTCTTGAGATTTCTTGCAAGAACAATGTTCACAAGTATTAGAGTTCACAACAGTGGTCTGTGTATAGTGAACTCCCTTTCCCTTTCCAGTCCTTTTCATCTCATTGTTCTTAACACATGGACTTACACATTCCTCACCAGATCCTTCTTTTTCAGTCTTATCCTCAACAACTACTCTATCTAATGGATCTACTTCAGTGGCTCCTTCAGGTAAGTCCTTCCTATCCTTGGTTTCTAATAGGTCTGACTTAGGAGGGATGTAGTTGTTGTTGTAGGGTGGGGGTGTGGCATTATACCCTAGGCCTGTTTTCATCTTACTGTGGATTTGAGTATTTATTATGGTGTCCATGACTTTAGAAGCTTTTGAAAACTTTTCAACATCAAGTTTTACTTTCTCCAGTTCTTCTTTTAATTTCTCACACTCTTCCCTGGATTCTCTAAGCTGGAACTCTAGACCATCCTTTTCCCATTTCCAGTATTTTGTATTATAGGAGTGTTGAAGTTCATTGGCTTGAAAAGCCCTAATCTGTTCTTCAAACTTCTCAACAATTACTACATAGTCTTTTCTGTCCTTTTCTAATCTCTTAAGGTCATCACACATTCCCTGATTGTGATCTCTATACCTTTTAACAGTGTCTATACAAGCTTGAGTACATAGATTAGATTTTACCTCAGTGGGAATATCTGAAACTTCAGCCATAAGTGCTTGATTTTGGATGGCCTCTTCTGCTTGATCACTCCAATCAAATCCCATTCCTATGTCAAACTCATTGGGTCTGAGCATGGGAACCTTAGAAACAAGAGTACTGTTTGATTCAATAGAATTGTCCATAATAATTGTAGAATTCTAAGAAACACAAGCTCTGATACCACTTGTCAGGATCGAATCTTAACAAGACTAATAATACCTAGAACTCAGAATTAAAGAATCTGCGGAATAGAACTTTAATTCTCACAATCAATGAACAATATATCAGAAAACACACAGCTGTTTGTATTCACTAATTCAACTCACAAGCTTACAACCAAACCTCAATCTTGATGAATAGGCTCAATCAAGACGACTTCTACTTCTCTAGAAATAGGGTTCTAAACCTTGAGGTTAATTCTCTCTAAAACAAAACGTATATCGCGTATATTGTATATCAGAATAGCTATCTATCAACATCTATTTATACTAAATAGTTACAAGATAACTATCAAAAATAATTTGATCTTCTGAATCTTCTTTAAGTATATCTTCATCCATTCCATCTTTATCTCCAAAATCTTCGCATACCAAACTTATCACATCAGCAATATTAACTTCATTCAGCATGAGCAGTACTAATATTTTCCAGCAGCACTAATTCATTCCAGCAGCATTAACTCATTCCAGCAGCATTAACTCATTCCAGCAGCATTAACTCATTCCAGCAGTACTAACTCATTCCAGCAGTACTAACCTTGCTTCAGCAGTATTAATCTTGACAAGCAGTACTAACCTTGTTGCAGCAGCATTAATGCATCAACAGTACTAACATTCTTCCAGCAGTATTAACTTTGTCTTGCAGTAGTAACTTTGTTCTGGAAGTACTAACCTTTACTGCAGTAGTAACTTTGTTCTGGAAGTAGTAATGTTGTTCTGGCAACACTATCCATACTTGGCAAATCTTCAGTTCCCAACAAATACAAACACAAACACATGATCAGCAAATGATAAAGTTCAGCGATAGCTGAAGTCTTGTACTTGATACTTCACGTTGAGTGGACAAATTTGAGTCTTCGCTGATCCGCATCAGTTCATTAGGAGACTTGTCGCTGGTTCTTGAGCTTGATCTTCGACTTCAGCGTAGAACCTATTTTGAATACAAACACACAGATTTTAGTTTTCTAAATTGTTTATTGATAAATCATTAACAATTTACAGCTTGTTGCGGAAACAAGATTAAGGATAAACCTAAATATAAACAAGTTGGAACACTAAGTTTCTTGCACTAAGAAAGGGAAGGAAATTACTAATAATAACATATATCAAGATAAGAAGGATGAACTTGTCCAGAGTTAGTAAGTTACATCAAAATGAAGTGAGTTCTTCTTCTTATATACTGCATGCATTTAATGCATGGCAGTTTACACTTTACACGTAGCAGCAGTTGATTGGTTGCACGTCATTGACCTTTGTTGACAACCTTAGTAGCCGCATGTTTGAACAGTGTAGTATCTGAGTGGGTGTACGATTTCAGACAATAAGCAGGTTCTTTTTCTGACATATCGTACGGAGTCGTGCAAGGGTGGTTAAGACAAAAGTACTTTGTACGGAGGAATTCATGATCAGATTTTCGTTGATTCAACGGTTTATCATTCTATATCAGCGAATGATAAAGTTCAGCGATAGCTGAAGTCTTGTACTTGATACTTCATGTTGAGTGGACAAATTTGAGTCTTCGCTGATCCGCATCAGTTCATTAGGAGACTTGTCACTGGTTCTTTAGCTTGATCTTCGACTTCAGCGTAGAACCTATGTTGACGTGAAACTTGTCTTCAGAGATCATAAGTAAACAACTAACTTATCAGCGATCACCATAAGGAATGAACAGACTCATAGTATCATGGTGAACAGTGTTCGCTGAATGTTTAATCTAAAGAGCGAGAGTTCCTATCAGCGGTACTGTAAGATCTTAGTACTTATCAGCGATAGTGAAACTCTGATACATATTGTTTACTTACAATTTTCACTAAGTATATAAGAGATGGTCATTATCAAATCACTGAGGGTTTGGATCAACACTTTAGATCCTTGCAAGTGATCGGCTTGTTCGCATCATTGGGCAATAATCGAGAGTGAATGACCAAAACATCAAATATTCCACGTATAAAGATTACTCAGGCATTTTCTCTAAAATCCAGGCACTTCTGTTTCCTACATCCCAAGGGATGTTTAGCTCATAATTACTTAAGTAAAGAAAACAAAAGAGTCGAAGTTGCACATAAATAAACTGAAAGTGACTTGAATTAAAACTGCAGTGGGGAACGAGGATACGTCACTGACACTAATTACTTGAAACTACAATTACACTAGGAATTGAAAATACATAAATTTAAAGAACTACTGCAGTAAATGAGAGCTAACAACTAGAACTAAACTAGCACTAAATGTGGTAGATGAGATATGCAAGATAAGGTAAATGAAACCCAACACCTCTTTATATACTAAGAGGAAAGGTTGGATTTTACAAAAGATGGGTTCAAACTAGAGAATAAAGACTGAAGATAGAAGGCATAAAAATCATCTCCTTTGAGTAACTCCTCTATCCACAAGTTTGTAGCTCTTTTACCCATAGGTTCCTTCACCTTTCCCAAAAAGTCCACTTAAAGTACCATGGGTTTTATTAGACAATTCATCTTGCCATGCTTTTGGGAACATGCTTGTACTTCATCATCTCATGCCTCTGGCATTTGAACCTTCTATTCTCCAGATTTTTACATTCAAGCTAAGATTTGTTTTTCTTTTGTCTTCTTCTCTGCTCGCCAGTGGGGTCCGGAGTGGGATGCGCAAGTCACTGCAGATATTTCGTGAAAAACAACAAAACCTGCACCAAATAACTTATTAAAACTACGGTTCACTATTTTTGCTCATTTTTCGGGATATTACCCAGAATGGGGGTTTTCAGAAGTGAAATGGTTAAAATTTGACAAAATAAAAGGAAATAATAACTCTAAAAATAGAGTTATCACAACCTCAAACTTAAAACATTACTTGTCCCCAAGTAATAAAAAGAAAGAAAATTAAAAATATGCACTTTTGAGCTTTTAGGGACTTACCGACTTCTCACTCTGAATGACTGTTGATCTCCCTCCATAGATGCTTCTTTCGGTTTCAAAATTAAAACTTCACTTTTGTACTTGAAGAAATCTTTCCCTTGTTCACATTTGATCAATAGGACTTTCTTGGGTTTGAAGCGTTTGTGGCTTTGACTATTTTCCCAAGGGTTTCGTAGCAGGTACTTTCAAGAAGTGAGTGTTTTGTATTTTGCTCGGGTAAGTACGTACACTTCAGGCTTTTATTTGGGTATGGCTATTTTTATGAGAGTGGGTATTCTGATGGTCCAGAATAGGCACACCATCTTTTTCTGGGAGTGAGCACTTTGATGGTCCAGAAAAGGCACACCATCAATCTTTTGTAGTGACACTCCGAATTTTTTCTGTTTTTGAGTTTTTGTTTTTTTTGGAGTGGGGTGTAGCTTACCCACCTCAAACTTAGGACCTCACAGTGTCTCCACTGTGGGAAGACTGGAAGTCCCCAACCTCAAACTTAAGATTGCACAGTGTCCTCACTGTGACTTGGAAATTGGGTGCAAGGAGGTGTTTAGGGTACAAAAAGGTCGAGTTTGGATGCGAAAAATGGCCTAAATCATATCATGGTGACAAGTTCAGATTCATACTTACAAAAGGGACTTTTTAAGTTGAACGCCGAGAGTTGCACCTTGAAATGGAAAAGGATCAATCAAACATTCAAACGAGAAGTTAGAACCTAAAATTACCTGCTTAGCAGCAGGAATTCATGCATCATTTAACAAAAATAAAGTAGTTGCAATATTGTCAAGTGCCTAGCCATAGGCAAAATACCAAACCAAACAGAAAATAAAAATTGTTTTTGGAGCAACCAGAGTGGGAACCAGAGTCCCAACAAACCATTCAGTGGGTAGGAGTTGCTGGCGGTGATCTTTCTGCGGAGTCTTCACTGAGACCATGTTCACTATCATTGGAGGGACAGATACATTCTGGGAATTCAGGGAGTTGTGCAGCAAGCAGGGGATCAACACCCTGATATATATGATTGAGGATCACATCCCTATCTCGTGTGTACATCCAGAACGATTTTGTGGCCCGGTTCATGTGCTTCTGCTGGGCTTCCATAAGATCGACGTGATAAGTGAGAGCTGTCAGTGCGCTCAAAATGGCATTCTTGGGATTTCCGGAGCTTCCTGAAGTGGGTTGGCGGAGTGGGGTACCGGTGGATCTCACTGTGGGTTAGTCATCAGTAGGTTCTTCGAGGGGAGTAGTGATTACTCTCCCCATCTTCTTGATTGTGACGATGCTGATGTTGTTCATTGAAGTGATCCACTTGTCATCCTGAGCAGCTGGCACTACCGCTTCGATTAGTAACGATGTAATAAGATAAGGGAGAGGGAGGATTACCTTCTTTCGGGTTCGAGCTTGGTAGATTGTGGAGTGCATTAGGATTCCCAGGTTGATTGGTTTCCCCATAAGAATGCAGTACAGCAAAGCGCACTTGTGCATCAAGAGGGTCGTATCATGAGTAGTCGGTGATAAGGAGGCACGTATAAATTAGAACCACACAGCCGCCTCGGTAGTGAGGGAGCTAGCATGTAAACATCGCCTACTACCATCCTTATCCCAGGGCTTTCCTTCGATCGACATCGCTTTCAAAATAGCTTATTCCTCCGCCGGGGTCATTTTTTCAGAAATTTAGCAAAGGTGCAAACAGGTGGGATCCTTATTCCAAGGACCTGATTGATTGGGGTTGCATTGTAGTGTACGACTCGACCCCGGACTGTCACAAATGTGTCCTTAGTCTGAGAGGCCTCGACATAGTGGGCAGCGACCACAGGGGTCGTGAACTGCCTGGGCACACCACTGGGGGCATGCTCCGTGCCCACTGTGGATTGATGTGGGTTTTCAGTTTGAACATGTTCATCACCAGCATCAGATTCAAATGATGATGAACTTATAGAGGGTTCAAGACCCTTACCTTTCCCAGATGTTGGCTTCCTCGATTTCTTGGCGGGTGTTTTCTCCGACATGGTCACCCCAGATCTGGTGACTATAGCTCTCTTCCTCAAAGCTCTTCTCATAGGGTTCTCCTCACTGTGGGCTCCCTTTTGAAGTGCCTCCAAATCGATAGTGCTACCGACTGGGAGGTTTTGTTGGTCCCGAAGGGCTATACAAGTTTGTAGAAGGGGGGGGGGGGGGGTTGAATACAAACACACAGATTTAACTATTCTAAATTGTTTATTGATACATCATTAACAGTTTACAGCTTGTTGCGGAACAAGATTGAGGATAAACCAAAATCTAAACAAGTTGGAACACTAAGTTTCTTGCACTAAGAAAGAGAAGGAAATTACTAATAATAACCTATCTAAAGATAAGAAGGATGAACTTGTCCAGAGTTAGCAAGTTACTTCAAAATGAAGTGAGTTCTTCTTCTTATATACTGCATGCATTTAATACATGGCAGTTTACACTTTACACATGGCAGCAGCTGATTGGTTGCATGTCATTGACCTTTGTTGACAACCTTAGTAGCCGCATGTTTGAACAGTGTAGTATCTGAGTGGTTGTATGATTTCAGACAATAAGGAGTTTCTTTTCTGACATATCATACGGAGACGTGCAACGGTGGTTAAGACAAAAGTACTTTGTACGGAGGACTTCATGATCAGCTTTTCGTTGATTCAGCGGTTTATCATTCTATATCAGCGAATGATAAAGTTCAGCGATAGTTGAAGTCCTGTACTTGATACTTCACGTTGAGTGGACAAATTTGAGTCTTCCCTGATCCACATCAGTTTATTAGGAGACTTGTCGCTGGTTCTTGAGCTTGATCTTCGACTTCAGCGTAGAACCTATGTTGACGTGAAACTTGTTTTCAGAGATTATAAGTAAACAACTAACTTATCAGCGATCACCATAAGGGCTGAACAGACTCAGAGCATTGTGGTGAATAGTGTTCGTTGAATATTTAATCTAAAGAGCGAGAGTTCCTATCAGCGGTACTGTAAGATCTTAGTACTTATCAGCGATAGTGAAACTCTGAAACATATTGTTTACTTACAATTTTCACTAAGTATATAAGAGAGGGTCATTATCAAATCACTGAGGGGTTGGATCAACAATCTCCCCCTATTTGATTATGACATAGCAACAGAGAAAATTGCTATATAATGAAAACCTAAGGATAAAAAGAACTCATAAAATATTTGTCCCTTTTACTGTTTTCTGGGATCTTTTCTGTACTGATGGAGTAAAGTACTTTCGCTGAAATCTTTCTTTAAACTTTGAATCAGATTACAAAAGCATGTGGAAAGAGTACAAGTACAAGAAAAATAAATTACAAGTACAAAAGAATAACTGATACAATAGAAGAATACGGCGATCCTATCAGTTTATAAAGGTTCTTCCTTAATGAGAAGTTCATCAAGGGTCTTTGATGTGGGGATCATCCAGTCAGGGACATTTTTGAAATCACACCAGTAGATGAGATCTTTCAGCTGTTCGATGGGAGTGATGGGAAGTTCAGAGATACGTTGAAAATGCTTTCGTCCATCCCAGTCAATAAAGAATATCCCGTAGGGTTTGCTTAAGACTTTCCCAGGGATGAAAGTCTCATCAGGAGGAAGAGATGTGTCAAGTGCAGAAATGTCAGGTTCTGGACCAAGGACTTCCTCAAGAGAAAAACCGATACCTGTTTCGTTTCGTATCTGAGGACATGAGTCTGAAGATTTAGACTTTTTCTTTGCAGAGGCCCTTCTTTTCTGACTTTCGAGAGGATGAGGAGGAAGAATATCCACACAAGAATAGACTAAGTCGATCTGTTTGTTTATCAGCTTTTCAACATGATCCTTGTACTTAGACTGAGACTTCTGGATTGCTAATCTGATCTCCAACCATTCAGAGAGACCGTACTTCGTGATGGCTTCAGCATAGAATTTTTCGTACTGTCCATTCTCTCTGAATATCTCGATTTCAGCGATAGAAACTTTGAGGGTTGATCTTCCAGTGATAAGTACCTTGATGATTCTGGAAGTTCGATGTCTGAAGTGTACCTTTTCTTTGCACTAGGTTAAAGTAGATTGAGATACAGTCCTATTTTCTTCAACTATCTTCTTGGTGTCTTCCCATAGCTGACGTTGAACTTCGATTGGAGTTCTTTTCAGCTTGGGGTCTTTCACTGATTGTTGAGTAAGCCAGATGGCGAGTTTTCTGTCTTTTTCTTCAACTTCGCTTCTTTCAGCGATCAGAAGTTTAGCTCTGAGGTGATCCTTGTATTCCTTTTGAGAAAGTTTGAACTTTGGAGAAATAGAAGGAAGTTGATCACGCTTCAGAATGATTCGCTGAGCCTCGAACTTCTTTATTATCTCATCTCTTCTTTTCTGATCCTCTTCACTTGGTTTTTGAGGAACCAAGGAAGGTCTGTTTGTATGAGAGAGCATTTTTTCTTCAGATTCATCAGCCTCAGAGATCAAATCCAAGACTGGGATTATTTCTTCAGCGTTGGGAGCGGGGATTATTGTTGGTGAAGTCGCAGCTGTAGGAACTTCAGCGATATCCTCAAACAGGGGAGAGGACTAGCTGAAACACAACGATCGTACGAGTAAGAACCTGGGTAGAACAGAGAAAGAGAAAGAATGTGGTTGTGTATAGAGGTTTTGTGGAGAGGAGAGCTGATAATGTGTATAGATAGAGGAATGAGTGTAAGGAAGATTTAGTGTACCTGACAAACTGGCATTGGAAGCGAGATCGTCAGATTGTCATTGTCTTCAGCGACACCTTTTCCTTTTCCCTTGTTAGGTTCAGACGCTGAAGGCTTTGATTTGGTCCGCTCCCCTGATGGTTCGTTTATCACGATCCATTTAAGAACCATAGTCCTCTGAGCAGGCTTGACGATAAAGGAGTTATCATCATCATCATCGTCATCATCATCATTCTTTGGAGAATAGGATGGTTCATCATCAGATAAGTCGATGGCTTCTTCATATTCAGCTTCAGATTCAGATTCTTCAGCTTCTTCTTCGAGTTGCTCCCCCTCAGATACATAGGTAACCTTCTCGGTTCCCTCGGGGTTTTCATCTCCCTGAGGTCCAGCGGTTGTGTCTTCATTTGTCTTCTCACCCTCTTCAGTAAGGGTGAGGTCTTCAGTCTTCTCCCCCCTGGTAGATTCATCATGGGGAAGGTCTTCAGATATCTTCTCCCCTCCTTCCTCATGATGAGTGGGGGAGGAATGGGAAGACTCAGCAGTTGGCTTCGGTTCCATGTCTTCTAGGCCAGTAATAGCAGGATTGATCTTCATCAGTTCAGCACGATCCGCCGTATTAAATTGCGTCGGTGCAGGGGCGGGGGCGGTCATGTTGTTCAGGATTTGCTGCATCATTGTCTTCATTGAAGTCACGTCATTCTTCATTGAATTGACGTCAGTCTTCACATAACTCATGTCAGTCTTTACTGAACTGACTTCAGTCTTTACAGCAGACATATCTCCTTCGAGTTTTCCAACCGATGTCTTCAGCGTTGTGACCTCGCTGGACATTGTTTGAACTGATGTTTTGATGGAGAGGTAGTCTGTGTAGATGTCAGCAAGAACTTTGGCGAAGTTGCTGAAAGATTTATCAACCTTCTCCAAGTCAGCTTTGGAGGCTTTCTCTTCAACCACTGTTGTCAGCTTTGTGAGATTCTCTCCAGCGTTTGTTACAGCTGAAGAGTTGTCTGAAAGATTAGTGGTGAGACCTGCCAGCTTCGTCTCTAGGGTCTTCAGAGAGGCGTGAATGTCTCCCAAATTAGGACCTGTAACATATAAGTATTTGTGAACAGAGGAAAGCTCAGAAGTTTGGGGTTCAGTTACAGTGTATATGGGTTGGTGTATACCTGCAGGAGGGTCGACGAAGTCATCAAAACTTCTGTGACCTGAAAAATGTTCCATGTCGTCAGCGAGAGTGCGTATACGCATGGACGTTCCTACAGGTCCTGTATCAGCTTTAGCTTCTGTAGGAATGATAGGTGCTCCAGCTTTAGAGTCCAATTGAGTAGAGGGAGAAGCGAAGGTTGAGAATGTTGGTTGGGTGCGGAGTTCAGCGTTGGATCCGCTGAGAATCACTTCTTCAGTCTGTGGAGAGACTGAAGGAGGTTGGGTAGATTCCAAGTTTATAACCTCAGCGTTTAGAGACGCTGAAGTTGGTATGGAATGGGTGGCTTGTTCAGTTGTGGCAGAGTGTACCACTGAATGTTCCTTCAACTCTTCGAGATGAGCTGAGGAGTCTTTAGCAAGAGATTGCTGGGGTTGCTCCTTGGTTTTCTTAGTTCTTTTGGAACTAAGTTGGGTAGAGGAGTGTTTCCTTTTATGAGAAGGAATGGAGGTTGCAGCTTGGGTATCAGCGATGGGTTTGTCCGCTGAAGGAGCCGTAGAAGTCGAAGAAGTAGGGTTGACAAGAGTTAAGAGGGTAAAAAGATGTACCTCGTTTTCCACAGGTTTGAAGTCGAGTACTGTTAGATCTGAAGTTTTGTCAATAAACCAAGTGTTGAAGATCTGATAAGAAGACTCAGATGTTCTGAGTAGAGAAGTCAGAGGTCTGACTGTGAAAGCTCAGAAGTATTGATCAGTGAAATCAGAAGTCTGGAAAGAGAAGTCAGATGTCTGAGTTAAGGAGTCAGAAGATCTGAGAAGCTTTATCAGAAGAATGTTCAGAAGTTCTGAACTACCTGTTCAGAACTTATGACGAGATACTTTACTTAGTATTTTATAAACTAATTAGGACACGTGTTATGTTCTTATTAGTCTTTCTTATTTGTATTGTAGCTTTAAGATGTCCGTTGCAGTATAAATAGTAGTTAGCTCTATGTTGCTAACTGATTGATTTTTCCCGTATAACTTTGTATTCATTCTTTGTAATCTTTGAGATTCTCTCTCTCTTAGATCTGTAATTCTGTTCATCATTGAATACAATTGGGCTTGATCAAAAAAAAATAAAAATACTTCGATTTGGCTCTGATACCACTTCACTTTCCACTGTCTTTTCTGATCTCAATACAGATTCCTCAATAGCTTCAGTTTCATCTGAGTTTCTTTCCATTTCTATGTCTAAGTTCAATTCCTCTGTTTTATCTGAATCACCACCATCTGTACTTTCCAACTCCATTTCCTCTGTATCTGAGCTATCAATCTGAACTATCTGAGTTATTGCCTTTAAATTTTCCTGTGTCTGATCTTCTGAACCTTTTGTACTAGCTAATTGCATATCTGCCATCTCAAAATCTTCTATGCCAATATCATCATCAGAACTTAACCTTTGTCTTGTATCAGAAGTCATCAGAAACAAGGCAAGATTGGTTGCTAAGGGATACTGTCAACAAGAGAGAATTGATTATGATGAGACATTTGCACCAGTGGCAAGAATAGAGGCAATCAGAATATTTTTAGCCTATGCTGCACATAAAAACTTCAAGGTGTATCAAATGGATGTCAAATCAGCCTTTCTAAATGGCAAACTTAATGAAGAGGTGTATGTCCATCAACCTGAAGGTTTTGTTGATCCAGAATTCCCTGATCATGTTTATATTTTAGACAAAGCTTTGTATGGTCTAAAACAAGCACCACGAGCCTGGTATGACACTCTTACTAAACACTTGTTAGGTTCAGGATTCAAGAAAGGTAAGATTGACACAACTTTGTTTTTAAAGAAACAGGGTGATGATTTGATTCTGATTCAGATTTATGTTGATGACATAATATTTGGTTCTACCAGTCCAGAGTTATGTGATAATTTTTCAAAAATCATGTCATCTGAATTTGAAATGAGCATGATGGGTGAACTGAATTTTTTCCTTGGTCTTCAAGTCAAACAATTACCAAAATGTATTTTTATAAATCAAGGAAAATATGTCAGAGATATTCTGAAAAAGTTCAAAATGTCTGATTGTGCTTCTATGAGAACACCTATGGCAACTAACATAAAGTTAGATGCTGATCTGAAAGGTGTTTCAGCAGATATCAAACTTTATAGAGGCATGATTGGATCATTACTTTATTTGACTGCAAGTAGACCAGATATCATGTTTTCTACCTGTTTATGTGCTAGATTTCAATCTAACCCGAAAGAATCACATATGTTGGCTGTCAAAAGGATTTTAAGATATCTCAAAGGAACACCTGATCTAGGTTTATGGTATCCAAAAGAAACTGACTTCAAATTGACTGCTTTCACTGATGCTGATCATGCAGGAAGTAGGTTGGACAGAAAGAGTACATCTGGTGCTTGTCACTTTTTGGGAGATAAAATAGTGAGTTGGGCATCAAAGAAGCAGAATTGTGTTTCCACTTCAACTGCTGAAGCAGAGTATGTTGCTGCTGCTGCTTCATGCTCTCAAACATTGTGGATGAGAACACAACTCATGGACTATGGATATCAGCTTAACAAGATTCCCATCTATTGTGACTCAGAAAGTGCAGCCATTACTCAGAACCCTGTTCAACATTCAAAGACTAAACATATAGATGTGAGGTATCATTTTATAAAGGACTATGTGGAAAAAGGAACTATAGAGATGCACTTTGTGCATACAAAGTATCAATTGGCTGACTTGTTCACAAAGCCTCTTGATCACAAAAGGTTTTCTTTTCTCATATGTAAAATAGGAATGATTAATCTGCCTAATTGAAAATATTTTTTTCTTAAAAATGCTAAATTTTTCTAAGTAAAATTGTCTGAGTAGTGTACTCAGAACTCTGAGTCTTAAGAATCAGAATTTCTGAGTACTAAGATCAGAACTTCTGAGTCTTGAGTTCAGAATCTCTTAGTCTTGAGTTCAGAACTTCTGAGTCTTAAGATCAGAATCTCTGAGTCTTGAGTTCAGAACTTATGAGTCTTAAGATCAGAACTCTGAGTCTTAAGTTCAAAACTTCTGAGTCTTGAGGTCAGAACTTCTGAGTCTTGAGATCAGATCCTCTGAATCTTACGGTCAGAGATTCTAAGTCAATACATCAGTAATCTAGCGTTCAAAAATTAATTTTGAGAAATTAAAATACTTCAACTATGTGGATTATGCTTCTTCTATTATCTTTACATCTCATCTTTATGTATCATTAATAGTCAAATGCATGCTCAAGTCAAGGGGGAGAATCAAAATTCCTTTGGAAATCATTTTGTGATGCTTAAAAGATTTGCTTTCATTTTCTATCTCTGATTATTCTAAGAAGAACAAGCTTTTCATGATAAATTTTGTTGTTATTCAAACTATATCTGAATTAATTTTTTTTTTCAGATATACGAGTTTAAATGATTTTTTAATTCATCATAATATGAACGGAATTTTGATGATAAAAAGTGTTTCTATCTGTTCAAACCTCTTCTGAATAATCAAAATGTTTAATATTTGTCAGAAGTTGATTTTAAATGACATTTTGGTTACAAGGTAAAATTCTTCTGAGAAAAACAATCAGATATCTGATAAAGAAAAGTCAAAACATCTGAGCGTGTTATTCAGATCTTTGACTTGAGTCAAAATTCTATCCACTAACACGTGTCAGCTTCATATTTGTTTGATTCTGCCACACATTTCATTTAAATCCTCTGTGGCATTTCAAATGTGTTGACTCCGTTATAACATTGATTTCGCTTTTCCGTTAAACCTTTCAACTTCGCGGATTTTAAATAGGTCTTAAAATCCCTATTTCAAATCTTTTCAAATTCCAGAGCGAAAAGTGAGATACGAATCAAATCCAGAGTTCTTTGAATTTGTTTTCTTCTTAAATCATGTCTAGAATACAAAGGAGTGGTCAAATTTCGCTACACTCTACAAAATCGATAATGGATTCATCTGATTCGGATAATGATGAAGTACAGAATAGAGCTGTAGAGGAAGAAGCAATAAGAAATGATGGAGAAGATGAACAAATGGATGAATCTGAAGGAAATGCGGATGAGGTAAATGTTAATATTGAACATGAACAAAGTGCTGCAGGTTCTATTATGTCAGATAGACCTATTTTAGTGGAAAGAATTGTTCCTGAGAGTGAATGGCTGAAATTATCTGAAAATAACTGTGTTATATTATTTGAGGAAAGCCGTTTTAAGCCTGAACACAGAATTATCATGGAGTTATTCAAACATCATCCGTACAGAAAATGGTTTACAAGAAGTAAAAATGTGCCTGTTCAGTACATACAACAATGGTGGAAACATCTTAGGTTAGAAGATAATAAGTTTGTGTCTGAAATTGGAGGAGTGACATTTGTCTTATCTATTTCTGCACTAAGAGAAATGATGAATTTACCAGAGAAAGATGATGTACAAAGAAGAACAGATTTTGAGGACTCACCCTTAACAGAGGAATTAATAGCAGAGTTTATGAAGTTGGGATACAATGAAGGATTGAGGACTCTCAGTTTGTTCAGAAGAAACAAATTACCACCTATTTGGGCTTGCTTCTTTCATGTGGTAAATAAATGTGTGCCAGGGAAGAATAGTTCTGCTGATCAAGGTTCTAAACAAATTCTTCAGATATTTCAGGGTTTAGTGAAGAATAGGCATTATGACTATACTTTAATACTTTGGGAAGATATGAAGAATACATTTGAGAAGAATCAGAAAGCAATTCAGAAGAAAACAAAGGATGCTCCACTGACATACATTCCTTACATAAGGTACTGGCAAATTGTTATTTGGTATGCCATGCAGGAAAACAGAACAATCTCAAGAAGAACAAATGAAGAGCATGGTCCTACATTTTATTTGGGTAAGATGACCTCAGTAACAAGACTTGAAAACTATCCCAATCATAAACTATTGCCAAAATCACTTAGGAACTATATTCCAAGGGAGAGTGAGATTTTAAAAGCTTATTGCACCTCTATGGGAATTGAATTACCTCAAATCCCTACCCAAGAGGACCAACCTGAGAAGAGAGGTGAGGGGTCTAGTCGAATTAGAGAGGGGGAGGATGTTCAGATGGGTGAACATTCTGAGAGACATGAGAGGGAAAATTCTGAGAGCTTGGTTAGATTTGGTGAGGAAAAACAGAATGAGAGTGATGAGGATGAGAGATTGTCAACAGAGGTTCAAACAGAAAGAGATGCCTCTGAACCAGCTAATCTTGACCAGGTAACCACAAATGCTATTGGTTCACATCTCTTGGTGTCCAATATTGAAACAAACACCATGGACCTAGTGGTGGATCTTGAACAACCCATCCATATCCACTCAGAAGCATTTCAACATGCTACTGTTTCACAAAAATCCGGGGAACCATCCCAAACTCATTTGGAGGGAGGTGATAAATCCCAATTTATTTTTCAACACATTGAGTCTGAATATCACAGTCCTATTCATATTGAGCCTGAAATTCCTTTTGACACTTGCACAAATCAGGAATTTCGTATTCCTGAAACAACATTCATAGACATACCTAATGTTGGGTGTCGAGGATTGGATGGAAGTCCTGGTGAGGTGAACATTACAAAAGCCTCATTTAAACATGCATCTGTTGTACAAGATGACTGTGTGTTATCTACAGGCCATGAGCCCTCTGGGCACATGAAAACTGGACCATCTGTTGGTTCAGGTTCACTGTTAGAAACTTCTGAATTTGAAAAGATTCAGAAACAAAACAAGGAGATGGGGGAAAAAGTAGAAAATTTGGAGAAGAAGGTGGAGGATTTGAATGATGAGATGTCAGAGTTGAAAGTTGTGTTGGAGAAAAAGTTGATTTCTGTTGAAACCAAAGTAGATGATGTAAAGAAATCCTTGGATTCTCACAAAAAGGAGATCGTGGATATAATGTATGGTTTTCAAAAAGATATGTTAAAACAAATGCAAGGTATGCAGGAATCTATACTGAAAGCACTGAGTGTATCATTGGCTTCTACTTCAAATCCTCTTGATCCTGTTCCTATTGCAGAAGCTGAACCTGAAGTTACTTTTAATCAGAACTTGAAAAGAAAGTTTGATGATAATGAGCCTCATGATCATCAAAAGGGGGAGAAAAGACAAATGTTAAGTTCTGATGATGATATTGGCATAGAAGATTTTGAGATGGCAGATATGCAATTAGCTAGTACAAAAAGATCAGAAGATCAGACACAGGAAAATTTAAAGGCAATAACTCAGATAGTTCAGATTGATAGCTCAGATACAGAGGAAATGGAGTTGGAAAGTACAGATGGTGGTGATTCAGATAAAACAGAGGAATTGAACTTAGACATAGAAATGGAAAGAAACTCAGATGAAACTGAAGCTATTGAGGAATCTGTATTGAGATCAGAAAAGACAGTGGAAAGTGAAGTGGTATCAGAGCCAAATCGAAGAATTTTTCATCGATACGATCATCGGATCTTCACAATTCAAGTGTTTTTAGCCCTATTTTGCTCAGATTTCGGATTCTTATGGTGTTTGTTCAAGAAAAAGTCGAACTCACTTTTTGGATCAAAAGTATGCCAAATCGATCGAATTACATGTTTTGATCAACTAGAAATCTGTTCATCTTCATTTTTCGAATAAGTCTGCGAAAGAATCACTGAAATTGGTCAAGAATTGAAGAAGTTGTGATGATTTTAGTGATTTTCGGATGCTGTTACTTGAATTCGGATTATTCTTGATGAATTCGGATTATTCTTGATGAATTCGGATCCTTCATCGTTTACTGTTCATTGATGAATTCGGATCCTTCATGCTTTACTGTTCATGGTTTCGGATGCTACTATTGTTTGGATGGCTTAGATGGTTTCGAACTGTTCAGAGTTGTTGGTTTCGGATCTTGTGAAGTCCGAAATATTGCTGAATTTGGTCATCTTAGTTCTGAGTTTCGGAATGTGCTTACACCTAAAGGTTCAAAGGTATGGATGGCTTCGCATCTTTCTAATCCTCATTCTAATGGTTTCGAATTCCATTTATTCAAGATAGGCATGGTTTCGCATCCAACATGACACGAAATTGCCATGATTTCGAACCCTTCATGATTCGAATTGTCTTGATTTCGAACCCTTCATGATTCGAATTGAGTGAATTCGCACCCAACATGATCCGAATTGAGTGAATTCGCACCCAGCATGATCCGAATTGAGTGAATTCGCACTCAACATGATCCGAATTGAGTGAATTCGCACCCTACTTAATCCGAATTGAGTGAATTCGCACTCAACATGAGGGGGACATTGTTCATGAAAGTTAGCATAAGGCGTGTGTGACATCATTCTTATATTCAGTGTGCCACATACATTTAGCAACTGTCAAAGTTTAAAAGAGCTCAAGTCTTTCAAGATATTCAGAAGTTGATTGTTGGAGTTTAGTCTTTGATTGGATTGGAAGAGACGCTTGAATATTTGCAATCATTATTCTGAAGTTTTGTTGACGATGCAAGACCGTTGAATGCTCTTAATCATTCTTCTGACCTGATCAATCAGAATTGTGAGTGCTTGCAATCATTGTTCTGGTGCTTTGGTTGTGATTCAGACTTTTGAGTGCTTATAATCATCCAGCTATTTCTTGAAGATTGAAGTTCTGGATTCTCTTCATTCAGTGGCTTGAAGTATTTTGAAGACGAGCATTTCTCTACAGTTGCTGAACAATGTTATTTGCTTGGGTCGTTCATCCCTACCAAGTAGTGCGTGCTTATTACCGTTCCTCCTTCAAGCAAGGCGGATTCTTTGTTTTTCACTAAATGCATACACTTTGAAGATGATTTTAGTGCATTTAGTCGAGGCAAAGAGTACATTCAAGGGGGAGCCAAGCCTACATTTGAAGAATGCACCGCTAAAGTTTTTACAAGGAAATCAAGGGGGAGAGGAGCTAACAATTTGAAGATGATTTGCTTTCCAAAACTTTAGGGGGAGAATGTTAGGACACTGAAGTTGTCCTTTATAATAGAAAGTTTTGTAAAGCAATAGCTGTGTTAAAGGGCTTATGCTTAATTGTTGTAGCACGTGATGAAGACTATAAATAGGTCTTTACTTGTAGTTTGTAAGAAGTGAATTCATTAATACAAGATGTAGATCTCTAATCACTTTGTGTTCTATCTAGGTTAGATTTCCTTTTCAATAATGTTCTTCATCATCTTGTTACACAATACTTGGATTGTATGAAGATCATGGACCTAACTACCTTAGGGCCAACCTGAGAGAGTTTCTGGTCACCCTCTTTTGGGTAGTTGTCCTTCAGGACTGTTTGGAAGACGGCGCTGATGAATCTTGGATATGGAACCCATGGAGATCAGTCAGTGGCGGAGTCTACTCTGAGTACCAGATCATCGTAGATTATTGATGCCCAGTCTATATGTAGACCTTTCAGCAAAGCATACCCCATTGCTTGTTGTGGTTGAGCGGCTTGATCAGAGGAGCCGGTCTTTGCAGTCATGCAACTGATTAAGTGAGCGAAGATGAAATTCATCTCGCTGGGCATTTTAGATTTCTTGATCAGGGTCAACTTCTTCTTAGGCTTCTTGTCCCTCACATTTTCCCATACATAGCCCATTGCATCGAAGAATGCAGTGATGGCTTCCCTATCTGAGTGTTTCTTGTGGTCAGGGAGAGGAACAAAAGGTTTTTCTTTTGTGGCGAAGGGAAGGCTCAGGGCTTTGCGGATAATGGCAGGGGTGATTTTTATAGTTCCATAATCCGTATCACATAGGATGCAGTGAATCGTCTTTGAAGAGTCTTTGGTTGATGGTAGCTGAGAGTGTCTGGCAGAATACCAGAATTGAGATAGCAGTAGCTGATGTGCAGGAGGTGTTATGGTCAGGGCTGTGGAGAGGCAACAATTTTTCAGGAAATTCACAGCATCATTCAGATGTTTGACTTGAGGAGGAAACTCGAGAAGCACATAGAGGTTATTTGACTTTGTCCAATCAAGTTCTTCAAGAGTGAACTTGACCTGAGGAGCCTTGATGATTTCCAATTCCTCAGTAGCATCAGCAGCAGTGTTTTCAGCGATGGTGTTCTTAGCAGTGGAAATGTCAGTAGATGCCATTTCTGTATATCAGTTCAACCAAAGATTAACAAATAAGAATAATCTTAATGTGGAAAGATTTCCCAATAAGATGGTTTGAATTTTGTCCATTTCATTTAGACAAAAATGTCTTAATGAAGATTAGGGTTTTTCTTGTTTTTGAAAAACGAAATGCAAACCCAATAAAAATCTTGTTTTCCAGTTTCCTTTGAGAATTAGAATTCTGGAAAAACGTATGAAGAACAAGTTTAAGATTCTGCGTTTAAACTTGAAGAACAACCATGAAAGGTTGTGTTCATAAAACCATGAAAGAAATGATTTCATTTGAAAAAGTTCTTTTGTTTAATCTTGTAAAAACAATGAGAAGATCATTAACAAGTTTAAGAAACAGGTAAATAACATAAATATTAACCAAGTTTGTTGAAGAAGAAGAAGTTCTTGAAAATTTGAGAGCACAAATGCAACAGTAATTCTTTCTTGCTTGGAGTAGAAGTTTTTCGCGTAAAAGAAAAAATATAAACCCATGAAGTGTTTACATAGTGAGATTAGAGAGATAAAATCTTGAGCGGGAAAAGATTTTCAACATGACACGGACACGTGTTTGCATTTGATTGGAAGGTAAACGAAACATGCAAACGTGTGTCAGAAAAAGAACGTGCCAGGGCTTATCCGTTGCAATGACGTCACAACTGTCCTTTCATATTTTAGGATGTCTCTAAGGTTTTGAAAACTGAGGGACACATTTGAAAACATGAAGCACTGAATAGAAATATCAGTGTTGGTTTTAGAAATTTCAAAGTATCGCTGATTAAGAAAGAGATATTCAGCGATGCAATATGTTTTGAAATCTTGCATTTACATGCGATTGTCAGTGAGAGAAAAACATACCTTGATATCAGAGAGAAAATGATAGAATAGGTTATACAAGTTGATTTTATTCTATCACTGATCAAATGTGAACCGCTGAAGATTTTACTCTTCAAAGTTCAGCATTCCAAGCTCGCTGATGACAAAGTTGAATCTTGTCTCATCAAGAGGTTTGGTGAACAGATCAGCTAACTGAAGTTCTATATCACCATTCATCACATGATCTCTGTTAGAGCATTATTGTATTCAAGATTTACTGTAAGTCAATGTACTGTATTAGTTCGTAATGCCTTTATACCTTGTATGTTATGGGTATAAATAGGAATGTCTAGTTCTTAGTTAGATATGAATCTAGAACTCTTGTAACACTTGTAGCATTTGTCATTTACTCTCTAAAGATCAATACATGGATGACTTGTGCACTCTAGGTTTTCTCTCTACACATCATTGCTAGATTCTGGTTTTTACATAAATAAAAGAAATAAATCTGAGAAGGTACGTATCCTAATTTATTCTCTCTTCCTTCATACGATTTCTCATCACGAACGATTACTGACTTAAGCATCGGAAGGTCGTTGGCTAGTCAACGACCAACCTCTAATATTATTTTATCGCAGAAACGCACGACAATAATCACTAAGTCTACTATGTGACTTTAAATTCGCAAGGTCGCCCGACATAGACGATCACGTCTACGACTTGATCACTCTTCTGCAGGGACACACGATTCAAGCTCGTCGCATGACTTAGTCGTATGATCGCAAAGTCTACACGACTTTTTCGTTCTAAGTTTCTTAAACATAGAAAAATTCCATACTCTGAATGTATGCTTTGGTCGCACATTCCTATGTTTGTTTACACGATTTACAAGCGCTATGTCTTACATTCTAAGCTATTGCTTTGCAATAGATGCCTAAGTCGCATGATTTCTATTATATTATACTCAGTAAATTTCATAATTGACATGATATTTATTTACTGAATATACAAAACACGAGAACGACGGAAATTTAAATTTCATTCCTTGAATAGTTTGTCATTTACATTCAAAATAACTCGACCACTGACAGTCGAGAAGCAAAAGAAACAACAAGTGACAAAGACATTTCCTAAGAAAAAGGGGGAGCGTCGGTCGCGTCCCTGCTTGACGACTCACCCTGGAGACCTTCCTCCTCCTCAATCTCCTTCTCGAGATCCCTCTCAGTCCCGACCTCTTTGTAGAAAAGGTACAACTCATCCGATGTCGACGCCAAAGGACTCTTGCCTAACAAGTGACAACGTATGATTTCCGCACGCGCAGTAAGTCGGGCATAGGAGAAGATGGATTTGTTCTCATCCTTCAGCTCCTCTAGCTCCTTCTCTAAATTCACCGTCTTGGATTTAGAATCCTCGGTCTTTCTCTTCATCATGACCAAAGATTCTTTCATCCCCTCCGGCTTCTCCCTTTGATCGTGCATCAGAGTTAGGGACTCCTTTAAGCGCGAGTTCACTTCGTCCCTCGTATGGTTGACGGCTTCCAGCTCATTTAGAACATCGTCAAGACGCAATGACAAGCCCAGCAACGTGGGACTCTATATCTTCAAGAGAAACCCCGCTGAAACGTTCTTTGAAAGAAGGGAGCTGATACTTTCCCAAGTGGGGTAATAATTTCGTCTCGTCCAAGACGTTATCATCAAAGAAATCTGACGGCAACGTGAAGTTGACTGTTGTTTCCCCCACAGAGCCCGTCTGCGCGCCTTTGCCCTTGTCGGCCGTCGAAGGGCCGAATGCGGTAACGGGAGACATTGTTAGATCTGAAGTTTTGTCAATAAACCAAGTGTTGAAGATCTGATAAGAAGGTTCAAAAGTTCTGAGAAGAAGAGTCAGAAGTTCTGAGAAGAAGAGTCAGAGATCTGAGAAAGAGAAGTCAGAAGTTCTGAGAAGCGTAATCAGAAGAATGTTCAGAAGTTCTGAACTACCTGTTCAGAACTTATGACGAGTTTCGTTAGTATTGTGTAAACTAATTAGGACACGTGTTTTGTTCTTATTAGTCTTTCTTATTTGTACTGTAGCTTTAATATATCCGTTACAGTATAAATAGAGTGGTTAGCACTACGTTGCTAACTGATTGATTTTCCCATATTACTTGTATTCATTCCTTGTAATCTTTGAGGTTATCTCTCTCTTAGATCTGTAATTCTGTGCATCATTGAATACAATTGGGCTTGATCATACAATTTCTCAATTACTTCTTTCTATATTGATTGTAAGAATAGATCCTGCACTTACAATTGGTATCAGAGCTAATCAACAAACAAATTCGTTCAAGATTGTGATTGCGAAGATCGATTGATCAATTTCTTGAAGATTTATTGATTCATTCAAAATTCCGCTGCTAGGGCTAGTTCTTGAATTCTTAGCAATTCTTGAATTACCTGCTACTTTTCGATCAAGAAAATTGAATTTGTCTTTCTGTTGAATTTTCTTACAATCATGTCTTCTAAAGAATATCTAGCCATGGGATCCGAAACCAAACCGCCTGTTCTTATACCAGAAGAGTATCAGCAATGGAAAACTCGTATGATCCAATTCCTTGACAACATCGATGAAAATCTTATGATTTCTATTCGAGAAGGTCCAATCGAAGTATATATCGATGTCGCCACAACCCCTGCTACAGAGACAACTCCAGAAATTCCAGCGACCAGAGTAAAGAAGAATTATTCCCAATACACTGCTGAACAGAAAAATAGGCATGCTATTGACAAAAGAGCAATTACTTTGATGACTTTGGCTGTCCCGAATGAGGTTCTTAACAGGATTGACAGTGGATCATCAGCTAAAGAAATGTGGGACGAATTGGAAAGGCAAATGTTAGGAACTGTGAGATCTATTCAGGCAAAGTTAAATCAAAGCATAAATGCTTATGAAAGGTTCAAAGCAAAAGAGTCAGAAAGTTTGACACAGACATACAGTAAATTTTGCACTATTCTAAATGACTTGAGAAGAAATGGACTGAAGAAAACAAAATCAGAAATAAATTACAAATTTCTGAACAGTCTAAATTCAGAATGGTCATCATTTGCCATAAGTCTGCAAATGAACAAGGATATGTGTGAAGAAGACTTAAATGATTTGTTCTGTGTTCTTAATCAACATGAAGACTCTGTCAAGTTGGTTGTGGAAGAAAAGAAAAATGTTGCTGATCAGTTAGCGTTCTTATCAAAGTCCAAAGCAATCAAAGCACCCAAAAAGACTGCATATCTATCAGAAATACCGAGTCTGGAGGAATCTGACAAAGAAGAAGGATCAGAAGATGATGAAGATATCAAGATAATGGCTGAAAAGCTAGCTTTGCTGACAAATACTTTCAACAAAAGGTATGGGAAGGGCAGATTTCAAGGAAATTATAAGAGAGCTGGAAGTTCAGATTATAAGAAGAAAGATGACAGAGAAGAAAATAAGATTGAAAAGAGAATAGAGAGAAGTGAAGAAAACAAGGAAGAGAAGGAAGAGAGAAAAGAAAAGAATCTGTGTTTCAAGTGTGGAAAATCTGGCCATTATGCCAAGGATTGCAGAGTTAAAGTTGTGAAAGATTATGAATACTACACGAAGAAGGCTCAGCTTGCAAAGAAGAGAGATGACGAGAGTGCGCTATTGGCTGAACAGGAGAATTGGCTGTACTACACTTCTGATGAAGATGATCATATCAACTTTCCACAGATGCGAAGCTATATGGCAAAAATGAGGAATGAGGATGATTCTGATTTTGAAGATGCTGATTCTGAGTCATCTGCTGAGGTACATTCTTCACTTGAATTAGAGTTAATGACACATATTGGTGAAATGAAAACTGAATTTGCTAATCTAAGAAAACAGATAAAAGGAGAAAGAACTTTGGTTAACAAATTCAGAATTGAAAAAGAAGTAATAAAAGAACAATATGAAGAATCTGAGGCTGAGAAACAGAAAGTTAAAGATGAAAATTCTGAATTGATGAAAAGGCTTTCTGAATTAAAAGTTGAGTTTTCAAAAATAAAGGATGAAAAAGGTGATTTACAAATAAAATTTGATATGTTATTTGAAGAAAGAAAGAATTTATACACCAAAATCAAAGAATTGGAAGATTTGAATTTGAAAAGAGGTCAGACTCAGCAAACATTAAATCTTTTATTAAGCAATGTTAAAGATACAAGATTTTACAATCCAAAGAAGGGATTGGGATTGGAAGAAAATGTCATTTTAAAAAGAGCTCCAATACTTCAAGTTTCTAAGCCAAAAATCCCAGAAATTGTTGAAGTTTTCATAAGACCTGCTAGTTCTATAACAAGTTCTGACAATTTGCAAAGACCAAACTCTAAAAAGTCAGATGAGACAATTTCTGAGTCTAAAACAGAAAAGTCAGTTGGTTCAGAATAAAAGGTTAAGAAAGAAGTTTCTAAACCAACAGATGAAAAGCCAAGATACAATTATGCTAAATTCAAGTATGATTCCTTAAATGTCAGCTACAAAAATAAACAACCAAGTTTTTCATATCATGACATTGAGAGCATATTTGATACAAGTAAAAATTCTGAAACAGTCAATCAGAAGTCTGAAACTTCTAATCAGGATTCTGAACTTTGTAGTCAGAATTCTGAGTCTAAAGATCAGACATCTGAGTCTGTAAATCAGAACTCTGACTCAGGTAGTCAGAAGTCTGATTCAACTGAATTTTCTGAAACAAAATCAGATGAATTTTTGCAACTTGAAAAGAGATTTAATCTTGTGAGTCAAGAACTTGAGGATTTAAGGAAAGCTTATGATGAAATTGAAAATGATTTCTGTGAGGTGGATATTAAACTTGAAGAAGCTTTGAAAGAAAAGAATATTTTTATTCAGAAAATAACAGAGCTTGAAAAACTGAAGACTGAGTATGATCTTTTTAAAATCAATGCTTCAAGAGAAAATGATAAATTCTTTAATGAATCAAGTACATATGAAAAAGGTGAATCATCTAATTCTTCTAACAAAAAGAACTTGAATTTTTCAGAAAAAGAAGAAAGCAAAAGGAAAGATGATCTTGCAAAGTTGAATGATCTGAAAAGGGAACTTGAGAAGCTTAGAATGAAATCTACTTCTGAACTAAACGCTAGAAACTCTTGTAATAAGGGCAATTGTACTCTGAACAGTATAAATAAAAATGAAATGATCTATGTTTCAGATTTATTGTCACTTGCAAAGAAAAATCTTGTTTTTCTTAGATGTAAAAATGATTCATTCCAATATTCTCACAAATGTCAAGTCAAAATAACTTCTGTTTCATACATAAGAAAAGATATTCAGAAAGTCTCTGTTTCTCAAAATACAGAAAAGAAGAAAATTTCTGTTCCTCAGACTCAGAAGAAAGAAAAGATAAAAGAAAAGAAAGTTGAAAACATAGCAAAACCAAAAGTTACAACTCTCAAAAAGAATTTGAACAAACTTGTAAGCAGAAAATGTTCTGACTTCATAAAAGTTCAAGGAAAGTGGTGTTTGAAGAAAGATTTTGAGTGGAGAGTAAAAGGTACTAATGTTAAATCCAATGACAAAGCTAACAAAGATGGACCCATTCCAAAATGGGTACCTAAACTTAACTGATCCTTTTGCAGGGCTGTCATGTGTGGTTTTTAGATTCAGGAGCTTCAAGACACATGACAGGTCAGAAGTCTTTTCTATCAAACTTCACAGAAAAGGCTGGAGGAGCAGTAAACTTTGGAAACAATAGCAAAGGTCAAGTCAAAGGTTATGGGGATTTAACTAAAGGGGATCTAACTATCCAAAAGGTTTTCTATGTTGAAGGATTACAACACAATCTTTTCAGCATAAGTCAGTTTTTAGACAGTCTTTGTCAAATTAAGTTTCAAATAACAGGTTGCATGATTCTAACTGAAAATGATGTCAAAGTCTTCTGGGCCAAAAGACATATGGACTTATTTGTAGTTAATTTTTCAAAATTGAAAACATTAAATACAGTTTGTCTTTTATCAAAATCAACTGCAAATGAATGCTGGCTTTGGCACAGAAGATGTTCTCATCTGAATTTCAAAGATCTTAATAATCTTGTTGCAAAACATTTGGTTAAAGGCTTACCAAAGCTTAAATTTGAAAAAGAATCATTATGCTCAGCTTGTGAAATGGGCAAGATGAAAAAGAGTTCTCACAAATTAAAAATGGACTCATCTTGCAAAGCACCATTAGAAATGATTCATACTGATCTTTGTGGTCCAATTTCAGTTCAATCGATGGGAGGAAAGAAATATATGCTTGTGATTGTTGATGAATTATCCAGATACACGTGGGTTGAGTTCCTAAGAGCTAAGTCAGAAGCTGCTACTACATTGATAAATTTTATCAAAAGAATTCAAGTTCTCTTACAACTTCAAGTTCAGAAAATCAGAAGTGATAATGGAACGGAGTTCAGAAATGAGACTCTTCAGAATTTTTTAGAAAGTTCTGGGATTTCTCACAATTTTTCTGCTGTCAGAACTCCTCAACAAAATGGTGTTGTTGAAAGGAAGAATAGAACTCTAGTTGAGGCTGCGAGAACAATGCTGGCTTATGCAAATCTTCCTACTTTCCTATGGGCTGAAGCAATTGCAACTGCTTGTTTTACACAAAATAGAACTTTAATCAATAAGAGATTAAATAAGACTGCTTATGAACTGATAAATAAAAGAAAACCATTAATCAAATTCTTTCATATTTTTGGTTGCAGATGCTATGTTCTCAGAGACAGAGAAAATCTTGCCAAATTCGATAAAAAGGCAGATGAAGGATACTTTGTGGGTTATTCTTTAACTTCCAAAGCATTCAGAATCTACAATAGAAGAACCAAGAGGATGATGGAGAGCATAAATGTAACTTTTGATGAAGCCAGAATGCGGACTTCTGAACAAGACAGTTCAGAACTCATGCTGAACAAGACAAAAATGACTTCTGATACAAATTCTAATCCTATTTGTTCAGAACTCAATTTACTGTTTAAGGATGCTTTTAGTGAACTAATTTCTGATTCTTATGCAGAATATGAAAACCCAAAGATGGTCAAAGAGATGAAAAATAAGACTCCAGAAATAGTTCAATCAACTGTAATTTCTGAACAAGTCAATCAGAACTCTGACTTCATTAATCAGAACTCAAACTTGGATGCAACTCCTACTTATACGTCAGAACAAGGTGACAGTTCAGAATTACGAGCAATCATTGATGAGAATGATGCAAACAACAATTATTCAGAGATTGATGTACTCCCTAGTGCTAATAAATGGACTAAAAATCACCCTATTCATCAAGTAATAGGTGATCCATCAGCAGGAGTAAAGACAAGATCAGCTACAGCAAATGAAGCAATGTTTGCTGGTTTCTTAAGTGTAATTGAACCAAAGAAAGCTAATGAAGCCCTAGAGGATCCAGACTGGATTTCAGCAATGCAAGAGGAATTGCTTCAATTTGAAAGAAATAAAGTTTGGAGACTCATTCCAAAGCCTGAAGGTAAATCTATAATTGGAACTAAATGGGTGTTCAGAAACAAAAAGGATGAATCAGGTGTTGTCATCAGAAACAAGGCAAGATTGGTTGCTAAGGGATACTGTCAACAAGAGGGAATTGATTATGATGAGACATTTGCACCAGTGGCAAGAATAGAGGCAATCAGAATATTTTTAGCCTATGCTGCACATAAAAACTTCAAAGTGTATCAAATGGATGTCAAATCAGCCTTTCTAAATGGCAAACTTAATGAAGAGGTGTATGTCCATCAACCTGAAGGTTTTGTTGATCCAGAATTCCCTGATCATGTTTATATTTTAGACAAAGCTTTATATGGTCTAAAACAAGCACCACGAGCCTGGTATGACACTCTTACTAAACACCTGTTAGGTTCAGGATTCAAGAAAGGTAAGATTGACACAACTTTGTTTTTAAAGAAACAGGGTAATGATTTGATTCTGATTCAGATTTATGTTGATGACATAATATTTGGTTCTACCAGTCCAGAATTATGTGATAATTTTTCAAAAATCATGTCATCTGAATTTGAAATGAGCATGATGGGTGAACTGAATTTTTTTCTTGGTCTTCAAGTCAAACAACTACCAAAAGGTATTTTCATAAATCAAGGAAAATATGTCAGAGATATTCTGAAAAAGTTCAAAATGTCTGATTGTGCTTCTATGAGAACACCTATGGCAACTAACATAAAGTTAGATGCTGATCTCAAAGGTGTTTCAGCTGATATCAAACTTTATAGAGGCATGATTGGATCATTACTTTATTTGACTGCAAGTAGACCAGATATCATGTTTTCTACCTGTTTCTGTGCTAGATTTCAATCTAACCCGAAAGAATCACATATGTTGGCTGTCAAAAGGATTTTAAGATATCTCAAAGGAACACCTGATCTAGGTTTATGGTATCCAAAAGAAACTGACTTCAAATTGACTGCTTTCACTGATGCTGATCATGCAGGAAGTAGGTTGGACAGAAAGAGTACATCTGGTGCTTGTCACTTTTTGGGAGATAAAATAGTGAGTTGGGCATCAAAGAAACAGAACTGTGTATCCACTTCAACTGCTGAAGCAGAGTATGTTGCTGCTGCTGCTTCATGCTCTCAAACATTGTGGATGAGAACACAACTCATGGACTATGGATATCAGCTTAATAAGATTCCCATCTATTGTGACTCAGAAAGTGCAATTGCTATTACTCAGAACCCTGTTCAACATTCGAAGACGAAGCATATAGATGTGAGGTATCATTTTATAAAGGACTATGTGGAAAAAGGAACTATAGAGATGCACTTTGTGCATACAAAGTATCAATTGGCTGACTTGTTCACAAAGCCTCTTGATCACAAAAGGTTTTCTTTTCTCATATGTAAAATAGGAATGCTTAATCTGCCTAGTTGAAAATATTTTTTTCTTAAAAATGCTAAATTTTTCTAAGTAAACTTGTCTGAGTAGTGTATTCAGAACTTCTGAGTCTTGAGTTCAGAACTTCTGAGTCTTGAGTTCAGAACTTCTGAGTCTTGAGATCAGAACCTCTGAATCTTAAGGTCAGAAATTCTGAGTCAATACTTCAGCAATCTAACTTTCAAAAATTTATTTTTGAGAAATACAAATAACTTCAACTGTATGGATTATGCTTCTTCGTTTATCTTTTTATCTCATCTTTATGTATCATTAATACTCAAATGCATGCTCAAGTCAAGGGGGAGCATCAAAATTCTTTTGGAAATCATTTTGTGATGCTTAAAAGATTTGTTTTCATTTCTTATCTGTTCAAACCTCTTCTGAATAATCAAAATGTTTTATATTGATCAGAAGTTGATTTTAAAAGACATTTTGGTTACAAGGCAAAACTCTTCTGAGTCATGGAATCAGAACATCTGTGCGTGTTATTCAGATCTTTGACTTGAGTCAAAATTCTATCCACTAACACGTGTCAGCTTCATATTTGTTTGACAATGCCACGTATTTCATTTAAATCCTTTGTGGTATTTCACATGTGTTGACTCCGTTATAACTTTGATTTCGCTTTTCCGTCAAACCTTTCAACTTCGCGGATTTTAAATAGGTCTTAAAATCCCTATTTCAAATTTCTTTCAAATTCCAGAGCGAAACGTGAGATACGAATCAAATCCAGAGTTCTTTGAATCTGTTTTCTTCTTAAATCATGTCTGAAATACGAAGAAGTGGTCCAATTTCTCTACATTCTACAAAATCGATAATGGATTCATCCGATTCGGAAAATGATGAAGTACAAAATAGAGTTGCAGAGGAAGGGGCAATAAGAAATGATGAAGAAGATGAACAAATGGATGAATCTGAAGGAAATGCGGATGAGGTAAACGTTAATATTGAACATGATCAGAGTGCTGCAGGTTCTATTATGTCAGATAGATCTATTCTAGTGGAAAGAGTTGTTCCTGAGAGTGAATGGTTGAAATTATCTGAAAATAACTGTGTTATATTGTTTGAGGAAAGTCGTTTTAAGCCTGAACACAGAATTATCATGGAGTTATTCAAACATCATCCGTACAGAAAATGGTTTACAAGAAGTAAAAATGTGCCTGTTCAGTACATACAACAATGGTGGAAATATCTTAGGTTAGAAGATAATAAGTTTGTGTCTGAAATTGGAGGAGTGACATTTGTCTTATCTATCTCTGCACTAAGAGAAATGCTGAATCTACCAGAGAAAGATGATGTACAAAGAAGAACAGATTTTGAGGATTTACCCCTAACAGAGGAATTAATAGCAGAGTTTATGAAGTTGGGATACAATGAAGGATTGAGGACTCTCAGTTTGTTCAGAAGAAACAAATTACCACCTATTTGGGCTTGCTTCTTTCATGTGGTAAATAAATGTTTGTCAGGGAAAAATAGTTCTGCTGATCAAGGTTCTAAACAAATTCTTCAGATATTTCAAGGTTTAGTGAAGAATAGGCATTATGACTATACTTTAATACTTTGGGAAGATATGAAGAATACATTTGAGAAGAATCAGAAAGCAATTCAGAAGAAGACAAAGGATGCTCCACTGACATACATTCCCTACATAAGGTACTGGCAAATTGTTATTTGGTATGCCATGCAGGAAAACAGAACAATCTCAAGAAGAACAAATGAATAGCATGGTCCTACATTTTATTTGGGTAAGATGACCTCAGTAACAAGACTTGAAAATTATCCCAATCATAAACTGTTGCCAAAATCACTTAGGAATTATATTCCAAGGGAGAGTGAGATTTTAAAAGCTTATTGCACCTCTATGGGAATTGAATTACCTCAAATCCCTGCCCAAGAGGACCAACCTGAGAAGAGAGGTGAGGGGTCTAGTCGAATTAGAGAGGGGGAGGATGTTCAGATGGGTGAACATTCTGAGAGACTTGAGGGGGAAAATTCTGAGAGCTTGGTTAGACTCAGTGAGGAAAAACAGAATGAGAGTGGTGAGGATGAGAGATTGTTAACAGAGGTTCAAACAGAAAGAGATGCCTCTGAACCAGCTAATCTTGACCAGGTAACCACACATGCTATTGGTTCACATCTCTTGGTGTCCAATATTGAAACAAACACCATGGACCTAGTGGTGGATCTTGAACAACCCATCCATACCCACTCAGAAGCATTTCAACATGCTACTGTTTCACACAAATCCGGGGAACCATCCCAAACTCATTTGGAGGGAGGTGATAAATCCCAACTTATTTTTCAACACATTGAGTCTGAATATCACAGTCCTATTCATATTGAGCCTGAAATTCCTTTTGACACTTGCACAGATCAGGAATTTCGTACTCCTGAAACAACATTCATAGACATGCCTAATGTTGGGTGTCGAGGATTGGATGGAAGTCCTGGTGAGGTGAACATTACAAAAGCCTCATTCAAACGTGCATCTGTTGTACAAGATGACTGTGTGTTATCTACAGGCCATGAGCTCTCTGGGCACATGAAAACTGGACCATCTGTTGGTTCAGGTTCACTGTTAGAAACTTCTGAATTTGAAAAGATTCAGAAACAAAACAAGGAGATGGGGGAAAAAGTAGAAAATTTGGAGAAGAGGATGGAGGATCTGAATGATGAGGTATCAGATTTGAAAGTTGTGTTGGAGAAAAAGTTGATGTCTGTTGAAACCAAGGTAGATGATGTAAAGAAATCCTTGGATTCTCACAAAAAGGAGATCGTGGATATAATGTCTGGTTTTCAAAAAGATATGTTAAAACAGATGCAGGGTATGCAGGAATCTATATTGAAAGCACTGAGTGTATCTTTGGCTTCTACTTCAAAGCCTCTTGATCCTGTTCCTATTGCAGAAGCTGAACCTGAAGTTGCTTTTAATCAGAACTTGAAAAGGAAGTTTGATGATAATGATCCTCATGATCATCAAAAGGGGGAGAAAAGACAAAGGTTAAGTTCTGATGATGATATTGGCATAGAAGATTTTGAGATAGCAGACATGCACTTAGCCAATACAAAAAGTTCAGAAGATCAGACACAGGAAAATTTAAAGGAGATGATTCAGATAGTACAGCTTGACAGTTCAGATACAGAAGAAATGGAGTTGGGAAGTATTGATAGTAATGAATCAGATAAAACAGAGGAATTGAACTTGGATACTGAGATGGAAGGAAACTCAGATGAAACTGTAGCTATTGAGGAATCTGATTTGAGAATAGAAGAAATAGTGGAAAGTACAGTGGTAAACAGGTGTACAGATATTGTGGTTTATAACAGTGAAAGAGCAATGGAGTCTGAATCAGAAGAAAGGAGGTTGAATGAAGAATTGATCAGAAGAATGCATAATGAAGTAGTCAGAGCTTTGAGTGTTCAGAAAATTCATAAAGGAATAAAAGTGATAAGACCCATTGATCTAATGGGAGAAGAAGACAGAACTGTGGATTACACTCAGGATTTTAAAGATGATTTTAGGTTTAACTTTTGTGATGAGTTAAATACAGAAGAAGAGTATGTGAAAGTGAAAGACTTCTTTATGCCTTCTGAATATGTATTCAGAAAACCAATTGAGATTCCAAAGGTTAAATTGCAAAGACTAGAAGAACCTGTGTGTGACTTCATTCTAGAGTTAAGTGATGTGCCATTAGCCAGACAATTTCATGATGATATTTTTCCTGAGGAAATATATGATAATCTCTACTACACAGAAGGAGAGTATGAGCTTTTGGAAAGTAACATTGATGGTTTTATGGATGACAGAGCTCAGATGGTCTACTCAGAAGCTTCTAACATGTTCAGAGTTCCTGACTCAAAACTGCATATTCAGAAAAGAATCGAGAAAGTTCTGATGTTTCAACAAGATGAATTCAATGGTTTAATGTTCGTTAGAATGGAAATACTGAAAGAAAGAAATACAAAGGTTTCCATGTCTACATTTGATTTTCACAGATTGACTCTTGATGATCAGATCTTTCTAGTCAAGTTCTTTGCTAGCACTGAAGAAGCCCTGATAGAAATTGAATGCAGAAGACTTCTGGGTATTTATGTCAGAAATACATACTTGTATGACTTCCAGTTGGCTATCGAAGAAAGAAAAGAAAAGTGCAATCTGAGTTCTCCCACAAAGAAAACAGAAGTTGATCTGCATGTGAAGGGTTTTGTGAATGAAGGAATGGAGACAGAAGGGTTCACATATATGGTTCACGATAGACTTGAATTGTTCAGATTAAAAGAGTTGGTGAAGTACAGTGATGCAACTCTGAATTGGTTGTTGATTAGAATGGAAGTAAGTATGGATGCTGAAAAAGAGAGTTTAAAGAAGAGATGCATAAACTGTGTGAAGAGGACGTTGGATTTTAGAAGAAAAATCAGAAACAGTAGTGAATGGTTGCTATCTGAGGTGAATCCCAAAAAGATTCTACATAATGATTTTGTGTTCCCAGCGGAGTATGAAGTGAATGAAATTTTGTCAGATGAAGTTGAAGAAGTTCAGGACACAACACCTCAGAATGTGCAGATAACTAGTTTTGACCAAGCTGAACAGTCTGAACCAAAAGAAGATGAAATATCCATTGATCTGAATGGATACTTTCTTGAATTTGATCTGCCTGAGTTTTTCAAACCAAAAGAAGTACAATTCTTGGATGTGTATTATGATAGATCTAAAGAGACTCAGATCTGGTTGGCTGAAAAATCAAGATATCTTGGCAAAACAAAGCAAGCCGTTTACTCAGATTTTCTAATCACTGGAATCAGAGAATTGAAGGTTAAGAAATTCAGAAAGATGGAGTACTTATCCTTTGAAGTTCTGAGAGAAGATGGCAAAGTTTATTATTTTACTGATGCAGATTTTGAGAAACTGTCAGTGGTTGACTTCTACAGATTACACAGCTTTCTATGTTTTAAAGAGTCAAGTAAAGACAGAAATGAAAGGAAGGCAAGAAGTGTGGTGATTGAGGCCATGTTCTATATCTTAAGGTGGCATTGCTATACAGATTTCCAAATAGCTCTGTATTTGCAAAAGTCATGTGTTTATCTGGCAAATCCCAATACAGATCATGAGCAGAAAAAGGTGTTAAAGACTGGAAGTGTTCACAAGTATCCAGACCTGGGAGTATTTTTGAAGAACAAAAGTGGAAAGATCTTCTTCAGAGCAAAGGAAACTGCAAAATATTGTTCTGGAACTTTAAGGATCATAAAGCACAATTTGGAGAAAAAGATGCTGAAAGTAAAGGAAGCAAACATAACTCAAGAAGCAATAAATCAGCAAGTTGAAGTCATTCAAGAAATTATTGACAAGATTGATAAGAGGCTTAATCTGAGGAATGTGCTACTTCAGAAAATTGTTCCTGCTCTGAAAGAATTAGATGATGCAAAGTTTAAGTTTATTTGACAAAAAGGGGGAGATTGTTAGATCTGAAGTTTTGTCAATAAACCAAGTGTTGAAGATCTGATAAGAAGGTTCAAAAGTTCTGAGAAGAAGAGTCAGAAGTTCTGAGAAGAAGAGTCAGAGATCTGAGAAAGAGAAGTCAGAAGTTCTGAGAAGCGTAATCAGAAGAATGTTCAGAAGTTCTGAACTACCTGTTCAGAACTTATGACGAGTTTCGTTAGTATTGTGTAAACTAATTAGGACACGTGTTTTGTTCTTATTAGTCTTTCTTATTTGTACTGTAGCTTTAATATATCCGTTACAGTATAAATAGAGTGGTTAGCACTACGTTGCTAACTGATTGATTTTCCCATATTACTTGTATTCATTCCTTGTAATCTTTGAGGTTATCTCTCTCTTAGATCTGTAATTCTGTGCATCATTGAATACAATTGGGCTTGATCATACAATTTCTCAATTACTTCTTTCTATATTGATTGTAAGAATAGATCCTGCACTTACAGACATCATCGCCGGTTGCGCAGTATGAGACATCGACGCCGGTTACGCAGTATGAGACATCTTTGCCGGTTGCGCAGTATGAGACATCAACGCCGGTTGCGCAGTATGATACATCGTCGCCGGTTGCGCAGTATGAGACATCGTCGCCAGTTGTGTAGTATCAACGGATCTAATCCAATCAATGTCCGTATCCAGCATCGCCACCCGCACAAGTACATACCTCATCCTCCATTTGCGATCATTGACAGCAGTGTTCAAAACTAAGGTACGATTACCTTTAAGCCTTGAAAGTAAACTATAACGACGATATTGATCGCTCGTGACTTTATACGCCACTCCCAGTGCGAAGTAAGTTTCTCGATGAATAGAATGACTCGCCAAAACTGGGGCATCAGTTGCCCTGGCAACAGGTCAAACTCACACAGAAATGCCATGGCCAGAGGCGAATACGGCCAGTGGAAGCCTATCTTAAACAGGTACTCGTATATCGCGACATACCTCTCGGGACACATCTCCGGTCGAACCCCGCCAGCCTTGCTTACAGTAATCCCCATTGGAATTTTCGCTAGACTTCTGAAATCGTCTAGATCGTCTTCATTTCTAATAGTACCTCTGGGCTCCGTCGACATTTCTAAAATGACAGCTGGTAAGTATAATCGTGCGTCAGTATGACGTCACGGCTTTATCCTCTCTTTGATTTCCCTCTCTAGATTGAATTTAACCAATTCAGTTCCAAAACAACCAATGTATTTTTCAACACAAGACCCTGAACACCCGACAAGCAAAATTTAAAATTCGAATTTGACATCCTACTTTCAAATTTTGGGGGCAAACTGTTTGGGCAAAATTTCACAGGTCTCGACCACGACCAGAAAAGGTAAGACACATGTTATGAGCTATATATTGTATTAAGATAAGGTCCCGACAAAGACCCAAAAAACCTCTGTCGTCCCTCCTAAAAGGTAAGTCGAGAGTTCCTCACGACACTCGACCTCGACGTCGCCCGTTCCGCACGACCGTCGAACAAAATCGTACGACCTTGACTAACTCAATATACGACTGTTATATTTGTTCAGTGATTAATGCAGGAGTCAAAGTCATTAATGGACAACGGCTATAACCGACGAAATCAGTTATGAGCATCTAATCCCACATTGAAGACGACGACCGTTACAACATTCATCAAAGATCTTAATGATTCAATTAAAAGCATCCGAAGACAATAAATCCCAAGTTCAATCCTCAGTTTTAGGACATCGAATAACACAGAGAGAGAAATAGAACACCGAACATCGAACAACAAAAGCAAACGCAAACAATAGAAGAATATCCATTTGAAGCAAAGAGATCATTCATAGAAGATCGCTCTCGACGCACGACTTTCACTCTCGACCAACAATTTACACATTGTTTTCACACACGACGCACACTGTTTTTACATTTCAAACACTTGTACTTTACATTTCGAAGTCTTTCCCTTCATTTGTATTGTAATCTCTGTACGATCGACAACCAGAACACCAAGGACATCGCCCCTGATTGGCGACCATACTGCAGCGACGACATCCACTGTCGTCCGCAGGTTTTTTCCTCGTCGAGGTTTTTCCTGCGTCATCAAGTCCTCTGTCTCATTTACATTTTTGTCTTTGTCGCACGCCTTTGTCGAACGATTCCTTTCTTTAGTTGTTAAAGTCCACATCGACCTTAAGTTGTCCCTTTGGTGCGATTTTTGGCATTAACATTGATGATCGTCTACAGACTCTATTGCTGATTATAAAATATCTTGAAGCTTTGAATCGAATCTTTCGAGCTTCCATTTTGTCTTTGGGCAATTGGTTGTGCATAAGGTAATTCTTGATGTCGTACGACCAACTGAATCTTCTCGGAGTCCTCGATGGACGAGGTCGCTAGATGGATCATAGGGATGACGTCGAACGACGGCTTATTGAGTATTGTTCCGACATTTGCTAGCGCATCGGCTTGTGTTTTGATCTCTGGGGATTTGCTCGATCGAGAATGGATCAAACATTTTCGATTTTTCTTTGGCTATTTTGAGATAAGCTGTCATCTTAGAGTCTTTTCCGCGAATTCCCCATTCATTTAATTTACGACCAATAGGGAATCACTTATGACGTGAAGTCCAGTTTCTCCCAAATCGTAGGCCATGCTCATGCCTACGATCACGACTTCATACTCTACTTTGTTGTTGGTGGCTTTGAAATCGCATTGCATGGAATACACCATTTTGCCCCCCTGTGGCGGCTCTAAGACGACACCAAGCCCTGCTCCTCTGACGTTTGAAGAACCATCGATGTGTAGTGTCCAGGTCATGTCGTCTATAGTCACCACAGTATAGGCTTCGACTTGCGCTTCTTTTTCTAGTTCAGGACTGAAGTCAGCAACAAAGTCAGCTAGGACATGCGATTTAATCGCCGTTCGAGGCTTAAAATCGATGTCATAGCTGCTGGGGTAAATGCTCCATTTTGCCAATCGTCCTGTCAATTCAGGTTTTCTCAAGACAAACTTGAGAGAGAAGTTAGTTATGACAGTGATAGGATGAGACTCGAAGTAGTGTCGTAACTTCTTGGCAGCGGTGACTAGTGATAGCAGTAACGTTTCCATAGACGTATATCGCGTCTCGACGTCTAGTAGAGATTTACTAACGTAATAAATCGGGAGTTGTTGCTTGTCGTCTTCCCTAGGTAATATGGCACTTACGGAGTGAGGACTTATGGCGAGATACAGTTGTAAGATCTCATTGTCTTTCGGTTTCGATAGCATGGGTGGAACCGCCATGTACTCTTTCAACTTTTGTAACACCCGCTCATGGTCGTCTGTCCAATCAAAACCCCTGTTTTTTTCTTAAGACGTTGTACAATATATGGTATTTGTCGGACGATCGGGGTATAAATCGGTTCAACGCTGCCACATGACCTGTGAGTTGTTGGACTTCTCTGAAGTTTCTGGGTGATTTGATATCGGCTAGAGCTTTGATTTGATCTGGATTAGCCTCTATCCCTCGTTGCGTGACCATATATCCCGGAAATTTCTCGACAGTAACTCCGAAGGAACATTTCGTAGGATTTAGCTTCATTTGATATTCTCGGAGGACGTCGAAACATTTCTTCAGATGGTCAATGTGATCGGCCGCTTGTTTTGACTTGACGAGCATGTCATCGATGTAGACTTCCGTCGTGTCGCCAAGGTGTTTCTTGAACATTTTATTGACCAATCTTAGATACGTTGACCCTACGTTTTTCAGACCAAAAGGCATGACCTTATAACTGTAGATGCATTTATCTGTCATAAAAGTAGTTTTCTCCTGGCCGTCGGCATGTATTAGGATTTGGTTATATCCTGAGTAAGCATCCATGTACATCAAAAGTTCATGTCCTGCAGTTGCGTCGACCATAGCGTCGATATGGGGTAGTGGAAAAGGATCTTTAGGACATCCCTTGTTGAGGTCTGTGAAATCGATGCACACTCGCCACTTCCCGTTTTTCTTTTGCACGACCACGACGTTGGCTAACCAGTCGGAGTACTTTACTTCTTTGATTTTTCTGGTCTTGAGCAGATTGTAGACCTCGTCGTTGATTACCTTTTTTCGCTCAGGAGCGAACTTACGATGTTTTTGTTTAATAGGCTTGAACGATGGATCGACGTTCAATTTGTGAGAAATGACGTCGGGATTTATGCCGACCATGTCTTTGTATGTCCAAGCGAAACAGTCGGCATGCTCCTGTAAAAAAGAGATTAGCTTTTCCTTTATGGCAGGATCTAGTGATGCCCCCACAAGGACGACTCGATCAGGCCTTTTCTTCCAGTCGATAGTCATCGATAGACTTAGGGACATCCTGGATCTGTAATTGCTAGATGTCTTTCTTATGAGGCTTCAACGTCGCCTTGTAGCAATCTCGATCGATCTTTTACTCACTTTTGATTTCCTGCACTCCCTACGGTGTCAGCAACTTGATTGTCTGGTGATAGGTTGAGGGGACTGCCTTCATGTCGTGGATCCATGGTCGACCAAGGATGATATTATAAGCTGACGAACAGTCGATGACATTAAACTTTGTCTGCTTATTGATCCCTTTCGCATACACTGGGAGGATAATTTCTCCCAAAGTGTTGGTCGAATCTCCGTTGAATCCTACCAGAGTTGTCGAACGACGAAATATCTCTGATTTATCGATACTCATTGCTTTGATAGTGTTCAGAAAAATGATATTAGTTGAACTTCCTCCGTCGACCAAGACTCTTTTGGTCGAGAAATTCCCGATAGTAAGCTGGATAATCAATCCGTCGTGATGTTTCTGCCAGCTGTCTTGGAGGTCATCTTGGTCGAACGTGATAGGCATTGCCTCCAGTGGCAATTTATGCTTTGGTTGGGACGACCGAGGGATGGGATACTCGTCCGATACTTGACTGGCGTGCCTTTTCGCCGGCGAATAGGTTAAGCCACAGACGTCTGATCCTCCTGTCACATAGTTAATAACTTTCGCATGGACAAAGGACGTTGGTCGCGTGTTATCGACCGACGTTGATTCTTTGTCGATCAATCCTTGGAGGTGACCCTCGGTCGTTGTGGAAGTCGCACCATTTGGTCTTGTCTTTCTGGGCATCATCTTTGTCGCTCTTTTTGGGCCATCGGATGGTCGACTGTACATTCTTGAGAGCCTCGACCAAGTTTTTGCAGTTCCCTTGAAACCATAAGAAGAAATCTTAGGATACTGATGAACTTTCGTCGTAGGATTGCTCTTTTTCTTTTCAAACCGAACATTTGATATCTAGCGATCAGGTTCTGCTTTGATATTTGACTTGAGTTTGAAATTAGGTTTCTTTGCCCCTAATGATTTTTTGGCGCTTGAATGCTTACGACGGAAAGCCTCATCGTCTTCTACTCTCATGTACGCCAGTGTCCTAGCTCGGACGTCTTCAATGTTCTCTGGTGGATACTTTGTAAGATCGATGTACAATCCTGAGTTGTCGTCGTCAAGACCTCCCTTGTAGGCCTCGATAGTGGTTTTGACATCGCATTTTTGGATACTAATCATTTCTGCATTGAAATGATTGAAGTAACTGTGGATGGATTCTCTAGTTTTTTGGCTGACGTAGTACAGGTCGCTGATCTGCTTCTCCATCTGGCGGCTGCTGGCGAATTGTTGTGAAAACTGGTTGACCAACTTTGCAAAGTTGCCGATAGACTTAGGTTTGAGGTTGATCAGCCATTGGACAACAGCACCTGTAAGGGTCGCACCAAAACTTTTGCACATTCATACTTCCTGGTATTGATGTGGGATTAACACGGTCCACATCAATTGCTTATACTGGGCTATGTGTTCTGTCGGGTCAGTTGTTCCTGAATACTTGGGCGTAAAAGTAGGGATATTGTATTTCTTTGGGACGTCGACAGTTGCAATCTCGTCGATGAAAGGTGATGCTTGAAATCCTGAGCGGTGCTCGACATCAACGGGGATAGCAGCACCAGGAAATTTTTAGAGCAGAGATAACATCTTTTCATTTTGCTCTTCCAGAAGCCTCAATCGTCGAGAGACTGGGTCGTCTGAATTAAGCAATGCAGCAGTTGGAGGGATAACTCCCGAATCCTGAGATGTCATGTTGACCGTCGTATGGAAACCATGCATGTACTATCAATCGTCAGTTTTTCCATTGAGGGGAGTTTCATGGGAACTATCATTCTCGGCTGAGGGATCGTCGGGATGTGGTAAGGCATGGCTGTGTTGTACAATGGGGGCGGTCTTAAATGCCGCGGGGGAAACTGCTCCGAGAAGGGAACGCTGACAAATGGTCTTGGACCCGTTGGGAGTGGTGGTCTTATGAAAGGTGCACCAAAAGGAGGTCGTGGACCGTTATGTGGTACGAAGGGGTTGCCTATCGCTGGATTCCTCAGGGAAGCAATTTCTTCGGCTGCCTTTCGGTTCTGCTCACCTAAGGCATTGAGTTGGCTTCATGCAACATTCAATTCCATGTGTAACTGGACAATTGGATCTTGCTGAGCTGCCATTTTCCTGGAAACAACAAACTTCACAAGATTGTTAGAAGATGTATGTTTGGTCTGATATTTTCTCTAGATGAGGCTTCACGGTTGGCGCCAAACTGTTAATGCCAAAAATCACCCAGAGGATGTATGTTTGGTCTGATGTGGAGCTTTAACAACTAAAGAAAAGGATCTCAAGACAAACAGTACGATCGTCGACGAATAGTAGATAAGACAAAGAAATTTGGTGACGCGGAAAACCCATTCGAGGGTAAAAACCGCAGTCGACTATAGAAGTCGATGGTGCACTATGGTCGCTGTTTGGGTAAAAATCCGTACCTCACGACCGACGATAAATAACACATATGACATTTATGTAAGACTATTCTTGTATTAAGATAAGGTGTTGCAGGTTACTTACTATCTAACATCTGGTCGTACATTTCTGCGATGGTCGTAAGTTCCATATGACCGACGTCCAAGACTCAAGACGATCGTACGATTATACTAACCGTTAACAGTCAACATCCGTTTTCTTTGTTCATTAATATAGGTCCACGGGCAATCATAGTACCAAGGTCAGTAACGGACGAGATCTTAATGACATTAAATAACCGACGACGGTTACAAATAGGTCATCAAGACACATTTAATGCTGCCAGAAGCTATATAAAGGCCAGCTCCACACTCGAAGGGGACACATCGAAACAACTGACAATCTACGCAACATCTGAACTTAACATTCTCACACTCTCAACAATCTTACATCCGAAGCATTTGAACGAATATCACTCATGCAAGTTTCGCACGACGAGCAGTTCAATTCGCACGACAACAACTTGTTTCGCATGATATACGTGTTGGTTCCATATGCTCAAGAATGATTATAAAATAATATTACCGGTAATATATGATCCTATAGGGTCACACCGTATAGCAGGTAAACACCGAATTGATATTTATACGAATTTTGATTCTTTATAAATATTAATAATGTTATTGATAAATATTATTAATTATATTATTGAATATAATTTATAATATTAGATGCAAATAATAAATTTTGGTTACATAAAATAATACATGTGATGAATTTATTTTGTAACTAAAATGAAAGGAGGGACTTGAGAAGAAAGTTTAAGATAGTTAAAATGTGATTTTAACTATCTCAAACTAGAAGGGTTTGTTTGGTAAATATGCATGGCCTTCCTCCCTTTGATTGGTCATATTGGGTGGCAAAAAGGAGAGCACATGTGTAACAACCCAGGTTCCCATATACACACATATCACATAATATAACGTAACATTGATATAATAAACGAAACATTTTATTACAAGTTCGGTCCCGTAGTCTTTTACAATCAACTGAAGCTATTCTACTACAAACTTTGTACTAACTACGTACATAGCATTAGATATCGTACTATAACTGCTAAACATACCAAAAATCTTCATCATATAATCCTTCTCAAAAGCCACCCTTCGGTTATTCTAATTACTTGCTCTTGCTCGAAGCACCACCTGGAATACATATTTTTAAAATAAAAATGAGGGTTAGACCCGATGGTCTAAGTGAGAAAATCCCTGTTAGTTTGAAACCATTTATATAACTTCATTTATATAAATCACGCAACACAATCACATATATTCAATTAAGCTCACCAATCATGTACCTTCCCCTCTCATTCCTCCTGGCCATATTAGTTGGTAGCAAGCCAACTAATAATTTACAACGCTGTACAACATCTACAGCCAAGCAACGCTATACAAATTCTATAGCCAAACACACCGGTCCTATGCCCGGCCAATGTATTATAACACATTATAATACTCATGTAAATATAATATCTCAATATATTATAATTCACATATATCACTCATATAAACACAAAATCACCAATTTTCGCATTCCCAGACCACACGTATATGTATTCCAGTTAAAAACGTTTTTAAAGTAAAACTCACATGTCTTGATTATTACACACGCTCGCAAGTTCCTTTCAAAATGATCTTATCTCTTATCACGACTCCACAGAATCTGAAACAAGTTTAAGATACAGACATCGCTTTACTAACCAAACACATAAAGTCTAACCATTTCCTATCATCAACTGTCCCATTACACACTGCACTTAACCCATTACAGGGAGTACCGGGACTACGGAATACCGGGACTACACAGTACCGGGACTTATTGGTATCGGGAGTTCGATCACCGGGAGTTCATGCTATCGGGAGTTAGTATTACCGGGAGACTCAGTATCGGGAGTCACCACACCGGGACTCACTGCACCGGGAGTCCATCACACCGGGACTCACTACACCGGGAGTCTATTACACCGGGAGTCGACAGCACCGGGAGTCTATCACACCGGGAGTCAACAGCACCGGAAGTCTACCGGGACTTCCCCGGGACTCTCAAGAACACAGTCGGTTCCATTTCTCATAAATCGATTGAAATCTATACCAATCACTGAAATAATAACTTCTAAACCGATAGATATCTTCTATTACTGATTATCAACACAAAATATAAAGGGACTAACCTCAAAATTGTTTCTAACTCAATCGATTGATGCTCAAACCGTAACTTTCTTCTTCGCTTTCTTTGCCTCCAAAACTCCCGCACACACAACACTGTTTCTATTTTTGGTATATGAATACTATCTGAAGACCTAAGAGGTAATAATAAACCACAACTTACCAAATAGACCTTGAACTTCTCAAATTTAACCCAAACACCCCTAAACTCATAATTTTTTCCAAACATACTCTAACCATCTAACTTTAAAGTTATCTTTATTTAACGGACTTACCCGGGTATTACATCATCTCCCCCTTAAAAGAATTTCGTCCCGGAATTCAGTTAAGTGAAAAGATGAGGGTATTTGGCTCTCATTTTTGATTCGGATTCCCACGTATCATCCTGACCTCCATGATGTCTCCACTGAACTTTCACTTGCCTGATTTCTTTATTCTGCAACACTTTGACTTTATGATCAACCATGGCCTCCGATTCTTCCACGTAATTCAATCTTTCATCAACTTGTATCTCTGGTAGGGAGACTGTCTGATCTTGAGTAACCAAACACTTTCGGAAGTTTGATACATGAAACGTATTATGGACCCTGCTCAATTCTGGTGGAAGATCAAATCGGTAAGCTACTTCACCGATCCTTTCTGTTATAGCAAACGGTCCGATATACCTTGGGCTAAGTTTACCTTGTCGTCCAAATCTGATGACTCCTTTCCACGGTGAAACTTTTAACATTACATAATCCCCGACTTGAATTTCCAATGGCTTTCGGCGTCGGTCAGCGTAGCTTTTCTGTCTGTCTTGAGCCACTTTCAATCATTCACGAATCTGAGTAACCTTATCGGCGGTTATCTGAACTATTTACGGTCCTGCTAACTGTTTCTCTCCCACTTCGTTCCAACATAGAGGCGTTCGACATTTCCTACCATACAGTACTTCAAACGGTGTCGCTTGTATGCTGGAATGATAACTGTTGTTGTAAGCGAATTCGATCAACGGTAAGTGCTTATCCCATGACCCCCCAAAATCAACAATGCAAGCCCGAAGCATATCTTCTAAAGTCTGAATCCTTCGTTCACTCTGCCCATCTGTTTGAGGATGATACGCCGTACTCAACTTTATCTGTGTCCCCATTTCCCTTTGAAAACTTCTCCAGAATCTTGAAGTAAAACGACTATCACGATCAGAAATGATAGAGATTGGAACTCCATGTCGAGTTACTATTTCGTCAATGTACAACTTAGCTAAACGCTCCAATGAATCGGTTTCCTTTATCGGTAGAAAGTGTGCAGAATTTGTCAATCTGTCGACGATCACCCAAATAGTATCAAATTCCTTCGGAGTCCTTGGTAGCTTCGTAATGAAATCTGTGGTAATCTGCTCCCACTTCCACATAGGTATTTCTAGCCGTTGTAGTTGACCAAACGGCTTTTGGTGTTCAATATTTACTTTCTTACAAGTATCGCATCTTTCTACATACTGTGTAGTCCCCCTTTTTATACCCGGTCACCAATAGAATTGCTTTAGGTCCTTATACATCTTGTTGGTACCTGGGTGGATAGAGAAACGGGATTGATGAGCTTCTTGTAAAACACGATCACGTAGCCCACCCAAACGAGGTACCCACACTCTGTTTCCCAGACACAACAACCCACGATCATCTGTTATTAGGAATGTTGACATCCCTGCTAACCGTTCTGATTTTAGATGTTCATCCTGATAAGCCTCCACTTGACATTTCTGGAATTCGTCAAATATGTTGGGTAAGAGTTCAGTTCGTAGCGAAATAACTTTTATTGTTCCACTCCTTTCTTGACGACTCAGCGCATCTGCCACCACATTCGCCTTTCCCGGATGATAAAGGATTTCACAGTCGTAATCATTCAGCAATTCTAGCCATCTCCTTTGTCTCATATTCAGTTCTTTTTTATCAAAGAGGTGTTGGAGACTCTTGTGATCAGTATAAATCTGACATTTGGAACCATACAGATAATGTCTCCAAATCTTTAACGTGAAGACGACTGATGCAAGTTCCATGTCGTGCGTAGGATACTGTCTTTCATGATCCTTTAATTGACGAGAAGCATATGCAATAACTTTCCCACGCTGCATAAGCACACATCCCAATCCCAGTTTAGACGCATCACTAAAAACAACAAAGTCTTCCGAACCTTCAGGTAATGATAGAATCGGCGCGCTGCACAGTTTTTCTTTCAATATCCGGAATGCCTCATCCTGCTCTGCTTCCCACTCAAACTTCAGGTTCTTCCGGGTCAGCTTAGTCAAAGGCGTTGCAATCCGAGAGAAGTCTCTTATAAATTTTCGATAATAACCGGCTAAACCCAGAAAACTACGTACTTCGGTTGTTGTCTTCGGCTGTTCCCACTTTTCAACTGCCTCCACTTTCATCGGATCAACTTGTATCCCTTTTTCTGAAACCACGTGCCCCAAAAACTGAACTTCTTGTAACCAAAATTCACATTTCGAGAATTTAGCCTACAACTTCTCCTTCTTTAATAGCTCCAGAATCAAACGAAGGTGTTGCGCATGCTCTTCTTTTGATCGGGAGTAGATAAGTATATCATCGATAAATACAATTACAAATTTATCGAGATACGGCTTACATACCCGATTCATTAAATCCATAAAGGCAGCTGGAGCGTTCGTCAGTCCGAACGACATTACTAAGAATTCGTGATGACCATATCTTGTTCGAAAAGCAGTCTTTAGAACGTCTCCTTATTTAACTTTCAACTGGTGATAACCGGATCTTAGATCAATCTTGGAGAAATAGGAAGCTCCAACTAACTGATCGAAGAAGTCATCAATTCGGGGTAACGGATACTTGTTCTTTATCGTGCGCTTATTCAGTTCTCGGTAGTCGATACACATTCTCATCGAACCATCCTTCTCTTTCACAAATAACACTGGGGCTCCCCACGGCGAAGAACTAGGTCTGATGAAGCCTTTATCTGATAGGTCTTGTAGTTGTGCCATCATCTCTTTCATCTCTGGAGGTGCCAAACGATACGGTGCACGGGCTATAGGAGTGGCTCCAGGAATCAGGTCTATACCGATTTCTACTTGTCTAACAGGCGGGAGACTATTTAAGTCTTCGGGGAATACCTCAGGAAATTCATTAACAATAGGGATATCTTCCAACTTAATCTTTTCAGGCCTACTATCTATCACATAGGCTAAGTAGCTCTGACAACCCTTGCTGACACATTTACGGGCTTTTATCATAGATATTAGGCTAGACTGATGATTCCTACGATCACCATATATCACTACTGGTCCCTTCTCAGGTAATACCACATTTATTAACTTCTTATCACATACTATGTTAGCCTGATTCTCGGCTAACCAGTCCATTCCCACTACGACGTCAAACTCTATCAAAGTCATAGGAAACAATTGTATCGGAACTTTACACTCCTCTATATTTATCACACAGTTATCAAACACTTCTTTAACTGACACTTGATTATCATTTGCCGTATCTACTGATAGAGCATGTTCTAGCATTTTAGGTTTCAAACACAGACAAGCAGCAAATGTAGGAGACACAAACGATCGGTTTGAATCGGAATCAAATAACACCTTAGCACGTGTAGAGTTTATCAAAAATGTACCTGTAACCACGTCCGGAGTTTCCTCCGCTTCTTTCTCAGTCATTTGGAATGCGCGACCTCTGGTTACTGGCGGTTCCAGTCTTGGTATTACGGGTTTAACAACCACTGGTCTGCCCGACGACACACCTTGCTGTATCCTCCCCCTCGGACAGTCCGACTGAAGGTGATCCGGAGAATTGCATAAGAAACATAACCGCGTTACCTTACAATCTTTAATGACGTGCCCGGTCTTCCCACACTTATAACATGCTCGTAAATCACCTTGGCAATTTCCTTGGTGGACACGGTTGCACTTCTGACATGGTCTTTCCGCTGGTCGAAACAGCGGACAGTTATCATACCTCTGAAATCGAGACTTCTTCGGATCATGTTGGGGTCCTTCCCACTTTCTCTTCCCGATACTTCTATCACCAGCATCTTTTCTAATATCTCGTTCAACATTCTCCGCGGCATCAACTGCAGCTGAGAAGGTATCGGGTCCCTTTGCAGTCACTAGCTTTGTGACATATGAGTTCAGCCCAAAGATAAACCTTTCCGTCTTCATCGCCTCCGTAGCGACGTAGTATTCTGCGAACCGAGACTTTTCCAAAAATCTAGCGGTGTAATCTCGAACGGATAAGTTTCCTTGTTGCAAGTTCATAAATTCCCCTTCCAATTGTTTGACGGCTGCTTGGGGACAAAAAGCGTTCTTGTAGGCTATCACAAATTCTTCCCAAGAGAGGGTAGAATAAACATCAGATCCTTTAGAATGAATAAAAGATTCCCACCAATACAAAACATCCCCCTTTAACATTGCCGATCGATATAATACTCGATCTTCGTCAGCGCACTTACTCGTCTTGAAAATAGCTTCTATTTCCTTCATCCATCTCATTTCTTTCACTGGATCCCGATCTCCTGAGAATGTAGGAGGCTTGCAACTAAGAAACCTCTTGTAATCACATTTTCTCATTACCGGTAAGACCGTATGGGTGATTGGTAGTTCGACTTCATGTTCCGGATCTGGTCTATCAGCTTCATTATTACGACTTCGATTAAACATTGTTTGTATGTTAGCCTGCATTCTTCCCATTTCCGCCATTAGATCAGCCCTGGTAACGAATTCTGCACTATTTGGTTGGACTCTGCCCCCGGCTCGACCTCCAGCTCTACCCCCAGTTCTACCCCCGACTCTGCCCCCTGTTCTGCCTCCCCTGTCTCCTGTTCCTATTGGCGGATTAGTTCTATTTGGATTTCTTCCTCCTCCTCGATTCGAATTTCGCGTACCTCTTGCCATTCTGTAGATTTTAACAAGATTAATATACACATAAGCACATACCCCATATAACAAGGTATTCCAGTTCAAACATGTACCTGTAAGATCACAATTACACTGGTCAGGTGTAATATGAAATTACCTTACATGATGTTCCTTCTACCTTTTATACTTCCTCATCCCAAGGTTCTATAATGATAGGGACATCCTACTTCACATGCAGTTTAAGTCTAGGTACAGATACAAATACCTAAATCCCTTAAACTAAGGCTCTGGTACCATTTGTAACAACCCAGGTTCCCATATACACACATATCACATAATATAACGTAACATTGATATAATAAACGAAACATTTTATTACAAGTTCGGTCCCGTAGTCTTTTACAATCAACTGAAGCTATTCTACTACAAACTTTGTACTAACTACGTACATAGCATTAGATATCGTACTATAACTGCTAAACATGCCAAAAATCTTCATCATATAATCCTTCTCAAAATCCACCCTTCGGTTATTCTAAATACTTACTCTTGCTCGAAGCACCACCTGGAATACATATTTTTAAAACAAAAATGAGGGTTAGACCCGATGGTCTAAGTGAGAAAATCCCTGTTAGTTTGAAACCATTTATATAACTTCATTCATATAAATCACACAATACAATCACATATATTCAATTAAGCCCACCAATCATGTACCTTCCCCTCTCATTCCTCCTGGCCATATTAGTTGGTAGCAAGCAACTAATAATTTACAACGCTGTACAACATCTACAGCCAAGCAACGCTGTATAGATTCTATAGCCAAACACACCGGTCCTATGCCCGGCCAATGTATTATAACACATTATAATACTCATGTAAATATAATATCTCAATATATTATAATTCACATATATCACTCATATAAACACCAAATCACCAATTTTCGCATTCCCAGACCACACGTATATGTATTCCAGTTAAAAACGTTTTTAAAGTAAAACTCACTTGTCTTGATTATTACACACGCTCGCAAGTTCCTTTCAAAATGATCTTATCTCAACTGTCCCATTACACACTGCACTTAACCCATTACAGGGAGTACCGGGACTACAGAATACCGGGACTACACAGTACCAGGACTTATTGTTATCGGGAGTTCCATCACCGGGAGTTCATGCTATCGGGAGTTAGTATTACCGGGAGTCTCAGTATCGGGAGTCACCACACCGGGACTCACTGCACCGGGAGTCCATCACACCGGGACTCACTACACCGGGAGTCTATTACACCGGGAGTCGACAGCACCGGGAGTCTATCACACCGGGAGTCGACAGCACCGGGAGTCTACCAGGACTTCCCCAGGACTCTCAAGAACACAGTCGGTTCCATTTCTCAGAAATCGATTGAAATCTATACCAATCACTGAAATCATAACTTCTAAACCGATAGATATCTTCTATTACTGATTATCAACACAAAATATAAAGGGACTAACCTCAAAATCGTTTCTAACCCAACCGATTGATGCTCAAACCGTAACTTTCTTCTTTCGCTTTCTTCGCCTCCAAAACTCCCGCACACACAACACTGTTTCTATTTTTGGTATATGAATACTATCTGAAGACCTAAGAGGTAATAATAAACCACAACTTACCAAATAGAGCTTGAACTTCTCAAATTTAACCCAAACACCCCTAAACTCATAATTTTTCCGAAACATACTCTAACCATCTAACTTTAAAGTTATCTTTATTTAACGGACTTACCCGGGTATTACAACATGCTCTTGATTTAAATAAATACTAAACATGCCAAACAACTAATGGACTTAAAAAAAACAACTAGCCATCACTCTCCTCTCTTGCTCTCTCTCTCTCTCTCATTTTCGGCCGAAACCACCATGGTTGGTGGTGGTTTTGTTCTTCTTATTTCAAGTCTATTGTAGTCTTGAATAAGGATCTCTCTTTTGCATTTTTCTTCAAGAAAGTACTAGAAGACAAAGGTGTTGGAGCTTATTCGTGGACTTCTCTAGAGGAACTCTTCCTTGAGTTCTTGCCATCTCCATCAAACTAGAAGACTTTGCAAAGGACTACAAAGGTTGTACTTTCTAAAACCCCCTATGTATGTTCTATAATCTTTCATGTTCATGCAAATGGATCCTTGGTGGGTGTTAAAATGTTTTAATGTTGTTCAAAGTTTTTAAGCTTCCATTGCAAATGTTTTCATTTCTGAAATCGATTTTTGAACAAAACACCCAACAAGTGGTATCAGAGCCAGGTTTTGCATGCATGTTTAGATTTTTGTTTATATGAAAAATACTTGGTTTTTGGAAGCCATGGATGATTTTTCATTTTGTATGAAGAAGTTCACACATGGCATCTTTGGCAATTTTTTTTAATTGTTATTTTATGTGACCAAAATTTACATGCATTTTTGGTCATAAAAAGTTGCCTTAGAAAAACAAAGTGTTTGTTTATATTTTTGTTAAATGTATATAATGTGTATAAACAAGCCAAAGACCCCTTTTATTTTTAAGATGGTTGTAATATTTATTTTTTAATAAAGTATGTAATAGTAAATAGGCATTCCTCCCCTTTTGTTATTTTTTTTATATATATAAATAGATTTATGTTAGATTAGATTTATTTATATAAAAAGTAACAAGTTTGAAAATTGAAGACCTTTTAAAGACTTTCAAGAAACCATGGAGTTCCTAGAAGTTTTGCATGCATTTGGATGTTCTTGCAAGTGGGAGCTTGAAGACCTCAAATTTTTTTGGTCATCTTGTCCCTGAGGAATGGACTTGACATTCTTGTTTGGTTCACAAGAATTGTCACTAGATTTTTGGCTTGGTTTATACACTTTCTACATTTTTTTATATGTTGATATTTTATGTTGATATTATCATGTGTGGTTGAAATAGGATTTTGCATGCTAAATAATATTTTGAACATAAAAATAAATCTTCTTTTGGAGTTTGGTTTTTCAAAATATCCTTTTATTGTAAAATGATAAAATATGAGGGATTTAAGCAATAAAGTTTAAAATAGTAAAAATTGTGTTTTAACTATTTTTATACTTGGAGGGTTAAAAGAAAATATTGCATGAGAGACTCAAACCTCATTCGACCCTTTTGTGGTCCAATAGGAGTTGCATGTGGTCTTGTGCTTTTAGAATTAAAAGAGAGAGAACATTTATTTTAGAGGAAAATGAGTTTTTTTAAATAAAAGGAGTTTTATTATAAAAACTCTTAAAAATTTTGAAGTAGTAAAATGAGTTTAAAACTCATCCAAACTCGATGTCTAAATAAAAAAATGTTGTTATATTAAAAAGACTAAAATTGGTTCTAATGCGCTCAAACTCAAACTTTAATATAGGATATTAGTTTAAAATTGACCGCAACGAAATAGTTAATAATATGGAGATTTTATTTTGAACTAAAAGAACCATTAAAAGAAAAATATGATTTTAAATAATAAGTACCATGTGATATTGGATGTATGCAATATACATGATACAATATGTTGTTTATAAAACTAGAATTATAATACATCTAAAATCCCTTTTAAAATGCAAGTCTATGCCGTCCTTTTGAGAAACACTCAATACGCCACTATGACAACCTTGTGGGATAAAGGTCACCTAACCACTTGGATTGTCTTGTGATGGATGAGGTGATTCTTATGTCTTTGTGGGATAAAGGTCACCTAATCGCATGGATGTAAGTTTCACATGTTGTTTCAAGTAGGATGACTTGATTGGGAATCTTTTGTGATAAATGTCACCTAAGCATTAGAAACCCAAGGTATAGATGGGATCAAACATGTCAATTAACAAACAAGTTGTTAAGGATCCCATAACGCTAGGAATTATATTCGATGTAATCGATAAACGTTATCTACCTTGTTGGATTAAATGGACGGGATAAAGGTCACCTAACCGTTTCATTTGTTTTGCAATGTTGGATCCTAGATTTTATGCAAATTAATGTTTTTAGAAAACGAAAGGGTAATTAATTTGTTTAATAATTAACATTGAAAATACTATATTAACTTTGTTAAGTTTTGTAGATGGCCCAAAATGCAAACACTACAATTGATTCACCCCTAAGAGCTTTTCTTAACGAAGAAAAGTTAAACACTCAGAACTTCCCGATTTGGTTTCACAAATTGAGACACGTTCCCAGACGTGAAAACAAATCATACGCACTTATCGTACCTCGTCCTGAAGAACCTCCTCTTACCTCCATAGAATCTCACGATACTTGATTGAAACATAATGATGACTCAATCGATGTATCACGTCTTATGCTTGAAACCATGGTTCCATCCTTACTAGAAAGAATGGAAATGTTTCCACTGAGGGCATTTGACATGGTAAACCCATTAAGGATCCATTATCAAATATATATGGTCTGTGAATGCTTCGATACAATTGGAGGAAGGCCAAAACGTAAGCCCTCATATTCAACTAATGAGGACACACCATGACAATTTGGATAGACTTGGCTATCCTTATTCCAATGGGAGAGCCGTAGATGTGATCCTCAAATCTCTGACCAACACATTTGATGTTTTTTGTCGAGAATCTGAATGTAGTGATAGATGAGGCAAAATTGGTTATAGAAAAGGAGATTGTCCTTCTGAGAAATAAATGTTTTCTAACGAAGGAAAGTCCTTCAGGTATCAATATTTAAGATAGAACTTTTACCTTTCTATCTTACACTTGTGTATTTGATACTAAGTGTAGAACTCACTCTTGTAATTTGTTACAGATAATCAAGAAAGGTAAATGACTGAAAGACAAGCAATATGGTGATCCATATAAGCAAGGAAGCAAGATTGCGTACCAAGCTTATAGGAGATTTTATTATAAAACCATATGGCTTGTATTGTTAAATAAGTTTGTTTCGAACAAGGTTTAAATTTAGTTTGGCTAAATTATTATTTTTTCAGACACATGTTTATTGATTGAAGGAAATTCACTTAACCGTTTTGGAAACGATTATATTCATATTCAAATTGAATTATTCTATTTCGAGAACTAGTCCTCCTAATTGAATAATAAAGTGAATCTCAAAAGTCTTCGAAAACATAGTTCTATATAATCACCATAAGACTCAAGTGTGATTTGAATCAAATCTACACATGAAATTGTCAACTTAATCAAGAAAAACATTAAACGCATATCTAAATTTCAAAACTGTGGTATTTTTGAAACTAAATATAAATATTTTCATTTGAAATATGCGATCTTGATAAATTTGAATACAGCTCTTTTCTCTAATTCATAGAGAATGAGAAAAAGGTTTTGTTAGAATTGATACATGTTGATGTATGTGGTTTTTCAAAACCAAGTCTAGACATGGTGATAGGTAATACAAAGTCTTCACTGACGAATTTGGAACATAAAGATGAAGCATTTGATGTAATTCAAGTTGTTTCAAAGTGAGGATTAAGAAAACAACTCAGCAGGACCATTAAAGTGTTTTCTAATATAGGAGGATAGTAACTAAACCAAGAACTCTTGGATCATCTTAGAAATTGTGTATATCCGAAAGGATAGACCAAACCTTATTAAATATAGTTCGCTCTACGATGAGTAGAAGTACTATCCCTACATCAATTCGGAATTTTATGCCCTAGTTACCATAAACTATATGTTATGGCACCAACCAAAAGGTAGACAAAATACCTTATAAGATTTCGTATGAAAAGTTTTTCATCCTTAATCTTAGTTGAAGGCGTGGTTTTATGAAGCTCATGTGAGACAATAACCTTCAAGTAAACTCGACCCAAAATCTACTAAATGCATATTTTGTAGAATATACTATAAATTGTTTAAGATACCGATTCTACAATCCCACAAACAATAAAATTGTTTATTGTTCCAAAGCCAAGTTCTTAGAAAAGCAAGTTTTTTTTGGGCAAGGAAAATGGGAGATTTAAGGAACTTGAAGGAAATCAAGAACCTCATAACCTAATGCACTTATTGGTTGGCACTAGTTATCAAACAAAGGTTGTTGAAACTGAGCAATTTGATTGATCGGAAACTTAGTAAAAACATCAAGTGTTCGCAAATCTAGTAGAATCATTCAGAAATTCGAGAGACATCGATTTCTTATAACTAATAAAGAATGATGTATGACTGGGTTCTAGTAAACCCATCAACTGCCAAAGTGCTATGTCAGATTCTGAATCTGGTGAGTGGCTTAGAGTCATGAACACTTAGATACAATCCGTTCACGGATCAGTACAAGTATCACAAAGCAGAAGTCTTCATTTTGACAGGAAAATTAAAAGTTTAATTTTCATCAAAATAAAAGATGACTCATGCATTGACTAAAACTAGTGGGAGCCCAGTAAAATTCCTAAACCTGTATGAGCAAGACATACTAGCATTTGGAAATTAACTTTCCGACATAGCAAAGCATCATGTTGTGGCTCGGACAGTATTTCCTTAATAAAAGACTTAGAAAGGGCTAATCTTGTTCTTGAAATAGAGATCTTTAAAGATTGAATCAAGACGACTTATAGGTTTAAGTCAAAGTGCATATGTAGACATGATCTTGAAAGGTTCAAGATGCAAGGCTCTAAAGGTAGTTTCTTGCAAGTATGATATCACATCATTTTGAGCATGTCTCAATATTCTAGCACAAAGGCTGAGGTAGATAAAATGATTAGTATTCCATATGCTTCGGCAATTGGATCTATCATATATACCATGACATGAACTAGATCGAGTGTATCATAATGCTTTAGAGCATTAGAAGGAGATACCAACGAAATACGAAGGAAGGTCATTGGATGACTATAAAGAACGATTTAAGGTACTTACAAAGAACCAAGGAAGTGTTCCTTAACTGAGGGTTGGAAGAAGATCATAGTAAATATTGCACTGATGATAACTTCCATAAAGATCGAGAAGGTTCTCGATCACAAAAGGGGAAATGTCTTCATTATAAATGAAGAAGTAGTTCACTTGAAAAGGTTCCAAGTGAAGGTAAAAGTTGCATAATACACTACAAAATAAGAATACATTGCTGCTTTAGAAGCCACAAAAGAAAGATGTTTGGATGAAAGAGTTCATTGAAAAGCTAGGTAGATGCCTACCATTCAGGATCATCTAGAAATCCTTTGTGAGAATGTGGGTGCCATTACGCAAGCTGAAGGACCCTATCTCACATCAGAGTACCAAGCATCTATTCCAAACATTTAACTATATTTGGAATAAAGTTAAAGATGGAAATGTTAGTGTTCACAAAGTTTAATCAAATCAAGTTTCTGGATGAACCCATTCACGAAGCTCCTTTCATAAGCTAAACTTGAAGTTTCATGTTTGAGCTATAAGACTTCGTTATTCTAGTGAACGGATTTGATTTGAATTTAGTATGTGGATATTGGAACAGGTTAAGCAACAAGTATAATATTTAAATTACATATATGGAATATGATCTTTTACATACTCGTTGTGCTCTATATTAGCATGTTTAATCCTTGAATAAACCAATTATTCTAAATGTCCATAGTCGATCATAGTTGTGGGAACAACTATGAAGTAAGACTAATATGAATTAGATTGGGTGACTTTTAAGAGTAAAAGTGGCAAAGTGTTGCAACCAAGTTCATAGGTATTTGTTAGGGAACAAGTATTGGACCTGACCCGCTTCAAGATCACCTCATGGATCGTCGTCATAAGTGAGTCTTGAATAAAGGTTGTATCTTTGTATCCTTCGACCTGAGATGCATATTTGGGACTCAAGTGTAGGAACTGTTATGTTTTGATATGGTTAACCGTTGTTCTTGAAAAAGGCAGCTATAAAGGCCATTATTGGGCATGGCATGAAATGCATAAGAGGCGTATGTAATCAAGATGGGATTTGTGTCTCTAAATATGTTAAGAGTGAGACATCTAAGGCGCCTTACCAAAAGTTGAACAATAGATGAGAATGATAGTGATCCATGTCTCATGTTCAACATGATGTCCAAACAAAGGGATAACTGATACCGCACCTTATACGTCAATTAAAGCTATGAGCTTATGGGAATTGGATGTTGTTGAATGGCACTTACAATCATACATTGCTGGGGGCAGTGAGATGTTGCTAGACGTCCACCACTGTCTATATCATTCTATAATACAATCTTGAGCAAGTTGGAGATTGTTGGTTCCATATGCTCAAGAATGATTATAAAATAATATTACCGGTAATATATGATCCTATAGGGTCACACCGTATAGCAGGTAAACACCGAATTGATATTTATAAGAATTTGATTCTTTATAAATATTAATAATATTCTTGATAAATATAATTAATTATATTATTGAATATAATTTATAATATTAGATGCAAATAATAAATTTTGGTTACATAAAATAATACATGTGATGAATTTATTTTGTAACTAAAATGAAAGGAGGGACTTGAGGAGAAAGTTTAAGATAGTTAAAATGTGATTTTAACTATCTCAAACTAGAAGGGTTTGTTTGGTAAATATGCATGGCATTTCTCCCTTTGATTGGTCATATTGGGTGGCAAAAAGGAGAGCACATGCTCTTGATTTAAATAAATACTAAACATGCCAAACAACTAATGGACTTAAAAAAAACAACTAGCCATCACTCTCCTCTCTTGCTCTCTCTCCCATTTTCGGCCGAAACCACCATGGTTGGTGGTGGTTTTGTTCTTCTTATATCAAGTCTATTGTAGTCTTGAATAAGGATCTCTATTTTGCATTTTCCTTCAAGAAAGTACTAGCATACAAAGGTGTTGGAGCTTGTTGGTGGACTTCTCGAGAGGAACTCTTCCTTGAGTTCTTGCCATCTCCATCAAACTAGAAGACTTTGCAAAGAACTACAAAGGTTGTACTTTCTAAAATCCCCTATGTATGTTCTATAATCTTTCATGGTCATGCAAATGGATCCTTGGTGGGTGTTAAAATGTTTTAATGTTGTTCAAAGTTTTTAAGTTTCCGTTGCAAATGTTTTGATTTCTGAAATCGATTTTTGAACAAAAAACCCAACAATACGCATGACGCATAACTTTATCTTATGATTAAGTTTGTTTTTATTCTTAATGTAATCTGTTATACACAAAACACTTGTTACTGTTTGGGTAAAAATCCACACCTCACGACCGACGATAGATAACTCATATGACATTTACGTAAGTTTACCCTTGTGTTAAGATAAGATCTTGCAGGTTATTTACAACCGAATACTTTGTCGTACACTTTCATGAATGTCGTATGTTCCATACGAACGACGTCCAAGACTCAAGACGGTCGTACGATTATACTAATCGTTAACAGTCAAACATCCGTTTTTTTGGTACATTAATGCAGGTCCAAGAGTAATCATGGTAAAACGGCCAGTAACGGACGAGCTCTTAATGGCATTAAAGACCCGACGACGGTTACAAACAAGTCATCAAGACACATTTAATGCCGACAGAAGCTATATAAAAATCTGCTCCACATTCGAATGGGACACATCGATACACATCGGATCAAGCTAAACATTGCAACATCCAACATCTGACCTCTACTCTTCTACATTTCCACGCAATACAACAATGATAATTTAAGCATTCGAACACACATCGCTTACGCAAGTTTCGCACAACAGCAGTTCGAATCGCACGACTACAGCTTATTTCGCACGATTTACGCACGACGCACAACTTTATCTTACGATTAAGTTTGTTTTTACTCTTATTTTAATCTGTTGTACACAAAACACTTGTTTCCAAAGGATTTTCGCCCCTGTTTGGCGATCATAGTCCACCGTCGACCCTCACAAGTCGACCGCAGTTTTTTCCCTCGTTTGGGTTTTTCACGTCACCAATTCTCTTGCCTTATTTACCTTTTTTCTGCGATCGTGTTGATTGGTCTTGAGATCCCTTTATTTAGTTGTTAAAAGTTTCACATCAACCTTAAGTTATCCATTGGGTGATTTTTGGCATTAACAGTTTGGCGCCATCCATGGGACTACATCTAGAGAAAATCTCAAGCCAGACATACATCGCTCTAACGATCTTGTGAAGTTTTTGTTGTTTTCAGGTAAATGGAAAATTACCAAGATCGTATGGCTCAACTTCACGCGGAATTGAATGCAGCTCGGAGTCAGATTCAAGCCCTGAACGAGCAGAACCAATAGGTAGTTGCTGACATTACTTCCCTAAGGAATCCGGCGATTGGCAATTCCTTTGGACCGCAGAACGGTCCCAGACATACAGGTGCACCTTTCGCAAGGCCACCATTCCAGGCAGATCCAGGGCATTTGTCAACAATCCTCCCTTTGGACAATTTCCTCTGCAGCATCTGAGGCTGCCACCGCTGTACAATGGAGCCATACCACATCAGATCCCAATGAACTTCCCCTTTAACGGAGAAGCTAACGGTTCGTCGCACGGAAATGGCTCCCATCCGACAGTCGGCATGACAGCTCAAAACTTAGGAGTCATTCACTCGACAGGTGCAGTCTCCGATCCTAACGACCCAGTCGCCCAACGACTAAGGTTACTGGAAGATCAGAACGAAAAGATGTTGTCGCTACTTCCAAAACTATCCGTTGCCGCCGTCCCCGTCAACGTCGAACCCTTCACAAGATTCCAAGCGTCGTTTTTCGTCGACACGATAGCGAATGTTGACGTTCCGAAGAAGTACCATATTCCTGCTTTTACGCCCAAGTATTCGGGAATAACCGATCCAATGGAGCACATCGCCCAATATAAACAATTGATGTGGACAACATCAATCCCACATCAATATCAAGAAGTTTGGATTTGCAAAAGATTTGGTGCGACTCTTACAAGTGCTTCTCTCTAATGGTTGATCATTCTCAAACCAAAGTCCATCAGAAACTTCGCGGAGTTGGTCAACCAATTTTCGCAACAATTCACCAGTTGTCGCAAGATGGAGAAGCAGTCCAGCGACCTGTACTACATCGTCCAAAAATCTGGAGAACCCATCCGCGGTTATTTCAATCGTTTCAATGCCGAAATGATCAGCATCCGAAATTGTGATGTCAAGACCGCCATCGAAGCCTACAAGCGTGGTCTAGACGATAATACTACAGGACTGTACGTCGATCTTACGAAGTACCCGCTAGAGAATTTCGAAGACGTACGAGCTAGGACTCTGGCTTACATGAGAGTCGAAGACGATATGGCTTTCCGTAGAGAGCATTCTACCGAAAAAAAATCGTTCGGGATCAAGAAACCAGATTTCAAGTCCAAGACGAGCGTCAAGACAGAGCCAACTCGCCAGATATCGAACGTCCGGTTCGACAAGAAAAATAGCAATCTTGTGCCCAGATTTCCTCAATATCCCTAAGATCTCCTCTTATGGATTCAAGGGAACATCGAAAGAACGGGTCGAGGATCTCAAAAACATTCAATCGTCTGTTCGATGGCCTAAAAAAGGCGATAAAGATGACGACAAAAAGGACCACACCAAATGGTGCGACTTCCATAGTGATCATGGTCATCCGACAGATAAATGCCTTGCCTTACAGAAGGAGTTAGCCTGGATCGTCCCCAAGGTCCATCTGCAAGGTTTGATTGATAAAGAATCTACGCCAGTTGAAAACGTAAGACCAGCATCCCCAGCCCACGCGAGAATCGTCAATTAAATGACTGGTGGATCAGACGTCTGTGGTTTAACATATTCGGCAGCCAAGCGGCACGCCAGTCAATCATCGGGAGAATATCCCATTCCTCGGTCATCCCAACCAAAGCAAGAGTTGGAACTGGAGGTCATGCTAATAACGTTCAATAAGGACGACCTCCAGGACAGCTGGCAGAAACATCACGACGGATTGATTATCCAGCTTACTATTGGCAACTGCTCGACCAAAAGAGTACTGGCCGACGGAGGCAGGTCTGCTAACATCATTTTCCAAAGCATGATTGAAGCTATGGGCATCGATAAATCAGAGATCACCCGTCGATCGACGAATCTGATAGGATTCAATGGCGATTCTACCAACACGTTGGGAGAGGTCATCCTCCTAGTGTACGCTAAAGGGGTCAACAAACAAACAAAGTTTAATGTTATCGACTGTTCGTCAACTTACAACGTTATACGGGGTCGACCGTGGATAAACGACATGAAAGAGGTCCCATCGACCTATCATCAGACGATCAAATTCCCGACGTCATCAGGGGTAAAGAAATCCAAGACGGTTATCCGGAGGGAACCGTCGTCGAAGGGTGGTGATCTGTCTAGGGTCGCCACCACCAAGAGGACGAAGACACCATCGAGAGTCATAGATGCGACTTCGGTGAGTGTGGCGCCTCCTTTGACTGGAGAGGTTGCCCCTTCTGGTTTGACCAACGACCTTCCGACGCCATGGGGAGTACAAGAAATCAAAAGTAAACAGAAGACCGCCCGTGATTGTACCAGGCGACACTGAAACTTCAGAAAAGGGACATCTAGCAATTACACGATATTGACTTCAAGCATTGCACAACAATTAAACCGCATGTCCTAACCGACTTCGTCGCCGATTTTAGTCCTGAGCTAGAGAAAGAAGCACGAAATGAAACCTATACTGTAGCGACTCCATACGACATGACCTGGCTAGTCCAGGTCGACGGTTCTCCACCCGCCAGAGAAGCAGGTCTTGGTGTCGTCTAAAAGTCCCCACAGGGGACAAGATGGCGTACCCCATACGATGCAGTTTCAAAACTACTAACAACGAAGCAGAATACGAAACTCTAATCATGAGCATGAATATGACTCACGACTTGGGGGCAGTTGGACTTCACATCAGAAGCGATTCTTTATCGGCCGACGTTAAGGCAAGATGCTACCAGGTACGTCCAAAGCTGTGACGCATGTCAAAGACACTCAGGTATGATGCACCAACCTTTTAAACCTTTACATACGTCCTTAGTCCCATTGCCCTTCATGAGGTGGGGGGTGGACGTCGTTGGTAAATTACCTCCTACCCCAGTGCAGAAAGTTTTTTTGTTATTCCTTACAGATTATTTTTCTAAGTGGATAGAAGCAGCTGCCTACTCCCAGATTCGGGACAAAGAGGTCATCTCTTTTATCCAGGCTAACATTATATGTAGGTTCTGAATCCCTTCCAAAATTGTATGCGACAATGGCTCACAGATCATAAGTGATCGTACGCAACGGTTTTGTGAGGATCGTAATATCAAATTTACGACCTCAACCCCCACGTTATCGCCAATCTAACGGTCTTGCAGAATCGGGAAACAAAGTCATTATCAATTCAATGAAGAAAACACTTAAGGTCGCAAAGGTAAAATGGGTCGAAGAACTTCCATCGGTCCTATGGGCAAATCGTACGACACCTCTAACATCGACAGGACAGACACCAGTTTCATTGGTTTACGGTTGTAAAGTTGTCTTACCTATTGAAGTGCAGCTCTCGACATCGATACATACATCCATCGATTATAACTTGGTAGACCTAAGCTACGACCTCGACGCTCTCAAAGAGATAAGAGAGTCTGCTTTGGTAAAAATGGCATCTCAGCGACAGGTTGTTGAACGACATTTCAACAAAAATGTTAAGGCCAAGATCTTTCAGGAAGGTGACTACGTCTTTCGACAAGTATTCCAAAACACCAAGGAACCAAACAAAGGTAAGTTATCCACTAAGTGGGAAGGACCTTATGGAATATCCGAGGTCCTTGGAAAGGGTGCTTACAGGCTTAAAAGCCTCGACGACCGAGACATCCCACGTAGCTGGAACGCAGTACATTTAAAGAAGTATTTCTTTTAAAATTTTACTTTCGATTTACTTCGACAAACGATTACTGACTTAAGCATCGGAGGGTCGTTGGTCAAACCAACGACCACCCCTGATCTTACATTGCAGACTCGCAGGATCGCACGAACGCCAGTCTTACGATTTATATCGTGAGAAACAAAGTCTATAAGACTACAAGGTCACGACTAATATGTCACGACCGATAAGTCATGACTCGTACGTCATAGGCAGAATCTTATGATTCATCTCACGGATCTTACGATCACAACAGGTGCTTTATAATCTAAGTTTCGGAGTCTAAGTCTTATTACTCGAATTCCACACTTAGAATGTGTTTTTGGTCCAGTCGCCCGGTTACTTCAAGAAATTACATGTACCTATGTCGTACGGTCTTACATACGTCTCCCTGTTTTATACGCTCGTTTTATAAATTTTGTTATATCTTGTTTATTTTGTTTAGTTACAACAAAATAAAGTAACGCGATAGTATAACAAAAATTTACTTGTATTTATATCCAAAAGTTACAAGTAAAGGGCACGACCGATTATAGTCGTCCCACATCGAAAGAAATAAACAAAAAAAATCAAGGCATAGGAGGGTCCTGCTCCTTAGCAACCTCCTCGTCGCCAGTTCCAGTGGCCTCAACGTCCGACGGGTCCCCTTCTTCGATATTGACTTCTTGGTCGAGTTCTTCTTCGTCCTCGACTTGCTCCAAGTAAGTGGCGACCTCCTCTTTGGCTCCGACCATAGGGTTTAACCCCCGTACATGGCGACACATGATCGCCGCTCGGACCCTCAGACGGGTCAGAGCTTCAAGCAATTGGAGTCGCTCCTCTAAGGACGCGATCTCCCCCTCTTTCGCCTCGACGAGCGACTTAAGGTCCTTGTTTGGGAAAAATTTCACTAGTCTCGACCACGACCAAGGTAAGGAAAACACTTATTGCACTTTTCCATAGTAAGGTAAAATCATAGTACTTTATCCCCTGATTAAAGTTGAAATCGAAAGTTACTCACCTCACGACACTCAACCACAACGTCGTCTAGTTAACACGACCGTCACATGGGACCTTGCGACCTCGACCGACTAACATGTAATATTATTGTTACGTTTTTTCAGTGATTAATGCAGGATTAAATATAATTGATGACCAACGGCTATAACCGACGAAGGCCATTAACAGCATTAAAGTCGACGTTCGTTTTCAACCGTTACATGAAGCACTTAATGAGTCAATTAAAGCACCCGAAGACTATAAATATCAAGTTCATGGGGATCAGAACATACAACACATACTATCAGCTGAATTCAGAAGAACGCTCGAAGCAAAGAATTCTCTTTCGAAGAATTACTCTCGACGCACGACACTTCATTTTTACACACGATGTACATTATTTTTATATTCGAAACACTTGTTACATTACATTTAAAAGTCTTTATTTCATTTGTATTGTAATCTCTGTACGATCGACACCTGAAACATAAGGACATCGCCCCTGTTTTGCGACTATAGTGCAACGACGACTTCCACAGTCGTCCACGGGTTTTTTCCTCGCTGTGGTTTTTCCCGCGTCTACAAATTCTCTGTCTCATTTACATTTTTGTCTTTATCGCACGCTTTGTCGAAAGATTCCTTTCTTTGGCATTAACAGTTTGGCGCCATCCGTGAGACCCCGTCTACAGAAAATCTTCGACAAACGTGTGCTTTACTAACGGTTTCTTGGAGTTCCCTCTTTTCTGTTTCAGCAACATGGTAGGATGTGAGATCCCATAATAGATCATTGCCCAGATGCACGAGAAGATTGAGAATGCATAGGATGCTCCTGGAGCAGTCGACGATTATCGCTTGGAGGAAGTCATCCTAGACCAAAGCAAGCCTGAACAAAAAGTCTTTATAGGATCATCCCTCGATCCCTGCCTCAGGGAAAAGCTAATATCTTTTTTGCAGGAATATGCCGATTGTTTTACCTGGTCGTACGAAGACATGATCGGCATAGACCCTGGCGTCATTTCTCACAAGCTCAATATCGACCCGTCGTTCAAGCCTGTCAAACAAAAGTGACAAAAATTCGCTCCTAAAAAGAATAAGGTGATAAATGACGAGGTCGACAACCTCCTCCAGACAGGGAAAATTCGAGAAGTAAAGTACCCCGACTGGCTTGCTAATGTCGTGGTCATGGCGAAGAAAAATGGCAAATGGAGGGTCTGTATCGACTTCACAGATCTCAATAAAGCTTGTCCAAAATATCCTTTTCCATTGTCACATATCGACGCCATGGTCGACGCAACAGCAGGGCATGAAATATTGACGTTCATGGATGCCTACACCGGATATAACCAAATCCTAATGCACGTCCAGGACCAGGATAAAACCGCATTCATGACGGATCGAGGTATTTACTGTTATAAGGTTATGCCTTTCGGACTAAAAAATGCAGGTTCCACCTACCATAAACAAGATGTTCAAAGATCATCTCGGCAACACGATGGAAGTGTATATCGACGACATGCTCGTCCAATCAAAGCAACCAGTCGACCACGTCGAGCATCTGAGGCAGTCGTTCGACATCCTTCGGAAGTATAGCATGAAGCTCAACCCGATGAAGTGTTCCTTCGGTGTCAGTTCCGGAAAGTTTTTGGGCTACATGGTCACTCGTCGAGGTATCGAAGCCAACCCCGAACAGATCAAAGCTATTATCGAAAGCAAATCTCCGAGAAATTTCAAAGAAGTCCAAAGGCTCACTGGTCGGGTGGCAGCTTTGAACAGGTTTATATCTCGATCCTCAGATAAATGCCATATATTTTACGATATCCTCAGGAAAAACAGGGGCTTCGACTGGACCGACGGTCATGGGCAGGCATTGCAAAAACTCAAAGAATACATGACGTCGCCTCCTTTGTTGTCGAAACCTCACGATCATGAGGTCTTGCAGCTATATTTGGCTGTTATTCCTAATGCAGTAAGTGTCGTCCTACCACGAGAAGATGAAAAGCAGCAACTACCGATCTACTATTCGGTCTTGAGGAAACCTGAGTTGATAGGTCGCTTAGCAAAATGGGGCATATATCTCAGCATTTACGACATCGATTTCAATCCCAAGACCGCGATCAAATCGCAAGCCTTGGCAGATAGCCCTGAATTGGAGAAAGAAGCATAGCTCGAAGTGTCAACTGTGGCGACTCACGGCGACGTGCCTTGGATTTTACATGTCAACGGATCATCCAACGTTAGAGGTTCAGGACTAGGCGTCGTCTTAAAGTCCCCACAAGGGGGCAAGATGGTATATTCAGTCCGATATGACTTCAAAGCCACCAACAACGAAGCTGAGTACAAAGCCCTGATCGTGGGAATGAATATGGCCCATGACTCAGGGGCAACCGCGCTACATGTCAAAAGTGATTCTCTCCTGGTCGTGAACCAGATGAATGGAGAATTCGCGGCCAAAGATTCAAAAATGACAACGTACTTAAAGGTAGCAAAAGAAAATTCTTGAATTCGTTCTATTTTTGTTCAAGAAATTCGAATTTGTCGTTCTGTTAAATCATATTACAAATAATGTCTTCTAAAGAATTCCTCTCGATGGGATCTGAGACGAAGCCTCCTGTTCTTATTCCTGAAGAGTATCAGCAATGGAAAATTTGAATTATCCAATTCTTGGATAATATTGATGAGAATCTGATGATTTCAATCCGTGAAGGGCCTATTGAAGTTTATGTAGATGTTGCTGCTTCACCTGCAACAGATACTACACCGGAGATTCCTGCTACCAGAGTGAAGAAAAGTTTCTCACAATACACAGAAACACAGAAACAGAGACATGCAATTGAAAAAAGAGTTGTAACCTTGTTGACTTTGGCTATTCCTAATGAAGTTTTCAATCGAATTGATAGTTGAACATCCACAAAAGAGATGTGGGATGAACTGGAGAAGCAGATGCTTGGAACAACCAAATCGATTCAAGCAAAACTGAATCAATGCATAAATGCATATGAAAGACTCAAAGCAAAGGAATCTGAAAGCTTAACTCAGACTTACAACAAGTTTTGCACAATATTGAATGATCTTAGAAGGAATGGGCTGACGAAGACTAAGTCAGAGATAAACTACAAGTTTCTGAATTGTCTTAATTCAGAATGGTCGTCTTATGCCATTAGTCTCCAAATGAACAAGGATATGTGTGAGGAAGATCTGAATGATCTGTTTTGTGTTCTGAATCAGCATGAGGATTCTGTTAAGCAAGTGGTTGAGGAAAAGAAAAGTGTATCTGATCAACTAGCTTTGCTTTCAAAATCCAAAATCACCAAAACATCCAAAACATCTGTTAGAGCATTATTGTATTCAAGATTTATTGTAAAGTCTTGTAATTAGTCAAAGCTTGTAAAGTCAAATGTAAAAGTCAAAGTCATGAAAAGTCAAAGTAGATTAGATTTAATACTTTGTAATCCTAGGTATAAATAGGATTAGTTAGCTTAGATGTTAAGCAAGTCTAGAGAGAGCAATTCATTAGTGATCTTAATTGTAATATTCTAGAGAGAGAAGTGATAGCATTCTAGAGAGAGAAAGTGCATAATTCCTATGTAAATCTCTATTATGTTCAAGATCAATGGATGATTTGATGATTACCTAATAGAAACGGATTTCACAAGTGGTATCAGAGCTTTGGGAGATTGAATTGTGTGCAAATTCGTCCAATTTCTTGAAGATTTGAAGATTTTTTGAAGATTTTTGAAGAAAATCTCCATTCTTGAAGAACTTGAAGAACACAAATGGGTTATAGATTTTTAGCTCGTTTTTGTGTTTGATTTTGATTGCAAAGTGTTTCTCCATCATTCTAAACAAGTTTAGAATCATCAATTTTGCAAAATCACGCCAAGATTTGATCAATTTTAAGATTTTGTAAAATTTGGTGTTCTTGAGAAAAATTTCTCTGTCAAATTTTTAGAACATTGATTTTGCAATTTGGTGTTGAATTGATTGATTTTTGTGCAAATTCGTGTTCAAAAACAGTTTTCAGACATGAATTAACCATAAAATTCAAGTTTTGATGTCTAAATCTCATTTTTAGAAAATTTTAATTTTTTGGTGTTCTTCATGTTCTCGAGGTGTTCTTGAGATATTCATATTAAAAGTTTAGATGTTGAATTTTGATCCATTTTTGTTGTTAAGTGTTGTTAGAAATGTGTTTTTGAATTTGTTTGATCTTAAAATCTAGATTTAATATTTGTTTGTGAGTGTTTGTATGTGCAGAAAATCAACAGAAGAAAAGAAAAGAAGAAAGCTGATTGTGTGTGTGCTTATTAGAGGAATTCGGACCCTTCTTGACCAAGAATTCGAACCCTTCTAGATTCGAATTCCTTGAATTCGAACCCTTCTGCATTCGAATTATTTGAATTCGAACCCCTAGATTCGAATTCATTGAATTCGAACCCTTCTGCATTCGAATTCCTTGAATTCGAACCCTTCTTCATCCGAATTCATTGAATTCGAACCCTTCTTCATCCGAATTCATTGAATTCGAACCCTTCTTCATCCGAATTCATTGATTTCGAACCCTTCTTCATCCGAATTCATTGATTTCGGATCCAACTTCATTCGAATTCATTGATTTCGAATCCTTATTCATCCGAAATCTTGTGAATTTTTTTTATTCGACTTGTGTCAACTCATCAGTGTGGAATTAAAAAAAAAATTATTCCGAAATTTTTTCTATAGTGTATTTCATACACTGTAAGGGCTTTTCAAAAAAAAATATATAATTTTTTTTTAAGAGTGTGCACATAATTCTAACTTCTAAGCGAAGTTTCTCTTGACGATCACTCTATTAGGTATATTTTTGTTAATATTTTTTGTGTTTCTTTTCAGGTTTTCTTCAAGATGTCTACTTATACAGAAGATGGGGTTTTAAGATTGAAGCAAACTATTATAAAGGAGATACCCCCAATTGCAAAAGTTCTGGTTAAATCATCAAATGAAAGTTTGCAACAAACAATTTTGAAACAATTTATTATACCAGAAATAACTCCTAAACCACAAGTTTCTGTTAAACCAAATAATAAAATTTTGCAACAAGTTCTTATAACAGAAATACCTTCAACACCACAAACTTTTGTTAAATCTAATAATGAAAGTTTGAAGCAAACTATTGTTAAATCCAGTGGTGAAGGTTTGAAGCAAAATTTTGTTAAAACTAATACTTCAAATCCTTCAACTCATCAAGATGACATGAAGGAGCTTGAAGGAAGTATAAAAGCATTGGAGGAAGAAAATGCTAATCTGAAAAGACAAATTTTAGACATTTCTTCTTCAAATGATAAACTTATTAAAAGAGTTACTAATCTTGACGTTTATATTGCAGATCTTGAAACAAAGAAAGACAACTCAAGTGTGCACGATCAAATCGAGAATCTTCAAGAGAAAGTAACAACTCTTCAAAAAGAAAATGCCGATTTGAAGAGTAGAGAAGAAAAGAGAGTGAAGTGGAACTTAAAGTTACATACTCAATTAAAAGAAGTTCAAGATAAAGAAAAGAATTTGGACAGTGAAAATGCCGAGCTAAAGAGAAAACTGTCTAATTTTTCTTTTGAAGAAAAGAAAGTTTTTGAAGAAAAGAAAGTACTTGAACTGAAATGCATAAAACTTTCAAAACAAGTTTCTGACTTTGAGAAAGTTTTATTTCCTGAAAAGGAGAAGTTGGAGAAGGAAAGGGTCGAGTAAAAAAAAATTGGTTTTCGATGATTATGATGCTCACCATCATCGAAAAAGGGGGAGAAAAGTTTAATTTCAATTTCATGTCAAAGAGCTTTCAAGTCAAAGATATTTCAAGTCAAAGATTAATGAACAAAGACTGAAGATTAGGGGGAGAAGGATCATGTGAAGTCCAAATGTTGCTGAATTTGGTTATCTTAGTTCTGCGTGGTTCTCGGAATGCGCTTACACCGAATTTGGTTATCTTAGTTCTGAGTGGTTCTCGGAATGCGCTTACACCTAAAAGTTCAACAATGTGGATGGTTTCACATCTTTCTGATCCAAACTCTAATTGTTTCTGATTCATCTTGTTCCGAATTGATGGTTTTATACATCTTTCTGAAATTCATGTTCAAGACTTGAAGACAATCTGTTGAAGATTGTATTGAAGAAGGTTGCCTTTTCAAAGAGAAAGACAAAGACTTTTCATGTTTGTCTGAAGATTCTTCAAAGCTGAGTTCTTAAAGAGTGTCAAAGCATATAGTTCGCCGTGAACTAGTGGAGATAAAGCTATTTGAAGATTATCTGAGACTCAAAGTTTAAAGCGGTCAAAGATAAAGTATTGAAGATCAAGTACTGAAGACTGCTGCTATTTTTTAAATCTTGAATCCAAAGGGGGAGATTGTTAGAGCATTATTGTATTCAAGATTTATTGTAAAGTCTTGTAATTAGTCAAAGCTTGTAAAGTCAAATGTAAAAGTCAAAGTCATGAAAAGTCAAAGTAGATTAGATTTAATACTTTGTAATCCTAGGTATAAATAGGATTAGTTAGCTTAGATGTTAAGCAAGTCTAGAGAGAGCAATTCATTAGTGATCTTAATTGTAATATTCTAGAGAGAGAAGTGAGAGCATTCTAGAGAGAGAAAGTGCATAATTCCTATGTAAATCTCTATTATGTTCAAGATCAATGGATGATTTGATGATTACCTAATAGAAACTGGTTTCACAACATCCAAAACATCCAAGAAATCTGTGTTTTTGTCTGAAATACCAAAGCTAGAGGAGTAATCTGAGAAGGAAGAAGGATCTGAGGAAGATGATGATATCAAGTTAATTGCTGAAAAATTGGCATTGTTCAAATGCAACTGCAAATAATGTTGGCAACTAATGATGAAATATATGATAGAGTTAAAGATTACTTCATGCCTTTGGAATGTGTTCAGAAGACCTATTGTTATTCCAATACTTGAGTTACCAATTCTGGAAGAACCACTATGTGACTTCGTTATTGAACAGAGTAACACTCCACTTGCAAGACATTATATTCGTAATATCTTTCCAGAAGAAACTTATGAGCATCTTTACTGCACAGAAGATGAGTTTTTGGTTATTGATGGCTTTATGGATGAAAAAGCTCAGATAATTTATGTTGAGGCTTCAAACAGACTGAGAAAACCTGATGAAAGGTTACATGTTCAGAAAAGAATAGAGAAAGTGTTGGAGTTTCAAACTGAAGAATTTGATGGCCTAAAGTATGTGAGTATGGAAGTTCTGAAGGAAGGAAATTTGAAAGGGAGTCTTACAAGTTATGATTTTCATAGATTGTTTCTTGATGATCAAATCTTTCTGGTGAAGTTCTTTGCAAGCACAGAAGAAACCTGGATGGAAATTGAGTGCAGAAGGATTTTGGGGATATATGTCAGAAACATGCATATCTATGACTTCCAACAGGCTATTGAAGCAGGAAAAGATAAATGCAATCTAAGTTTTCCAATCAGAAAGCCTAGCAATGAAAACTGTTTTCGTGGATTTGTGATTGAAGGAATTGAAAATGAAGGCTTCTTCTATATAGATTATGGTTCATCAAAGTTTTTCAGATTGAATGATCTTGTCAAGTACAGTGATGCTACACTACAATGGTTGTTGATAGAGATGGAAGTAAATGCTGAAGGTGAGAAAGCAATTCTGAAAGATAAATGTTTAAGGCATATCAAAGAAAGGTTGGATCTCAGAACAAGAATCAAAGAGTGCAGTGAATGTATGCTTTCAGAAGAAAATCCAAAGAAGTTGCTACATATTGACTTTGAATTTCCATCTGAATACCCAGTGAATGGGGTTTACACTGATGATGATGAAGTTATTCCAAATGTATTATGTTCACAAGATGTTCAAATGCAAGAGGCTGAACAAACAGAAAAATCTGAAGCCAATGAAGATGAGATACCTGTTGATCTGAATGCTATGTTCTTGGAGTATACTTTACCAAAGTTCTTTCAACCAAGAGAAATAAATTTTCTAAGTGTGTATCATGATAATCCAGAATTCTCTCAATCGTTTCGTGGTGAACTGTCAAGATGCATAGGAAAACCAAAACAAGCAGTATATTCAGATTTCTTGGTCACTGGAATCAGAGAATTATGTGTCAAAAGTTTCAAGAAGAACGAGTACTATGGGTATGAGGTTCTGAGGTTCTGAGAGAAGATGGAAAAGTCTACTACTTCACTGAAGCTGACTTTAATAAGATCTTAGTAACTGATTTCTACAGGCTATACTGTCTTTTGGAGAATAAAGACTATAGTAAGTATAAAAAGGAAAGAGGAGCATTGGCAACAATGAGAGAAGCTATGTTTTATATTCTGAGATGGTATGCATATACAGATTTCCAAATTGCTCTGTATATACATAGACCATGTGTATATCTCTCCAAGCCAAATAATAATCATGAGCAACTGAATGTTCTGAAGAGTGGAAACATTGTAAGATGGACAGAGTTGGGAGTTTTCTTGAAGAACAACAGAAAATAAAAGATCTTCTTCAGACCTGATGAAGTGGCCAAATATTGTTCTGGAACTCTGAGGTTCATCAAACACAGCCTGGAGAAAAAGTTAAAAAGAGGAAAACAAGTTGAAGATATACAAGAGATCATAGAAAAGATTGATAGAAGACTTAATTTGAGAAATGTAATTCTTCTAAAGATTGTACCTGCTTTAAAAGAGTTTAATGTTGACAAATACAAGCTTGTTTGACAAGAAGGGAGAGATTGTTGGATCTAGAGTTTTGTCAAAGTCTGAATAGAAGACTCAGAGTTTTGTTATCTGAATAGAAGACTCAGAGTTCTGAGTAAGAAGACTCAAAAGTTCTGATCAGAGAATCTTGAGAAGATTACTAAGTGTGCAAGTCTGAATAGAAGGTTCAGAGTTCTGAGTAGGAGACTCAGAACTTCTGAAGATGAAGATGAAAATGTTCAAGTGCTTGAAGGATGTTCTGAAGTGCTTGATCAGAAGGATGTTCAGAAGTTCTGAACATGTTGTTCAGAACTTATGTCTTTGGATATTTTCATTTATATTCTGTTACTAATTAGGACACGTGTAATTGTTCTATTAGTCTTTCATATATATGTACTGTAGCTTTAGTTTTTCCTTACAGTATATATAGAAGTTAGCAACTGTAAACTAACTAACTTTTCGCATCACTTTGTATTCACTTTGTAATCTTTGAGAGATTCTCTCTCTAGATCTGTAATCTGTTCTTGATTGAATACAAAGTTGTTTGATCCAATTCTCTATCAGTTCACTGTTTGATTGTTCCTAATTGATTGTAAGATGGAATCTTGGTTTCTACAGATTCATCACACGATTTAATTGTACAATCGACCCATGATCTGAGTGTTTTAACTTATAAAAATCTCATGTTTTAAATGTATGCTTTTAACGCATGTACATATGTTTGCTTACACGACTTGTGTTTTAGTTGTTATCTTTCAATAAAAGCCTTCGTCGCACGTATCTATGGTTATATACGACTTTAATCTCGCAAGATATAAGTATTCAGTTCTATGACTTGATTGTTCTACTGCAGGGGCACGTGACTCGAATTTTGTCGTACGATCTAGTCGTACGCCTAACGATTCTATGATCTGAGTTTCTTAACTTAGAAAAATTTGCATACTCTGAATGAATGTATCGATCGCGCGTGCTTATGTTGGCCAACACGATTTAAACGTATGTCTTATGTTTTGGTTGTTATATTGCAAGGGATGCCTAAGTCGTACGACCCCCTGTTCGTTTTGTACTTAACAAGTTTCTCAATTGATATTATATGTATGTTCAGGATCCAATCTTACAATCAATATAACAATGAATAGAATAGTAATTGAGAAGTAATTTGATCAAAAACACTTGTATTCGATGAAGAACAGATTTACAGAACTTAGAGAGAGCGTATCTCAAAGATTACAAAATATGAATACAAGAATATGCGGGAAAAGTTATGCCAAAGATTAGTTAGCTTACAGTTGCTAACTCCTATATATACTACAATGGAAACACAAAAGCTACAGTACATATAAGAAAGACTAATAGGAACAATACACGTGTCCTAATTAGTTAACTAAGTACAAAGGAAAGTATCTAGTTATGAGTTCTGAACAGGTTGTTCAGAACTTCTGAACGTTCATCTGATTAAGCTTCTCAGAACTTCTGACTCTTCTTCTCAGACTTCAATACTTAGCAAACTATCAGAGCATTCCTTCTGAGCCTTCTTGGTCAGAACTCTGACTCTTCTCTTCATAACTTCTGAGCCTTCTTATCAGAATTCAACACTTGGTTTATTGACAAAACACAGATCTAACAATCTCCCCCTTTTTGTCAAATAAACTTATACTTTGTATCACCAAGCTCTTTGAATGCAGGAACAATTTTCTGTAATAGCACATTTCTCTGAGTAAGTCTCTTGTCAATTCTATCAATAATTTCTTGAATAGTTTCAACTTGCTGAGTGATCACTTCTTGAGTCATATTAGCTTGCTTCACCTTCAGCACCTCTTTCTCCAAATTATGCTTGATGAATCTCAAAGTTCCAGAGCTATATTTTGCAGTCTCCTTTGCTCTGAAAAAGATCTTTTCACTCTTGTTTTTCAAAAATACTCACAATTCTAGATGTCTGGACACACTTCCAGTTCTTAATACTTGCTTCTGATCATGATCTGTGATGGGTCTTGAAAGATAGACACTTGGCCTTTGTAGATACAGAGCTATTTGAAAATATGTATAACAATGCCATCTTAGGATGTAAAACATAGCTTCAATCACTACACTCCTTGCCTTCCTTTCATTCTTATCTTTGCTTGATTCTTTGAAGCACAACATACTGTGTAGTCTGTAGAAATCCATTACTGATAGCTTTTCAAAGTCTGCATCAGTAAAATAGTACACCTTTCCATCTTCTCTTAATACTTCAAAGGATAAGTATTCTTGCTTTCTGAACTGCTTGATCTTTAGTTCTCTGATCCCAGTGATTAGAAAATCTGAATACACATCTTTCTTTGGTTTTCCAAGACATCTTGACTTCTCAGCCAACCAGATCTGAGTCTCTTTTGGTTTGTCATGATATACACTTAGTAAGTTTACTTCACTTGGATTAAAGAAGTTTGGCAGATCAAACTCCAGAAAATACCCATTCACATCTACAGATCTTTCATCTTCTTTTGGTTTTGACTGTTCAGGTTGATCAATACTTGTCATTTGATCATTCTGAGGAGTTGTCTCTCGAATTTCTTCTTCAATTTCTTCTAAAAAGTCCTCATTCACCTCATATTCTGCTGGAAACACAAAATCACTATGCAACATCTTTTTAGGATTTTCTTCTGATAATAACCATTCACCACAGCTTCTGACCTTATTTCTAAGATCTATCCTTCTTCTCACGGCTTTCACACATCTTTTCTTTAGATTTTCCCTTTCAGTTTTGGAAACTCTCATTTTAATTAGTAACCAACTTAAAGTTGCATTACTATACTTTACCAATTCCTTTAATCTGAACAACTCAAGATTTCCTTGATTACTATATGCATACCCTTCAGATTCCATTCCTTCATTTATAAAACCCTTCACAATCACACCACTTCCTGGAATCTTCATTGGACAATTCAAATTGCACTTCTCTTTTCTTCCTTCAATTGCCAACTGGAAGTCATACATATACATATTTCTGACATAGATGCCCAGAAGTCTTCTACATTCAATCTCTATCCAGGCTTCTTCAGTACTGGCAAAGAACTTAACAAGAAATATTTGATCTTCAAGAGTTAATCTGTGGAAATCAAAACTTGATAAGAAAACCTTTACATCTTTTTCTTTCAATACTTCCAATTTTACATACTTCAGACCATCAAATTCTTCTGTCTGAAACATCAATACTTTCTCAATTCTTTTATGAATGTGTAGCCTTGAATCAGGAATTCTGAATCTGTTTGAGGCTTTGGCATAGATCATCTAAAGTTTTCCATCCATGAAACCATCAATGTTATTTTCTAACACAACATAGTCTCCTTCTGTGTGGTATAGATGCTCATATGTTTCCTCTGGAAAAATATCACTGTGAAATTGTCTTGCAAGTGGTACATCACTCATATCTAGAACAAAATCACACAAAGGCTCCTCTAAGATTGGCAAGTTAATCTTAGGAATCTCAATTGGCTTTCTGAAGGCATGAAGTATTCTTTAACTTTTTCATATTCTTCTTTAATATCAGCAATGTCATCCACATAATTAAAATAGAAATCCTCTTGAAATTTCTGAGAATAACCAACAGTACTATCTTCCTCTCCCATCAGATCAATAGGTCTTACCATCTTCACATCTCTTTGAATTTTCTGAACATTGAGTGCTCTGACTAACTCACTGTGCATCCTTCTAATCAAAATCTCATTCAATCTCCTTTCTTCTCACTCAGAGTCCACCAAACTAACTTTGAGATATGGGACAATATTTGTACACGTGTTCACAACCACTGAACTCTCAACTGTTTCTTCTGATCTCAACACAGGTTCCTCAATAGCTTCAGTTTCATCAGAATTATCTTCCATTTATGCATCTAAGTTCAATTCCTCTGTTTTATCAGAATCATTACCATCCATACATTCCATCTCCATATCCTCTGTATCTAAGCTTGTAATCTGAACAATCTTAGTATCCACTTTCTGAATATTTGCCTCTGTCTGAACCAACTGCATATCTGCTATTTCAAAATCTTCTATACCAATATCATCATCAGAACTCAACCTTTGCTTTTTCTCCCCCTTTTGATAATCATGAAACTCATTATCATCAAACTTTCTTTTGAGGTTCTGAACAGGAACACTTCAGGTTCAGCTTCTGCTAGTGGAACAAGATCAAGTGGTTTAGAAGTTGAAGCCAAAGAAGTACTAAGTGCTTTGAATATAGATTCTTGCATACTCTGTATTTGGTTGAACAGATCTTTTTGAAACTCAGACATAATATCCTTGATCTCCTTTTTATTAGATTCCAAGGATACCTTTACATCATCTATCGTAGTCTCAACAGATTTCATCTTCCCCTCCAACATTGTTTTCAACTCCTTTACCTCGTCATTCAGTCCATCCACCTTTTCCTCCAATTTTTTTTTTACTTTTTCCCCCATCACCATGTTTTGTTTCTGAATCTTTGCAAATTCAAAAGATTCTAACTGTGAACCTGAACCAACAGATGGTCCAGTTTTCATGTGTCCAGAGGACTCATGGCCTGCAGATAACACTAAGTCATCTTGTACAACAGATGCACATTTTAATGAAGCTTTTGTAATGTTCACCTCACCAGGACTTCCATCCAATCCTTGACATCCAAAATTAGGAGTGTCTATGAATGTTTGGTCAGGAATACGAAATTCTTGATTTATGCAAGTGTTGGAAGGAATTTCAGGATCAATATGTATAGGACTGTGATATCCAGACTCAATGTGATGAAGAATAGGTTAGGATTTATCACCTCCCTCCAAATGAGTTTGGGATGGTTCCCCTGATTTATGTGAAACAGTAGCAGGTTGAACTGCTTCTGAGTGGGTATAGATGGGTTGTTCAAGATCCACCACTAGGTCCATGGTGATTTTTTCAATATTGGACACCAAGAGTCGTGTCTCAATAGCAGATGTGGTTACCTGGTTAAGATTGGCTAGTACAGAGGCATCTCTTTCTGTTTGAACCTCTGGTGACATTCTCTCATCCTCACCACTCTCATTCTGTTTTTCTTCACATATTCTAACCAAGCTCTCAGAATTTTGCCCCTCATTTCTCTCAGAATGTTCACCCATTTGAACATCATCCCCCTCTCTAACATGACTAGACCCCTCACCTCTCCTCTCAGGTTGGTCCTCATGGGTAGGGATTTGAGGTACTTCAATTCCCATAGAGGTGCAATAAGCTTTTAAAATCTCACTCTCCCTTGGAATGTAACTCCTAAGTGATCTTGGCAAGAGTTTGTGATTAGGATAATCTTGAATATTAGTAGCATAAGACATCTTACCCAAATGGAAAATAGGACCATGCTGCTCCTCTGATCTTCTTGGAATGGTTATGTTTTCTTGCATTGCATACCAAATCACAAGTTGCCAATACCTTATGTAAGGTATATATGACAGGGGTGTATCCTTTGTTTTCTTTTGAATAGCCTTCTGATTTTTCTCAAATGTATTCTTCATGTCTTCCCAAAGTATAGCAGTATAGTCATAATGCCTATTCTTCACTAAACCTTGAAAAATTTGAAGAATATGTTTTGAAGCTTGATCTGCAGAACTATTCTTCCCTGACAAACACTTATTCACCACATGAAAGAAACATGCCCAAATTAGTGGCAATTTGTTCCTTCTGAAACTACTAAGAGTCCTTAACCCCTCATTTTATCCTAACCTCATAAACTCCGCAATCAATTCTTCTGTTAAAGGTGGGTCTTCAAAGTCTGTCCTTTGTTGTACATCATCTTTTTCTGGTAAATTGAGCATTTCCCTCAGTGCAGGGATTGATAAAGTGATTGTTACTCCTCCAATTTCAGATACAAATTTATTCTCTTCTAACCTAAGTTATTTCCACCATTGTTGAATATACTAAACAGGGACAGATTTGTGTCTTGTGAACCATTTTTTGTAGGGATGATATTTGAATAACTCCATTATTATCCTGTGTTCAGGCTTAAATCTATTTTCCTCAAACAATAATACACAATTATTTTCTGACAACTTCAACCATTCTCTTTCAGGAACAATTCTTTCAACTAAATTTGGTCTTCTTGACATTATTGACCCTGCAACACTCTGTTCATGTTCGACATTCATATTTCCCTCATCTGCATTCCCCTCAGATTCAGCCATTTCTTCATCTTCTGCATTTATTTCATCGTTTCCTACTGCTTCTTCTTCAATAGGTCTATTTTGAACTTCATCATTGTCCGAATCAGATTCCTCCATTAAAGACTTAGTACTATGCAGAGATATATGACCACTTCTTCGAAATCCAGACATGATTTAAGAAGAAAACAAATTCAAAGAACTCTGGAATGATTCGTATCTCACTTTTCGCTCTGAAATTTGAAAGAATTTGAAAAAGGGAATTTAAGACCTATTTAAAATCCGCGAAGTTGAAAGGTATGACGGAAAAACGAGGTCAAAGTTATAACGGAGTCAACACATTTGAAATGCCACAGAGGATTTAAATGAAATGCGTCGCATAATCAACCAAATAAGAAGCTGACACGTGTTATTGGATAGAATATTGACACAAGTCAAAGATCTGAATAACACGCTCAGATGATTTTCGTTCCTTTATCAAGGATCTGATTATTCTACTCAGAGTTCTGAGTCCATGATTCAGAAGAATTTGCCTTGTAACCAAACTATTTAAAATCAACTTCTGACAAATGTAAAAGCTTTAATTGTTCAGAAGAGGTTTGAACAGATAGAAAATCATTTTATCATCAGAATTATGTTCAAATAGTGATGATTAGTGAAACTCGTTTAAAATCTTATATCTGAATAAGAAAATTTTGATATTCAAATATAGTTTGAACAAGTGAGAAAAAAAATTATCATTAAAAGCTTGTTCTTCTTAGAATGATCAGAGATAAGAAATGAAAACAAACCTTTTAATCATCATGAAATGATTTCCAAAAGATATTAATGCTCCCCCTTGACTTTAGCATGTACTTAATAAAGATGAGATGAGATATAAAGAGTAATAGAAAAAAGATAATCCACAAAAATTGAAGTACTTGTATTTCTCAGAAATGAAATCTTGAAAGTTGGATTTCTGAAGTATTGACGCAGAAGTCTGAACTCAAGAGTCAGAATTTTGAGTACAAGACTCAGACTTCTGAGTACACTACTCAGAAAATCTTACTTAGCAGGATTTAACATTTCTGAAAATCAACTAACAAGTAAGATCAATTAGTCAGATTAAGCATTCCTATTTTACATATGAGAAATGAGAATTGAGAATCTTTTGTGATTAAGAGGCTTTGTGAACAAGTCAGCCAATTGATACTTTGTATGCACAAAGTGCATCTCTATTGTTCCTTTTTCCACATAGTCCTTTATAAAATGATACCTCACATCTATATGTTTAGTCTTCGAATGTTGAACAGGATTCTGAGTAATAGCAATTTCACTTTCTGAGTCACAGTAGATAGGAATTTTGTTGAGCTGATACCCATAATCCATGAGTTGTGTTCTCATCCACAAAGTTTGAGAGCATGAAGCAGCAGCAGCAACGTACTCTGCCTCAGCAGTTGAAGTGGATACACAATTCTGCTTCTTTGATGCCCAACTCACTATCTTATCCCCTAGAAAGTGACATGCACCAGATGTACTCTTTCTATCCATTCTACTTCCTGCATGATCAGCATCAGTAAAACCTGTTAGTTTAAAGTCAGTTTCCTTTGGATACCATAAACCAAGATCAGGTGTTCCTTTGAGATATCTGAGAATCCTTTTGACAGCCAACATATGTGATTCTTTAGGATTGGATTGAAATCTTGCACAAAAACAGGTAGAAAACATGATGTCTGGCCTACTTGCAGTCAAATATAGTAATGATCCAATAATGCCTCTATAAAGTTTGTTATCTACTGAAACTCCTTTGAGATCAGCATCTAACTTTATGTTTGTTGCCATAGGAGTTCTCATAGAAGCACAATCAGACATTTTGAACTATTTTTTCAGGATGTCCCTTACATATTTTCCTTGATTTATAAAAATTCCATTTGGTAATTGTTTTACTTGAAGTCCAAGGAAAAAATTAAGTTCACCCATCATGCTCATTTCAAATTCAGATTTCATGATTTTAGAAAAATCATCACAAATTTTTGCAATTATAGAACCAAATATTATGTCATCAACATAAATTTGAACAAGAATCAAATCATCACCTTGTTTCTTTAAAAACAAAGTTGTGTCAATCTTACCTTTCTTGTAACCTGAACCTAACAAGTGTTGAGTAAGAGTGTCATACCAGGCTCTTGGTGCTTGTTTTAGACCATATAAAGCTTTATCTAAAATATAGACATGGTCAGGAAATTCCGAATCATCAAAACCTTCTGGTTGATGTACATACACCTCTTCATTAAGTATACCATTCAGAAAACCTGATTTAACATCCATCTGATATACTTTGAAATTCTTGTGAGCAGCATAGGCCAAAAATATCCTGATGGCCTCTATTCTTGCCACTGGTGCAAATGTCTCATCATAATCAATTCCTTCATGTTGACAGTATCCCTTAGCAACCAATCTTACCTTGTTTCTGATGACAACACCTGACTCATCCTTTTTATTTCTGAATACCCATTTAGTTCCAATGATAGATTTACCTTCAGGCCGTGGAATGAGTCTCCAGACTTTGTTCCTTTCAAATTGAAGCAATTCCTCTTGCATTGCTGAAATCCAATCTGGATCCTCTAGGGATTCATTAGCTTTCTTAGGTTCTATAACACTTAGGAAACCTGCAAACATTGCTTCATTTGCAGTAGTTGATCTGGTTTTTACTCATGCTGATAGATCACCAATCACTTGATGAATGGGATGATTTTTAGTCCATTTGTTTGCACTAGGAAGCACATCAATCTCTGAATAATTGTTGTTTGTATCATTCTCATCAACGATAGCTTGTAATTCTGAACTGTCCCCTTGTTCTGATAAATTTGAGTTCAAATTCTGAGCAATGAAGTCAGAGTTCTGAGTGACTTGTTCAGAGTTCTGAATACGAGGTTCAGAAGTCTGAATACAAGGTTTAGTATTCTGAGTATCAGGGTCAGAACTTTCATTACTTGTATTTATCAGAGTTGGACAATCCTCAGATGGACCTTTATCAGAAATTACAGTTGTTTGAACTACTTCTGAAGTTCTTCTTTTCATTTCATTGATCATCTTAGGGTTTTCAAACTCTGCATAAGAATCAAAAGTCAGTTCAAGAAAAGCATCCTTAAACAGTGAATTGAGTTCTGAACAAATAGGATTAGAGTTTGTATCAGAAGTCATTTTTGTCCTGTTCTGCATGAGTTCTGAACTGTCTTGTTCAGAAGTCTTCATTCTGACTTCATCAAATGTTAAATTGATGCTTTCCATCATCCTCTTGGTTCTTCTGTTGTAGATTTTGAATGCTTTGGAAGTTAATGAATAACCAACAAAGTATCCTTCATCTGCCTTTTTATCAAACTTACCAAGATTTTCTCTGTCTTTAAGGACATAGCATCTGCAGCCAAAAATATGAAAGCATTTGATTAATGGTTTTCTTTTGTTTATCAGTTCATAAGCAGTTTTGTTTAATCTTTTATTGATTAAAGTTCTATTCTGTGTAAAGCAAGCAGTTGCAATTGCTTCAGCCCATAAGAAAGTTGGAAGAGTTGAATAAGCCAGCATGGTTCTTGCAGCTTCAACTAGAGTCATGTTTTTCCTTTCAATAACACCATTTTGTTGAGGAGTTTTGATGGCAGAGAAATTGTGAGAAATCCTAGAACTTTCTAAAAACTTCTGAAGAGTCTCATTTCTGAACTCTGTTCCATTATCACTTCTGATTTTCTGAACTGAAAGCTGTAAGAGAACTTGAATCCTTTTGATAAAGTTTATCAATGTAGTAGCAGCTTCTGACTTAGCTGTTAGGAATTCAACCCATGTGTATCTGGAATATTCATCAACAATTACAAGCATTTACTTCTTTCCTCCTATAGATTGAACTGAAATAGGACCACAAAGATCAGTATGAATCATTTCCAATGGTGCTTTGCAAGATGAGTCCATTTTTAATTTGTGAGAACTCTTTTTCATCTTGCCCATTTCACAAGCTGAGCATAATGATTCCTTTTCAAATTTAATCTTTGGTAATCCTTTAACCAGATGTTTTGCAACAAGATTATTCAGATCTTTGAAGTTTAAATGAGAGCATCTTCTTTGCCATAGCCAGCATTCATTTACAATTGAGTTTGATAAAAGACAAACAGGATTTAATGTTTGTATTTTTGAAAAATTAACCACAAATAAGTCCATGTGTCTTTTGGCCCAGAAGACTTTAAGATCATTCTCAGTTAAAATCATGCAACCTATTATTTTGAACTTGATTTGACAAAGACTGTCTAAAAACTCACTTATGCTGAAAAGATTATGTTGTAAGCCTTCAACATAGAAAACTTTTTGAATTGTCAGATCTCCTTTTGTTAAATCCCCATAACCTTTAACTTGACCTTTGCTGTTATTTCCAAAGTTTACTGCTCCTCCAGCCTTTTCTGTGAAACTTGATAGAAAAGACTTCTGACCTGTCATGTGTCTTGAAGCTCCTGAATCTAAAAACCACACATGACAGCCCTGCAACAACAATCAGTTAGATTTAGGTACCCATTTTGGAATGGGTCCTTCTTTGTTAGCCTTTTTATCTGATTTAACAAAAGTATTTTGACTTTGCATTCAAAGTCTTTCTTCAAACACCACTTTCCTTGAACTTTTATGAAGTCAGAACATTTTCTGTTCACAAAATTGTTCAATTTATTCTTAAAAGTTTTAAATTTAGATGTTGAAGAAGTTTCAGCCTTCTTTTCTTTCACATTAAACCTTTTTTCATTCTTTCCTGCGATTTTAATATGAGGCTTCACTTCTTTTATTATTTCTTTTTTCTGAGTTTGAGGAACAAAAACATTTTTCTTTTCTGTATTCTGAATGTCATTTCTTACATAGGAAACATAAGTTATTGTGATTGGACATTTATGAGAATATTGGAATGAATCACTTTCACATTGAACACAAATAAGATTTTTCTTTGCAAGTAACAACAGATCTGTACCGTAAGCCTTTTCATTTTTATTGCTGGTTTTCAAAGTACAAGTACATTTATCACAATAACTCTGTGCTTTTGTTACAGTTGCAGGAACCAATCCATTCATCTCAGAAACTCTTTTCACACCATCTTTCTTTTTGCTTTCCTCTTTTTCTGAAAAATTCAATCCCTTTTTGTTAGAAGGAGTAGTAGATGATTCACCTTTTTCATATGTACTTGATTCATTAAGGAATTTATCATTATCTTTTAGAGCATTAATTTTAAAAAAGATCATACTCAGCCTTCAGTTTCTCAAGCTCTGTTATTTTCTGAATAAAGATGTTCTTTTATTTTAAAGCTTCATTAAGTTTAACATCCACATCACAGTAATCATTTTCGAGTTCATCAAAAGATTTCCTCAAATCCTCAAGTTCTTGACTTACAAGATTAAACCTCTTTTTAAGCTCTGAAAAAACATCTGACTTTGTTTCAGAAAATCCAGTTGACTCAGACTTCTCACTACCTGAATCAGAATTCTGATTAACAGACTCAGATGTCTGACCTTCAGACTCAGAGTTCTGACTCCAAGAATCAGAGTTCTGACTAGAAGCTTCAGACTTCTGATTAACTGTTTCAGAAGCCTTACTTGTATCAAATATGCTTTCAATGTCATGATGTGAAAAACTTGGCTGTTTATTTTTGTAACTGACATTTAAAGAATCATACTTGAATTTAATGTCATTGTATTTTGGTTTCTCATCTGTTGATTTAGGAATTTCTTTCTTAATCTTATCTTCTGAAACAACTGACTTCTCTATTTTTGAATCAGAAACTATCTCCTTTGTCTTTTTAGAGCTTGGTTTCTGCAAATTATCAGAACTTGTTATAGAACTTGTAGGTCTGATAAAAACTTCAACAATTTCTGGGATTTTTGGTTTAGGAACTTGAAGTTTTTCAAAATCATACAAGTTGACTGGAGCTCTTTTTAAAACAACATTTTCTTCCAATCCCAATCCCTTCTTTGGATTGTAAAATCTTGTATCTTTAACATTACTTGTTAGAATATTTAATGTTTGCTGAGTCTGACCTCTTTTCAAATTTAGATCTTCTAATTCTTTGATTTTGGTGTATAAATTCTTTCTTTCCTCAAATAGGATATCAAATTTTATTTGTAAATCACCCTTTTCATCTTTAATCTTTGAAAATTCATTTTTTAATTCAGAAATCTTTTTTAACAATTCAGAATTTTCATTTTTAACTTCCTGTTTCTCAGCCTCAGATTCCTCATATTGTTCTCTTATTACTTCTTTTTCAATTCTGAATTTGTTAACCAGACTTCTTTCACCTTTTATCTGTTTTCTAAGATTAACAAATTCAGTTTTCATGTCACCAATCTGTGTCATTAAGTCTATTTCAAGTGCAGAATGTACCTCAGTAGATGACTCAGAATCAGCATCCTCATAGTCAGAATCATCCTCATTCTTCATTTTGGCCATGTAACTTTGCATCTGTGGAAAATTAATATGATCATCTTCATCTGAAGTGTAGTACAGCCAATTCTCCTGTTCAGCCAACATAGCAATCTCATCATCTCTCTCCTTTGCAAGTCGAGCCTTCTTGGTATAGTACTCATAATCTTTCACAATCTTTACTCTACAGTCCTTAGCATGGTGGCCAGATTTTCCACACTTGAAACACAAATTGTTTTCTTTTCTCTCTTGCTTCTCTTCTTTCTTCTCTTCACTTCTCTCTACTTTCTTCTCAAACTTATTATCTCTTTTGTCTTCTATTTTCTTATAATCTGAACTCCTCTGTTCTCTCTTGTAATTTCCCTGAAATCTACCCTTCTCATACCTCTTGTTGAAAGTATTTGTCAACAAGGCCAGTTTCTCAGCCATTATCTTGATATCTTCATCATCCTCTGTTCCTTCTTCCCTGTCAGATTCTTTCAGCTTTGGTATCTCAGATAGATATGCAGTCTTCTTGGGTGATTTGATAACTTTGGACTTTGATAAAAATGCTAACTGATCAGCAACATTTTTCTTCTCTTCCACAACTAACTTGACAGAGTCTTCATGTTGATTTAGAACACATAACAGATCATTGAGGTCTTCTTCACACATATCTTTATTCATTTGCAGACTTATAGCAAATGATGACCATTCTGAGTTTAGACTGTTCACAAATTTGTAATTTATTTCTGACTTTGTTTACTTCAGCCCATTTCTTCTCAAATCATTCAGAATAGTACAAAATTTACTGTACGTCTGAGTCAAACTTTCTGACTCTTTAGCCTTGAACCTTTCATAGGCATTTATGCTCTGATTTAACTTTGCTTGAATAGACCTCACAGTTCCTAACATCTGTCTTTCCAGTTCATCCCACATTTCCTTGGTAGATGATCCACTATCAATCCTGTTAAGAACTTCATTTGGAACAGCCAAAGTCATCAACGTAATTGCTCTTTTGTCTATAGCATGTCTGTTTTTCTTTTCTGCTGTATACTGAGAAAAACTCTTCTTCACCCTTGTAGCTGGAATTTCTGGAGTTGTCTCTGTTCCAGGAGTTGCAGCGACATCGACATACACTTCGATAGGACCTTCACGGATAGAGACCATTAGATTTTCATCTATGTTATCCAAGAATTGGATCATTCGGATTTTCCATTGCTGGTACTCTTCAGGTATTAGAACAGGTGGTTTTGTTTCAGATCCCATGGCTAGATACTCTTTAGAAGACATGATTGTAAGAAAGATTCAACAGAAAGACAAATCCAAATTCCTTGATCGAAAAACACAATTAATTCAAGAATTGCTAAGAATTCAAGAACAGTGAGTAGCAGCGGAATCAATTTTCGAATTGATCAAGAAATCTTCAAGAACACAAACAGGAAACCCTCAAGAATGCGATTTCGATCGAATTTGTTTGTTGACTAGCTCTGATACCAATTGTAAGTTCAGGATCCAATCTTACAATCAATATAACAATGAATAGAATAGTAATTGAGAAGTAATTTGATCAAGAACACTTGTATTCGAAGAAGAACAAATTTACAGATCTTAGAGAGAGCGTATCTCAAAGATTACAAAATATGAATACAAGAATATGCGGGAAAAGTTATGCCAAAGATTAGTTAGCTTACAGTTGCTAACTCATATATATACTACAATGGAAACACTAAAGCTACAGTACATATAAGAAAGACTAATAGGAACAATACACGTGTCCTAATTAGTTAACTAAGTACAAAGGAAAGTATCTAGTAATGAGTTATGAACAGGTTGTTCAGAACTTCTGAACGTTCATCTGATTAAGCTTCTCAAAACTTCTGACTCTTCTTCTCAGACTTCAATACTTAGCAAACTATCAGAGCATTCCTTCTGAGCCTTCTTGGTCAGAACTCTGACTCTTCTCTTCAGAACATCTGAGCCTTCTTATCAGAAATCAACACTTGGTTTATTGACAAAAAACAGATCTAACATTATATCTATTTTCAACAATAAAAATAATACGTTCGACAAAAGAGTAGATTTCATTCACGAAATATACAATTACACCTAAGTAACTTGACCACCAGCGGTCGAACAAGAAAACGACAAGAATAAAATCTTTCCTAAGTCGAGATCTCTTTCGATCCCGACAGAAAGAAGACAAGATCGTCCTACGCCAAGACTAAGGGGGGTATTGCCAGACAGATGTCAGATCGTGAGCCGCCAGGTCCCCCTTGAATAGTGATAAAACCTTTGGCCCTAAAGCGCGCTGAGGAACTTATGCAAGGACCAAACTAGTATGTGAAACAGAGTTGGGAACTGTTTCTCAGTGTTGTAAACCACAACATGTTATCAAGACGCATCCGCATTATTTTGAGAAATTGGCTCTTAAGATTAATGCTAAAGTTAGAGGAAGGAATACGGTACTTTCTGCAACTCTCAACAATCGACTTCCGATCCAACACCGCGTTCCCCCTCTCATGAGCAGCAGACACAAGACCCTTTATCTTTGTTGTCTCGGTATGCAGAGCAGGAGAAGATCGGAACACCTGAAAAGCATAAAACATATTGATAGGAATGCGACAAAGGTTAAAAAAACTTGAAACCTGAGTTTTGAAATGAAAACTCACCAAAAACGCCAGATCGACGACATGGTATCCTGTCTCCTCGGCTGGGAATCCCTCGAACCGCTCTCTGAAAGAAGGGAGCGAATATTTCTCCAGATGGGGAAATAGTTTCGTCCCGTCCAGGACATTATCGGCTAAGAAGTCCGATGGCAACGTAAAATTGATCGTCATGACTTCCTTTTTGCCCTCTCCCGTCTTTGCACCCTTGCCCATGTCGGCTAACGAAGGGGTCGACGTGGCTGCAGGGAACATCATTGCCAGATGCGCAGTATCCACCGATGTCGCGTGTTGGTTCCCGTTTTGCTTTAAACAAGATTATCAGATCAATTAGTTCAGGTTTAAGGTTTGATGCGGAAGCGTATTTAAAGAACTAACAGATAAGTTTGATAGATTTAGAACAACCTATAAATAAACAGTGAACAAAATATTATATCTCAAAGTTTACTGAATATATATATCAAGAACAGGTTTATGAACCGTGAGTAAGAAAACGCTTTAAAACAGATATGACTCTTAAGGTGAATAAGCTTTTGTGTTCTTAATGTTGTTGTATTGTGTATATGTGTGTGTAAGGAATAACTCAACATGAGTCTTCCTTATATACTACTCTAAAGGGGACCACAAAGCATATGCTACTATTCAAAAGGTACGTATGAATAGTTGAGAGGATGTCGTGAACAGTTGCAAGGATGGCATGAACAGTCAGACGTGCTATATTGCATTTAATGCAGCAGACGTCTAATATGTACTAAGCCCTACTGAGTCCAATCAGAGTTTGACACGTCGACGTTGGACAGGGCATGCTACCATGCAAGTCTTTGTTTAGGACCGCAGAGGCTCTGTGAAGTGTTACAGAGGTTCTGCGGTTTGGTCCTTCGTAGAGCAGTATTCTCCTGATTCCGAGTCTTGAGTCTTCTTGGCGAGAGCAACAGAGGTTCTGTAGGAAGCCTCTGTTGCTTCTGTAGCTTCTTGACCTTGATCTCTCGGTAATTTCGGCAGAGCCTCTGTGAGAGGCTTTCTTCACTTAGTCTATTTTTCACTACTTCTAAATACTTCTATGATTTAGGAAGATTGAAGCTAACAATCTCCCCCTAAGTAGTGAAAAATAAAAAAATTAACTTTGAGTTTAGTTAGACTAAGTTAGATAAGACAGAGGTTAAACAATACCTCGAAATTTCTTTCATTTAGAAATATGCCAGAGGCATTTTACATTTGAGTACAATGAAATATAAATTGACTTTGTTTGCAGAGATAGGAGTTCTGAGAATCAGATTTTGGCATCTTTGAAATCGTTGTAGCTTCTGTTGTCTCTGCCGACTCTTCTGATCTCTTTGTAGAATCTGATGCAGAGTTCTCTTAGGCGGATTGTTGAGTCTATTTCTCTGATGAAAGTATCTGCATCATCTCTATCCATTTTCTCTGTACCTCTGTATTTTACAAGGCTTGCTCTGAATTTGCTCAGAGTACTGGTTGCGTACTTCTAACAATCCATGAGTACAAAAAGTTTAACCTGGTGTTGTGGGTTTTGAAATACTAACCCAAATCTTGGTTCTCTGATGATTGAGTTGGGCACAGCGTCTGGTGGGCAGCGATCTTCTGGTGGTCGTAGATCTAGATGTTTGAGACCAAGATCCTTTCCCAGCTGAAAATCTATCATGCTGTATAGCAGAAGCTTTTCCCTCATCGCTTTTCTCAACACTTGATATGCTTTGGTATTAGGCTCTGTGTTGTAGTTGTCTTTTGTCCATTGCAGAAGGTCAGGTAGATCGTAAGGATTAATGTTTCTTAAGTCAGCATCAACGAAGGTAGATTCTGAATTGTTCTCTCATCTGACTTTGTAAAGATTGTACCTGACCCTTGGATAGGTTCTTGTGAAGGAGAATCTGCAGAAGATCACCTTTTTGATTTTGTGAATTGAGAAGACATCTGCTTTGGTTCTTGGCTTTGTTCTTGTGAAGATGTTCTCAAATTCTTCTCTGATCCTTGGATCTGTCACATGATCTACTGGATGATTTGTCCGATAGGATTGTTTGTAGAGGTATTTGTATACCACTTCTTCCATCTCTTCATGTGTTGGACCAGGTCGTGGAATTTGTCTTCTGAGACTCTCCATCTGTTGAACAACTTCTGCAGCTCTACCAGTTAGAGGAATTTCTGACAGAGGCTTCAATCCATGTGCCCAGTCAACTTCTTCGGGTTTTGGGGTTTGAAAGGCGTCAAACGCACTCTTCATTAGTTTTTCTGTTGGCTTTGGCAATGTTTTCTTCTTCTTTGGCTCTTATGTCAGTATCCCTTTGCCTTTATCTTTTGCTATTGTCGTGGCAGAACCTCTTGCTTCTGTGGGTTTTGAGGTTGGCACTTCTATTGGTTTGATGGAGGTTGCCTCTGTGGATTTTGACGATTGTGATTTAGAGGACTTTTGTGGCGATGGTTCTGTTGGCTTGACTTGCTCTGTAACCTCTGTTGGAGGTTGTTTGGTGACTTCTTCTGCGAGCTCAGTTTCTGTTGATGAAGTATTGACATCAAATCTTCTTGCCATTTTGAAAGCTAAAGTGAACCTGTTCCTTTCTTCTTCTCTCTGTGCCATTCGATCGCTCATTCTTGTGTGCATTCTTTTCAGAACATCAGAAGCAGAGGTCGTTGCTCTTTTTGGTTTGGTGGCAATCGACTTTCTTCTGGGTATGGTTTGGGGTGTTTCCACAGTGGTGGGTGTTTTCTCTGTGGTTTGTTCATCTGTTTCTTCCAAAATGATTACCTCAGGGGCGGTTGTTGCCTCTGTGGCTTGCTGATCTGCTTCTGGAGTTTTGGTTTCGTCAGGAGATGATTCCACAGAGATGGGTGTTGTTTCTGTGGTCTTTTGGGTTTGTTGTTGGGTTTCTTCTGGAGGGGCTTGGTTGATTGGTTCTGCTGCGATTGGTGGACTTTGTATTCCTCTGCTCGTAGCTTTCTCTCTTAGATTCTCCCCCTCAGGATTATCTGATGGACCAGGTTGGTCATCATCAGAATCATCCTGACTTTTATCAGAAGTACCCTCTGCTCTGCAAGAAGTGTTGGGCTTCTTCGGTAATTCAGCTCCTGCTGCCATCAACTTTTCACAGACATCATCGCAGAGGCCAATCAATGTCGCAAGCTCTGCTTCTGTTTTGAAACGCATTCTGCCGACACTCTTTCTGAAATCCTTGACATAGTTGGCATTTGCAGTTGTGAAGGAGACAATGACTTCTGAGACCTGGTTAATGACGTTCTGTCCGAGCTCTGTAAGCTGTGCTCTGGTCATATAGTCTTTTGGTTGCATTATTGTCGAGTTGCGTATTGCCTCTGCTTGTACTTGTGATAGGGCATTCTGTAAGTCTGCAGGAGTGATGCCCTCTGCTCTATGGGATTGCGTATTCATTTGTTCAAGGAAATCTTTGACAGAGTCCCTGAAAGCAGAAGTTGCAGTTGTTCCGAATTCCTGAGCTGCAGAAGTGGCTGTTGCTTTGGCAGTAGTTTCGGCAGAAGACTTCATCTCTGAGATGGCGGTTTTTACCTCTGTAGACAGATTGTCCATTTTGGTGTTCAGTTTCAGGATAGACGTAGATGTTGTCTCTGTAAAGGATTTGAAAGAGCTTTGCAACTCTTTCAATGTTTGGTTCACAGAGGTGACAAGGGTTTGGAACTCATCCCTTGATACTTGTGTTCCTTGTGTAACCTCTGGAGGAACACATTCGTCTCCAGAGTGAGTCCCTGTTCCTGGGACACCTTCGTTCACCCTTGTTTGTACGATGGGGGTGGAAGGATTTCCTTCTGATCCTCGAGAAGAAACCTGAGTTTCGATCTCTACAGAAGTTCTGTGAAGAACAGTGTCCAAATCCACTCCAGAGGTGGTTATTGGAATGTCCTTCTGTTGACTGGGAGACTTGTCTAGAGTCTCTTCGTCTCTGTGCTCACTACTTCTCTCTGAAAGAAGTTTTGGTCCTAATGTGTGCGTGGCAGAGGAAACGAATTCCTCTGTTGGGTGTTCTAGGGTGATCTGGGGCGACTTATCACGAACAATAGGTGAGTCTCTTTGAGGAGACTCCCTAGGAATGGATTCCCCGGTTTCTGTGGGCACAGAGGTTGAAAGAGTAACCTCTGGCTGGATGGGCTGGGTTAGGATCGAGCTGTGCTTCTCTTTTTCAATAACTCCTTCTGCAGCTAGACCTGTGGAGTTAGAAATGTGGGTTGCACTGGGAGTTGGTTTTGGTTGTGTGCCTCTATTTATACAGGCATCTTTTCTTGCTTCTTCCTCTGTTAAGCATCGAAGCACTACTTCATTTTCTATCATATCATCCTCTGTAACTATCCTATGGCTTGGTGCTTCTTCCCTAAGTTCTGTGGAAGTTCCTTGCTCTGGTCGTAAGAAGTCATACATTTGATGAGATCCAAATAATCTCATGACATGTGGATGATAAAGACCCTTACGTATCCAGACAGCTTCTTCTTCATCTGAATCTGTCTCTAAGATCTCTATTTATGTCTCTGTTGTTGCTAATCCCTTTTTTTGTACAACTTCGGCCCCTTTTTCTTTCTCTTCTTCCATCATGTTCTCAGAAGCCTCTGTAATTTCACCTCTGTTCCATTCAGCTTCAGTTTGTTCTATTTCTTCTGAAGCTGGTTTTGGACTTCTTCTGTGGACGTCCAATCCTTGAATGAAAGGGTTTTGTAAAATAACAGGGGTGTCGGCTGGTTGATTTCTGGGTGTTGTGTCATCTTCTTACAGATGTGTGTCAATGCCAGAAATGAAGAAATCTTGTTCTTCAGGAGAGTGGTGGTCGAGAGGTTGTGCCGTCCACCCTGCTGTATTTAGGGTGTTGGCAATTTCAGGGTTCTGTAAGAAGTCGTTCAGGTCTCCTTGGTGAGCAAATCTATCTGGAGATTGATAGGGTGATTGGTACCTTTCTGTAGCCATTTCTTCTTCTGCAACTTCTTCTTCAGCAGTTTCCTCTTCTGCAATGGTTACCAACTTTGCAAGTGATTTACCATGCCTCTTTTTGGTTTTCCTCCTCTTAGGATTTGGTGCCCCTTCTTCTGTTGATTTAGATCTTTTCTTCTTCATTTTTGGGGAGGAGGGAGGAGCAGAGGAGCCAATTTATGTGGCATGAGGAGGTGAGGGTTGATCTTCTGCAGCGCTTGTTGAGGTGCCTTCTGCAGTTTTCCTCTTCTTAGCTTTGGGAGTAGATGCAGAGGTTCTTGATGAAGACTTCTTTCCCATTAGTTCTGCACGTTTGTCTATAAAGCTGAGTTGAATAGCCATGTGCTTTGCTAACTTCTGATCCTTTTCTTATTGAGTGGAAAGAGGTTTTGCTATCATTGTTCCTAGGGGGACACCTAAACGCGGGGGTGTCATAGGACTCGGTTTAGGAGTTCTATGATCGCGTATATACTCTTTCTTAAGGGATTTATTCGATGCGTATTGCATAAGCTTCTTTGACAGAGGTCTGCAGTGTGAGTAGCCATCAGTATGATCAGTGGGGGTATTCTTGTTCATCGGAAACTGTTTGGGAGTTGGTCCTTCCATTGGCCAGTTTTGGATTAGCAGTAGAGGTTCGAACAGTACTCCCAATATTCTTTGGAATTGCAGAGGTGGTAGAAAGTTGGGATCGTTCTCTTTGACCCTTTTTGAGTTGTTCTTTATGTCGATGGTGTTTATGATCTCTTGCATCATTATGGTCGCATAATCTAGTGGAAGATCATAGTAAACCCCATACATGATGCTCAAGATTTGATGTGAGCTCTGGTCAATACTGCCTATCTTTCCTGTCAGGCATCTGTTAAGAATAGAGAACAAAGTGTTCCACAGAGGTGGTAATCGGCCTCTGCGGAAGTCATTCCTCTTTCGTAGTTGGGTGTTGTACCCAAGCATTTCTACGAATCGACAAATCTCTTCGTCTGTTGGTTGCCCTGCATAACTTTTCAATCCCAGAAGACCCCTTGTTGGTAGGTTGAATTCAAGTGAGAACATTGTTCTGTTGAACTTGATTTCAAGATGCTCAGATTTATCAGGTCTTGAAATGTACCCTTTGATAAGAGAATCGTCTTTATCAAATCGGCAGCTTTGCCAAAATTGGTTCAAATAACGGACTGGAATTTTGTTCGGGGTTCTTGATAGTAGAGGGAAGAGGACATGATTCTCCATGATGTTCAGAAGTATGGCATGGGCTTCGCCGAAAGCAGTGGGTGAGGGGACCAAATAGCAGTTGTTGGATTTGATAGGAAGAATGGCTTCGAAATGATCCTTTGCTATAAAGTTTTGCAAGTGTGTCGTCGGAGCAAAGTCTGCTGAGTCCCCGGAATCTTGTTGTTCAATATTTCTTGCAAGGCTGGGGTTTTCAGAATGTTCTGAATGTGCAGGGGAGTGTTCCGGTGAGTTCGCCGGAGAGAGTTCAGAGGATGTAGCTCGAGAAGATGAAGCCATTTGATTTTAAGAATAAGATTTTTGCAAGCTTTTTGCAGGGTTTCGCCGGAGAAGAAGATGAGAGTTTGTAAAAAGTTTTATGAGAGGGTAAGCTTTGTTTTTATAGGATGGTTAAACGGTAGAATTCGAAAGAGTAAAATATATGGCAATGGATTAAAGTTTGGAATCCGCACTCGAGTTTGAGCGGCGGGTTCAACTTTCAAAATAAAAACGTTCCATGTACGCCCAATGAAAATGGGACACGTAGGCCTTGTCAGAATATGACAGGACGTCGTGCGCGGCCCATTAATGCTAGGCGCGTGAGGTTGATTTTAGCCATATGAGTTTCACTCGCAGTAACAGTAACCGTTATTACCACAGATAACAAAATGGCAGAACTTTTGTGTTCTACAGAAGCTCTGTGATTTTGAAAATCTTGAGTTTTAACCTTTTCTCATATATCTCATTGTTGTCATGACTCTGAAGGTTCTTCTTTGAACGAAAACGTTTGTAAAGACATTGGAGAGGATCAATAGGATTTTGTCAAGAAATTTTACTCACAGAGGTTTTGTAGCTCTGATGGAACTTGCAGAAGCTCTGCGAGAGCCAGCAGAAGCTCTATGAGAGAAAAAATCTTATAACTTGAATTCTATTAACTTTCTGATCATCCAATTTTTGATCTGTGTTAAGAGATGTTTTTCGCACATTTTTGAAGGTTGGTGTCCGAGAAAACTATTTTGATAAACGTTTTGTTCGAGAAGGTCGTGGTGTGTGTTGTCGGTTTCCGAGATAACATTCCAAAAGATCGACAGAGGGTTAATTTGTGATCACAGAGCATATTTCCTGCAGAAGCTCTTTTGATCTCAGCAGAAGCTCTATGACCTTAAATTTCTCCTATTTCGAATTTTGTTAAACCTTTTGAACTTTTGATTTTTGAAATGTTATTCATAGTATATTTAGGACATATTTGACAATTCTTGTCCTAGAAAACTGTTTTCTAAAAACCTTTCGTGCGAGAGACATACCTTTTGGTTCTTCTGTTCTCGGCAGTTTTGTCTTACTTCTGTCGATGGAGAATTATCGACATTCTTCTTTGGCTTTCCTTTGAAAGATTTACCTCTGTAGATCATTTCAGGGTCCCTTTTGCTCCCCCTTGATCTAATCGCTTCTGTAGATCAAGAATTTTCCTTTTTCTCCCCCTTCATCTATGCTTGGTTCAAAGAATGGTAAGATTTGTATTGAGCATAGATTATGTTTACCAGAGGTTCTGTAAGGGTTATCAGAAGATCTGAGCGGACCCACAGAGGCTCTGTAAACAATTATTTTATATATAAAAAATATAAACTGAAATAAATTTATCAACGCAATAACTTAGTAATAATAGATATTTATACTTATTTACAGAAGATAAAGCTATACTTACAGAGGATTTTCACACCATGTTAATCATTCCTAACTTACCCACGAAGAAGTTGAATCTTTTCTCGTCTAATGCTTTGGTGAATAAGTCAGCGAGTTGATATTCTGTGGGCACGAAATGCATTTCGATTGTACCGTATTCAACATGATGTTTCAAGAAATGATACCTTATATCGATATGCTTGGTTTTTGAGTGTTGCACAGGGTTGGCAGAGATAGCAATAGCACTTTTGGAATCATAGAAGATGGGTATTTTGAACAGAATGTGGCCGTAGTCTTTTAGCTGAGTCTTCATCCATAGAACCTGAGAACAACAGCTGGCGGCAGCAACGTATTCAGCTTCTGCAGTGGATGTGGAGACACAATTCTGCTTCTTGGAGGTCCAACTGACTAGTTTACCACCTAGGAATTGACAACTCCCAGAGGTACTCTTTCTGTCGAGCATGCATCCTCCATAGTTTGAATCTGTATAAACTTTAAGACAAAAACCAGAGTTCTGTGGATACCAGAGACCAAGATTGTTGGTCCCCTTCAGGTATCTAAAGATTCTATTTACAGCATCATAATGTGATTTCTTTGGATTAGCTTGATAACGTGCACAAAGACATGTGGCTTGCATAATGTCAGGTCTGCTTGCTGTTAAGTATAACAGAGATCCAATCATGCCTCTGTAGAGAGTACATTCTACAGAAATACCATTTGGATCTAAGAATAACTTATTTCCAGTGGCCATTGGAGTTTTCATTGCAGAGGTATCAGAGAGATTATATTTTAAAAGTATGTCAGAGACATATTTGGCTTGATTTATAAAAATTCCCTCTGAAGATTGTTTGACTTGAAGTCCGAGGAAGAATGTTAATTCTCCCATCATACTCATTTCAAACTCACTCTACATGAATTTTTCAAAAATTTTGCACTCTTCTGAATTTGTAGACCCAAAAATTATGTCATCTACGTATATTTGTACAAGCATTATCTCACTATTTTTGCGTTTATAGAATAAGGTAGTATCTGTTGTACCTCTGTTGTAGCCATTGACTAGAAGGAAGGTAGAAAGTCGTTCGTACCATGCTCTTGGAGCCTGTTTCAGTCCGTATAGAGCCTTTTCAAAGTAGTATACATGCCTTGGAAACTTTGAGCTTTCAAAACCTGGTGGCTGATTTACGTAAACCTCTTCTTGGATTTCACCGTTTAGAAAAGCTGATTTTACGTCCATCTGATAGACTTTAAAACCTCTGTGGGCTGCGAAGGCTAAGAATATTCTTATTGCTTCGAGACGTGCGACAGGGGCAAAAGTCTCATCGTAGTCTATGCCTTCTTCTTGTCTATATCCTTTTGCTACTAATCTTGCTTTGTTTCTGACGACCACTACATCTTCATCCTTCTTGTTTCTGTAGACCCATTTAGTCCCAATGGCCTGTTTCCCTCTTGGCAGAGGTACTAAAGTCCATACTCTGTTACGCTCAAATTGCAGAAGTTCTTCTTGCATGGCGTCTACCCAGTTTGGGTCATCTAGGGCTTCAGAAATCTTCTTTGGTTCTATAACACTAATAAAATTTGTAAAGAAACAAAAATTAGCAGTGGCAGACCTTGTTTTTACTGAGTCAGAAGGTTCTCCAATTATTTGGCTTGGAGGATGGCTTTTTGTCCACTGAGTTGTGCGTGGAAGATGATCATCAATGTCATCAAAACTTTCTTCAGAGGCTTCTTGTGTTTCTTCTTGTGTTGCCTCTGTTGATCTTCGTGCCTTGGTAGTTGATTCTACCGTTTGTGGAATGATTGGTACGAGTGGTGGTGGAGTTTGTTCCTCTGAGGATGTATAGTCTTGGTCCTCGATCTCCTCTGTAATTGGTTCTTCTGTGGTTTGTGCAGCTTCTGTGGTCGTTTTTCTTGATGTTTCATCTTCTGCACTTTCTTCTGCTTCGGCAATTGCATCTGTAGTATTTACAGAAGAAGATGAAGCATTATTTGGACCAGTTAGAGTCATACCTGTAGGATTTTGTCCGACAGAGGATGGTTCTTCAGAAACTCTGATGGTTCCGATAGAAGGATCAATGTCATTGTGGAACATCTCCAAAAATAGAAGATCCAAATCTTCTTTTGTTCTTGAGATGTCAGAGGATTTCCCTTTAATTCCGAGTTCTGAACTTATTTGCTCAGAAGTCATTTGGAATGAATCATCAAAAGAAACATTGATGCTTTCTACAATCTTGTGAGACTTTGTAAGGAATGTTCTGTAGGCTTTGGAAGTGGCAGAGTATCCAATGAATTTGCCTTCATCTGCTTTTACATCAAACTTTCCTCACGAATCTCTGTCGTTTAAGATAAAGCATTTGCATCCGAATACATGGAAAAATTTGATGTTTGGCCGCCTTTTGTTAAGCAATTCGTAAGGCGTCTTGAGGTGTCTTTTCACAATGGTTGATCGATTTTGAGTATAACACGCAGTAGAAATTGCTTCTGCCCAAAAGTTCATTGATAATCCGCATGCTGATATCATAGTTCTTGCGGCTTCCACAAGTGTTCGATTCTTTCTTTCGACAACACCGTTCTGTTGTGGAGTGCGAGCTGCAGAGAAGTTCTGTGATATTCCTTCTGTTGAAAGAGAGGCTTCAATGACAGAGTTTTTAAATTATGTGCCATTGTCACTTCTTAACTTCTGTATTCTGCAATCATAAAGAACTTGGATTCTTTTCATTAGATTTATCAATATATTTGGAACATCTGATTTCTTTCTAACGAATTCAACCCATGTGAAACGTGAATACTCATCAATTAGGACAAGTATGTATTTCTTGCCACCTAGGCTCTGTATGGCAAGGGGACCGCAGAGGTCGACATGAAGCATGTGTAGAGGTATAGTGCAAGATACGTCAGTTTTGCCTTTGTGGGAAGCCCTTCTGTGTTTTCCCATTTCACAGGCCGAACACAAGTGATCTTTGTTGAATTTAACGTTTGGCAAACCTTTAACTATATTGAGTTTTACTAGTTTATCCAAGGTATGAAAGTTTAAGTGACATAACCTGTTGTGCCATAACCAAGCTTCTTCACTTTTGCATGCCACAAGGCAGACTTTTTCTTTGGAATTTGAATTAAAGTTCATTAGGTACAGATCACCTCTTCTTTCAGCTCGCAGAAGTTCCATTCCTGTGTTTTCACTTTGTAGAGAGCAGAAGGTTCTTTTGAATAACACATCAAATCCTGTATCACAGAGTTGACTTACGCTTAGTAGGTTGTGTTTGAGGCCATTCACATATGCAACTTTGTATACAGAGACATTTTCTTTCTGTATCACTCCATAGCCTTTGATGTGTCCCTTCATGTTGTCTCCAAAGGTTACAGATCCACCATCGTGTGTTTCTTTGTATGTGGATAGTAATCTTCTGTTGCCAGTCATGTGCCTTGAGCATCCGGAGTCAAGATACCAAATTGGCATATGTTGCTTCTGTAAGACAATCATAGAGATTTAGGTACCCATATCCATATGGGTCCAATATTGTTAGAATTTTTCAAGTTTGCCTTGGCATTCTTGAAATACATTTTATCTTTTGTAGAAGAATCAGATTGTTTCTCTTTTGGTTCTGACTTTCGAATTTCAGTGGTAAGAAAGCAATCTGGACTTGAGAAGTGTTTATTCAATTTAAACATAAGATCAAAACAATGACAATATTGAATATGAGATGTGATTTGTTTGAACTTTTCATTGAATTTTCTGAACTGAGCCATAGAGACATTACACTCTTTCTTTACATTAGATTTCCTATTCCAAGAAGATCTATGAATACTAGAATGTTGTTTGCAAAAGTCTTGTTTAGTTCCTGCTGTCATGTGTGAATGGTACATGCGAAATAAACCTCAGCGGGTTGTAATCTGTCCACAGTGGGCAGCGCAAGTGTACACTGTCCACTATGATCGTCACGGCAAGTAATAATCGGTAAAATACCGGAATCGTATCCACAGAGACTGGGCTATCAAGACAATACGGCTTTTGTGAGTTCCTTTCACGAGTTTCAATTAGAGAGGAAACAATATTTTGAGTTGGATTGGTGAAATAACTACTTTTAACGATTTTACTAAAGATTTAAAAGATGGAATGTAGGTTAGATTTTCCCTAGATTTTATAATAAATACTTGATCTCAAAAGATGATCCTTGTAATTGAAGTCGGTCTTTTCGCTAGAAAAGCCCGGTTACAAAATACTCACACCGTTAAGCAAAAATCCCATACTAGTCGTACTTGTTGTTTTGTCAATGGTAATCTCAGAATGGACCCTCTCGGGCCTCGATGGAATGTGTAGAGACAAATACTCTAAGTGTTTTAAATACACAAATTAGCTTGTCTACTACTCCAGTGGGGAGAGATTAGCTCACTGTGCTGACCTCGCTCTCGTAAGTGTCATAAGAATTCTTTCGAACTCCCTAGCATTATCCAAGCTCGTGTCACTGCGTTCTACCCATTTCTGAGTTGAGAACTAGACTTTTAGATCCTTACAAGTGATCGGCTTGTTCGCATCCTTGGGGTATTATCGAGAATGAATAACCAAAACAACAAATATTCCAAGTATAAAGATTACTCAAGAATTTTCTCTAAAATCTAGGTACTTCTCTTACCTACATCCCAAGGGATGTTTAACCTAACATAACTGGAGAAATTAAAACGAAAGATGAAGATTTAAACATGATTGAAAATAAAAGTGACTTTGAATTACCGCTCACAGTGGGGAACGTAAGCTGCCCACTGTTCGAGAATTACAACTGAAAATTAAACTAAGAATTTAAAGTGCTAGAAATTTAAACTACAAAGCTACAGAAAATTAAATCTAACTATGAAAGCTTTAGAGGAAATTAAATGCTAAGGATTAAGGTGCTTGCTAAAATTAAAGATAGATGATCTCATTAAATGACCCAAGCCCTTCCTTTTATACACCAAGGAAAGAGCTTGGGTAATACCCAATGAGATCTTTTGACTTTGCATCAGCTGAGTTATGGGAGCACAAGGACCATTTGTGCCCCATGTTTCTTCTTTAACCAAGGGCTTGATGCTTCTATCCATGGGGTTCTTCAAAAAGTTGACTTTTAGGCTCTTAGGTATGAATATTAAATTCACTTTGCCATCTTCTTTAAGAGCAAGCCTAGAATAAAATAATCCCCATGCTTGTACTTGTTGCTGAACCTTCTAACTGCTCCCACCATGCTGTCTAACTCAGATTTCTTCTTTTTGTCTTTTCCAGCGGCAGCAGTGGGGAACCGGAGTGAGCACTGTTCACGTCACTGCAGATAAAACGTGAAAACTACCCAAAATCCACCAAATAATTTATTAAAGACCATGGTTCACTCCTTTTGCTTGTTTTCGTAAATCATACCAAGAATGGGGGTTTTTAGAAGTGAAATGGCTAAAATTGACAAATTAAAGTGAAAAATAAATGGAAATAATAACTCTAAAAAATAGAGTTATCACAACCTCAAACTTAAACTATTACTTGTCCCCAAGTAATAAAAAGAAAGAAATAAAGTAGACAAAACGCACTAGAACTTTTTAGGGACTTACATACTTCTTGACTTGAATGGGCGTTGATCTCCTTCCTTCAATACTTCCTTCGGTTCAAACTTGAAAATTTCACTTTTGTGTTTGACGAAATCTTTTTCTTGTATTCCATTAATCAATAGGGCTTTCTTGGGTTTTATGGGTTTATGGCTTTGAATATTTTCCCAAGGGTTTTTTGCAAGTATTTTCAAACATGAACCGAAAATCTCGCTTGGAGATTTTTATTTCTAGAAGTGGCTGTTTTGGATTTTTCATTAGTATGTACGCACACTTTCAGGCTTTATTTTGGGTATGGCTATTTTTGTGAGAGTGGGTATTCTGATGGTCCAGAATAGGCACACCATCCTTTTTCTGGGAGTGAGCACTTTGATGGTCCAGAAAAGGCACACCATCAATTTTGTTAGTGACACTCCGTTTTTCTTCTGTTTTTGTATTTTTGTATTTTTTTTTTGGGAGGGGGTATGGCTTACCCACCTCAAACTTGGACTTCACAGTGTCCCCACTGTGGGCAAACTGGAAGTTCCCACCTCAAACTTAAAATCTCACAGTGTCCCCACTGTGACATTGAATTAACGAACAAAGGTGGTGGTTTGGGGTACAAAAAGGATCGTGTTTGGATGCGAAAAACGGCCTATATCATTTCATGGTATCAAGTTGAGATTCGTACTTACAAAAGGGACCTTTTTAAGTCGGAAGCCGAAAGTTGTACCTTGAAATGGAAGCGAGATCAAACAAGCATTCAAACAACAAATACGTTAGTACCCAAAAGTACCTACCCAGTGGTAGGATTTCATGCATTACAAACCAAAATAAGAATTCAGCAAAGTGTCAAAAGCCTAGCCAAAGGCATAAAAACAAACCAAACAGAAATTAAAATTGTTTTTGAGAGCAAAAGAGTGGAACCAAAGTTTTAACAAACCATTCAACGGGTCGGGGTGGCCTCTGGTGAACTAGCAGGAGCGTCTTCATCAAATTCGTCCTCACTGTCATAAACTGGGCAGATATCCTTCGGAAATTCTGGTAGCTGAGCAGCTAGCATTGGGTTGGCCTCTTGCATCATCAGGCCCGTCACCTCATCCCGTTCTCTTGTATACATCCAAAATTTCTGCGTGGCCCGGTTCTGATATCGCTGCTCACATTCTAGCAACTCGATCCTGTATGTGAGCTTCTTCAAAGCTGCCAAAATCTCTCCCATTTGGTTGCTGGACGAACCTGCCTCAGTCTGACGCCTCGATGTATCCGCAGTCCGCACATCATGCTCCTCAGCGATGATCAGTGGGGTTAACAGTCCCCACTGTGGGGATATCTTCTGCCTGCTCGGGTGGAGGAGTGGTGACGTGCCGTCCCATCTTTCGGATGGTACCCACATTGATATTACTCGTGGAATCTAACCACTGGTCCTCCACAGCCGACGGTACACCTGCGTCTATCATCAATGAAGTAATAAGGCAAGGGAGGGGTAAAATTACCTTCTTCCGGGTACGTGCTTGATCGATGGCTCCATGCATGACAGTGCCTATGTTGATCCTTTTTCCCGTGAGGATGCAGTACAACAGCGCACACTTGTGCATCGACAAAGTGGTGTCGTGCGAAGTTGGGGCTAATGAAGCACGGAGAAACTGGAACCAAACGGCAGCCTCGGTAGTTAGAGAACTAGCGTTTAGGCACCGTCGTTGACCGTCCTTATTCCATGGTTTCCCTACAGCGGCTATCTCTCTTAAAATGAGGTCCTCACTTGCTGGAGTCATCTTCTTCAAGAATTGCGCAAACTCACAAATACCCGCATTTCCTCTCCCCAATACTCGGTTAATTTCCCCTGGATTGTAACAAACTTTCCTACCTCGAACTACCACAATTGGGTCTTTACTTTGAGAGGCCTCGGCGTAAAATTCACGCACAAGTGAGGCATTGGCACGTCGATTAGCAGCAGAAATAATCGACCAATCATGCACCACAATTCTATCCTTGACAAATGAATTAGCTTCAACGAAATCGGGGTCAAAACCCCTCTCTAATTTTAACTTTTGCTTGGCGATGCAGTCAAAATGGGCAGCCACCTCCGGAGAGGTGAACTGCCTGGGCACCCCACTGGGGGCATACTCAGTACCTACGATGGATTGATGTGGGTTTTGGGTTTGAATTTGTTCATCCCCACCATCAGTTTCCATAGACGATGAACTTAAAGAGGTTGCAGGGTTTTTACCTTTTCGTGAATCTTGCTTAGCAGGCCTCTTTGTCGTTGTTTTTCGTGCCCTGGCTACCGTGGATCTGGTAACAACTCTTCTCTTTTTTTCGGCTTGGGGAATAAGGTTCTCCCCACTGTGGATATCTCCTGAAACAGCACTCTTCTCCCTATCAAACTTGAACTTCTCATACTGACTTTGATAATTTTCCTCCACCTCTCTCTGCAACTTCTCATTCTCAGCAAACAAGTCTGCCTCAGCCTTATTCCTCTCTTCCTCGAAGATCCTCTCCTTTTCTGCCCTAACTCTTGCCTCCTCTAGTTTCTTTTCTTCCTCTTCTTTTCGGACCCTTTCTTCTTCTTCTCTACGCCTTCTCTCGGCATCCTCCTTCCTCTTTCTTATGGCTTCCTTTCGTTGAATGTACTCCTCCTCCAATCGTCGCTCTTCCTCTTCGGTTTGCAGAGCCTCGGTGTCAAAAAGACTGGTGCTCGTGGTTGAGACGCGTGGAGAAGAAATAGCCTTCGGGCTTCGTTGTTTGGAGGAGCCTTCGTCTGGTGCACCAGATGTCATCGGTGCACTGGAAGTCGCCGGATTTTCGCCGGAGACCGGCGGCGGTTCGTTGAGGTCACCAGTGATGGTTTCTGGTGGGTTTTCGGTGTTACGACGGCGGACCGCCGCCCGGTTGGGTGCCTGAGGGTTTGAAATCGGCCTCTTGCTTCTAGCCATTGGAGGGAATTTGCTTCTGGTTCGTGTAAGAGAAATGGGGAAGAAAAAGATGGTTTTTGAATATTTGAAGTTAAAGGTGGTTTTTGGGAAGTTAATGGTGGTTTTTAGGATTTTTGCAATAGGTTTAGGGTTGGACCGTCGGGTTTTAGGAGAGAGAGGGAGAGTACAATGATGGTTTTCTTGGAAAATGGAGAACTAATGACATGTGGCAGCAAAAGTTGATTAGTTGGCAGAAAAGGTGAAAGCTTGTTATCCTTGGGCCCCACAAATTGTCCCATCAACCGTCAGATTCCAGAGTGGGGAACGCAGTGATCAGCTTCTGCCCACTGCGAACCACTTTATTGACTTTTGCTTTAAAGCTCGGGATTTTCGCCTACACACATACAAGTAAACTACCCTTGCAATATTAAAAAGAACAAAAAGAATAAAAACACAGCAAACAACAGAAATAAAATATTTACAATTGGACCTGATGTTTCTTAACCATAGTGAGGTGGAGAGTGGGCAGGGATGTGGGCACTCTCATGCAGAAAATGCTTTACCCTTTGCCCGTTGACTTTAAAGGTCTGATCAGACTGTGGAGACTTTAATTCCACTGTTCCAAAGGGACTTACCTTGACAATGGTGTATGGTCCAGTCCATCTTGACTTGAGCTTACCCGGAAAAAGTTTTAGACGAGAGTTGAACAATAATACCTGCTGTCCTTCAAAAAATTCCCGATGATTGATCCTTCGGTCATGCCACATCTTGGTCTTTTCCTTGTATAACTTTGCATTTTCATATGCGTGATAGCGCATTTCCTCAAGTTCATGCAATTGCAAGGTTCTTTTAATTCCCGCGGCATCTTCACTCATGTTGAGCTCTTTTAAAGCCCAAAAGGCTTTATGTTCCAATTCGATTGGTAAATGGCAAGCTTTGCCAAATACCAACTTAAATGGAGGCATTCCCAAAGGGGTCTTATATGCCGTGCGATACGCCCAAAGAGCGTCATCAAGCTTGCTGGACCAATCCTTTCGATGGGGTTTCACCACCTTTTCCAAAATTCCCTTGATTTCTCGGTTTGAAAGCTCCGCCAAACCATTAGTTTGGGGGTGGTAGGCGGTTGCTACCCTATGATGAATATCATATTTAGCAAGGACCGCGGTCATGACTTTGTTAACAAAATGGGATCCTTCATCACTAATTATTGCTCGTGGTGTTCCAAAGCGAGTGAAAATATTTTTTTGCAAAAACTTCACCACAGTGTTAGCGTCATTAGTGTGACAAGCAGCAGCTTCTACCCATTTTGAAACATAATCTACCGCTACTAAGATGTAGAAATTGTTGTTGGAATTTGGAAAGGGTCCCATGAAATCTATTCCCCACACATCAAAAATTTCCACCTCAAGGATATTGTTGAGGGGCATTTCATTTCGTTTTGATATATTCCCAGTGCGCTGACACTGCTCACAGTGACGAACAAACTCATGAGAGTCTTTGAACACAGTGGGCCAAAAGAACCCACTCTGCAAAATTTTCGCAGCAGTGCGTGTTCCTCCGAAATGACCTCCATAGTGGGATGTGTGACAGCCTTGGAGTAAATGTTGTTGATCACTCCCATGAACACATCGCCTCAACACTTGGTCCGTTCCTATCTTATATAAGAAAGGATCGTCCCAAATGTATTGACGAGTATCATACAAGAATTTTTTAAAAGGCTGTCCACTCATTCCATGGGGTCGTAATCCACTTGCTAAAAAGTTAGCAATGTCAGCATACCAAGGAATATCATGATGTTGGGCGACTAACAATTGTTCATCAGGAAAATTTTCTTTTACCGGAGTGGGATCTACAGTGCCCACTGTGGGCTCAAGTCTGGAAAGATGATCAGCGATCTGGTTACTTGTTCCTTTTCTATCGATGATCTCAAGGTCGAATTCCTGCAGCAACAGCACCCATCTGATCAACCTCGGTTTAGAGTCAGCTTTGTTGATCAAATATTTGATGGCTGCGTGATCGGTGTGTACTATGACCTTTGCTCCAATTAAGTAAGACCTGAAACGATCAAAAGCAAAAACTACTGCAAGTAATTCTTTTTCGGTTACAGTGTAGTTGATTTGAGCCTCGATCAAAGTCTTGCTTGCATAGTATATTGGATGAAAAATCTTATCTTTTCGTTGGCCTAGTACTGCACCTATAGCCCAATCGCTGGCGTCACACATGACTTCAAATGGGAGTGACCAGTCAGGAGTGGTCACTATGGGTGCAGTAACTAAGGCATTTTTGATTATTTCAAATGCGTCTCTACATTCTTTGGTAAAAACAAACTCTCTTTCATGTTGCAGCAGGTTACATAGGGGTTTAGTTATTTTGGAAAAATCTTTTATGAACCTCCTATAGAAACCTGCGTGACCTAAAAAACTGCGAATGCCTTTTACCGTTGTGGGCTCGGGAAGTTGGGAGATTACTTCTAGTTTTGCTTTATCAACTTCCAAACCCTTTTTCGACACAAGATGACCCAAAACAATGCCCTCTTCGACCATGAAATGACATTTTTCCCAATTTAGAATAAGGTCGTGGGTTTCACATCTCACCAAACTTTTTTCTAGATTCCTCAAACAGTTATCAAATGATGTGCCGATCACAGAAAAATCGTCCATAAAAACTTCTATGGTATCTTCTATCATATCAGTAAAAATGGCCATCATACAGCGTTGAAAAGTAGCGGGAGCATTACATAAACCAAAAGGCATTCTCCGGAATGCAAAAGTACCATATGGACAAGTAAAGGTGGTCTTTTCTTGGTCCTCGGGTGCGATGTGGATTTGGTTATATCCGGAGTATCCATCTAGAAAACAATAAAATTCCTTTCCCGCTAATCTATCAAGCATTTGATCAATAAAAGGTAACGGGAAATGGTCTTTCTTTGTTGCTAGATTCAGTTGCCTATAGTCCATGCATATTCTCCATCCCGTAACAGTCCTAGTTGGAATGAGTTCGTTCTTTTCATTTGTGACCACTGTTGTTCCTCCCTTTTTAGGGACACATTGAACGGGGCTCACCCAACTACTACTGGCAATGGGATAGATAATACCAGCATCTAACCACTTCAAAATCTCTTTCTTAACTACTTCCTTCATGATGGGGTTCAACCTTCTTTGAGGTTGGACTTTTCCTGGGCGGTCACTCTCTAAGTTGATCTTATGTTGACATAAAGAGGGGCTAATTCCTCTAATGTCTGCTATGGTCCAACCAATTGCCTTCTTATGCTTCATCAACAATTCGATTAAAAGTTGTTCTTGATTTTCGCTAAGTTTGGACGAGATGATAACAGGAAGTTTGTTATTCTCGGCGAGATAAGCATATTTCAAATGAGGAGGCAATGGTTTAAGCTCTAACTCGGGAGGTTGTTCGATGGATGGTGGTTGGATCGTCCTATCCTTAAAGTCCAAAGGTTCAATAGATGCCACCATTTCGTTACACTCATCCTCAAAAGTATCTTCTGAGTCAGAGTGTTCACTCTCACTGCCCACTGTGGACAGTGAGTCGAAACAGTAGGATCCATGAATCGCACTCACAGCAAGGCAGTCCTCGGTGTCTATGTATTTAAGAGATTTGAAAACATTAAACTTTACTTCCTGGTCGTTGACTCTCATGGTGAGTTCTCCTTTGTGCACATCAATCAAAGTTCGTCCTGTCGCAAGGAAAGGACGTCCTAGAATGATTGGGATGTCTTTGTCGGCCTCATAGTCTAAAATCAGAAAGTCGGCAGGGAAGATGAATTTATCCACTTGGACCAAAACATCTTCAATCTTCCCTCTTGGATAGGCAATGGATCGATCGGCTAATTGTAAGGTCACGGTGGTGGGTCTAGCCTCTCCAATACCTAATCTCTTAAAAATTGACAAAGGCATCAAATTTATACTAGCGCCTAAATCACAAAGTGCTTGACCTACTTCTTGTCCTCCTATCGTGCATGGAATTGTGAAACTACCCGGGTCTTTCAACTTAGGTGGAATCTTGCTTGTGAGTAGGGCACTACATTCTTCGGTCAACGCCACAGTTTCAAACTCACCCAACTTTCGTTTTTTGTTCAAAATATCTTTTAAAAACTTAACATAGCTTGGCATTTGCTCAAGAGCTTCTACCAAGGGTATGTTAATGTGAAGCTGTTTGAAAATGTCTAAAAACTTTTTAAATTGAACATCAACATTTTTAGGCTTCATTCTTTCAGGAAAAGGTACACTTTTTGGGTCGATGTGAGTCTGAAGCGGAGTTAACCTTGGAATGGTAGGTTTAGGCAATGGCCCAAAAGTGGGGAGTTCAGGGACTTCCGTCCCCACTGTGGGGATCACAGTGACTTGAGGAGTGCCCATTGTGGGATGAGGTACAGCGGTGATTTGAGGCGATTCTTCATAATCGAAAACGATATCTTTCAGATCCTTTCCACTCCTAAGTGTTATGGCTTTGATTTGTTCTGGTCCCTTTCCTATTACCCTAGCATTTTCGGTATCACTAGGTAATGTCCCCGGTGGTCTATTCTTGACTTCGACGGCTAGTTGTCCTACTTGAGTTTCTATGTTCCTAATGGCCGCTTGAGTTTGGTTCATGAATCCTTTGAGCATTGATTCGAGTGATGGTTGAGCCTCAGCATTATGAGATGGTCGTGGTTGGAATTGTTGGGAGGATTGACCTTGGTGAAAGTTTTGTGGGTGCTGCCCACTGTGGTGTGAGGATTGCCCACTGTGATGTGATTGAAATCCAGGGGGGTTGTGTGGTCTTTGAGCATGACTCGCCCCGTGGGGTTGGAGTCCTTGGTTTCCAGACCACGAGAAATTTGGATGATTCCTCCAACCTGGATTATAGGTCTGTGAGTATGGGTTGTTGCGCGGGTTGGTTCCTATGACATTAATAGCCTCTGGATTTGCTGGACAAAAATCAAAAACATGCTCGTCCCCACAGTAAGAGCAGTTCTCAGTGAGATGTGCAGTACCCACTGTGGGATTAAGTTGTCCTCGATTTTGGTTCAACACTGTTTTTGTTAAGGCCACTAACTGTGCATTCATTGTTTTAAGCGCCTCATTATCAATGTTGGTGGACTTTGGTGCAGGCGTTCTCGGGTTGGACCAGTCGGTGTTGTTATTGGACACTTTCTCTAAAATCTGATATCCTTCATTATAGGTTTTGCTTGTGAAAGTTCCTCCTGCTGTTGCATCTAAGATGATTTTGGCTGCGTTGGACAGACCATTGTAAAAGGTCTCCAACTGAATGCAATGTGGGATGCCATGGTGTGGGCATTTTCGGAGTAAATCTTTAAACCGCTCCCATGCATCCGAAACAGCCTCATCTTCGTCTTGTCTAAACAAAACAATATCATTTCTCAGCCTCATGTTTTTGGTTGGAGGAAAATACTTTTGTAAAAATTTATCCGCAAGCTCTTGCCACATGGTTATTGAATGAGGTGCATGCGCATTTAGCCATGACTTAGCCTTGTCCCTTAAAGTAAAAGGAAAAAGTCTTAGCCTTAAAGCTTCCTCACTCACACCTTGTAGCTGAAAAGAGTCGGTCATTTCCAAAAATGATTTTAAGTGCGAATGCGGATCCTCAGATGGTGATCCTCCAAACTGACCCATGGCTTGGATCATTTGAAACATCACCGGTTTGAGTTCAAAGTGTGGTGTTTGAAGGTTGGGTCTTAGAATCCCGGAGCTTAAATCACTAACTCCAGTAGTTGCATAATCCCTTATCCCTCGATCTTTGCTATCAGCAATCGTCACTGTGGTTTCCACTAATGGAGGTGGTGGTGGTTGACCGCCCACTCCTGCCATATTTGCGGTGGGGTTCACAGGGAGTTGTTGATTTTTCTTCTTGTTTTTACGTCTTTTTCGAAAAGTCCTTTCTATTTCAAGATCGATTGGTTCCAAAGGTCCGTGTTGTTGCCTTGGCATACAACACGATCGGTGCTAGAAAAACAAGTTACTCGGGCTCAAACAAAAACTAATGTCTTGAGATTTAAAAATCACGCCAGTCCCCGGCAACGGCGCCAAAAACTTGTCATGTGTGAATGGTACATGCGAAATAAACCTCAGCGGGTTGTAATCTGTCCACAGTGGGCAGCGCAAGTGTACACTGTCCACTATGATCGTCACGGCAAGTAATAATCGGTAAAATACCGGAATCGTATCCACAGAGACTGGGCTATCAAGACAATACGGCTTTTGTGAGTTCCTTTCACGAGTTTCAATTAGAGAGGAAACAATATTTTGAGTTGGATTGGTGAAATAACTACTTTTAACGATTTTACTAAAGATTTAAAAGATGGAATGTAGGTTAGATTTTCCCTAGATTTTATAATAAATACTTGATCTCAAAAGATGATCCTTGTAATTGAAGTCGGTCTTTTCGCTAGAAAAGCCCGGTTACAAAATACTCACACCGTTAAGCAAAAATCCCATACTAGTCGTACTTGTTGTTTTGTCAATGGTAATCTCAGAATGGACCCTCTCGGGCCTCGATGGAATGTGTAGAGACAAATACTCTAAGTGTTTTAAATACACAAATTAGCTTGTCTACTACTCCAGTGGGGAGAGATTAGCTCACTGTGCTGACCTCGCTCTCGTAAGTGTCATAAGAATTCTTTCGAACTCCCTAGCATTATCCAAGCTCGTGTCACTGCGTTCTACGCATTTCTGAGTTGAGAACTAGACTTTTAGATCCTTACAAGTGATCGGCTTGTTCGCATCCTTGGGGTATTATCGAGAATGAATAACCAAAACAACAAATATTCCAAGTATAAAGATTACTCAAGAATTTTCTCTAAAATCTAGGTACTTCTCTTACCTACATCCCAAGGGATGTTTAACCTAACATAACTGGAGAAATTAAAACGAAAGATGAAGATTTAAACATGATTGAAAATAAAAGTGACTTTGAATTACCGCTCACAGTGGGGAACGTAAGCTGCCCACTGTTCGAGAATTACAACTGAAAATTAAACTAAGAATTTAAAGTGCTAGAAATTTAAACTACAAAGCTACAGAAAATTAAATCTAACTATGAAAGCTTTAGAGGAAATTAAATGCTAAGGATTAAGGTGCTTGCTAAAATTAAAGATAGATGATCTCATTAAATGACCCAAGCCCTTCCTTTTATACACCAAGGAAAGAGCTTGGGTAATACCCAATGAGATCTTTTGACTTTGCATCAGCTGAGTTATGGGAGCACAAGGACCATTTGTGCCCCATGTTTCTTCTTTAACCAAGGGCTTGATGCTTCTATCCATGGGGTTCTTCAAAAAGTTGACTTTTAGGCTCTTAGGTATGAATATTAAATTCACTTTGCCATCTTCTTTAGGAGCAAGCCTAGAATAAAATAATCCCCATGCTTGTACTTGTTGCTGAACCTTCTAACTGCTCCCACCATGCTGTCTAACTCAGATTTCTTCTTTTTGTCTTTTCCAGCGGCAGCAGTGGGGAACCGGAGTGAGCACTGTTCACGTCACTGCAGATAAAACGTGAAAACTACCCAAAATCCACCAAATAATTTATTAAAGACCATGGTTCACTCCTTTTGCTTGTTTTCGTAAATCATACCAAGAATGGGGGTTTTTAGAAGTGAAATGGCTAAAATTGACAAATTAAAGTGAAAAATAAATGGAAATAATAACTCTAAAAAATAGATTTATCACCTGCCTTCTATGACTCTCTTCTGTGGTGAACATCTTTCTTCACTGTCACAGAGGAAAAATATTTGTTAGCTTCAGGCCATTTTCCCTTTTGTTGCCAAGTGGGATTCTCTTTGATTTTCCTTAAAGGTTTTGAAAATTTTAAGCTTTTTGGATTTTCAGAGGCCTTTTTCAGATTTTCAAGCTCTGTAGAGGTTTTGACTTGTATACACATTTTGAGAAAATCTGGACGGATAGGTTTCTCTGTGATTTTCTCTTTTGGAGAAATTGTTCTGTTAAGAACTTCAGAGGAGATTTTGACATCCTCTGTGTCACAGTGAATTATCCCTGATTTGAAATCAGTATCTGAGTCGTCAGAGGATGAATCGTCCTCATATGCAGAGGTTGAGTCATTTCTTTCGATAGAGGCTGGATTTTCTGAGCATGTATCATACGAGCTTTCTTCCTCTGTAGAAAAACTTTCGTAGTTGGCAGAGGTTTCTAATGAGATCTTTTCAGCGAGTTTTTGATTTATAGAAGATGTACAGAAATTTTCTAAAATATTTGATTTCAAAACTTCCAAAATTTCTTTTTCAATAGATTCTTCAAGTTTTTCTTCTGAAAAAATGGGTTTAAACTCAGGAGCTTCTGCTGACAATTTCTTTTCAACATTTATCATACAGACAAAAGCGACCTGTGTTTGAGTCTCTGGTTTAACAAACTTAAAGATACCAATCTGATCTTGTGTTTTTAGATATTTCTTTGGTTTGATTTCTCTTTTGACAGAGGTTGAAGATGATGAATCTGTGTTTTCAAACCACACATTGATCATCTTTGTATGTTTCCTCAAGTGAGGTTCTGCAGAGATTTTAACCCTTTTACTTACAGAGAGTAAGTTTGGAAAGTTTGGTTTGATAGTTTTTCCTAAAACAAATAGAGAGGACAGAGGTTTTAGTCGTTTATTTTCAACTCCTAAGGTAATGTCACTGTACCCTATACCTCGTCTTGCTATTTGAGTGTTTACCTTTTCATACACCTTCTGTCCATCTTTATAGTTTTTAATTAAAACTTCTCTTCTTAAAAGATCTTGCCAAAGTACCACTCTTTCCTTTTGAAAGTATTCTTTGACAGCTCTTATGTCTGTAGTTTCACTTCTTGAAACTGAAAGTTCTTTTGTTTTGATTTTTAAAGCATAGGTTAAATCAGAAATTTGCCTTTTTAAAGGATCTATAATTTTGCTCCAATATTTTTCGACTTTTCCTTTTTCTTCAAAGATTTTGGCTTTTTCTTGAGTGAGAAGCCTTACTTCTCTCTCATTAAAGGTCAGCTTTTTCTGAATGCTTTCAATTATATCTTTCAGTTCAATGTTAAGTTTAAATAAATCACCATCTACAGAATTAGTACTTGAGATAGAGTTTGAAATGGATACCTCATTGTCAGTGCCGGAGTCAACTTCTGCCATGCCACAGAACAGGGCATTTGTGAGAAATTAATCGTCAGAGGTAGAGTCTGACTCGAAGTCTTCTTTGCTTGCCTCAGAATGCCCTTTGTTCGCCATTAGGGATTTTTGTGCGTAATACTCGGCCATCTTTTTGTAAAAAGCTGAGTCCTTCTGTGGGCGATTTGGTCTACTTCTGCATTCTTTTACGAAATGACCTGGCTTGCCGCAGTTGAAACAACCTTGGGAGATGTTTCCAGTTCGGTCGTCGGACTTCTGTAGGTCTCCACCTTTCTCTGTTCGGCATTCGTTTGCGTAATGACCGGGTTTACCACATTTGTAGCATTCTTGTGTGTGGCCTATCTTGTCATCTGATCTCTGTCGATCATTTCCTCTGTAGCTTCTGTCGCTCGACCTCTGTAGGTCATCATTTCTGTAGTCTGACCTCTGTCGGTCACTTGATTCTTCTCTTCTTCCATCATCTCTTCTACCCGAAATCCTTTGGTTATTTCTAAACTCTCTTGTCAATAGAGCCATTGATTTAGCTAATGACGCAAGAGTTATCTCTTCCTCTATCAGCTCGTCTTCTTCGCTATCAACCATTACCATCTTCTTTTTCTCCTTCTTTTTCTCCTCTGTAGATCTCTCATTTCTTGGTCTGTCTGCAGCCTCTGTAGATTTACTAACCAATGCGTATGGCACAGTGGTTAGTGTTTTAGCTTGAGCTATTTGAGGCTCTTGTGCAGCAAGTGTTCCATAGAGATCAGAGAGTGTCCAGGAGTCTAGATCTTGATTTGTTTGTAAAGACATAGACAACTGAAGCCACTCATCGTTCAGGCTCTTTAGAAACATGACGTTATTTTCTTCCGTGGTTCTGTGAATACCAGACTTTTTGCATTTTTTTATGAGAGAGTTGAACCGGTCGTATGTTGTTTGCAGAGATTCTGTTGCAGAGGCTCTGAAAGCATGATATTCATTTATGTATTGTGCCCTTCGGTTCTTCTGAGTTTTAGCACCCCCTTCCAACTGTCTTTCTAATTCTTTCCAGAGATCGTGCGTTGTTTCGCATGCATCTAAGGATTGAAAAAGTTCGTTGGGGATTGCCATTATCAATTGAGAGAAAATATCTATCAAATAAAAGTTGTAAAACGAGGATCACTTGATATTGAAAATCAAGCTAGGCTCTGATACCAATTGTTGGTTCCCGTTTTGCTTTAAACAAGATTATCAGATCTATTAGTTCAGGTTTAAGGTTTGATGCGGAAGCGTATTTAAAGAACTAACAGATAAGTTTGATAGATTTAGAACAACCTATAAATAAACAGTGAACAAAATATTATATCTCAAAGTTTACTGGATATATATATCAAGAACAGGTTTATGAACCGTGAGTAAGAAAAAGCTTTAAAACAGATATGACTTTTAAGGTGAATAAGCTTTTGTGTTCTTAATGTTGTTGTATTGTGTATCTGTGTGTGTAAGGAAGAACTCAACATGAGTCTTCCTTATATACTACTCTAAAGGGGACCATAAAGCATATGCTACTATTCAAAAGGTACGTATGAATAGTTGAGAGGATGTCGTGAACAGTTGCAAGGATGGCATGAACAGTCAGACGTGCTATATTGCATTTAATGCAGCAGACGTCTAATATGTACTAAGCCCTACTGAGTCCAATCAGAGTTTGACACGTCGACGTTGGACAGGGCATGCTACCATGCAAGTTGATGTACGAGTCCTTTAACAGTAGCAAGATATTATAAATATCTTCAAGTCTTTGTTTAGGACCGCATAGGCTCTGTGAAGTGTTACAGAGGTTTTGCGGTTTGGTCCTTCGTAGAGCAGTCTTCTCCTGTTTACGAGTCTTGAGTCTTCTTGGCGAGAGCAACAGAGGTTCTGTAGGAAGCCTCTGTTGCTTCTGTAGCTTCTTGACCTTGATCTCTCGGTAATTTCGGCAGAGCCTCTGTGAGAGGCTTTCTTCACTTAGTCTATTTTTCACTACTTCTAAATACTTCTATGATTTAGGAAGATTGAAGCTAACATCGCGTCAATCGCGATCGACGTCTTCGTCTGAGATTCTCCTAGAAATGAACAAAAGAGAAGCGTTACGCGATGGACATAGGAAAAAAGGCCAAAGCATCAAAAGTTCGGGCATCAGTTGCCCCAACGACAAATCAAACTCAGGAATGAAAGCCTTAGCTAGAGGCAAGAAAGACCATTCAAAACCTATCTCGTAGCACATATCGGGTCTAAATCTGACATGCTTTGATCATTGTAATCCCCGCAGGGATTTTGGCCAAACTTCTAAGATCGTCGAGATCTTCAATGGAACTTATAGGTTCTATCGACATTTCTCAACCTAAGAATTTCTCAAAGTTTTCTGGCAATAGATTTAGGGAAAGATCGAGAAAATTACACCTTATATAGGCGCTCTAGACCTCGAAAAATCCTAACTGATTCGGAGATTCTTGTAGGTTTAGAAAAGATCAATCAAAGAATGGCAAGGAAATCAAGAAGAAATATCTGCTTAAAACTCTCTAACATCGTAAACAGGAAAAGATCCATCGTGGTCTCTATTTATGCAAACGATCGTGTCAGGTCGAATCCCTCGACGATCGACACGCGTCCTTGTCTTTTCGTATGACCACACAGATCGTCGACACCTGACAATGACAGCTGCTAAGCATAATCGTACGTCAGCGTGACGTCACGATCCTATCCTCTTTTCGACTTCCCTTTTAGTTAGAATTGGACCAATCCAGTTCCAAGACAACCAAGGTAACTTTCGACACGTGTCACAATCCTAAGCGTCCGATTGACAAAATATAAAATTTGAATTTGCCATTCTATTTTAAAATTTTGGGGGCAAACTGTTTGGGTAAAATTTCACCAGTCTCGACCACGACCAAGGTAAGGAAAACACTTATTACACTTTTCCATAGTAAGGTAAAATCATAGTACTTTATCCCCTTATTAAAGTTGAAATCGAAAGTTACTCACCTCACGACACTCGATCACGACGTCGTCTAGTTCACACGACCGTCGCATGGGACCTTGCGACCTCGACCGACTAACGTGTAATATTACTGTTACGTTTTTACAGTGATTAATGCAGGAATAAATATCATTGATGACCAAAGGCTATAACCGACGAATGCCATTAACAGCATTAAAGTCGACGTCCGTTTTCAACCGTTACATGAAGCACTTGATGAGTCAATTAAAGCACCCGAAGACTATAAATATCAAGTTCAGGGGGATCAGAACATACAACACATACTATCAGCTGAATTCAGAAGAACGCTCGAAGCAAATAATTCTCTTTCGAAGAATCACTCTCAACGCACGACATTCACACACGACACTTCATTTTTACACACGACGTACATTATTTTTACATTCGAAACACTTGTTACTTTACATTTAAAAGTCTTTCTTTCATTTGTATTGTAATCTCTGTACGATCGATACCCGAAACATAAGGACATCGCCCCTATTTGGCGACTATAGTGCAGCGACGACTTCCACAGTCGTCCGCGGGTTTTTTCCTCATTGAGGTTTTTCCCGCGTCACATTTACATTTTTGTCTTTATCGCATGCTTTGTCGAAAGATTCCTTTCTTTAGTTGTTAAATTCCACAATCAACCTTAAGTTATCCTTTTGGGCGATTTTTGGCATTAACAGTCCTCAACTTGTTTTTCGCTCTCGGCCAAGGAGCCCTTAGTCGCTCCTAACTCCGCCTCAGTCGTAGAGGACTTCTTAAGAGTCTCCCTCAGATGGCGCTGAAGGTCTTCCTTCGCCCTCATCGACGCGTCATAGAAGTCCTGAGCTTCATCGAGCTTCGAAGAAAGGAACTCGACCCTTTCCATTCTCCAGCTTCTCCTGCCCCCGTGCCAAGCGAGTTTCATCTTGCGCCTTGCGCATTTTCTCCAGGGAAACGGGTGCGACCCTCCGGATATTCTCCATATGGGCGTATAAGCAGAGTGAAGCCTGGAACGCCTGTAGTCGCACGATTAAACACAAACGTTAGAAAACAAACGACAAAGATACATAAAACAGATGGGTCGTACATACCTTAAAAGTCAGCCCTGCGACGTGCGACCCCATCTCGTCGACAGTAGTCTCCTGAATTCGCTCTTTAAAGGACGGCAGGAGGTATTTCTCCAGGTCTGTGAAGATTTTGTCGCTATCCATGTCTTCCCCAGACATGAAGTTGGACGACAGTGTGAAATTCACTGTCATGGTACCGGTGGACTCCTTCGTCATCTTCCTTTTCCCTTTGTCGGCCGACGAGGGAGAAGGGGCGACCTCTCCAGTCAAAGGAGGTGCCACACTCATCGGAGTCGCATCTATGACTCTCGGTGGTGTCTTCGTCTTCTTGGTGGTGGCGACCCTAGATGGATCACCACCCTTCGACGATGGTTCCCTCCGGAGAACCGTCTTGGATTTCTTTACCCCCGATGACAGGGGTGGGGGAGCCTTGCGTTTCAACTCCTTGGTCTGACGGGCCAGGAGGAGTTGAGCCTCCTTCTTCGATACGTCGTGAGTAGGCATATCGCCTGACCCATCTGCAACATAAAAGAGATACGATGAAAAAGGAAATTACATATAGATCGTACGACAAACCATGTAAAATCTAAGATTATTACCTGCCATCTCCTCTTCCTCCTTTTCTCTCTCTGCCTCTTCTTCGGTAGAGATCTCCGTCTCCCCAAGTATTTGGACCTCGTCGTCCGAACCCTCGTCCCTAAGATTATGCTGGACGAAGAAAGATCTGTCTTTCGGATTATACATACGATTAGCAAAAACGCACGATTCCAAAATTATACACGATAAGCGAAAAGAATAAACTTATTGTTGGTGTTCCACCCAGCAGAGACCCACGTCGTATCCTCCTCCAGGAGCTCCAGCGATTGCGTCTTGCCAAAGACGTACCTGGCCTTCCATCCACGATCGTTCACTTGGGTGTTTAGCATCAGGACCTGAGCTCCCCTATACTTGGAGAACAGGCTACACCGGTGGTTGTTATCCACCTTGACCATATGGGAGGCCAGAAGTCCTCCACCGTGAATGGAGTCATCTACTCACCGGTGATCCTATCGATCACACGAACGATTCGCCAAAACTGTTGCATCATCTGAGCTGGAGATAAGCGAAACTTCTCTAGAAACTCCCTGACCAGTGGAGGGAACGGCCACTTGAAACCCATTTTGAATGGGTATTCCTATAAAATGAAATGTCCATTCGGGCACTCCGATGGCCGGAACTGATCCGGTGAGTATATCTGCAATGCATCAGGGACGCCCGATAACACACGGAAGGCTGACAGACCTTCTTGGCCCGCTAAATCGCTTCATCTCGCGATCGTCTCCACAGGGGGGAAAGATGGTATACTCTATACGATGCACTTTCAAAGCTACAAACCACGAGGCAGAATACGAAGCTTTGATCGTGGGCATGAATATGGCTCACGACTTGGGGGCAATTGGACTTCATGTCAAAAGCGATTCCTTATTGGTGGTAAACCAAATGAACGAGGAATTCGCAGCAAAAGATTCCAAGATGATGGCCTATCTCAGGGTAGCCAAGGAGAAGTAAAAAATGTGTGATCCGTTCTCAATCGAACAAATCCCCAGAGATCAAAACACTCAAGCCATAGGGCTAGCAAAACGTGGATTAGCACTTAATACGTCGTCGTTCAACACTGTTCCGATGATCCATCTTACGACCTCGTCCATCGAGGACCCTGAAAAAATTTGTGTTCTTAACAAAGAAAACAGTTGGTCATACGATATCAAGAATTATCTTTTGCACGGCCAACTACCTGAAGACAGAATGGAAGCTAGAAAGATTCGATTTAATGCTTCAAAATACATTGTCATTGGTGGCAGACTTTATTAACGATCATCGACAGGTTTCAACATACGATGCATCAATACTCCAGAACAGGTACAAAACATTCTGAAAGAAATGCACGACGGTGAATGTGGCAACCATTCTGGTAGTCGCAGTCTTGCACATCGTATATCAGGACAAGGCTACTATTGGCCGACGTTGAGACAAGATGCCACTAGGTACGTCTAAAGCTGTGACGCATGTCAGCGACACTCAGGTATGATACACCAGCCTTCTGAACCTCTACACACATCTTTGGTCCCATGGCCCTTCATGAGATGGGGAATGGACATTGTCGGTAAACTACCTCCTGCTCCAGGGCAGAAAGTCTTTCTGTTAGTCCTTACAGGTTATTTTTCTTAATGGATGGAAGCTGCCGCCTACTCCTAGATTCGGGACAAAGAGGTCATCTCTTTTATCCAGAATAACATTATATGCAGGTTTGGAATTCCTTCCGAAATCGTATGTTACAACGGGTCATAATTCATAAGTGATTGTACGCAACAGTTTTGTGAGGATCATAACATTAAACTTACGACCTCGACCCCACGTTATCCCCATTCTAACGGTCTTGCAGAATCGAGCAATAAAGTTATTATCAATTCAATCAAGAAGAGACTCAAGGCCGCAAAGGGAAAATGGGTCGAAGAACTTCCATCGGTCCTATGGGCGAATCGTACGACACCCCGAACATCGACAGGACAGACACCATTTTCATTGGTTTACGGTTATAAAGCCATCTTACCAATCGAAGTGCAACTCCCGGCATCGAGACATACATCTGTTGATCATAACTTGGTAGACTTGAGCTACGACCTTGACGCTCTTGAAGAGCTAAGAGAGTCTGCTTTGGTCAAAATGGCATCTCAGCGACAGGTCGCTGAACGACATTTCAACAAAAATGTTAAGGCCAAGATCTTCCAGGAAGGTGACTACGTCTTACAACGAGTATTCCAAAACACCAAGGAACCAAACGCATGTAAGTTTTCCACTAAGTGGGAAGGACCTTATCGAATATCCGAAGTCATTGGGAAGGGTTATTACAGGCTTCAAACCCTCAACGACCAAGACATCCCACGTAGCTGGAACGCAGTACATTTAAAGAAGTATTTCTTTTTAAAACTTACTTTTGATTTATCTCTCACAACGATTACTAACTTAAGCATCGGATGGTCGTTGGTCAAACCAACGACCACCCCTGAATCTTACATTGCAGGATCGCACGAACGCCAGTCTTACGATTTACATCGTGAGAAACAAAGTCTCTACGACAAAAATGTCACGACTGTTATGTCACGACCGTCGAATTATGACTCATACATCGTAGGCAGAATCTTATAATTCATCTCATAAGACCTTACGATCAAAACAGGTGCTTTTTAATCTGAGTTTCGGAATCAAAAGTCTTACGACTCGAATTCCACACTTAGAATGTTTTTTCGGCCTAGACGCTCGGTTACTTTGAAAGTTACAAGTACATATGTCGTACAGTATTACATACGTATTACCGCTTTATACACTCGTTTATTTTGTTTATCTACAACAAATAAAGTAACACGATAGTATAACAAAAACATACGTGTATTCATACTATCCAAAAATTACAAGTAAAAGGGAACGACTGATTATAGTCGCCCCATATCAAAAGAAATAAACAAAGGAACAAAAAATCAAGGCAGAGGAGGGTCCTGCTACTTAGCGACCTCCTCATCGCTAGCTCCAGCAACCTCAGCGTCCGTCGGGTCCCCTTCTTCAAGCTTATCTTCCTGGTCGAGTTCTTTCTCATCCCCGACCTGCTCCAAGTAAGTGGCGACCTCTTCTTCGGCTCCGGCCATAGGGTCTAACCCCCGTAGATGGAGACGCATGATCGCCGCTCGGACCCTCAAACGACTTAGAGCCTCAATGGATTGGAGTCACTCCTCTAAGGACGCAATCTCCCCTTCTTACGCCTCGACGAGCGACTTAAGGTCCTTGACCTGTTTTTCGCTCTCGGCCAAGGAGCCCTTAATCGCTTCTAACTCCGCCTCAGTCGCAGAGGACTTCTCAAGGGCTTCCTTCAGACGGCTCTGCAGGTCCTCCTTCGCTCTCGACGCTGCCTCAAAGAAGTCTTGAGCTTCATCAGGTTTTGCCGAAAGGACCTCAGCCCTCTCCATCGCCAGCTTCTCTTGATCCCGTGCCACACGAGTTTCATCTTGCGCCTTGCGCATTTTCTCCAAGGCAACGGGTGTAACCCTACGGATCATTTCCATATGGGGGTACAAGCAGAGAGATGTCTGGAACGCCTATAGTCGCACGATTAAACACGCAAACGTTAGAAAACAAACGACGGAAACACGTAAAATATATGGGTCGTACATACCTTGAAAGCCAGCCCTACGACATGCGACCCCATCTCGTCGACCGTAGTCTCCTAAAGTCGCTCCTTGAAGGACGACAAGAGGAATTTCCCCAGGTCCGGGAAGATTTTGTCGCTATCCATGTCTTCGCCAGATATGAAATCAGACGGCAGCGTGAAATTCACCGTCATAGCACTGGTGGACTCCTCTGTCATCTTCCATTTCCCTTTGTCGGTCAACGAGGGAGAAGTAGTGACCTCTCCAGTCAAAGAAGGGGCCACACTCACCGGAGTCACATCTATAACTCCCGGTGGTGTCTTCGTCTTCTTAGTAGTGGCGACCCTAGACGGATCCCCACCCTTCGACGACGGTTCCCTCCAGAGATCCGTCTTTGATTTCTTTACCCCCGACGACGGGGGTGGGGGAGCCTTGCGTTTCAACTACTTGGCTTAACGGGCCAGGAGGAGTTGAGCCTCCTTCTTCGACACACCGTGAGTAGGAATATCGCCTGACCCACCTGCAAAGCAAAAGAGATACGATGAGAAGAGAAACTTATAAACAGAATGTACAGCAAACCAGGTAAAATGTAAGATTATTACCTGCTGTCACCTCTTCTTCCTCTTCTCTCTCTGCCTCTTCTTTAACAGGGATCTCTGTCCCTCCAAGTACAACGACCTCATCGTCCGAACCCTCGTCCCTAAGGTTACTCTAGATGAAGAAAGATTTGTCTTCTGGATTATGCATCCGAAATTTTTCAATCTTCGCCAGCGTCTCCTTGGAAACGCTGACCTCAGGGAATCTGATGGCTGAAACGAAAGCATACGATTAGCTAGAACGCACGATTCAAAGATAATACACGACAAGAGAAAAAAACAACTTACTGTTGGTGTTCCACCCAGCAGAGACCCACGTCGTGTCCTCCTCCAGGAGCTCGAGCAATTGCGTCTTGCCGAAGACGTACATGGCCTTCCACCCACGATCATTTACTTGAGTGTTCAACACCAGAACCTGGGCTTCCATGTACTTGGAGAAAAAGCAGTACCGGTGGTAGTTGTCCACCTTGACCATGTGAGATGCCAAAAGATCCTCCACCGTGAACGGAGTCGTCCACTCGCCGGAGATCCTATCGATCACATGGATGATTCACCAAAACTGTGGCATCATCTGGGCAGGCGAAAGGAGAAATCTTCCCAAAAACTCCCTGACCAATGGGGAAAATGGCCACTTGAAACCCACCTTGAATGGGAATTCGTATAAAACGAAATGCCCATTCGGGTACTCAGACGGCCGGAACTGATCCAGCGAGTATATCTGCAACGCATCCGGGACGCTCGATAGCGTCCAAAAAGCTGACAGACTTTCTTGACCAATGATGGTGCTTGCAGGTTCGATCGACATTATGAAAATAATGGAATATTGGACAAACTTTTCTCTCGATTTATAGGAAACACACGAAAAAGGCAATTGAATCTCTCCAAAAATCTCTCTCCAAAAATATCGCAAGTGTAAAACAGGAAGTGATTTCCACAATCGCGATATTTATAGCAACGTCGTGTCAGGTCAATCAGGTGGATGGTCAACAGTTGTCCACCACCTTTTTGCATGCATCGTGCCGATGAACGACATCTATATTGCAACGGCTCTACGCCTCCGACACGTCGCCATGACGTCACGACCACTTCGTCTCCCTTGGTCCAAATTGAACCAAGACGTTTGGAATTCGACCAGACCCTCTCCCCATGCGACACATGTCAAGATGCTTCGTTGGATTTAAAATTCGAAGTTCACGCTCAAATTCAAATTTTGGGGGCAAACTGTTTGGATAAAAATCCACACCTCACGACCGACGATAAATAACACATATGACATTTATGTAAGACCATTCTTGTATTAAGATAAGGTCTGGCAGGTTACTTACTATCAAACATCTGGTCGTATATTTCTGCGATGGTCGTAAGTTACATACGACCGACATCCAAGACTCAATACGGTCGTACGATTATACTAACCGTTAACAGTCAACATCCGTTTTCTTTGTTTCATTAATACAAGTACACGAGCAATCATGGTACAACGGTCAGTAATGGACGAGATCTTAATGACATTAAAGACCCGGCGACGGTTACAAATATGTCATCAAGACACATTTATTGCTGCCAGAAGCTATATAAAGGCCAGCTCCACACTCGAACGGGACACATCGAAACAACTGACAATCTACGCAACATCTGATCTTAACATTCTTACACTCTTAACATTCTTATATCCGAAGAATTTGAACGAATATCAGTCATGCAAGTTTTGCAAGACGAGCAGTTCAATTCGCACGATATTGCTTGAATTCTTACAACAGGTTGTTTCGCACGATATTGCTCGAATTCTCCGATGATGTTGCTCGAATGCTCCGATGATTTCTGTATGCAAAAAACTGTTGTTCGAAGTGTGGTGCAAGCCTTTGTTTCTATAGCTTTTGGCAGTAATCAATGTGTCTTCATGATTTGTCATAACCACTGTTGGTCTTTAATTGTCATTAATGGCTCTTCCGTTATGACCGTTGGGCAATGATTGCTTCTGGATCTGCATTAACGAAACAAAGAAAACGGTTTTTGACTGTTAACGGTTAGTATGGTCGTAAGACAGTCTCTAAGTCACGATTGTTGGTCGTAAGAATCTTACGTCCATCGTCGAAATGTACGATGGAGGATGTAGTCGTAAGTAGTCTATAGGACCTTTTCTTAATACAAGATTTGTCTTATGTAAATGTCATGTTTATTTTTCTTCGTCTGTCGTGTGGTGTGGATTTTTACCCAAACACTCTCGACCAGTCGTTTTTTTGTCTTTATTTAAGCAGGTCACGAAGCTTTAATGGAACAACGGTCTTAACTGAAGGTTGTCATCAAAGGAATTTATGATCAAGACTGTTACCAATCATTCAAAGACACATTAAAGACGACCAAAGCTATATAAACAAGGATCAAGCTCACATTTGGATCATGAGACATTCCTCAAAAGCACTCTCGAACCATTCAAGCAATCCATAGCATTTCCTTTCGAAGAAACTCACGACATATTGTTTTCACTCACGACACGCGGAGAATATTACGATTAGTTTACTTTTCAATTATAATGCAATTCACTTTACTCTCGATGCTTGTTACACCAGGACGTCTTCCCTTATTGACGACAATAGTGCACTGACAACCTGACTTGTCGTTAGATTCCTTTCATTAGTTTTTACCCTCAATGGGATTTTCCACGTCACCAAATCGCTTGTCTATTTTTATTTTTATCTTGTGGTCGTGCGATCTTGTCGTTAGATTCCTTTCTTTAGTTGTCAAAGCTCCACACCGACCTTAAGTTATCCTTTTGGTGATTTTTGGCATTAATAGTTTGGCGCTCAACGTGGGGCCCCATCTATAGAAAATCTACGACAGAACGTGCGTCCTTCTAACCTTTCCTTTAACCCTTTTTTTGAAAGAAATATGTCTGGACAAAGACCTCAATACGTTTCACTCGCTCAACTACGCATGGAACTGGACGTTGCCCACACCCGCATCAATGCGTTAGATGATCAAAACCACAAAGCAACAGGGGAAATCTCATTCTTAAGGAACCAAAATGAGGGAATTCCTTTGGTTCTCAGAACGGTCTGAGGCAATTCTTCGGTGTACCTTTTGTAAGGAAAATCCTGTTCCTCCACAACATCTGAGACCACCACCACTGTACGCTGGAGCCGCACCTTACCAACTCCCGATGATGCCTATGCCATCAATGGTGATCCTGATGATGCCAATGTCGTCGATGGCTATCCCGGCGATGCCTATCTCGAAAATGTCAATTCCAACGATGCCTATGCCAACTAACGGTGAAGTCGTTGCGTCGTCACAACATCATGGTTTTTACACAACAGTCGGCATGACTTTTTAAGATTCTGGATCCATCCTAGTGCAGTAACCGGCATCCGACGAAACCAATCCAGACGACCCAGTCGCTCGACGGTTAAAGCTACTGGAAGAACAGAATGAAAAGTTGTCGTTGTTGCTTTCAAAGTTACTCGGTGCCTCCGTACCAATCGACGTCGAGCCACGCGCAGGGTTTCAAGCATCCCCATTTATCGTGGAGATAGCTCAAGTCGATGTCCCAAAGAAAATCAACATTCTTACTTTCACCCTCTAGTACTCTGAATTAACGAATCCGATAGAACACGTCGCACAGTACAAACAACTGATGTGAACCTTGTCAATTCCCCATCAATACCAAGAAGTCTGCATGTGTAAAAGCTTTGGTGCGACCCTAACAAGTGCTTCCCTCCAATGGTTGATCAACCTCAAGCTCAAGTCCATCAAGAACTTCTCCGAGCTAGTTAACCAACTCTTTCAGCAGTTCGCTAGTAGACGCAAGATGGAGAAAGAGACAAGTCGGACAAGTCTCTTAAGCAAAATAATGGAAACTTAAATACCTTGAATTTCTATGATTCTTTTATTGAAACTACTGATGATTGTATTGATTCACCTCCCAATGATGAAAGTGGGAACCCTTTTTAGATGAAACTCTTAGTGACCATAGTCAACTAGGTATCCTTGGTAGAGTTGACAATAGGCTGCCTCCAAGCAGGTCAAATGACCGCATTAATCAATGCACATCCATGATATCTGGGAATGACCTTAAACAAAATAAAGGTTGGCAACCTCTAAGTAGTACCGTTGTGGCTGCCAGGCCATGTGATGCTAAATTGAAACTGTTAATGATCAAAATTTGGGTTCCAATTATTAGGGAAATATGTCCCAACCTTCCTCTTCTTCTTCTCACTCTTCTAGAAAATATTCAAGGGTGTCAAATTGTGAATTCAGATAACAATGGATTTAGCAATTGGATCTTGTATAGATTGAGAGAAAGATACAAGTATTGGAATGAGATTCGCTTTCTCTCTCGAGACTCTCTCTCTAGAGTCATCTCTCTACACAATCTCCGTAGTTACAAATGAAACGTCCTCACTTGCACTCCCCTTACAACTTACTATTTATATTGTTGACTTTCTAACTCTCTAACATTGACTTTGACCTACTTTACAAGTTAATACAAGACTTTGACTGTCCTTTAACTATCATTAAATCTTGAATACATTTGGCACTAACAATCTCCCCCTATGGGTTCAAGAATTAAAAAATTTATGATGGTAGTCTTCAGCTCTTTGATCTTCAGATCTCCAACAATTTCAGCAGTCTTTGAATTTACCAGTAACAATCTCCTTCGTTTGATTTGTTTAACCGCCAATTCCAAAATATTTGTATCCGAATCTTTTCAAATTCAGATAGAATGTAAGTTGTAACCCTGAATCAACGAATGAAACAGTTAAAATGCCTGTAAGTTGCACAGAGCCATGTAGTACAATAGATGGACTTTGGAAATGACATTTTTGATATTCACTCCTCCAGGGCTTTCATTCAATCATCGAAAAACACAATGGAATTTCTATGAACGTTATGACGAGAAAACATATTCCTTATGTGTACGTGCAAGTGTAGAGATGATTGAAGCAACTTATGCTTGATTAGTAGGCTCAAATTTTGTAAACTGTTGAGATAACAACAAGTTTTCCATGGACTCAATGTGCATGATTGAAGTGCGAAGGTGGGCAAACTTCCTTCTTTTTCAATATCCAAACCTTTGGAGTGAAGATCAGATAGATTATAAGCTGCATCCCCAAGAAAAATGAAACATTCCTTTGTTAAGAAAGAAATGAGTAGCTGGTGGGGTTAAAGCAAGAGTTGGCATGGGCTAACTTCCTGTTTCAATGATGGTCACCAAAGAATGTGAACCAATCAGTAATGTGGCTGCACGGCTCAGAAAATGGATGGTGCAGAGTTTTTGTATTCTTTTAACTCCGTTCTCACACCCTCTTTTTGTTTTTAATCCGCTCACTTCTAACCAAACTCTCTTTTTCATTTTACCTCAGCACAACGAGATTACTCAACCGGATGAGTTATCTCCCTCACTCTTTGATGTAGACCCGTCATCCCTCAAGCACTCAAGGATAACTTCTTCGGTAGGAAACACTGGTTAACGTGAATCCAAAAAAGTTCTTTAAATTCTCACACTGGTTCCCATGAAAGTTTGGCCTAAAAAGATGTGTTGTTCAACAGTTTAGCTTGAACAAATATTAATCTCAGCAATTTAATAACATTGTCATCGGAATGAATTCTCTTCAAGAATTAGCATGAATATTTGAGCATTTGAACAATGAAGATTTCTCACAACAAGAATATTGACAGAATGAAATGAATTCGAAAGACTTGTTTGAGAATCTGACAATGTACCAATCAGATCAAATATGAAAGATAATCATGAAATTTGCGTGACACCCTAATCCTTCATGGCTTCAAAGAATTGAATAATGTTTATATGAACAAATATAAACAACCTTTGAATGAAACGTTTAATTCTCACGCCGAACGAATATATATGATGCTTAACAAAATTGAAATACAAACGGGAGTATCACCATCGAAAAATGTTTCGTTTTGAGACATGGTAATAAAAAAGTCAATATGAAGCTGAACCGGTGTGTATGAATACTTGAAAGTATAGAAAAGATAATACACAAGTATTAATCTTTGGAAACACACGGTCATAAATAATGATGTAATCCGAGATTATCATGAAAAACATTTAAAATCACACTTCTAAATTTATAAAATCTTTTTGAAATAGAGAAGTGGTTTGAACGTTTAAAAACACATTTTTCATGCTTGAAAGTCGTTCTTCTTTCAAACAATCTCAGATTGTGTTTAGAAGATACTTACATTCAAATGTTTAAGCTCCCCCTCAAAACATGATAGACTAGTTAAAAAAATCAGATAATCTCCCCGTCAAAATCTGCAAAATATCTTGACTAAACAAAATCAGTATATGTAGCAATCAAAGTCTAAAACAATGAAGTACGAGTTCAAAACTGATGTGTTTAGAAGTCAAAAACATTGAAGTCTGAGTTCTGAATTGTTGTATTCAAAAGTCAAAAACATTGACATACTTTTCTCCAAAGTTGCACATCTCTCTTATGTTTTCCAATCATGTGTTTGTAATAATTAGGCATTATGCACTACACATGATTAACTAGCAAAACATATTAAGTAGATTTTGGTACCCAACGAAACTTGGGTCCTGGCTTGTTAGGTGCAATTTTATTTGAAGAAATATTGTAAGTACCATACCAAACATGTACATTTTTTGCTTAACAAAATCATGAGTTCCACAAAAGAACAACAAATTTTCTTTTGTGCTAACCTAATCAAATGATTTGCAGAATAAACAAGAATAGGTTTAACAAAAGACTTACATGTAGGTGCATTGTTCTTCTTGACGTTTGAAGTGGGAACAGATGATATTGATGCATCTTTTTCAGAAGTAGAACCTTTTACCTTCCAAGTCATCTTTACTTTTTTGAAGTCAGGATTTTCTGTAGACTTTGAAATAGAAGCATCTAAGTTATCAACAAAATGATTATAAAAGAGATTAGAAGGACGAATCTGATCCTTTGAAAAATTCTTTGATCTATCAAATCCCTTTGAAAAAACATCTTTATGGATTGAACTTGAAGCCGTCTTAACAAACATTCAGAATCAGTTGAGTCCACAAGTGGAGTCTGAACAATCGTGTCAGGACTTGCTTATTTGGAAACCTTAACCTTAAAAATGATGACTTCAAGTTCTTTAACATTGTTGACCAAGACATTTCTCTCTTTGGATAACAAATCAAATTTCCTTTGAATGACAGATTTAACCTTCTTCTCCTTCATAATTTCAGCAGATAAACAAGATAAATTATTTGTTAGCTTCTTTATTTGTAACACCCCGACCTTTCGAAGGTATCGACATTTTAAGATAAATATGAAAAATATGATTTTGGATTAAATCCTAGATTTTATAGTCTTGTTGGATGGGGAATTCAAATACGAACCCAATGGGCCTTTCTAGGGCGAAAACGAAGCAAAAACGAAGAAGTTACGGCCAAAATAACTTTCGGTACGACCTCGACTAAAGTGACCAGCGAAAGTGACACTTGTGTCACTCTCGCATGTCACTCTCGCCGATTTTGTACTGAGAGCCATAGGACCCCGGCGAGAGTGCCCAGAGAAAGTGACACTTGTGTCACCCTCGTTCGTTACTTTAGCCGTCGGGCACTTGGAGCATAAAAATGCGATTTTCAGCCCGAAAACTTCATTTCTTCATATTTCCCTCATTTCAACTCCGATTTACTGATTCAAGATGTTATGGTTTCGTTTTTGAGAGATATTCAAGGATGGATTATTACTTTTGATGTTCATTGGAAGATTCAAGAGCATTTGGTGGTGGTAATCTTCTCATTTATCACTCCCAAACTCCATATCTTCTCTCCCAAATCATTTCCACTTCTTCCCCCTTAAACCCTAACTGATTTTGTGGCTTTTCATGTAGATTAAAGTGTTCCTTCTCCATCAAATGTTCGTGGTTTCATCTATTGATGCAAGAGCAAGTTTTTATCTCCAACACTAGAGATTTTTGGGGTTTTCTAGGTTTTCATCAAAACTTAAGTGGTAGGTTCATTTCCTCCATTTACAAGCTTCATTGTGAGTTATAAATGTTCCATTGATGATCTCCTAGTGTTTTGTTTCTCCAATTACGGTTTGGATGATTTTGAGAAAAGTTAGGTCAAATTGGAGTTTTGGGTATAAATGGAGATTATGATAGGTGATGTTTGGGGAACAATTCTAAATGGTTTAATGTGGTTATTGATAGTTGGAAACTCACGGATCTAGGTTTTTGGAAGATTTGGCTTGAAGATTCGTGTTTCTTCAAAGGAGCTTACGTTTGGTGAAAAATCTAGATTTAGCCTAAATCTAGCAAGGTGAGTTCAATCTGATTTGTGAAAAAGTTGTACATGTCAAAAATATTAATTTTCCAAGTATTTATGTGTTATAAATTAAATTATCAATTGTCAAATTATTTGGTGGATCTGGATTATTTGAAGTATTTAACATTATAAACATTTTAAAATACCCATATTTGGGATTTTTGGGTAATTTGATAAACGAATCATAAATGAAGATATTTTGATGAATTATTGCATAAATGGAAGTTATTTGGTAAAGATGCGTTTCGGTGTTTGTTGGAAATATGCATAGTTTGTGTTATGGTACACTTTGAAAATACAATCGTGTGAGTCATTGGATTTTGGTCATTCCCGACCTTGCGAACATTTTGGAAATTCTAAACCTTATGGTTTTGAGGAAAAGATATATTTTGAGTATTTTGATGAGTAAATCTTAGGTATTGATATATTTTAATGATTTATCTTACGTGTATAAATCTTTTGGTATAAATGCACCTTAATGGGTGTTTTGGAAAATGATTTGTATTAACCTAAGGTTGTGTGGAGTCATTTACGTTTATGGAGCATGTTTCGCATACACGTGGGGTATTTACGTTTTATTTCATTTTATGACTTTTAACAAATGGTCTTTAGAATGTTGAGTTTGTTGACTTTTAACAATGGGGCTTGGGGGACATTTGTCCAGTTTCGATAGCTTAACGTAAAGCTTGGTCATGATTTATACTTATTGAGAATTACATGTTTTGAATGCACTAGTTCATTCGTTTGGAGTCATGTATTGTTTTGACCTTAGTTGTTATGGATCCATATGCACTTGAGTTTTTACGTTCAATGATGAGACGCTAGTTTCTCTCATTGTAGCACATAATAGGCATCGGGTTTCATGGTAAGTAAAATGTGGACCTATATGGTCGGGCATTGTCCCATGAACAGTAAAGTGCAATTCCAATGTGCTTGGCACGGGATAGGCATCGGGTGTAAGGTGTAATCCCATGGGCAGTAAGGTGTAATCCCAATGTGCTTGTTTATGTGGATTAGGAGTGACCCAATATATAGACCTTGAGTGGTTGAAATTGGGTGCTCCCAAGTCTCCACGACGCAATAGACCTGGAGTGGTTGACCTCGGTATATTATGAGAATAGTCCACATGTTTGATTTATTACATATTTATGTGACCCACTTTTGTGTCCCGTCACGTGCGATGTAACCGGGTCTCTCCCGTCACCGGAAGGTGTTGCTTTGAATGTTTATTTTATCCATGTTTTCGGTGACGTATTATATTTATATGGATCGTTTTCCACGACATTTGAGTTGGGGGTTATGCTTCATCCGTGTTTAGAATGTTTTGAATAATAATGATTTGTCCATGATTTCAACCGTTTCGGAATTCAAATACTATTATACTTTTCAAATAAGTTTTGGGATGAGTCCATTATGAGAACCGTTTTTACATTAAAGCTATCATCACGGGATTTGTGTGCGTTGGAAAAATAGGTGATTTGCATCTAAGGTAAATTCTTTTTTTGAACTCATGATTTAAGTTGCATCTCTCTCGTTTTACGAATTATATAATCATGATAAAAGTCTTGAACTCACTAGGCGTTAGCCTAACCTTTTTATTTGTCGGCATGCGCAACAGGTTCTGGTTGGGAAGTAGTTCTAGTGACACGGCGAAGAGACGAGATCTTGTAGTGTGCTCGAGAAATGAATTCCTTAGTGAAGTCTTCCGCACTTATTTTGGGATTAGCAACTTGTACTTGTGTTAAGTAACACCCGACTTTATGTGGTCACATAGTTTGACTTGAATTATTAATTGTGGGAGTTGTTACGTTTTATCTTGAGGTTATTCCAAGAATGGTTTGTAGAAGGAATTTTATTCCTTAAGTGGTTATTTTATCGAAATTTTATGTAGTTGCTCTTTCCAATTTCGAGGGTGTTACAAGTTGGTATTAGAGCTTAAGTTTGAGAGAATTAGGTGTTGACTTTGGATACCTAGACTCAAACTAGCATTCAATTAAGTGAGCAAGAGTGAAATTGCACCATTAGGCACATTAAGATAGGATATTCTGAGGTTGATGGAGTCACTAGAAACGAGAAATCACGTCTAGAGTCGCAAGGATGATCATGTACCTGGCCAGTGTTATGGTGAACCTACAAGTTACATGTGTATACTTGGACTACATTGGTGTGATGATCGTTGGGGGTAGTAAAGGAGTTTCTATGCGGGTAGCCGTTAAAAGAGATTGGTAATTTTAACATTCGTCACTTGGGGTGACAGTAAGTATAATGGTACGTTCGTAATTGCACCTGGCCAGTGTTATGGTGAACCTACAAGTTACATGTGTATACTTGGACTACTTTGGTGTGATGATCGTTGGGGTAGTAAAGGAGTTTCTACGCGGGTAGCCGTTAAAAGAGATTGGTAATTTTAACATTCGTCACATGGGGTGACAGTAAGTATAATGATTACATTAAGTGAATCATTGCGGATTGGAATTGTTGGTTGGATTAGAACCATAGGCTTATGCAATCAACGTTCTTTGAGGGGATATTGTAAGGTGAACCGAATAAATTTTCAAGTGTTGCCTTAAGATGTTTGAGTATCCGGATAACGATAGTGTGATCGGAGGAACTTGAGGAGTGTGGACTTGAGACATTGAGTTCTGACTAAATTCATGCACAAAATAATTTTTGAAATAAATTGCATCAATTGTTTCTTGTGTTTCAATAGTCATGTGAATTGTGTTACGAAATCTCAGAAAAACGTTTAGCGCGCACAAGATTTTAAATCATGATTTTGAACATGCATGAAATTATTTTATTGTGGGAATTGCAAACTTCGTCGAGACTTGCGTTATTTTTGTTGTTGTCCAACGTTACTTTTGGATATAGTTATATCCATATTTTAATGATTGTTTAGGATGTTGGACAAGTAACTACGGCTTATGACTTTAACATTGGATCTCCTCCACGTATGTTAAGGTTTGGACGGAGAGTTACCTCCCGTAATTTTGATGTTGAGCTTTATTGAGAAATTTATTTAATGCGAGTTTTGTTAAAAAAATGTTGTTTTATATTGTACTTCAACAAGTGAGAATTTTTGGAATTATGACATTTTAGTCATAACCTTGCTTTATGCAATTTGGTCTTTGGAAACGAAAAATTTGGTACCATTTGATTGGTTGGGTGCCGTTGACCCTTATTGAGTTTTATGAAAGTTTTGTTGGGTAATTTGGAGTTTTGTTTTACGACGTTTTGTGTCTCGTGGGTGCAACTTTGAAATATAAATACTTTAATTATTATGTGCGTTAATTTATGGACTTTATTGGGTATTTTGTCTCAGGCAAGTTTTGATGAGAAATATTATTTTATGGTGTAGCAACCAAAAGGAGTAGCTATTGCGAGTTTGGTGTCACATGGTTTTCTCTTTTTGAGATTTGTGTTAGCACATTTCGTTATAATTTGTTTAGCGTACGAATTGATTTATACGTGGTATGAGTAATGCATTTAAGAGCATCATGACAGTTTTTCTTAATGTTTTGCTTTATGAGCTTTCAATTAATTGGTTCTTTCATTATCATTTCATGCAAATGCATTACATTGATTTATTGGGATGCATAGCATTGTAGCCACTATTTCTGGAGCATTGATGCGAATTGTTTGTATGATTTGAAGAGTGAAGTTGATTTAAATCCTTTCAAGTGTCAACCAATTAAAAGCACTTACTATTTTTCTAAGTTTTGAAAAAATACATTAATGAGTGGGAATCTTGTCAGAAGGTTTTTCTCCCATGTCATCACTTGGCTAAACGAGAAAATTTTGAAATTTGATTTAATGAATTTCCCCCTTTGAATTTTAGTGTAGGCTATCTGTTACATGATACGTTAGGAGAGTGTCACAAGTTTGCATGCATATTCTGATTTGAGATTTCTTTACTATATATTAGTCGATATTTTCGAATGATGAAAACGTGATGGTTACTTGGCTTTAAATTTGGAACCGACGCAAATCATTTTATATATTTTACCAAAGGGCAGGTGTGTATCGTTTCACCATTTTGCCAAATAAACTAACTCATGTGAATTATGTTAGTGAATTTTATGTTGTGTCGCTTTTGGTTAAAAGAGAGGACTCTTGGAGTTTGATGTCATTTAGTTTTACTTTCAAAGTTTCATACGAACATTTTGTTGCACACTACTTTGAGGCAGGAAAATATTTTACATTCGTGGCATAAATAAACCCATGCTAGGGTCGCAACGGTTCATTTTAAAATTTTGATTTAACTTACTTTTGCAATTGTCAGTAGATCGAATAATTTTCAAATGATTATGTATGTGGCATGGGTGTACCCATCTTGCACAACCACTCGATAAGTGGTAATAGATTTTATACGTACGGTTAATTGTTATGAAAACTTCCGTGTTGAAAATTTCTATAAAAAATTTTGATTGGCATATTTGTTGAGTATTTCACTTGAAAACCTTGAACTCATTAGAACCTTGGAAAGGTTAAGTAACCCCAGGTAAGAGTAAGTGCGTAAAACTTCGATAGTGGAAGGTTGGGTGTTCCGATGCGTGATATTACTGTAGGCCGAATGGTATCGGTTGCAGAGTTGGTGTACTTATGTAACTGGAGGGTTAGACTCGCGGTTTCTTTTATTAATGCTTACAGTAACCGTTCTCTTCAACAACCTTGTTTTGGGTTTGTCAGCTTTTGCATAAAGGACATGTAGGACCCTTCAGACACCATGTGGATAACCTTAGTTGCGTGGGGATGCTCGACGTGTGGAATTCGTGTGTGGAATTCTGCTGTGGTTCCAAGCTTGGTGGTATGACTAGGTGTCAACTTTTGAGTTTCGAGGTCAAGAATCGTTAGTGCATTTGGACGGTTGTAGTCCAAATTTTAAAGGATAGTGATATCGGTTGTAGTGGTCTTAAGAAGTTCAATCGTGGCAGGTAGATTTAGTGGGATGACCTTCCTCGAATAGTAAGAGAATCTGTCGATTGGATGATTGGTAATTGGACGTATTCTTGGAGTCGTATAATCGATGGATCAGGGGCGACCGTCTGTTTTGGAGTCTGACAGTGCTCGTTAGAGTGAAGTGAAAGTTCAACAACGGAAACTGTTGGATTTAGGAGAATTTGTTGATTTCGGTAGTGATCAAACCATGGATTGATTGCAGAAAAAGTTTTAGAGAGTGGAGACATGGAGTGACTGAAAGTCGGGATTCACCGTTAGGGAAGTATGGATCACCTAAGGTTGGGAGGCAATCGAAGTTTTTCGGATTGAAGCTACTCTAGCAAGTTAAACGTTTGTTCAGATATTTCTCCTCTATGTTTGGGTGTAGTGTGGGAAGTTAAAGTCTCTTGGCATCGATGTTCGAGAGAAATCTATGGCCAAAGTTAACTGACACAAGAATGAAACTCGAATTTCAGTTGGAAACAGAGGGAACATGATAAGTGTTGAGTTAAGTAACCTTGGAGTGTAGGGGAACCAGATTTCGAGGACGAGATCTTCTTTAAGGTTGGGAGGATTGTAACACCCCGACCGTTAGAAGTTATCGACATTTTAAGATAAATATGAAAAATAGGATTTTGGATTAAATCCTAGATTTTATAGTCTTGTTGGATAGGGAATTCAAATACGAACCCAACAGGCCTTTTCGGAGTGAAAACGGAGCAAAAACGAAAATGTTACTGCCAAAACAACTTTCGGTACGACCTCGGCTAAAGTGACCAGTGAAAGTGACAATTGTGTCACTCTCGCATGTCACTCCCACCGGTTTTGTACCAAGGGCCATAGGACCCCGGCGAGAGTGCCCAGCAAAAGTGACACTTGTGTCACTCTCGCGCGTATCTTTAGACGTCGGGCACCTGGAGCATAAAAACGCGATATTCAGCCCTAAAACTTCATTTCTTCATATCTCTCTCATTTTCACTCCGATTTTCTTGATTCAAGATGCTATGGTTTCGTTTTTGAGAGCTCTTCAAGGATGGATTATTAGTTTTGACGTTCATTGGAAAATTCAAGAGCATTTGGTGGTGGTAAGCTTCTCATTTCTCACTCCCAAACTCCAAATCATTTCCTCTTCTTCCCCCTCAAACCCTAACTAGTTTTAGGGCTTTTCATGGAGATTAAAGTGTTACTTCTCCATCAAATGTTAGTGGTTTCATCTATTGATGCAAGAGCAAGTTTTCATCTCCAACACTAGAGATTTTTTGGGTTTTCTAGGTTTTCATCAAAACCTAAGTGGTAAGTTCATTTCCTCCATTTACAAGCTTCATTATGTCTTATAAATGTTCCATTGATGATATCCTTGTGTTTTGTTTCTCTAATTTCGGTTTGGATTATTTTGAGAAAAGTTAGGTCAAACTAGAGATTTGGGTATAAATGGAGATTTTGATGGTTAATGTGTGGGGAACAATTCTAAATGGTTAAATGTGGTTATTGATGGTTGGAAACTCATGGATCTAGGTTTTTGGAAGATTTGGGTTGCTTCAAAGGTGCTTACGTTTGGGGGAAAATCTATATTTATCCTAAATCTAGCAAGGTGAGTTCAAGTTGATTTGTGAAAACGTTGTACATGTCAAAAATGTTAGTTTTCCAAGTATTTATGTGTTTTACATAAATTATCAATTGTCGAATTATTTGGTGGAACTTGATTATTTGAAATATTTAACATTATAAATATTTTAAAATACCCATATTTGGGATTTTTGGGTAATTTGATAAATGAATCATAAATGAAAATGTTTTGATGAATTATTGCATAAATGGAAGTTATTTGGTAAAGATGCATTTCGGTGTTTGTTGAAAAATTTGCATATTTTGTGTTATGGTACACTTTGAAAATACGATCGTGTGAGTCATTGGATTTTGGTCATTCCCGACCTTGCGAACATTTTGGAAATTCTAAACCTTTTGGTTTTGTGGAAAAGATATATTTTGAGTATTTTGATGAGTAAATCTTAGGTATTGATATATTTTAATGACTTATCTTACGTGTATAAATCTTTTGGTATAAATGAACCTTAATGAGTGTTTTCGAAAATGATTTGTATTAACCTAAAGTTGTGTGGAGTCATTTACGTTTATGGAGCATGTTTCGCATACACGTGGGGTATTTACGTTTTATTTCATTTTATGACTTTTAACAAATGGTCTTTTGAATTATTGAGTTTGTGGATCGGTATTTGATTATGTTGGGTTTTAGGGGACATTTGTCCAGGTTTGATGGCTCAACGTAGAGCTTGGTCATGATTTGTATTTATTGAGAATTACATGTTTTGAATGCGCTAGTTCATTCGTTTGGTGTCATGTAATGTTTTGACATTAGTTGTTATGGCTCCATACGCACTTGAGTTTTTACGTTCAATGATGAGACGCTAGTTTCTCTCTTTGTAGCACATAATAGGCATCGGGTTTCATGGTAAGTAAATTGTGGACCTATATGGTCGGGCATTGTCCCGTGAGCAGTAAGGTGTAATTCCAATGTGCTTGGCACGGGATAGGCATTGGGTTTCATGGTAAGTAAGATATAAGTCTATATGGTTGGGCATCGTCCCATGGGCAATAAGGTGTAATCCCAATGTGCTTGTTTATGTGGATTAGGAGTGAACCAATGTATAGACGTGGAGTGGTTGAAATTGGGGGCTCCCAAATCTCCACGATGCAATAGACCTGGAGTGGTTGAGCTCGGTATATTATGAGAATAGTCCACATCTTTGTTTTATTAAATAGTTATGTGACCCACTTGTTGATCCAAACCCTTAGTGATTTGATAATGACCCTCTCTTATACTTAGTGAAAATTGTAAGTAAAGAATATATATCAGAGTTTCACTATCGCTGATAAGTACTAAGATCTTACAGTATCGCTGATAGGAACTCTCGCACTTTAGATTAAACATTCAGCGAACACTGTTCACCATAATACTCTGAGTCTGTTCAGTACTGTAATAACCAGGTATGTTATTTGTTTATTTATAAGGGTTACTTTAAATTAATTTTGTGGAGTTAGAAATTAAGGGGTAAGTTTTATTTTTAATTTGGAAGTGTAGGGGTGTATTTTGCCATATAGAGTAAGTTAAGGGTTTGTTTGATATTTTTACCAAACTCCACACCACCGCCTTATTGCCTCACAAGGAGGAGGTGTCCTCCTAATTGAGTATCTAAACAAATATCCTAAGTATTGTGTGTGTGAATTCGGTTTAGAGAGAAAGAGAGTGAAATCGAAGAAGGGTCAAGAAGAAGAAGAAAGAATCAGATCTCCATAGCTGGGATTTTAGTGTTTATGCAGTAAACTGTTCAGGTGTTCATCTGATTCCTTTCCCTTTTATATATTTAAGTTTTTAGAAGTTTATATTTGGGTTTTAAGTAATTTTAGAAAGGTATATGGGTCTTTGGTTATATTTAGAATGTCAATATGAGTCTAAAAATCATTTCTGGGTAAATATTGGACTGAAAGTCGTTTTTGCTGAGCTTATTAAAAAAGACGGTGAACAGTAATTTTTCAGGTTTTCGCAACAGTGGGTTGCGAGTTCTGAGGTTTTCGCAACAGTGGGTTGCGAGTTCTTTGGTTTTCGCAACAGTGGGTTGCGAAAAGTGAGGAATTCGCAAGCTGTGGGTTGCGAAAAGTGTTAAAATACAGATTTATTAATGAGGTGTATTCTTGTTAATTACCTATTTCAGATAGTAAAATTCAAAGATAAAAGTGGGACTTGTTGAAGAGATTTTTGGAGAACTTTTGGAAAAGCATTCAGGTGAGTTTTATTTAAAAACGTTTTTCAACTGGAATACATATATATGTGATTTATATCTATATGAAATGGATATGTATGGATTGAGAATGTGATACATAATGTGATTATGTGTTTTTATTGAAATGTTTATATACATGATGGTATACTGTAATTATATGAGTATTCTGCGAGAATACGGGGCCGGGATCCGAGGTGCGGACCGGTGTGTTGTCGGGTTCCGGTAAGCGGACAGGCGTGTTTACTGTAGATGTTGTACAACAGAGTAAATTGACTAGTTGGCTTGCAACCACTAGTTTGGCCAATTGTGGAGGAATAAGGGGGAATGAGTGGATACGAAACGCAAGTCTTGGTTGGTGTTTAATTACGTGTAATATATGTGTGTTTGTATAAAAAGGTTTTATTTAATTGGATTCTTGGCAAGTTTCAACCGACAGGGATTTTCTCACTGGACCATTAGGTCTAACCCTCATTTTTCTGTTTTAAAAATATGTATTCCAGGTGGTGGATCGGGTAAGGGCAAGTGAAAAGTTTATGATGTGGATATCTCTTGTGAAGACTTTTGTGTTGATGACATAACTATGTTTTGAACCCATGACTTTGTTATTAATCAACATGTATTGTATTCCGCGAAAAATTTGTACTCGTTTATTTTTATGTTACCTAGACTTTGGGACCGAACGTGTTATATATAATGTATCTTTTGATGATATTATGGCATGAATATATGTTATTTGTATATTTGGAAAGTGGGTTGTTACAAATGGTATCAGAGCCTTAGTTTAAGGGATTTAGGTATAAATATTCGTACCTAGACTTAAACTGCATGTGAAGTAGGATGTCCCTATTATTATACAACCTGGGGATTGCTATGTATAAAAGGTAGAAAGAACATCATGTAAGGTGATTTCGAATTACACTTGGCCTGTGTAATTATGTTTTTACAGGTGCATGTTTGAACTAGACAGAGGATTCGGAGGGAGGAGGGAATCCGGGTGAAGAAAACCCACCAGTAGGAACAGGGGGAAGAGGAGGAGATCGTGGTAGAGGCAGAACTGGAGGCAGGACTGGAGGTAGAACTGGAGGTAGAACTGGGGGTGGAACAGGGGGCCGAACCGGGGGAAGAACTCAAGGTACAGAGATTGTTTCGCGAGAAGACCTGACTGCTGAAATGGGAAGGTTACAGGCTAGTATACAAGCAATGATTGAACGAAGTCGAAACAGTGAAGCTGATCCACCAGGTCCGGAACAAGAAGTCGAAATGCCAATCACCCCTACTGTCTTACCAATAACGAAGAAGTGTGATTATAAGATGTTTCTTGGTTGCAAACCCCCTTACGTATTCAGGAGACCGGGATCCAGTGAAAGCAATGAGGTGGCTGAAGGAAATGGAAGCTATATTCAAGACAAGTAAGTGTGCTAAGGAGGATAGAGTACTGTATGGAACAACAATGTTGAAGGGTGATGCCTTGTATTGGTGGGAGGCTCATATGGAATCCGAAGGAGCAGACATATATTCTACTTTCCCTTGGGAAGAATTTGTTTTAGTTTCACACAACACTTCTGTCCACAAGAAGCTGTCAGACAACTGGAAGAGGAATTTATGAGTTTGCAACAAGGGAATTTGTCAGTTAGAGACTATACCGCTTGGTTCTTAGAGAAATCTCGTTTTGCGGGATATTATGTTGCTACAGAGAAATTGAAGATGGACAGATACATCTATGGGCTCAATTCGGAGGTCAGAAGATTGGTTACTGCAACAAGGCCAGATACCTTTACAACTGCAGTGGACGCTGCTGAAAATGTGGAACGAGATGACAGAAGAGATGCCAGTGATAGGAGTATGGGGAAAAGAAAATGGGAAGGACCACCTCACGATCCGAAAAAGCCCAGATTTTAGAAGTTCGATAACCGTGCACCCTTCCGACCAATGGAAAGACCTTGTCCGAGGTGCCACCGTGTTCATCAAGGAAACTGTCAGAGTGAATCGCGGGTTTGCTATAGGTGTGGGAAGACCGGGCATGTTTCTAAAGATTGTTGCGTTACGCAGTTTTGCTACACATGTAATTCTCCGGATCATCTTCAGCCACATTGTCCGCATAGAAAAATACAACAGGGTGGATTATCAGGGAAACCAGCAATTGCCAGCCCCGTAATTCCAAGGATAGAACCGCCGAAAGCAAGGGGTCGTACGTTCCAAATGACCGCTAAAGAAGCGGAGGAAACTCCGGATGTGGTTACAGGTACATTTTTCATAAACTCTACACGTGCTAAGGTGTTATTTGATTCTGGTGCAAACCGATCCTTTGTGTCGCCTTCGTTTGCTGCTCACATGCATTTAGAGCCTAAAATGTTAAAACATGCTTTGCTGGTAGACACTGCGAATGATAATCAGGTGTCGGTAAAAGAAGTATTTGATGGCTGTGTGATTGATATAAAGGGTTATTGTGTACCAATACGATTGTTTCCTATAGCCTTGATCGAATTTGATGTGGTGGTAGGAATGGATTGGTTAGCTAAGAATCAGGCTAGCATAGTTTGTGATAAGAAGATAATTAATGTTGTTTTACCTGATAAGAGATCAGTGGTGATTTATGGTGATCGTAGCAATCATCAGTCTTGTCTTATTTCTATGATAGAAGCCCGTAAGTGTGTCAGCAAGGGTTGCCCGAGTTACTTAGCCTATGTGATAGATAGTAGGCGTGAAAAGAATAGGTTGGAAGATATTCCTATTGTTAGTGAGTTTCCAGAGGTTTTCCCTGAGGACTTGAATAGTCTCCCTCCCGATAGGCAAGTAGAGATTGGCATAGACCTGATACCTGGAGCCGCTCCTATTGCTCGTGCACCATACCGACTTGCTCCTCCAGAGATGAAAGAGATGATGACGCAACTGCAAGACATATCCGATAAAGGCTTCATCAGACCTAGCTCCTCGCCGTGGGGTGCACCAGTGTTGTTTGTGAAAAAGAAAGACAGCTCAATGAGAATGTGTATCGACTACCGGGAACTGAATAAGCGCACGATCAAGAACAAGTATCCGCTTCCTAGAATTGATGATCTCTTCGATCAGTTAGTTGGAGCTTGCTATTTCTCCAAGATTGATCTCAGGTCTGGCTACCATCAGTTGAAGGTTAAAGAAGAAGATGTTTTAAAAACTGCTTTTCGTACGAGGTACGGTCACTACGAGTTCTTAGTAATGCCATTTGGATTGACGAACGCTCCGGCCGCTTTTATGGATCTGATGAATCGGGTATGTAGGCCATATCTCGATAAATTTGTAATCGTATTTATCGATGATATACTTATCTATTCCCGATCCAAAGAGGATCACGCACAACATCTTCGTTTGATTTTGGAGTTACTGAAGGAGGAAAAGTTATACGCTAAATTCTCAAAGTGTGAGTTCTGGTTGCAGGAAGTTCAGTTCTTGGGGCATGTTGTTTCAGAGAAAGGCATTCAAGTAGATCCGACGAAAGTGGAAGCGATTGAAAGATGGGAACCGCCGAAGACGCCGACTGAAGTACGTAGTTTTCTGGGTTTAGCTGGGTATTACCGAAAGTTTATAAAGAACTTCTCTCGTATTGCTACACCTCTTACTACGTTGACTCGAAAGAATCTGAAGTTTGAATGGAAAGCAGAACAGGATGGAGCATTCGGGATACTGAAGGAGAGACTCTGCAGCGCGCCGATTTGAGCATTACCAGAAGGTTCAGAAGATTTTGTTGTCTACAGTGATGCTTCTAAACAAGGATTAGGATGTGTACTTATGCAGCGTGGGAAGGTGATTGCGTATGCTTCTCGTCAGTTGAAAGATCATGAACGGCAGTACCCTACACACGATATGGAATTAGCAGCAGTGGTGTTCGCGTTGAAGATTTGGAGACATTATCTTTATGGTACCAAATGTCATATTTTTACTGATCACAAGAGTCTCAAACATCTTTTCGACCAGAAAGAATTGAATATGAGGCAAAGGAGATGGATGGAATTGGTGAATGATTACGATTGTGAAATTCTCTATCATCCGGGAAAGGCGAATGTGGTGGCCGATGCCTTGAGTCGTCAGGAAAGGAGTGGAACAATAAGAGTTATTTCGTTAAGGGCTGAACTTCTACCGAGTATCTTTGAAGAATTGCAAAAGTGTCAAATAGAAGCGTTTCAAGAAGAACATCTGAAGTCAGAACGATTAGTGGGGTTGTCAGAATTACTAGAAAAAGATGATCGCGGGTTGTTGTGTTTGGGGAGCAGAATTTGGGTGCCTCGTTTGGGTGGGTTACGCGATCGTGTACTACAAGAAGCTCATAAATCTCGTTTCTCTATTCATCCAGGTACGAATAAGATGTATAGAGATTTGAAACAATTTTATTGGTGGCCAGGGATTAAGAGAAGTGTTGCTAAGCATGTGGAAGATTGTAATACGTGCAAGAAGGTACAGATTGAACATCAAAGGCCGTTTGGTCAGTTGCAGCGATTGGAAATACCGATGTGGAAATGGGAGCAGATTACTTTTTGACTTCATCACTAACCTACCAAGGACTTCGAAGGGATTTGATTCTATTTGGGTAATTGTTGACAGATTGACGAAGTCTGCTAATTTCTTACCAATAAAGGAAACTGATTCGATGGAACGCTTAGCCAAATTATATATTGATGAAATAGTAACTCGACATGGGGTTCCAATCTCGATTATTTCTGATCGGGATAGTCGTTTTACTTCGATATTTTGGAGAAGCTTTCAAAGGGAGATGGGGACGCAGATAAAGTTAAGTACAGCATACCATCCTCAAACCGACGGTCAGAGTGAAAGAACAATCCAGACGTTAGAAGATATGCTCGCGGCTTGTATAGTTGATTGTGGGGGATCGTGGGATAAACATCTACCGTTGATCGAATTTGCCTACAACAACAGTTATCATTCCAGCATTCAAGCGGCACCGTTTGAAGTAATGTATGGTAGAAAATGTCGAACGCCTCTGTGTTGGAATGAAGTAGGAGAGAACAATTAGCGGGACCAGAAATAGTTCAGCTAACCGCGGATATGGTTACTCAGATCCGAGAACGTTTGAAAGTGGCTCAAGACAGACAGAAAAGCTACGCAGATCGACGCCGGAAACCGTTAGAGTTTCAAGTTGGGGATTTCGTGATGTTGAAAGTCTCGCCTTGGAAAGGAGTCATTAGATTCGAAAGGCAAGGTAAACATAGCCCGAGGTATATTGGACCGTTTGCAATTACAGAAAGAATTGGTGAAGTAGCTTACCGATTGGATCTACCGATAGAGTTAAGCCGTATCCACAACGCGTTTCATGTATCGAACTTTCGGAAATGTTTGGTTACGCCAGATCAGGCTGTTTCTCTACCAGATATTCAAGTTGATGAAAGGTTGAACTACGTGGAGGAACCGGAAGCCATAGTTGATCGCAAAGTTAAAGTGTTGCGGAACAAAGAGACCAGGCAAGTGAAAGTTCAGTGGAAACATCATAGAGGTCAGAATGCGACATGGGGATCGGAGTCGGAGATGAGAGCCAAATACCCTCATCTTTTCGCTTGACTGAATTCCGGGACGGAATTCTTTTAAGGGGGAGATGTTGTAATAACCAGGTATGTTATTGGTTTATTTATAAGGGTTACTTTAAATTAATTTTGTGGAGTTAGAAGTTAAGGGGTAAGTTTTATTTTTAATATGGAAGTGTAGGGGTGTATTTTGCCATATAGAGTAAGTTAAGGGTTTGTTTGGTATTTTTACCAAACTCCACACCACCGCCTTATTGCCTCACTAGGAGGAGGTGTCCTCCTAATTGAGTATCTAAACAAATATCCTAAGTATTGTGTGTGTGAATTCGGTTTAGAGAGAGAGAGAGTGAAATCGAAGAAGGGTCAAGAAGAAGAAGAAAGAATCTGATCTCCATAGCTGGGATTTTAGTGTTTATGCAGTAAACTGTTCAGGTGTTCATCTGATTCCTTTCCCTTTTATATATTTATGTTTTTAGAAGTTTATATTTGGGTTTTAAGTAATTTTAGAAAGGTATATGGGTCTTTGGTTATATTTAGAATGTCAATATGAGCCTAAAAATCATTTTTGGGTAAATATTGGACTGAAAGTCGTTTTTGCTGAGCTTATTAAAAAAGACGGTGAACAGTAATTTTTCAGGTTTTCGCAACAGGGGGTTGCGAGTTCTGAGGTTTTCGCAACAGTGGGTTGCGAGTTCTTTGGTTTTCGCAACAGTGGGTTGCGAAAAGTGAGGAATTCGCAAGCTGTGGGTTGCGAAAAGTGTTAAAATACAGATTTATTAATGAGGTGTATTCTTGTTAATTAACTATTTCAGATAGTAAAATTCAAAGATAAAAGTGGGACTTGTTGAAGAGATTTTTGGAGAACTTTTGGAAAAGCATTCAGGTGAGTTTTATTTAAAAACGTTTTTCAACTGGAATACATATATATGTGATTTATATCTATATGAAATGGATATGTATGGATTGAGAATGTGATACATAATGTGATTATGTGTTTTTATTGAAATGTTTATATACATGATGGTATACTGTAATTATATGAGTATTCTGCGAGAATACGGGGCCGGGATCCGAGGTGCGGACCGGTGTGTTGCCGGGTTCCGGTAAGCGGACAAGCGTGTTTACTATAGATGTTGTACAGCAGAGTAAAATGACTAGTTGGCTTGCAACCACTAGTTTGGCCAATTGTGGAGGAATAAGGGGGAATGAGTGGATACGAAACGCAAGTCTTGGTTGGTATTTAATTACGTGTAATATTTGTGTGTTTGTATAAAAAGGTTTTAATTAATTGGATTCTTGGCAAGTTTCAACTGACAGAGATTTTCTCACTGGACCATTAGGTCTAACCCTCATTTTTCTGTTTTAAAAATATGTATTCCAGGTGGTGGATCGGGTAAGGGCAAGTGAAAAGTTTATGCCGTGGATATCTCTTGTGAAGACTTTTGTGTTGATGACATAACTATGTTTTGAACCCATGACTTTGTTATTAATCAACATGTACTGTATTCCGCGAAAAATTTGTACTCGTTTATTTTTATGTTACCTAGACTTTGGGACCGAACGTGTTATATATAATGTATCTTTTGATGATATTATGGCATGAATATATGTTATTTGTATATTTGGAAAGCGGGTTGTTACAAGTACTTATGGTGATCGCTGATAAGTTAGTTGTTTACTTATGATCTCTGAAGACAAGTTTCACGTTAACATAGGATCTACGCTAAAGTCGAAGATCAAGCTCAAGAACCAGCGACAAGTCTCCTAATGAACTGATGTGGATCAGCGAAGACTCAGATTTGTCCACTCAACGTGAAGTATCAAGTACAAGACTTTAGCTATCACTGAACTCTATCATTCGCTGATAAAGAATGATAGATCGCTGAATCAACGAAAAGCTGATCATGAAGTCCTCCGTACAAAGTACTTTTGTCTAAACCACCCTTGCACGTCTCCGAACGATATGTCAGAAAAAGAACCTCCTTATTGTCTGAATTCGTACAACCACTCTGATACTACACTATTCAAACATGGGTCTACTAAGGTTGTCAACAAAGGTCAATGACATGCAACCAATCAGCTGCTGCCACGTGTAAAGTGTAAACTGCAATGCATTAAATATATGCAGTATATAAGAAGATGAACTCACTTCATTTTGAAGTAACTTGCTAACTCTGGACAAGTTCATCCTTTTTATCTTGAGATATGTTATTATTAGTAATTTCCTTCTCTTTCTTAGTGCAAGAAACTTAGTGTTCCAACTTGTTTAGATTTAGGTTTATCCTTAATCTTGTTTCTGCAACAAGCTGTAAATTGTTAATGATTTATCAATAAACAATTTAGAAAAGTAAAATCTGTGTGTTTGTATTCAACCCCCCCCCCCCCTTCTACAAACTTGTATAGCCCTTCGGGACCAACAAGTGGTATCAGAGCGGATTTGTTTAATCTTATAAACAAGATCTAATCTATACTAAGATTTCTCTTCCTTGCTATTTCTGAAAATGGCTACCAACACAAACACAAATTATATCGACAATGGTTCTCTTGCAAAACCCCCTAGATTCTCTAGAGATAATTTTAATCTATGGAAAAATAGGATGACTCTCTTCCTAGAAGGTGTAGACCCTACTATGCCTTATTATCTTGAAAATGGCCCATTTATTCCTGTAAGAATTGATGCCGCAGTACCAGCCGCTGAGAATAGACTTGCTATTCCAGAAAGGCTGGTACCCAAAGAAGTTCATACGTGGACTGACGAAGATAAGAAGAAAGTGGGTATCGACACCAAATCCAGATCCATACTATCCATGGCTCTTCCTGACGAAGTCTACCATTCCGTCATGAACCTGAAATCCTCAAAAGCCATGTGGGACACAATATGTGTTCAGTATGAAGGTACTGCTGAAGTCCAGGACTCTCGAAAGATCAACCTGGTAAGATAGTATGAAAGTTTCATTTGTGGTAAGAATGAGACTCTCTCTGAAGTTCACCAACGTTTTAATTGCTTAATAATATATCTGAAAACTGTTGTTAAGGAATATTCCAACTTTGTAGTGCTGACAAAGTTTCTAGAATGTTTACCTGAAAGCTGGGACAGTTATTCTATGTATCTCAAGCTGTCAAAGGATCTAAGATCAATGACCCTTGCTACCTTATATGGCACGATGCTGAATCATGAACAATCAAGCCATCTTAAGAAGAATCTTGTGAAAGATTCCAAAAGCACCCATGTTGCTTTAATCTCAGAGGAACCCTCTACTCAGCGACCCTCGGTCACTATCACTGAGTTAGAGAGTAAGTCTGAAAGGTCATCAGATTCTGACTCTTCAGATGATGATGAATCTTTGGCTCTCCTAACTAAAAAGTTCAGGAGATTCTCCAAAAAGAAAATGTTCAGAAAGAACAAACCTCTTTCTATAACTGATAAGCTAAGATCATCAACTCCTGTTGATAAGGCTACTGCTACTTGTTTTAACTGCGAAAAGACTAGACATTTCGCTAACGAGTGCAGGTCTAAGAAAGTATCGAGAAACTCTGAAAGAACAGGATCTAATCTTACAATCAATATAGAAAGCAGTAATTGAGAAGTTGTATGATCAAGCCCAATTGTATTCAATGATGAACAGAATTACAGATCTAAGAGAGAGAGAATCTCCAAGATTACAGAGAATGAATACAAAGTTATACGGGAAAAATCAATCAGTTAGCAACATAGAGCTAACTACTATTTATACTGCAACGGACATCTTAAAGCTACAGTACAAAGAAGAAAGACTAATAAGAACATAACACGTGTCCTAATTAGTTTATAAAATACTAAGTAAAGTATCTCGTCATAAGTTCTGAACATGTAGTTCAGAACTTCTGAACATTCTTCTGATAAAGCTTCTCAGATCTTCTGACTCCTTAACTCAGACATCTGACTTCTCTTTCCACTGATCAATACTTCTGAGCTTTCACAGTCAGACCTCTGACTTCTCTACTCAGAACATCTGAGTCTTCTTATCAGATCTTCAACACTTGGTTTATTGACAAAACTTCAGATCTAACAATCTCCCCCTTTTTGTCAAATAAACTTAAACTTTACATCATCCAGTTCTTTCAGAGCAGGAACAATCTTCAGAAGTAGCACATTTCTCAGATTAAGCCTTTTATCAATTTTGTCAATGATTTCTTGAATAATCTCAACTTGCTGATTGATTGCTTCTTGAGTCATGTTTGCTTCCTTCACTTTCAGCATCTTTTTCTCCAAATTATGCTTTATGATTCTTAAAGTTCCAGAACAGTATTTTGCGGTTTCCTTTGCTCTGAAGAAAATCTTTCCACTTTTGTTTTTCAAAAATACTCCCAAATCTGGATATTTGTGAACACTTCCAGTCTTTAACTTCTTTTTCTGTTCATGATATGTGTTGGGATTTGCCAGATAAACACATGACTTTTGTAGGTACAAAGCTATTTGAAAATCTGTATAGCAGTGCCACCTTAAGATGTAGAACATGGCCTCAATTACCACACTTCTGGCCTTCCTTTCATTTCTGTCTTTGCTCGACTCTTTGAAGCATAGAAAGCTGTGTAATCTGTAGAAGTCAACTACTGATAGTTTCTCAAAATCTGCATCAATAAAGTAATAAACCTTGCCATCTTCTCTCAGAACTTCAAAAGATAAGTACTCCATCTTTCTGAATTTCTTAACCCTCAATTCTCTGATTCCAGTGATTAAAAAATCTGAGTAAACAGCTTGCTTTGTTTTGCCAAGACATCTTAATTTTTCAGCCAACCAGATCTGAGTCTCCTTAGGTCTATCATAATACACATCCAAGAATTGTACCTCTTTTGGTTTGAAGAACTCAGGTAAATCAAATTCAAGAAAGTATCCATTTAGATCAATGGATATTTCATCTTCTTTTGGTTCAGACTGTTCAGCTTGATCAAAACTAGTTATCTGCACATTCTGAGATATTGTGTTCTACATTTCTTCAACTTCATCTGACAAAATTCCATTCACTTCATACTCAGCAGGAAACACAAAATCATTATGTAGAATCTTTTTGGGATTCACCTCAGATAGCAACCATTCACTACTATTTCTGATTTTTCTTCTAAGATCCAACCTCCTCTTCACACAGTTTATACATCTCTTCTTCAAACTCTCTTTTTCAGCTTCCATACTTACTTCCATTTTAATCAACAACCAATTCAGAGTTGCATCACTGTACTTTACCAACTCTTTTAATCTGAACAATTCAAGCCTTTCGTGAACTATATATGTGAACCCTTCTGTCTCCATTCCTTCATTCACAAATCCCTTCACATGCAAATCAACTTCTGTTTTCTTTGTGGGAGAACTCAGATTACAATTTTCTTTTCTTTCTTCAATAGCCAATTGGAAGTCATACAAGTATATATTTCTGACATAAATACCCAGAAGTCTTCTGCATTCAATTTCTATCAAGGCTTCTTCAGTGCTAGCGAAGAACTTGACTAGAAAGATCTGATCATCAAGAGTCAATCTGTGAAAATCAAAGGTAGACATGGAAACCTTTGTATTTCTTTCTTTCAGTACTTCCATTCTAACAAACATTAAACCATTGAATTCATCTTGTTGAAACATCAGAACTTTCTCAATTCTTTTCTGAATATGCAGTTTTGAGTCAGGAACTCTGAACCTGTTAGAAGCTTCTGAGTAGACCATCTGAGCTCTGTCATCCATAAAACCATCAATGTTACTTTCCAAAGGCTCATACTCTCCTTCTGTGTAGTAGAGATTATCATATATTTCCTCAGGAAAAATATCATCATGAAATTGTCTGGCTAATGGCACATCACTTAACTCTAGAATGAAATCACATACAGGTTCTTCTAGTCTTTGCAATTTAATCTTTGGGATCTCAATTGGTTTTCTGAATACATACTCAGAAGGCATAAAGAAGTCTTTCACTTTCACATACTCTTCTTCTGTATTTAACTCATCACAAAAGTTAAATCTAAAATCTTCTTCAAAATCCTGAGTATAATTCACAGTTATGTCTTCTTCTCCCATTAGATCAATAGGTCTTATCATTTTTATTCCTTGCTGAACTTTTTGAACATTCAAAGCTCTGACTAAACTATTATGCATCCTTCTGATCAACTCTTCACTTAACCTCCTTTCTTTTAATTCAGAATCCGTCATAATTTCTTTGTTATACACCACAATATCTGTACACATGTTGACCACTTCACTTTCAACTGTCTTTTCTGATCTCAATGCAGATTCCTCAATAGCTTCAGTGTCATCTGAGTTTCTTTCCATTTCTATGTCTAAGTTCAATTCCTCTGTTTTATCTGACTCACCACCATCTGTACTTTCCAACTCCATTTCCTCTGTATCTGAGCTATCAATCTGAACTATCTGAGTTATTGCCTTTAAATTTTCCTGTATCTGATCTTCTGAACTTTTTGTACTAGCTAATTGCATATCTGCCATCTCAAAATCTTCTATGCCAATATCATCATCAGAACTTAACCTTTGTCTTTTCTCCCCCTTTTGATGATCATGAGGATCATTATCATCAAACTTTCTTTTCAAGTTCTGATTAAAAGCAACTTCAGGTTCAGCTTCTGCAATAGGAACAGGATCAAGAGGCTTTGAAGTAGAAGCCAAAGATACACTCAGTGCTTTCAGTATAGATTCCTGCATACCTTGCATTTGTTTTAACATATCTTTTTGAAAACCAGACATTATATCCACGATCTCCTTTTTGTGAGAATCCAAGGATTTCTTTAGATCATCTACTTTGGTTTCAACAGAAATCAACTTTTTCTCCAACACAACTTTCAACTCTGACATCTCGTCATTCAAATCCTCCACCCTCTTCTCCAAATTTTCTACTTTTTCCCCCATCTCCTTGTTTTATTTCTGAATCTTTTCAAATTCAGAAGTTTCTAACAGTGAACCTGAACCAACAGATGGTCCAGTTATCATGTGCCCAGAGGGCTCATGGCCTGTAGATAACACACAGTCATCTTGTACAACAGATGCACGTTTGAATGAGGCTTTTGTAATGTTCACCTCACCAGGACTTCCATCCAATCCTCGACACCCAACATTAGGTATGTTTATGAATGTTGTTTCAGGAATACGAAATTCCTGATTTGTGCAAGTGTCAAAAGGAATTTCAGGCTCAATATGAATAGGACTGTGATATTCAGACTCAATGTGTTGAAAAATAAATTGGGATTTATCACCTCCCTCCAAATGAGTTTGGGATGGTTCCCCGGATTTGTGTGAAACAGTAGCATGTTGAAATGCTTCTGAGTGGATATGGATGGGTTGTTCAAGATCCACCACTAGGTCCATGGCATTTGTTTCAATATTGGACACCAAGAGATGTGAACCAATAGCATTTGTGGTTACCTGGTCAAGATTAGCTGGTTCAGAGGCATCTCTTTCTGTTTGAACCTCTGTTGACAATCTCTCATCCTCATCACTCTCATTCTGTTTTTCCTCACCAAATCTAACCAAGCTCTCAGAATTTTCCCCCTCAAGTCTCTCAGAATGTTCACCCATCTGAACATCCTCCCCCTCTCTAATTCGACTAGACCCCTCACCTCTCTTCTCAGGTTGGTCCTCTTGGGTAGGGATTTGAGGTAATTCAATTCCCATAGAGGTGCAATAAGCTTTTAAAATCTCACTCTCCCTTGGAATATAGCTCCTAAGTGATTTGGGCAATAGTTTATGATTGGGATAGTTTTCAAGTCTTGTTACTGAGGTCATCTTACCCAAATAAAATGTAGGACCATGCTCTTCATTTGTTCTTCTTGAGATTGTTCTGTTTTCCTGCATGGCATACCAAATAACAATTTGCCAGTACCTTATGTAAGGAATGTATGTCAGTGGAGCATCCTTTGTTTTCTTCTGAATTGCTTTCTGATTCTTCTCAAATGTATTCTTCATATCTTCCCAAAGTATTAAAGTATAGTCATAATGCCTATTCTTCACTAAACCCTGAAATATCTGAAGAATTTGTTTAGAACCTTGATCTGCAGAACTATTCTTTCCTGACACACATTTATTTACCACATGAAAGAAGCAAGCCCAAATAGGTGGTAATTTGTTTCTTCTGAACAAACTGAGATTCCTCAATCCTTCATTGTATCCCAACTTCATAAACTCTGCTATTAATTCCTCTGTTAAGGGTGAATCCTCAAAATCTGTTCTTCTTTGTACATCATCTTTCTCTGGTAGATTCAGCATTTCTCTTAGTGCAGAGATAGATAAGACAAATGTCAATCCTCCAATTTCAGACACAAACTTATTATCTTCTAACCTAAGATGTTTCCACCATTGTTGTATGTACTGAACAGGCACATTTTTACTTCTTGTAAACCATTTTCTGTACGGATGGTATTTGAATAACTCCATGATAATTCTGTGTTCAGGCTTAAAACGACTTTCCTCAAACAATATAACACAGTTATTTTCAGATAATTTCAACCATTCACTCTCAGGAACAACTCTTTCCACTAAAATAGATCTATCTGACATAATAGAACCTGCAGCACTCTGTTCATGTTCAATATCAACGTTTACCTCATCCGCATTTCCTTCAGATTCATCCATTTGTTCATCTTCTTCATCATTTCTTATTGCCCCTTCCTCTGCAACTCTATTTTGTACTTCATCATTTTCCGAATCGGATGAATCCATTATCGATTTTGTAGAATGTAGAGAAATTGGACTACTTCTTCGTATTTCAGACATGATTTAAGAAGAAAACAGATTCAAAGAACTCTGGATTTGATTCGTATCTCACGTTTCGCTCTGGAATTTGAAAGAAATTTGAAATAGGGATTTTAAGACCTATTTAAAATCCGCGAAGTTGAAAGGTTTAACGGAAAAGCGAAATCAATGTTATAACGGAGTCAACACATGTGAAATACCACAAAGGATTTAAATGAAATGCGTGGCATTGTCAAACAAATATGAAGCTGACACGTGTTAGTGGATAGAATTTTGACTCAAGTCAAAGATCTGAATAACACGCACAGATGTTCTGATTCCATGACTCAGAAGAATTTTGCCTTGTAACCAAAATGTCATTTAAAATCAACTTCTGACCAATATAAGACATTTTGATTATTCAGAAGAGGTTTGAACAGATAGAAACACTTTTTATCATCAAAATTCTGTTCATATTATGATGATTTAAAAATGATAATTTAAAATCTTATATCTGAATATGAAAAGTTTTTAATTCAGATATAGTTTGAATAACAAAAAAAATTTATCATTAAAAGCTTGTTCTTAGAATGACCAGCGATAAGAAATGAAAATAAATCTTTTAAGCATCACAAAATGATTTCCAAAAGAATTTTGATGCTCCCCCTTGACTTGAGCATGCATTTGACTATTAATGATACATAAAGATGAGATATAAAGATAATAGAAGAAGCATAATCCATACAGTTGAAGTTATTTGTATTTCTCAAAAATAAATTTTTGAAAGTTAGATTGCTGAAGTATTGACTCAGAATCTCTGACTTTAAGACTCAGAGGTTCTGAACTCAAGACTCAGAAGTTCTGAACTCAAGACTCAGAAGTTCTGAACTCAAGACTCAGAAGTTCTGAACTCAAGACTCAGAAGTTCTGAACTCAAGACTCAGAAGTTCTGATCCTTAAGACTCAGAGTTCTGAGTACACTACTCAGACAATTTTACTTAGAAAAATTTAGCATTTTTAAGAAAAAAATATTTTCAATTAGGCAGATTAAGCATTCCTATTTTACATATGAGAAAAGAAAACCTTTTGTGATCAAGAGGCTTTGTGAACAAGTCAGCCAATTGATACTTTGTATGCACAAAGTGCATCTCTATAGTTCCTTTTTCCACACAGTCCTTTATAAAATGATACCTCACATCTATATGTTTAGTTTTTGAATGTTGAACAGGGTTCTGAGTAATGGCAATTGCACTTTCTGAGTCACAATAGATCGGAATCTTGTTAAGCTGATATCCATAGTCCATGAGTTGTGTTCTCATCCACAATGTTTGAGAGCATGAAGCAGCAGCAGCAACATACTCTGCTTCAGCAGTTGAAGTGGATACACAATTCTGCTTCTTTGATGCCCAACTCACTATTTTATCTCCCAAAAAGTGACAAGCACCAGATGTACTCTTTCTGTCCAACCTACTTCCTGCATGATCAGCATCAGTGAAAGCAGTCAATTTGAAGTCAGTTTCTTTTGGATACCATAAACCTAGATCAGGTGTTCCTTTGAGATATCTTAAAATCCTTTTGACAGCCAACATATGTGATTCTTTCGGGTTAGATTGAAATCTAGAACAGAAACAGGTAGAAAAATGATATCTGGTCTACTTGCAGTCAAATAAAGTAATGATCCAATCATGCCTCTATAAAGTTTGATATCTGCTGAAACACCTTTGAGATCAGCATCTAACTTTATGTTAGTTGCCATAGGTGTTCTCATAGAAGCACAATCAGACATTTTGAACTTTTTCAGAATATCTCTGACATATTTTCCTTGATTTATAAAAATACCTTTTGGTAATTGTTTGACTTGAAGACCAAGGAAAAAATTCAGTTCACCCATCATGCTCATTTCAAATTCAGATGACATGATTTTTGAAAAATTATCACATAATTCTGGACTGGTAGAACCAAATATTATGTCATCAACATAAATCTGAATCAGAATCAAATCATCACCCTGTTTCTTTAAAAACAAAGTTGTGTCAATCTTACCTTTCTTGAATCCTGAACCTAACAAGTGTTTAGTAAGAGTGTCATACCAGGCTCGTGGTGCTTGTTTTAGACCATATAAAGCTTTGTCTAAAATATAAACATGATAAGGGAATTCTGGATCAACAAAACCTTCAGGTTGATGGACATACACCTCTTCATTAAGTTTGCCATTTAGAAAGGCTGATTTGACATCCATTTGATACACTTTGAAGTTTTTATGTGCGGCATAGGCTAAAAATATTCTGATTGCCTCTATTCTTGCCACTGGTGCAAATGTCTCATCATAATCAATTCCCTCTTGTTGACAGTATCCCTTAGCAACCAATCTTGCCTTGTTTCTGATGACAACACCTGATTCATCCTTTTTGTTTCTGAACACCCATTTAGTTCCAATAATAGATTTACCTTCAGGCTTTGGGATGAGTCTCCAAACTTTATTTCTTTCAAATTGAAGCAATTCCTCTTGCATTGCTGAAATCCAGTGTGGATCCTCTAAGGCTTCATTTGCTTTCTTTGGTTCAATTACACTCAAGAAACCCGCAAACATTGCTTCATCTACTGTAGTTGATCTGGTTTTTACTCCTGCTGAAGGATCACCTATTACTTGATGAATAGGATGATTTTTAGTCCATTTATTTGCACTAGGAAGTACATCAATCTCTGAATAATTGTTGTTTGCATCATTCTCATCAATGATTGCTTGTAATTCTGAACTGTCCCCTTGTTCTGATGTATGAATAGGAGTCATATCCAAGTTTGGGTTTTGATTAATGAAGTCAGAATTCTGAGTGACTTGTTCAGAGTTCTGAGTACAAGAATCAGAATTCTGATTACAAGGTTCAGAATTTTCACCACTTGTATTTATTAGATTTGGACATTCCTCTGATGGACCTTTGTCAGAAATTACAGTTGATTGAACTATTTCTGGAGTCTTATTTTTCATCTCTTTGACCATCTTTGGGTTTTCATATTCTGCATAAGAATCAGAAATTAGTTCACTAAAAGCATCCTTAAACAGTAAATTAAGTTCTGAACAAATAAGATTAGAATCTGTATCAGAAGTCATGTTTGTCTTGTTCAGCATGAGTTATGAACTGTCTTGTTCAGAAGTCCGCATTCTGGCTTCATCAAAAGTTACATTTATGCTCTCCATCATCCTCTTGGTTCTTTTATTGTAGATTCTGAATGCTTTGGAAGTTAAAGAATAACCCACAAAATATCCTTCATCTGCCTTTTTATCAAATTTGGCAAGATTTTCTCTGTCTCTAAGAACATAGCACCTGCAACCAAAAACATGAAAGAATTTGATTAATGGTTTTCTTTTATTTATCAGTTCATAAGCAGTCTTATTTAATCTCTTATTGATTAAAGTTCTATTTTGTGTAAAACAAGCAGTTGCAATTGCTTCAGCCAATAGGAAAGTAGGAAGATTTGCATAAGCCAGCATTGTTCTCGCAGCTTCAACTAGAGTTCTATTCTTCCTTTCAACAACACCATTTTGTTGAGGAGTTCTGACAGCAGAAAAATTGTGAGAAATCCCAGAACTTTCTAAAAAATTCTGAAGAGTCTCATTTCTGAACTATGTTCCATTATCACTTCTGATTTTCTGAACTGGAAGTTGTAAGAGAACTTGAATCCTTTTGATAAAATTTATCAATGTAGTAGCAGCTTCTGACTTAGCTCTTAGGAACTCAACCCATGTGTATCTGGAGAATTCATCAACAATCACAAGCATATATTTCTTTCCTCCCATAGATTGAACTGAAATTGGACCACAAAGATCAGTATGAATCATTTCTAATGGTGCTTTGCAAGATGAGTCCATTTTTAATTTGTGAGAACTCTTTTTCATCTTGCCCATTTCACAAGCTGAGCATAATGTTTCTTTTTCAAATTTAAGCTTTGGTAAGCCTTTAACCAGATGTTTTGCAACAAGATTATTAAGATCTTTGAAATTCAGATGAGAACATCTTCTGTGCCAAAGCCAGCATTCATTTGCAGTTGATTTTGATAAAAGACAAACTGTATTTAATGTTTTCAATTTTGAAAAATTAACTACAAATAAGTCCATATGTCTTTTGGCCCAGAAGACTTTAACATCATTTTCAGTTAAAATCATGCAACCTGTTATTTGAAACTTAATTTGACAAAGACTGTCTAAAAACTGACTTATGCTGAAAAGATTATGCTGTAATCCTTCAACATAGAAAACCTTTTGGATAGTCAGATCCCCTTTAGTTAAATCCCCATAACCTTTGACTTGTACTTTGCTGTTATTTCCAAAGTTTACTGCTCCTCCAGCCTTTTCTGTGAAGTTTGATAGAAAAGACTTCTGACCTGTCATGTGTCTTGAAGCTCCTGAATCTAAAAACCACACATGACAGCCCTGCAAAAGGATCAGTTAGGTTTAGGTACCCATTTTGGAATGGGTCCATCTTTGTTAGCTTTGTCATTGGATTTAACATTAGTACCTTTTACTCTCCACTCAAAATCTTTCTTCAAACACCACTTTCCTTGAACTTTTATGAAGTCAGAACATTTTCTGCTTACAAGTTTGTTCAAATTCTTTTTGAGAGTTGTAACTTTTGGTTTTGCTATATTTTCAACTTTCTTTTCTTTTATCTTTTCATTCTTCTGAGTCTGAGGAACAGAAAATTTCTTCTTTTCTGTATTTTGAGGAACAGAAACTTTCTGAATATCTTTTCTTATGTATGAAACAGAAGTTATTTTGACTTGACATTTATGAGAATATTGGAATGAATCATTTTTACATCTAACACAAACAAGATTTTTCTTTGCAAGTGACAATAAATCTGAAACATAGATCATTTCATTTTTATTGATATTGTTCAGAGTACAATTGCCCTTATTACAAGAATTTCTAGCTTTGAGTTCAGAAGTAGATTTCATTCTAAGCTTCTCAAGATCCCTTTTCAGATCATTCAACTTTGCAAGATCATCTTTCCTTTTGCTTTCTTCTTTTTCTGAAAAATTCAAGTTCTTTTTGTTAGAAGAATTAGATGATTCACCTTTTTCATATGTACTTGATTCATTAAAGAATTTATCATTTTCTCTTGAAGCATTAATTTTAAAAAGATCATACTCAGTCTTCAGTTTTTCAAGCTCTGTTATTTTCTGAATAAAAATATTATTTTCTTTCAAAGCTTCTTCAAGTTTAGTATCCACCTCACAGAAAACATTTTCAAGTTCATCATAAGCTTTCCTTAAGTCCTCAAGTTCTTGACTCAAAAGATTAAATCTCTTTTCAAGTTGCAAAAATTCATCTGATTTTGTTTCAGAAGATCCAGTTGAATCAGACTTCTGACTACTTGAGTCAGAGTTCTGATTTACAGACTCAGATGTCTGATCTTTAGGCTCAGAGTTCTGACTACAAAGTTCAGAATTCTGACTAGAAGTTTCAGACTTCTGATTGACTGTTTCAGAATTTTTACTTGTGTCAAATATGCTCTCAATGTCATGATATGAAAAACTTGGTTGTTTATTTTTGTAGCTGACATTTAAAGAATCATACTTGAATTTAGTATCATTGTATCTTGGCTTCTCATCTGTTGGTTTAGAAACTTCTTTCTTAACCTTTTCTTCTGAATCAACTGACTTTTCTGTTTTAGACTCAGAAATTTTCTCATCTGACTTTTTAGAGTTTGGTCTTTGCAAATTGTCAGAACTTGTTATAGAACTAGCAGGTCTTATGAAAACTTCAACAATTTCTGGGATTTTTGGCTTAGAAATTTGAAGTTTTTCATACAAGTTGATTGGAGCTCTTTTTAAAGTGACATTTTCTTCCAATCCCAATCCCTTCTTTGGGTTGTAAAATCTTGTATCTTTAACATTGCTTAACAAAAGATTTAGTGTTTGCTGAGTCTGACCCCTTTTCAAATTCAGATCTTCTAATTCTTTAATTTTGGTGTATAAATTCTTTCTTTCTTCAAATAACATATCAAATTTTATTTGTAAATCATCTTTTTCATCTTTTATTTTTGAAAACTCAACTTTTAGTTCAGAAAGCCTTTTCATCAATTCAGAATTTTCATCTTTAACTTTTTGTTTCTCAGCCTCAGATTCTTCATATTGTTCTTTTATTACTTCTTTTTCAATTCTGAATTTGTTAACCAAATTTCTTTCTCCTTTTATCTGTTTTCTTAGATTAGCAAATTCAGTTTTCATTTAACCAATCTGTGTCATTAACTCTAATTCAAGTGAAGAATGTACCTCAGCAGATGACTCAGAATCAGCATCTTCAAAATCAGAATCATCCTCATTCCTCATTTTTGCCATATAGCTCTGCATCTGTGGAAAGTTGATATGATCATCTTCATCAGAAGTATAGTACAACCAATTCTCTTGTTCAACCAATAAAGCAATTTTATCATCTCTCTTCTTTGCAAGCTGAGCCTTCTTGGTGTAGTACTCATAGTCTTTCACAATTTTAACTCTGCAATCCTTAGCATAGTGGCCAGATTTTCCACACTTGAAACACAGATTCTTTTCTTTTCTTTCATCCTTCTCTTCATTGTTTTCTTCACTTCTCTCTACTCTCTTTTCAAACTTATTTTCTTCTCTGTCTTCTTTCTTCTTATAATCTGAACTCCCAACTCTCTTATAATTTCCTTGAAATCTACCCTTCCCATACCTTTTATTGAAAGTATTTGTCAACAAAGCTAGTTTCCCAGCCATTATCTTGATATCTTCATCATCTTCTGATCCTTCTTCCTTGTCAGATTCTTCCAGATTTGGTATCTCTGATAGATATGCAGTCTTTTTGGGTGCTTTGATTGCTTTGGACTTTGATAAGAACGCTAACTGATCAGCAACTAACTTGACAGAGTCTTCATGTTGATTAAGAACACAGAATAGATCATTTAAGTCTTCATCACACATATCCTTGTTCATTTGCAGACTTATGGCAAATGATGACCATTCTGAATTTAGACTGTTCAGAAATTTGTAATTTATTTCTGACTTCGTTTTCTTCAGTCCATTTCTTCTCAAGTCATTTAGAATAGTGCAAAATTTACTGTATGTCTGTGTCAAACTTTCTGACTCTTTTGCTTTGAACCTTTCATAAGCATTTATGCTTTGGTTTAACTTTGCCTGAATAGATCTCACAGTTCCTAACATTTGCCTTTCCAATTCGTCCCACATTTCTTTAGCCGATGATCCACTGTCAATCCTGTTAAGAACCTCATTTGGGACAGCCAAAGTCATCAAAGTAATTGCTCTTTTGTCAATAGCATGCCTATTCTTCTGTTCAGCTGTGTATTGGGAATAACTCTTTTTCACCCTGGTCGCTGGAATTTCTAGAGTTGTCTCTGTAGCAGGGGTTGCAGCAACATCGATGAACACTTCAATTGGACCTTCTCGAATAGAGACCATTAGATTTGCATCAATATTGTCTAGGAATTGGATCATACGAATTTTCCATTGCTGATACTCTTCTGGTATAAGAACCGGCGGTTTGGTTTCAGATCCCATGGCTAGATATTCTTTAGAAGACATGATTGTAAGAAAATTCAACAGAAGGACAAATTCGAGTTTCTTGATTGAAATGTAACAGGAAATTCAAGAATTGCCAAGAATTCAAGAACTAGCCCTAGCAGCGGAATCGAATTTTGAATGAATCAAGAAATCTTCGCGATAACAATCTTGAACGAATTTGTTTGTTGATTGGCTCTGATACCAATTGAAAGAACAGGATCTAATCTTACAATCAATATATAAAGCAGTAATTGAGAAGTTGTATGATCAAGCCCAATTGTATTCAATGATGAACATAATTACAGATCTAAGAGAGAGAGAATCTCAAAGATTACAGAGAATGAATACAAAGTTATACGGGAAAAATCAATCAGTTAGCAACATAGAGCTAACTACTATTTATACTGCAACGGACATCTTAAAGCTACAGTACAAAGAAGAAAGACTAATAAGAACATAACACGTGTCCTAATTAGTTTATAAAATACTAAGTAAAGTATCTCGTCATAAGTTCTGAACAGGTAGTTCTGAACTTCTGAACATTCTTCTGATAAAGCTTCTCAGATCTTCTGACTCCTTAACTCAGACATCTGACTTCTCTTTCCACTGATCAATACTTCTGAGCTTTCACAGTCAGACCTCTGACTTCTCTACTCAGAACATCTGAGTCTTCTTATCAGATCTTCAACACTTGGTTTATTGACAAAACTTCAGATCTAACAAACTCAGTGTTTCCCAAGAAATCCTTTATTCCCAGGAATAAGGATGACAAATATGCTAAGCTGAAAGAAAAATATGCGAAGCTGAAAAGCTTCAAGAAGAAAGGCAAATGCCTGATGGTTTACGATTGGGCTGCTTCTGAAGAAGAAGAAGAAGAATCATCTGACTCTGAAGATGATGAAGCCAATCTCTGTCTTATGGCAAAGATTGAAGATGAGGAAGAAAGTTCAGACATTCCCTCTACTTCAACCTCTGCAATTCAGGTATCACCTTCCTTCTTTACAAATATTGCAAATATTGATGAAGCTTATAGTCTCCGTAAAATCGATCTCTTGACTAGAAGTTTATATGAAGCCCTGAATGGCAAAACAATAGTTGAAAATCAAAACCTTGATCTCGCTGAACAACTTAAAAACTGTCACCTTCAAATAGAAAAGCTTTCTAAAATTGAAGAAGATTTTAATGATCAAGTGCACTTAAATCATCTAGTCAAAATCGAACGAGCCGAAGCTATCGCTGCATTGAAAGCTGAAAAAGCTTCTTTTGAAGGATGGTGTAATTCCTCAACAAAGATCATTGAGATAATTAAGTCTCAGATACCCCTGAGTGATAAACGTTGTCTCGGTTACAAATATGAAACTCAAGAACCAACCACTGATCGTTCCATGCTCTTATTTGGAACTTTCGTATCCTCAGTCATTGATACTTCATCCTCTCAGTGTTCCTCGTCCAGACCACCTATCCCTGAGGAAATTTCTACCTCTTCAAAAGGTAAAGAAAAAATGGTTTATCCAAAACCTACCTCTATCTTTAAAGATAAAGGTAAAGGAATTGCTTTTAACCAAAATCCTTAGAAGGGTACTGTAGTACCAAAGCTGAATGCTTCTAAAGCTTCAGTGATTTATTCCTCTGGATCAAGGAATCAGATCTCTGGATCTACTCAGCGTGGGTCTATTCAGCAATCTACTCCTAGACTCAGAGTGGATGTCCTTGGTAAGAAATCTGAAGAACTAAACATTCCTCCCATTTCAAAAGCCAAAAGCTTATTTGGTGTTGGTCCTTCTAATTCTAAATCAAAAGCTCAGCATTCAAATAGTCCTAGAACTACTTTTAGTTATAGGAAATGTTATCACTGTGGACTCACTGATCATATTGCTAGTAAGTGCCCCACAACCACCAAATCTGAAAAGATAGCTAAGGTGAAGATTGCCCCCAAGGCAAAGAAGACCACTGAGGTTAAGAAATTAACCAAAGTGAAGACTGACAAAGCTGAATCTTCAAATGCTGTGAAGATTGCTGAACCTTCCATTCCAACTACTTCCACTGACAAACGTATACACATGGTTAAGTGGGTACCCAAGAAAAACTAATCTTCCTTTGTGATGCAGGTTAAGAAGGGTATCTGGTATCTCGATAGCGGATGCTCTAGACACATGACTGGAAAGAAAAGCCTGCTCGTTGAATACAAGGAAGAGAAGGGTCCCTCTGTGACTTTTGGAGGAAATGGAAAAGGACATACCCGAGGGTTTGGTGTACTCTCAAATGGTACAACCACCTTCAGAAGAGTTGCATATGTTGAAGGGCTGAAGCATAATCTTTTAAGCATCAGTCAGCTTTGTGTAACATCCCGAAATTTTGTTATATTATGTTATAATATAAAGGAAGTTGTTTGTAATTGAGTTGTATTTGGATGGTATATTTACAAGTATTTGAATCCTTGGGGTTAAAAGTTAAGTAACCAAAGTTTGATGTTTTTATGTAAAGTTAGAAACTTGGAGGTGTATTGGGTCATTTAGCAATAGTGTGTATGGATAAGGGGTTGAATATGAGAAATATCTCATTCTCTTTTACTGGAGTCGATTAAAAATCAAGAGAGAGAAAGGAAGATACAAAGAAGAAAGAAAGAAGAAGAAGAAAAGAAGAGAAAAGAAAAGAAGGGATTAAGCTAACATTCTTGGTATGTGTACAAAGAAATTTTGTAGTTTGATTCCAGTAGTAAGAAGGTACCTATATCTTAAATCTGAATTCGTATAGGTGCTGTTTTAATTTGGAATCAAAGTGTGCAGTGAAGTGGGTTTTTCATTCATAAGGTGAGTTCATTCACTTTTGATTAAATACATGTTTTCTGTCAAATTAAATGTTAAGACACATGTATAAACTAGTTATGAACTGTATGGGATGGTCTGGAATGAGCTGAATCAAACAGATATCGAAGTAGATTGGATTTTAGGCTGCAGTTCGAAGGTTTCCGGATAAAACGTCGTATCCGGAAACCATGGTGATGAAGGTCTTCGGACGCAATTAAGTATCCGGGTAAGTCTCTCTTTTTCTATAGTTTCCGGATGAGTCAAGATACCGGATGCTGTCCGGATTTCTTAGGTGTCCGGATGACGTCCGGATTGTATAGGTTGTCCGGAAAAGTCAGGTTGTCCGGAAAAGTCAGGATAGCGGAACCCCCGTGTCAAGTCGCCGAAGGGGAAACAATTGTGGATGAGGACACGATAGGTTATTTAATATTCTTGGAATTGAGAATATGATACGAGAATGGCGTGATATGTTGTTATGTATATACGTTAATAAGGTGTAATGGAAGTGTAAACACTAGTTATATTGGATAACGTAGGATAGGCAAAGTATAATAGCTATTCCTGTTTATAGAGGAATGTAATGGATAGGCAAAGTAGAATTGCTATTCATGTTGAAATGGTGGAATAGGCAAAGTAGAATTGATATCCACGTCGAAATGATTGAATAGGTAAAGTAGAATTACTATTCATTTTACAATAATAGACTATGCAAAGTATAGTTGATATTTTAGTTGAAAGGGAGGAATAGGCGAGGTATAATTTCTATTCCTGTGTATCCTTGGAAATGTTTGAATAGGCAAAGTACAATTGCTATTCACATTGATTGATGAATAAACAAGGTAGAATTGTTATTCATGTATATGATTGAATAGACAAGGTAGAATTGTTATTCATGTGTATGATTGAATACACAAGGTAGAATTGTTATTCATGTGTATGATTGAATAGACAAGGTAGAATTGTTATTCATGTGTATGATTGAATAGACAAGGTAGAACTGTTATTCATGTGTATGATTGAATAGACAAGGTAGAACTGTTATTCATGTATATGATTGAATAGACAAGGTAGAATTGTTATTCGTGTGTATGTTTGAATAGACAAAGTAGAATTGTTATTCATACGGAATGTTGGAATAGGCATAGTATAATTGCTATTCAGGTTGAATGTTGAATAGGCATAGTATAATTTCTATTCAAGTTGAATGAGTTAATGGGCAAAGAGAGTTGCTATTGATAATTGAGATGTGGGAGTGTGAATTAGATGAAGTGTAAGTGTTGTTTGACGGATTTGAAATAGGCAATGTATATATATAAGTGCTATTTCTGTATTCCATTTCAAAGAGAAAGTATGATGTTTGAATGTAAGTCTGTAAGATTGATTGATAAACTAGAATCCGTAAAGATTCGTAGTAGGTTATTGGACGTGGTGATACGACTTTATGAATGGTAGTTATACTCGTGGATTTGAGTATGGTTATGTCATCATGAGACAAGTATGAGCATGGTAAGAATGGTGATAAAGCGAGTTTGAATATATGCGTTGATTATCTAAGATTCTGATGCTGTTAATGTGTTAATTTAAATTGGATGTTCTCACTAGGCGTAAGCCTAATCGTTTCAAATCAAATTTTATTACCAGGTACTAGCTCAGAGAAAGTAAAGGGAAGAGGGACAGGTGCTTATGGGTATTCAACTTGTTGATGTTAAGAAGAGAAGTTGGCTGATATGAGGATGTTTTGATGAATGACTTAGACAATCCGTTTAATCTTTTCATAGTGAACAAGATTGGATTAATAAGTTGTTTTGGAGAATTTGAATTGTATGTTGTTAGATCTGAAGTTTTGTCAATAAACCAACTATTGAAGTTCTGATAAGAAGACTCAGATGTTCTGAGTAGAGGAGTCAGAGATCTGAGAAGAAGAGTCAGAGATCTGAGAAGAAGAGTCAGAGTTCTGAGAGAAAGAGTCAGAAGCTCTGAGAAGCGTTATCAGAAGAATGTTCAGAAGTTCTGAACTACCTGTTCAGAACTTATGACTACATACTTTACTTAGTATTTAGTAAACTAATTAGGACACGTGTTATGTTCTTATTAGTCTTTCTTATTTGTACTGTAGCTTTAACATGTCCGTTGCAGTATAAATAGAGTGGTTAGCATTACGTTGCTAACTGATTGATTTTCGCTTATATCTTTGTATTCATTCTTTGTAATCTTTGAGATTCTCTCTCTCTTAGATTTGTAATCCTGTTCATCATTGAATACAATTGGGCTTGATCATACAACTTCTCAATTACTGCTTTCTATATTGATTGTAAGATTAGATCCTGTACTTTCAATTGGTATCAGAGCCAATCAACAAACAAATTCGTTCAAGATTGTTATCGCGAAGATTTCTTGATTCATTCAAAATTCGATTCCGCTGCTAGGGCTAGTTCTTGAATTCTTGGCAATTCTTGAATTACCTGTTACATTTCGATCAAGAAACTCGAATTTGTCTTTCTGTTGAATTTTCTTACAATCATGTCTTCTAAAGAATATCTAGCCATGGGATCTGAAACCAAACCGCCTGTTCTTATACCAGAAGAGTATCAGCAATGGAAAATTCGTATGATCCAATTCCTAGACAACATTGATGAAAATCTTATGGTCTCTATTCGAGAAGGTCCAATTGAAGTGTACATCGATGTTGCTGCAACCCCTGCTACAGAGACAACTCCAAAAATTCCAGCGACCAGGGTGAAAAAGAGTTATTCCCAATACACAGCTGAACAAAAGAATAGGCATGCTATTTACAAAAGAGCAATTACTTTGATGACTTTGGCTGTCCCAAATGAGGTTCTTAACAGGATTGATAGTGGATCATCAGCTAAAGAAATGTGGGACGAATTGGAAAGGCAGATGTTAGGAACTGTGAGATCTATTCAGGCAAAGTTAAATCAAAGCATAAATGCTTATGAAAGGTTCAAAGCAAAAGAGTCAGAAAGTTTGACACAGACATACAGTAAATTTTGCACTATTCTAAATGACTTGAGAAGAAATGGACTGAAGAAAACGAAGTCATAAATAAATTACAAATTTCTGAACAGTCTAAATTCAGAATGGTCATCATTTGCCATAAGTCTGCAAATGAACAAGGATATGTGTGAAGAAGACTTAAATGATCTGTTCTGTGTTCTTAATCAACATGAAGACTCTGTCAAGTTAGTTGTGGAAGAGAAGAAAAATGTTGCGGATCCGTTAGCGTTCTTATCAAAGTCTAAAGCAATCAAAGCACCCAAAAAGACTGCATATCTATCAAAGATACCTAATCTGGAAGAATCTGACAAGGAAGAAGGATCAGAAGATGATGAAGATATCAAGATAATGGCTGAGAAACTAGCTTTGTTGACAAATACTTTCAACAAAAGGTATGGGAAGGGTAGATTTCAAGGAAATTATAAGAGAGTTGGGAGTTCAGATTATAAGAAGAAAGAAGACAGAGAAGAAAATAAGTTTGAAAAGTGAGTAGAGAGAAGTGAAGAAAACAATGAAGAGAAGGATGAAAGAAAAGAAAAGAATTTGTGTTTCAAGTATGGAAAATCTGGCCACTATGCTAAGGATTGCAGAGTTAAAATTGTGAAAGACTATGAGTACTACACCAAGAAGGCTCAGCTTGCAAAGAAGAGAGATGATAAAATTGCTTTATTGGCTGATCAAGAGAATTGGTTGTACTACACTTCTGATGAAGATGATCATATCAACTTTCCACAGATGCAAAGCTATATGGCAAAAATGAGGAATGAGGATGATTCTGATTTTGAAGATGCTGATTCTGAGTCATCTGCTGAGGTACATTCTTCACTTGAAATAGAGTTAATGACACAGATTGGTGAAATGAAAACTGAATTTGCTAATCTAAGAAAACAGATAAAAGGAGAAAGAAATTTGGTTAACAAATTCAGAATTGAAAAAGAAGTAATAAAAGAACAATATGAAGAATCTGAGGCTGAGAAACAAAAAGTTAAAGATGAAAATTCTGAATTGTTGAAAAAGCTTTCTGAACTAAAAGTTGAGTTTTCAAAAATAAAGGATGAAAAAGGTGATTTACAAATAAAATTTGATATGTTATTTGAGGAAAGAAAGAATTTATACACCAAAATCAAAGAATTGGAAGATCTAAATTTGAAAAGGGGTCAGACTCAGCAAACATTAAATCTTTTATTAAGCAATGTTAAAGATACAAGATTTTACAACCCAAAGAAGGGATTGGGATTGGAAGAAAATGTCACTTTAAAAAGAGCTCCAATCAAATTGTATGAAAAACTTCAAGTTTCTAAGCCAAAAATCCCAGAAATTGTTGAAGTTTTTATAAGACCTGCTAGTTCTATAACAAGTTCTGACAATTTGCAAAGACCAAACTCTAAAAAGTCAGATGAGAAAATTTCTGAGTCTAAAACAGAAAAGTCAGTTGTTTCAAAAGAAAAGGTTAAGAAAGAAGTTTCTAAACCAGCAGATGAGAAGCCAAAATACAATGATATTAAATTCAAGTATGATTCTTTAAATGTCAGCTACAAAAATAAACAACCAAGTTTTTCATATCATGACATTGAGAGCATATTTGACACAAGTAAAAATTCTGAAACAGTCAATCAGAAGTCTGAAACTTCTAGTCAGGATTCTGAACTTTGTAGTCAGAACTCTGAGTCTAAAGATCAGACATCTGAGTCTGTAAATCAGAACTCTGACTCAGGTAGTCAGAAGTTTGATTCAACTGGATTTTCTGAAACAAAATCAGATGAATTTTTACAACTTGAAAAGAGATTTAATCTTGTGAGTCAAGAACTTGAGGACTTAAGGAAAGCTTATGATGAACTTGAAAATGATTTCTGTGAGGTGGATATTAAACTTGAAGAAGCTTTGAAAGAAAAGAATATTTTTATTCAGAAAATAACAGAGCTTGAAAAACTGAAGACTGAGTATGATCTTTTTAAAATTAATGCTCCAAGAGAAAATGATAAATTCTTTAATGAATCAAGTACATATGAAAAAGGTGAATCATCTAATTCTTCTAACAAAAAGGACTTGAATTTTTCAGAAAAAGAAGAAAGCAAAAGGAAAGATGATCTTGCAAAGTTGAATGATCTGAAAAGGGATCTTGAGAAGCTTAGAATGAAATCTACTTCTGAACTCAAAGCTAGAAATTCTTGTAATAAGGGCAATTGTACTCTGAACAGTATCAATAAAAATGAAATGACCTATGTTTCAGATTTATTGTCACTTGCAAAGAAAAATCTTGTTTGTGTTAGATGTAAAAATGATTCATTCCAATATTCTCATAAATGTCAAGTCAAAATAACTTATGTTTCATACATAAGAAAAGATATTCAGAATTCAGAAAAGAAAATTGTTTATGTTCATCAGAATACAGAAAAGAAGAAAATTTTTGTTCCTCAGACTGAGAAGAAAGAAAAGATAAAAGAAAAGAAAGTTGAAAATGTTGCAATATCAAAAGATACAACTTTCAAAAAGAAAGTGAATAAGTTTGTAAGCAGAAAATGTTCTGACTTCATAAAAGTTCAAGGAAAGTGGTGTTTGAAGAAAGATTTTGAGTGGAAAGTAAAAGGTACTAATGTTAATTCCAATGACAAAACTAACAAAGATGGACCCATTCCAAAATGGGTACCTAAAACTAACTGATCCTTTTGCAGGACTGTCATGTGTGGTTTTTAGATTCAGGAGCTTCAAGACACATGACAGGTCAGAAGTCTTTTCTATCAAAATTCACAGAAAAGGCTGGAGGAGCAGTAAACTTTGGAAATAACAGCAAAGGACAAGTCAAAGGTTATGGGGATTTAACTAAAGGGGGTCTGACTATCCAAAAGGTTTTCTATGTTGAAGGATTACAGCATAATCTTTTCAGCATAAGTCAGTTTTTAGACAGTCTTTGTCAAATCAAGTTTCAAATAACAGGTTGCATGATTTTAACTGAAAATGATGTTAAAGTCTTCTGGGCCAAAAGACATATGGACTTATTTGTAGTTAATTTTTCAAAATTGAAAACATTAAATACAGTTTGTCTTTTATCAAAATCAACTGCAAATAAATGTTGGCTTTGGCACAGAAGATGTTCTCATCTAAATTTCAAAGATCTTAATAATCTCGTTGCAAAACATCTGGTTAAAGGCTTACCAAAGCTTAAATTTGAAAAAGAATCATTATGCTCAGCTTGTGAAATGGGCAAGATGAAAAAGAGTTCTCACAAATTAAAAATGGACTCATCTTGCAAAGCACCATTAGAAATGATTCATACTGATCTTTGTGGTCCAATTTCAGTTCAATCTATGGGAGGAAAGAAATATATGCTTGTGATTGTTGATGAATTCTCCAGCTACACATGGGTTGAGTTCCTAAGAGCTAAGTCAGAAGCTGCTACTACATTGATAAATTTTATCAAAAGGATTCAAGTTCTCTTACAACTTCCAGTTCAGAAAATCAGAAGTGTTAATGGAACAGAGTTCAGAAATGAGACTCTTCAGAATTTTTTAGAAAGTTCTGGGATTTCTCACAATTTTTCTGCTGTCAGAACTCCTCAACAAAATGGTGTTGTTGAAAGGAAAAATAGAACTCTAGTTGAAGCTGCGAGAACAATGCTGGCTTATGCAAATCTTCCTACTTTCCTATGGGCTGAAGCAATTGCAACTGCTTGTTTTACACAGAATAGAACTTTAATCAATATAAGATTAAATAAAACTGCTTATGAACTGATAAATAAAAGAAAACCATTAATAAAATTCTTTCATGTTTTTGGTTGCAGGTGCTATGTTCTTAGAGACAGAGAAAATCTTGCCAAATTCGATAAAAAGGCAGATGAAGGATACTTTGTGGGTTATTCTTTAACTTCCAAAGCATTCAGAATCTACAATAGAAGAACCAGGAGGATGATGGAGAGCATAAATGTAACTTTTGATGAAGCCAGAATGAGGACTTCTGAACAAGACAGTTCAGAACTCATGTTGAACAAGACAAATATGACTTCTGATACAAATTCTAATCCTATTTGTTCAGAACTCAATTTACTGTTTAAGGATGCTTTTAGTGAACTAATTTCTGATTCTTATGCAGAATATGAAAATCCAAAGATGGTCAAAGAGATGAAAAATAAGACTCCAGAAATAGTTCAATCAACTGTAATTTCTGACAAAGGTCCATCAGAGGAATGTCCAAATCTAATAAATACAAGTGGTGAAAATTCTGAACCTTGTAATCAGAATTCTGATTCTTGTACTCAGAACTCTGAACAAGTCACTCAGAATTCTGACTTCAATGATCAAAACCCAAACTTGGATGTAACTCCTACTCATACATCAGAACAAGGGGACAGTTCAGAATTACAAGCAATCATTGATGAGAATGATGCAAACAACAATTATTCAGAGATTGATGTACTCCCTAGTGCAAATAAATGGACTAAAAATCATCCTATTCATCAAGTAATAGGTGATCCATCAGCAGGAGTAAAAACCAGATCAGCTACAGCAAATGAAGCAATGTTTGCTGGTTTCTTGAGTGTGATTGAACCAAAGAAAGCTAATGAAGCCCTAGAGGATCCAGACTGGATTTCAGCAATGCAAGAGGAATTGCTTCAATTTGAAAGAAATAAAGTTTGGAGACTCATTCCAAAGCCTGAAGGTAAATCTATTATTGGAACTAAATGGGTGTTCAGAAACAAAAAGGATGAATCAGGTGTTGTCATCAGAAACAAGGCAAGATTGGTTGCTAAAGGATACTGTCAACAAGAGGGAATTGATTATGATGAGACATTTGCACCAGTGACAAGAATAGAGGCAATCAGAATATTTTTGGCCTATGCTGCACATAAAAACTTCAAGGTGTATCAAATGGATGTCAAATCAGCCTTTCTAAATGGCAAACTTAATGAAGAGGTGTATGTTCATCAACCTGAAGGTTTTGTTGATCCAGAAATCCTTGATCATGTTTATATTTTAGACAAAGCTTTATATGGTCTAAAACAAGCACCACGAGCCTGGTATGACACTCTTACTAAACACTTGTTAGGTTCAGGGTTCAAGAAAGGTAAGATTGACACAACTTTGTTTTTAAAGAAACAGGGTGATGATTTAATTCTGATTCAGATTTATGTTGATGACATAATATTTGGTTCTAGCAGTCCAGAATTATGTGATAATTTTTCAAAAATCATGTCATCTGAATTTGAGATGAGCATGATGGGTGAGCTGAATTTTTTCCTTGGTCTTCAAGTCAAACAATTACCAAAAGGTATTTTTATAAATCAAGGAAAATATGTCAGAGACATTCTGAAAAAGTTCAAAATGTCTGATTGTGCTTCTATGAGAACACCTATGGCAACTAACATAAAGTTAGATGCTGATCTCAAAGGTGTTTCAGCAGATATCAAACTCTATAGAGGCATGATTGGATCATTACTTTATTTGACTGCAAGTAGACCAGATATCATGTTTTCTACCTGTTTCTGTGCTAGATTTCAATCTAACCCAAAAGAATCACATATGTTAGCTGTCAAAAGGATTTTAAGATATCTCAAAGGAACACCTGATCTAGGTTTATGGTATCCAAAAGAAACTGACTTCAAATTGACTGCTTTCACTGATGCTGATCATGTAGGAAGTAGGTTGGACAGAAAGAGTACATCTGGTGCTTGTCACTTTTTGGGAGATAAAATAGTGAGTTGGGCTTCAAAGAAGCAGAATTGTGTGTCCACTTCAACTGCTGAAGCAGAGTATGTTGCTGCTGCTGCTTCATGCTCTCAAACATTGTGGATGAGAACACAACTCATGGACTATGGATATCAGCTTAACAAGATTCCCATCTATTGTGACTCAGAAAGTGCAATTACCATTACTCAGAACCCTGTTCAACATTCGAAGACTAAGCATATAGATGTGAGGTATCATTTTATAAAGGACTATGTGGAAAAAGGAACTATAGAGATGCACTTTGTGCATACAAAGTATCAATTGGCTGACTTGTTCACAACGCCTCTTGATCACAATAGGTTTTCTTTTCTCATATGTAAAATAGGAATGCTTAATCTGTCTAATTGAAAATATTTGTTTTTCTTAAAAATGCTAAAAAAATTTCTAAGTAAAATTGTCTGAGTGGTGTACTCAGAACTCTGAGTCTTGAGATTCAGAACTTCTGAGTACTAAGATCAGAACTTCTGAGTCTTGAGTTCAGAACTTCTGAGTCTTAAGTTCAGAACCTCTGAGTCTTAAGGTCAAAAATTCTGAGTCGATACTTCAGCAATCTAACTTCAAAAATTTATTTTTGAGAAATACAAATACTTCAACTGTATGGATTATGCTTCTTCTATTATCTTTTTATCTCATCTTTATGTATCATTAATAGTCAAATGCATGCTCAAATCAAGGGGGAGCATCAAAATTCTTTTGGAAATGATTTTGTGATGCTTAAAAGATTTGTTTTCATTTTTTTATCTCTGATTATTCTAAGAAGAACAAGCTTTTAATGATAAATTTTTTTGTTATTCAAACTATATCTGAATTAAAAAAATTTCATATTCAGATATAAGATTTTAAATGATTTTTTAAATCATCATAATATGAACAGAATTTTGATGATAAAAGTGCTTCTATCTGTTCAAACCTCTTCTGAATAATCAAAATGTTTTATATTTGTCAGAAGTTGATTTTAAATGACATTTTGGTTACAAGGCAAAATTCTTCTGAGTAGAACAATCAGATATCTGATAAAGAAAAGTCAAAACATCTGAGCGTGTTATTCAGATCTTTGACTTGAGTCAAAATTCTATCCAGTAACACGTGTCAGCTTCATATTTGTTTGATTATGCCACGCATTTCATTTAAATCCTCTGTGGCATTTCAAATGTGTTGACTCTGTTATAACATTGATTTCGCTTTTCCGTTAAACCTTTCAACTTCGCGGATTTTAAATAGGTCTTAAAATCCCTATTTCAAATCTTTTCAAATTCCAGAGCGAAAAGTGAGATACGAATCAAATCCAGAGTTCTTTGAGTTTGTTTTCTTCTTAAATCATGTCTGGAATACGAAGGAGTGGTCCAATTTCGCTACATTCTACAAAATCGATAATGGATTCATCTGATTCGGATAATGATGAAGTACAGAATAGAGCTGTAGAGGAAGGGGCAATAAGAAATGATGGAGAAGATGAACAAATGGATGAATCTGAAGGATATGCGGATGAGGTAAACGTTAATATTGAACATGAACAGAGTGCTGCAGGTTCTATTATGTCAGATAGACCTATTTTAGTGGAAAGAGTTGTTCCTGAGAGTGAATGGCTGAAATTATCTGAAAATAACTGTGTTATATTATTTGAGGAAAGCCGTTTTAAGCCTGAACACAGAATTATCATGGAGTTATTCAAACACCATCCGTACAGAAAATGGTTTACACGAAGTAAAAATGTGCCTGTTCAGTACATACAACAATGGTGGAAACATCTTAGGTTAGAAGATAATAGGTTTGTGTCTGAAATTGGAGGAGTGACATTTGCCTTATCAATCTCTGCACTAAGAGAAATGCTGAATTTACCAGAGAAAGATGATGTACAAAGAAGGACAGATTTTGAGGACTCACCCTTAACAGAGGAATTAATAGCAGAGTTTATGAAGTTGGGATACAATGAAGGATTGAGAACTCTCAGTTTGTTCAGAAGAAACAAATTACCACCTATTTGGGCTTGCTTCTTTCATGTGGTAAATAAATGTGTGTCAGGGAAGAATAGTTTTGCTGATCAAGGTTCTAAACAAATTCTTCAGATCTTTCAGGGTTTAGTGAAGAATAGGCATTATGACTATACTTTAATACTTTGGGAAGACATGAAGAATACATTTGAGAAGAATCAGAAAGCAATTCAGAAGAAAACAAAGGATGCTCCACTGACATACATTCCTTATATAAGGTACTGGCAAATTGTTATTTGGTATGCCATGCAGGAAAACAGAACAATCTCAAGAAGAACAAATGAAGAGCATGGTCCCACATTTTCTTTGGGTAAGATGACCTCAGTAACAAGACTTGAAAACTATCCCAATCATAAATTGTTGCCAAAATCACTTAGGAATTATATTCCAAGGGAGAGTGAGATTTTAAAAGCTTATTGCACCTCTATGGGAATTGAATTACCTCAAATCCCTACCCAATAGGACCAACCTGAGAATAGAGGTGAGGGGTCTAGTCGAATTAAAGAGGGGGAGGATGTTCAGATGGGTGAACATTCTGAGAGACTTGAGGGGGAAAATTCTGAGAGCTTGGTTAGATTTGGTGAAGAAAAACAGAATGAGAGTGGTGAGGATGAGAGATTGTCAACAGAGGTTCAAACAGAAAGAGATGCCTCTGAACCAGCTAATCTTGACCAGGTAACCACAAATGCTATTGGTTCACATCTCTTGGTGTCCAATATTGAAACAAACACCATGGACCTAGTGGTGGATCTTGAACAACCCATCCATATCCACTCAGAAGCATTTCAACATGCTACTGTTTCACACAAATCCGGGGAACTATCCCAAACTCATTTGGAGGGAGGTGATAAATCCCAATCTATTTTTCAACACATTGAGTCTGAATATCACAGTCCTATTCATATTGTGCCTGAAATTCCTTCTGACACTTGCACAAATCAGGAATTTCGTATTCCTGAAACAACATTCATAGACATACCTAATGTTGGGTGTCGAGGATTGGATGGAAGTCCTGGTGAGGTGAACATTACAAAAGTCTCATTCAAACATGCATCTGTTGTACAAGATGACTTTGTGTTATCTACAGGCCATGAGCCCTCTGGGCATATGAAAACTGGACCATCTGTTGGTTCAGGTTCACTGTTAGAAACTTCTGAATTTGAAAAGATTCAGAAACAAAACAAGGAGATGGGGGAAAAGTAGAAAATTTGGAGAAGAAGGTGGAGGATTTGAATGATGAGATGTCAGATTTGAAAGTTGTATTGGAGAAAAAGTTGATTTATGTTGAAACCAAAGTAGATGATGTAAAGAAATCCTTGGATTCTCACAAAAAGGAGATCATGGATATAATGTCTGGTTTTCAAAAAGATATGTTAAAACAAATGCAAGGTATGCAGGAATCTATACTGAAAGCACTGAGTGTATCATTGGCTTCTACTTCAAAGCCTCTTGATCCTGTTCCTATTGCAGAAGCTGAACCTGAAGTTACTTTTAATCAGAACTTGAAAAGAAAGTTTGATGATAATGAGCCTCATGATCATCAAAAGGGGGAGAAAAGACAGAGGTTAAGTTCTGATGATGACATTGGCATAGAAGATTTTGAGATAGCAGATATGCACTTAGCCAGTACAAAAAGTTCAGAAGACCAGACACAAGAAAAGTTAAAGGCAATAACTCAGATAGTTCAGATTGATAGTTCAGATACAGAGGAAATGGAGTTGGAAAGTACAGATAGTGGTGATTCAGATAAAACAGAGGAATTGAACTTAGACACAGAGATGGAAGGAAACTCAGATGAAACTGAAGCTATTGAGGAATCTGTATTGAGATCAGAAAAGACAGTGGAAAGTAAAGTGGTCAACATGTGTACAGATATTGTGCTGTATAACAAAGAAAATATGACGGATTCTGAATTAGAAGAAAGGAAGTTAAGTGAAGAGTTGATCAGAAGGATGCATAATAATTTAGTCAGAGCTTTGAATGTTCAAAAAGTTCAGCAAGGAATAAAAATGGTAAGACCTACTGATCTAATGGGAGAAGAAGACATAACTGTGAATTATACTCAGGATTTTGAAGATGATTTTATATTTAACTTTTGTGATGAGTTAAATACAGAAGAAGAGTATGTGAAAGTGAAAGACTACTTTATGCCTTCTGAGTATGTATTCAGAAAACCAATTGAGATCCCAAAGATTAACTTGCAAAGACTAGAAGAACCTGTATGTGATTTCATCCTAGAGTTAAGTGATGTGCCATTAGCCAGACAATTTCATGATGATATTTTTCCTGAGGAAATGTATGATAATCTCTACTACACAGAAGGAGAGTATGAGCTTTTGGAAAGTAATATTGATGGTTTTATGGATGACAGAGCTCAGATGGTCTACTCAGAAGCTTCTAACAGGTTCAGAGTTCCTGACTCAAAACTGCATATTCAGAAAAGAATTGAGAAAGTTCTGATGTTTCAACAAGAAGAATTCAATGGTTTAATGTTTGTTAGAATGGAAGTACTGAAAGAAAGAAATACAAAGGTTTTCATGTCTACTTTTGATTTTCACAGATTGACTCTTGATGATCAGATCTTTCTAGTCAAGTTCTTTGCCAACACTGAAGAAGCCTTGATGGAAATTGAATGCAGAAGACTTCTGGGTATCTATGTCAGAAATATACACTTGTATGACTTCCAATTAGCTATTGAAGAAAGAAAAGAGAAGTGTAATCTGAGTTCTCCCACAAAGAAAATAGAAATTGGTTTATATTTGAAGGGATTTGTGAATGAAGGAATGGAGACAGAAGGGTTCACATATACAGTTCACGAAAGGCTTGAAATGTTCAGATTAAAAGAGTTGGTGAAGTACAGTGATGCAACTCTGAATTGGTTATTGATTAAAATGGAAATAAGTGTGGAAACTGAAAGAGAGAGTTTAAAGAAGAGATGTATGAACTCTGTGAAGAGGAGGCTGGATCTTAGAAGAAAAATCAGAAACTGTAGTGAATGGTTGCTATCTGAGGTGAATCCCATAAAGATTCTACATAATGATTTTGTGTTTCCTGCTGAGTATGAAGTGAATGAAATTCTGTCAGATGAAGTTGAAGAAGTGCAGAACATAACACCTCAGAATGTGCAGATAACTAGTTTTGATCAAGCTGAACAGTCTGAACCCAAAGAAGATGAAATATCCATTGATCTAAATGGATACTTTCTTGAATTTTATTTGCCTGAGTTCTTCAAACCAAAAGAAGTACAATTCTTGGATGTGTATTATGATAGACCTAAGGAGACTCAGATCTGGTTGGCTGAAAAATCAAGATGTCTTGGCAAAACAAAGCAAGCTGTTTACTCAGATTTACTAATCACTGGAATCAGAGAATTGAAGGTTAAGAAATTCATAAAGATGGAGTACTTATCCTTTGAAGTTCTGAGAGAAGATGGCAAGGTTTATTATTTTACTGATGCAGATTTTGAGAAACTATCATTGGTTGACTTCTACAGATTACACAGCTTTCTATGCTTCAAAGAGTCAAGCAAAGACAGAAATGAAAGGAAGGCAAGAAGTGTGGTGATTGAGGCCATGTTCTACATCATAAGGTGGCACTATTATACAGATTTTCAAATAGCTTTGTACTTACAAAAGCCATGTGTTTATCTGGAAAATCCCAACACAGATCATGAACAGAAAAAGGTGTTAAAGACGGGAAGTGTTCACAAATATCCAGATTTGGGAGTATTTTTGAAAAACAAAAGTGGAAAGATCTTCTTCAGAGCAAAGGAAACTGCAAAATACTGTTCTGGAACTTTAAGAATCATAAAGCATAATTTGGAGAAAAATATGCTGAAAGTGAAGGAAGCAAATATAATTCAAGAAGTAATCAATCAGCAGGTTGAAATTATTCAAGAAATCATTGTCAAAATTGATAAGAGGCTTAATCTGAGAAATGTGGTACTTCAGAAAATTGTTCCTGCTCTGAAAGACCTGGATGATGCTAAATTCAAATTTATTTGACAAAAAGGGGGAGATTGTTAGATCTGAAGTTTTGTCAATAAACCAAGTGTTGAAGTTCTGATAAGAAGACTCAGATGTTCTGAGTAGAGGAGTCAGAGATCTGAGAAGAAGAGTCAGAGTTCTGAGAGAAAGAGTCAGAAGCTCTGAGAAGCGTTATCAGAAGAATGTTCAGAAGTTCTGAACTACCTGTTCAGAACTTATGACTACATACTTTACTTAGTATTTAGTAAACTAATTAGGACACATGTTATGTTCTTATTAGTCTTTCTTATTTGTACTGTAGCTTTAACATGTCCGTTGCAGTATAAATAGAGTGGTTAGCATTACGTTGCTAACTGATTGATTTTCCCTTATATCTTTGTATTCATTCTTTGTAATCTTTGAGATTCTCTCTCTCTTAGATTTGTAATCCTGTTCATCATTGAATACAATTGGGCTTGATCATACAACTTCTCAATTACTGCTTTCTATATTGATTGTAAGATTAGATCCTGTACTTTCAATTGGTATCAGAGCCAATCAACAAACAAATTCGTTCAAGATTGTTATCGCGAAGATTTCTTGATTCATGCAAAATTCGAATCCGCTGCTAGGGCTAGTTCTTGAATTCTTGGCAATTCTTGAATTACCTGTTACATTTCGATCAAGAAACTCGAATTTGTCTTTCTGTTGAATTTTCTTACAATCATGTCTTCTAAAGAATATCTAGCCATGAGATCTGAAACCAAACCGCCTGTTCTTATACCAGAAGAGTATCAGCAATGGAAAATTCGTATTCATTCTTTGTATTCATTCTTTGTAATCTTTGAGATTCTCTCTCTCTTAGATTTGTAATCATGTTCCTCATTGAATACAATTGGGCTTGATCATACAACTTCTCAATTACTGCTTTCTATATTGATTGTAAGATTAGATCCTGTACTTTCATATGTATTAAACCTCATAGTTAATTCTCTATATATATATGAAAGTTGGATGATTCTATAGTTAGCCTTGATAAACTTAAGGTTTAAATTGGCCCTGATTTTAGGGTGTTACACTTTGCGACAAGGATAACAAAGTAATCTTTACTAAAGAATCCTGCTTTGTAGAAAAGATAGCTCTCAACGGTTATCGTTTGGAAAATGTTTATGTAATAAACATGGACTCAACCACCACTGAGAACTCCTGTTTCTTCTCAAAAGCCTCATGTGATGTCAACTGGCTATGGCATAAGAGGCTCTCTCATCTGAATTTCAAGACACTGAACACTCTTTCTTCAAAAGAGTTAGTTACTGGTCTACCTCAGCACTCATACGCCAAAGAGTCTTTATGTTCAGCGTGTGAGAAAGGGAAGCAGACCAAAGCAAGCTTTAAGTCAAAGCAAGTCTCCTCAGTGTCATCTCCTCTACAACTACTCCATATGGATTTCTTTGGCCCTGTTAACAAACAATCCATCGCTGGAAAGAAATATACACTGGTCATAGTTGATGAATTCTCTCGTTATACATGGGTTATGTTTCTCCGTTCCAAGAGTGACACCCCTGAAGAACTCATCACTTTTGTTCGGAAGATGGAAACCCTGCACAATTTGACCGTTCGCTCAATAAGGAGTGATCATGGGACTGAAATCAAAAACAGTTCTCTTGATTCCTTCTTTGAGAGTAAGGGTATTTCTCACAACTTTTTTTCAGTGAGAACACCGCAACAAAATGGAGTCGTTGAAAGAAGAAATAGAACAATCATTGAAGCTGCACGTTCAATGCTCAACGATTCTCACCTGCCTACTCAGTTTTGGGCAGAAGCTGTCAACACCGCTAGTTTTACGCAAAACAGGTCGCTGATAGTTAAAAGATTCAATAAAACAGCCTATGAACTTTTTCATGGGAGAAAGCCTTCAATCAGCTTTCTTCACATCTTTGGATGTCAGTGTTTCATACTGAAAAACAGAGATGCCCTTGGAAAGTTTGATCCTAAGGCTGATGATGGAATCTTTCTTGGATACTCCTCAGTCTCCAAAGCCTTCAGAGTCTTCAATCGAAGAAGACAAACTGTTGAAGAAACAATTCACGTCACGTTTGACGAATCCCTTTCAGCGAACTCTAAACCGTCCGCTGATACTAAAGAACTGAATCAATGGATGTTTTCTCATCTTGGTTATTCAGAAGATATTCCCACTCCTCGTGCTCATACAGTTGAAGATGATGGTCCTACTATCATTCCAAATATGCATAATAGTGAAGCTGAAACATCATGGGTCTCAGCTATTCCTATAAACACTATACCTGCTTCTGAACCAAATGTCTAAGACATTCCATCTACTTCTCAGCAATCAGTGAGTATAATGACAACTGCATCCATTCCTCTCTTGGCTGATACTCCAGACGTCGCTGAAGCTTCATCTTCAGCTCCTCCAGTTCAAGTTGAGTCAGCGTCTCACGCCCCGGCTCAGCGATGGACTGTAAATCACCCAATTGATCAAATTCTTGGTGATCCAAAAGCCGGTATTCAGACTCGACGAAGTGCACGTAATATTTGTTTATTTATTAATTTTATTTCTCTAACTGAACCAAAGAAAGTAGATGATGCCCTCAAAGATCCAAACTGGGTCAGCGCCATGCAAGAAGAGCTAACTGAATTCGAAAGAAACAAAGTTTGGAAACTTGTTCGAAGACCAACTGACAAAACAGTGATAGGCACTAAATGGGTCTATCGAAACAAGTTGGACGAACATGGAACTCTAACCAGCAACAAGGCTCGACTTGTTGCTCAGGGATATAGACTACGACGAAACATTTGCTCCAGTAGCAAGATTAGAATCTATTCGTCTATTCTTAGCATACGCTGTACACAAAGACTTCAAAGTATATATCAGATGGATGTTAAGTCATCGTTTCTAAATGGAAAGATGAATGAAGAAGTCTATGTGGAACAATCTCCAGGATTCTCGGATCCTAAGCGTCCAGGTTATGTTTATAAACTGGATAAGGCACTTTATGGCTTAAAGCAAGCTCCACGTGCATGGTATGACACTCTTTCTACTTATCTCCATATTGAACAATTTGAGCGAGGTAAAATCGACAAAACTCTATTTTTCAAGAAAGTAAAAGGTCATATCATTCTTGTTCAGATATATGTTGATGACATTATATTTGGCTCTACTAACCCTAATCTTTGTACCCGTTTCGCTGATAGAATGAAAGATGAGTATAAGATGAGCATGATGGGTGAACTAACATATTTCCTTGGTCTTCAGATAAAGCAAAATGAGAAAGAAACTTTCATTAATCAGGGAAAATATGTTAAAGATATGCTGAAGAAATTCGACTTAACTGAAAGTTCAGCTGTGAAAACCCCTATGGCACCACCGCTGACACTTGATAAGGATACTAAGGGTATTCCTTTAATGTCACGCTGTACCGTGGGATGATCGGCTCTCTTTTGTATCTTACAGCTAGCCGACCCGATATTATGTATGCAACATGTTTGTGTGCACGATATCAAGTTGAACCTAAGATATCTCATATGAAAGCTGTAAAGCGAATTTTTCGATACCTTAAGGGTACAGCGAATCTAGGTCTTTGGTATCCCAAAGATTCAGGATTCGATCTAATCGCCTATTCAGATAGTGATTTTGCAGGTTGCAGAATGGATAGGAAAAGCACCACAGGAGGATGTCAGCTCCTGGGTGGAAAGCTGGTAAGTTGGACAAGTAAAAAGCAAAACTCAGTGTCCACCTCCACAGCTGAAGCTGAGTATGTAGCCGCTGGAAGCAGTTGTTCTCAGGTCTTATGGATGAGAAATCAACTACTGGACTATGACCTTCAGCTCTCAGATATTCCAATCTATTGCGACAGCACAAGTGCCATCGCTATAGCAAATAATCCAGTGCTACACTCAGAGACAAAACATATCGAAATCAGGTATCACTTTATCAGATATCATGTGATGAATGGTGATATAGAACTTCACTTTATCCCAACTGATTATCAGTTAGCTGATCTGTTCACCAAACCTCTTGATGAGACAAGGTTCAACTTTCTCATCAGCGAGCTTGGAATGCTGAACTTTGAAGAGTAAAATCTTCAGCGGTTCACATTTGATCAGCGATAGAATAAAATCAACTTGTATAACCCATTCTATCATCTTCTATCTGAATAAACGTGATTCACTGATATCAAGGTATGTTTCTGTCTCTGACAAATCGCATGTAAATGCAAGATTTCAAAATAAATTGCATCGCTGAATATCTCTTCCTTATCAACGATACTTTGAAATTTCTAAAACCAACTGATATTTCTATTCAGTGCTTCATGTTTTCAAAAGTGTCCCTAAGTTTTTCAAAACCTCAGAGACATCCAAGAATATGAAAGGACAGTTGTGACGTCATTGCAACGGATAAGCCCCGACACGTCCTTCTTTCTGACACACATTTGCATGTTTCGTTTACTCGCCAATCAAATGCAAACACGTGTCCGTGTCATGATGAAAATCTTTTCCCGCTCAAGATTTTCTCTCACTCTAATCTCTATATAAACTCATTCTGGGTTTATATTTTTCTTTTACGCGAACTTCTTCTCCAAGCTAAGAAAAAGAATTTACTGTTGCATTTGTGCTCTCAAGTTTTTCAAGAACTTAAGAACTTCATCTTCTTCAACGAACCAGGTTAATAATTCTTTTATTTTACCTGTTTCTTCAAACTTGTAAATGATCTTCTCGTTGTTTTCACAAGATCAAACAAAAGAACCTTTTAAAATGAAATCATTTCTTTCATGGTTTTATGAACACAACCTTTCATGGTTGTTCTTCAAGTTTAAAACGCAAAATCTTAAACTTGTTCTTCATACGTTTTTCCAGAATCCCAATCTTCAAAGGAAACTGGAAACAAGATTTGTTTTGGGTTTGCATTTCGTTTTTTCAAAAACAAGAAAAACCCTAATCTTCATTAAGACATTTTGTCTGAATGAAATGGACAAAATTCGAACCATCTTATTGGAAAATCTTTCCACATTAAGATTATTCTTATTTGTTAATATTTGGTTGAACTGATAATACAGAAAATGGCATCTTCTGACATTCCCAAGAACACCATCGCTGAGAACACTGCTGCTGATGATACTGCTGAGGAAGTGGAAATCCTCAAGGCTCCTCAGGTCAAGTTCTCTCTTGACAAACTGGATTGGACCAAAGTAAATAACCTCTATGCGCTTCTCGAGTTTCCTCCTCGAAAGCAAGTCACACATCTAGATGATGCTGTGAAATTCCTGAAGAACTGTTCCATCTCCACAGCCCTGACCATAACACCTCCTGCACATCAGCTACTGCTATCCCAATTCTGGTACTCTGCCAGACACTCTCAGCTACCTTCAGCCAAAGACCCCTAAAAAACAATTGACTGCATCCTCTGCGACACTGACTATGGCACAATGAAGATTACACCTTCCATCATTCGCAAAGCCCTCAGCCTTCCCATCGCACCCAAAGAAAAACCCTTCGTTCTCCTCCTTGACCACAAGAAAAACTCAGACAGGGAAGCCATCATTGCATTCTTCGATGCAATGGGCTATGTATGGGAAACTGGGAGGGACAAGAAGCCCGAGAAGAAGCTGACCCTCATCAAGAAATCCAAAATGCCCTGCGAGATGAATTTCATCTTCGCTCATTTAATCAGCTGCATGACTGCCAAATCCGGCTCCTCTGACCAAGCCGCTCAGCCTCAGCAAGCAATGGGATATGCATTGCTGAAAGGTCTACATATAGACTGGGCATCGATTATCTATGATGACTTGGTACTCAGAGTGGACTCCGTCGCTGATAGATCTCCATGGGTTCCCTATCCTCGGTTCATCAGTGCTGTATTCCAAAAAGGCCTGAAGGACAGCTACCCAACAGAGGGTGACCTGAAACTCTCTCAGGTTGGCCCTAAGGTGCTCGACTTCAAACCGGTGGAAAACGAGGTACGCCTTTCTACTCTTTTAACACTTCTAAACCCTACCTCTTCTACTTCTGCAGCTCCTTCAGCGGACAAACCCACCGCTGATACCCCAGCTGCAACCTCCATTCCTTCTCTAAAAAGGAAACACTCTGAAACCCAACTTGGTTCCAAAAGAACTAAGAAAACCAAGAAGCAACCCCAGCAATCTATTGCTAAAGACTCCTCAGCTCCTCTTGATGGGCTGAAGAAAAGTTCAGTGGTACGCCCTGCCACAACTGAACAAGCCACCCACTCTATCCCAACTTCAGCGTCTCTAAACGCTGAGGTTACAAACTTGGAATCTACCCAACCTCCTTCAGTCTCTCAAAAGACCGATGAAGCGATTCTCAGCGAATCCAACGCTGAACTCCGCACCCAACCTGCATTCTTATCCTTCGCTTCTCCCTCTACTCATTTGGACTCTACTCCAGTTATCACTGAAGCACCTGTCATTCCTCCAGAAGCTAAAGAAAATACTCTTCAAGGAGTGATGGGCATAGGACCTGCAGAGATGACCATACGTCCACCCACTTTAGTCGACGACATGGAACCTTTCTCAGGAACCCGAGATTTTGATGAATTCACCAATCCTCCTGCAGGTATACACCATCCCCTATACACTGTTACTAAACCCCAAACTTCTGAGCTTTCCTCTGTTCACATGTTCTTATATGTTACAGGTCCTAATTTGAGAGACATCAATGCCTCTCTGAAGAAAATAAAGACGACGCTGAAAGGTCTCACTACTACTCTTTCCGACAACTCTTCAGCTATAACAAATGCTGGAGAGAATCTTACAAAGCTGACAACTGTGGTCGAAAAGAACGCCTCCAAAGCTGACTTGGAGAAGGTTGATAAATCACTCACTGACTTCGCCAAAGTTCTCTCTGATATCTACACAGACTACCTCGACATCAAGAAATCAGTTGACACCATGTACAGCGAGGTCACAACGCTGAAGACATCGGTTGGCACACTCGAAGGTGATATGTCTACTGTAAAGGCTGATGTTAGTTCAGTAAAAACTGAAATGAGTTATGTGAAGACCGATGTCAATACGATGAAAAATGACATCACTTCTATTCAGACTTTGTTGCAGCAGATCCTGACAAACACGACCGCCCCTGCACCTGCCCCTGTGTAACATTCGGCAAAAATCTAAACTTCCAGGAGACCCGTAAAGCATTAAGCAATCATGTTGCACTACTTCGCGTCTACGCTTTAAGGTGAGTATTCACAGCCCCGTTTTACTTGTTTAATGTTTGGGGTGAAAAGCATGTTATGATTTTAAAATGCTAAATGATTCATGATAATAAATTGTGGATATTTATGATTTATGAAATGAGTACAAATGAATGTACAAAATTTACATAAGTGACAAAGATATGTTGAGTGATAATAAAAATGATAAGTCCCCAATAGGTACACTACTTATTAACTCATAACGAGCCGGTGATATTTGTGGATAGCGCTATTTGGTTTGAAAAACCCACCTTAAATTGACGAGTAGGGGTGCACTTTATCTGGTAATAATGTTCTACTCATGTGGCCATCATACCACCTCTGAGGTAGTCCGCGGGGCGTAAGTTGTCGGAGGATTAGTAGTGGCTCAACAATCATATATCTTGCGAAAGTCATTTATTGTAATGTGTATTCATAAGAATTTAAATTTAAAGCTTGTCGTGACAAAAGACTCACGAAAACAATCTTTGGTTGAAAACTGTTTGGATATGAAAAAAAACCTGTGAACTCACCAACTCTTTGTAGTTGACCTTTTCGTTTTAAACATGCTTTTCAGGGAATAAGAAGTAAGTGAAGGCACGTAGGGTGCATTTTGTTTGATGACATCAACATCAAGACTCTTAAAACTTATATTGTTAATTTTTGTATTTGTCGTCTTTCCTTTTGGAACTTTTGGATTAAAGACGTTGTAATGTAATATTTTGTACTACTGTATTAAACTTGTGGTTGGTGTTGTCTGTTACCTTTCCAATGAAACCCTACGCTGTCATACCTCGTGTTTCCGCTTTAGTGGGGTGTGACAGATTTGGTATCAGAGCCAAAGGTTATAGAGAATGCTGGTTTTCTTATGGGAACCACAAACTATAACCCAACCATAACGCAAACTATTTTCAAAACGGTTTTCGAAAGGATTGTCTAAAATCTGGAGTATGTTGCTAATATAACCAAGTCGAATGTCACATTATTATACCTCAATTAAACAAAGCCTGATCACCTATGTTTAATTCGGGTAAATATAATGAGAGACTCGGGTTGGTCATAATGGAAGTATGCTTAAGATAAATTTTCTACTTGAAATGGGAAAACATGATTTTGTGTGTGTCTGCATAAACATTGCATATTTTAAGCATTTACAATAATACACATAATAACAAAGTCTACTATTATCGCAGCTCACTATGTCATCCGAACACGACCCATCCGAACACGACCCATCCGAACACGACCCATGGGAGCACTCGTACTCGACCGACCCATCCGGCTACGTCACTAGCCGACCTAGGGACCGTAGACCTGCTGAAGTGGAAAGAGACCCGTACGATGACGACCTTGAAATAAACCATGCATCACTCATTCGACCCCATCCGACTACGTTTCGTGGTCCAAGAGTAATGACCACGGCAAGGAAGAGCGTACCATTACCTAGATGTGTGAGATTCACAAACCCATCAAGAGACATAGGAGAGTCGTCCCGGCAGGGGGCGCAATCCGGAGCCACCCAAGTGGTAACCGGGGTTCCTGTGGCTCATCCTCCCAGTATGACTGCTCGGGAGAGTCAGTGGGTTCTACTGATGTCACGAGATGTGCAACTTCATAAGGAGAGGTTGGACATACAACATGAACACCTGAATGCAATAATGGGGGTCTTAAATGCACACGATGAGGTCTCCGATAGAACCATGGAGGTAGTTGAGGCCACTAGGAGGGAGATGAGGACCCTGTATATGTGCTGGATGTGGGTGATAGGAGCACTGGTGTTGATGATAGGGGTGCTGATTTGGATGATGATGCACTAGAAGACCATTGATTGTGGAACTTTTGGGATTTATTTAAACTTAAACTCGTATTTTTGGGGCATTTAGCCGTTTAAATTTCAAACATTGCATGTTTTGTTAACTGTTTCTTTTGGGGAATTGAATATGTACGGCTTATGAATGAAATGCTTGGTTAATGTGTATATATCTCAAGTACTTCTAATGCATGATTATGAAATTATGGTATGTTGTTATGACAATACGTGTAGATAATAATGATAGTATGCCTGAAGTAGTACCATAACTTAGAATCACATAACAAATAGGAAGTTTAATCAAATGACAGTATTAGTGACCATGCGACTAAATCCTTAACTAAAACCATAACTGTAGGACTATGCCTCCAAGAAGAGAGAATCCTGAAGTCGCACGGCTAGTGGCTGAGCAAATTATGGCTGCACTTCCGAACATTGTCAGCCAAGTAGCAGCTGGACTGAATGCTAATCCAAACAATGCGGGAACGGCCGGAAATCGGGAATGCACATACAAGACTTTCAGGGGCTGCAACCCAAAGGAATTCCATGGAACTGAAGGAGCTGTTGGATTACTGACATGGATTGAGGGTATGGAATCCGTTCTCCATATCAGCAAGTGCACCGAAGGGAATAAGGTAGGGTTTGTTGCGTGTCTGCTGCAAGGCCGAGCATTGACCTGGTGGAACACACAAGTGCAAACCCGTGGACGAGAAGCTGCTTACAACCTTACGTGGGAAGAGTTCAAAAAGCTACTCAAGGGAGAGTATTGCCCGAGAAGTGAGATCCAGAAGTTGGAAGCGGAACTTTGGAATCATGAGATGGTAGGGAAGAACATAGACTCCTACACCGCCCGTTTCCATGAGCTAGCAAAATTGGTGCCACATCTAGTAACGCCCGAGGAAAACCGAGTGGATAGATATGTGTGGGGTTTATCTGAAGAAATCAGAGGAAACGTGACTTCAGCTGACCCGAAGACTCTTCAAGAAGCAGTGAATCTAGCAACGAGACTCACTAACAACGCAAATCGTTCGAGAACAACTAGAGATGATAAAGCCGGAGGGAAAAGAAAGATAGAAGAGCCTGCAAGAAGGCAATTTGGGGGAAGGTCAGACAAGGGTCGGAGAGTGACAGTAAATTTCGGAATTCAAGCACAGGCAGAGGAGAAAGAAAGGGGGCCATGCCCAAGATGCGTCAAGTGCAATAATCGACACCTCGGAAAATGCATCATTTGCTCCAAGTGTAACAAGGGAGGCCATGTCGCCAAGGATTGCAAGAGCGGAGGAAAGCGAACATGTCACGAGTGTGGGAGCCCTGATCACTTTAGGAACGCATGTCCGAGACTGAACCGAAGGCCTAATGCAAATCAAGCGCGACCATTTAATCAAGGGAATCAAGGAGGTCAGGCACGAGGTCGAGTGTTTGAAATTGGAGCAGATGAAGCAAGACGAAACCCGGACGTAGTCACAGGTACGTTTCTCTTGAATAATCATTACGCAACAGTACTTTTTGATTCGGGAGCAGATAGGAGCTTTGTATCACTAGAGTTTAGGCCGAAAATTAACTTGGAACCTCGAAAGTTGAAAGAAGCCTACGTTATAGAATTTGCTAATGGACAGGAAGTTAGGGCCAGAGATGTAATTAATAATTGTACCCTAAAACTGGCGGGAAAAGATTTTAGCATAGATTTAATCCCAATCAAACTAGGAAGCTTCGATATAGTAGTAGGTATGGATTGGTTATCGAAAAATCGCGCTGAAATCGTTTGCTCCGAAAAGATCGTCCGAATACCACAACCGGAAGGAAGAGTACTTGAAATACAGGGAGAAAACTCCGGGAGAAAATTCAAAATGGTGTCGAGTATGAAGATGCGAAAGTATTTGCGGAAAGATTGTGTTGCGTTTCTGACACACGTGGTGGATAAGGAGATCAAGGAGAAGAATATTCAAGATTTTCCGATAGTACGAGATTTTCCCGAAGTATTCCCAGATGAATTACCTGGATTACCGCCACCAAGACAAGTGGAATTTCATATCGACTTAATTCCAGGAGCGGCACCCGTGGCGAAATCACCTTACCGGTTAGCACCTTCAGAAATGCAGGAGTTGTCAGAACAACTTAAGGAGCTACTCAATAAGGGATTCATCAGACCCAGCTCTTCACCCTGGGGAGCTCCAGTTTTATTCGTTAAAAAGAAAGATGGTTCTTTTCGAATGTGTATCGACTACAGAGAACTCAACAAGCTGACCATCAAGAACCGATATCCTCTTCCTCGAATCGATGACCTGTTCGACCAACTTCAAGGCGCTACTTACTTTTCAAAGATCGATCTTCGGTCCGGATACCATCAAATGAGAGTTCGTGAGGAGGATATTCCGAAAACAGCGTTTAGGACTCGATATGGACATTATGAGTTCCTAGTCATGCCTTTTGGTCTGACAAACGCTCCAGCAGTCTTTATGGATCTAATGAACAGAGTATGTCGACCGTACTTGGACAAATTCGTAAATGTGTTCATAGATGATATATTGATTTATTCACAAAGCAAGAAGGAGCATGAGCAACATTTAAAGCTAATACTAGAACTGCTCAGAGACCAGAAGCTGTATGCTAAACTGTCCAAATGCGAATTTTGGATTCGTGAAGTGCAATTTCTTGGACATGTAGTTAATGAAGATGGAATTCATGTCGATCCGGCCAAGATAGAAGCCATCAAGAAGTGGGAAGCCCCAAAGACTCCGACTGAAATTCGTTCGTTTCTCGGTTTAGCGGGTTACTATCGGCGTTTCATTGCAAATTTCTCCAAGATTGCGCAACCATTGACGGCATTAACCCAGAAGGATAAGAAGTTCGATTGGGGAGAAAAACAAGAGGAAGCCTTTCAGACGCTTAAGCATAAGTTATGCAATGCACCGATCTTAGCTTTACCAGAGGGAGTTGACAACTTTGTGGTTTACTGCGATGCCTCACACCAAGGATTGGGGTGTGTGCTAATGCAAAAAGACAAGGTTATTGCCTACGCATCAAGGCAACTTAAAGTTCACGAAAAGAATTATACCACCCATGATTTGGAACTAGGACCTGTAGTGTTCGCACTCAAGATTTGGAGACACTATCTCTACGGCACTAAATGTACCGTCTTTACCGACCACAAGAGCTTACAGCACATTTTTGATCAGAAAATGCTGAATATGAGACAACGGAGATGGGTTGAACTGCTTAGCGACTATGATTGCGAGATAAAGTACCATCCAGGCAAGGCTAATGTTGTAGCTGATGCTTTAAGTCGAAAAGAAAGGGTGAAGCCATCGAGGGCAAGAGCTATGGGAGCAATGGTCCGGACGAGTCTTAAGGATCAAATCCTCGAAGCTCAAGAAGAGGCATTAAAAGAGGAGAATTTGAAAAACGAAACTCTACATCATCTGGAAAAGGAATTTGAAACACGACCAGACGGGGTGCGGTACTTCCGAAATAGAGTTTGGGTACCTAAGGTTGTCAGTCTACGATCAATCATCTTGGATGAAGCCCATAAATCAAGATATTCAATTCACCCCGGTGCCGATAAGATGTACAACGACCTGAAGGAATACTACTGGTGGCCAGGAATGAAGAAAGATGTTGCTTTGTATGTGAGCACGTGCAAAACTTGTGCAATGGTTAAGGCTGAACATCAGAAACCATCCAGTCTTCTTCAGCAACCTGAGATTCCCGAATGGAAATGGGAACAGATAAGCATGGATTTCATAACTAAGTTACCCAGAACCGGAAAAGGGCATGATTCAATCTGGGTTATTGTGGATCGACTTACGAAATCTGCACATTTTCTGCCTATTCGGGAAGACTTCAAGGTGGAAAAGCTTGCTCAGATTTACATCAACGAGATCGTTATGCGTCATGGAGTACCTACTGCAATAATCTCGGACAGGGATAGTCGTTTTACGTCACGCGTTTGGCGATCAGTCCAGAAAGCATTGGGCACGCGTTTGGATTTGAGCACTGCCTACCACCCGCAAACGGACGGTCAGACAGAAAGAACTATACAGACACTTGAAGATATGCTGCGAGCTTGTGTGATGGATTTTGGTGGAAGTTGGGATAATCATTTACCGCTAGTCGAATTCTCCTACAACAATAGCTACCATACCAGTTTGAAGTGCGCGCCGTACGAAGCCTTGTATGGACGCAAGTGTAGATCCCCACTCAGTTGGTTGGAGGTCGGAGACAGACAACTGTTAAGACCTGACATAATTCAGGAGACTACGGACAAGATCGTAACCATACAAGAAAGACTTAAAGTAGCCAGGACTCGTCAGAAGAGTTATGCAGATAATCGCAGGAAGCCATTGGAATTTCAGGTGGGCGATAGGGTACTACTCAAAGTATCGCCATGGAAAGGTTTGGTACGATTTGGGAAGAGAGGCAAGTTGAGTCCAAGATACATCGGTCCATTTGAGATACTGGAAAGGATTGGACCGGTCGCTTATAGACTCAAGCTACCACAAGAGTTAAGCGCCATTCACGACACATTCCACGTGTCGAACTTGAAGAAATGCTTATCGGATGAATCGTTGGTCCTACCGTTGAAAGACATTCAAGTAAGCGAGCAGTTACGTTTCGTAGAGGAACCCGTGGAAATACTTGACCGAGATGTTAAGCGGTTAAGACGTAGCAAGATCCCGATCGTAAAAGTTCGTTGGAATGCAAGGCACGTACCTGAATACACTTGGGAACGAGAGGATTTTATGAAGAGTAAATATCCTCAGCTGTTCGCCAAGGAACCAATTGAGAATGCCAGTCATTAAATTTCGGGACGAAATTTCTCTAACGGGGGAAAACTGTAACATTCGGCAAAAATCTAAACTTCCAGGAGACCCGTAAAGCATTAAGCAATCAAGTTGCACTACTTCGCGTCTACGCTTTAAGGTGAGTATTCACAGCCCCGTTTTACTTGTTTAATGTTTGGGGTGAAAAGCATGTTATGATTTTAAAATGCTAAATGATTCATGATATTAAATTGTGGATATTTATGATTTAAAAATGAGTACAAATGAATGTACAAAATTTACATAAGTGACAAAGATATGTTGAGTGATAATAAAAATGATAAGTCCCCAATAGGTACACTACTTATTAACTCATAACGAGCCGGTGATATTTGTGGATAGCGCTATTTGGTTTGACAAACCCACCTTAAACTGACGAGTAGGGGTGCACTTTATCTGGTAATAATGTTCTACTCATGTGGCCATCATACCACCTCTGAGGTAGTCCGCGGGGCGTAAGTTGTTGGAGGATTAGTAGTGGCTCAACAATCACATATCTTGCGAAAGTCATTTATTGTAATGTGTATTCATAAGAATTTAAATTTAAAGCTTGTCGTGACAAAAGACTCACGAAAACAATCTTTGGTTGAAACTGTTTGGATATGAAAAAAACCTGTGAACTCACCAACTCTTTGTAGTTGACCTTTTCGTTTTAAACATGCTTTTCAGGGAATAAGAAGTAAGTGAAGGCACGTAGGGTGCATTTTGTTTGATGACATCAACATCAAGACTCTTAAAACTTATATTGTTAATTTTTGTATTTGTCGTCTTTCCTTTTGGAACTTTTGGATTAAAGACGTTGTAATGTAATATTTTGTACTACTGTATTAAACTTGTGGTTGGTGTTGTCTGTTACCTTTCCAATGAAACCCTACGCTGTCATACCTCGTGTTTCCGCTTTAGCGGGGTGTGACACCCTGCACCTCCATCTTTTACTACGGCGGATCGTGCTGAACTCGTGAAGGTCAATCCTGGTATTTTTGGAATAGAAAACAGATTATCAACGATTGAAATCTGTGTGGGGATCCCTGGCCAAGAAGATAGGGAAACAACACAAGCTGCTGAATCATCACATTCCTCCCCCACTCATCATGAAAAAGAGGGGGAGAAGAGCGCTGAAGACCTTTCCAAGAGCGCTGAAGACCTTTCCCATGATGAATCTATCAGGGGAGAGAAGACTGAAGACCTCACCTTCACTGAAGAAGGTGAGAAGACAATTGAAGAAGCAGCAGCCGCTGGACCTCAGGGAGATGAACACCCTGAGGGAACCGAGAAGCTTACCTCTGTATCTGAGGGGGAGCAACTCTAAGAAGAAGCTGAAGAAACTGAGTCTGAAGCTGAAGATGAAGAAGCCATCGACTTGTCTGATGATGAACCATCCTCTTCTCCAAAGAATGATGATGATGAAGATGATGATGATGATGACTCTTTTATCGTCAAGCCTGCTCAGTGAACTAAAGCTCTTCAAGGGATTCTGATAAATGAACCTACAGGGGAGCGGACAAAGACAAAGCCATCAGCATCTGAAGCTGACAAGGGCAAAGGAAAAAGTGTCGCTAAAGATGAAAATCTGATGATCTTGCTTAAAAAGCCGGTTTGTCAGGTACATTAACCTCTTCCTTACTCCACATCCCTCATCTATACACTTTATCAGTTCTACACTCTCCAAACCTCCATACACTTTCGCCCACTCTTTCTCTCTCTGTTCTACCCATGTTCTTACTTGTAAGATCGCTGTGTTTCAGTCTGTCCTTTCCCCTGTTTGAGGATATCGCTGAAGTTCCTACAGCTGCGACTTCAACAATAATTCTAGATCCCAACGCTGAAGAAATAATCCCGGTCTTAGATTTGATCTCTGAGACTGATGAACCTGAAGAACAGATGCTCTCTCACAAAAACAGACCTTCCTTGGCTCCTCAAAAGCTAAGTGAAGAGGATCAAGAAAAGAGAGATGAAATGATCAAGAGACTCGAAGATCAGTGAATCATTCTGAAGCGTGATCAACTTCCTTCGGTTCCTCCAAAGTTCAGAGTTTCCCTAAAGGAATACAAGGAACACCTCAGAGCTGAACGCCTAATCGCTGAAAGAAGGGAAGCTGAAGAAAAAGACAGAGAATACGCCATCCAGCTTACTCAACGATCAGTAAAAGACCCCAAGCTGAAAAGAGCTCCCATTGATGTTCAACGTCAGCTATGGGATGATGCTCAAAAGATCGTTAGAGAAAAGACTAAGGTCTCTGATACAACTTTGGAATGGTCTAAAGAAATGTTGAACTATCGATCTAGACCATCCAAAATCATCAAAGTAAACATCAGAGGAAGACTGTACGCAGACGTTCCTGTTGTTGAAGTGGATGTCTACAGAGAAGACAAAACCAAGAAAACCTTCTATGCTGCTACCTTAGAAAAGTTTGGTCTCTCTGAATGGTTAGAAACGAAATTAGCCATTCAGGGATCGCGCTCAAAGTTCAAAAGCCATGTCGAGAAGATCTTAAACAAACATATCGACCTGGTTTCTTCTGCTGTGGATATTCCTCCCTCTACTCTTCTTCCTCCTCAATAAAGAAAAGTCTCTGCAAAGGAAAAGAAGGTCTCAGATTCAGGTCCTCTTATACGGAATGAAACAGGTATTGGTTTCTCTCGTGCTGAAGTTCTAGGCCCTGATGCTGATCTCTCGGTGCTTGACACCTCCCTACCACCTGGAGAAACTTTCATTCCTGGCACAGTTGTAAGTGATCCTTATGGTATATTCTTTCTAGACTACGAAGGAAACCATCACTTTCAACGTATCTCTGAGCTCCACATCGCTCCCATCGAACAACTCAGAGATCTCATATACTGGTGTGAAGTCAGACGCGACATTAAAGGTAGACACCTGAAGCACTTGATTTTTCAAGAAGCTCTGAAGAAAAAGAATCAAGTAGTAGATGTCCCTGACTGGATGATTCCCACATCAAAGACCCTCGATGAACTTCTCATCAAGGAAGAACCTTTTGACGGATAGGATCACCTTGTAATTCTTTCTATCCTTATCTGTCTACATCTTTTGTACTTGTAATTTTATTCGTTGTACTTGTAATTTTTCCACTTCCCTCTGTAATCTTTACAAAGTTTAAAGAAAAATTTCAGCGAACGTACTTTACTCCATCAGTACAGAAAAGATCCCAGAAAACAGTAAAAGGGACAAATATTTTATGAGTTCTTTTTATCCTTATGTTTTCATTAAATAGCAATTTTCTCTGTTGCTATGTCATAATCAAATAGGGGGAGATTGTTGATCCAAACCCTTAGTGATTTGATAATGACCCTCTCTTATACTTAGTGAAAATTGTAAGTAAACAATATGTATCAGAGTTTCACTATCGCTGATAAGTACTAAGATCTTACAGTATCGCTGATAGGAACTCTCGCTCTTTAGATTAAACATTCAGCGAACACTGTTCACCATAATACTCTGAGTCTGTTCAGTACTTATGGTGATCGCTGATAAGTTAGTTGTTTACTTATGATCCCTGAAGACAAGTTTCACGTTAACATAGGTTCTACGATGAAGTCGAAGATCAAGCTCAAGAACCAGCGACAAGTCTCCTAATAAACTGATGCGGATCAGCGAAGACTCAGATTTGTCCACTCAACGTGAAGTATCAAGTACAAGGCTTTAGCTATCGCTGAACTCTATCATTCACTGATAAAGAATGATAGATCGCTGAATCAATGAAAAGTTGATCATGAAGTCCTCCATACAAAGTACTTTTGTCTAAACCACCCTTGCACGTCTCCGAACGATATGTCAGAAAAAGAACCTCCTTATTGTCTGAATTCGTACAACCACTCTAATACTACACTATTCAAACATGCGGCTACTAAGGTTGTCAACAAAGGTCATTGACATGCAACCAATCAGCTGCTGCCACGTGTAAAGTGTAAACTGCAATGCATTAAATGCATGCAGTATATAAGAAGATGAACTCACTTCATTTTGAAGTAACTTGCTAACTCTGGACAAGTTCATCCTTTTTATCTTGAGATAGGTTATTATTAGTAATTTCCATCTTATCTCTCGGCCTCTTCTCTTTGCTTCTGTTCCCCCGCTTCTTTTCTTATTCTCTCTTCTTCCTCTCGTCGCAGTCTCTCTTCTTCCTCTCGTCGTTTCATCTCGATTTCTTCCTTTCTCTTCTTGATTGCAGATACCCTTTGTTGGTATTCCTCCTGTAACCTTCACATTTCCTCATCATCTTGTAAATACTCATCATCAAAAAGGGTTGGACCAGAGTCCGAGACCCTTGATGAAGATACAGCTCTTGGACTTTCTTGCTTGCTCGAACTTGTATCTGGAATATTGGATATGATCGGAGCTTCGCCGGAGATCGTCGGCGGTTCATTCAGGTCGCCGGTGACGGTTTCCGGTGGCTGGCCTTCGGCGGTTCTGCGGCTACTGCCGGATGTGTGGGTGCCTCCGGGTGAGTGTTTAATCTCTTGCTCCTGGCCATAACTAGGGTTTTGGAAAGGTTTTGGAAGGGTTTTTCGGTTTTGTATCGTAAGAAAGAGAGAGAAATGAGAGATGGTTGTGTTTGAATTTTTTAGGAGGAAAAGTGGTTTTTGGGAGTTAAGGTGGATTAGGAAAAGGAAAAGGTTTAATTGTTTTTCTTTTCAAAAATGGAGGGAACCGTCGGTTTTAGGAGAGAGGGAGAGAAAGGACAATGATGATTTATCTTGGAAAAATGCAAAGTATGACATGTGGCAGTAAAAAGGAGACTAGGTGGCAGAAAAGGTTGATGTATGTCAGCATTGGGCCCAAAAATCTATCAAATCTCGCGTCAGCTCTGGAGTGGGGAGCGCAGGGACTTGCATTTTCCCCACTGCGAAGTACATTCCTTGATTTTTCTTTAAAAAGTGGCACTTTCTCCTACATACGTTAAAAACAAACTACCATGCATAATTAAAAAGACCAGAAGTAATAAAAAGACAGCAAACAACTGAAATAAAATATTTACAAGTGGTCCCGATGTTTCTTAACCATAGTGGGGTGGAGAGTGGAATGGAATGTGGGCACTCTCGTTCAGAAAATGCTTCACCCTCTGCCCATTGACTTTGAACGTTTGACTCGACTGTGGGGACTTTAACTCCACTGTTCCGAAAGGACTCAACTTGACAATGGTGTATGGTCCCGTCCAACGTGATTTTAGATTTCCTGGAAAAAGTTTAAGACGAGAATTGAACAATAATACCTGTTGTCCCTCCATGAACTCCCTATGGTTGATTCTTTGATCATGCCACATCTTGGTCTTTTCCTTGTACAACTTTGCGTTTTCATAAGAGTGGTAACGCAACTCTTCTAACTCATGCAATTGTAAACTTCACTTAATTCTCGCAGCATCCTCACTCATGTTAAGCTCTTTAAGGGCCCAAAATGCCTTGTGCTATAATTCAATCGGTAAATGACAAGCTTTGCCAAAAACCAATTTAAAAGGAGACATTCCCAAGGGAGTTTCGTAGGCCGTACGATCTTTGTGATGCGGTTTAACAACTTTTTCCAAAACTCCTTTGATCTCACGGTTTGAAAGCTCGGCCAAACCGTTGGTTTGCGGATGGTATGCGGTGGTCACTCTATGATGTATGTCATATTTAGAAAGGACCGAGGCCATGACTTTGTTTACAAAATGGGTGCCTTCGTCACTAATCAATGCCCGTGGTGTTCCAAATCGAGTGAAAATATTTTTATGCAAAAACTTTACCACGGTATTGGCATCATTAGAATGACACGCAATGGCTTCCACCCATTTTGAAACATAGTCTACCGCAACCAAGATATAAAAATTATTATTGGAATTTGGAAAGGGTCCCATGAAATCAATCCCCCAAACATCAAAAAGTTCTACCTCTAGAATATTGTTAAGAGGCATCTCGTTCCTTTGCGAAATTTTCCCGGTGCGTTGACATTGCTCACAATTTTTCACAAATTCATACGTGTCTTTAAACACAGTGGGCCAAAAGAACCCACTTTGCAAGATTTTTGCAGCAGTGCGGTTTCCACCAAAGTGGCCACCATTGTGGGATGTGTGACAACCATGGAGTATTTGATGTTGCTCACTCTCGTGGATACAACGCCTCAATATTTGGGCCGTCCCTATCTTATATAAGAAAGGGTCGTCCCAAACATATTGTCGTGTATCATGTAAAAACTTTTTAAATGGTTGTCCACTTATCCCGTGGGGTTTCAGTCCACTTGCTAAAAAGTTTGCAATGTCAGCATACCAATGAATATTATTTTCGAGATGTTGGGCAGATAACAATTGTTCATCGGGAAAATTCTATTTGACCGGAGTGGGATCAACAGTGCCCACTATCTTCTCGAGCCTGGACAGATGGTCAGCTATCTGATTGCTTGTTCCTTTCCTATCAACGATCTCAAGGTCAAATTCTTGCAGCAATAAAACCCACCTAATCAAGCGTGGCTTGGAATCAGCCTTGTTGATCAAGTATTTTATCGATGCATGATCCGTGTGCACTATTACCTTCGTCCCTATCAAGTACGACCTGAAACGATCAAAAGCAAACACCACCGCAAGTAATTCTTTTTCAGTTACTGTGTAATTAATTTGAGCTTCAATCAACGTTTTACTTGCATAATAAATGGGGTGAAAAACTTTGTTCTTTTTCTGTCCGAGAACAGCCCCCACAGCCCAATCGCTGGCGTCACACATCACTTCAAATGGGAGTGACCAGTCAGGAGTGGTCACTATGGGTGCTGTGACTAAGGCTTCCTTGATTGTTTCAAAATCATTTCGGCATTCTTTTGTAAAAATGAAATATTTTTCGTGTTGTAACAGGTTGCATAAAGGTTTTGTTATTTTCGAAAAATCTTTGATGAACCTCCTATAAAAACCTGCGTGACCCAAGAAACTGCGAATACCTTTTACTGGTTTGGGTTCGGGAAGTTGTGCCACTACCTCAAGCTTGGTTTTGTCAACTTCCAACCCTCTTTTTGAGACAAGAAGACCTAGGACAATACCTTCTTCTACCATGAAATGGCCTTTTTCCCAATTTAAAATAAGGTCGTGGATCTCACATCTCACTAGGCTTTTCTCTAGATTTCCTAGTCAGTTGTCGAATGATGTATCTATCACAGAAAAGTCATCCATAAAAACTTCTATGGTGTCCTCAATCATGTCGGTGAAAATGGCCATCATACAACGTTGGAAAGTGCGGGGGTGTCGCAGAACTCGGTTCTGGAGTCTTGTGATCGCGTATGTAGTCTAACCTAAGTTGTTCATCGGAAGCATAGGTCAGAAGTTTAGCTGTCAGAGATCTGCAGATCGCATACCCCTCTGCGTGCTTTGTGGCAACCATTCTTGCCATAGGGTAAGTTTTGACAATAGGCCCTTCCATTGGCCATTTATTGATCAGTAGCAGAGGTTCCAGAATGACTCCGATAGTCCTCTAGAACTGTAGGGCAGGGTGATCTTGAACATTTGGGCCCTTGGCCTTCTGTGTTGAGATGCGATGATCAATTGTGTTCACAACCTCTTGCATCATCAGAGCTGCAAAGTCAAGGGGTAGGTCATAATAAACCCCGTACATTATGGTGAGGATTTGGTGTGAGGTTTGATCTGGACTTCCTACATTGCCTGTGAGGCATCTGTTGAGGATCGAGAATAGGGTATTCCACAGAGGTGGGAATCGGTTTTGTCTGAAGTCATTCCTTTTGTTCAGGTGGATATTGTTTTCCAACATCTCTGCGAAGTCGTAGAGCTGTCGGTCAGAGGGGATCTCTGCGTACTCCTTAATCCCCAAAAGGCCCCTTGTTGGAAGATTGAATTCAAGGGATAACATCGTTCTGTTAAATTTGAGCTCTATGTTCTTGGATTTATCAGGTTTGGAGACATAGCCTCTGATTTCCCTTGTTTCTGCATCATAATAGCAGCTCTGCCAGAACTGGTTCAGGTATCTGGCAGGGATACAAGTGATGTTCTTGGTGAGTAGGGTGTTCAGTGGGTGGTTTTCAAGGATATTCAATAAGATGGCATGTGCTTCCCCAAAAGTTGTTCTTGAGGGAACGAGGTAGTGATTGTTGGGTTTAAGGGGTAATGAGTTCTCGAAATGCTCATTTTGGAGGAAGAACTGCAGGTGAGTGGTCGGGGTGAAATAAAAAGATTCACCTCCTTATTCTTGTTCTTGATTATGAGGCCTGGAGTGGTGTTGAGAGTGCTCAGAGTGAGCATGGGATGTCGCTGGGGAGTTTCTGGTGGAATCCATTGCTAAAATCTTGAAGAAATGGAGTAGAAAGAAGAGAGTTGCAGGTATTGCACTGTTCGTCGGAGTTAATCTTGAGAGGAAATCGTAAAAAATGAAGAAAAAGGATGAACGGGGTTATTGGTACGAGTGAAATATGTGATTTAATCGCAGTGGGTTGCAAACTATCCACAGTGGGAAGTGCAAGTGTACAGTGACCACTATGATCGTCACAGCAAGTAATACTTGGTAAAATACCAGAATCGAATCCACAGGGACTGGGCAATCAAGACAATACGGTTCTCATGAGCTTACTTTTACAAGTTTCAAATACAGAAGAAGCAATAGTTTGGTTTGGTTCGGTGAAATACTACTTTAACGATTTTACTTAAGATTTAAAAGAAGGAATGTAGGTTAGATTTTCCCTAGATTTTATATTAAATACCTGATCCCAAAAGTGATCTTCGTACTTGAAGTGAGCATTCTCGCTAGAAAAGCCCGGTTACAAAATACTCACACCTTTAAGTAAAAATACCATACTCTTAGTATTTACTGTTTTGTCAATGGTAATCTCAAAATGGACCTTTTCATGTCTCGATGGAATGTGTAGAGACAAATACTCTAAGTGTTTTAAATACACTAACTAGCTTGCCTACTACTCCAGTGGGTTGAGATTAGCTCACTATGCCGACCTCACTTTCGCAAGTGTCATAAGAATTCTTTCGAATCCCCTAGCATCATCCAAGCTCGTGTCACTGTGTTAGATCTGAAGTTTTGTCAATAAACCAAGTGTTGAAGATCTGATAAGAGGACTCAGATGTTCTGAGTAGAGGAGTCAGAGAAATGAGAGAAAGAGTCAGAAGATCTCAGAAGCTTTATCAGAAGAATGTTCAGAAGTTATGAACTACCTGTTCAGAACTTATGACAAGATACTTTACTTAGTATTTTATAAACTAATTAGGACACGTGTTATGTTCTTATTAGTCTTTCTTATTTGTACTGTAGCTTTAAGATGTTTGTTGCAGTATAAATAGTAGTTAGCTCTATGTTGCTAACTGATTGATTTTTCCCGTATAACTTTGTATTCATTCTTTGTAATCTTTGAGATTCTCTCTCTCTCTTAGATCTGTAATTCTGTTCATCATTGAATACAATTGGGCTTGATCATACAACTTCTCAATTACTGCTTTCTATATTGATTGTGAGATTAGATCCTGTTCTTTCAATTGGTATCAGAGCCAATCAACAAACAAATTCGTTCAAGATTGTTATCGCGAAGATCAATTGATAAATTTCTTGAAGATTTCTTGATTCATTCAAAATTCGATTCCGCTGCTAGGGCTAGTTCTTGAATTCTTGTCAATTCTTGAATTACCCGTTACATTTCGATCAAGAAACTCGAATTTGTCTTTCTGTTGAATTTTCTTACAATCATGTCTTCTAAAGAATATCTAGCCATGGGATCTGAAACCAAACCGCCTGTTCTTATACCAAAAGAGTATCAGCAATGGAAAATCCGAATGATCCAATTCCTAGACAACATTGATGAAAACCTTATGATTTCTATTCAAGAAGGCCCAATTGAAGTGTACATCGATGTTGCTGCAACCCCTGCTACAGAGACAACTCCAGAAATTCCAGCGACCAGGGTGAAAAAGAGTTATTCCCAATACACAGCTGAACAGAAGAATAGGCATGCTATTGACAAAAGAGCAATTACTTTGATGACTTTGGCTGTCCCAAATGAGGTTCTTAACAGGGTTGACAGTGGATCATCAGCTAAAGAAATGTGGGACGAACTGGAAAGGCAAAGGTTAGGAACTGTGAGATCTATTCAGGCAAAGTTAAATCAAAGCATAAATGCTTATGAAAGGTTCAAAGCAAAAGAGTCAGAAAGTTTGACACAGACATACAGTAAATTTTGCACTATTCTAAATGACTTGAGAAGAAATGGACTGAAGAAAACAAAGTCAGAAATAAATTACAAATTTCTGAACAGTCTAAATTCAGAATGGTCATCATTTGCCATAAGTCTGCAAATGAACAAGGATATGTGTGAAGAAGACTTAAATGATCTATTTTGTATTCTTAATCAACATGAAGACTCTGTCAAGTTAGTTGTGGAAGAGAAGAAAAATGTTGCTGATCAGTTAGCGTTCTTATCAAAGTCCAAAGCAATCAAAGCACCCAAAAAGACTGCATATCTATCAGAGATACCTAATCTGGAAGAATCTGACAAGGAAGAAGGATCAGAAGATGATGAAGATATCAAGATAATGGCTGAGAAACTAGCTTTGTTGACAAATACTTTCTATAAAAGGTATGGGAAGGGTAGATTTCAAGGAAATTATAAGAGAGTTGGGAGTTCAGACTATAAGAAGAAAGAAGACAGAGAAGAAAATAAGTTTGAAAAGAGAGTAGAGAGAAGTGAAGAAAACAATGAAGAGAAGGATGAAAGAAAAGAAAAGAATCTGTGTTTCAAATGTGGAAAATCTGGCCACTATGCTAAGGATTGCAGAGTTAAAATTGTGAAAGACTATGAGTACTACACCAAGAAGGCTCAGCTTGCAAAGAAGAGAGATGATAAAATTGCTTTGTTGGCTGAACAGGAGAATTGGTTGTACTATACTTCTGATGAAGATGATCACATCAACTTTCCACAGATGCAGAGCTATATGGCAAAAATGAGGAATGAGGATGATTCTGATTTTGAAGATGCTGATTCTGAGTCATCTGCTGAGGTACATTCTTCACTTGAATTAGAGTTAATGACACAGATTGGTGAAATGAAAACTGAATTTGTTAATCTAAGAAAACAGATAAAAGGAGAAAGAAATTTGGTTAACAAATTCAGAATTGAAAAAGAAGTAATAAAAGAACAATATGAAGAATCTGAGTCTGTAAATCAGAACTCTGACTCAGGTAGTCAGAAGTCTGATTCAACTGGATTTTCTGAAACAAAATCAGATGAATTTTTGCAACTTGAAAAGAGATTTAATCTTGTGAGTCAATAACTTGAGGACTTAAGGAAAGCTTATGATGAACATGAAAATGATTTCTGTGAGGTGGATATTAAACTTGAAGAAGCTTTGAAAGAAAAGAATATTTTTATTCAGAAAATAACAGAGCTTGAAAAACTGAAGACTGAGTATGATCTTTTTAAAATTAATGCTTCAAGAGAAAATGATAAATTCTTTAATGAATCAAGTACATATGAAAAAGGTGAATCATCTAATTCTTCTAACAAAAAGAACTTGAATTTTTCAGAAAAAGAAGAAAGCAAAAGGAAAGATGATCTTGCAAAGTTGAATGATCTGAAAAGGGAACTTGAGAAGCTTAGAATGAAATCTACTTCTGAACTCAAAGCTAGAAATTCTTGTAATAAGGGCAATTGTACTCTGAACAGTATAAATAAAAATGAAATGATCTATGTTTCAGATTTATTGTCACTTGCAAAGAAAAATCTTGTTTGTGTTAGATGTAAAAATGATTCATTCCAATATTCTCATAAATGTCAAGTCAAAATAACTTCTGTTTCATACATAAGAAAAGATATTCAGAAAGTTTCTGTTTCTCAAAATACAGAAAAGAAGAAAATTTCTGTTCCACAGACTCAGAAGAAAGAAAAGATAAAAGAAAAGAAAGTTGAAAATATAGAAAAACCAAAAGTTACAACTCTCAAAAAGAATTTGAACAAGCTTGTAAGCAGAAAATGTTCTGACTTCATAAAAGTTCAAGGAAAGTGGTGTTTGAAGAAAGATTTTGAGTGGAGAGTAAAAGGTACTAATGTTAAAACCAATGACAAAGCTAACAAAGATGGACCCATTCCAAAATGGGTACCTAAACCTAACTGATCCTTTTGCAGGGCTGTCATGTGTGGTTTTTAGATTCAGGAGCTTCAAGACACATGACAGGTCAGAAGTCTTTTCTATCAAACTTCACAGAAAAGGCTGGAGGAGCAGTAAACTTTGGAAATAACAGCAAAGGACAAGTCAAAGGTTATGGGGATTTAACTAAAGGGAATCTGACTATCCAAAAGGTTTTCTATGTTGAAGGATTACAGCATAATCTTTTCAGCATAAGTCAGTTTTTAGACAGTCTTTGTCAAATTAAGTTTCAAATAACAGGTTGCATGATTTTAACTGAAAATGATGTTAAAGTCTCCTGGGCCAAAAGACATATGGACTTATTTGTAGTTAATTTTTCAAAATTGAAAACATTAAATACAGTTTGTCTTTTATCAAAATCAACTGCAAATGAATGCTGGCTTTGGCACAGAAGATGTTCTCATCTGAATTTCAAAGATCTTAATAATCTTGTTGCAAAACATTTGGTTAAAGGCTTACCAAAGCTTAAATTTGAAAAAGAATCATTATGCTCAGCTTGTGAAATGGGCAAGATGAAAAAGAGTTCTCACAAATTAAAAATGGACTCATCTTGCAAAGCACCATTAGAAATGATTCATACTGATCTTTGTGGTCCAATTTCAGTTCAATCTATGGGAGGAAAGAAATATATGCTTGTGATTGTTGATGAATTATCCAGATACACATGGGTTGAGTTCCTAAGAGCTAAGTCAGAAGCTGCTACTACATTGATAAATTTTATCAAAAGGATTCAAGTTCTCTTACAACTTCAAGTTCAGAAAATCAGAAGTGATAATGGAACAGAGTTCAGAAATGAGACTCTTCAGAATTTTTTAGAAAGTTCTGGGATTTCTCACAATTTTTCTGCTGTCAGAACTCCTCAACAAAATGGTGTTGTTGAAAGGAAGAATAGAACTCTAGTTGAAGCTGCGAGAACAATGCTGGCTTATGCAAATCTTCCTACTTTCCTATGGGCTGAAGCAATTTCAACTGCTTGTTTTACACAAAATAGAACTTTAATCAATAAGAGATTAAATAAGACTGCTTATGAACTGATAAATAAAAGAAAACCATTAATCAAATTCTTTCATGTTTTTGGTTGCAGGTGCTATGTTCTCAGAGACAGAGAAAATCTTGCCAAATTCGATAAAAAGGCAAATGAAGGATACTTTGTGGGTTATTCTTTAACTTCCAAAGCATTCAGAATCTACAATAGAAGAACCAAGAGGATGATGGAGAGCATAAATGTAACTTTTGATGAAGCCAGAATGCGGACTTCTGAACAAGACAGTTCAGAACTCATGCTGAACAAGACAAAAATGACTTCTGATACAAATTCTAATCCTATTTGTTCAGAACTCAATTTACTATTTAAGGATGCTTTTAGTGAACTAATTTCTGATTCTTTTGCAGAATATGAAAACCCAAAGATGGTCAAAGAGATGAAAAATAAGACTCCAGAAATAGTTCAATCAACTGTAATTTCTGACAAAGGTCCATCAGAGGAATGTCCAAATCTAATACATACAAGTGGTGAAAATTCTGAACCTTGTAATCAGAATTCTGATTCTTGTACTCAGAACTCTGAACAAGTCACTCTGAATTCTGACTTCATTAATCAGAACCCAAACTTGGATATGACTTCTATTCATACATAAGAAAAAGGGGACAGTTCAGAATTACAAGCAATCATTGATGAGAATGATGCAAACAACAATTATTCAGAGATTGATGTACTTCCTAGTGCAAATAAATGGACTAAAAATCATCCTATTCATCAAGTAATAGGTGATCCTTCAGAAGGAGTAAAAACCAGATCAGCTACAGCAAATGAAGCAATGTTTGCTGGTTTCTTGAGTGTAATTGAACCAAAGAAAGCTAATGAAGCCTTAGAGGATCCAGACTGGATTTCAGCAATGCAAGAGGAATTGCTTCAATTTGAAAGAAATAAAGTCTGGAGACTCATCCCAAAGCCTGAAGGTAAATCTATTACTGGAACTAAATGGGTGTTCAGAAACAAAAAGGATGAATCAGGTGTTGTCATCAGAAACAGGGCAAGATTGGTTGCTAAGGGATACTGTCAACAAGAGGGAATTGATTATGATGAGACATTTGCACCAGTGGCAAGAATAGAGGCAATCCGAATATTTTTAGCCTATGTTGCACATAAAAACTTCAAGGTGTATCAAATGGATGTCAAATCAGCCTTTCTAAATGGCAAACTTAATGAAGAGGTGTATGTCCATCAACCTGAAGGTTTTGTTGATCCAGAATTCCCTGATCATGTTTATATTTTAGACAAAGCTTTATATGGTCTAAAACAAGCACCACGAGCCTGGTATGACACTCTTACTAAACACCTGTTAGGTTCAGGATTCAAGAAAGGTAAGATTGACACAACTTTGTTTTTAAAGAAACAGGGTAATGATTTGATTCTGATTCAGATTTATGTTGATGACATAATATTTGGTTCTACCAGTCCAGAATTATGTGATAATTTTTCAAAAATCATGTCATCTGAATTTGAAATGAGCATGATGGGTGAACTGAATTTTTTCCTTGGTCTTCAAGTCAAACAATTACCAGAAGGTATTTTTATAAATCAAGGAAAATATGTCAGAGATATTCTGAAAAAGTTCAAAATGTCTGATTGTGCTTCTATGAGAACACCTATGGCAACTAACATAAAGTTAGATGCTGATCTCAAAGGTGTTTCAGCAGATATCAAACTTTATAGAGGCATGATTGGATCATTACTTTATTTGACTGCAAGTAGACCAGATATCATGTTTTCTACCTGTTTCTGTGCTAGATTTCAATCTAACCCGAAAGAATCACATATGTTGGCTGTCAAAAGGATTTTAAGATATCTCAAAGGAACACCTGATCTAGGTTTATGGTATCCAAAAGAAACTGACTTCAAATTGACTGCTTTCACTGATGCTGATCATGCAGGAAGTAGGTTGGACAGAAAGAGTACATCTGGTGCTTGTCACTTTTTGGGAGATAAAATAGTGAGTTGGGCATCAAAGAAGCAGAACTGTGTATCCACTTCAACTGCTGAAGCAGAGTATGTTGCTGCTGCTGCTTCATGCTCTCAAACATTGTGGATGAGAACACAACTCATGGACTATGGATATCAGCTTAACAAGATTCCCATCTATTGTGACTCAGAAAGTGCAATTGCTATTACTCAGAACCCTGTTCAACATTCGAAGACTAAGCATATAGATGTGAGATATCATTTTATAAAGGACTATGTGGAAAAAGGAACTATAGAGATGCACTTTGTGCATACAAAGTATCAATTGGCTGACTTGTTCACAAAGCCTCTTGATCTCAAAAGGTTTTCTTTTCTCATATGTAAAATAGGAATGCTTAATCTGCCTAGTTGAAAATATTTTTTTCTTAAAAATGCTAAATTTTTCTAAGTAAACTTGTCTGAGTAGTGTATTCAGAATTTCTGAGTCTTGAGATCAGAACTTCTGAGTCTTGAGTTCAGAACTTCTGAGTCTTGAGTTCAGAACTTCTGAGTTTTGAGTTCAGAACTTCTGAGTCTTGAGTTCAGAACTTCTGAGTCTTGAGATCAGAACCTCTGAATCTTAAGGTCAGAGATTCTGAGTCAATACTTCAGCAATCTAACTTTCAAAAATTTATTTTTGAGAAATACAAATAACTTCAACTGTATGGATTATGCTTCTTCTATTATCTTTTTATCTCATCTTTATGTATCATTAATAGTCAAATGCATGCTCAAGTCAAGGGGGAGCATCAAAATTCTTTTGGAAATCATTTTGTGATGCTTAAAAGATTTGTTTTCATTTCTTATCGCTAATCATTCTAAGAACAAGCTTTTAATGATAAATTTTTTTGTTATTCAAACTATATCTGAATTAAAAACTTTTCATATTCAGATATAAGATTTTAAATGATCCTTTTTACATCATCATAATATGAACAGAGTTTTGATGATAAAAAGTGCTTCTATCTGTTCAAACCTCTTCTGAATAATCAAAATGATTTATATTGGTCAGAAGTTGATTTTAAAAGACATTTTGGTTACAAGGCAAAATTCTTCTGAGTCATGGAATCAGAACATCTGTGCGTGTTATTCAGATCTTTGACTTGAGTCAAAATTCTATCCACTAACACGTGTCAGCTTCATATTTGTTTGACAATGCCACGTATTTCATTTAAATCCTTTGTGGTATTTCACATGTGTTGACTCCGTTATAACATTGATTTCGCTTTTTCGTTAAACCTTTCAACTTCGCGGATTTTAAATAGGTCTTAAAATCCCTATTTCAAATTTCTTTCAAATTCCAGAGCGAAACGTGAGATACGAATCAAATCCAGAGTTCTTTGAATCTGTTTTTCTTCTTAAATCATGTCTGAAATACGAAGAAGTGGTCCAATTTCTCTACATTCTACAAAATCGATAATGGATTCATCCGATTCGGAAAATGATGAAGTACAAAATAGAGTTGCAGAGGAAGGGGCAATAAGAAATGATGAAGAAGATGAACAAATGGATGAATCTGAAGGAAATGCGGATGAGGTAAACGTTAATATTGAACATGAACAGAGTGCTGCAGGTTCTATTATGTCAGATAGATCTATTCTAGTGGAAAGAGTTGTTCCTGAGAGTGAATGGTTGAAATTATCTGAAAATAACTGTGTTATATTGTTTGAGGAAAGTCGTTTTAAGCCTGAACACAGAATTATCATGGAGTTATTCAAACATCATCCGTACAGAAAATGGATTACAAGAAGTAAAAATGTGCCTGTTCAGTACATACAACAATGGTGGAAACATCTTAGGTTAGAAGATAATAAGTTTGTGTCTGAAATTGGAGGAGTGACATTTGTCTTATCTATCTCTGCACTAAGAGAAATGCTGAATCTACCAGAGAAAGATGATGTACAAAGAAGAACAGATTTTGAGGATTTACCCTTAACAGAGGAATTAATAGCAGAGTTTATGAAGTTGGGATACAATGAAGGATTGAGGACTCTCAGTTTGTTCAGAAGAAACAAATTACCACCTATTTGGGCTTGCTTCTTTCATGTGGTAAATAAATGTTTGTCAGGGAAGAATAGTTCTGCTGATCAAGGTTCTAAACAAATTCTTCAGATATTTCAGGGTTTAGTGAAGAATAGGCATTATGATTATACTTTAATACTTTGGGAAGATATGAAGAATACATTTGAGAAGAATCAGAAAGCAATTTAGAAGAAAACAAAGGATGCTCCACTGACATACATTCCCTACATAAGGTACTGGCAAATTGTTATTTGGTATGCCATGCAGGAAAACAGAACAATCTCAAGAAGAACAAATGAAGAGCATGGTCCTACATTTTATTTGGGTAAGATGACCTCAGTAACAAGACTTGAAAACTATCCTAATCATAAACTATTGCCAAAATCACTTAGGAGCTATATTCCAAGGGAGAGTGAGATTTTAAAAGCTTATTGCACCTCTATGGGAATTGAATTACCTCAAATCCCTACCCAAGAGGACCAACCTGAGAAGAGAGGTGAGGGGTCTAGTCGAATTAGAGAGGGGGAGGATGTTCAGATGGGTGAACATTCTGAGAGACTTGAGGGGGAAAATTCTGAGAGCTTTGTTAGATTTGGTGAAGAAAAACAGAATGAGAGTGATGAGGATGAGAGATTGTCAACAGAGGTTCAAACAGAAAGAGATGCCTCTGAACCAGCTAATCTTGACCTGGTAACCACAAATGCTATTGGTTCACATCTCTTGGTGTCCAATATTGAAACAAACACCATGGACCTAGTGGTGGATCTTGAACAACCCATCCATACCCACTCAGAAGCATTTCAACATGCTACTGTTTCACACAAATCCGGGGAACCATCCCAAACTCATTTGGAGGGAGGTGATAAATCCCAATTTATTTTTCTACACATTGAGTCTGAATACCACAGTCCTATTCATATTGAGCTTGAAATTCTTTTCGACACTTGCACAAATCAGGAATTTCGTATTCCTGAAACAACATTCATAGACATACCTAATGTTGGGTGTCGAGGATTAGATGGAAGTCCTGGTGAGGTGAACATTACAAAAGCCTCATTCAAACGTGCATCTGTTGTACAAGATGACTGTGTGTTATCTACAGGCCATGAGCTCTCTGGGCACATGAAAACTGGACCATCTGTTGGTTCAGGTTCACTGTTAGAAACTTCTGAATTTGAAAAGATTCAGAAACAAAACAAGGAGATGGGGGAAAAAGTAGAAAATTTGGAGAAGAGGGTGGAGGATTTGAATGATGAAGTATCAGATTTGAAAGTTGTGTTGGAGAAAAAGTTGATTTCTGTTGAAACCAAGGTAGATGATGTAAAGAAATCCTTGGATTCTCACAAAAAGGAGATCGTGGATATAATGTCTGGTTTTCAAAAAGATATGTTAAAACAGATGCAAGGTATTCAGGAATCTATATTGAAAGCACTGAGTGTATCTTTGGCTTCTACTTCAAAGCCTCTTGATCCTGTTCCTATTGCAGAAGCTGAACCTGAAGTTGCTTTTAATCAGAACTTGAAAAGGAAGTTTGATGATAATGATCCTCATGATCATCAAAAGGGGGATAAAAGACAAAGGTTAAGTTCTGATGATGATATTGGCATAGAAGATTTTGAGATAGCAGACATGCACTTAGCCAATACAAAAAGTTCAGAAGATCAGACACAGGAAAATTTAAAGGAGATGGTTCAGATAGTACAGCTTGATAGTTCAGATACAGAAGAAATGGAGTTGGGAAGTATTGATAGTAATGAATCAGATAAAACAGAGGAATTGAACTTGGATACTGAGATGGAAGGAAACTCAGATGAAACTGTAGCTATTGAGGAATCTGATTTGAGAATAGAAGAAATAGTGGAAAGTACAGTGGTAAACAGGTGTACAGATATTGTGGTTTATAACAGAGAAAGGACAATGGAGTCTGAATCAGAAGAAAGGAGGTTGAATGAAGAATTGATCAGAAGAATGCATAATGAAGTAGTCAGAGCTTTGAGTGTTCAGAAAATTCATAAAGGGATAAAAGTGATAAGACCCATTGATCTAATGGGAGAAGAAGACAGAACTGTGGATTATACTCAGGATTTTAAAGATGATTTTAGGTTTAACTTTTGTGATGAGTTAAATACAGAAGAAGAGTATGTGAAAGTGAAAGACTTCTTTATGCCTTCTGAATATGTATTCAGAAAACCAATTGAGATTCCAAAGATTAAATTGCAAAGACTAGAAGAACCTGTGTGTGATTTCATTCTAGAGTTAAGTGATGTGCCATTAGCCAGACAATTTCATGATGATATTTTTCCTGAGGAAATATATGATAATCTCTACTACACAGAAGGAGAGTATGGGCTTTTGGAAAGTAACATTGATGGTTTTATGGATGACAGAGCTCAGATGGTCTACTCAGAAGCTTCTAACATGTTAAGAGTTCCTGACTCAAAACTGCATATTCAGAAAAGAATCGAGAAAGTTCTGATGTTTCAACAAGATGAATTCAATGGTTTAATGATTGTTAGAATGGAAGTACTGAAAGAAAGAAATACAAAGGTTTCCATGTCTACATTTGATTTTCACAGATTGACTCTTGATGATCAGATATTTCTAGTCAAGTTCTTTGCTAGCACTGAAGAAGCCTTAATAGAAATTGAATGCAGAAGACTTATGGGTATTTATGTCAGAAATATATACTTGTATGACTTCCAGTTGGCTATTGAAGAAAGAAAAGAAAAGTGTAATCTGAGTTCTCCTACAAAGAAAACAGAAGTTGATTTGCATGTGAAGGGATTTGTGAATGAAGGAATGGAGACAGAAGGGTTCACATATATGGTTCACGAAAGACTTGAATTGTTCAGATTAAAAGAGTTGGTGAAGTACAGTGATGCAACTCTGAATTGGTTGTTGATTAGAATGGAAGTAAGTATGGACGCTGAAAAAGAGAGTTTAAAGAAGAGATGCATAAACTGTGTGAAGAGGAGGTTGGATCTTAGAAGAAAAATCAGAAACAGTAGTGAATGGTTGCTATCTGAGGTGAATCCCAAAAAGATTTTACATAATGATTTTGTGTTCCCTGCTGAGTATGAAGTGAATGGAATTTTGTCAGATGAAGCTGAAGAAATGCAGAACACAATATCTCAGAATGTGCAGATAACTAGTTTTGATCAAGCTGAACAGTCTGAACCAAAAGAAGATGAAATATCCATTGATCTAAATGGATACTTTCTTGAATTTGATTTACCTGAGTTCTTCAAACCAAAAGAGGTACAATTCTTGGATGTGTATTATGATAGACCTAAGGAGACTCAGATCTGGTTGGCTGAAAAATTAAGATGTCTTGGCAAAACAAAGCAAGCTGTTTACTCAAATTTTTTAATCACTGGAATCAGAGAGTTGAGGGTTAAGAAATTCAGAAAGATGGAGTACTTATCTTTTGAAGTTCTGAGAGAAGATGGCAAGGTTTATTACTTTACTGATGCAGATTTTGAGACACTATCAGTAGTTGACTTCTACAGATTACACAATTTTCTATGCTTCAAAGAGTCAAGCAAAGACAGAAATGAAAGGAAGGCCAGAAGTGTGGTAATTGAGGCCATGTTCTACATCTTAAGGTGGCACTGCTATACAGATTTTCAAATAGCTTTGTACCTACAAAAGTCATGTGTTTATCTGGCAAATCCCAACACATATCATGAACAGAAAAGGAATTTAAAGACTGGAAGTGTTCACAAATATCCAGAGTTGGGAGTATTTTTGAAAAACAAAAGTGGAAAGATCTTCTTCAGAGCAAAGGAAACCGCAAAATACTGTTCTGGAACTTTAAGAATCATAAAGCACAATTTGGAGAAAAAGATGCTGAAAGTGAAGGAAGCAAACATGATTCAAGAAGCAATTAATCAGCAAGTTGAGATTATTCAAGAAATCATTGACAAAATTGATAAAAGGCTTAATCTGAGAAATGTGCTACTTCAGAAGATTGTTCCTGCTCTGAAAGAACTGGATGATGCAAAGTTTAAGTTTATTTGACAAAAAGGGGGAGATTGTTAGATCTGAAGTTTTGTCAATAAACCAAGTGTTGAAGATCTGATAAGAGGACTCAGATGTTCTGAGTAGAGGAGTCAGAGAAATGAGAGAAAGAGTCAGAACATCTCAGAAGCTTTATCAGAAGAATGTTCAGAAGTTCTGAACTACCTGTTCAGAACTTATGACAAGATACTTTACTTAGTATTTTATAAACTAATTAGGACACGTGTTATGTTCTTATTAGTCTTTCTTATTTGTACTGTAGCTTTAAGATGTTTGTTGCAGTATAAATAGTAGTTAGCTCTATGTTGCTAACTGATTGATTTTTCCCGTATAACTTTGTATTCATTCTTTGTAATCTTTGAGATTCTCTCTCTCTCTTAGATCTGTAATTCTGTTCATCATTGAATACAATTGGGCTTGATCATACAACTTCTCAATTACTGCTTTCTATATTGATTGTGAGATTAGATCCTGTTCTTTCACACTGCGTTCTACTCATTTCTGAGTTAAGAACTAGACTTTAGATCCTTACAAGTGATCGGCTTGTTCGCATCATTGGGCAATCAGCGAGACTGAATGACCAAAACAATAAATATTACAAGTATAAAGATTACTCAAGCATTTTCTCTAAAATCCAGGTACTTCTCTTTCCTACATCCCAAGGGATGCTTAGCCCATAATTACTGAAGTAAAGAAAACAAAAGATGACGATTTGCACATAAGTAAACTGAAAGTGACTTGTATTAAAACCGCAGTGGGGAACGAGGGTACGTCACTGCCACTACTTACTCGAAACCAACAATTACACTAGGAATTGAAATACAGAAAATTAAAGAGTTACTGCAGTAAACTAGAAAGCTAACAACTACAACTACACTTGCACTAATTGTGGTAGATGAGATATTGATGGATGAATTAAATGAACCCCAAATCCTCTTTATATACTAAGAGGAAAGGTTGGACTTAACAAAAGATGGGTTTAGTCTAAAGGCTAAAGACTGAAAATAGGAGACATAAAGTTTAGCTTCTTGAGTCATTGTTCTATCCACAAGCTTGTAGCCCTTTTACCCATAAGTCCCTTCACCTTTCCAAAAAGTCTACTTTAAAGTACCATTGGTTTCAATAAACAATTCATCTTGCCATGCCTTAGGGAACATGCTTGTACTTCACCACCCCATGCTTCTGCCATTTGAACCTTCTATTCTCCAGATTATTATTTTCAAGCTAAGATTTGATTTTCATTTGTCTTCTTCTTTGCTCGTCAGTGGGGTCTGGAGTGGGATGTGCAAGTCACTGTGGATATTTCACGAAAAAAACAACAAAATACTATCAAATGGTTTATAAAAACCGTGGTTCACTCTTTTTGCTCATTTTTATGAATATTACCAAGAATGGGGGTTTTGAGAAGTGGAATGGCTAAAATTTGACAAAATAAAATAAAAATAAAAGGAAATAATAACTCTAAAATAGAGTTATCACAAACTCAAACTTAAACCATTACTTGTCCCCATTAAGAATATGCACTTTTGATCTTTCAGGGACTTACCGACTTCTCACTCTGAATGAATGTTGATATCCCTCCATGGATGCTTCTTTCGGTTCTAAGATAAAAACTTCACTTTTGAGCTTGACAATATTTTTCCCTTGTTCACAATTGATCAATAGGACTTTCTCGGGTTCGAAGGGTTTGTGGCTTTGAATATTTTTCCAAGGGCTTTATAGCAAATGCTTCCAAACATGGACCGAAAATCTCGCTTTGAGATTTTTATTTCAAGAAGTGAGTGTTTCTGTATTTTGCAAGGGTGAGTACGTACACTTCAGGCTTTTACTTGGGTATGGCTATATATTTATTTAGAGTGGGTATTCTGATGGTCCTGAATAGGCACACCATCGTTTTCTGGGAGTGAGCAGTTTGATGGTCCAGAAAAGGCACACCATCAATCTTTTGTAGTGATACTCCTATTTTTTCTGTTTTTCTGTTTTTGTCTTTTTGTGTTTTTGTGTTTTTTTTTAGGGGGGGGGGGTATATCTTACCAACCACAAACTTAGGACCTCACAGTGTCCCCACTGTGGAAAGACTGGAAGTCCCCACCTCAAACTTAAGATTGCACAGTGTCCTCACTGTGACTTGGAAAGTGGGTTCAAGGAGGTATTTGGGGATGCAAAAAGGTGGAGTTTGGATGCAAAAATGGCCTTTATCATTTCAACATAACAAGTTGAGAGTCGTACTTAGAAAAGTGACTTTTTAAGTTGGTAGCCGAAAGTTGCACCTTGAATTGGAAAAAGATCAAAAAGCATTCAAAAGAGAATTAAGTTAGTACCCAAAAGACCTACTTAGCAGTAGGTAATGCATGCATCATTGATCAAAATAAAGTAGCAAATTGTCAAATGCCTAGCCATAGGCAAAATACCAAATAGACAGAAAATATAAATTGTTTTTCAGAGCAATCAGAGTGGGAACCACAGTCCCAACAAACCATTTAGTGGGTAGGAGTCGCTGGCGGTGAACTTTCTTCAGAGTCTCTACTGAGACCATCTTCACTATCATTGGAGGTACATATTCCTTCTAGGAATTCAGGGAGTTGTGCAGCAAGCAGGGGATCAGCACCCTGATATATCTGATTGAGGATCACATCCCTATCTTGTGTATACATCCAGAATGATTTTGTGGCTCGGTTCATGTGCTTCTACTGGGCTTCCATAAGATCGACGCGATAGGTGAGAGCTGTTAATGCACTCGGAATGGCGGTCATGGGATTGCTTGAGCTTCCTGGAGTGGGATGCGTTGTGGGTTGTTGGAGGATCTCACTGTGGCTTCTTCATCAACAGGTTCTTCAGGGGGGGCGGTGATTGCTCTCCCCATCTTCTTGATTGTTACTATGCTTATGTTGTTCAGAGAAGTGACCCACTTGTCATCTGGAGCAGATGGCACTCCAGCATCGATTAGTAAAGACGTAATAAGACAAGGAAGATAGAGGATTACCTTCTTTAGAGTTCTCGCTTGGTGAATTGCGGAGTGCATTAGGATTCCCAGGTTGATTGTTTTTCCTGTGAGGATGCAGTACAACATAGCTCACTTGTGCATCGAGAGGGTTGTATCATGGGAGGTAGGCGATAAGAATGCACGCAAGAATTGGAACCACCCATCGGCCTCGGTAGTGAGGGAGCTAGTGTGTAGGCACCTCCTCTGGCCATCCTTATCCCAAGGCTTTCCTTCAACTGCCAGTGCTTTCAAAATAGCCTCTTCATCCTCCGGGGTCATTTTTTTCAGAAAATTAGCAAAGGTGCACACAAGTGGGGTCCTTATTCCAAGGACCCGATTGATTGTGGTTGCATTATAGTGCACGATATGACCCCGGACTGTTACAAAAGTGTCCTTGGTTTGAGAGGCTTTGGCATAGAATTCCCTTACCAAAGAGGCGTTGGCCCATCGATTGGCAGTTGCCAATGTCGTCCAATCTTGCTGTAAAACCCTCTCTTTGATAAAAGAGTTGGCTTCTATAAAGTCAGGGTCAAAACCCCTCTCTAAGTTCAACTTTTGATTGACTATGCAGTCATAGTGGGCAGCGACCGCTGGGGTCGTGAACTGCCTGGGCACCCCACTGGGGGCATGCTCAGTGCCCACTGTGGACTGATGTGGGTTTTCAGTTTGAACTTGCTCATCACCAGCATCAGGTTCATAAGATGATGAACTTAAAGAGGGAGCGAAACCCTTACCTTTCCCCGATGTTGTCTTCCTCAGTTTTCTAACCAGTTTTTTCTCCGAAATGGTCACCCCAGATCTGGTGAGCATGCGTTTTTTCCTCATAGCTCTCTTGATGGGGTTCTTGTTGGTTCCCGTTTGCTTTAAACAAGATTATCAGATCTATTAGTTCAAGTTAATGTTTGATGCGGAAGCGTATTTGAAGAACTAACAGATAAGTTTGATAGATTTAGACCAAAATAAAAATAAACAGTGAACATAATATTATATCTTAAAGTTTACTGAATATATAAAATAAGAACAGGTTTAAGAACTGTGAGTAAGAAAAGCTTCAAAACAGATCTGACTTTTAAGGTGAATAAGCTTTTGTGTTCTTGTGATGTTTTTAATATATGTGATAAGGAAGAACTCAACATGAGTCTTCCTTATATACTACTCTAAAGGGGACCATAAAGCATATGCTACTATTCAGACGGTACTGATGAATAGTTGAACGGATGTCGTGAACAGTTGCAAGTGTGGCATGAACAGTCAGACGTGCTGTATTGCATTTAATGCAGCAGACGTCTATTATGTACTAAGCCCTATTGAATCCAATCAGAGTTTGACACGTCGACGTTGGACAGGGCATGCTACCATGCAAGTTGATGAACAGGTCCTGTAACAGTAGCAAGATATTGTAAATATCTTCAAGTCTTATTGTGAGGACCACAGAGGCTCTGTAAAGAGTTACAGAGGTTCTGCGGTCTGGTCCTGTGTGGAGCAGTCTTCCTCGGATTCCGAGTTATTGATCTTCTTTGCGTGTATGACAGAGCTTCTGTAGCGCGCCTCTTTAGCTTCTGTAGATTCTTGATCTTGATCTCTCGGTAAGTCCGGCAGAGCCTCTGTAAGAGGCTTTCTTCACTTAGCCTATTTTTCACTACTTCTAAATACTTCTTTGATTAGGAAGATTGAAGATAACAATCTCCCCCTAAGTAGTGAAAAATAAAAAATTGAACTTGAGTTTAGTTAGGCTAAGTTAGATAAGACAGAGGTTAAACAATACCTCGAAAGTTCTTTCATTTAGAAATATGCCAGAGGCATTTTACATTTGAGTACAATGAAAGATAAACTTTGACTTGGTTTGCAGAGATTGGAGGTCTGATAATCAGATTTTGGCATCTTTGAAATCGTTGTAGCTTCTGTTGTCTCTTCCGACTCTTCTGATCTCTTTGTAGAAACTGATACAGAGTTCTCTTAGGCGGATTGTGGCATCAATCTCTCTGATGAAAGTATCCGCAACATCTATATCCATTTTCTTTGTACCTCTGTATTTTACAAGGCTTGTTCTGAACTTGTTCAGAGTACTAGTTGCGTACTTCTGACAGTCCATGCACACAGACAGTTTAACTTCACCTTGTGGGTTTTGAAATACTAACCCAAACCGTGGTTCTGTGATGATTGAGTTAGGTACGGCGTCCAGTGGGCAGCGATCCTCTAATGGTCGTAAATCCAGATGTTTGAGACCAAGATCCTTTCCCAGCTGGAAATCTATCATGCTGTAGAGCAGAAGCTTTTCCCTCATCGCTTTTCTCAACACTTGATAGGCTCTGGTGTTTGGCTCTGTGTTGTAGTTGTCTTTTGTCCATTGCAGAAGGTCATGTACATCATAAGGATTGATATTTCTTAGGTCAGCATCAGCGAAGGTGGTTTCTGAATTGTTCTCTCTTCTGACTTTGTAAAGATTGTACCTGACCCTTGGATAGGTTCTTGTAAAGGAGAACCTGCAGAAGATTAACTTTTTGATCTTGTGGATTGAGAAGACATCTGCTTTGGTTCTTGGCTTTGTCCTTGTGAAGATGTTCTCAAATTCTTCTCTGATCCTTGGATCTGTCACATGATCTGTAGGATGATTGGTCTGAAAGGATTGTTTATTGAGGTATTTGTATACCACTTCTTCCATCTCTTCATGTGTTGGACTAGGTTGTGGTATTTGTCTTCTGAGACTCTCCATCTTTTGAACAACTTCTGCAGTTCTACCAGTTAGAAGAATGTCTGACAGAGGCTTCAATCCATATGCCCAGTCCTCTTCTTCAGGCTTTGGAGTTTGGAAGGCATCAAAGGCGCTCTTCATCAATTTCTCTGTAGGCTTGGGCAATGATTTCTTTTTCTTGGGCTCTTCTGTCAGTATTGCTTTGCCTTTATCGTTGGCTTTTGGAGGTGAAGAACCTGTTTCTTCTGTAGGTTTGGAGGTTGGTGCTTATGTTGGCTTGATGGGGGTTGCCTCTGTAGGTTTTGACACTTGTTTTTAGAGGACTTTTGTGGCGTTGGTTCTGTTGGCTTTCTTTGCTCTGTAACCTCTGTAGGAGGTTCTTTGGTGACTTCTTCTGTAAGCTCAGTTTCTGTGGATTGAGGTATGTCGAATCTTCTTGCCATTTTGAAAGCTAGTGTAAACCTGTGCCTTTCTTCTTCTCACTGTGACATTCGATCAGTCATTGTATTGTGCATCTTTTCAGAATATCAGAAGCAGAGGTCGTTGCTCTTTTTGGTTTGGTGGCAATTGACTTTCTTCTTGGTATGGTTGGGGTTTTTCTGTTGATTTTGTTAAAGGACTTTCTTCCAAAATGATTACCATAGGGGTGGTTGTTGCCTATGTGGGTTGCTGGTCAGCTTCTGGAATATTTGTTTCTTCAGGACTTGATTCCACAGAGATGGGTGTTGTCTCTGTGGGTTGTTGAGTTTGTTGTTGATCTTGGGTTTGTTCTGGAGGAACTTGACTGATTGGTTCTGCTGCGATTGGTGGAGTTTGTATTCCTCTGCTCGTAGCTTTCTCCCTTGTATTCTCCCCCTCAGGATTATCTGATGGACCAGGATGGTCATCATCATAATCATCCTGACTCTTATTAGAACTACCCTCCGCTGTGCAAGAAGCTTTGGTTTTCTTCGGTAATTCTGCTCCTGCTGCTATCAACTTTTCACAGACGTCATCACAGAGGCCAAGTAGAGTCGCAAGCTCTGCCTCTGTTTTAAAACGCATTCTGCCAACACTTCTTCTGAAATCCTTGACAAAGTTGGCATTTGCTGTTGTGAAGGAGACAATTAATTATGTGACCTGGTTTATGACGTTCTGTCCTAGCTCTGTTAGCTGTGCTCTGGTCATGTAGTCTTTTGGCTGCATCATTGTCGTGTTGCGCATTGCCTCTGCTTGTACTTGTTTTAGGGCATTCTGTAGATCTGCAGGAGTAATGCCCTCTGCTCTGTTGAATTGCGTATTCATTTGTTCAAGGAAGTTTTTGACTGAGTCCTTGAACGCAGAAGTTGTAGTTGTTCCGAATTCTTGAGCGGCAGAAGTGGCTGTTGCTTTGGTAGTAGTTTCGGCAGAAGACTTCATCGCTGAGATGGCAGATTTCACCTCTGTGGACAGATTGTCCATTTTGGTGTTTAGTTTCAGGATAGCCGTCGATGTTGTCTCTGCAAAAGATTTGAAAGAGCTTTGCAACTCTTTCATTGTTTGGTTCATAGAGGTGACAAGGGTTTGGAACTCATCCCTTGATACTTGTGTTCCTTGTGTAACCTCTGGAGGAACACATTCGTCTCCAGAGTGAGTCCCTGTTCCTGGGACACCTTCGTTCACCCTTGTTTGTACGATGGGGGTGGAAGGATTTCCATCTGATCCTTGAGCAGAAGCATCTAGTGCTTCAGACTCTACAGAAGTTCTGTGAATGACATTGTCTAGATCCACTTCAGAGGTGGGTACTAGATTATCCTTCTGTTGACTCGGAGACTTGTCTAGAGTCTCTTCGTCGTTGTGCTCGCTACTTCTCTCTGAAAGAAGTGTTGGCCCTAGTTGTGTGTGTGTGGCAGAGGAAACGAATTCCTCTGTTGGATGTTCTGTTGTGATCTGGGGCGATGGATCACGAACTATAGGTGAGTCTCTCTGAGGAGACTCCCTAGGAATGGATTCCCCGGTTTTTGTGGGCGCAGAAGTCGAAAGAGTTACTTCTGGCTGGTTGGGTTGGGTTTGGATCGAGCTGTGCTGCTCTATTTTAATAACTCCTTCTGTAGCTAGACCTGCGGAGTTAGATATGTGGGTTGCACTGGGAGGGGTGAGGGATTTGTGCCTTCTTCAACTTCGACATCTTTTTCTTTTCCCTTTTCTTTTTCTCCCATTTTCTCTATGATTTCCTTAACATTTTCTCTATTCCACTCTGTTGCGTTCTTTTGATTCCGTTCTTTGATAGCTTCTTCTGACATGTCTATTTCCTCTATTTCTTCTTCTGTATCTGTGCTTGGACTCTTTCTGTGGACGTCCAATCCTTGTTGAATGAAGGGGTTCTGTAGGATAATAGGTTTGTTAGCTGGTTGATCTTTGGGTGTTGTGTCATCTTCTTGCAGATGTGTGTCAATGCCAGAAATGGAGAAATATTGTTCTTCTGGGGAGTGGTGGTCGAGAGGTTGTGCCGTCCACCCAGCTGTATTTAGGGTGTTGGCAATGTCAGGGTTCTGTAGGAAGTCGTTCAGGTCTCCTTGGTGAGCAAATCTATCTGGAGATTGACAGGGTGATTGATATTCTTCTGTTGCCATCCCTTCTTCTGCATCTTCTTCTGCAGTTCTTTCTTTTGCGATTTCTTTTTCTTCTGCAATGGTAACCAACTTTTCAAGTGATTTACCATGCTTCTTTTTGGTTTTCCTCCTCTTGGGTTTTGGTGCCCCTTCCTCTGTGATTTTCGATTTTCTTTTCTTCCTCTGTTTTGGGGAAGATGGAGGAACAGAGGAGCCAATTTCTGTGGCGTGAGGAGGTGAAGGTTGATCTTTTGCAGCGTTTGTAGAGGTGCCTTCTGCAGTTTTTCTCTTCTTTGCTTTTGGAGTAGATGCAGAGGTTTTTGAAGAGGACTTCTTTCCCATGAGCTCTGCACGTTTGGCTATGAAGCTAAGTTGAATAGCCATGTGTTTTGCTAATTTGTTATCTTTTTCCTCTTGAGTGGAAAGAGGTTCTGCAATCATTGTTCCTAGGGGGACACCTAAACGCGGGGGTGTCATAGGACTCGGTTTAGGAGTTCTATGATCGCGTATATACTCTTTCTTAAGGGTTTTATTCGAGGAATACTTCAGAAGTTTCTTTGACAGAGGTCTGCAGTGTGAGTAACCATCTACATGATCAGTGGGGGTATTTTTGCTCATTGGGAACTGTTTGGGAATTGGCCCTTCCATTGGCCATTTCTGTATCAGCAACAGAGGTTCGAAGAAGACTCCCAGAATTCGTTGGAATTGCAGAGGTGGTAGAAACTTAGGATCATTTTCGTTGACCCTTCTGGTGTTGTTCTTTCTGTCGATGGTGTTGATGATCTCTTGCATCATTATGGTTGCGTAATCCAATGGTAGATCATAGTAAACCCCATACATGATGGTTAATATCTGATGTGAGCTCTTGTCAATACTGCCTATCTTCCCTGTCAGGCATCTGTTAAGAATAGAGAACAAAGTATTCCACAAAGGTGGTAATCTTCCTCTGCGGAAGTCATTTCTCTTCCGTAGTTGTGTGTTGTACCCAAGCATTTCTACGAAGCGACAGCGCTCGTCATCTGTTGGTTGCTCTGCATATTTCTTCAAACCAAGAAGACCCCTTGTGGGTAGGTTGAACTCAAGTGAGAACATTGTTCTGTTGAACTTGATTTCAAGATGTTCAGATTTTGTCGGGTCTTGAAATGTACCCTTTGATAATAGAATCGTCTTTATCAAATCAGCAGCTTTGCCAAAACTGGTTCAGATATCTGACTGGTATTTTATTTGGGGTTCTTGAGAGTAGAGGGAAGAGGATGTGATTTTCCATTATGTTCAGAAGAATGGCATGGGCTTCGCCGAAAGCAGTGGGTGAGGAGACCAAATAGCAGTTGTTGGATTTGATTGGTAGTACATTTTCGAAGTGATCCTTTGCTATGAAGTTTTGCAGATGTGTTGTCGGAGCAAAGTCTGCTGAGTCGCCGGAATCTTCTAGTTCAATGTTTTGGGCAGGGTTGGGGTTTTCTGAATGTTCAGAATGAGCCGGTGAATGTTTTGGTGAGGTCGCTGGAGATTGTGCAGGGGAGATAGCTTGAGAAGATGAACCATTTGGTACTGAGAAAAAGAAACTTGCAGGTTTTTGCAGGGTGTTGCCGGAGAAGAATGAGAGTTTGTAAAAGGTTTATGAGAGGGTAAGCTTGGTTTTTATATGAGGGTAAAACGGTAGAATTCGAAAGAGTAAAATATATGGCAATGGATTAAAATTTGGAATCCGTACTCAAGTTAGAACGCCCAATGAAAATAGGACACGTAGGCCATGTCAGAGGATGACAGGACGTCGTGCGCGCCCCATTAATGCTAGGCGCGTGGGGTTATTCTTAGCCACATGTAATTCACTCTCAGTAAAAGTAACAGTTATTACTACAGAGATGCCCAAGTAACAGATTGACAGAGCTTCTGTAGTTTACAGAGGCTCTGTGATCTTGAAAATCTTTGATGTTTATCCCTTTTTTCATATATCTCATTGTTATCATGACTTCTGTGGGGTTCTTCTTTAACCAAAACGTTTGTAAAGATATTGGAGAGGATCAAATAGGATTTTTAGTCAAGAAATTTGCTCGCAGAGGTTTTGTGGCTCTGTTGGAACTTGCAGAAGTTCTGTGAGGGCCAACAGAAGCTCTATGAGGGAAAAAATCTCATAACAAAAATTTTATTAAATTTTCTGATCATCCAATTTTTGATTTGGTTTAAGAGATGTTTTTCGGACATATTTGAAAGTTTGTGTCCGAGAAAACTGTTATGAAAGAACGGTTTGTTCGAGAAGGTCATGGTTTGTGTTTTCGGTTTCCGAGATAACATTCCAAAAGATCGACAGAGGGTTAATTTGCGATTACAGAGCATATTTGTTGCAGAACCTCTGTTGAGCTCAGCAGAAGCTCTATGACCTTAAATTTCTCCTAATTCGAATTTTGTGTAACTTTTTGAGCTTTTGATTTTTGAAATGTTATTCACAGTATATTTAGGACATATTTGACAATTCTTGCCCTAGAAAACTGTTTTATAATACCTTTTGTGCGAGAGACATACCTTTTGGTTCTTCTTTTCTCGGCAGTGATGTCTGACTTCTGTCGATATGGAGTCATCGACATTCTTCTTTGGGTTTCCCTTGAAAGTTTTATCTCTTTAGATCATTTCAGGGTCCCCTTTTGCTCCCCCTTGATCTAATCACCTCTGTAGATCAAGTAATTTCCTTTTGCTCCCCCTTGACCTATGCTTGGATCAAGGAATGATAAGTTTTGCATAGAACATAGGTCATGTTTTCCAGAGGTTCTGTAGGGGTCGCCAGAGGTTCTGAGTTGACTTACAGAAGCTCTGTGATTTTAAGAACTATTTAAGATTGAGAACTTACATACAGAAATAAATTAATTTAAAGCAAAAATAAAGGAAATTTGTACATATTTACAGAATATAAAGCTATACTTACAGAGGATTGTCACACCATGTTTATCATTCCTAACTTACCCACCAAGAAGTTGTATCTTTTCTCGTCTAGTGCTTTAGTGAATAAGTCAGCGAGTTGATATTCTGTTGGTACGAAATGCATTTCAATTGTACCGTATTCAACATGATGTTTCAAGAAATGGTACCTTATATCGATATGCTTGGTTTTTTAGTGTTGCACAGGATTGGCAGAGATAGCAATGGCACTTTTGGAATCACAGAAGATGGGTATTTTGAATAGGATGTGGCCGTAGTCTTTTAGCTGAGTTTTCATCCATAGAAACTGAGAACAACAGCTAGCAGCAGCAACGTATTCAGCTTCTGCAGTGGATGTTGAGACACAATTCTGCTTCTTGGAGGTCCAACTGACTAGTTTACCACCTAGGAATTGGCAACTCCCAGAGGTACTCTTTCTGTCGAGCATGCATCCTCCATAGTCTGAATCTGTATAAGCTTTAAGACTGAAACCAGAGTTCTGTGGATACCAGAGACCGAGATTTTTGGTCCCCTTTAGGTATCTAAAGATTCTCTTCACAGCATCATAATGTGATTTCTTAGGATTAGCTTGATAACGTGCACAAAGACATGTGGCATGCATGATGTCAGGTCTGCTCGCTGTTAAGTATAACAGAGATCCAATCATGCCTCTGTAGAGAGTGCATTCTACAGAGATACCATTTGGATCTAAGAATAACTTATTTCCAGTGGCCATTGGAGTTTCATTGCAGAGGTATCAGAGAGGTTATATTTTGACAGAATGTCAGAGACATATTTGGCTTGATTTATAAAAATTCCCTCTGAAGTTTGTTTGACTTGAAGTCCGAGGAAGAATGTTAATTCTCCCATCATACTCATTTCAAACTCACTCTACATGAGTTTTTCAAAACTTTTACACTCTTCTGAATTAGTAGACCCGAAAATTATGTCATCCACATAGATTTGTACTAGCATTATCTCGCCTTTTTTATGTTTATAGAATAAGGTAGTATATGTTGTACCTCTGTTGTAGCCATTGACTAGAAGAAACGTAGAAAGTCGTTCGTACCATGCTCTTGGAGCCTGTTTCAGTCCGTATAGAGCCTTTTCAAGGTAGTATACATGCCTTGGAAACTTTGAGCTTTCAAACCCTGGTGGCTGATTTACGTAAACCTCTTCTTGGATTTCACCGTTGAGAAAAGCTGATTTTACGTCCATCTGATAGACTTTAAAACCTCTGTGGGCTGCGAAGGCTAAGAATATTCTTATAGCTTCGAGCCGTGCGACAGGGGCAAAAGTCTCATCGTAGTCTATGCCTTCTTCTTGTCTATAACCCTTGGCTATCAATCGTGCTTTGTTTCTGATGACCACTCCATCTTCATCCTTCTTGTTTCTGTAGACCCACTTAGTCCCAATGGCTTGTTTCCCTCGTGGCAGAGGTACTAAAGTCCATACTTTGTTACACTCAAACTGAAGAAGTTCTTCTTGCATGGCGTCTACCCAGTTTGGGTCATCTAGGGCTTCATAAATCTTCTTTGGTTCTATCACACTGATAAAGTTAGTAAAGAAACAAAAATTAGCAGTGGCAGACCTGGTTTTTACTGAGTCAGAAGGTTCTCCGATTATTTGGCTTGGAGGATGGCTTTTTGTCCACTGAGTTGTGCGTGGAAGATGATCATCAATGTCATCGAACCTTTCTTCAGAGGTTTCTTGTGTTTCTTCTTGTGTAGCCTCTGTCGTTCTTTGTGCCGTGGTAGTTGATTCTACCGTTTGTGGAATGATTGGTATGAGTGGTGGTGGAGTTTGTTCCTCTGAGGACGTATAGTCTTGGTCCTCGATTTCCTTTGTAATTGGTTCTTCTGTGGATTGTGGAGTTTGTTTTTCAGCAGCTTCTGTGGTCGTTTTTCTTGATGTTTCATCTTCTGCATTTTCTTCTTCGGCATTTGCTTCTATAGTATTTATAGAAGAAGATGAAGCATTATTTGGACCAGTTAGAGTCATACCTGTAGGATTTTGTCCGACAGATGATGGTTCTTCAGAAACTCTGATGGTTCCAACAGAAGGATCAATGTCATTTTGGAACATCTCTAAAAATAGAAGATCCAAATCTTCTTATGTTCTTGAGATGTCAGAGGATTTCCCTTTAATTCCGAGTTCTGAACTGATTTGCTCAGAAGTCATTTGGAATGAATCATCAAAAGAAACATTAATGCTTTCTACAATCTAGCGAGACTTTGTAAGGAAGGTTCTGTAGGCTTTGGAAGTGGCAGAGTATCCAATGAATTTGCCTTCATCAGCTTTTACTTCAAACTTTCCTCTCGAATCTCTGTCGTTTAAAACAAATCATTTGCATCCGAATACATGGAAAAACTTGAAGTTTGGCCGCCTTTTGTTAAGCAATTCGTAAGGCGTCTTGAGGTGTCTTTTCACAATGGTTGAACGATTTTGTGTATAACACGCAGTAGAAATTGCTTCTGCCCAAAAGTTTATTGATAATCCGCATGCTGATAGCATAGTTCTTGCGACCTCCACAAGTGTTCGATTATTTCTTTCGACTACACCGTTCTGTTGTGGAGTGCGAGCGGCAGAGAAGTTCTGTGATATTCCTTCTATAGAAAGATAGGCTTCAATGGCACAGTTTTTAAATTCTGTGCCATTGTCACTTCTTAACTTCTGTATTCTGCAGTCATAAAGAACTTGGATTCTTTTCATTAGATTTATCAATATAACTGGAACATCTGATTTCTTTCTAATAAATTCAACCCATGTCAAACGTGAATACTCATCAATTAGGACAAGTATGTATTTCTTGCCACCTAGGCTCTGTATAGCAATGGGACCGCAGAGGTCGACATGAAGCATGTACAGAGGCCTACTGCAAGACACGTCTGTTTTGCCTTTGTGGGAAGCCCTTCTGTGTTTTCCCATTTCACAGGCCGAACACAAGTGATCCTTATTGAATTTAACACTTGGCAGACCTTTAACTAGATCGAGTTTTACTAGTTTATCCAAGGTGTGAAAGTTTAAGTGACAGAACCTGTTGTGCCATAACCAAGCTTCTTCACTTTTGCAGGCTACTAGGCAAACTTTGTCCTTGGATTTTGAAGTAAAGTTCATTAGATATAGATCACCTCTTCTTTCAGCTCGCAGAAGTTCCATTCCTGTGTTCTCACTTTGTAGAGAGCAGAAAGTTCTTTTGAATAACACATCGAATCCTGTATCACAGAGTTGACTTACACTTAGTAGGTTGTGTTTGAGGCCATTCACATATGCAACTTTGTATACAGAGACATTTTCTTTCTGTATGTCTCTATAGCCTTTGATGTGTCCCTTCTTGTTGTCTCCAAAAGTTACAGATCCACCATCGTGTGTTTCTTTGTATGTGGATAGTAATCTTCTGTCGCCAGTCATGTGCCTTGAGCATCCGGAGTCAAGATACCAAATTGGCACATGTTTCTTCTGTAAGACAATCACAGAGACTTAGGTACTCATATCCATATGGGTCCAATATTGTTAGAATTTTTCAATTTTGCCTTAGCATTCTTGAAATACATTTTATCCTTTGTAGAAAGATCAGATTGTTTCTCTCTAGGTTTTGACTTTGGAGTTTTAGTGGAGAGTAAGCAATCTGGACTTGAGAAGTGTTTATTCAATTTGAACATAAGATCAAAACAATGACAGTATTGAATATGAGACGTGATTTGTTTGAACTTTTCATTGAATTCATTGAACTGAGCCACAGAGGCATTACACTCTTTCTTTACATTAGATTTCCTATTACAAGAAGATCTATGAATACTAGAATGTTGTTTGCAAAAGTCTTGTTTAGTTCCTGCCTTCTGTGACTCTCTTCTGTGGTGAACATCTTTCTTCACTGTCACAGAGGAAAAGTATTTGTTAGCTTCAGGCCATTTTCCCTTTTGTTGCCAAGTGGGATTCTCTTTAATTTTCCTTAAAGGTTTTGAAAATTTTGAACTTTTAGGATCTACAGTTGTCTTCTTTAATATATCAATTTCAGCCGAGGTTTTGACTTTTAAATACATGTTCAGAAAATCTGGGCAGATAGGTATCTCTGTGATTTTCTCTTTTGGAGAAATAGTTCTGTTAAGAACTTCAGAGGAGATTTTAACATCCTCTGTGTCATAGTGAACTATCCCTGATTTAGAATCAGTCTCTGAGTCGTCAGAGGTTGAATCGTCCTCATATACAGAGGTTGAGTCATCTCTTTCGACAGAGGCTGGATTTTTTGAGCAAGTATCGTACGAGCTTTCTTCCTCTGTAGAATGACTTTCATAGATGGCAGAGGTATCTGATGAGATCTTTTCAGCGAGAATTTGATCTATAGAAGATGTACTGAGATTATCTAAAACATTTGATTTCAAAACTTCCAAAATTTCTTTTTCAATAGATTTTTCAAGTTTTTCTTCTGAAAATATGGGTTTAAACTCAGGAGCTTCTGCTGATAATTTCTTCTGAAAAGATGGGTTTTTCAATAGACTATCGCCTGGAGGAAGTCGTCCGGGACCAGACCGTCTTTATAGGTTCATCCCTCAACCCTTGCCTTAGGGAAAAACTAATATCTTTTTTGCAGGAACATGCCGACTGTTTTGCCTGGTCGCACGAGGACATGGTCGGCATAAACCCCGACGTTATTTCTCATAAGCTCAACGTCGACCCGTCAGTCAAACCTGTCAAGCAAAAGCGACAAAAATTTGCTCCTGAACGGAATAAGGTGATTAATGACGAGGTCGACAACCTCCTCAAGACAGGAAAGATTCGAGAAGTGAAGTACCCCTGGATTGCAAATGTCGTGGTCGTGCAGAAGAAGAATGACAAATGGAGGGTCTGTATCGACTTCACATATCTCAACAAAGCTTGTCCGAAGGACCCTTTTCTATTGCCACATATCGATGCCATGGTCGACGCGACAGCAGGACATGAACTACTGGCGTTCATGGATGCTTACTCCGGATACAATCAGATCATGATGCACGTCGAGGACCAGGAAAAAACTGCCTTCATGACAGATCTAGCCATCTAGGTATTCATTGCTATAAAGTTATGCCCTTTGTTTAAAAAAATGCAGGTTCTATCTACCAACGTCTGGTGAACAATATGTTCAAAGATCATCTTGGCGACACGGTGGAGGTATATATTGACGACATGCTCGTCAAGTCGAAGCAAGCAGTCGACCACGTCGAGCATTTGAGGCAATCGTTCGACATTCTCCGAAAGTATAGCATGAAGCTGAACCCGACGAAGTGCTCTTTTGGCATCAGTGCTGGGAAGTTCCTGGGCTATATGGTCACACGACGGGGGATTGAGGCCAATCCAGATCAGATCAAGGCCATTGTCGAGATCAAATCCCCAAAGAATTTTAAAGAAGTCCAAAGGCTCACTGGTCGAGTGGCAGCCCTGAACAGATTTATCTCTCGATCATCGAATAGATGCCATCTATTCTACAACGTCCTCCAGAAAAATAAAGGTTTCAACTGGACAGACGATCATGAGCAAGCACTGCAGAAACTGAAGGAGTACATGACGTCGCCACCTCTTTTGTCAAAACCTCACGATAATGAGGTCTTGCAACTATATTTGGCCGTCAGTCCTAATGCAATAAGTGCCGTCCTGACACGAGAAGACGAAAAGCAGCAATTACCGATCTACTATGTAAGTAAATCCCTTTTGGACGCTGAAACCAGGTATTCCTCTATGGAAAAATTGATTTTGTCGCTAGTTACGGCTGCAAAGAAATTACGACATTATTTTGAATCACACCCTATTGAAGTCGTGACTAACTTTCCACTTAAGTCTGTCTTGAGGAAACCTGAGTTGACAGGTCGATTGTCGAAATGGAGCATATATCTCAGTAGTTACGACATCGATTTCAAACCCAGGACAACGATCAAATCGCAAGCGTTGGCAGATTTCATTGATGATTTCAGTCCTGCACTGGAAAAAGAAGCAGAGCTCGAGGTGCTCACTGTGGCGACTCACGACAATGTGCCCTGGACACTTCATGTCGACGGGTCATCCAACAATAGGGGTTCAGGACTAGACGTCGTCTTAAAGTCGCCACAGGGGGCAAGATGGTATACTCCGTACGATGTGACTTTAAAACCACCAACAATGAAGCCGAGTACGAAGCCCTGATCGTGGGAATCAATATGGCCCACGACTTGGGGGCAACGGCACTACATGTCAAAAGCGATTCTCTCCTGGTCGTAAACCAGATGAATGGAGAATTTGCGGCCAAAGATTCAAAGATGACAGCGTACCTAAAGGTAGCAAAAGAAAAATCAGAAATTGTTAAACCATTTTCAATCGAACAGATTCCAAGGGACCAAAATACTCAATCCAACGCTTTAGCAAACCTTGGGTCTGCACTCAACGAACCACTATTCGACAACATTCCTATGATCCACCTGGCGACATCGTCCATCGAAAGTGACGACGTCATCCAGATCGAAGACCAAGAGGATGATTGGTCATGCGACATCATAAATTTCCTTATGCACGACCAACTCCCAGAAGACAAGATGGAAGCTCGGAAGATCAGGTTCAAGGCATCCAAATATGTCGTGATCAGATATAGACTCTATCGAGGATCGTCGACAGGCTTGAACCTGAGATGTGTTATCGGCAAAAGTCAAGTTCAAATAATCCTTCAAGAAATGCATGATGGAGAGTGTGGCAACCACTTAGGAGGTCGCAGTCTGGACAATCGTATCTTTTGACAAGGCTACTTTTGGCCAACACTGCGACAAGACGCCGTCAGGTATGTCCAGAATTGTGATCCCTATCAACGACATTCAGGTACGTCACACAAACCCTCTGAACCTTTACAATCGACGCTAATCCCATGGACCTTCATGAGATGGGGAATGGATATTGTCGGCAAGTTACCACCTGCCCCTGGGCAAAAGGTATTTCTTCTCGTACTTACAGATTATTTTTCTAAGTGGATAGAAGCAGCTGCCTTCTCCCAAGTCCGGGACAAAGCGGTCGTCTCTTTTATCCAGACTAACATCATATGTAGATTCGGGATTCTATCCAAAATTGTCAGTGACAATGGATCCCAATTCATAAACAACAGGACTCGACAATTCTGTGAAAACTGCAATATCAAGCTGACGACCTCGACACCCAGGTATCCCTAGGCGAATGGACTTACAGAGTCGAGTAATAAAACCATTATTGCTTCGATCAAGAAAATGTTAAAATCGGCAAAGGGAAAGCGGGTCGAAGAACTCCCTTCAGTCCTGTGGGCAAATCGCACGACGCCACGCACGTCCACAGGACAAACCCCATTCTCTTTGGTCTATGGTTGTGAAGCAGTTTTGCCGATCGAGGTCTGACTCCAGACCTCGAGGCATACTTCGGTCGATCATAAGTTGGTGGATCTAAGTTATTACCTCGACGCCCTTGTAGAGCTTAGAGAATTAGCACTTATCAGAATGGCGGCACAAAGGCAAGCGGTCGAGCGACATTTCAACAAGAACGTTAAGGCTAAAGTCTTCCAAAAAGGCGACCACGTCCTCCGACGAGTGTTCCAGAGCACTCAAGAGCTCAATGCAGTTAAAATTTCCACAAAGTGGGAAGGTCCTTATCGTATCTCAGAAGTCGTAGGCAAGGGTGCTTATAACCTCCAAACCCTCGACAATCGAGATATCCCACGCAGCTGGAAATGGATCACAACACATTTGAAAAGGTATTTCTTCTAAACCCTTTTTCATACGATTATTTATTTACCACGACGATTAGTGACTTAAGCATCGGAGGGTCGTTGGTTAGCCAACGACCAACCTCTGACCTTGTTTTATCGCAGGATCGCACGACATTAGCAACCAGATCTACCATACGACTTGATTGCACGATTGCAGTGTAATAACCAGGTAGTTTATTTAATTTAAATTTGATAATTTTATAAGTCTTTATTATAGTATTTAAGGAGTTAGAAGTTAAAGGGTAAGTTTTAATTTTTAATTGGAAGTTTAGGGGTAAATCTTGCCAATTTATGAGAGTTGAGGGTTAGTTTGGTATTTTGGGAAATATCCCCCTCCACCACCGCCTTATGTTGTTTAGGTGGAGGAGGTGTCCTCTTTTTGAAACTATTAGAAAAAGTCTAAGTGTGTGTGTGTGTTTATTGTTTACGGCCAAAAGAGAGAAGAGGGATTTGGGAGTAGTTCTTGAATTAAAGTGAAGAAGAAAAAGGATTATTTCAGCTGGGTTTTAATAGTTGCATCAAGAAAACAAGGTAATAATCTTTATTTTTATGTGTATTAGGTTTTACTATAAGTTGTGTGTTGGTGCAAGTGTACCACATCTCTATATATTTATATATATTTATTTTGATGATTACAAACACACCGCATTATTGTTTATCTAACAATTTAATCCAAGTGTGCAGTTGTTGAAGAACACGAAGATTTAATCTGAAGGGTTCAAGACGGAAGTGTTTACGTCGTCATCATTGTTTATAACTAATAATGATAAACACCCTAAAATAATATACCACTTGGATATTTCTAAAAACCTTTTAAATAATATTTTAAATAAGAAATTTTGGTTCTAGAAGTATCTGCCATGCGTACTGTTTCTGCAACCACTTTCTGACGCAGGTATACCGCGAAGATAGAGCCGGTATACCGCGGGTACATATTGGCCGGTATACCGCGGGTGTTCAGCCGGTATACCGCGGCAGGCTCCGTGTGCATCTCTGATTGGTTGAAAGTCCTATTTCTGACGACGGTATACCGCGAGTCCTAGCCGGTATACCGCGGGTACGTATTCCAGAAGTCAACTTTGCATGAGAGCCGTTGAAGTGTCAGCGTACTTTGTACTGCACGGTATACCGCGTGCATTTGGCGGTATACCGCGGATTGCTTGTTACCGTTGGAGATGCTGATATATAAAGAAGCATGCTGGTGATGAAGAAGATAATACAGATACAACCAACACCATCACTGCTCATCTGATCTCTCTCATTATAATATATATATTTTATAAAACCCTTTTTATAAAATATCCAAGTGTAAGATATTATACAAGAGTGATTACCCATTGTGAGTTATACTCCTCTTGTAAGTATTTGAATAACGGGTGTGTGATCCTGTTTATCTCATAGCAGAGGCTTGAGAAACTATTACAAATTCCTTTGTATTTGGTTTGTGTTCTACCGTAAAGAATACATTTATTGGATCGTGTCGAGAAGTGTCTCGGCTGCTGGTTTATCACAGTTGGTGGTAAATCAGTAAATCTCCGTGTCAAGTATCTCTAACCTTTATCTCTTTATTTATTCCGCTGTGCTTCATTATATTTGTTTATATAAACTGCTTTGCATTTATATTTATTTATATAATCTCTGTGTATTTGTTTATATTTACACTCTTCTTTATTATTTGTATACTCTGATTTATTTTTACTGTTTCAGTACTGTATTTATTTGTAAAAGAATTTTTGAAAGTAAAAGATTTTAAATACAACCTTACCCCCCCCTAGGTTGTCTAACATTTGGTATCAGAGCGGGTCTTTCAAAAATTTTCTGTTTAAATATTTTTTTTAAATGGCTCAACAAACTAATTTTGTGTTTTCTAAACCTCCTTTGATAGATACTGAAAAGTTTGGCATTTGGGCCGAGCTATTTGAATGTCACGTTCGTGGCAAAAATCAAAAGATTTGGGATATTATAGAAAATGGGAATTTTAATCCTACTATTGTAAAAGATGATCTTATTATTGATAAACCTTTAAAAGAATGGACTCCCGCTGAAGAATCTCATTTTTGTTTAAATTTTGAGGCTAAAAATATATTATATGCTGCTTTAACTTCCGATGAAATAGAAAGAGTTTATACTTATAAAACTGCTAATCAAATCTGGCAAAGCTTGAGTGACACTCATCGTGGAAATACTCAAGTTAAAAGCTCTAAAATAAATATTTTAGTACATGATTATGAACTGTTCGAAATGTCAAAAGATGAGTCAATCGACTCAATGTTTAAACGTTTTAACCTCATTATGACTACTTTGAAGGGATTAGGTCGCACTTATCCTAACGAAGACTATGTAAGGAAAATTCTTCGAGCACTTCCTTCGGAGTGGATGGCAAAAATTACATCTTTAGAAGACTCCCGAGATCTCGCAACGATGAAGCTCGATGATCTCATCGGCAATCTTAAAGTGCACGAAATCGCACTAAAAAGAAATCAAGTCCGGGAGCAAGTCAAAAAGAAATCCATCGCTCTCAAAGTCGTTGCCTCAAAAGAAAAGGAAGAGGAGGAAGATGCAAGTTCCTCGGATGACGAACCCGAAAATCTTGACGATTTAGTCAAGTAGGTAAGAAAACTTTCTAAACTTTTATCTAACAAAAAGTTTACTAATAATGATAGGTTTCAAGAAAATGGAGACTACCGTCGTGGTGGTAAAAACCAAAGTCGCAACGTCCATAAAAGTGAAGACAAATATGACGAATCTAGCGACGATGAAAAAGCCAATAAAAAGAAAGGCTTTTGCTATGTGTGTGGCGACAAGGATCACTATGCGAGTGTGTGTCCGAAACGAGCAAAACAAATCAACACACCAAAAGCTTTAGTTGGAGGCGCGTTGAGCGCAAGCATAAATGAGGCCCAAAATTTTTGTTTCATGGCCGACCATGATAATGAGGTATCTTCATCATATTCTTCTAAAAATAATTGTGATAATTATTATAGTGACGATGAAAATAATCTTGACGAATTATATAAATCATTTCATGATATGGCTGCTCTCGCAAATAAATATAAAGATGAAATTTCTAATTTAAAAGAAACCGTATCTGTATATAAAAAGGAAATAGATGACGGTAAACAAAAATCTGCTCATGATTTAGATGTTATCACTAAATTAGAAAATAAATTAAGTAAAAAAGATATTTGTAAATCTTGTGTTATTTTAAATGATAAAATTGCATGCTTAAGTGAAAATAAAAATGAAAGTGTTGCATGTGCAAAATGCGAGATTCTTGAAAATGAAATTGCATGTTTAAATGCTAAATGTAAATCGCATGAGAAAAATGACTTATTAGCAAATGCTTTTAATAGTAGCAATGATAAAGTGCTTAAAATGCTAAATATGCCTAATCGTATAAATTGTCGTAAAGGCATTGGTTCCGATACATGTGTTGATAAATGTTCGTGTAAACCCATTAAAAGATTTTTTGCATCTCCTAAAGTTGAAACGAGAAAACCTTATGTGCAAAAACCCCCATATATGTCAAAAATGAAAAATGTGAATTATGGGAGGAAACCGTATGCTCGTATGTATAATAGTAATTTTTCTAGACCTAATGCGAATATAAATGCTTCATTTTATGTGTATGATAAATACAATCGCAAAATTAGAATGGTTAGAAAATGGATTCCGAAAGGAATGTTTAATGTTGACAATCCCGGTGGGATGCGTTTGTGGTTTTAAACAAATTTTGTGGATTGTATGTTGTCATGTTTTATTTTATGTCGACAACATATTTTAATTTTTTTTTTTTTTTTTGCAGTTTATGTTTTATACTAACTGTTAAAAGGACCCATAAGAAAAGGGTACCACAAAAAATTTTCTTTGCCTTTTGTAGGTGTTACCTGCCGAGGTTATAATACGTGGTTACCTGCCGAGGTTATAATACGTGGTTACCTGACGAGGTCATAATACGTGGTGATTTTTTTTATCACATAAAATTAACCGAAAATTGAAGCCTTAAGATCCGTTTTGGTGCAAGTGTTTCGTATTGGTTTGTATATCTTTGTCTCTATTGCTTTTTGCATTTTATTTTATCCCTCAAATTTTATAAAATCAATTTAATATCGTTATTAATTTGAGGGGGAGCGTTTTATTATCTTTACCCATGAGTTTATGCTACCTCAATTATATGCATATTTTGAGGGGGAGCATCTCTCGAGGGGAAGCATACCGTCTTTCTTGACCCTTTTTGTTTCGACAAACGGGGGAGAGAAACAGCATATGCTCTTGCTTAGCGGTTGTGTTTGTCATCATCAAAAAGGGGGAGATTGTTGGTGCAAGTGTACCACATCTCTATATATTTATATATATTTATTTTGATGATTACAAACACACCGCATTATTGTTTATCTAACAATTTAATCCAAGTGTGCAGTTGTTGAAGAACACGAAGATTTAATCTGAAGGGTTCAAGACGGAAGTGTTTACGTCGTCATCATTGTTTATAACTAATAATGATAAACACCCTAAAATAATATACCACTTGGATATTTCTAAAAACCTTTTAAATAATATTTTAAATAAGAAATTTTGGTTCTAGAAGTATCTGCCATGCGTACTGTTTCTGCAACCACTTTCTGACGCAGGTATACCGCGAAGATAGAGCCGGTATACCGCGGGTACATATTGGCCGGTATACCGCGGGTGTTCAGCCGGTATACCGCGGCAGGCTCCGTGTGCATCTCTGATTGGTTGAAAGTCCTTTTTCTGACGGCGGTATACCGCGAGTCCTAGCCGGTATACCGCGGGTACGTATTCCAGAAGTCAACTTTGCATGAGAGCCGTTGAAGTGTCAGCGTACTTTGTACTGCACGGTATACCGCGTGCATTTGGCGGTATACCGCGGATTGCTTGTTACCGTTGGAGATGCTGATATATAAAGAAGCATGCTGGTGATGAAGAAGATAATACAGATACAACCAACACCATCACTGCTCATCTGATCTCTCTCATTATAATATATATATTTTATAAAACCCTTTTTATAAAATATCCAAGTGTAAGATATTATACAAGAGTGATTACCCATTGTGAGTTATACTCCTCTTGTAAGTATTTGAATAACGGGTGTGTGATCCTGTTTATCTCATAGCAGAGGCTTGAGAAACTATTACAAATTCCTTTGTATTTGGTTTGTGTTCTACCGTAAAGAATACATTTATTGGATCGTGTCGAGAAGTGTCTCGGCTGCTGGTTTATCACAGTTGGTGGTAAATCAGTAAATCTCCGTGTCAAGTATCTCTAACCTTTATCTCTTTATTTATTCCGCTGTGCTTCATTATATTTGTTTATATAAACTGCTTTGCATTTATATTTATTTATATAATCTCTGTGTATTTGTTTATATTTACACTCTTCTTTATTATTTGTATACTCTGATTTATTTTTACTGTTTCAGTACTGTATTTATTTGTAAAAGAATTTTTGAAAGTAAAAGATTTTAAATACAACCTTACCCCCCCCCCCCCCTAGGTTGTCTAACATTGTGGAAGTGGGTTTTGCTATTTTTGTATGATTTGGGTGTTTTATGTTTATGGATAGTTGTGGTTTATGGTAGTAATCATATCTGCAAATTTTCATAATCATCCATGGGGAAAAACTGCATAAATCTGGGTTTAGGATGAACATAGTGGGCTGAGACTTTTATGAACATCATAAGAATCGCAACTGAAGGTTGCGACTTTCACAAAAATCGCAACACAAGCTTGCGACTTTCTTTAAATCTCGCAAGTGTGGCTTGCGACTTTCTCTAAATCTCGCAAGAGTGGCTTGCGACTTTCTCCAATCTCGCAAGTGAGGGTTGCGACTTTCAGAAGAATCGCAAGAGTGGCTTGCGACTTTCTCCAATCTCGCAAGTGAGGGTTGCGACTTTCAGAAGAATCGCAAGTGTGGGTTGCGACTTTCTACAAACTTGCAACAGTTGGTTGCGACTTTCATTGTGCTTTGCGATAAGATTTTATGTAGCTAGTTGGTTGCGATAGAGACGAGGATTCTTGGGGTTTTACAATAGTAAATCTTTAAAAGGAGTATTTGTATTTTATTGTTACAGCTACTGTGAATTTGGGATTGAAGGATCGAAGTGATTGATAAATATCTTGGAAGGATTTTTGGATATAAGCTAAACAGGTGAGTTTTACTTCAAAATATTTTAACTGGAATACATATATGTGTGGAATGGATATATGATTAAGGTGTGAATATTATGTGTTTATAATATAGTAAGATATTATATTCCTATGTGCATTACACTACACAAGTGCACATTAGTCGGGTTCCGGTGTGCGGACCGATGGGTAGCCGGTTTCCGGTGTGCGGACCGGTGAGTAGATGGGTTCCGGTGTGCGGACCGGTAACGTTGATTATTTATTAGTTGGCTTGCTATTAATTAGTATGGCCAGTTGTGGAGGAATAAGGCGGGATGAGATGTACGAGTCTTGAATGGTATTGATATATGTGTAGTATGTGGATGTATATGAAAAGTTTTATATAAATGGTTTTGATACAAAGGTTTACTAAACTGTCAGGGATTTCCTCACTAGACCATTAGGTCTAACCCTCATTTCTGTTTTAAAAATATGTATTGCAGGTGGTGGATCGGGTAAGAGCAAGTAAATAGGACTCTTGATGGATAGCTTTTGTGAAGATGTTGGTTATGAAGTTATGGATGTATTGTAATATCCCGAGTAAGTTCGTTAGTTAAGAATATCTTTCCGTTAAATTAAGGTAACTTTAAAGTTGATGTTTAGGGTAAGTTTGAGTAAATTTATAAGTTAAGGGTGTTTGGGTTGTTATTGAGAAGTTCAAGGACCAAAGTAGAAAATTAAGTTTGATATTATCTAATTGATATTCAGATATTATTCACAACTCAGAATCAGATATTTCAGTCTAGTGTGTGTGTGTGTGTTGAGAGAAAGCAAGAAGAAGAAAAGAAAGAGCTTTGTGATTAAGACATCAATTGGTAAGCTTTGGAAGTAAAATAAGGTATGTTCCTTTGTATTTTGTGTTTGTAATTGCTTTTAGAAGGGTTCTATCGGAGTAGAAACATCATTTACACAACTAGGGTTGATTCAGTAGGTTGTCTGGGTAAAAAGCACCAAACCTACAATAGTTTCCGGATAGAATGAACGTGTCCGGATACTTTTGTTGGTAGTGTCCAGGTAGCTCTGATGATGGTGTCCGGACGATTCAAGTATCCGGATGAGTCCCTCTTGTTATACTTGTCCGGATGGAATGGGATACCGGATGGTATCCGGATTCCTCATGTTGTCCGGATTCCTTGTGTTGTCCAGATACTTTTGTGGTTTCCGGATATTTTGGTTGTTTGGTCAAATTGATGAGTTTAGATGCTTTTAAGTGTCCAGTAGCCTGTGTCTTGTTAATTCATGGATAGGGAATGAATAAGGACTAGAAAATATTATAGACTCGACTTAAGTTCGGGTTTGGGGGAGAGGTTTAAAGAATTAAACTACTTTAAGTTCCTAAGATTGTTGTGTGTGCTTTTGGTAAAGTGGTATATGTATTTGACTTGTACAAATTTGTTCCTAAAGTGCTTTAAGTTCCTAACTTGTACAAACTACTGTAAATTTGGAATTGAAGGATCGAAGTGCTTGATAAATATCTTGGAAGGGTTTTTGGATATAAGCTAAACAGGTTAGCTTTACTTCAAAATATTTTTAACTGGAATACATATATGTGTGGAATGGATATATGATTAAGGTGTGAATATTTTGTGTTTATAATATAGTAAGATATTATATTCCTATGTGCATTACACTACACAGGTGCACATTAGTCGGGTTCCGGTGTGCGGACCGATGGGTAGCCGGGTTCCGGTGTGCGGACCGGTAACGTTGATATTTATTAGTATGGCCAGTTGTGGGGGAATAAGGTGCGTTGAGATGTATGGGTCTTGAATGATAATGATATACGTGTAATGTATGGATGTATATGAAAAGTTGTATATAAATGGTTTTGATACAAAGGTTTACTAAACTGACAGGGATTTCCTCACTAGACCATTAGGTCTAACCCTCATTTCTGTTTTAAAAATATGTATTCCAGGTCGCTGATCGAGTAAGAGCAAGTAAGAAGGTTAATTGCAAATAGCTTTTGGAGGACTATGTAGTTGAAGACTATGATGTGTTTAGTAGATAGCCTGTTGTTAGTAATGATGTAATCTACTATGCAAACGTTTGTAATGATGTACTAAATGTTTGTAAAAGACTAGTGGACCGTATTTGTTATCCAATGTAACTTTTGTTTTAACGACGTTATGCTATGTATGCTATTTGAACTATGTATGGAAAAGTCGGGTCGTTACAGATGGTATCAGAGCCATAGTTTAAGGGATTTAGGTATTAGTACCCGTACCTAGACTTAAACTGCATGTGAAGTAGGATGTCCCTATTATTGTATAACCTGGGGATGTTAAATATAAATAGGAAGAAGGAACATCATGTAAGGTAATTTCAGAGTTACACCTGGCCAGTGTAATTGTGATCTTACAGGTGCATGCTTGGATTGGAATACCTTGTTATATGGGGTATGTGCTTATGTGTATGTTAACCTTGTTTGAATCTACAGAATGGCAAGTGGTACTAGACAAACGAATCAGGAAGGGGGAGGAAATCCGAATAGATCTAATCCAACAGCCATAGGAAGGGGAAGAGGGGGAGAAAGAGGCAGAGGCAGAACTGGAGGTAGAGTTCAGGGGCGAGGTACTGAATTTGTTACACGAAATGATTTGACGGCGGAAATGGGGAGACTTCAAGCCAATATACAAGCTATGTTCGATAGAAATCGTCACCCAGAAACTGGAATATACCAGATCCTAGTCTAGAAGATGAGATGCCCATTACCCATATTGTCATACCGATGCCAAGGAAGTGTGACTATAAAATGTTTTTAAATTGCAAACCCCCGACGTATACAGGAGAAAGAGATCCAGTGAAGGCCATGCGGTGTCTGAAGGAAATTGAAGCTGTATTTAAAACCAGCAAATGTGCGGAAGAGGATAAGGTGTTATACGGAACTGAAATGTTGAAGGCAGATGCTTTATATTGGTGGGAGGCCCTTATTGAATCCAAGGGATCTGATGTATACTCAACCTTTACTTGGGGCGAATTCTCAAAGGCATTCAAAGAACAGTTTTGTCCTCAAGCAGCAGTCAGATAATTGGAGGAGGAATTCCTGAGCCTACAACAAGAGAATTTATCAGTCAGAGACTATACTGCCCGTTTCCTAGAGAAGTCGCGTTTTGGAGAATATTATGTTGCCACGAAGAAAATGAAGATGGAAAGGTTCATATTTGGATTGAATTCGGAAACTAAAAAATTACTGACTGCAACGAGACCTGATACCTTTTCAGCCGCAGTGGAGGCCGCGGAGAATGTGGAACAGGATAATAGGAGAGACGTTGGTGATAAAAGTGCGGGGAAAAGAAAATTGGAAGAAACGACGTACGATTTGGAAGAATATGAATCCCCGAGGGTTGATAGTTATTCACCTTTCAGGCCAGCTGAAAGAAGACCATGTTTAACATGTGACCGTATTCATCAAGGAAACTGCTATGGTGATTCCCGAAAGTGCTACAAATGTGGAAAGGCTGGTCATATCGCGAGAGATTGTCGGGTAACTCGATTTTGTTTCGTTTGAAACTCCCCTGAACATATTCAGGTTAATTGTCCACAGTGGAAAGCACAACAAAGTAATATGACAGTGAGACCAATGGGTGGTAAGTCGGGAGGAGTACAAGGGTCTGAACTACCTGGAATACAAGGTCGTGTTTTTCAGATGACGGAACAAGAGGTAGAAGAAAGTCCTGATGCTGTTACAGGTAGATTCTAATAAACTCTATACGTGCTAAAGTGTTATATGACCTCGGTGCAAAATGGTTATTGGTATTTCCGTACTTTTGTTGCTTATCGGTGTTAGAGATATAAATAGAGGCGGAGTGTCTATTCAGTTAGTTCCTATGGTTTTGATTGAGTTCGAAGCAGTAGTGATAAGTATTCGTTACCTTTTCGCTTAACCGAATTCTGGGACGGAATTCTTTTAAGGGGGAGATAATGTAATATCTCGGGTAAGTTCGTTAGTTAAGAATATCTTTCCGTTAAATTAAGTTAACTTTAAAGTTGATGTTTAGGGTAACTTTGAGTAAATTTATAAGTTAAGGGTGTTTGGGTTATTATTGAGAAGTTCAAGGACCAAAGTAGAAAATTAAGTTTGATATTATCTAATTGATATTCAGATATTATTCACAACTCAGAATCAAATATTTCAGTCTAGTGTGTGTGTGTGTGTTGAGGGAAAGCAAGAAGAAGAAAAGAAAGAGCTTTGAGATTAAGACATCAATTGGTGAGCTTTGGAAGTAAATTAAGGTATGTTCCTTTGTATTTTGTGTTTGTAATTGCTTTTAGAAGGGTTCTATCGGAGTAGAAACATCATTTACACAACTAGGGTTGATTCAGTCGGTTTTCTGGGTAAAAAGCACCAAACCGACAGTAGTTTCTGGATAGAATGAACGTGTCCGGATACTTTTGTTGGTAGTGTCCGGGTAGCTCTGATGATGGTGTCCGGACGATTCAAGTATCCGGGTGAGTCCCTCTTGTTATACTTTTCCGGATGGAATGGGAGACCGGATGGTATCCGGATTCCTCATGTTGTCCGGATTCCTTGTGTTGTTCGGAAAGTTGTCCGGATACTATTGTGGTTTCCGGATATTTTGGTTGTTTGGTCAAATTGATGAGTTTAGATTCTCTTAAGTGTCCAGTAGCCTGTGTCTTGTTAATTCATGGATAGGGAATGAATAAGGACTAGAAAATATTATAGACTCGACTTAAGTTTGGGTTTGGGGGAGAGGTTTGAAGAATTAAACTACTTTAAGTTCCTAAGATTGTTGTGTGTGCTTTTGGTAAAGTGGTATATGTATTTGACTTGTACAGATACTGTAAATTTGGAATTGAAGGATCGAAGTGCTTGATAAATATCTTGGAAGGGTTTTTGGATATAAGCTAAACATGTGAGTTTTACTTCAAAATATTTTTAACTGGAATACATATATGTGTGGAATGGATATATTATTAAGGTGTGAATATTTTGTGTTTATAATATAGTAAGATATTATATTTCTATGTGCATTACACTACACAGGTGCACATTAGTCTGGTTCCGGTGTGCGGACCGATGGGTAGCCGGGTTCCGGTGTGCGGACCGGTAACGTTGATATTTATTAGTTGGCTAGCTACCAATTAGTATGGCCAGTTGTGGGGGAATAAGGTGGGTTGAGATGTATGGGTCTTGAAAGATATTGATATACGTGTAATGTATGGATGTATATGAAAAGTTTTATATAAATGGTTTTGATACAAAGGTTTACTAAACTGACAGGGATTTCCTCACTAGACCATTAGGTCTAACCCTCATTTCTGTTTTAAAAATATGTATTCCAGGTCGCTGATCGAGTAAGAGCAAATAAGAAGGTTAATTGTGAATATCTTTTGGAGGACTATGTAGTTGAAGACTATGATGTGTTTAGTAGATAGCCTGTTGTTAGTAATGATGTAATCTACTATGCAAACGTTTGTAATGATGTACTAAATGTTTGTAAAAGACTAGTAGACCGTATTTGTTATCCAATGTAACTTTTGTTTTAACGACGTTATGCTATGTATGCTATTTGAACTATGTATGGAAAAGTCGGGTCGTTACATGTATTTTGTACTTATGACTTTGTTATTAGTCAACATGTAATTTAATTTGCAAAAAGTTTGTACTGATTTACTTATTATGTTTTGCAAGACTATGGGACCGAATGTGAAATACGATGTATATTTTGATGATTTTATAATATAAAATGTATGTTATTTGTATATATGGAAACCGGGTTGTTACAGATGGTATCAGAGCCCTAGTTTAATATATTTAGGTATTGATACTTGTACCTAGACTTAAACTGCATGTGAAGTAGGATGTCCCTATTATTTTAGAACTTGGGATGCTAAGTATAAAAGGTAGAAGGAACATCATTTAAGGTAATTTCAGATTACACATGGCCAGTGTAATTATGATCTTACAGGTACATGTTTGAACTGGAATGCCTTGTTATATGGGGTATGTGCTTATGTGTATATTAACCTTGTTTGAATCTACAGAATGGCAAGTGGCACTAGACAAAAGAATCAAAGGGGAGGAAGGAATTCGAGTGGAGAGAACCCACCAGTAGGAACAGGGGGAAGAGGAGGAGATCGTGGTGGAGGCAGAACCGGAGGTAGAATCGGGGGCCAAACTGGGGGTAGAACACAACCATAAGGTACAGAGTTTGTTACACGGGATGACCTGACTGCTGAAATGGGGAGATTACAGGCTAGCATACAAGCCATGTTTGAACGAAGTCGTCATAATGAAACTGATACACCAGATCCGGAACCTGAAGTCGAAATGCCATTCACCCCTGCTGTCTTACCGGTAATGAAAAAGTGTGATTATAAAATGTTTCTTAGTTGCAAGCCCCCTACGTACTCAGGAGATCGGGATCCAGTAAAAGCGATGAGATGGATGAAAGAAATAGAAGCTATCTTCAAGACGAGTAAATGTGCTGAAGAGGATAAAGTACTTTATGGAACTGCAATGTTAAAGGGCGATGCTTTATACTGGTGGGAGGCTCATATTGAATCGGGAGGATCAGACATATATTCTACTTTTTCTTGGAAAGAATTTGTTTTAGCTTTCACAAAACAATTCTGTCCACAAGCAGCCGTCAGACAATTGGATGAAGAATTTATGAGCCTACAACAAGGCAATTTGTCAGTTAGAGACTATACTGCTCGTTTCTTAGAAAAATCTCGTTTTGCGGGATATTACGTTGCTACGGAGAAACTGAAGATGGATAGATTTATCTATAGGCTAAATTCAGAAGTCAGAAGATTAGTGACCGCAACAAGGCCAGATACCTTTACAGCTATAGTAGACGCTGCTGAAAATGTAGAACGAGACAACAGAAGGGATGCCGTGGATAAGAGTACGGGGAAAAGGAAATGGGAAGGGCCACCACATGATCCGAAGAAGTCTAGATTTCAGAGATTCGATAATCGTCCACCTTTCCGACCAATGGAAAGACCTTGTCCGAAGTGCCACCGTATCCATCAAGGAAACTGTCAGATTGAATCGCGGGTTTGTTATAGGTGTGGGAAGACCGGGCATTTTATTAAAGATTGTCGATTAACGCGGTTTGTTTCTTGTGTAATTCTCCGGATCACCTTCAGTCAGATTGTCCGCGAGGTAGAATACAACAGGGGGCACATCAGGGAAACCAGCAATTGCTAGACCAGTAGTTCCAAGAATAGAACCGCCGAAAACAAGGGGTCGTACATTTCAAATGACAGCTAAAGATGCGGAGGAAACTCCGGATGTTGTTATAGGTACATTTTTCATAAACTCTACACGTGCTAAAGTGTTGTTTGACTCCGGTGCAAACCGATCTTTTGTGTCTCCTTCATTTGCTGCTCACATGCATTTAGAGACTAAAATGTTAGAACATTCCTTACTGGTAGACACTGCAAATGATAACCAAGTGTTAGTTAAAGAAGTTTTTGATTGCTGTGTGATAAATATAGAGGGGTGTGGAGTACCGATACAACTATTTCCTATAGCCTTGATCGAGTTTGATGTGGTTGTTAGATCTAAAGTTTTGTCAATAAACCAAGTGTTGAAGATCTGATAAGAAGAGAAGTCAGTTCTGAGAGAAAGAGTCAGAAGCTCTGAGAAGCGTTATCAGAAGAATGTTCAGAAGTTCTGAATAACCTGTTCAGAACTTATGACTACATACTTTACTTAGTATTTAGTAAACTAATTAGGACACGTGTTATGTTCTTATTAGTCTTTCTCATTTATACTGTAGCTTTAACATGTCCGTTGCAGTATAAATAGAGTGGTTAGCACTACATTGCTAACTGATTGATTTTCCCATATATCGTTGTATTCATTCTTTGTAATCTTTGAGATTCTCTCTCTCTTAGATCTGTAATCCTGTTCATCATTGAATACAATTGGGCTTGATCATACAACTTCTCAATTACTGCTTTCTATATTGATTGTAAGATTAGATCCTGTACTTTCAATTGGTATCAGAGCCATTCAACAAACAAATTCTTTCAAGATTGTGATTGCGAAGATCGATTGATCAATTTCTTGAAGATTTCTTGACTCGTTCAAAAATCGATTCCGCTGCTAGGGCTAGTTCTTGAATTCTTGGCAATTCTTGAATTACCTGTTATATTTCGATCAAGAAACTCGAATTTGTCTTTCTGTTGAATTTTCTTACAATCATGTCTTCTAAAGAATATCTAGCCATGGGATCTGAAACCAAACCGCCTGTTCTTATACCAGAAGAGTATCAGCAATGGAAAATTCGTATGATCCAATTCCTAGACAACATTGATGAAAATCTTATGATCTCTATTCGAGAAGGTCCAATTGAAGTGTATATCGATGTTGCCGCAACCCCTGCTACAGAGACAACTCCAGAAATTCCAGCGACCAGGGTGAAGAAGAATTATTCCCAATACACAGCTGAACAGAAGAATAGGCATGCTATCGACAAAAGAGCAATTACTTTGATGACTTTGGCTGTCCCAAATGAGGTTCTTAACAGGATTGACAGTGGATCATCAGCTAAAGAAATGTGGGACGAATTGGAAAGGCAGATGTTAGGAACTGTGAGATCTATTCAGGCAAAGTTAAATCAAAGCATAAATGCCTATGAAAGGTTCAAAGCAAAAGAGTCAGAAAGTTTGACACAGACATACAGTAAATTTTGTACTATTCTAAACGATTTGAGAAGAAATGGACTGAAGAAAACGAAGTCAGAAATAAATTACAAATTTCTGAACAGTCTAAATTCAGAATGGTCATCATTTGCCATAAGTCTGCAAATGAACAAGGATATGTGTGAAGAAGATTTAAATGATCTGTTCTGTGTTCTCAATCAACATGAAGACTCTGTCAAGTTAGTTGTGGAAGAGAAGAAAAATGTTGCTGATCAGTTAGCATTCTTATCAAAGTCCAAAGCAATCAAAGCACCCAAAAAGACTGCATATCTATCAGAGATACCTAATCTGGAGGAATCTGACAAGGAAGAAGGATCAGAAGATGATGAAGATATCAAGATAATGGCTGAGAAGCTAGCTTTGCTGACAAATACTTTCAACAAGAGGTATGGGAAGGGTAGATTTCAAGGAAATTATAAGAGAGTTGGGAGTTCAGATTATAAAAAGAAAGAAGACAGAGAAGAAAATAAGTTTGAAAAGAGAGTAGAGCGAAGTGAAGAAAACAAAGAAGAGAAGGAAGAGAGAAAAGAAAAGAATATGTGTTTCAAGTGTGGAAAATCTGGCCACTATGCTAAGGATTGCAAAGTTAAAATTGTGAAAGACTATGAGTACTACACCAAGAAGGCTCAGCTTGCAAAGAAGAGAGATGATAAAATTGCGTTATTGGCTGAACAAGAGAATTGGTTGTACTACACTTCTGATGAAGATGATCATATCAACTTTCCACAGATGCAAAGCTATATGGCAAAAATGAGGAATGAGGATGACTCTGATTTTGAAGATGCTGATTCTGAGTCATCTGCTGAGGTACATTCTTCACTTGAAATAGAGTTAATGACACAGATTGGTGAAATGAAAAATGAATTTGCTAATCTAAGAAAACAGATAAAAGGAGAAAGAAATCTGGTTAACAAATTCAGAATTGAAAAAGAAGTAATAAAAGAACAATATGATGAATCTGAGGCTGAGAAACAGAACGTTAAAGATGAAAATTCTGAATTATTAAAAAAGATCTCTGAACTAAAAGTTGAGTTTTCAAAAATAAAGGATGAAAAAGGTGATTTACAAATAAAATTTGATATGTTATTTGAGGAAAGAAATAATTTATACACCAAAATCAAAGAATTGGAAGATCTAAATTTGAAAAGGGGTCAGACTCAGCAAACATTAAATCTTTTATTAAGCAATGTTAAAGATACAAGATTTTACAACCCAAAGAAGGGATTGGGATTGGAAGAAAATGTCATTTTAAAAAGAGCTCCAATCAACTTGTATGAAAAACATCAAGCTCCTAAGCCAAAAATCCCAGAAATTGTTGAAGTTTTCATAAGACCTGCTAGTTCTATAACAAGTTCTGACAATTTGCAAAGACCAAACTCTAAAAAGTCAGATGAGAAAATTTCTAAGTCTAAAACAGAAAAGTCAGTTGTTTCAAAAGAAAAGGTTAAGAAAGAAATTTCTAAACCAACAGATGAGAAGCCAAAATACAATGATACTAAATTCAAGTATGATTCTTTAAATGTTAGCTACAAAAATAAACAACCAAGTTTTTCATATCATGACATTGAGAACATATTTGACACAAGTAAAAATTCTAAAACAGTTAATCAGAAGTCTGAAACTTCTAGTCAGAATTATGAACTTTGTAGTCAGAACTCTGAGTCTAAAGATCAGACATCTGAGTCTGTAAATCAGAACTCTGACTCAGGTAGTCAGAAGTCTGATTCAACTGGATTTTCTGAAACAAAGTCAGATGAATTTTTAGAACTTGAAAAGAGGTTTAATCTTGTAAGTCAAGAACTTGAGGACTTAAGGAAAGCTTATGATGAACTTGAAAATGATTACTGTGAGGTGGATATTGAACTTGAAGAAGCTTTGAAAAAAAAGAATATTTTTATTCAGAAAATAACAGAGCTTGAAAAACTAAAGACTGGGTATGATCTTTTTAAAATTAATGCTCTAAAAGAAAATGATAAATTCTTTAATGAATCAAGTACATATGAAAAAGGTGAATCATCTAATTCTTCTAACAAAAAGGAGTTGAATTTTTCAGAAAAAGAAGAAAGCAAAAGGAAAGATGATGTGAAAAGAATTTCTGAGATGAATGAAGAGGTTCCTGCAACTGTACCAAAGGCACATAGTTATTGTGATAATTGTACTTGTACTTTGAAAAACAGCAATAAAAATGAAAAAGCTTATGGTACAGATATGTTGTTACTTGCAAAGAAAAATCTTAGTTGTGTTCAATGTAAAAGTAATTCTTTTCAATATTCTCAGGAATGTCTAATCACAATAACATCTGTTTCTTTTATAAGAAAAGATATTCAGAAAAAAGAAAAGAAGAATGTTTCTATTCTTCAGAATAAAGAAAAGAAGAAAGTTTCTATAACTCAGACTCAGAAGAAAGAAAAGATAAAAGAAAAGAAAGTTGAAAATGTTGCAAAATCAAAAGTTACAACTTTCAAAAAGAAATTAAACAAGTTTGTAAGAAGAAAATGTTCTGATTTCATAAAAGTTCAAGGAAAGTGGTGTTTGAAGAAAGATTTTGAGTGGAAAGTAAAGGGTACCAATGTTAAATCCAATGACAAAGCTAACAAATATGGACTCATTCCAAAATGGGTACCTAAAACTAACTGATCCTTTTGCAGTGCTGTCATGTGTGGTTTTTAGATTCAGGAGCTTCAAGACACATGACAGGTCAGAAGTCTTTTCTATCAAATTTCACAGAAAAGGCTGGAGGAGAAGTAAACTTTGGAAATAATAGCAAAGGACAAGTCAAAGGTTATGGGGATTTAACTAAAGGGGATCTGACTATCCAAAAGGTTTTCTATGTTGAAGGATTACATCATAATCTTTTCAGCATAAGTCAGTTTTTAGACAGTCTTTGTCAAATCAAGTTTCAAATAACAGGTTGCATAATTTTAACTGAAAATGATGTTAAAGTCTTCTGGGCCAAAAGACATATGGACTTATTTGTAGTTAATTTTTCAAAATTGAAAACATTAAATACAGTTTGTCTTTTATGAAATTCAACTGCAAATGAATGCTGGCTTTGGCACAGAAGATGTTCTCATCTAAATTTCAAAGATCTTAATAATCTTGTTGCAAAACATCTGGTTAAAGGTTTACCAAAGCTTAAATTTGAAAAAGAATCATTATGCTCAGCTTGTGAAATGGGCAAGATGAAAAAGAGTTCTCACAAATTAAAAATGGACTCATCTTGCAAAGCACCATTAGAAATGATTCATACTGATCTTTGTGGTCCAATTTCAGTTCAATCTATGGGAGGAAAGAAATATATGCTTGTGATTGTTGATGAATTCTCCAGATACACATGGGTTGAGTTCCTAAGAGCTAAGTCAGAAGCTGCTACTACATTGATAAATTTTATCAAAAGGATTCAAGTTCTCTTACAACTTCCAGTTCAGAAAATCAGAAGTGATAATGGAACAGAGTTCAGAAATGAGACTCTTCAGAATTTTTTAGAAAGTTCTGGGATTTCTAACAATTTTTCTGCTGTCAGAACTCCTCAACAAAATGGTGTTGTTGAAAGGAAAAACAGAACTCTAGTTGAAGCTGCGAGAACAATGTTGGCTTATGCAAATCTTCCTACCTTCCTATGGGCTGAAGCAATTGCAACTGCTTGTTTTACACAGAATAGAACTTTAATCAATAAGAGATTAAATAAGACTGCTTATGAACTGATAAATAAAAGAAAACCATTAATCAAATTCTTTCATGTTTTTGGTTGTAGGTGCTATGTTCTTAGAGACAGAGAAAATCTTGCCAAATTCGATAAAAAGGCAGATGAAGGATACTTTGTGGGTTATTCTTTAACTTCCAAAGCATTCAGAGTCTACAATAGAAGAACCAAGAGGATGATGGAGAGCATAAATGTAACTTTTGATGAAGCCAGAATGAGGACTTCTGAACAAGACAGTTCAGAACTCATGCAGAACAAGACAAAAATGACTTCTGATACAAATTCTAATCCTATTTGTTCAGAACTAAATTTACTGTTTAAGGATGCTTTTATTGAACTAATGTCTGATTCTTATGCAGAATATGAAAACCCAAAGATGGTCAAAGAGTTAAAAAATAAGACTCCAGAAATAGTTCAATCAACTGTAATTTCTGATAAAGGTCCATCTGAGGAATGTCCAAATCTGATAAATACAAGTAGTGAGAATTCTGAACCATGTATTCAGAATTCTGAACCTTGTAATCAGAATTCTGAACCTTGTAGTCAGAACTCTGGTCAAGTTACTCAGAAGTCTGACTTCATTACTCAGAATACAAACACACATGGAACTCCTACACATATATCAGAACAAGGGGACAGTTCAGAATTACAAGCAATCATTGATGAGAATGATGCAAACAACAATTATTCAGAGATTGATGTACTCCCTAGTGCAAATAAATGGACTAAAAATCATCTTATTCATCAAGTAATAGGTGATCCATCAGCAGGAGTAAAGACCAGATCAGCTACAGCAAATGAAGCAATATTTGCTGGTTTCTTAAGTGTGATTGAACCAAAGAAAGCTAATGAAGCCCTAGAGGATCCTGACTGGATTTCAGCAATGCAAGAGGAATTGCTTCAATTTGAAAGAAATAAAGTTTGGAGACTCATTCCAAAGCCTGAAGGTAAAACTATTATTGGAACTAAATGGGTGTTCAGAAACAAAAAGGATGAGTCAGGTGTTGTCATCAGAAACAAGGCAAGATTGGTTGCTAAGGGATACTGTCAACAAGAGGGAATTGATTATGATGAGACATTTGCACCAGTGGCAAGAATAGAGGCAATCAGAATATTTTTGGCCTATGATGCATACAAAAACTTCAAGGTGTATCAGATGGATGTCAAATCAGCCTTTCTAAATGGCAAACTTAATGAAGAGGTGTATGTTCATCAACCTGAAGGTTTTGTTGATCCAGAATTCCCTGATCATGTTTATATTTTAGACAAAGCTTTATATGGTCTAAAACAAGCACCACGAGCCTGGTATGACACTCTTACTAAACACTTGTTAGATTCAGGGTTCAAGAAAGGTAAGATTGACACAACTTTGTTTTTAAAGAAACAGGGTGATGATTTAATTCTGATTCAGATTTATGTTGATGACATCATATTTGGTTCCACCAGTCCAGAATTATGTGATAATTTTTCAAAAATCATGTCATCTGAATTTGAAATGAGCATGATGGGTGAGCTGAATTTTTTCCTTGGCCTTCAAGTCAAACAATTACCAAAAGGTATTTTTATAAATCAAGGAAAATATGTCAGAGACATTCTGAAAAAGTTCAAAATGTCTGATTGTGCTTCTATTAGAACACCTATGGCAACTAACATAAAGTTAGATGCTGATCTCAAAGGTGTTTCAGCAGATATCAAACTCTATAGAGGCATGATTGGATCATTACTTTATCTGACTGCAAGTAGACCAGATATCATGTTTTCTACATGTTTCTGTGCTAGATTTCAATCTAACCCAAAAGAATCACATATGTTGGCTGTTAAAAGGATTTTAAGATATCTCAAAGTAACACCTGATCTAGGTTTATGGTATCCAAAAGAAACTGACTTCAAATTGACTGCTTTCACTGATGCTGATCATGCAGGAAGTAGGTTGGACAGAAAGAGTACATCTGGTGCTTGTCACTTTTTGGGAGATAAAATAGTGAGTTGGGCATCAAAGAAGCAGAATTGTGTGTCCACTTCAACTGCTGAAGCAGAGTATGTTGCTGCTGCTGCCTCATGCTCTCAAACATTGTGGATGAGAACATAACTCATGGACTATGGATATCAGCTTAACAAGATTCCCATCTATTGTGACTCAGAAAGTGCAATTGCCATTACTCAGAACCCTGTTCAACATTCAAAGACTAAGCATATAGATGTGAGGTATCATTTTATAAAAGACTATGTGGAAAAAGGAACTATAGAAATGCACTTTGTGCATACAAAGTATCAATTGGCTGACTTGTTCACAAAGCCTATTGATCACAAAAGGTTCTCCTTTCTCATATGTAAAATAGGAATGCTTAATCTGACTAATTGAAAATATTTGTTTTTCTTAAAAATACTAAATTTTTCTAAGTAAAATTGTCTGAGTAGTGTACTCAGAACTTCTGAGTCTTGAGTTCAGAACTTCTGAGTCCTGAGTTCAGAACTCCTGAGTCCTGAGTTCAGAACTCCTGAGTCTTGAGTTCAGAACCTCTGAGTCTTGAGTTCAGAACTTCTGAGTCTTAAGGTCAGAGATTCTGAGTCAATACTTCAGCAATCTAACTTTCAAAAATATATTTTTGAGAAATACAAATACATCAATTGTATGAATTATGCTTCTTCTATTATCTTTTATCTCATCTTTATGTATCATAAATAATCAAATGTATGCTCAAGTCAAGGGGGAGCATCAAAATTGTTTATTTGGATATTATTTTGTGATGCTTAAAAGGTTTGTTTTCATTTCTTATCTCTGATCATTCTAAGAAGAACAAGCTTTTAATGATAAATTTTTTTTGTTGTTCAAACTATATCTGAATTAAAAGTTTTCATATTCAGATATAAGATTTTAAATGTTTTTTTTTAAATCATCATAATATGAACAGAATTTTGATGATAAAAAAGGGTTTCTATCTGTTCAAACCTCTTCTGAATAATCAAGATTTTTTTTATTTATCAGAAGTTGATTTTAAATGACATTTTAGTTACAAGGCAAAATTCTTCTGAGTTATGGAATCAGAACTCTGAGTAGAACAATCAGATATCTGATAAAGGAAAGTCAAAACATCTGAGCGTGTTATTCAGATCTTTGACTTGAGTCAAATTTCTATCCACTAACACGTGTCAGCTTCATATTTGTTTGATTATGCCACGCATTTCATTTAAATCTTCTGTGGCATTTCAAATGTGTTGACTCTATTATAACATTGATTTCGCTTTTCCGTTAAACCTTTCAACTTCGCGGATTTTAAATAGGTCTTAAAATCCCTATTTCAAATCTTTTCAAATTCCAGAGCGAAAAGTGAGATACAAATCAAATTCAGAGTTCTTTGAATCTGTTTTCTTCTTAAATCATGTCTGGAATACGAAGGAGTGGTCCAATTTCGCTACATTCTACAAAATCGATAATGGATTCATCTGATTCGGATAATGATGAAGTACAGAATAGAGCTGTAGAGGAAGAGGCAATAAGAAACGATGAAGAAGATGAACAAATGGATGAATCAGAAGGAAATGCAGATGAGGTAAACATTAATATTGAACATGAACAGAGTGCTGCAGGGTCGATTATGTCAGATAGACCTATTTTCGTGGAAAGGGCTGTTCCTGAGAGTGAATGGTTGAAATTATCTGAAAATAACTGTGTTATATTGTTTGAGGAAAGTCGATTTAAACCAGAACACATAATTATCATGGAGTTATTCAAACATCATCCTTATAGAAAATGGTTTACAAGAAGCAAAAATGTTCCTGTTCAGTACATACAACAATGGTGGAAACATCTTAGGTTAGAAGATAATAAGTTTGTGTCTGAAATTGGAGGAGTAACATTTGCCTTATCTATCTCTGCACTAAGAGAAATGCTGAATCTACCAGAGAAAGATGATGTACAAAGAAGGACTGATTTTGAAGATTCACCCCTAACAGAGGAATTAATAGCTGAATTTATGAAATTGGGATACAATGAAAGATTGAGGACTCTCAGTTTATTCAGAAGAAACAAATTACCACCTATTTGGGCTTGCTTCTTTCATGTGGTAAATAAATGCTTGTCAGGGAAGAACAGTTCTGCTGATCAAGGTTCTAAACAAATTCTTCAGATTTTTCAGGGCTTAGTGAAGAATAGGCATTATGACTATACTTTAATACTTTGGGAAGACATGAAGAATATATTTGAGAAGAATCAGAAAGCAATTCAGAGGAAAACAAAGGATGCTTCACTGACATACATTCCTTATATAAGGTATTGGCAAATTGTTATTTGGTATGCCATGCAGGAAAACAGAACAATCTCAAGAAGAACAAATGAAGAGCATGGTCCCACATTTTATTTGGGTAAGATGACCTCAGTAACAAGACTTGAAAACTATCCCAACCATAAACTGTTGCCAAAATCACTTAGGAATTATATTCCAAGGGAGAGTGAGATTTTAAAAGCTTATTGCACCTCTATGGGAATTGAATTACCTCAAATCCCTACCCAAGAGGACCAACCTGAGAAGAGAGGTGAGGGGTCTAGTCGAATTAGAGAGGGGGAGAATGTTCAGATGGGTGACCATTCTGAGAGACTTGAGGGGGAAAATTCTGAGAGCTTGGTTAGACTCAGTGAGGAAAAACAGAATGAGAGTGGTGAGGATGAGAGATTGTCAACAGAGGTTCAAACAGAAAGACATGCCTCTGAACCAGCTAATCTTGGCCAGGTAACCACAAATGCTATTGGTTCACATCTCTTGGTGTCCAATATTGAAACAAACACCATGGACCTAGTGGTGGATCTTGAACAACCCATCCATACCCACTCAGAAGCATTTCAACATGCTACTGTTTCACACAAATCCGGGGAACCATCCCAAACTCATTTGGAGGGAGGTGATAAATCCCAATATATTTTTCAACACATTTAGTCTGAATATCACAGTCCTATTCACATTGAGCCTGAAATTCCTTCTGACACTTGCACAAATCAGGAATTTCGTATTCCTGAAACAACATTCATAGACATACCTAATGTTGGGTGTCGAGGATTGGATGGGAGTCCTGGTGAGGTAAACATTACAAAAGCCTCATTCAAAAGTGCATCTGTTGTACAAGATGACTTTGTGTTATCTACAGGCCATGAGCCCTCTGGGCACATGAAAACTGGACCATCTGTTGGTTCAGGTTCACTGTTAGACACTTCTGAATTTGAAAAGATTCAGAAACAAAACAAGGAGATGGGGGAAAAAGTAGAAAATTTGGAGAAGAAGGTGGAGGATTTGAATGATGAGATGTCAGATTTGAAAGTTGTGTTGGAGAAAAAGTTGATTTATGTGGAAACCAAAGTAGATGATGTAAAGAAATCCTTGGATTCTCACAAAAAGGAGATCATGGATACAATGTCTGGTTTTCAAAAAGATATGTTAAAACAAATGCAAGATTTGCAGGAATCTATACTGAAAGCACTAAGTGTATCACTGGCTTCTACTTCAAAGCCTCTTGATCCTATTTCTATTGCAGAAGTTGAACCTGAAGGTACTTCTAATCAGAACTTAAAGAGAAAGTTTGATGATAATGAGCATCATGATCATCAAAAGGGGTAGAAAAGACAGAGGTTAAGTTCTGATGATGACATTAGCATAGAAGATTTTGAGATAGCAGATATGCACTTAGCCAGTACAAAAAGTTCAGAAGATCAGACACAGAAAAATTTAAAGGCAATGACTCAGATAGTTCAGATTGATAGCTCAGATACAGAGGAAATAGAGTTGGAAAGTACAGATGGTGGTGATTCAGATAAAACAGAGGAATTGAACTTAGACACAGAGATGAAAGGAAACTCAGATGAAACTGAAGCTATTGAGGAATCTGTATTAAGATCAGAAAAGACAGTGGAAAGTGAAGTGGTCAACATGTGTACAGATATTGTGGTATATAACAAAGAAAATATGATGAATTCTGAATCAGAAGAAAGGAGATTGAGTGAAGACTTGATCAGAAGAATGCAAAGTGAGGTAGTCAGAGCACTTAATGTTCAGAAAATTCAACAAGGGTTAAAACTGATAAAGCCTATTGATCTGTTGGGAGAAGAAGATAGAACTGTTGATTATTCTCAGAATTTTAAGCATGAGTTCAGATATAACTATGCTGATGAGATGAACACAGAAGAAGAATATGAGAAATTAGAAGATTACTTTATGCCTTCTAAGTATGTATTCAGAAAACCAATTGAGATTCCCAAGATTGACTTACAGGTTTTAGAAGAACCTATCTGTGATTTTATCCTGGAATTAAGTGATGTACCTTTGGCCAGACAATTTCATGATGACATTTTTCCTGAGGAAATGTATGAAAACCTCCACCATACAGAAGGAGAATATGAGCTTTTAGAGAGCAATGTTGATGGTTTCATGGATGAAAGAGATCAGATGATTTATACAGAAGCCTCAACCAGATTCAGAATTCCTGACTCAAGACTGCATATCCAGAAAAGAATTGAGAAAGTTCTAATGTTCCAACAAGAAGAATTCAATGGTTTGATATTTGTAAGAATGGAAGTGCTGAAAGAAAGGAATACAAAGGTTTTCATGTCCAGCTTTGATTTCCACAGACTAACACTTGATGATCAGATCTTTCTAGTTAAGTTTTTCTCTAGTACTGAAGAAGCCTTAATGGAAATTGAATGCAGAAGACTTCTGGGTATCTATGTCAGAAACATGTACTTATATGATTTTCAACTAGCTATTGAAGGAAGAAAAGAGAAGTGCAATCTGAGGTGTCCAACAAATATTGCAGGATTTGGTGTGTGTATGAAGGGATTTGTAAATGAAGGAATGGAATCTGAAGGGTTTGCATATAAAGTTCAAGAGAGACTTGAAATGTTCAAACTGAAAGAACTGGTAAAATATAGTGATGCAACTCTGAGTTGGTTACTGATTGAAATGGAAGTAAGTGCTAAAACTGAAAGAAAGAATTTAAAGAAAAGGTGTGTAAACTCTATGAAAAGAAGGTTGAATCTCAGAAGAAAGATCAGAAGTTGTGGTGAATGGTTGCTATCTGAAGTTAATCCCAAGAAGATGTTACATAGTGATTTTGTGTTTCCTGCTGAGTATGAAGTGAATGAAATTATGTCAGATGAAGTTGAAGAAGTCCAGGACACACCTCAGAATGTGCAGATAACTAGTTTTGATCAAGCTGAACAGTCTGAACCCAAAGAAGATGAAATATCCATTGATCTAAATGGATACTTTCTTGAATTTGATCTGCCTAAGTTCTTCAAACCAAAAGAAGTACAATTCTTGGATGTGTACTATGATAGACCTAAGGAGACTCAGATCTGGTTGGCTGAAAAATTAAGATGTCTTGGTAAAACAAAGCAAGCTGTTTACTCAGATTTTCTAATCACTGGAATCAGAGAATTGAAGGTTAAGAAATTCAGAAAAATGGAGTACTTATCCTTTGAAGTTCTGAGAGAAGATGGTAAGGTTTATTACTTCACTGATGCAAATTTTGAGAAACTATCAGTGGTTGACTTCTACAGATTACACAGCTTTCTATGCTTCAAAGAGTCAAGCAAAGACAGAAATGAAAGGAAGGCAAGAAGTGTGGTGATTGAGGCTATGTTCTATATCTTAAGGTGGCACTGTTATACAGACTTCCAAATAGCTCTGTACTTACAAAAGCCATGTGTTTATTAGGCAAAGCCCAACACAGATCATGAGCAGAAAAAGGTGTTAAAGACTGGAAGTATTCACAAATATCCAGATTTGGGAGTATTTTTGAAAAACAAAAGTGGAAAAATCTTCTTCAGAGCAAAGGAAACTGCAAAATACTGTTCTGGAACTTTAAGAATCATAAAGCACAATTTGGAGAAAAAGACGCTGAAAGTGAAGGAAGCAAACATAACTCAAGAAGTAATCAATCAGCAAGTTGAAATTATTCAAGAAATCATTGTCAAAATTGACAAGAGGCTTAATCTGAGAAACGTGCTACTTCAGAAAATTGTTCCTGCTCTGAAAGAACTGGATGATGCAAAATTCAAGTTTATTTGACAAAAAGGGGGAGATTGTTAGATCTGAAGTTTTGTCAATAAACCAAGTGTTGAAGATCTGATAAGAAGACTCAGATGTTCTGAGTAGAGGAGTCAGAGATCTGAGAAGAGAAGTCAGTTCTGAGAGAAAGAGTCAGAAGCTCTGAGAAGCGTTATCAGAAGAATGTTCAGAAGTTCTGAATAACCTGTTCAGAACTTATGACTACATACTTTACTTAGTATTTAGTAAACTAATTAGGACACGTGTTATGTTCTTATTAGTCTTTCTCATTTGTACTGTAGCTTTAACATGTCCATTGCAGTATAAATAGAGTGGTTAGCACTACATTGCTAACTGATTGATTTTCCCATATATCGTTATATTCATTCTTTGTAATCTTTGAGATTCTCTCTCTCTTAGATCTGTAATCCTGTTCATCATTGAATACAATTGGGCTTGATCATACAACTTCTCAATTACTGCTTTCTATATTGAATGTAAGATTAGATCATGTACTTTCAGTGGTAGTAAGGATGGATTGGTTAGTTGAGAATCAGGCTAACATAGTTTGTGATAAGAAATTAATCAATGTCGTTTTACCTGATAAGAGGTCAGTAGTGATTTATGGTGATCGTAAGAATCATCAGTCTAGCCTTATATCTATGATAAAAGCCCGTAAATATGTCAGTAAGGGTTGCTCGAGTTACTTAGCCTATGTGATAGATAGTAGGCCTGAAAAGATTAAATTGGAAGATATTCCTATTGTTAGTGAATTTCCAGAAGTTTTCCCTGAAGACTTGAATAGTCTTCCTCCTGTTAGACAAGTAGAATTGGGTATCGACTTAGTCCCTGGAGCCGCTCCTATTTCTCGTGCACCGTACCGACTAGCTCCTCCAGAGATGAAAGAAATGATGGCACAACTTCAAGACCTATCTGATAAGGGCTTCATCAGACCCAGCTCTTCGCCGTAGGGTGCACCAGTTCTATTTGTGAAAAAGAAGGATGGTTCAATGAGAATGTGTATTGACTACCGGGAGCTAAATAAGTTCACGATCAAGAACAAGTATCCGCTTCCAAGAATTGATGATCTCTTCGATCAATTAGTTGGAGCTTGTTATTTCTCTAAGATTGATCTCAGATCTGGATATCATTAGTTGAGGGTTAAGGAAGAAGACGTTCTGAAGACTGCCTTTCGTACGAGGTACGGTCACTACGAATTCTTGGTGATGCCATTCGGACTAACGAACGCTTCAGCCGCTTTTATGGATCTAATGAATCGGGTATGTAAGCCTTATCTCGATAAATTTGTCATTGTATTTATCGATGATATACTTATTTATTCCCGATCCAAAAAGGATCACGCACAACATCTTCGTTTAATTTTGGAATTACTGAGGAAAGAAAAGTTGTATGCTAAATTCTCTAAGTGTGAATTCTGGTTGCGGGAAGTTCAGTTTCTGGGGCATGTAGTTTCCGAAAAAGGTATACAAGTTGATCCAACGAAAGTAGAAGCAATTGAAAGATGGGAACAACTGAAGACGCCAACGGAAGTACGGAGTTTTCTGGGTCTAGCTGGATACTACCGAAAATTTATAAAAGACTTCTCTCGTATCGCGACGCCTTTGACTAAGCTGACTCGGAAGAATCTAACGTTTGAATGGAGAGCAGAACAGGATGAAGCATTCAGAATATTGAAAGAGAAGCTCTGCAGCACGCCAATATTAGCATTGCCAGAAGGTTCTGATGATTTTGTTGTCTACAGCGATGCTTCCAAACTAGGATTAGGATGTGTACTTATGCAACGTGGAAAGGTGATTGCTTATGCTTCTCGTCAACTAAAGGACCATGAAAGACAGTATCCTACACATGATATGGAGCTTGCAGCAGTTGTCTTCGCGTTGAAAATTTGGAGACATTATCTTTACGGTTCTAGGTGCCAAATATTTACTGATCATAAGAGTCTCCAACATCTTTTCGATCAGAAGGAATTGAATATGAGGCAAAGAAGATGGCTGGAATTGGTGAATGATTACGACTGTGAAATCCTTTATCATCCGGGAAAGGCGAACGTGGTAGCAGATGCACTGAGTCGTCAGGAAAGAAGTGGAACAATAAGAGCTATTTCACTACGGGATGAACTGCTACCGAACATCTTTGACGATTTGCAAAAGTGTCAAATAGAAGCGTTTCAAGAAGAACATCCGAAGTCAGAACGATTAGTGGGGGTATCAGCATTGCTAGAAAAAGATGATCGTGGGTTATTAGGTTTGGGAAGCAGAATTTGGGTGCCTCGTATGGGTGGGTTACATGATCGGGTACTACAAGAAGCTCATCAGTTTCGTTTTTCTATTCATCCGGGTACGAACAAGATGTATAAGGATCTGAAACAATTTTATTGGTGGCTGGGGATAAAAATAAGCATTGTTCAATATGTGGAAAGTTGTGATACTTGTAAGAAAGTAAAGATTGAACATCAAAGGCCGTTTGGTCAGTTACAACGTCTGGAAATACCAATGTGGAAGTGGGATCAAATCACTACTGATTTTATTACAAAGCTACCAAGGACTCCGAAGGGATTTGATTCTATTTGGGTGATTGTTGATAGATTGACGAAGTCTGCTCATTTCTTGCCGATAAAAGAAATTGATTCAATGGAACGCCTAGCCAAATTGTACATTGATGAAATAGTAACTCGACATGGAGTTCCAATCTCGATTATTTCCGATCGAGATAGTCGTTTTACTTCCAGATTTGGGAGAAGCTTTCAAAAATAAATGGGAACACAGATAAAGTTAAGCACGCCATATCATCCTCAAACGGACGGTCAGAGTGAAAGAACAATCCAGACTTTAGAAGATATGCTCTGGGCTTGTATTATTGACTTTGGGGGATCATGGGATAAACATCTACCGCTGATCGAATTTGCTTACAACAACAGTTATCATTCCAGCATACAAGCGGCACCGTTTGAAGTTCTGTATGGTAGAAAATGTCGAACACCTTTATGTTGGAACGAAGTGGGGGAGAAACAGTTAGTGGGGCCAGATATAGTACAGTTAACAGCAGATAAGATTACTCAGTTTCAGGACAGATTGAAAATGGCTCAAGACAGACAGAAAATCTATGCTGACCGACGTCGGAAACCGTTAGAGTTTCAAGTTGGAGATTTTGTAATGTTGAAAGTATCGCCATGGAAAGGAGTTATACGTTTTGGGAAACAAGGAAAACTTAGTCCGCGGTACATTGGACCGTTTGCAATAACGGAAAGAATTGGTGAGGTAGCTTACAGGTTAGATCTTCCGTCAGAATTAAGCAGGATTCATAACGCGTTTCATGTATCGAATCTTCGAAAGTGTTTGGTTACACCAGATCAGGCCGTCTCTCTTCCAGATATTCAAGTTGATGAGAAACTGAATTACGTGGAGGAACCAGAAGCCATTTTAGACTGTAAAGTCAAAGTCTTGCGGAGTGGTAAAGAGATTAGACAAGTGAAAGTACAGTGGAGACATCACCGAGGTCAGGATGCTACATGGGAATCAGAGTCGGATATGAGAGCCAAATACCCTCATCTGTTCGCTTGACTGAATTCCGGGACGGAATTCTTTTAAGGGAGAGATGTTGTAATAACCAGGTATTTTATTTAATTTAAATTTGAAAATTTTATAAGTCTTTATTATAGTATTTAAGGAGTTAGAAGTTAAAGGGTAAGTTTTAATTTTTAATTGGAAGTTTAGGGGTAAATCTTGCCAATTTATGAGAGTTGAGGGTTAGTTTGGTATTTTGGGAAATATCCCCCTCCACCACCGCCTTATGTTGTTTAGGTGGAGGAGGTGTCCTCTTTTTGAAACTATTAGCAAAAGTCTAAGTGTGTGTGTGTGTTTATTGTTTACGGCCAAAAGAGAGAAGAGGGATTTGGGAGTAGTTCTTGAATTAAAGTGAAGAAGAAGAAGGATTATTTCAGCTGGGTTTTAATAGTTGCATCAAGAAAACAAGGTAATAATCTTTATTTTTATGTGTATTAGGTTTTACTATAAGTTGTGGAAGTGGGTTTTGGTATTTTTGTATGATTTGGGAGTTTTATGTTTATGGATAGTTGTGGTTTATGGTAGTAATCATATCTGCAAATTTTCATAATCATCCATGGGGAAAAACTGCATAAATCTGGGTTTAGGATGAACATAGTGGGCTGAGACTTTTATGAACATCATAAGAATCGCAACTGAAGGTTGCGACTTTCACAAAAATCGCAACACAAGCTTGCGATTTTCTTTAAATCTCGCAAGTGTGGCTTGCGACTTTCTCTAAATCTCGCAAGAGTGGCTTGCGACTTTCTCCAATCTCGCAAGTGAGGGTTGCGACTTTCAGAAGAATCGCAAGTGTGGGTTGCGACTTTCTACAAACTCGCAACAGTTGGTTGCGATAAGATTTTATGTAGCTAGTTGGTTGCGATAGAGACGAGGATTCTTGGGTTTTTACAATAGTAAATCTTTAAAAGGAGTATTTGTACTTTATTGTTACAGCTACTGTGAATTTGGGATTGAAGGATCGAAGTGCTTGATAAATATCTTGGAAGGATTTTTGGATATAAGCTAAACAGGTGAGTTTTACTTCAAAATATTTTAACTGGAATACATATATGTGTGGAATGGATATATGATTAAGGTGTGAATATTATGTGTTTATAATATAGTAAGATATTATATTCCTATGTGCATTACACTACACAAGTGCACATTAGTCGGGTTCCGGTGTGCGGACCGATGGGTAGCCGGGTTCCGGTGTGCGGATCGGTGAGTAGCCGGGTTCTGGTGTGCGGACCGGTAACGTTGATTATTTATTAGTTGGCTTGCTACCAATTAGTATGGCCAATTGTGGAGGAATAAGGCGGGATGAGATGTACGAGTCTTGAATGGTATTGATATACGCGTAGTATATGGATGTATATGAAAAGTTTTATATAAATGGTTTTGATACAAAGGTTTACTAAACTGTCAGGGATTTCCTCACTAGACCATTAGGTCTAACCCTCATTTCTGTTTTAAAAATATGTATTCCAGGTGGTGGATCGGGTAAGAGCAAGTAAATAGGACTCTTGATGGATAGCTTTTGTGAAGATGTTGGTTATGAAGTTATGGATGTATTTTGTACTTATGACTTTGTTATTAGTCAACATGTAATTTAATTTGCAAAAAAGTTTGTACTGATTTACTTATTATGTTTTGCAAGACTATGGGACCGAATGTGAAATACGATGTATCTTTTGATGATTTTATAATATAAAATGTATGTTATTTGTATATATGGAAACCGGGTTGTTACATGCAGGAACGCACGACCCACATCTGTCGTACGACCTAAGTTTCTCTAACTTAGAAAATTTGTCATGTTTTGTATGAATGCCTTAGTCGCAAGTACCTATGTTTGCTTTACACGACTTTAAGATCAAAAGATCACATGATCTAAATTTTTAACTTTGGATAATCCTTCTATCATGGATGCATGTGCCGCAAGTTCGATCTATTCGATGCACGTCAATTTAATGATCGCATTGTACTCGTTGTTTACTTGCAATATAAATGAGAGATTGACAATATAAAAACATAAGTTCCAAAAGGAAAATTTTTCATTTCATTCTCGAATGGCGACTACATCAAAACACTCGACCCCCAACGGTCGGTCGATAAAAAACAAAATGAAAAGATTTCTAAGGCTGGGGTGGGTCATCGACTGTCTTAGAAGACTCGCCCTTGAAGTCCTCGTCCATGTCCTCCTCCTCGACCTCCTTCTCGTCATCCGAGTCGAGGTCCCTCTTAGATCCGACGCTCGACAAGTAAAACGCATCGTCCGATGCCGAGGCAAGGGGATTCTTCCCCGACAAGTGTTGTCGCATGATCGCCGCTCGAGCAGTCAATCGAGCAAGGGCGAAGACATACTTCTGCTCATCCCTTAGCTCTTTCACTTCCCCCTCCAACCACGACACCTTGGACTTGGAATCCTTGGCTTCTTTTTCATTTGCAGCCGAGGACTCTTTTGTCCTGTCCAACTCAGCCCTCGAATCGGCTATCAGGGCCAGGGCCTGCTTGAGGCGTCCTCGCGTCTCATCCCTCTCATGTGCAATGACCTCCAGGTCATTCTGAACATCGTCGACCCGCACAGACGGAGCCTCGACGCACGCCAAGGCAGCTTTCTCTCTCTCCAGTGCCGCCTTCTCTCTTTCGACAGCTGCGGGCACCAAATCCCTTGTCTTCTCCATTTCGGAGTACATGGCAAGGGAAGACTGGAACGCCTGAAACACAAAGAAACATGAGTTAATAACACTAGACAAAAACTACGGAAAGCACAAGTTATAAAAAACTTACCATGAACGCAAGTCCTGCAACATAAGATCCCGTCTCCTCGACCGGGACCCCCTGGAAATGCTCACTGAAAGAGGGGAGCTGATATTTTCCCAAATGAGGAAAACGTTTCGTCCCGTCCAGGACGTTATCCGTCATGAAGTCCGACGGCAACGTAAAGTTAACCGTCGTGACTTCGGCCTCTCCCGTCGAGTGGCCCATGCCCTTGTCGGCCGACGAAGTGGTCGACGTGGCAGATGGAGACACTGCCGTTTTGCCGGAGGTGCTGAGCTGACTGGAGTCGCGTCAATCGCATCAGAAGACATTTTCGTCTTCCCAGGAGATGCGACCGACACCTTCGCCTTCTCAGGATTGATGACTCTCGACGAGTCGCCCGCCTTTGAAGACGGTTCCTTCGGGACCATCATTTTGGTACTCTTTAAAACCCCCGACCCAGTGGTCGAGGTCCCTTTTCTCTTATCTCTGCCCTTGCGGGCCAATTTAGCTTGGGCTGCCCTCTTGGAAGCCACAGACGACGCCTTCGCTTGAGATTCCCTTGAAAAACGAGATGAAAAGAACGTTACACGATTAAAATAGTGGAAAGATTAAGTCGAGAAGATAGATCGAGGTACACTTACCAATCATCTTCTCTTCCTCTTCTCTCGACTCTTCTTTTTCTTCTTTCTCTGCTTCCTCTTCCTCCTCTTCCTCTCGCCTCTCCTGTCGATTCTCTCCCAAGTATACCACGTCCTCGTCCTCGTCCTCGTCCTCAAGATGTCGTGTGACGAACGACCGGTCGTCGGTATTGAACTCTAAAAATTTGTCGATCTTGGCTTTGGAGTCAGCGTTAGGCTTCACGTCCTCGAACTTGATGTTTGTCAAATAGATAAAAAGGAGAATGTAAATAAAAAACAAGTCAAACAAATATAATACAGAACGTACGACAAAGCTTTAAAATCTCACCCGCCATATTCCACCCGACCCTAATCCAGTCGCTCTCAGGGTCGAGCGTCGCTACGCGCACAAACGCGTACCTGGCCTTCCACTTACGGTCGTTGACCATAGTTTTCCGGACCAAGGTACTGTCGCCCTTGTACCTCGAGAAAATGCTATAACGACGATAGCCGTCCATCTTAACCTGATAGGCCATCAGGAGATCGTTCACGTTCATGGGCGACGACTTGGATGACATGCCACAATTGGGGCATTAACTGCCCCGGTAAGAGGTGGAACTCACACATAAATGACTTGGCTATGGTATAATAGGGCCATTTGAAACCTATCTTGAACGGATACTCGTATATCACGATGTACCCGTCTGGACACATCTCCGGTCGAACCTGACCGGCTCTGTACAACTTGATCCCTATAGGAATTTTTGCTAACTTCCTAAGAGAATCTATATCATCCTGATCTCTAATAGAACTCTCTGGTTCGGTCGACATTGCTAGACCAGTGAGCCAAATCTTTAGATCGGACAGAGTAAAGATATCCCAGTTCTTCCTAGGTTTTCTAGCTATGGACTTGCGACGCATATAAGGAAGAAGAAATCGTACCTTAAATAGGCACTCTAATCCTCGAAAAACACTAGAATCGGTTTAAGATTTTTTGCAGATTTGGAATCGCTAAAAGAAAGCAAAGATCAAAGAAGAAAATACGCTCTAAAGGTTTCTGAAAGTGTAAAATGGAAAAGATCCGCAAATGGTCTCTATTTATGTAATCGATCGTGTCAGATCGAGTCGCTCGATGATCGCCACATGTCTACGCCTTTTCAAAAGCTCGACGGATCGTCGACACCTGGTACCCACAGATGTCAAGCATGATCGCACGTCAGCATGACGTCACGGTCTTATCCTCTTTTCAACTTCTCATTCGGTTGGAATTGGACCGATTCAATTCCTAAGAAACTGAATCGACTTTCGACACGTGTCACGACCCCAGACTTTTTTCTGACAAAAATTTAAAATTTGAAATTTGAAATTGCCTCTTCATTTTAAATTTTGGGGGCAAACTGTTTGGGTAAACATTTAGTAGTCTCGACCACGACCGAAAAAGGGAAAGACACATTTCATGAGAAAGATAAAATCATACACACTCGACAACTTTACCATCCGACCTAAGTTCAGGTCGAGGGTTACTCACGACACTCGACCATGATGTCGTCCAACTCACACGACCATCGCAGGATATCTGGTAAACACGATTAAACTAACGTACGACATGACTGTTATGTTCTCTTTGTTTAATGCAGGATCAAAGCTATTAATGACCAACGGCTATAACTGACGAAGATCATTATGAACATTAAATCTCAGAAACCGTTACGACCGTTACTCAAACCTTTATGAGGATCATTTAAAGCTGCGATGGCTATATAAACGAAGACCCTAACTTCATTTGCGCACATCTGAGTTCTACAACATCTACGGAATAAGAAAAAGCATTCGAAGCAAAAGTTCTCTCTCGAACAGACGACACACGACACGTTGTTTTTACACACGACGAACGCTCTTTTATTTAAGTTCTTTCTATTTAAAATTGTAATCATTTGAATTACCACCGTTTGTACTCTCGACGTTTGGAACACAAGGACGTCGCCCCTGATTGGCGACCATAGTACAGCGACGACCTCCACTGTCGTCCGCGGGTTTTTTGTGAGGTTTTTCACGTGTCACCAAAATTCTCTCGTCTCTTTTACTTTTTGTATTTGTCGCATCGTTTGTCGAACAATTTCTATTCTTTAGTTGTTAAGCTCCACATCAACCTTAAATTGTATTTTTGGACGATTTTCGGCATTAACAGTTGAGATCACTTCCTTTTTTACGTTCGTGATATTTTTAGAGAGAGATTTTCGAAAGATTTAGTTGCCTTTTCGTGTGTTGGCTATAAATCGAGAGAAAATTTTGTGAAACTTTTCATTGCTTTCACAATGTCGATAGAACCTGCAAGCACCATCTTTGGCCAAGAGGGTCTATCGGCTTTTCGGACGTTATCAGGCGTCCATGATGTTGTACAGTTGTACTCGCCGGATAAGTTTTTGCCGTCTGAGTTCCCGAATGGGCATTTTGTTTTATACGAATACCCCTTTAAGGTAGGTTTTAAGTAGCCATTCTCCCCACTGGTTAGGGAGTTTTTGAGCAAGTTTTCTCTTTCTCCTGCCCAAATGACGCCCTAGTTCTGGCGAATCGTCCGTGTGATCGATAGGATCACCGGCGAGTGGACCGATCCGTTCACAGTGGAGGACCTTCTGGCCTCCCACATGGTTAAGGTGGACAACTACCACCGATATAGCCTGTTCTCCAAGTACAGGAGAGCTCAGGTTCTGGTGTTAAATACGCAGGTGAACGACCGCGGGTGGAAGGCCCGATACGTCTTCGGCAAGACGCAATCGTTGGATCTTCTGGAGGAGGACACGACGTGGGTTGCTGCCGGGTGGAACACCAACAGTAAGTTTTTATTTTCGCTTATCGTACATTTTTTTGAATCGTGCGTTTTAGCCAATCGGGTGTTTCTGTTTCAGCCATCACGTTCCCCGATTCTAGTGTTTCCAAGGAGACGCTGGCGAAGATCGAAAAATTCCGGATGTATAATCCGGTTGATAGATCCTTCTCTATCCAGCGTAGTCTCAGGGACGAAGGTTCGGACGACGAGGTCCAAATACTTGGAGAGACGGAGACTTATGTCGAAGAAGAGGCAGAGGAAGAGGAGACCGCAGGCAATAGCCTTACATCTTATCTGTCGTACGTTCTCCTTATATATATCCCCCGTCTTACCGTATGTTTTTGCAGGTGGGTCAGGAAATTTTCCTACTCACGGCGTGTCAAAGAAGGAGGCTCAACTCCTCCTGGCCCGTCAGGCTAAAGAGTTGAAACGCAAGGCTCCCCCACCCCCGTCGTCGGGGATAAAGAAGTCAAAGACGGTTCCCCGGAGGGAACCGTCATCGAAGGGTGGTGACCCGTCTAAGGTCGCCACTCCCAAGAAGATGAAGACACCACCGAGAGTTATTGATGTGACTCCGGTGAGTGTGGCCCCTCCTGCGACTAGAGAGGTCGCCCCTTCCTCCTCGTCGGTCGACAAAAGGAAGGGAAAAAAGATGGAGGAGTCCTCCGGTACAATGACGGTGAACTTCACGTTGCCGTCAAATTTCATGGCCGGGGAAGAGATGGACAGCGACAAGCTCTTCTCTGACTTGGAGAAATTCCTCCTGCCGTCCTTTAAGGAGTGACTAGAGGACGTCACGGTCGACAACATGGGGTCGCACATCGCATGGTTGACCTTCAAGGTACGTACGATCCGTCTGTTTAAAGTATTTTTGTCGTTTGTTTACTAACGTTTGTGTATTCGTGTGCTACAGGCGTTCCAGACTTCTCTTTGTTTGTACGCCCATATGGATAAGATCCGTAGGGTCGCTCCCGTTGCTTTGGAGAAAATGCGCAAGGCGCAAGAGGAAGCTCGTGTGGCAAGGGAGCAAGAGAAGCTGGCGACAGAAAGGGTCAAGTGCCTTTCCGCGAAGCTCGACGAAGCCCATGACTTCTATGAGGCGTCGATGAGGGCGAAGGAAGACTTTCAGCGTCATCTGAGGGAGACCATTGAGAAGTCCTCAGCGACGGAGGCGGAGTTAGGAGTTACTAAGGGCTCCTTGTCCGAGAGCGAAAAACAGGTCAAGGACCTTAAGTCGCTCGTCGAGGCGAAAGAGGGGGAGATCGCATCCTTAAAGGAGCGACTCCAGTCGTTTGAACTACTGACTTGTCTGAGGGTTCGAGCGGCGATTATGTGTCACCATTTACAGGGGTTAAACCCTATGGCCGGAGCCAAAAAAGAAGTCGCTACTTTCTTGGAGCAGATCGGGGATGAGGAAGACATCAACCAAGAAGATAAGCTCGAAGAAGAGGACCCGACGGACGCGGAGGTCGCTGAAGTTGGCGACGAGGAGGTTGCTAAGGAGCAGGAACATCATCTGCCTTGATCTTTTTTGTAATTTCGTTTATCTCTTTTGATATGGGGTGACTATAATCGGTCGTGCCCTTTTACTTGTAATATTTTGACAATGTGAATACAAGTAAATTTTTGCTATATCGTCGTGTTACTTTACTTTGTTGTAAATAAACAAAATAAATGAGACATAACAGAATGATAAAACGTGTGTATAAAGCAGTAGGACGGATGTGAAGCTGTACGATATAGGTATGAGTAATTTCCTGGAGTAGTCTGGCGACTGGGCCGAAGTAATATTCTAAGTATGGAATTCAAGTCATAAGACTTTGACTCCGAAACTCGGATTAAAAAGCACCTGCTTGTGATCATAAGATCTTACGAGATGAATCATGAGATTCTATTTATGTCGTGTGAGTCATGAGTTATTGGTCATGACTTTTTGGTCGTGACATATCAGTCGTGACCTTATAGTCTTAGAGACTTTATTTTTCACGATATAGATCGTAAGACTGGCGTTCGTGCGATCCTGTGAGCCTGCAATGTAAGATTCAGGGGTGGTCGTTGGTTTGACCAACGACCATCCGATGCTTAAGTCAGTAATCGTTTGTCGAAATAAATCGAAAGTATAATTCAAAAGAAGTACTTTTCAGATGTACTGCGTCCCAGCTACGTGGGGTTGAGGTCGTAGGTTTGATACTACGATCCTAGACGTACGATCACATGTGGACCATTGTCATACGTGATTTTGGAAGGGATTCCGAACCTGCATGGAATGTTAGTATGGATAAAAGAGACGACCTCTCTGTCCCGAATCTGGGAGTAGGCATCTACTTCCGTCCGCTCAGAGGAATAATTTGTAAAGATTAACAGGAAAAATTTCTACCCTAGGGCAGGAGGTAATTTACTAGCGATGTCCATTCCCTACCTTATGAAGGGTCGTGGGATCAAGGACGTATGTAAAGCTTCAGAAGGTTGGTATATCATACCTGAGTGTCGTTGACATGTGTTACGTACATGGTGGCATTTAATGTCGGCTAGCAGAGAATCACTTCTGTCGTGAAGTCCGACTGCCCCCAAGTCGTGACCTTATTTATGCCTACAATCAGTAGCTTTGAAACTGGAATTCCAATGGGGTACATCATTTTGTCCCCTTGTGGGGACTTCAAGACAACACTGAGTCGTGTCGCTTATAGTCGCCACAATACAGGTCTCGATCTGTTCTTCTTTTTCTAGTTCAGAAATGAAGTCAGCACTGGAATCGGTTAGGACCTGCGGTGTAATTGCCGTGTGAGGCTTGTGTAATTGCTAGATGTCCTTTTTCTGAGGATTTAACGTTGCCTTGTAGCAATCACGAGCGGTCTTCTGGTTACTTTTGATTTCTTATACTCCCCATGGCGTCGGGAATTTGATCGTCTGATGATAGGTCGAGGGGACCGCCTTCATATCGTTGATCCACGGTCGTCCAAGTATAACGTTGTAAGCTCGATAACATTAAACTTTGTTTGCTTGTTGACCCCTGTAGCATACACTGGGAGGATGATCTCTCCCAGAGTGTTGGTAGAATCGCCATTGAATCCTATCAGAGTCGTCGATCGACGGGTGATCTATGAGTTATCAATTCCCATAGCTTTGATCGTGCTTAGGAAAATGATATTAGCCGAACTGCCTCCGTCGACCAATACTCTTTTGGTCGAGCAGTTACCAATAGTGAGCTGGATAATCAGGTCGTCGTGATGTTTCTGCCAACTATCCTGGAGGTCGTCCTGATCGAACGTTATTGGCCTCGCCTCCAGTTCCAATTCATGTTTTGGTCGGGACGACCGAGGGATGGGGTATTCTCCCGATGATTGACTGGCATGCCGCTTGGCTACCGAATAGGTTAAACCACAGACGTCTGATCCACCCGTCACACAGTTGACGACTTTTTCATGGACGGGGGATTCTGGTCTTACGTTATCAACTGGCGTAGATTCTTTATCAATCAAGCCTTGTAGATGACCCTTGGGGACGATCCAGGCTAACTCCTTCTGCAAAGCATGGCAGTTATCTGTCGTATGACCATTGTCGCTATGGAAGTCGCACCATTTGGTCTTGTCCTTCTTTCGTCATCTTTATCACTTTTCTTGGGCCATCGGACAAACGACTGGATGGCTTTAAGAGCTTCGACCAATTCTCTCGATGTCCCCTTGAATCCATAAGAGGAGATCTTAGGATATTGAGGGAATCAGGGTGTAGGATTGCTCTTTTTATTCTCGAACCGAACGTTCGATATCTGGCGCGCTGGCTCCGTCTTGACTCTCCTTGGATTTGAAATATGGTTTCTTGATCCTGAGCGACTTTTTGTCGGTGGAATGCTTACGACGGAAGGCTAGGTCTTCTTCGACCCTCATGTAAGCCAAAGTCCTAGCTCGGACGTCTTCAAAATTCTCTGGTGGATATTTTGTAAGATCGACGTACAATCCGGTAGTATTGTCGTCTAGTCCACGCTTGTAGGCCTCAATGGCAGTTTTGACGTCACAATTTACGAATGTTGATCATTTCTGCGTTAAAACGATTGGAATAACCACGGATGGATTCTCCGGTTTTTTGGACGACATAATACAGGTCGCTGGTCTGTTTCTCCATCTTGCGACTGCTGGCGAATTGTTGTGAAAACTAGTTGACCAACTCTATGAAGTTGCTGATGGACTTCGGTTTGAGATTGATCAACCACTGAAGGGCAGGACTTGTAAGTGTCGCGCCAAAGCTTTTGCACATGCACACCTCTTGATATTGATGTGGGATTGATACTGTCCACATCAGCTGTTTGTATTGTGTGATATGCTCCGTTGGATCGGTTATTCCTGAATATTTAGGCGTAAAGGCAGGAATGTTGTACTTCTTCGGAACGTCAACACTTGCTATCGTGTCGATGAAAGGTGACTCCTGGAATCCTGTGAGAGGTTCGACGTCGACAGGGACGGCGACGCCAGGTAATTTCGAAAGTAACGACAGCATCTTCTCGTTCTGATCCTCCAATAACCTGAGTCGCTGAGCGAGGGGGTCGTTAGGATAAGGGATCGTACCTGTCGGGGGAATAACTCCTGAGTTCTGGGCTATTGCACTGACTGTCGAGTGGGAACCATTTCCGTGCGGCGATCTGATGGCTTCTCCGGTAAAGGGGAAGTTCATCGGGATCTGATGAGGTATGGTTCCATTGTACAGTGGCGGAGGTCTCAGTTGCTGCGGAGGAAGTTCTCCGAAGGGAGGATTGTTGACAAAAGGCCCTAGACCTGCTTGGAATGGTGGCCTTACGAAAGTGAGGTCCAAAGGAGTTACCAATCGTTGGAGCTACCTTTTGGTTTTACTCATGCAGCACTTGAATCTGACTTCGAGCCGCGTTCAATTCTGATTGAAGTTGAACCATGGGATCCTGGTAATTTGCCATCTACCTGAAAGCAAATGAAAACTTCACAAGATCGATAGAGCGATGTATGCGTTGGCTTGAGATTTTCTCTAGATGGGGTCCCACGGATGGCACCAAACTGTTAATGCCAAAAATCACCCAAAAGGATAACTTGAGGTTGATGTGGACTTTAACAACTAAAGAAAAGGGAACTCAAGACCAATCAACACAATTGCGATAAAAAGTAAATAAGACAAGAGAATTGGTGACGTGGAAAACCCAAACGAGGGAAAAAACCGCGGTCGACTTGTGAAAGTCGACAGTGCACTACAGTCGCCAAACAGGGGCGAAAAGTCCTTTTGTAAAAAGTGTTGTGTGTACAACAGATTACAATAAGAGAAAAAGTAAACTTAATCGTATGAAAAAGTTGTACGTCGTGCGAAATAAGCTGTTGTCGTGCGGAAGTTGCGCTACCGATGTATGTTCGAATGCTTTGTTAATCACTGTTGTATTGCGTAATAAATGTAGAAATGAGTGCGGATATGTTGAATTCAGATGTGTTTCGATGTGTAGTTTTATCGCAGATGTCCTCTTCGGTTGTGGAATAGGCCTTTATATAGCTTTCATTGCCAATAAATGTGTCTTGATGGCTTGTTTTGTAACCGCTGTCGGGTCTTAAATGCCACTAAAAGCTTGCCACTTACTGGCCGTTGTATCATGAATGCTCGTGGACCTGCATTAATGAACAAAAGAAACATATGTTGACTGTTAACGGTTAGTGTAATCGTACGACCATCTTGAGTCTCGGACGTCGGTCGTATGAAACATACATCATGAAAGTGTACGACCAAATGCTCGTCTGTAAATAACCCGTAAGACCTTACATTAATATAAGAGTGCTCTTGTGTAAATGTTATTTGAGTTTTCTACCGTCGGTCGTGAGGTGTGATTTTTTACCCAAACAGTTTCTATATATATATCAACTGTTGATTAAATATGATATGTGGTTTACATTTGACATCATGGATCTCACAAAATACTAGAGTTATGTGAATGATCCTATATATATATATATATTTATACCCAAAATCATATACAAACCTCCAATATGTTAGAAACTTTATGAACTAATATATAGATCACACATGTTTAACTTTCATAACTATCTTATTAACCTCCAATATGTTAGAAACACTTGATAAGATAATTAGTGTGAAGTTAAATATTTGATTTACTCCAAATATATAACTTAATAACTTGGTATATGTATGGCCAGGAGTCATTGTTGAATCAACTCGATCACTTAAAGGTGAGCGACATATATATAAGTCAATGACTTTGTGCATATATATGGTCGGAAGTCATTGTTGAATCAACTCAATCAATGAATTAAAGGTGAGAGATGGTCGTAGATGCAATTTATTTTCGACAAAACAAAACCAAAAAAAAATGCATTGATCTTATAATGCGTAGAACTGATTTTTATTAACTTACGCTTTGATTAGCATTATATTTCCGACTTTGATTTAAACTCATGTTATTAGATTGAGCCATTGATAAATATATATATATAGATATTTCGAAATATGTTCCTTACGATACCTTTAAATATGATATTAACATATTTTAATAGTGCAGATTATATTACATATATCTTAGTTTTATTCTCATATATAAATTGGTATTAACATATATTATTTAAATCCATATGTATATGTAGTACGGTAATCAAATGAGGACCACAAAGATATTGAGAACCTTAAGAACCAATCTCAACCATATAATACTCCAATCTAACAACCTTAATTAATGTTCCATTTATAATAAACGAATAACGTGATGGTAATTTTTTTCTTTTCTTGATTATTTTTCACTTCCCTTTTTGACAGATATCAAAATTTAGAATCAATTATTATTTTATTTTTATTCAATCTTATGCGATATAACTTATATGTAATAATAAAATATTTTAATCTTCATTATATGATTGTATTATTAATTTAATTTCACTCGTTTACTTTCTTACATATACATTATCTAATGGTAACGCATAGTAAACATACATTTTTATAAAATATATTTGACTAATTTAAATAATAAAATCGGGAAAAGAAAATATTGTAAATAAAACATTACATGGAAACCCCTAAATTTTATTTTGCACAATGAATACAATGTCGCTAAAGTTAAACAGATTAGTGTTATTTGAGATTGTGAAAACAAAATAAAGTTGATGTAAAATGTGATGTGAAATTGAAACACTAAAGTTTTCTTTCATGTTATGAAACAATAAAATGTTGTTTCACAAAGTGAAACAATGTAGTGTTGTTTCACAATTTCGAAAACAAAACAAAAGTTGACGTGAAATGTGAAGTGAAACACTAAAGTGTTGTTTCATATTTTGAAACAACACAATGTTGCTGTTAGTCCCATTAAAAAGCAACAATTCAAGTAATCAATAGAGAATAGTAACAAGATGAGATAAGGAAAGGTTTGGGTATTATTCATATCGAAGAGAACTACCTAGAGAGAGAATGTTTTTTTCTCTAGAACACACACTCACACCATCATGCTACATTGTAAAGATAATTCTTACCATAATTACTAACACAAGTCCCTTATATACTCTCTTGTTACACATTTAAGCCCAAGCCCATTTATCCTTCACCCAAGCCCATATTACATATATAAACCCTTTACAAAACTATCATATACTTAGAACATTTTGTGTCCTAAGAGTTGCTAATGTGAAACAATGTAGTGATGTTTAGTGTTCTTTCATATTGAGAAAAAATATATAATGTCGCTAAAGTGAAACAATGTAGTATTGTTTCAGAATTTGAAAACAAAACAAAGTTGACGTGAAATGTGATGTGAAACACTAAAGTGTTGGTTCATTTTGTGAAACAACACAATGTTGCTCATGTGAAACAATGGAGTATTGTTTCACATGGTGAAACAATGTAGTGGTCTTTCATATTGTGAAACAATATAATGTCTATTAAGTGAAAAAATATTGTTTCACAAGGTGAAACAATGTAGTGTTGTTTTACAATTTGAAAACAAAGCAAAACAAAATAACAGTTGACGTAAAATGTGATGTAAAACACTAAAGTGTTGGTTCATATTGTTAAACAACTGTCAGGATCGATTCTTAACAAGAATTAAACTTCTTAGAAACAGAATTTAGAGAATCTTGCGGAATAGAACTCTAAATCAATTAAAGAACAATCAATAGAATTCAACACACTGTATATATCAAACTGTATTACTCACAAGTTTTACACCAAACCTCAATCTTGTTGAACAGGCTCAACAAGACGACTTCTACTTCTCTAGAAATAGGGTTCTTACACCTTGAGGTTAATTCACTCTTGAATGAATATCGAATTCTATATCACACGTATATCTTCTGTATGCTCTAATAGCTATCTATCAATACTATATATACAAAAGTAATTACAAGATAACTATCAAAAGTAAATTGATCTTCTGAATCTTCGTTAAACATATCTTGATCAATTCCTTCTTTGTCTCCAAAAGTATCGCATCCCAAACTTATCAAGTCAGCAGTATTAACAATGATTTGGCTCAGCAGCATTAACGACCTTCAGCAGTATTAACCTTCACAGTCTTCAAGCAGTAGTAACTCAGCTCAGCAGCACTAACTATGTCTAGCAGTAGTAATTTGGTCTAGCAGTACTAACCGTGTCTAGCAGTAGTAACTTCGTCTAGCAGTAGTAACCTTGCCTAGCAGTAGTAACATTGTCTTGGAAGTACTAACCATACTTAGCATATCTTCAGTTCCCAACAATCTCCCCCTAACTTGACTTTTAGGAAAAGAAGTCAAGATCTTCAGATGATGCTTCCAAAACTTAGTCATCATATACGCACAGATTAGGACTTAAACCTAGACTCTGATTGAGAATCCTTTTTACCAAGAATCTACCCATTGCTGAATCCTTGGTGCAGGTCAACTTAGCATTTAGCATTCCTTTCAGTCTCTTCATGCTGTGATTGTATATTTCATCCACCAGATAGTATTCTTGCGTTGCAGAGTCAAGGGAGATGACATATACTCCACAGTTTTCATAGAGCATCCAGTTGGTAATGGCTTGAAACTGTGTGTTTATCCTATGCTGAACTGCTTCAGGTTTGAACATTTGGCACAAGAATTCAAGTACCATTTTAGAGATTGACATCCCTTGCTCAGTCAGCATGTTTTCATATATCCTCATCCCAACTTTGAACATCTCTTCTAAGTCTGATCTTGAGCAAGTTCTGACAATTTTTCCCCAAGTTGAAAAGACTTCAAATTTTCCATCTGCTCTTTTTATCCTAATGAACTCCTTTCTACCATCTTTCAAAGTGTCCCAAAAGATGATTTCAGGAGCCTTAGATGATATTGGTTCAGCCTGAATTGGAATTGGGTTAGAGTCAACACTAGTAATGTACAAATCACATTGGGCATCAGTTTGTGATTGTACATTGCTTGATTGCCCTGATGGAGTTGCCACTTCTTCTTCAGCAACTTCTGAGGTTAAGTTTTCTTTCACTGTTTCCTCATGGGCCTCTTCTGCAGTTGACTCCACCATTGGCTTCTTTTCATTTTTCTTCTATGAAGTTATGGGCTTGGTGCTTGGTCTTTTCTTTGACATCATCTTGGTTCTTTTAAGGGTTTTAACAGCTGCAGGAGTTGGTTCAGCTGTTTTAAGTTTCTCAGCAGCAATAACCATTTCTGCTGCTATGGCTGTTACTGCTTCTCTTAGAACATGTAATGATGCTGCTTCAACACTGTTCTTCACAATCCAGTATATTTCTTCATCAATTTCAGCTTGAGTTGTAGTTACTGCTTCCTGCTCAGTTTCTGCTGCTTTTTCTGTTTGGCCTTCAGCAGCATTAACTGTTTCTGCTGCTTGTTCAAACTCAGCAGTATTAACAGTTTCTGCTGCTGTGGTTTCTGCTGCTGTTGTAGTTTCTGCTTCTTTAATAATCTCTTCCACCTTTTCTGTCTCCCCCTTATTCTGTGCACTGGACTCCCCCTTAAACTGTGCATCCTCAATTTCCATTTCAGTCTCCATCTGAACTGTCTCCCCCTCAACTTGTAGACCCTTTTTATTCAGTTCTGCTTCTGATTCTGACTCTGACTCCCCCTTTTTGGGAGCATCATCAGCTGGAATTCTTTTTCTCAGCACAAATCTTGCCTTTTTCCTTCTGTGCAACAACTTGGTGACCATCTTCTTGAGCTTCTCAATTTGAGACTGTTGGTAGGTGACCACAGTTTTCAGTTGCTCAATCTCCTTCTTCTGTGCCATAACATCCAAGTTGACATTCCCTATGGTTTCCATCAATTCCTCATAGTTATATCTATCCTCACCCATTTTAGAAGTTTTTACTTTCTTTAAGGGATCCTTGGAAGGTTTAGCAGAAGCCTTCTGCCTAGCAGAAGCACTACCTGCCCCCTTGGTTTCTTGGCACCTGGGTCCTCCTAACGATTTCTCATTTAGAGTTGCCATGGGGAAGGTCTTATTTATGTTACCACTGTCCTTCTCTGTGCTAGCAGAAGTAGTGGCAGCCTTAGCACCCATATGCTCATCCTTCTCCTTAGAGAGCACCTTCTTGGGGTTGGGAGACACCCCTGTGGTTTCCCTGTTGATATTCTCAATTGGAGAATGCTCCAACTGAGGGCTTAAAGGCTTAGGGCTCTGAGTAGGTACATCAAGGGAAGGAACCTTGTGCACCTTTCTTCTTTGAAACCTTTTGGTGATTGTGGGAGTGGGTTGTTCAAGAATGGACTGAGGGATATCTTTTGAGATGGAAGGTTGGGATTGGTCATCAGTGGGTGTGTCTAATGAGGGCCTTGACCCTGATGCCATACCTTCAATTATGTGGGACACAACCATAATTGTAGAGAACAATGGTGTGTCAACTCCTTTCGAGTCCCTAGGAAGTCTTTTCATATTTGAAAAAACCTTCCCTTTAGGGGATTTTGGTACATATACCTCATCAAACTGAGGTAAGTCCATCAATTCCTTGTTAATAACTTCTTGCACAAACCTTGGATACATGTAAAAGCTCTTTTTGGATTCCAAGTTTGATACAAGATCATTAAAGATCATAGCTGAAAAATTGTACTTTCTGGCAGTGGATAAGCAGACCAAGGCATATGCAATGGGACTGCTGAACTCACTCCATCCAGTAGTTTTCTTGGAAATACAGTGCATCAGGGTATGAACAAGAAATCTCCATTGGTTAAAAAATTTTGACTTGTAGAATTTAAAAACACCAATGGGACCTTCATACCCCATTCTTTGTAAAGTCGAATATAAGTCATCAGAAGATAGAGAGGTTATACCTGAGGCATCATTCAAGCGAAGAGAGATGCGAATAACCTCCTCTGTGACTTTCAAGGGTTTATCACAAACCCTTGTTCGAATGGTTTTCTGCCCTTCTTCGAAACTAACAGTGGCATTCTCCCAAAATTGCGTCTGATGTTCGATATAGATGGTTGGGCTCACCGTTAGGGCATAGGAGATGTGCGAGGATTTAAGAAAATCGACGATATCGTGGAATCCCGCAGCTTGTTTCGGCTTCTGAAGCATGGCTATTTCATTGTGCTCATCCACAAACTCCATGATTCCTGAGGATTCTTGAAAGAAAAACCCAAAGATTCTGGGGAGACTAGGTTAGAACGAGAGAGAAGAAGTAAATGCGAAGAGTCGTTATGAACTTTGGCGGGCAAACAGGGGTATTTATATGCCCTAGATTATCACAAGCAGTATTAACGACATAGGCAGTACTAACTACCGAGCAGTATTAACTACCTAGCAGTATTAACTACCGAGCAGTATTAACTGCAAGCAGTATTAACTGCACAAGCAGTATTAACTGCACAAGCAGTATTAACTGCACAAGCAGTATTAACTGCACAAGCAGTATTAACTGCTGAGCAGTATTAACTACATAAGCAGTATTAACTACTGAGCAGTATTAACTGCAAGCAGTATTAACTGCACAAGCAGTATTAACTGCACAAGCAGTATTAACTGTTGAGCAGTATTAACTACCTAGCAGTATTAACTACCGAGCAGTATTAACTGCAAGCAGTATTAACTGCACAAGCAGTATTAACTGCTGAGCAGTATTAACTACATAAGCAGTATTAACTACTGAGCAGTATTAACTGCAAGCAGTATTAACTGCACAAGCAGTATTAACTGCACAAGCAGTATTAACTGCTGAGCAGTATTAACTGCTGAGCAGTATTAACTGCAAGCAGTATTAACTACACAAGCAGTATTAACTGCAGAGCAGTATTAACTGCAAGCAGTATTAACTGTGCACTTTGCATTACTAGTCAAATCCTCAAATGTCATCTTACCTTCTGACATATCACCTTTACCACTTCTCTTACCTTCTGCAGGATTGTTTCCAAAAGTAACATGTCCTCCATCAATTCATTTGAAATTCTTGAGGCAGGCCATGTTACCTGTCATGTGCCTGGAGCAACCACTATCAACATGCCAAATGCTCTTCCCCTTGAGCTGTTGGTTGCCCTGCACATCTGATAAATCAATTAGTTTTTGTTAGGGACCCAAGCCATAGTGGTCTTGGGTCTCCCTTGATCATCAAAATACTTACATTCTGTTTTGATGAGCTTGTCAAAGTGAGGAACATCAGTGCTTGAGTACTTTGTTTTTATGATAGGTCTAGAAGCAGTACTAACTGATGCAGAAGTACTAACTTTGTTAGCAGCCCTAACACTGCTTCCAGAAGTACTAGCCTTCTCAGCAGTATTAACTAACTTAGCAGTACTAACACTAGAAGCAGTATTAATTGTTGAAGAGGTATTAACTGTGTTAGCAGTACTAACACTGCTAGCAACATTATTTCTTCCTGCAGTACTGACATTGTTAGCAGTACTAACTGAGTTGGCAGTATTATCATTAGTACCTTTAGGCATCCATACTCTAACACTTTCTGTTTCTGCCTTTTTCATGTGGCTTTTGGTTTTAACTTGTTTCTTTGCCACAAGTTTCCTCACAGGCTTTTTATAGCCACCATTCTTTCTGTAACCACCAGGTTTTTGAAAAGATCTTTGAGCATTAAACCTTTGGTTAACAGGATTGAAATAACGGTGTTTGGCTAAATGATTTAGCTTACCGCAGATGAAACAAGGTTTTGGCCTGTTAATTCTGTTCAGATCAACTCCTTGTCTCATAGCCCACTGGTTATTCCAATTTCTTTGATTACCCCTTTTGTTATCATGTTTTTGGGGCTTAAGCTCTTGAGATTTCTTACAAGAACAATGTTTACAGGTATTGGGAGCCACAACTGTGGTCTGTGGGTAATGGACTCCCTTTTCTGTTTCTTTCCTTTTTATCCCATTGTTCTTAACTCCTTCTTCTGTTTTAGTCCTTTTTATCTCATTGTTCTTAACATATGGACTTTCACATTCCTCATCAGATCCTGCTTTGTCAGTCTCATCCTCAACAACTACTTCTTTTTCACAAGGATCTATATTAATCTTTAATTCAGGTTCCTTCCTATCCTTGGTCTCTAACAAATCAGACTTAGGAGGTATGTAGTTGTTGTTGTAGGGTGGAGGTGTGGCATTGTACCCTATCCCTACTTTCATCTTGTCATGGATTTGAGCCTTGATGATGGTATCCATGGTTTTAGAAGCACAGGTAAACTTTTCAACATCAAGTTTAACCTTCTTAAGCTCTTCTTTTAATTTCTCATTCTCCTCCCCAGACACTTTCAGCTTAATCTCATACTCATTCTTCTCCCACTTCCAATAGTTAGTATCATAGTGGTGTTGAAGTTCATTAGCTTGGAAAGCTCTAATCTGTTCCTCAAACCTTTCTACAATTCTAACATAATCTTTCACATCTTTCTCTAGCCTCTTAAGGTTATCACACATACCCTGATTGTGATCCCTATATCTTTTAACAGCATCAATGCAAGCTTGAGAACAGAGTTTAGATTGTACCTCAGTGGGAATATCGGATACTTCTGCCATGAGTGCATGATTCTGTATTGCCTCTTCTGTTTGATCACTCCAATCAAAAGTACTGTTTGATTCAATAGAATTTTTCATAATGATTGTAGATTACTAAGAAACACAGGCTCTGATACCACTTGTCAGGATCGATTCTTAACAAGAATTAAACTTCTTAGAAACAGAATTTAGAGAATCTTGCGGAATAGAACTCTAAATCAATTAAAGAACAATCAATAGAATTCAACACACTGTATATATCAAACTGTATTACTCACAAGTTTTACACCAAACCTCAATCTTGTTGAACAGGCTCAACAAGACGACTTCTACTTCTCTAGAAATAGGGTTCTTACACCTTGAGGTTAATTCACTCTTGAATGAATATCGAATTCTATATCACACGTATATCTTCTGTATTCTATAATAGCTATCTATCAATACTATATATACAAAAGTAATTACAAGATAACTATCAAAAGTAAATTGATCTTCTGAATCTTCGTTAAACATATCTTGATCAATTCCTTCTTTGTCTCCAAAAGTATCGCATCCCAAACTTATCAAGTCAGCAGTATTAACAATGATTTGGCTCAGCAGCATTAACGACCTTCAGCAGTATTAACCTTCACAGTCTTCAAGCAGTAGTAACTCAGCTCAGCAGCACTAACTATGTCTAGTAGTAGTAATTTGGTCTAGCAGTACTAACCGTGTCTAGCAGTAGTAACTTCGTCTAGCAGTAGTAACCTTGCCTAGCAGTAGTAACATTGTCTTGGCAGTACTAATCATACTTAGCATATCTTCAGTTCCCAACAACAACACAATGTTGCTAATGTGAAACAATGTAGTGATGTTTGCACAAAGTAAAAAGCAACCGAAATGATGTGGAATATTAACATGTTGTTTCACAAGGTGAACCACATACGAGTTAAATCACTTTTATCGTTTCATGAAAAATTGCAATTATTAAAGAAAATGTAAAAACACATAATGATACTTGCGTCAAATTAAAGAAAATAAAATGTTCGATTTTATATAATTTTAGGATTTAAAATATTATTGTAATTAATTTAATTCTGCTTTAAATGGAGACGGTGTTTAATTAAAATTATATACTTTCAATAAGAGATAGAAAAAGAATATATATTTAATTTTATGTCCTTTTAAGAGTTATGTTTGTATGTAATGGACACCCTATATGTAATATCTTGATTGTGGTTGAGATTGGTTCGTTGGTTCTTAATCTTTTTGTGGTTCTCACTTGATTTAACCCATGTATATGTATATGCACGAACATTAGGATGAGATGCATCGAGATAAGATGCACCGGATCAATTCTTGTTAAACCGCTATTCATAGGAGAGTATTTGATTAAAAGTGATCAACAGTTTAAAATTACTTCTTACACTTCACACTAAAAATGACACTTCTCACATGATGACATGCATATATATATATATATATATATATATATATATATATATATATATATATATATATATATATATAGAGAGAGAGAGAGAGAGGTGGGTTCAAACGAGAACGATAACAATTTACGAGAACTACGAGAACGGCCGCCCATGTACACAATCACTGGTGATTCACGTACAAAATCAATGGTGATTTTGTATGTAAATAACCAGTGATTTTGTACGTAAATCACCAGTGATTTTGTACGTAAATCACCAGTGATTTTGTACGTAAATCACCAGTGATTTTGTACGTAAATCACCAGTGATTCACGTACAAAATCATATATGAACGTTCATATATAAACGTTCATATATGAACGTTCATATATGAACGTTCATATATGACTGTTTATATATGAACGTTCATATATGAACGGTCCCGTGTTTTTTTACTTCTCTATTTCTCTAAATATTTGCACGTCTCTATTGAACCTAAGGCTATATATATATATATATATATATATATAGAGGAAAGTTCAAATGAAAACTCAAATTCAATTGTAAACATGAGGACAAATCTCGTCCATTGATCGCAGCCATATTTAAGCCATTCCTAAAATTCAGCTTTAGGGGTATTTTCGTCAAATTAGAATGAGCGCATCCTTTATTGACTTTTTATTTTCTTTTTTAATTAAAAAACTTTTACCCCCTTAAATTTTAAAATAAATAATCTCAAAAATTACTAACATTTTAATCAAACAAATTACATCAAAAAAACGAGAATTTCGTGCTCTTCGATATGACATCCATCATGATATAGTTTTTTTTCTCGTTTTAACCGTTTTACGTGAAATCGTGTATATGTGTTATATTCAGAGTGAATAAAGGTACATTTATTCAGTTTTGAATATTTACCTTTATTCAGTCTGAATATATCGAGTTATTCAGACTGAATAAAGGTACAAAATTTAAACATTTATTCGTTTTGAATATCTACCTTTATTCAGTCTGAATATAACACATATTCAGACTGAATATAACACATATTCAGTCTGAATATAACACATATTCAGTCTGAATATAACACATATTCAGACTGAATATAACACATATTCAGACTGAATATAACACATATTCAGTTTTTGATTCTCGATACCTTTTATCCTTAGATATGATTTTACTGGTTAATTAATGGTTCAACTGCTTGATTGATTTCACTTTTCGTTTTTAAAATTTACGATTTATGATTTTTCAATTTTTCAATTTGTTCTTGAAGGTTGATCCTCAAGCATAAACTGATATGTTCCTGTTGTGTTCATCTTCTTCAGTTTTTGATTCTCGATACCTTTTATCATTGCATCTGATTTTGCTGGTTATTTAATGGTTCAGTTGCTTGATTGCTTTCAATTTTGGTTTTTAAAATTTACGATTTATGATTTTTCAATTAATAAATTTGGTGTTGAAGGTAGATCTTCAAGCATAAACTGATATGTTGCTGTTGTGATCATCATCTTCAGTTTGGTTTGATTTTATTTAATTCCTCGTTCTTTTACTCGTCAATTTAGGGTTCGGTTGTCTGGATTGATTTGATTTTGTTTTTTCGTACGTGCTCTTTTTAATTTTGGGACGATGATCTAACACATATTCAGACTGAATATGTGTTATATTCAGTCTGAATATGTGTTATATTCAGTCTGAATATAACACATATTCAGTCTGAATATGTGTTATATTCAGTCTGAATATAAAACTACTTACATTAAATACACATATTCAGACTGAATATGTGTTATATTCAGTCTGAATATGTGTTATATTCAGTCTGAATATAACATATATACATGATTTCACTTAAAAAACAGTTAAATCGAAAAAAAAACTATATCATGATGGATGTTATATCGAAGAGCACGAAATTCTCGTTTTTTTGATGTAATTTGTTTGATTAAAATGTTAGTAGTTTTTGAGATAATTTATTTTAAAATTTAAGGGGGTAAAAGTTTTTTAATTAAAAAAGAAAATAAAAAGTCAACAAAAGAGGGCTGATTCCAATTTTACCCTGCACGCTAAAAATTCACTAAGCCATGGACATAGTTTTCAAGTTATTTACAAAATTGCCACCGTGTTTTTTATTCATTGATCTGATCTCCGATTTTTTAATCAAGGGCTGTGGTTTGTCCTCACGTTTACAACTGAAATTTGGTTTTTATTTGAACCCACCCCTATATATATATATATATATTGTTATTTTTTTGTTATATACGAAAAGGGTATACAATGATATATTTTAGTTTATATACGATTATTTTAGTGGTACGTACTTGCCGCTTAGGTCTACTCCGTCAGCGTGGTATCAACATGTTGCTTTTACAATTGGGTACGTTAATGGTAACCATTATGTGAAATTAGATATGGCAGAAGGATACCCGTTCGCTACTATTGTACCACATTTTTTCCACTACAGTTATCCGTGTGCTGCAGGATGGGCTACCCAGTATTCAGATCGAATACAGAAGTACGAGCAACTTTTACGTGTTAATTGTACTACGGATAATGTGTTTTTAGAATAATCGAATGCAATATAGATTATTTTATATTCTATTTATATGTTAAATCGCAATGTTTATGTTTTATTTTTATTATTATATAATTATAAAAAATTTGTAATATTTATATTTATAAATATTTATTTATTTTTAAATAAAACCAAGAAAAAAACATTTTTAAATTATATAATACAAATAAATACAAATATATAATACAAATAAATAAATAAAATAGAAAACAAAAAGAAAACAAAAAGACAAAATACAAAAAAAAAAAAAAAAAATAATCATTGTTTGGTGCCATTAGCACCTTTTTTTGCTGCAAATAGCCTCCCCCTTGTACATGGTACCAACTTTTTTCGGTTGGTACATGTTGGTACGGTTTTGTACCAAAATCTCAAAAATTGAATTATGAATTAATTAGATTGACATCTTTACCAAGTGGATCTAGATGCACTAAACATGTCGAGTATTAATAATTGTTGATATGCGTTGTACCACTCAAATAATCTTCATATAACACAAATATTCACTAATAGTTTAATACAAACGACAATTAATGAGCGAGAATGGGCCATGAAGAGTGAAGATGTAGTCGAGTTATCAAAGTTATTAAGGATAAGCGAATGAATTCAATCAAGTTCTATATATCAATTTGTATTACAATTAAACAAAACGTAAAACAAGATAATTTAAAATTTTATAAATCAAAATATACAATATTATTGTTAAACTTTAATTAATAAATATTTAGAAAAATAAGTAGGTACGGTACGGTATTACCGTGGTACACGACTTCTAATACCACGTACCAACCAAGTTTAAATAGTTGGTACGGTATACCAACCAATTAGGTCGGTACCAACTAAATTGGTACCAATTAAATTGGTACGGTTGGTATGAGAATTGGTTGGTTTGTCTTGGTATAAAATTGACACCCCTATATATATAAACAAAAAGAATAATATATATATATATATATATATATATATATATTTCTATATTTCTAATATATATATAAAACAAATAAATAAATAATATATATATATGTCAAATAATATATATATATATATATATATATATTATATAAATATATATTATATATATATATAAATCAAAAAATGATTGGTTATGAAAACAATGCAATCAACACCCTCCTTTTTTGGTGCCATTAACACCTTTTTGGTGCAAATATGTGACAACCGTCAAAATTGCGTTCAGGTTAGAACTGCACTAAACATATCAGATACAGTTATTTTATGTCACACTGTCTAGTTTTAGCAGTAAACCCGACACAGTAGGGGAAAATTAGAAATTTGCGTCTAAAATCCCTCAAATTCGGAAATTATCCATACACCTCATAAAATGTCTACTAAAAATATTCATACACTTATATATACATACATGTTTATATATATACAGCCTACCAAAAATAAATACTAGCAAATTCAACTAGTTTTATTATTATTACCAATTAAGTTTAATTGTTCAATAATTCAACTAATTAAAAGAAAGAAAAATTAAATTAAAATACTACTTTAAACACAATCATTTTACCTAAAACCACACTTCACCCTCCCCTTTTACCACTCCCAAAACCGGCCCCCTCCCCTCTCTCACTCCATAAATACCCCATCTATTCATCCATTTTTACTCTTCATTCATTCTCTCTCAAATCTCTCTCCAAGAACACTCTCATTTCTCTCTATTTTCTCTCCTTCAAGGCTTCAAAGTCCAGCCCTCAAGAACACCAAAACCCAAGGTAAAAATCTGCTCCTAACATCATTTAATCATCCACATACAAGCATATTTCATATTTCAAGTTTATTTTCTTAAAGCTCTAGTCTTTTCACTTTGTTCTTGCTAAGACAAATCCTTGGCATCCTAATGTTTGTAGATTCATCACCATGACACTTTACATGTCATTAAAAGTGTGATGAATCCATCATCAAACCCATATTAGTGACCTAAGAAAGTCTTACTTGAATAGTTTCACAAAAACTCAAAAATAACAAGTTTTGAAAATGTTTTGGTTAGATGATTTGTCTAAACCCATTGCATGTAGGTGGTGTAAACAAAAAGCAAGTTTTCAGCTGGAAATATTAACTTTATGTGTCAAAAATCGTGGCTAAGCAAAAAGAACAATATCTTTAAAGAGCCAATAGAAAAAGAGCATTTATATAAAGAAGCTATTTCCAACAACAATCTGTCAGATTTTTCCACTGACTTTGCATGGCCATATCTGTCTCAAAAATACTCCAAATGGGGTGATTTTTCTTCTGGAATTTTCTTTTATGTGTTAAGAATCAAACCCAACCGGAATCTTTGAAAAACATTAAGTTTTCGACCTTCAAACAGTTTACACAAAAACAGTGCGCATCAGCAACATTTTCTGTCACTGTTTACGTCATGTTTTATTTCATGCACTTATATTACTCTAAAAATCATGGGATTTATGGCAAAAGTTTCCTAACACATGGAGTACTTAGCCGTAAAATATCAGAACCTAACGATCTCTGGAAGTCATCCGAAAATTTACCGAAAGTGACTACTAATTCTGTACAGCTAACAACTATATCGTATTATAGCTATGTTGGTTCCCGTTTTACTTTAAACAAGATTATCAGATCTATTAGTTCAAGTTAATGTTTGATGCGGAAGCGTATTTAAAGAACTAACAGATAAGTTTGATAGATTTAGAGCAAAATATAAATAAACAGTGAACAGAATATTATATCTCAAAGTTTACTGAATATATATATCATGAACAGGTTTATGAACCGTGAGTAAGAAAAGCTTTAAAACAGATATGACTTTTAAGGTGAATAAGTTTTTGTGTTCTTGATGTTCGATTGAAGTGTTGTAAGGAAGAATTCAACATGAGTCTTCCTTATATATTACTCTAAAGGGGACCATAAAGCATATGCTACTATTCAAAAGGTACGTATGAATAGTAGAACGGATGTCGTGAACAGTTGCAAGGATGGCATGAACAGTCAGACGTGATGTATTGCATTTAATGCAGCAGACGTCTATTATGTACTAATCCCTATTGAATGCAATCAGAGTTTGACACGTCGAAGTTGGACAGGGTATGTTGCCATGCAAGTTGACGAACGGGTTCTGGAATAGTAGCAAGATATTAATAATATCTTTGAAGTCTTTGTTGAAGACCACAGAGGCTCTGTGAAGTGTCACAGAGGCTCTGCGGTTTGGTCCTTCGTAGAGCAGTCTTCTTTTGTTTCCGAGTCTTGGGTCTTCTTTAAGTTCAACAGAGGTTCTGTAGGACGTCTCTGTTGCTTCTGTGGCTTCTTGACTCTGATCTCTCGGAAAGTTCGGCAGAGCCTCTGTAAGAGGCTTTTCTTCACTTAGCCTATTTTTCACTACTTCTAAATATTTCTATGATTAGGAAAATTGAAGCTAACAATCTCCCCCTAAGTAGTGAAAAATAAAAAAATTGAACTTGAATTTAGTTAGGCTAAGTTAGATAAGACAGAGGTTAAACAATACCTCGAAAGTTCTTTCATTTAGAAATATGCCAGAGGCATTTTACATTTGAGTACAATGAAAGATAAAATTTGACTTGGTTTGTAGAGATTGAAGGGCTGAGAATCAGATTTTGGCATCTTTGAAATCGTTGTAGCTTCTGTTGTCTCTTCCGACTCTTCTGATCTCTTTGTAGAAGCTGATGCAGAGTTGTCTTAGGCGGATTGTTGCATCAATCTCTCTGATGATAGTATCTGCAGCATCTTTATCCATTTTCTTTGTACCTCTGTATTTCACAAGGCTTGCTCTGAACTTGTTCAGAGTACTTGTTGCGTACTTTTGACAGTCCATGCATACAAATAGTTTAGTTTCGCCTTGAGGGTTTTGAAATACTAACCCAAACCGTGGTTCTGTGATGATTGAGTTAGGTACGGCGTCCGGTGGGCAACGATCCTCTGGTGGTCGTAAATCCAGATGCTTGAGACCAAGATCCTTTCCCAACTGGAAATCTATCATGCTGTAGAGCAGAAGCTTTTCCCTCATCGCTTTTCTCAACACTTGATAGGCTCTGGTGTTTGCCTCTGTGTTGTAGTTGTCCTTTGTCCATTGCAGAAGGTCAGGTAGATCATAAGGATTGATATTTCTTAAATCAGCATCAGCGAAGGTAGTTTCTGAATTGTCTTCTCTTCTGACTTTGTAAAGATTGTACCTGACCTTTGGATAGGTTCTTGTTAAGGAGAATTTGCAGAAGATTACATTTTTGATCTTGTGGATTGAGAAGACATCTGCTTTGGTTCTTGGCTTTGTCCTTGTGAAGATGTTCTCAAGTTCTTCTCTGATCCTCGGATCTGTCACATGATCTGTTGGATAATTGGTCTGAAAGGATTGTTTATAGAGGTATTTGTATACCACTTCTTCCATCTCTTCATGTGTTGGACCAGGTTGTGGTACTCTTCTTCTGAGACTTTCCATCTCTTGAACAACTTCTGCAGCTCTACCAGTTAGAGGAATGTCTGACAGAGGCTTCAATCCATATGCCCAGTCAACTTCTTCAGGTTTTGGAGTTTGAAAGGCATCAAACGCACTCTTCATTAGTTTCTATGTTGGCTTTGGCAATGATTTCTTCTTCTTAGGCTCTTCTGTCAGTATTCCTTTGCCCTTGTCTTTTCCTTTTGGCAGGGCAGAGGCTGTTGCTTCTGTAGGTTTGGAGGTTGGCACTTCTGTTGGTTTGATGGGGATTGCCTCTGTAGGTTTTGACATTTGTGATTTAGAGGACTTTTGTGGCAATGGTTCTGTTGGCTTGAGTTGCTCTATAACCTCTGTTGGAGGGTTTTTGATTACTTCTTCTGTGAGCTCAGTTTCTGTTGTTGAAGTTTCGACATCGAATCTTCTTGCCATTTTTAATGCTAGTGTGAACTTGTGCCTTTCTTCTTCTCTCTGCGCCATCCGTTCAGTCATTGTGTCGTGCATTTTCCTCAGAACATCAGAAGCATAGGTCGTTGCTTTCTTTGGTTTGGTGGCAATCGACTTTCTTCTTTGTATGGTTTGGGGTGTTTCCACAGAGGTGGGTGTTTTCTCTGTGGTTTGTTGATCTGTTTCTTCCAAAATGATTACCTCAGGGGTTGTAGCCTCTTTGGTTTTCTGATCAGCTTCTGGAATATTGGTTTCTTCAGGGGTTGATTCCACAAAGATGGGTGTTTTCTCTGTGGTCTGTTGAGTTTGTTGTTGATCTTGGGTTTGTTCTGGAGGGGCTTGACTGATTGGTTCTGCTGCGATTGGTGGACCTTGTATTCCTCTGCTCGTAGCTTTCTCCCTTGTATTCTCCCCCTCAGGATCATCTGATGGACCAGGATGGTCATCATCAGAATCATCCCGACTCTTATCAGAACCACCCTCTGCTCTGCAAGAAGCTTTGGTTTTCTTTGGTAATTCTGCTCCTGCGGCCATCAACTTCGCACATACATCATCACAGAGGCCGATTAGAGTCGCAAGCTTTGCCTCTGTTTTAAAACGCATTCTGCCAACATTTCTTCTGAAATCCTTGACAAAGTTGGCATTTGCTTTTGTGAAGGAGACAATGACTTCTGTGACCTGGTTTATGACGTTCTGTCCTAGCTCTGTTAGCTGGGCTCTGGTCATGTAGTCTTTTGGCTGCATCATTGTCGTGTTGCGTATTGCCTCTGCTTGTACTTGTGTTAGGGCATTCTGTAGATCTGCAGGAGTAATGCCCTCTACTCTGTTGGATTGCGTATTCATTTGTTCAAGGAAGTTTTTGACAGAGTCCTTGAACGCAGAAGTTGCAGTTGTTCCGAATTCTTGAGCGGCAGAAGTAGCTGTAGCTTTGGCAGTAGTTTCGGCAGAAGTCTTCATCGCTGAGATTGCATATTTCACCTCTGTGGACAGATTGTCCATTTTGGTGTTTAGTTTCAGGATAGCCGTCGATGTTGTCTCTGTAAAAGATTTGAAAGAGCTTTGCAACTATTTCATTGTTTGGTTCACAGAGGTGACAAGGGTTTGGAACTCATCCCTTGATACTTGTGTTCCTTGTGTAACCTCTGGAGGAACACATTCGTCTCCAGAGTGAGTCCTTGTTCCTGGGACACCTTCGTTCACCCTTGTTTGTACGATGGGGGTGGAAGGATTTCCTCATGATCCTTGAGAAGAAACCTGAGTTTCAATCTCTACAGAAGTTCTGTGAAGAACAGTGTCCAAATCCACTCCAGAGGTGGGTATTGGAATGTCCTTCTGTTGACTAGGAGACTTGTCTAGAGTCTCTTCGTCTTTGTGCTCACTACTTCTCTCTGAAAGAAGATTTGGCCCTAATGTGTGCGTGGCAGAGGAAACGAATTCCTCTGTTGGGTGTTCTAGTGTGATCTGGGGCGATTGATCACGAACAATAGGTGAGTCTCTTTGAGGAGACTCCCTAGGAATGGATTCCCCGGTTTTTGTGGGCGCATAAGTCGAAAGAGTGACTTCTGGCTGGATGGTTTGGGTTTGGATCTAGCTGTGCTGCTCTTTTTCAATAATTCCTTCTGCAGCTAGACCTGTGGAATTATAAATGTGGGTTGCACTGGGAGTTGGTTGTGGTTGTGTGCCTCTATTCATCCAGGCATCTTTTCTTACTTCTTCCTCTGTTAAGCATCCAAGCACTACATCATTGTCTATCATTTCATCCTCTGTAGCTATCCTTCGGCTTGGTGCTTCTTCCCTAGGTTCTGTTGAAGTTCCTTGCTCTGGTCGTAAGAAGTCATACATTTGATGAGATCCGTATAATCTCATGACATGTGGATGATAGAGACCTTTATGTATCCAGACAGCTTCTTCTTCATCTGAATCTGTCTCTAAGATCTCCTATGTTGTCTCCCATGTTCTGAATCCCTCTTCGTGTGCAACTTCTGCCTCTTTTCCTTTTTCTTCTTCTATCATTTTCTCAGAAGCCTCTGTAATTTCACCTCTATTCCACTCAGCTTCTGTTTGATCTATTTCTTCTGAAGCTGGGTTTGGACTCCTTCTGTGGACGTCCAATCCTTGAATGAAAGGGTTCTGTAAAATAACAGGGGTGTTGGCTGGTTGATCTTTGGGTGTTGTGTCATCTTCTTGCAGATGTGTGTCAATGCCAGAAATGGAGAAATCTTGTTCTTCTCGAGAGTGGTGGTCGAGAGGTTGTGTCGTCCATCCTGCTGTATTTAGGGTGTTGGCAATATCAGGGTTCTGTAAGAAGTTGTTCAGGTCTCCTTGGTGAGCAAATCTATCTGGATATTGATAGGGTGATTGATATTCCTCTGTTGCCATTTCTTCTTCAGCATCTTCTTCTGCAGTTCTTTCTTTTGCGGCTTCTTCTTCAGTTTCCTCTTCTGCAGTTTCCTCTTCAATGGTAACCAATTTATCAAGTGATTTACCATGCTTCTTTTTGGTTTTCCTCCTCTTGGGTTTTGGTGCCCCTTCCTCTGTGATTTTCGATTTTCTTTTCTTCCTCTGTTTTGGGGAAGATGGAAGAACAGAGGAGCCAATTTCTGTGGCGTGAGGAGGTGAAGGTTGATCTTTTGCAGAGTTTGTAGAGGTGCCTTCTGCAGTTTTTCTCTTCTTTGCTTTTGGAGTAGATGCAGAGGTTTTTGAAGAGGACTTCTTTCCCATGAGCTCTGCACGTTTGGCTATGAAGCTAAGTTGAATAGCCATGTGTTTTGCTAATTTGTTATCTTTTTCCTCTTGAGTGGAAAGAGGTTCTGCAATCATTGTTCCTAGGGGGACACCTAAACGCGGGGGTGTCATAGGACTCGGTTTAGGAGTTCTATGATCGCGTATATACTCTTTCTTAAGGGTTTTATTCGAGGAATACTTCAGAAGTTTCTTTGACAGAGGTCTGCAGTGTGAGTAACCATCTACATGATCAGTGGGGGTATTTTTGCTCATTGGGAACTGTTTGGGAATTGGCCCTTCCATTGGACATTTTTGTATTAGTAACAGAGGTTCGAACAGTACTCCCAATATTCTTTGGAATTGCAGAGGTGGTAGAAAGTTGGGATCGTTCTCTTTGACCCTTCTGGTGTTATTCTTTCTGTCGATTGTGTTGATAATTTCTTGCATCATTATGGACGAGTAATCCAGTGGGAGATCATAGTAAACTCCATACATGATGGTCAAAATCTGATGTGAGCTCTGGTCAATGCTGCCTATCTTCCCTGTCAGGCACCTGTTAAGAATAGAAAACAAGGTATTCCACAGAGGTGGTAATCTGCCTCTGCGGAAGTCATTTCTCTTCCGTAGTTGTGTATTGTACCCGAGCATTTCCACGAAGCGGCAGAGCTCGTCGTCTGTTGGTTGCTCTGCATATATCTTTAAACCAAGAAGTCCCCTTGTTGGAAGGTTGAATTCAAGTGAGAACATTGTTCTATTGAATTTGATTTCCAGATGCTCAGACTTGTCAGGTTTTGAAATGTACCCTTTGATAAGAGAATCGCCTTTATCAAATCGGCAACTTTGCCAAAATTGGTTCAAGTATCTAACTGGAATTTTCTTTGGGGTTCTTGAGAGTAGAGGAAAGAGGAAATGATTTTCCAGTATGTTTAGAAGAATGGCATGGGCTTCGCCGAAAGCAGTGGGTGAGGGAACAAAATAGCAGTTGTTGGATTTGATTGGTAGTACCTTCTCAAAATGATCCTTTGCTATGAAGTTTTGAAGATGTGTGGTCGGAGCAAATTCTGCCGAATCGCCGGAATCTTCCAGTTCAATGTTTTGGGCAAGGTTGGGGTTTTCTGAATGTTCAGAATGAGCAGGTGAATGTTCTGGTGAGTTCGCCGGACACTGTTCAGAGGATGTAGCTCGAGAATATGAAGCCATTTGATTTGAAGAATAAGATTTTTGCAAGCTTTTGCAGGGTTTCGCCGGAGAAGAAGATAGAGTTTGTAAAAGATTTTGTGAGAGAGTAAGCATGGTTTTTATAGGAGGGTAAAACGGTAGAAATCGAAAGAGTAAAATATATGGCAATGGATTAACATTTGGAATCCGTACTCAAGTTAGAACGGCGGGTTCAACTTTCCACAGAAAATGTTCCATGTACGCCCAATGAAAATGGGACACGTAGGCCTTGTCAGAGGATGACAGGACGTCGTGCGCGGCCCATTAATGCTAGGCGCGTGGAGTTTTTCTTAGCCATATGAGTTTCACTCTCAGTTAAAAGTAACCGTTACCACTACAGAAATGCTCACGTAACAGATTGACAGAAGCTCTGTGGATTACAGAAGTTCTGTGATCTTGAAAAAGCTTGATGTTTATCTCTCATATATCTCATTGTTATCATGACTTATGTGGGCTCTTCTTTTAACCAAAATGTTTGTAGAGATATTGGAGAGTATCAAATAGGATTTTTAGTCAAGAAATTTGCTCGCAGAGGTTTTGTGGCTCTGTTGGAACTTACAGAAGCTCTGTGAGGGCCAGCAGAAGCTCTATGAGGGAAAAAATCTCATAACTAAAATTCTATTAGATTTTCTGATCATCTAATTTTTGATCTGGTTTAAGAGATGTTTTTCGGACATATTTGAAAGTTTATGTCCGAGAAAACTGTTATGAAAAACAGTTTGTTCGAGAAGGTCATGGTTTGTGTTTTCAGTTTCCGAGATAACATTCCAAAAGATCGATAGAGGGTTAATTTGCGATCACAGAGCATATTTCTTGCAGAACCTCTGTTGAGCTCAGCAGGAGCTCTATGACCTTAAATTTCTCCTAATTCGATTTTTGTAAAACTTTTTGAGCTTTTGATTTTTGAAATGTTATTCATAGTATATTTAGGACATATTTGACAATTCTTGTCCTAGAAAACTGTTTTCCAAAAACCTTTTGTTCGAGAGACATACCTTTTGGTTCTTCTCTTCTCGGCAGTTTTGTCTGACTTCTGTCGATGGAGAATTATCGACATTCTTCTTTGGCTTCCCTTTGAAAGATTTATCTCTGTAGATCATTTCAGGGTTTCTTTTTGCTCCCCCTTGATCTAATAACTTCTATAGATCAAGAATTTTCCTTTTTTTGCTCCCCCTTGATCTATGCTTGGATCAAAGAATGATAAGATTTGTATTGAGCATAGGTCATGTTTACCAGAGGTTCTGTAAGGGTCATCAGAAGTTCTGAATTGACCCACAGAAGCTCTGAGTTTCCAAGAATTAGTTTTGCTTAGAGAATTTAAATACAGAAATAAATTGATCAAAGCAATAGGTAAAGGAAATATATACATATTTATAGAAGATAAAGCTATACTTACAGAAGATTGTCATACCATGTTTATCATTCCTAACTTACCCACCAAGAAGTTGAATCTTTTCTCTTCTAGTGCTTTGGTGAATAAGTCAGCTAGTTGATATTCTGTTGGCACGAAATGCATTTCGATTGTACCGTATTCAACATGATGTTTCAAGAAATGGTACCTTATATCGATATGCTTGGTTTTTGAGTGTTGCACGGGATTGGCAGAGATAGCAATGGCACTTTTGGAATCACATAAGATGGGTATTTTGAATAAGATGTATCCGTAGTCTTTTAGCTGAGTCTTCATCCATAGAACCTGAGAACAACAGCTAGCAGCAGCAACGTATTCAGCTTCTGCAGTGGATGTGGAGACACAATTCTGCTTCTTGGAGGTCCAACTGACTAGTTTACCACCTAGGAATTGACAACTCCTAGAGGTACTCTTTCTGTCGAGCATGCATCCTCCATAGTCTGAATCTGTATAAGCTTTAAGACTAAAACCAGAGTTCTGTGGATACCAGAGACCAAGATTTTTGGTCCCCTTCAGGTATCTAAAGATTCTCTTTATTGCATCATAATGTGATTTCTTTGGATTAGCTTGATAACGTGCACAAAGACACGTGGCATGCATAATGTCAGGTCTGCTCGTTGTCAAGTATAATAGAGATCCAATCATGCCTCTGTAGAGAGTGCTTTCTACAGAGATACCATTTGGATCTAAGAATAACTTATTTCCAGTGGCCATTGGAGTTTTCATTGCAGAGGTATCAGAGAGGCTATATTTGGAATGAATGTCAGAGACATATTTGGCCTGATTTATAAAAATTCCCTCTGATGATTGTTTGATTTGGAGTCCGAGGAAGAATGTTAATTCTCCCATCATACTCATTTCAAACTCACTCTGCATGAGTTTTTCAAATCTTTTACACTCTTCTGAATTAGTAGACCCAAAAATTATGTCATCCACATAGATTTGTACAAGCATTATCTCATTATTTTTATTTTTATAGAATAAGGTAGTATCTGTTGTACCTCTGTTGTAGCCATTGACTAGAAGAAAGGTAGAAAGTCGTTCATACCATGCTCTTGGAGCCTGTTTCAGTCCATATAGAGCTTTTTCAAGGTAGTATACATGTCTTGGAAACTTTGAGCTTTCAAACCCTGGTGGCTGATTTACGTAAACCTCTTCTTGGATTTCGCCGTTGAGAAAAGCTGATTTTACGTCCATCTGATAGACTTTAAAACCTCTGTGGGCTGCGAAGGCTAAGAATATTCTTATTGCTTCGAGCCGTGCAACAGGGGAAAACGTCTCATCGTAGTCTATGCCTTCTTCTTGTCTATATCCCTTTGCTACTAATCTTGCTTTGTTTCTGATGACCACTCCATCTTCATCCTTCTTATTTCTGTAGACCCATTTAGTCCCAATGGCCTGTTTCCCTCTTGGCAGAGGTACTAAAGTCAATACTCGGTTACGCTCAAAATGCAGAAGTTCGTCTTGCATGGCGTCTACCCAGTTTGGGTCATCTAGAGCTTCAGAAATCTTCTTTGGTTCTATCACACTAATAAAATTTGTAAAGAAACAAAAATTAGCAGTGGCAGATCTTGTTTTTATTGGGTCAGAAGGTTCTCCAATTATTTGGCTTTGCGGATGACTTTTTGTCCATTGTGTTGTGCGTGGAAGATGATCATCAATGTCATCCAAACTTTCTTCAGAGGCTTCTTGTGTTTCTTCTTGTGTAGCCTCTGTCGTTCTTCGTGCCTTGGTAGTTGATTCTACCGTTTGTGGAATGATTGGTATGAGTGGTGGTGGAGTTTGTTCCTCTGAGGACGTATAGTCTTGGTCCTCGATTTCCTCTGTAATTGGTTCTTCTGTGGTTTGTGCAGCTTCTGTGGTCGTTTTTCTTGATGTTTCATCTTCTGCACTTTCTTCTGCTTCGGCAATTGCATATGTAGTATTTATAGAAGAAGATGAAGCATTATTTGGACCAGTTAGAGTCATACCTATAGGATTTTGTCCGACAGAGGATGGTTCTTCAGAAACTCTAATGGTTCCAACAGAAGGATCAATGTCATTGTGGAACATCTCCAAAAATAGAAGATCCAAATCTTCTTTTGTTCTTGAGATGTCAGAGGATTTCCCTTTAATTCCGAGTTCTGAACTGATTTGCTCAGAAGTCATTTGGAATGAATCATCAAAAGAAACATTGATGCTTTCTACAATCTTGCGAGACTTGGTAAGGAATGTTATGTAGGCTTTGGAAGTGGCAGAGTATCCAATGAATTTGCCTTCATTAGCTTTTACGTCAAATTTTCCTCTTGAATCTCTGTCGTTTAAAACAAAGCATTTGCATCCGAATACATGGAAAAACTTGATGTTTGGCCTCCTTTTGTGAAGCAATTCGTAAGGCGTCTTGAGATGTCTTTTCACAATGATTGAACGATTCTGTGTATAACATGCAGTAGAAATTGCTTCTGCCCAAAAGTTCATTGATAATCCGCATGCTGATAGCATAGTTCTTGCAGCCTCCACAAGTGTTCGATTCTTTCTTTCGACTACACCGTTCGGTTGTGGAGTGCGAGCGGCAGAGAAGTTATGTGATATTCCTTCTGTAGAAAGATATGCTTCAATGACACAGTTTTTAAATTCTGTGCCATTGTCACTTCTTAACTTCTGTATTCTGCAGTCATAAAGAACTTGAATTCTTTTCATTAGATTTATCAATATAATTGGAACATCTGATTTCTTTCTAATGAATTCAACCCATGTGAAACGTGAATACTCATCAATTAGGACAAGTATGTATTTCTTGCCTCCTAGGCTCTGTATAGCAATGGGACCGCAGAGGTCGATATGAAGCATGTACAGAGGCCTAGTGCAATACACATCTGTTTTGCCTTTGTGAGAATCCCTTCTGTGTTTTCCCATTTCACAGGCCGAACACAAGTGATCCTTATTGAATTTAACATTTTGCAAACCTTTAACTAGATTGAGTTTTACTAGTTTATCCAAGGTGTGAAAGTTTAAGTGACAGAACCTGTTGTGCCATAACCAAGCTTCTTCACTTTTGCAGGCTACTAGGCAAACTTTGTCCTTGGATTTTGAAGTAAAATTCATTAGGTATAGATCACCTCTTCTTTCAGCTCACAGAAGTTCCATTCTTGTGTTTTCACTCTGTAGAGAGCAGAAAGTTCTTTTGAATAACACATCGAATCCTGTATCACAGAGTTGACTTACGCTTAGTAGGTTGTGTTTGAGGCCATTCACATATGCAACTTTGTATACAGAGACATTTTCTTTCTGTATGACTCCATAGCCTTTGATGTGTCCCTTCATGTTGTCTCCAAAAGTTACAGATCCACCATCGTGTGTTTCTTTGTATGTGGATAGTAATCTTCTGTTTCCAGTCATGTGCCTTGAGCATCCGGAGTCAAGATACCAAATTGGCACATGTTGCTTCTGTAAGATAATCACAGAGATTTAGGTACCCATATCCACATGGGTCCAATATTGTTAGAATTTTTCAAGTTTGCCTTAGCATTCTTGAAATACATTTTATCTTTTGTAGAAGAATCAGATTGTTTCTCTTTTGGTTCTGACTTTTGAATTTCAGTGGTGAGAAAGCAATCTGGACTTGAGAAGTGTTTATTCAATTTAAACATAAGATCAAAACAATGACAGTATTGAATATGAGATGTGATTTGTTTGAACTTTTCATTGAATTCTTTGAACCGAGCCACAGAGACATTACACTCTTTCTTTACATTAGATTTCCTATTACAAGAAGATCTATGAATACTAGAATGTTGTTTGCAAAAGTCTTGTTTAGTTCCTGCCTTCTGTGACTCTCTTCTATGGTGAACATCTTTCTTCACTGTCACAGAGGAAAAATATTTGTTAGCTTCAGGCCATTTTCCCTTTTGTTGCCAAGTTGGATTTTCTTTAATTTTCCTTAAAGGTTTTGAAAATTTGAAGCTTTTAGGATTTTCAGAGGCCTTTTTCAGATTTTCAAGCTCTGTAGAGGTTTTGACTTGTATACACATTTTGAGAAAATCTGGACGGATAGGTATCTCTGTGATTTTCTCTTTTGGAGAAATTGTTCTGTTAAGAACTTCAGAGGAGAATTTGACATCCTCTGTTTCACAGTGAATTATCCCTGATTTGAAATCAGTCTCTGAGTCGTCAGAGGATGAATCGTCCTCACATGCAGAGGTTGAGTCATTTCTTTCGACAGAGGCTGGATTTTCTGAGCATGTATCATACGAGCTTTCTTCCTCTGTAGAAAAACTTTCATAGATGGCAGAGGTTTCTGATGAGATCTCTTCAGCGAGTTTTTGATCTATAGAAGATGTACAGAGATTTTCTAAAACATTTGATTTCAAAACTTCCAAAATTTCTTTTTCAATAGATTCTTCAAGTTTTTCTTCTGAAAAGATGGGTTTAAACTCAGGAGCTTCTGCTGACAATTTCTTTTCGACATTTATCATACAGACAAAAGCGACCTGTGTTTGAGTCTCTGGTTTACCAAACTTAAAGATACCAATCTGATCTTGTGTTTTCAGATATTTCTTTGGTTTGATTCCTCTATTGACAGAGGTTGAAGATGATGAATCTGTGTTTTCAAACCACACATTGATCATCTTTGTATGTTTCCTCAAGTGAGGTTCTGCAGAGATTTTAACCCTTTTACTTACAGAGAGTAAGTTTGGAAAGTTTGGTTTGTTAGTTTTTCCCAAAACAAATAGAGAGGACAGAGGTTTTAGTCGTTTATTTTCAACTCCTAAGGTAATATCACTGTACCCTATACATCGTCTTGCTATTTGAGAGTTTACCTTTTCATACACCTTCTGTGCATCTTTATAGTTTTTAAGTAAAACTTCTCTTCTTAAAAGATCTTGCCAAAGTACCTCTCTTTCTTTTTGAAAGTAATTTTTGAGAGCTCTTATGTCTGTAGTTTCACTTCTTGAAACTGAAAGTTCTTTTGTTTTGATTTTTAAAGCATAGGTTAAATCAGAAATTTGCCTTTTTAAAGGATCTATATTTTTGCTCCAATATTTTTCGACTTTTTCTTTTTCTTCAAAGATTTTGGCTTTTTCTTGAGTGAGAAGCCTTACTTCTCTCTCATTAAAGGTCAGCTTTTTCTGAATGCTTTCAATTATATCTTTCAGTTCAATGTTAAGTTTAAATAAATCATCATCTACAGAATTAGTACTTGAGGTAGAGTTTGAAATGGATACCTCATTGTCAGTGCCGGAGTTAACTTCTGCCATGCCACAGAACAGGGCATTTGTGGGAAATTCATCACCAGAGGTAGAGTCTGACTCGAAGTCTTCTTTGTTTGCCTCAGAATGCCCTTTGCTCGCCATTAGGGATTTTTGCGCATAATACTCAGCCTTCTTTTTGTAAAAAGCTGAGTCCTTCTGTGGGCGATTTTGTCTACTTCTGCATTCTTGTGCGAAATGACCTGGCTTGCCGCAGTTGAAACAACCTTGGGAGGTGTTTCCAGTTCAATCTTCGGACTTCTGTTGGTCTCCACCTTTCTCTGTTCGGCATTCGTTTGCGTAATGACCAGGCTTACCACATTTGTAGCATTCTTGTGTGTGGCCTACTTTGTCATTTGATCTCTGTCGGTCATTTCCTTTGTAGCTTCTGTCGCTCGACCTCTGTTGGTCATCATTTCTGTAGTCTGACCTCTGTCGGTCACTTGATTCTTCTCTTCTTCCAGAATTCCTTTGGTTATTTCTAAACTCTCTTGTCAATAGAGCCATTGATTTAGCTAATGACGCAAGAGTTATTTCTTCCTCTATCAACTCATCTTCTTCGCTATCAACCATTACTATCTTCTTTTTCTCCTTCTTTTTCTCCTCTGTAGATCTCTCATTTCTTGGTCTGTCCGTACCCTCTGTAGATTTACTAACCAATGCGTATGGTACAATGGTTAGTGTTTTAGCTTGAGCTATTTGAGGCTCTTGTGCGGCTAGTGTTCCATAGAGATCAGAGAGTGTCCAGGAGTCTAGATCTTGATTTGTTTGTAAAGACATAGACAGCTGAAGCCACTCATCGTTCAGGCTCTTTAGAAACATGATGTTCAGGGATTTCAGCAGATTCAGCAGTAGCTGGTACACGTGGCATAGTTATCATAGGAACTGGAGGAAGATTGTAAAGATATTGTTTGAGAGTTTTTTCAGTACCCTCAAAGAAATAAACCATTCTTATCTTCCATTGAGGATACTCATCTCTAAGAAGAGTAGGAGGTTTGGTTAGTGAGCCAGCAGTAAAAAAGTTATTTGTATTTGTCATTTTGAGGAAAGGATAATCTGATGGAGGATTTATAAGTATGAAGATCTGGAAGGTTTTCTGGGTACAACTAATATCCAGAAATATGGTGATGAAGAGAAAGAAAATAATCTATCAAATAAAAGTTGTAAAACGAGGATCACTTGATATTGAAAATCAAGCTTTGCTCTGATACCAATTGTTGGTTCCCGTTTTGCTTTAAACAAGATTATCAGATCTATTAGTTCAAGTTAATGTTTGATGCGGAAGCGTATTTAAAGAACTAACAGATAAGTTTGATAGATTTAGAGCAAAATATAAATAAACAGTGAACAGAATATTATATCTCAAAGTTTACTGAATATATATATCATGAACAGGTTTATGAACCGTGAGTAAGAAAAGCTTTAAAACAGATATGACTTTTAAGGTGAATAAGCTTTTGTGTTCTTGATGTTCGATTGAAGTGTTGTAAGGAAGAACTCAACATGAGTCTTCCTTATATATTACTCTAAAGGGGACCATAAAGCATATGCTACTATTCAAAAGGTACGTATGAATAGTAGAACGGATTTCGTGAACAGTTGCAAGGATGGCATGAACAGTCAGACGTGCTGTATTGCATTTAACGCAGCAGACGTCTATTATGTACTGATCCCTATTGAATCCAATCAGAGTTTGACACGTCGAAGTTGGACAGGGTATGTTGCCATGCAAGTTGACGAACGGGTTCTGGAATAGTAGCAAGATATTAATAATATCTTTGAAGTCTTTGTTGAAGACCACAGAGGCTCTGTGAAGTGTCACAGAGGCTCTGCGGTTTGGTCCTTCGTAGAGCAGTCTTCTTTTGTTTCCGAGTCTTGGGTCTTCTTTAAGTTCAACAGAGGTTCTGTAGGACGTCTCTGTTGCTTCTGTGGCTTCTTGACTCTGATCTCTCGGAAAGTTCGGCAGAGCCTCTGTAAGAGGCTTTTCTTCACTTAGCCTATTGTTCACTAATTCTAAATATTTCTATGATTAGGAAGATTGAAGCTAACAAGCTATATGCTATCTCTTGAACCCGTTTCATCATTCTTGTGATGAAATTGTGGAATATGTATATATACTATATGATTATGCATTTTACTATAGCTAAAAGCTAACTCTTGAACCCGTTCATCATTCTTGTGATGAAATTGTGGAATATACCTATATATATATTTACTTACTCATTTTATTTATACTCTAACAATCTAACACCTAACTATTAACCCTTTTCATCATTTTATGATGGGATTGTGGTATTTATATATATGTAATATATATGACCTAACATCTAACTTTATTTATATACTATACATATGATCCTATTATTAACCCTTTTCGTCATCTTCATGACGAATTTGCGGTAATCTCGAACTATCATATGTAACGTTTCATTTTGAATACGAACTATTGATATCAAAGAACTTATAACAACATACAAAATCTCACCAAAGGCATTTTATGATGAATTGGATATTTAAACGACCAAAGTCTAGAACCTAGAATCTTACTAGTGTCCTTACATTCGTAGGATCGGAGTAGGATCGCCTTACGGAACACATTACGCGTTTCTTGGGAAACATCTACGCTATCCATGTGAGTCTTCATAGCCCCTTTTTACTGTTTTATACATTTTTGGGGTGGAAAGCATGTTACAAACTTTATTCGAATTCAATTGTTTTATTACTGAAATACTACGCATGTTTAAACGCTCTCTATGGTACGTGTGCACATGTGAAAGCTTCTAAGTTTGCGCTATCATACAAAAGTCCCCAACTTTTCTTTACATTACCTATTTAACTCACGCGTGTGAGCCATGATAATTATGGATAACGTTATTTGGTTGACCACCCACTTACGGTAAAGTAAGTGCATAATTGTTACAACGCCATGTTAGTGATAGAACATGATGACTCAGGGCAAACTAATACAAGGTCAGGAGGTTTGGGTAATGGCTTAGCTTGCTACCTCTGAGGCATCACATTATATACCATGAGCATGCAATTTCGAAACGACAAACTTTACAACCGGGTGTTGTACTACTTTCTTTTAAAGTGCGGAACTTACCAACTTGCATTAAAAACTTTTAGTGCATACAAAAACTATGAACTCACCAACTATTGTTATAGTTGACACTCTCCTTTACATGCTTTTCAGGGAACAACAAGTAAGGATTCATTCTAGAAGGCATCACATTAGCAACATCCAACTTATTTCATCATGTCAAGTTTATTTTTTGTTATTTTGGACAAGTTGTATTTCTAAAAACGCGTTGTATTTGTACTATTTTGATATGATGATTGTGTGTTGTCTTCTACCTATCGCTTTTGAAACATTTAGCTGTGACATCCCGTGTTTCCGCTTTAGCGGGGTGTGACAGAAGTGGTATCAGAGCCAAAGGTTATAGAGAACATCGGTCTTTCATTTGAAAAACCCAACTATAACCGAAAGTCCAAAATTGACATGAACATAACTAAACCTACTACTAGTATAACTAAGTCTAGAATGGTATTGACGGACTTTAATTAAACATAGCCTGATCACCTATGTTCGATTAAGGAAAGTTAATGCGAGACTAGAAATGGTTATAGTAGGAGTATGTCGATTTTCACTTGCACTCTTTAGGAACATGCTTAGTGTATAGACATTGCATAGGGTAGACATGCCACTTATGCGATTAGTTACTAAGTACACTTTTGCTTCAGTTTCACTATGTCGTCATCGTCAACACCGTCTTACACTCCTAAGTCATACTCGGCCGATGTATCGGTATACGTTACGGGACGACCACAAGACAACCCGCCTAGCAACCAAGAAGAAGAAGAGGATTACAGCAGCATGGAGTCAGAACCTGAGGTGTCTAGCGAGCGAGACCCTTACGAAGGGCCTAGAGTGTCGCCAACCACGGTGTTATCCTGACCCACTCTAGTAATTGTACAACCACAATCTGGAGGACTTCGCATCCGGCAAACGGAAAGGAAGAATGTTCCGATCCCGAGAAGAGTCATGCTAACAACCCCTCGTCCGGAGGCACCAGAACCATCGAGAGTGGTCCGCGGCGTGCCAATTGGGCGCATGACCGAACTGCCATGGCAAGGGATCAACACATTAGGGCCATGAAAACCGAGTTGCATGGGTGTCAAGTTAGAGTAACCCATCAAGCTCAAGTCTTAACGGAACTAGTAGAACTAACGCACCAACTAGCTGTCGTATCTACTCAAGCTCGGGATGGCGCAAAAATGTCTAAGGAAATGGCATCAAGGGCTCAAGCGGCAAGCTTGATGGTAGGAATGGTGTTGTTGCTGTTGATGTTCTTGCTTGTGCTCGGGGCATATTTGGGGTAGTACGGATGGGTCATGGCATGGGAAAGGATCTTTTAAGAACCGTCTTTTATTACTTTTCTTTTTAATTCATGTGTTTCTAAGTTGTACTTCCGTTTAAAATGATACCGGTGTATGATAAACACCGGAAATTTTGTAAACCTCGGCAATTAATGAACCCTTTGGGGAGTTTTTTTTAGTCAACCTGTCTATTTACTTTATACTTTACTTTATTGTTCAAATATTTGAATGAAAAATTGTCAATCTTAAACCTTTGGAAAAATATGAGTTAAAAAATTTGTACAAATTTTAACCAAAGCAATTTTTGAAAATATGATTTAGAACCATGCCTCCAAGAAGAGCGACAAACCACACGGAAGATATCCCCGAAAACCAAACGCCCGACATAGCACAAATCATCGCACAACGCATCCAAGAAGCCATACCCAACATCGTCACACAAGTAACTGCTGGCATCAATGCGATCCCTAGGAATGAGGGAGGTAGTGGCGGAAACCCGGGTAGTGGCAATACCGGATGTAATTACAAGTCCTTCATGTCTTGTAAGCCCAAGGAATTCTACGGAAAGGAAGGCGTAGTGGGATTGCTTTCTTGGATTGATAGCATGGAGTCGGTACTCCATATTAGCAAATGTTCGGAGGACCACAAGGTGGAATATGCTACATGTCAACTCCAAGGTAGGGCGCTAACATGGTGGAATATCCAGGTTCAAACCCGTGGAAGGGAAGATGCGTACAAACTCACTGGGAGGAGTTCAAGAAGTTGCTCATTGAGGAGTACTGCCCTAAAAGTGAAATTCAAAAGCTGGAGGTTGAATTCTGGAACCATGCTATGATTGGAGCTGACATAGATCGTTACACAGCTCGTTTTCATGAACTTGCAAAACTGGTACCTCACATGGTCACTCCTGAGAGTAAGAGAATTGACCGATACTTATGGGGATTAGCATCGGAGATCCTAGGAATGGTTACCTCGGCAAAACTGAACACCATCCAAGAGGTTGTAGCTATGGCAACTACTTTAACAAACGATGTTGTAAGAGCAGGAACCCTGACATCGGGAGGCGCTAGCAACAAGAGGAAGCCAGAACATCAGTCAGGAAAGAAGTCTTTTGGTAGTGGAAGCAAGGATAGGAGCGTTGCGAGAAACTTCGGAGTAAGGACACAGGAACCAGGGCAATACAAGGGTTCACTCCCTAAATGCAACAAGTGCAGCCATCATCATGAAGGAGCCTGCGTCATTTGTGACAATTGTAAACGGCCAGGTCATCTCACCAGGTTCTGTAAAAGTGAAAGAGGGTCCAACGAAGGGAGAAGGGCATGTTTTGAGTGCGGAAGTTCGGATCACTACCGGAATACGTGCCCGAGGTTTGGTAGGAGACCAAACAATAACAACAATGGAAATCAGGCGAGACAAGCCAACCAGGGGAATCAAGGAGGTCAGGCTCGAGGACGGGCATTTGTCATTGGAGCTGACGAAGCGCGTCGCGACCCTAATGTGGTGACAGGTACGTTTCTCCTAAACAACCACTATGTATCAGTATTATTTGACACTGTGGCGGATATAAGTTTTGTATCATTAGAATTTAGGCTACTAATTAGCTTGGAATCTAAGAAGATGTCGGAGGCCTATATTATTGAAGTTGCTAATGGTCATAAATTTGAGGCTAAGGACGTAATTTTAGATTGTACCTTGAATCTAGCCAATAAATTGTTTAGCGTTGATCTTATTCCTATCGAATTAGGGAGTTTTGACATAGTTATAGGCATGGATTGGTTATCTAAGAATCGAGCGGAGATTTGCTGTTTTGATAAGTCGGTTAGAATACCTTTCCAAGATGGAGAAACTCTCGTGATACAAGGACACAAGGCTGGAAGAAGCCTAGATATGGTGTCAAGTATTAAGGTTCAGAAGTATTTGAGGAAGAAATGTGTTGCATTTTTGGCACTCATAGTCGAGAAGAAGTCCGAGGAAAGGCGAATTCAAGACATTCCCGTGGTAAAAGATCACCCGGAAGTGTTCCCCGAAGATTTTCCTGGACTGCCCCCGTCTAGACAAGATGAATTTCAAATTGACCTCATACCCGGAGCAGCACCTGTAGCTAAGGCACCGTATCGCTTAGCACCTGCCGAAATGCAAGAGTTATCAAGTCAACTCCAAGAACTATTGGACAAGGACTTTATTAGGCCAAGTTCCTCACCTTGGGGAGCTCCAGTCCTGTTCGTCAAGAAAAAGGATAGGTTTTTTCGAATGTGCATCGACTATAGGGAATTGAACAAGTTGACGATCAAGAATCGATATCCACTTCCTCGAATAGATGATTTATTCGACCAATTGCAAGGTGCAACTTACTTCTCAAAGATTGATCTTCGATCAGGTTATCACCAGTTAAGAGTCCGTGAAGAGGACATTCCTAAGACAGCTTTTAGGACACGTTATGGACACTACGAGTTTTTGGTTATGCCTTTCGGTTTAACCAATGCACCCGCTGTGTTCATGGATTTAATGAATAGGGTATGCAGACCATATCTCGACAAGCTTGTGACCGTGTTTATAGATGACATTTTGATACACTCTCGAAGTAAAGAAGATCACGAGCAGCATTTAAGAGTAATTCTAGAACTTCTTAAGGAACAGAAATTGTACGCCAAATTCTCTAAGTGCGAATTTTGGATTAGAGAAGTACACTTTCTAGGTCACGTGATTGGAGAAAAAGGAATTCATGTAGATCCGGCTAAGGTGGAAGCTGTTAAGAAATGGGAAGCTCCAAAAACCCCAACAGAAATTCGTCAATTTCTGGGTTTGGCAGGTTATTATAGGCGATTTATCGAGAACTTCTAAAAAATTGCTAAACCACTCACAACTCTGACCCAAAGGGATAGTAAATTCATTTGGGGAGAACCACAAGAAGAGGCGTTTCAGTTATTGAAGAAAAAGTTGTGCAATGCACCAATTCTAGCATTACCGGAAAGAACAGACAATTTTGTGGTATATTGTGACGCGTCGCATCAAGGATTAGGTTGTGTGTTGATGCAAAGAGACAAGGTGATAGCATACGCTTCGCGACAACTAAAAGTTCATGAGAAGAACTATACCACACACGATTTAGAGCTCAGAGCTGTAGTATTTGTTTTAAAGATTTGGAGACATTATTTGTACGGCACTAATTGTACCATCTTCACCGATCATAAAAGTCTTCAGCATATTCTAGACCAGAAAATGCTAAACATGAGACAAAGAAGATGGGTAGAACTACTCAGTGATTACGATTGTGATATTCGTTATCATCCAGGTAAGGCTAATGTAGTGGCTGATGCCTTGAGTAGGAAGGAAAGGACAAAACCTTCACGTGCACGAGCAATGGGAGCACTGGTACAAACAAGCTTAAAGACTCGAATTCTTGAAGCTCAGACCGCAGCAATGAAAACGGAAAACTTGAAGGACGAAACCCTTCACGGTATGGAAAACAGATTCAAAACCAAGGTTGATGGAGTACGTTATTTCAAGAACAGAGTTTGGATTCCAAAAGAAAACGACATACGGGAGATAATCCTGCATGAAGCCCACAAGTCACGATATTCACTTCATCCTGGTGCGGATAAGATGTATAAGGATTTAAGGGAATATTATTGGTGGCCAGGGATGAAGAAGGATATTGATTTATACGTAGGAAAATGTGTAACTTGCTCAAAAGTCAAAGCTGTATATCAGAAACCATCTGGTTTACTTCAACAACCAGAGATTCCCCAGTGGAAATGGGAACAAATAACCATGGATTTTATAACCAAACTGCCGAGAACTGCCCGAGGGCACGACTCGATTTGGGTTATAGTCGATCGGTTCACGAAATCTACACATTTCCTACCGATTCGAGAAGACTACAAGATGGAAAAGTTGGCTCAGATCTACATCAAGGAAATTGTTACGCGACATGGAGTCCCGATTTCCATCATATCAGATAGAGATAGCCGTTTCACATCTCGATTTTGGCAGTCACTTCAAAGAGCATTGGGGACGCAATTGAATTTAAGTACCGCCTATCATCCCCAAACAGACGGCCAAAGCGAGCGAACCATTCAAACGTTGGAAGACATACTTCGAGCATGCGTGTTAGACTTCAGAGGAAGTTGGGAAAACCACTTACCGTTAGTTGAGTTTTCCTACAACAATAGTTATCACACCAGTATCAAGTGTGCACCAAATGAAGCACTCTATGGACGCAAATGTCGATCACCTCTTTGTTGGTTGGTGTAAAGCCCGTGTCCCGATTTGGTTTTTAAAATTCTTAATGTATTTATTTATTTTATTTTTTAAAGCGAGTCTCTTTAACGGAAGTTGTCAAAGGGACCTCGAATGTTAGGTATGGCAAACCATACTCTTTTTTTACAATGTTATGGAAACCTAGGGACCAAAAGTGTCAAAGTGTTAGTGTCTAGGGGTCAAAGGTGGCCAAAGGGATTTGTGGTGTGTTGAACGGCCAAGGAAGGGGGACCGACCCCCCCCCCCTTTTCTTCTTCTCGGCGGTTTCATGCAGCAAACAAACAGCCCCCTTTGGTTTTTTTTGTGGTTTTCTTGGTTGGATTCAATCGGCCGGAGTAGGAACGAGAGAGAGGGAGATAGAGAAGAAACCGAGAGAGGGTTAGAGAGAGAGATCGGCGGCGAGAAGAAGGGAGTTGGGAGGCTGATCGCCGGAGGGAAGGACGCCGGAGGAGGAGCGCAGCCACTGCCGCCACCGTTTTGTCGTCGAAGGTAAGTTCCGTTCTCTCGTTCTTGTTTTCTTGTCTTCCTCGTCGGTTTTCTCCCGTGACAGCCGCGTCGCGGCGGCCTTGGCCGCTGTAGTCGGCGACTGTGGTATCACCACCAGAGATGGTGATGCAGTGGCGAGTTTTGTTGGGTTGCAAAGACGATCGAGAAAGAGCGAGGTCGGAGGTGCGAGAGGGTGCGGAGTGTGTTGTATAGTCGTCGCCGGAGAGCCGCCACCGGCGACCGCCACTGCCGGAGATGGCAGTGGGTGGCGCGGGGTGTGACCAGACCTTAGTCTCTATCGAGCCCTTAACCCGTGACTTATTCAATTAAGTCGAATCGTTCAAATCGTTGTTAAAAGTTATCTTTTTATGCGAAAATATGGTTCAGCCCCTGTTTTGTGACGGCAATAACTTTTCCTTCGTAACTCCGATTGAGCCGAAACTGGCGCCCACGCTTCGAGCTCGGGACCGGGCACGTTTTCTGTGTTTTAGCGGAAAACTGGTTCGGCCTCGAGTTGGGAGAAAAAGTGGTCGCAAGTTCTGCGGTTCGTCATTTTATGTAAAATTTCCTGGAATCTGTCTCGGTTTTGCGAAAGCCGTAACATTCTGCTCGTAACTCGTTTTGGGGTGAAATTGGTGCCCAGAGTTCCGTATTCGAGTTGGGAAAGTTTTTCGTGTTTTGCCGAAAGTCCGTTTAGGCCTGTAGCTGAGCCGTATGGGGCTGTTTATACAGTCTGGTCCGAAAAACTTCCAGCTTTCTGTCCCTGTTTTGTTTTACGCATAACCTTTGCTTGGAATGTCGGTTTGGGATGGGACTGGTGCCAAAAGTCTCGTTTCGGAGTCTATTAAGTTTCCTCTGTTTTGTGGAAAGACCAATTCGGACCATAGCCAGGGCGGAGTTGCCATGTTGTACTGAAAGGTCCGGGTGTTTGCTGTTCTGCGAAGCATTTTTGTAAAATCTATAGTAAATTATAGAAAAGTCGTTAGGACGTGTGCGATACGTCCCTGAAATCGTAAGACTGAGAACTTCGTATTTATGAATTTTAATTTCTATATTTATCAGTTTTAAGGGGGTAAAACAGGTCCCGAACAGACCCGTAACCTTTAAGAAAAAGCTGGAATATTTAGTCGTTTGAAAGCTAGTAAACGTGTTATGGGTCGGGACTTTCCTTTGACTTTTTATACGTATTTAGGTGGGAGAAAGTGAAGAAGATTGCCGTGTTGGTGTTGCGTTTCGTGAGCACGTTGCTTAGCCTTGAGGTGAGTTCTCTCACCGCGTAGTTAGGGATTTCATGTATGTCGTCATTTTGTGTTACGTGTGATTACGTGTATTTATGTGCTTACGTGAACTAGATGGGATGTGATAACTGGTTGTGATTTATTAGATTCGTATGTGGAATATATATATGCATGTGTACACCTCGGTGGGACCGAGGGCTTGGTGGGACTAAGCTAGTACAACAAATTTTACTCGGTGGGACCGAGGGCTCAGTGGGACTGAGCTTGTATTAATTACTCAGTGGGACCGAGGGCTCGGTGGGACTGAGCTTGTATTAATGTATTTTGTGTACTCGGTGGGACCGAGGTTCGTGCTTATATAATAATCATTATGTGGTTTGATATTCGTGATGATGGTGATGTTGCCTACTTGCGAGTAGGGGCGATATGCGTGGGGTTGCTACCTACGTGCGTGATTGAATTCACTAAGCGTTTAGCTTACCCTTTCCCAATGTGTTGTTATTTCAGGTGCGGGCGGCAGTCGGGCGTGACAGTACACACATGGAGCGCGGAGTGTCAAATATTATTAATCTTTCACTTTTGAACCCTTGAATTTAGTTATGAAATTTTCCGCTGCATGAACTTTGTTGATGGTTTGAAGTAACGACGTTAATTTTATTTAAGACGTGAATTATTAAATCATGGTTGTTTTAATGAAATGTATGTTTTAAAAATTTTAAATTTCTTTGTAATTTTTGGGACGTTACAACTTGGTATCAGAGCACGGCTTGAGTGAATCAAACACATCTCGGTGTGTTTGGTCTCAAGTTGCGGCTAAGAGATCTTTAAATTCTTTTATCAAATTCTTTGTTTTAAATGAAAAGAGAAAACCCGTTTGGGAACGGTGATCGTGGGCGCAGTGTGTACAGTCAGCCGACGCCAGCTGGGAAGGTAAGGAACTTAGTGTACCTATTGCTTTCAGGTGTAGTGTACGCATGCTAGATTGCTTATGTGAACTGTATGGTACCGTATGCTGGTTTATCGCTTATAGGAACTCATGCTAGCTTTGATAGGTTGTTAAGCGAATGCACTCTAGGTTGTATGCAGTAGGAACTGAATAGCCTTAGAATATTAGATTTAGTTCTATTGCGCAGCTCTTGTTTGAGTCCAACCGTTCTAGGATAGAGTCTCTTATTCGAACGTCTATTTGGTTTTACACTGTATACGACCGTGCATTCACGAGGCGACTCGTCAGGGTTAGTGGGGTTTCCGTGTTAGCAAAGGATAGTGGGTGATATGACCTTTCTAGGGAGTTAGGAAAGGTGTTTGTACGGGCTAGATTGACTATATGTGTTTATTTGTGGTAATCGACTACTTGAATGTCTCGGGACAGGACTCGAAACGAGTAAGGATAGGTGTGAAGGGTAGTAGTAGAGCTCCTACTATCTGAAGCACAAGATCCATGCTTGAGTCGGGGAGAGTCACGAGGGAGCCAAGGAGTGGAGTATGAGCGTGGTAGGGTGAGTTATATGTGCTTTTAGATCTCTGAATTTTCTCTTTCTAGAATGGTCAATACAAGAAGGAACAACGCGGCAGCGTCGCGAGCCGGGTCGGGGATTACTGAGGAGCGTATTAGGGAACTGATTGCTACTGAGGTTTCCCGCGCGATCGGGGAGGCGATCCCCGAGATCATCACTGCTATTCGAGAGGAAGTGGTGATCCTACTGGAGGAGCGTATTGCAGCTATTCCACTGCCTGCGGAGGGTCATCCCCATAACCGAGAATTCCAATACCGGGATCTCTCCGCCTGTTCCCCGCCAGAATTTAAGGGAGACCTGGATCCGATTACCAGTATGCGATGGGTATCTGACATGGAGTTCGCATTTTTGACCAGTGGTTGCCCGGACAACCTAAAGGTCCGTTTTGCAGTAAATCTACTTCGTGACGGCGCGAAGGATTGGTGCGCCTCGGCATTGACGGCTGCCGAACGCACTACCTTGACCTGGAACGAGTTTGTCACTCGTTTCCGTACAGAGTATGTACCGCCGGTAGAGATGGAGAGAATCGCTAAGGAATTCCTAGAACTCACCCAGACAACAGAGACGGTAAAAGAGATGAACAGGAAATTTACCGAGATGGCATTATTCTGTCCTCAGTATGCCGCCTCGGAAGAGATAAAGATGTCAAGGTATAAAGATATGCTACGCACGGAGATCCGAGAATTTGTTAGCACGACACCGTACACTTCGTTATCCGCCATGATGGACGCCGCTCGAAGGAGGGAGCTTGAGCTGGAGACCCAAGCTAAGAAGCGGAAGGCGGCACAGCCAGTGACGCCCATCTCGGCAGTGCCGAAGCGTTCGAGGTTCACAGATTCGTGCGCGGGTTCTGGGAGTGGCGGGTTTAAGCCCCGAGATACCGGAGTTAGGAGAGTTGAGGGGTGTTTTAAGTGTGGCCAACCCGGTCACCTCAGCCGGGATTGTAAGGTTCCGTTAGTGGTTTGTTTCAACTGTAATCAGACGGGCCATGTAAGGGCCAACTGTCCTAGAGCAGGGGTAACTATTGGGGGTGGAGCACAGAGGGCGCCTGGGAATGCCCCATTACGCATCACTGATGGTCATACTGATCAGCCGGGGGCGGGAGCGGCTCGAGGGAGAGTTCATCAGTTGACGGTGGATGAGGCGCAAGCGACGCCTAAAGTGGTTACAGGTATATCCCTTTTGTTTCTTTCTTCTTGTCTTTCCGTTCCATGTCATGTATTTATTTGTGGTTCAGTTATACGTTAGGAACGTTCCTAGTTAACTCGGTGCCTGCGGTTGTGATGTTTAATAGCGGGGCTACTCCCTCTTTGGTGTCTCGCACTTTTAGCGAGGGTTTGGGTCGAGTTGTAGGACGATTGAGTCATCCCCTTGTCGTCGAGGTGGCTGATGTTAGGACCTTGACGGTCACGGACGTGTTTCGCGGGTGTACCCTAGAGATCTCAGGAGTGCGGTTTCCCATAGACCTGGTCCCGATTGCTATGCGGGAACTTTGTGTGATTATGGGCATGGACTGGATGGATAAGTTTGACGCGGAGATTGTTTGTCGTCACAAACAAGTGCGAGTTCGAACCCCAAGCGGGGGAGAACTGTTAGTTCAGGGAAATTCGTCTAGGCAGACTACGGCCATAGGTTTGGCTGCGAGAGCTCAGAGGTACCTCCAGCATAGCGGGTAGGGATACTTGGCTTATGTGATGGACACGCGAGTTGGGGAGCGAAGGAGGCTGAATAAGCTTACGGTAAAGGATCGTTATCCTTTGTCAAGGATTGACGATCTTTTCGATCAGTTGCAGGGACTTCTCGAAGAGGAGTTCATAAGTCCAAGTTCTCGATTCACCCGGGAGCTACAAAGATGTACAAAGATTTGTGTGGAGTTCTTTGGCGGAATTTTCCTACAACAACAGCTACCACTCTAGTATTGGCATGCCGCCATACGAGTTTTTGTACGGTAGGAAATGCAGGACGCCCGTTTGTTGGGGTGAGGTTGGGCATCGGGTGTTAGGGAGTACTGACATCGTGTTGAAGACGACCGAGACAATTCAAATGGTGCGGGACCGTTTGGTTACTGCACAGAGTCGGCAGAAGAGCTACGCTGACAAAAGGCGATCCGACTTGGAGTTCAGGTAGGTGATGATGTATTGTTGAAGGTTTCACCCTGGAAAGGGGTGATCCGGCTTCGTAAGCGGGGGAAGCTAAGACCTCGTTATTTTGGGCCTTACCGGATCATCGCCCGCGTGGGGAAAGTGGCTTACCGGTTGGAGCTACCGGAGGAACTGAACCTGATTCACAACACCTTCCACGTTTCGCAATTGCGGAAGTGTGTGATGGATGAGTCTGCAGTAGTACCGCTCGAAGATATTCAGATCGACGAGCGGCTTAATTACGTGGAAAAGCCAGTTGCTATTCTTGACAGGAGGACGAGATCCTCGCGGAACAAGGTTGTTGGTTTGGTGGAGGTTCAATGGAGACACCGAAAGGGTTCCGAGTGGACTTGGGAACCTGAAACGGAGATGCGAGAGAATTATCCGGAGCTGTTTGCAGGAGTAGACTTCGGGGACGAAGTCTAATTCAAGCGGGGGAGAGTTGTAAAGCCCGTGTCCCGATTTGGTTTTTAAAATTCTTAATGTATTTATTTATTTTATTTTATTTTATTTTTTAAAGCGAGTCTCTTTAACGGAAGTTGTCAAAGGGACCTCGAATGTTAGGTATGGCAAACCATACTCTTTTTTTACAATGTTATGGAAACCTAGGGACCAAAAGTGTCAAAGTGTTAGTGTCTAGGGGTCAAAGGTGGCCAAAGGGATTTGTGGTGTGTTGAACGGCCAAGGAAGGGGGACCGACCCCCCCCCCCCCCTTTTCTTCTTCTCGGCGGTTTCATGCAGCAAACAAACAACCCCCTTTGGTTTTTTTTGTGGTTTTCTTGGTTGGATTCAATCGTCCGGAGTAGGAACGAGAGAGAGGGAGATAGAGAAGAAACCGAGAGAGGGTTAGAGAGAGAGATCGGCGGCGAGAAGAAGGGAGTCGGGAGGCTGATCGCCGGAGGGAAGGACGCCGGAGGAGGAGCGCAGCCACTGCCGCCACCGTTTTGTCGTCGAAGGTAAGTTCCGTTCTCTCGTTCTTGTTTTCTTGTCTTCCTCGTCGGTTTTCTCCCGTGACAGCCGCGTCGCGGCGGCCTTGGCCGCTGTAGTCGGCGACTGTGGTATCACCACCAGAGATGGTGATGCAGTGGCGAGTTTTGTTGGGTTGCAAAGACGATCGAGAAAGAGCGAGGTCGGAGGTGCGAGAGGGTGCGGAGTGTGTTGTATAGTCGTCGCCGGAGAGCCGCCACCGGCGACCGCCACTGCCGGAGATGGCAGTGGGTGGCGCGGGGTGTGACCAGACCTTAGTCTCTATCGAGCCCTTAACCCGTGACTTATTCAATTAAGTCGAATCGTTCAAATCGTTGTTAAAAGTTATCTTTTTATGCGAAAATATGGTTCAGCCCCTGTTTTGTGACGGCAATAACTTTTCCTTCGTAACTCCGATTGAGCCGAAACTGGCGCCCACGCTTCGAGCTCGGGACCGGGCACGTTTTCTGTGTTTTAGCGGAAAACTGGTTCGGCCTCGAGTTGGGAGAAAAAGTGGTCGCAAGTTCTGCGGTTCGTCATTTTATGTAAAATTTCCTGGAATCTGTCTCGGTTTTGCGAAAGCCGTAACTTTCTGCTCGTAACTCGTTTTGGGGTGAAATTGGTGCCCAGAGTTCCCTATTCGAGTTGGGAAAGTTTTTCGTGTTTTGCCGAAAGTCCGTTTAGGCCTGTAGCTGAGCCGTATGGGGCTGTTTATACAGTCTGGTCCGAAAAACTTCCAGCTTTCTGTCCCTGTTTTGTTTTACGCATAACCTTTGCTTGGAATGTCGGTTTGGGATGGGACTGGTGCCAAAAGTCTCGTTTCGGAGTCTATTAAGTTTCCTATGTTTTGTGGAAAGACCAATTCGGACCATAGCCAGGGCGGAGTTGCCATGTTGTACTGAAAGGTCCGGGTGTTTGCTGTTCTGCGAAGCATTTTTGTAAAATCTATAGTAAATTATAGAAAAGTCGTTAGGACGTGTGCGATACGTCCCTGAAATCGTAAGACTGAGAACTTCGTATTTATGAATTTTAATTTCTATATTTATCAGTTTTAAGGGGGTAAAACAGGTCCCGAACAGACCCGTAACCTTTAAGAAAAAGCTGGAATATTTAGTCGTTTGAAAGCTAGTAAACGTGTTATGGGTCGGGACTTTCCTTTGACTTTTTATACGTATTTAGGTGGGAGAAAGTGAAGAAGATTGCTGTGTTGGTGTTGCGTTTCGTGAGCACGTTGCTTAGCCTTGAGGTGAGTTCTCTCACCGCGTAGTTAGGGATTTCATGTATGTCGTCATTTTGTGTTACGTGTGATTACGTGTATTTATGTGCTTACGTGAACTAGATGGGATGTGATAACTGGTTGTAATTTATTAGATTCGTATGTGGAATATATATATGCATGTGTACACCTCGGTGGGACCGAGGGCTTGGTGGGACTAAGCTAGTACAACAAATTTTACTCGGTGGGACCGAGGGCTCGGTGGGACTGAGCTTGTATTAATGTATTTTGTGTACTCGGTGGGACCGAGGTTCGTGCTTATATAATAATCATTATGTGGTTTGATATTCGTGATGATGGTGATGTTGCCTACTTGCGAGTAGGGGCGATATGCGTGGGGTTGCTACCTACGTGCGTGATTGAATTCACTAAGCGTTTAGCTTACCCTTTCCCAATGTGTTGTTATTTCAGGTGCGGGCGGCAGTCGGGCGTGACAGTACACACATGGAGCGCGGAGTGTCAAATATTATTAATCTTTCACTTTTGAACCCTTGAATTTAGTTATGAAATTTTCCGCTGCATGAACTTTGTTGATGGTTTGAAGTAACGACGTTAATTTTATTTAAGACGTGAATTATTAAATCATGGTTGTTTTAATGAAATGTATGTTTTAAAAATTTTAAATTTCTTTGTAATTTTTGGGACGTTACAGTTGGAGATTGGAGATAGACAGTTGTCTAGTCCAGACATTGTACAAGAAACCACCGACAAAATTGCAATCATCAGGGATAGACTTAAAGCAGCTCAAGATCGTCAAAAGAGCTATGCGGACAATCGTAGGAAACCGTTAGAGTTTCAAATTGACGATAGAGTCTTTCTAAAAGTATCCCCTTGGAAGGGAACTGTCCGATTCGGAAAACGAGGAAAGTTAAGCCCTCGATATATTGGACCATTTAAAATCACCGAAAGAATCGGACCAGTAGCATACAGGCTGGAATTGCCAACAGAACTAAGTGCTATTCACAACACCTTTCACGTATCCAATCTAAAGAAATGCCTAGTCAACGAGGAAATAACCGTGCCTTTGGAAGAAGTCCAAATCAAAGATAAACTACACATCATAGAAAAGCCAATCGAAATACTTGACCGAGAGGTCAAGCGTCTTAGGCGAAGCAAGATTCCAATAGTGAAAGTTCACTGGAACACAAGGCGTGGGCCTGAGTACACATGGGAACGAGAGGATTACATGAAACATAAGTATCCTCACTTATTTGCTAAACAACCGGTTACGGACGAAAGTTCTTGAATTTCGGGACGAAATTCTTTTAACCGGGGGAGACTGTGACAACCGTCAAAATTGCGTTCAGGTTATAACTGCACTAAACATATCAGATACAGTTATTTTATGTCACACTGTCTAGTTTTAGCAGTAAACCCGACACAGTAGGGAAAAATTAGAAATTTGCGTCTAAAATCCCTCAAATTCGGAAATTATCCATACACCTCATAAAATGCCTACTAAAAATATTCATACGGTTATATATACATACATGTTTATATATATACAACCTACAAAAAATAAATACTTGCAAATTCAACTAGTTTTATTATTATTACCAATTAAGTTTAATTGTTCAATAATTCAACTAATTAAAAGAAAGAAAAATTAAATTAAAATACTACTTTAAACACAATCATTTTACCTAAAACCACACTTCACCCTCCCCTTTTACCACTCCCAAAACCGGCCCCCTCCCCTCTCTCACTCCATAAATACCCCCTCTATTCATCCATTTTTACTCTTCATTCATTCTCTCTCAAATCCCTCTCCAAGAACACTCTCATTTCTCGCTATTTTCTCTCCTTCAAGGCTTCAAAGTCCAGCCCTCAAGAACACCAAAACCCAAGGTAAAAATCTGCTCCTAACATCATTTAATCATCTACATACAAGCATCTTTCATATTTCCAGTTTATCTTCTTAAAACTCTAGTCTTTTCACTTTGTTCTTGCTAAGACAAATCCTTGGCATCCTAATGTTTGTAGATTCATCACCATGACACTTTGCATGTCATTAAAAGTGTGATGAATCCATCATCAAACCCATATTAGTGACCCAAGAAAGTCTTACTTGAATAGTTTCACAAAAACTCAAAAACAACAAGTTTTGAAAATGTCTTGGTTATATGATTTGTCTAAACCCATTGCGTGTAGGTGGTGTAAACAAAAAGCAAGTTTTTCAGCTGAAAATATTAACTTTATGTGTCAATAATCGTGGCTAAGCAAAAAGAACAATATCTTTAAAGAGCCAATAGAAAAAGAGCATTTATATAAAGAAGCTATTTCCAACAACAATCTATCAGATTTTTTCACTGACTTTGCATGGCCATATCTGTCTCAAAAATGCTCCAAATGGGGTGATTTTTCCTCTGGAATTTTCTTTTATGAGTTAAGAATCAAACCCAACCGGAATCTTTGAAAAACATTAAGTTTTCGACCTTCAAACAGTTTACACAAAAACAGTGCGCATCAGAAAACATTTTCTGTCACTGTTTACGTCATGTTTTATTTCATGCACTTATATTACTCTAAAAATCATGGGATTTATGGCAAAAGTTTCCTAACACATGGAAGTACTTAGCCATAAAATATCAGAATCTAACGATCTCTGGAAGTCATCCGAAAATTTACCGAAAGTGACTACTAATTCTGGACAGCTAACAACTATATCGTATTATAGTTATATGCTATCTCTTGAACCCGTTTCATCATTCTTGTGATGAAATTGTGGAATATGTATATATACTATATGATTATGCATTTTACTATAGCTAAAAGCTAACTCTTGAACCCGTTTCATCATTCTTGTGATGAAATTGTGGAATATACCTATATATATTTACTTACTCATTTTATTTATACTCTAACAATCTAACACCTAACTATTAACCCTTTTCATCATTTTATGATGGGATTGTGGTATTTATATATATGTAATATATATGACCTAACATCTAACTTTATTTATATACTATACATATGATCCTATTATTAACCCTTTTCGTCATCTTCATGACGAATTTGTGGTAATCTCGAACTATCATATGTAACCTTTCATTTTGAATACGAACTATTGATATCAAAGAACTTATAACAACATACAAAATCTCACCAAAGGCATTTTATGATGAATTGGATATTTAAACGACCAAAGTCTAGAACCTAGAATCTTACTAGTGTCCTTACATTTGTAGGATCGGAGTAGGATCACCTTACTGAACACATTACGCGTTTCTTGGGAAACATCTACGCTATCCATGTGAGTCTTCATAGCCCCTTTTTACTGTTTTATACATTTTTGGGGTGGAAAGCATGTTACAAACTTTATTTGAATTCAACTGTTTTATTACTGAAATACTACGCATGTTTAAACGCTCTCTATGGTACGTGTGCACATGTGAAAGCTTCTAAGTTTGCGCTATCATACAAAAGTCCCCAACTTTTCTTTACATTACCTATTTAACTCACGTGTGTGAGCCATGATAAATATGGATAACGTTATTTGGTTGACCACCCACTTACGGTAAAGTAAGTGCATAATTGTTACAACGCCATGTTAGTGATAGAACATGATGACTCGGGGCAAACTAATACAAGGTCAGGAGGTTTGGGTAATGGCTTAGCTTGCTACCTCTGAGGCATCACATTATATACCATGAGCATGCAATTTCGAAACGACAAACTTTACAACCGGGTGTTGTACTACTTTCTTTGAAAGTGCGGAACTTACCAACTTGCATTAAAAACTTTTAGTGCATACAAAACCTATGAACTCACCAACTATTGTTATAGTTGACACTCTCCTTTACATGCTTTTCAGGGAACAACAAGTAAGGATTCATTCTAGAAGGCATCACATTAGCAACATCCAACTTATTTCATCATGTCAAGTTTATTTTTTGTTATTTTGGACAAGTTGTATTTCTAAAAACGCGTTGTATTTGTACTATTTTGATATGATGATTGTGTGTTGTCTTCTACCTATCGCTTTTGAAACATTTAGCTATGACATCCCGTGTTTCCGCTTTAGCGGGGTGTGACAAAATAGCACCCCATATATATATATATATATATATATATATATATTATCTTTTTATATATATGATATATATAGTGTTGTTTTTTTCTTTTTTCTATTTTATATTTATTTGTATTATATATTTTTATTTAATTGTATTATATAGTTTAAAAAGGTTTGTTTTTCTTTTACTTTTTGGTTTTTGTTAGCTCCAATCTTTATGATAAATAGAAGTGTTGGAAAAATAGACTAAGTATCGACACCAACAGAAGCTCTGCCGAGTAGCCAAGTAACCAAGAAGACAGAAGTCTCCGACAGAGGATCTGCCGGGTTAGCCAAGAAGACCGAAGTAAAGAAGCAACATAAGACTCTTCTATGCGAACAAGAAGATCTACGTAAAAGATCTATACAAGGACAATCGTACTTCACACTATTTCTACCATTCGAAGGTTCTGAAAAGATCACCCGTACAAAGGCGTGACCTGACAACTCCACGTGTCAAACTCTGATAGGTTTCAGCCTAAAGCAGAATACGGAGCATTTAATGAACGTTGTATCTGCAACAGTTCCAAAATAGTGTTTTGTACCTTCCAGCAACTGTTCCAAGCAGTGTCTTAGTACCTACCATCCATATTATCTAGATCTTGTCCCCTTTAGAAGTAGTATAAATAGAAGCTTCATGTGAACTCTTCTATTAAGCTTTTTACACAACACACACACCTTTAGAGCAGTTTCTTGTCAAACCTTTCGATGTTCTTGGTGTTCTTAATATATCAAATACAGTGAATCATTGAGCTATTTATCTGTCTTATTTACACTTCTTGTATTTGATATTGTGTCTTATTCTACTTCATTATATCTGTTAGTTCGTTAAAACGCTTCCGCATTATATATTGTTTGAACTAATTAGATAGAATCATCATTGTTAAGCAAAACAGGAACCAACAATTGGTATCAGAGCCTGACTTGATTTTCTATATCAAGTGATCCACTCTTGCAACGATTTTTGGTAGAAACTTGGACTGATATTAACTTGTTCTTCATTCCTTTTGTTTTTCTGCCACTCTCGACCTGTTCGACTTTGGTATACTTACAGAACCTGTTACTACAGTTAAATCTCCATTTTAGTACACTGCTCAAAGCTTTCAGAAAGCTTACCCTATTTTCTGAAATTATCACTCTCTCAGAATGACAAATTCAAACAACTTCTTCACCGCTGGTTCCTTAACCAAGCCACCCACACTACTCAGAGATGAGTACCCTCAGTGGAAGATACAAATGATTCACTTCTTCGAGGGTACTGACAAAGAACTCATGCACTTTATCAACAATCCTCCTTATGTTCCCATGGTCACAGTACCACGTATTCCTGCCACAGGTGACACTCCTGAGGTTCCTGCGTACGAGAAACCAAAGACCAAGGAAAAGTGGTCTGAACCTGATTGGGCAAGATATGAGGTTGCTCAGAAAACAAAGACACTTATGATAATGGCCATACCCAGTGACCTTTTTCAATCCCTAGATGCGTGTGAATCTGCATACGATCTGTGGAAGGAATTGGAAAATCAACTGGAGGGTGAGGCCAAAACTCAGAAGAACCGCAGAGCCCAATGCATAAATGAATACTATGCATTCAAAGCTCTGTCGACCGAATCACTGCAGACGACATATGATCGATTTAACTCTGTAATCAACAAGTGCAAGAAGTTCGGGATTCACAAAACTTCTGAAGAGAATAACGTCATGTTCCTAAAGAGCCTAAATGAAGAATGGCTCCAGTTGTCCATGTCTCTGCAAACAAATCAGGACTTAGACTCCTGGACTCTGTCAGATCTCTATGGAACATTGGCAGCCCAAGAGCCTCAAATCGCACAAGCAAAAGCACAAATCAGTGCACCTCTTGCTCTGGTCGGTAAGACCACAGAAGCTAGAGAGAAGCCAAAGGAGAAAGCTGCAGAGGTAAAGAAGGAGAAGAAAAAGAAAATCTTGATCGTTGATAGTGAAGATGAGGAGGTAGTAGAAGAAGAAGAGACATCAATGGCCTCTATTGCTAAATCGTTAGCCCTTTTGACAAGGGAATTCAACAGAGGTTACCAGAAGAAGTCTGGTAATGAACGCTATGGAAGAGAAGGCTCAAATGAAAGGAACGACAGAGGTAGCGACCAACAGAGGTCGACTGACAGAGGTAGTGACCGACAGAGGTCAGACGATAAAGTTGGCAACACTCCATAGAACCAAGTATGTAACAACCGTGGTAAGCCAGGCCACTACGCCAATGAATGTAGAACTGAAAGAGGTGGTGTAATAACCAGGTATGTTATTGGTTTATTTATAAGGGTTACTTTAAATTAATTTTGTGGAGTTAGAAGTTAAGGGGTAAGTTTTATTTTTAATATGGAAGTGTAGGGGTGTATTTTGCCATATAGAGTAAGTTAAGGGTTTGTTTGGTATTTTTACCAAACTCCACACCACCGCCTTATTGCCTCACTAGGAGGAGGTGTCCTCCTAATTGAGTATCTAAACAAATATCCTAAGTATTGTGTGTGTGAATTCAGTTTAGAGAGAAGGAGAGTGAAATCGAAGAAGGGTCAAGCAGAAGAAGAAAGAATCTGATCTCCATAGCTGGGATTTTAGTGTTTATGCAGTAAACTGTTCAGGTGTTCATTTGATTCCTTTCCCTTTTTTATATTTAAGTTTTTAGAAGTTTATATTTGGGTTTTAAGTAATTTTAGAAAGGTATATGGGTCTTTGGTTATATTTAGAATGTCAATATGAGTCTAAAAATCATTTCTGGGTAAATATTGGACTGAAAGTCGTTTTTGCTGAGCTTATTAAAAAAGACGGTGAACAGTAATTTTTCAGGTTTTCGCAACAGTGGGTTGCGAGTTCTGAGGTTTTCGCAACAGTGGGTTGCGAGTTCTGAGGTTTTCGCAATAGTGGGTTGCGAGTTCTTTGGTTTTCGCAACAGTGGGTTGCGAAAAGTGAGGAATTCGCAAGCTGTGGGTTGCGAAAAGTGTTAAAATACAGATTTATTAATGAGGTGTATTCTTGTTAATTAACTATTTCAGATAGTAAAATTCAAAGATAAAAGTGGGACTTGTTGAAGAGATTTTTGGAGAACTTTTGGAAAAGCATTCAGGTGAGTTTTATTTAAAAACGTTTTTCAACTGGAATACATATATATGTGATTTATATCTATATGAAATGGATATGTATGGATTGAGAATGTGATACATAATGTGATTATGTGTTTTTATTGAAATGTTTATATACATGATGGTATATTGTAATTATATGAGTATTCTACGAGAATACGGGGCCGGGATCCGAGGTGCGGACCGGTGTGTTGCCGGGTTCCGGTAAGCGGACAGGCGTGTTTACTGTAGATGTTGTACATCAGAGTAAATTGACTAGTTGGCTTGCAACCACTAGTTTGGCCAATTGTGGAGGAATTAGGGGGAATGAGTGGATACGAAACGCAAGTCTTGGTTGGTATTTAATTACGTGTAATATATGTGTGTTTGTATAAAAATGTTTTATTTAATTGGATTCTTGGCAAGTTTCAACTGACAGGGATTTTCTCACTGGACCATTAGGTCTAACCCTCATTTTTCTGTTTAAAAAATATGTATTCCAGGTGGTGGATCGGGTAAGGGCAACTGAAAAGTTTATGCCGTGGATATCTCTTGTGAATACTTTTGTGTTGATGACATAACTATGTTTTGAACCCATGACTTTGTTATTAATCAACATGTATTGTATTCCGCGAAAAATTTGTACTCGTTTATTTTTATGTTACCTAGACTTTGGGACCGAACGTGTTATATATAATGTATCTTTTGATGATATTATGGCATGAATATATGTTATTTGTATATTTGGAAAGCGGGGTGTTACAAATGGTATCAGAGCCTTAGTTTAAGGGATTTAGGTATAAATATTCGTACCTAGACTTAAACTGCATGTGAAGTAGGATGTCCCTATTATGATAGAACCTGGGGATTGCTAAGTATAAAAGGTAGAAAGAACATCATGTAAGGTAATTTCGAATTACACTTGGCCAGTGTAATTATGTTTTTACAGGTGCCTGTTTGACCTAGAATACCTTGTTATATGGGGTATATGCTTATGTGTATATTAACCTTGTTCGAATCTTCAGAATGGCGAGTGGCACTAGACAGAGGATTTGGAGGGGAGGAGGGAATCCGGGTGAAGAAAACCCACCAGTAGGAACAGGGGGAAGAGGAGGAGATCGTGGTAGAGGCAGAACTGGAGGCAGGACTGGAGGTAGAACTGGGGGTGGAACAGGGGGCCGAACCGGGGGAAGAACTCAAGGTACAGAGTTTGTTACGCGAGAAGACCTGACTGCTGAAATGGGAAGGTTACAGGCTAGTATACAAGCAATGATTGAACGAAGTCGAAACAGTGAAGCTGATCCACCAGGTCCGGAACAAGAAGTCGAAATGCCAATCACCCCTACTGTCTTACCAATAACGAAGAAGTGTGATTATAAGATGTTTCTTGGTTGCAAACCCCCTACGTATTCAGGAGACCGGGATCCAGTGAAAGCAATGAGGTGGCTGAAGGAAATGGAAGCTATATTCAAGACAAGTAAGTGTGCTGAGGAGGATAGAGTACTGTATGGAACAGCAATGTTGAAGGGTGATGCCTTGTATTGGTGGGAGGCTCATATGGAATCCGAAGGAGCAGACATATATTATACTTTCCCTTGGGAAGAATTTGTTTTAGTTTTCACACAACACTTCTGTCCACAAGCAGCTGTCAGACAACTGGAAGAGGAATTTATGAGTCTGCAACAAGGGAATTTGTCAGTTAGAGACTATACCGCTAGGTTCTTAGAGAAATCTCGTTTTGGGGGATATTATGTTGCTACAGAGAAATTGAAGATGGACAGATACATCTATGGGCTCAATTCAGAGGTCAGAAGATTGGTTACTGCAACAAGGCCATATACCTTTACAGCCGCAGTGGACGCTGCTGAAAATGTGGAACGAGATGACAGAAGAGATGCCAGTGATAGGAGTATGGGGAAAAGAAAATGGGAAGGACCACCTCACGATCCGAAAAAGCCCAGATTTCAGAAGTTCGATAACCGTGCACCTTTCCGACCAATAGAAAGACCTTGTCCGAAGTGCCACCGTGTTCATCAAGGAAACTGTCAGAGTGAATCGTGGGTTTGCTATAGGTGTGGGAAGACCGGGCATGTTTCTAAAGATTGTCGCGTTACGCGGTTTTGCTACACATGTAATTCTCCGGATCATCTTCAGCCACAATGTCCGCAAAGAAAAATACAACAGGGTGGATTATCAGGGAAACCAACAATTGCCAGCCCCATAATTCCAAGGATAGAACCGCCAAAAGCAAGGGGTCGTATGTTCCAAATGACCGCTAAAGAAGCGGAGGAAACTCCGGATGTCGTTACTGGTACATTTTTCATAAACTCTACACGTGCTAAGGTGTTATTTGATTCTGGTGCAAACTGATCCTTTGTGTCGCCTTCGTTTGCTGCTCACATGCATTTAGAGCCTAAAATGTTAAAACATGCTTTGCTGGTAGACACTGCGAATGATAATCAGGTATCGGTAAAAGAAGTATTTGATGGTTGTGTGATTGATATAGAGGGTTATGGTGTACCAATACGATTGTTTCCTATAGCCTTGATCGATTTTGATGTGGTGGTAGGAATGGATTGGTTAGCTAAGAATCAGGCTAGCATAGTTTGTGATAAGAAGATAATTAATGTTGTTTTACCTGATAAGAGATCAGTGGTGATTTATGGTGATCGTAGCAATCATCAGTCTTGTCTTATTTCTATGATAGAAGCCTGTAAGTGTGTCAGCAAGGGTTGCCCGAGTTACTTAGCCTATGTGATAGATAGTAGGCCTGAAAAGAATAGGTTGGAAGATATTCCTATTGTTAGTGAGTTTCCAGAGGTTTTCCCTGAGGACTTGAATAGTCTCCCTCCTAATAGGCAAGTAGAGTTTGGCATAGACCTGATACATGGAGCCGCTCCTATTGCTCGTGCACCATACCGACTTGCTCCTCCAGAGATGAAAGAGATGATGACGCAACTGCAAGACCTATCCGATAAAAGCTTCATCAGACCTAGCTCCTCGCCGTGGGGTGCACTAGTGTTGTTTGTGAAAAAGAAAGACAGCTCAATGAGAATGTGTATCGACTACCGGGAACTGAATAAACGCACGGTCAAGAACAAGTATCCGCTTCCTAGAATTGATGATCTCTTCGATCAGTTAGTTGGAGCTTGCTATTTCTCCAAGATTGATCTCAGGTCTGGCTACCATCAGTTGAAGGTTAAAGAAGAAGATGTTTTAAAGACTGCTTTTCGTACGAGGTACGGTCACTACGAGTTCTTAGTAATGCCATTTGGATTGACGAACGCTCCGACAGCTTTTATGGATCTGATGAATCGGGTATGTAGGCCATATCTCGATAAATTTGTAATTGTATTTATCGATGATATACTTATCTATTCCCGATCCAAAGAGGATCACGCACAACATCTTCGTTTGATTTTGGAGTTACTGAAGGAGGAAAAGTTATACGCTAAATTATCAAAGTGTGAGTTCTGGTTGCGGGAAGTTCAATTCTTGGGGCATGTTGTTTCAGAGAAAGGCATTCAAGTAGATCCGACGAAAGTGGAAGCGATTGAAAGATGGGAACCGCCGAAGACGCCGACTGAAGTACGTAGTTTTCTGGGTTTAGCTGGGTATTACCGAAAGTTTATAAAGGACTTCTCTCGTATTGCTACACCTCTTACTAAGTTGACTCGAAAGAATCTGAAGTTTGAATGGAAAGCAGAACAGGATGGATCATTCAGGATACTGAAGGAGAGACTCTGCAGCGCGCCGATTTTAGCATTGCCAGAAGGTTCAGAAGATTTTGTTGTCTACAGTGATGCTTCTAAACTAGGATTAGGATGTGTACTTATGCAGCGTGGGAAGGTGATTGCGTATGCTTCTCGTCAGTTGAAATATCATGAACGGCAGTACCCTACACACGATATGGAATTAGCAGCAGTGGTGTTCGCGTTGAAGATTTGGAGACATTATCTTTATGGTACCAAATGTCAGATTTTTACTGATCACAAGAGTCTCCAACATCTTTTCGACCAGAAAGAATTGAATATGAGGCAAAGGAGATGGCTGGAATTGGTGAATGATTATGATTGTGAAATTCTCTATCATCCGGGAAAGGCGAATGTGGTGCCGATGCCTTGAGTCGTCAGGAAAGGAGTGCAACAATAAGAGTAATTTGTTAAGGGCTGAACTTCTACCGAGTATCTTTGAAGAATTGCAAAAGTGTCAAATAGAAGCGTTTCAAGAAGAACATCTGAAGTCAGAACGATTAGTGGGGTTGTCAGAATTACTAGAAAAAGATGATCGCGGGTTGTTGTGTTTGGGGAGCGGAATTTGGGTGCCTCGTTTGGGTGGGTTACGCGATCGTGTACTACAAGAAGCTCATAAATATCGTTTCTCTATTCATCCAGGTACGAATAAGATGTATAGAGATTTGAAACAATTTTATTGGTGGCCAGGGATTAAGAGAAGTGTTGCTAAGCATGTGGAAGATTGTAATACGTGCAAGAAGGTAAAGATTGAACATCAAAGGCCGTTTGGTCAGTTGCAGCGATTGGTAATACCGATGTGGAAATGGGAGCAGATTACTACGGACTTCATCACTAAGCTACCAAGGACTTCGAAGGGATTTGATTCTATTTGGGTAATTGTTGACAGATTAACGAAGTCTGCTCATTTCTTACCAATAAAGGAAATTGATTCGATGGAACGCTTAGCCAAATTATATATTGATGAAATAGTAACTCGACATGGGGTTCCAATCTCGATTATTTCTGATCGGGATAGTCGTTTTACTTCGAGATTTTGGAGAAGCTTTCAAAGGGAGATGGGGACGCAGATAAAATTAAGTACAACATACCATCCTCAAACCGACGGTCAGAGTGAAAGAACAATCCAGACTTTAGAAGATATGCTTCGGGCTTGTATAGTTGATTGTGGGGGATCGTGGGATAAACATCTACCGTTGATCGAATTTGCCTACAACAACAGTTATCATTCCAGCATTCAAGCGGCACCGTTTGAAGTATTGTATGGTAGAAAATGTCGAACGCCTCTGTTTTGGAATGAAGTGGGAGAGAAACAATTAGCGGGACCAGAAATAGTTCAGCTAACCGCGGATAAGGTTACTCAGATCCGAGAACGTTTGAAAGTGGCTCAAGACAGACAGAAAAGCTACACAGATCGACGCCGAAAACCGTTAGAGTTTCAAGTTGGGGATTTCGTGATGTTGAAAGTCTCGCCTTGGAAAGGAGTCATTAGATTTGGAAGGCAAGGTAAACTTAGCCCGAGGTATATTGGACCGTTTGCAATTACAGAAAGAATTGGTGAAGTAGCTTACCGATTGGATCTACCGATAGAGTTAAGCCGTATCCACAACGCGTTTCATGTATCGAACTTTTGGAAATGTTTGGTTACGCCAGATCAGGCTGTCTCTCTACCAGATATTTCAAGTTGATGAAAGGTTAAACTACGTGGGGGAACCGGAAGCCATAGTTGATCACAAAGTTAAAGTATTGCGGAACAAAGAGATCAGGCAAGTGAAAGTTCAGTGGAAACATCATAGAGGTCAGGATGCGACATGGGAATCGGAGTCGGAGATGATAGCCAAATACCCTCATCTTTTCGCTTGACTGAATTCCGGGACGGAATTCTTTTAAGGGGGAGATGTTGTAATAACCAGGTATGTTATTGGTTTATTTATAAGGGTTACTTTAAATTAATTTTGTGGAGTTAGAAGTTAAGGGGTAAGTTTTATTTTTAATATGGAAGTGTAGGGGTGTATTTTGCCATATAGAGTAAGTTAAGGGTTTGTTTGGTATTTTTACCAAACTCCACACCACCGCCTTATTGCCTCACTAGGAGGAGGTGTCCTCCTAATTGAGTATCTAAACAAATATCCTAAGTATTGTGTGTGTGAATTCGGTTTAGAGAGAGAGAGAGAGTGAAATCGAAGTAGGGTCAAGAAGAAAAAGAAAGAATCTGATCTCCATAGCTGGGATTTTAGTGTTTATGCAGTAAACTGTTCAGGTGTTCATCTGATTCCTTTCCCTTTTATATATTTAAGTTTTTAGAAGTTTATATTTGGGTTTTAAGTAATTTTAGAAAGGTATATGGGTCTTTGGTTATATTTAGAATGTCAATACGAGTCTAAAAATCATTTCTGGGTAAATATTGGACTGAAAGTCGTTTTTGCTGAGCTTATTAAAAAAGACGGTGAACAATAATTTTTCAGGTTTTCGCAACAGTGGGTTGCGAGTTCTGAGGTTTTCGCAAAAGTGGGTTGCGAGTTCTGAGGTTTTCGCAATAGTGGGTTGCGAGTTCTTTGGTTTTCGCAACAGTGGGTTGCGAAAAGTGAGGAATTCGCAAGTTGTGGGTTGCGAAAAGTGTTAAAATACAGATTTATTAATGAGGTGTATTCTTGTTAATTAACTATTTCAGATAGTAAAATTCAAAGATAAAAGTGGGACTTGTTGAAGAGATTTTTGGAGAACTTTTGGAAAAGCATTCAGGTGAGTTTTATTTAAAAACGTTTTTCAACTGGAATACATATATATGTGATTTATATCTATATGAAATGGATATGTATGGATTGAGAATGTGATACATAATGTGATTATGTGTTTTTATTGAAATGTTTATATACATGATGGTATACTGTAATTATATGAGTATTCTGCGAGAATACGGGGTCGGGATCCGAGGTGCGGACCGGTGTGTTGCCGGGTTCCGGTAAGCGGACAGGCGTGTTTACTGTAGATGTTGTACATCAGAGTAAATTGACTAGTTGGCTTGCAACCACTAGTTTGGCCAATTGTGGAGGAATAAGGGGGAATGAGTGGATACGAAACGCAAGTCTTGGTTGGTATTTAATTACGTGTAATATATGTGTGTTTGTATAAAAAAGGTTTTATTTAATTGGATTCTTGGAAAGTTTCAACTAACAGGGATTTTCTCACTGGACCATTAGGTCTAACCCTCATTTTTCTGTTTTAAAAATATGTATTCCAGGTGGTGGATCGGGTAAGGGCAAGTGAAAAGTTTATGTCGTGGATATCTTTTGTGAAGACTTTTGTGTTGATGACATAACTATGTTTTGAACCCATGACTTTGTTATTAATCAACATGTATTGTATTCCGCGAAAAATTTGTACTCGTTTATTTTTATGTTACCTAGACTTTGGGACCGAACGTGTTATATATAATGTATCTTTTGATGATATTATGGCATGAATATATGTTATTTGTATATTTGGAAAGCGGGGTGTTACAGGTGGTGACTGACGGAGGTCGGACGACAGAGCTGGCAACGGTTCCCAGAACCAAGGATGTTTTAACTCTGGCAAGTCAGGTCATTATGCCACTGACTGCAGGAGCAAATCCAACCGCCCACAAAGGGACTCTGCTTACTACAAAAAGAATGCGGAGTTTTATGCTCAGAAGTTACTAATGGTGAATCAGGAGAACTGGCTGTCACACGAATCATCTGATGAAGGCGACAAAAACGCCTTGTTATGTGGAATGGCAGAGGTCAGCTCATCCGACTCCGATAGTGAGGTATCCACTTCTGACTCTAACTCTAGTCAAGCAGAAGCTGATTTGCTCAAACTAAATATTGAATACACATAACTTAAAAAGACTTGCGAAAGTATTCAAAAGAAGCTTACCTTCTTTGAGAGAGAAGCTAGACTTCTCACTCAATAAAAGTCTAAAATCTTTCCAGAAAAGGAAGAAATTGAAACAAATTGGAACAAACACCTAAATCAGATAAGATATAATGCGGAAGCGTATTTAAAGAACTGAAAGATATTTATGAGGTAGAATAACACACAATATCAAATATATGAAGTGTAAATAACACAGATAAATAGCTCAATGATTCACTGTATTTGATATAATAAGAACACCAAGAACACCGAAAGGTTTGACAAGAAACTGCTCTAAAGGTGTGTGTGTTGTACAAAAGCTTAATAGAAGAGTTCACATGAACCTTCTATTTATACTACTTCTAAAGGGGACAAGATCTAGATACTAAGGATGGTAGGTACTAATACACTGCTTGGAACAGTTGCTGGAAGGTACAAAACACTATTCTGGAACTGTTGCAAATACAACGTTCATTAAATGCTCCGTATTCTGCTTTAGGCTGAAACCTATCAGAGTTTGACACGTGGAGTTGTTAGGTCACGCCTTTGTTCGAGTGATCTTCAAAACCTTCAAATGGCAGAAATCGTGTGAAGTACGATTGTCCTTGTATAGATCTTTTGCGTAGATCTTCTTTTTACCACAGAGGCTCTGTCAAGTATGACAAAAGCTATGTGGTCTTGTCCGCTTAGAAGGGTCTTCTGTTGCTTCTTCACTTCGGTCTTCTTGGCTAACCCGGCAGAGCCTCTGTCGGAGACTTTGGTCTTCTCGGTTACTCGGCAGAGCTTCTGTTGGTGTCGATACTTAGTCTGTTTTTCCAATACTTCTGTTTATCATAAAGATTGGAGCTAACAGTATGGATGTGTATTATAGTTTTTGCCCATGAAAGAACTGTGTCTCGGTGGTTCCTGGTAACTCATTTTTTCCATGTCAACAAATGTTGACGCCTTCGAACTACTACGTCTAAGGGGTCTTTCACTTGTAAAAGACGGGTCAACATGAATTGCAACAGACGGATCAACATGAGTTGCAAATGAGGGATCAACATGAGTTTTTCTGAAAAGCTTATCCTTCAACGAGGGCCGTCGACAAGTAGTCTTGTTAACAACAGGTTCACGAACCCATGTTTTTGATGCACTGGCTATCTCTTTTATCTTCCTCAGAAAACTGAACTTACCCGATCTCGATTGCTTGTTAAATTCCTCAGTAAACATTTGGACTTCAACTTCACAACCTACGTCATCATCTTGTAAAGATTGACACGGTGATTCCTTAAAAATGAAATGAAAGATGATAGATGATTCCTTAAAAATGATTGACACAACAAAATTGAATTCAACACCTTTTTTGGTGCAAATAGCACTCCCCTTTAACTTATTCTAGCAAATTAATAGTGATTTTATCATTAATAAAATTATTAAAATATTATACTATTTTATTATTTTAATATAAGTATATAACTTAAAAAAATTATATAAAATAGTAATGATTTGATATTATTGGTGCAAATGAATAAAAATAAAATTAATAAAATAAATAAAATTTATCATATTAAAATTTAAATAATTCTTTAAACTTTTTTTTTGGAAAGGTGTCATAGGCTATACCTATAATAATCTCTTGACAAATTATGACTATAAGATATCAACCCTGATTAAACCTCAGTTGCCACAATTATTGTATGTACCTGGATTCGAACCCTGGGCAGCTGGAATATTCTACCTCATCCCCATGAGCCTTAACCAGCATGTCATAACCCTTGTGGTTTTCTTTTCTTTGTTTTAAAGAAACAAAACCTCTATTTTTATGAAAACATTTTCATTGGCTCTGCTCGACACTAGGATCATGCCCGACGCTGGACTTTCTTGTTTTTATGCAGGTTAAAACAACGTGAAATTCCTACTAATACTCCTATTTTTTTGCTACTTTTTGAGGTGGCAACCACCTAATTCAAGTCACCGGACCCATTTGCTCTTTTTTCGGCCATAAATAAATCATTTATACACTGACTTTATAGGATGATAAGAGCATCTTCAGCAAGTTTTTTAATGATGCATCAAACTCCAAAGTCTAATAAAAATTGAGTTCAACTCAAACAAATTCTTCATTTTAAATATTATGTCATTAATTATATTATTAAAATATATACCTATTTAATAAAATATTATTTCTTTCTTCTAAACATCTTAATTTCAAGGTTTCGATCGTTGGAATATAAAAAAATCTCTCTCACTATAACCCATTGGTGTAACTATTTTTGGGGAGTTTTCCAAATTTGGAGAAATTTACACCATCTCTCATATTTTCTTTATTTTATAGAAAATTTTGGAGAATCTATTGAAGCAGAAAATACATAACATCCTTATTTTTTCCATTTCAAAGAAGCACATAGAAATGATCTAAGATTTCGAGAAAAAAAATCAATGTTATATTGTATTTAAATGTCATTTATTTTTAGTTAAAAATGAAATTACAAGTAATAATTAAATACGTCTTTTCAATTAAAAGGCCAAATAAAAAAAATCCTAAAAATATATATTACTATTGGTGTTAAATTAAAAATTAGAGTAAACCACATTTTGGTCCTTTTGGTTTGTATATAAGCTCCAAAAGTTAATGTGATATACATTTTGCTTTGAAAATTATTTCTGACCATAACTATTTTAGTTAAAAGGATCTAGGTCATTTTGGTTTTTTATAAAAAAAAGTTAGTATATAAGACATTTATAAAAATAAAAGCTAAAACTCACCCCTTCCCTACCATCTCCTCCCTTTCCCTCTCTCTCCCGACAAATCGATTAAGGGGGTGTTTGGGATTGCTTATTTAAAAAAACTTATGCTTATTTTCAAAAGTGTTTATCAACTTTTGTTGTGATAAAAAAGAGTTGAGGGTAAAAATGTAATTTGAACCAATAAGTTATAAGCAGTTTCAAATAAGTTAAAATTGATTAACTTATCAAAAACAACTTATTTGTGCTGGGGAAAAGTCATAAACACTTTTCTTTTTTTTTCAATCCAAACACTAAAAATAGCTTATCTGCGATGAGGAAAAACAATAAGCAAATAAGTTAAAAAAATAAGCAATCCCAAACACCCCCTAAATCAAAATCACCCCCCATAAAATCTTGAAACCGTTGTTGTGGGCTTTGAAAGAAAATTGGGGAATGATGGTGAGGAGAGGGAAGATGGAAGTGAGAGGAAAAATGGAGAAATGAAACGGGGTTGTCAAAGTAACTAAAGACAGAGTAAATAACAAAGAAGGGGTAGTGGTTGTGAAGTCACAATCGGTTTAAATGATTTGTTGCTTATCTTCTCCAATCTGTTGACTCTTATTTTTCGTCGAGGCCAGCTATTCTTCTTAGCGAGGAACATCCACGAGGGAGGAGCATCAATCGTAGGAAAATCGAGTTATTTTGTTATCGGCACAACAGGGAGGAAGTTTAAATGAGTTCTTGGCTTGCTATCGAAGAAAGGGGAATTGTTATTCCTCTTGTCAGTGTTATGATGATATCACTTCAAATATTAAGCACTTAATTGACATCGTAGTAGTCAAGTTCTTATATTAAAGTTGATGCAAAGAACTCGTTGATCATCTGTTGTGTATGCACAATGTTCTTAGTTTTCCTAGATCTACTTAGTTATATAAAAGTTATACTTAGAACCAAAATTAGTTAAATCTTAAACATTATCAGTGAGTCGAAGACAAAACTGATGAAAGCTAGAGAGAATTGAAGAAGTTTAGCACGCCTACTAGTGTGCTAAAGACCTGTGAGATAGCTTTACAAAGTTGGGGAGCTTTGACAAGTGCTCCTCACGCTGAAGGCTTGAATAAGATTGCCCACCTACTCTCACCAACTAAACATACACGGATGTTCCTATGTTAGTAAAAAGTAAGTGTATTCTACTTACTCTGACATTCTATTAGGGTGCGTTTGGTACACCGACATGACAGAACATGGATCATTTTCTATGTTTGGCAGAGATTTTATGTGGAGTATACATGAACATAGTGGAACATGCATGTTCCACCCGTATCCCATGGAATATACCCTCAAAATAAAACAAAATTGTTAGGGATAAAATCATGTTGAATAGAAGTTCAAGGGCTTATATTGTAAAAGGTGTAATTTGGGCTTAAATGTGTAAATGGGCCATGGGCTTGATGTGTTTAGGCCCTTAGTATATAATGTTTAGTTAGCCTTAGAAATTAGGCTAATCGTTCATAATCGTAACCATCTATTATCATTGGTATTGTAATTCTCTCAAGTTTATCAAAGTGAAATAGATGACCAGTTGAAATCATAACAATTGTTTCTACATATTGATTTCTACTGTTTGTATGCACTAATCTGGAACTCTCAATTGGTATCAGAGCATACGGACGATTCGATTCAAGGTGATTCAAAGGTTTCTGGTAAGATTTTTTGTTATAGTCGACTGTGTTCTTGGCCTAAAACTCCATATTTTGATTCGGTTAAAATTGCTCGTTTTCATTTATTGCATTCGATTCACATCATCATTATAAACGTTTCTACAATTTTTCGTCTTCTATTTCGATCATCTGATTAGTTTTTAAGCCAAATCAATTTCCATAAGTGTTGGTCTCTGTTCTTGCAAAAATCCAATTTTACATTCAAAATCTTGATGTTTTGCTTGAAAATCGATTAGGGTAGTGTTATTTTGTTATTTTGGAAGGTTTCTAATCTTTCAGGAAAGTTTTTGGCAACCCTAATCGCTATCCAGTCGATCTATTGAGTTACAGCCGCAGTTTCCGGTTACATCAGCCCCACTTTCCGGAACATCGCATTTCTTTCCGGGTAAGTCTATTTTCTTCGCTACTTTTCGGATAAAACAAAGTATCCGGTAAATTTCCGGATACCGGTTGTTTCCGGACAAATCTCACCCGGTAACTCAAAGTTTCCGGGTACCCTGATCATTCTGGACACCTATCTGAATTCATTTGTTCCCGGTAAGTCTTGCCATTCGGTAACCATTTCTATCCGGTAAGTACATTCATCCGGTAAGTTATTCCAATTTCATTCGGTAAGTTTTTCACTCGGTAACTTTCATTCTATCCGGTAAGTTATTTCTATCCGGTAAACTTAGTTCATCCGGTAACTTTCTGTTATCCGGTAACCTGAGTTTATCCGGACTCTATTGCTACCCGGACACTTCTGCTATCTAAACAATTTCACACACATCTAATCCGACACTTCCATATCGGACACTATTTCATCCGGATTCCTATCCGGTAAGTTTTGATTTGCTAGTTTACCAGTCTTAGTCTATATCACTCCTAGAACCCGCGATAGGATATCACTCTTAGTATCTTGCGTTAGGACTACACTTTGAATCGAACCTATCGTCTGACGATCACATTAGTGCAACTACCAAAGATGTCTCGTGACACTCTTGCTATCGGCACCGACTCCAAGCCGCCAACCCTCTACCAGGGAGAATAAAGCCAATGGCGGGATATATTTCTCATCTTCATCGAGTCGAAGGATAACTACGAGTACATCTGGCGTGCTCTAACTGATGGCCCACAACCCGAACCCGTGAATATTATTCCTGCTCAAGAAGAAGGTGGTCAAGCTCGAAGGGAGCCCAAGAAATACTTGGATATGAGCGACGAAGAAAATGGCATGTTTGATGGCGAAAAGCATGCAAAGAGATACTTGGTTCAGGCTCTACCAAATTCGATCTACACTGCCATAGACAACTACAAGGAAACATCGAAGGGCATGTGGGATCATGTAGCTAAGATGATGAGTGGGAGCAAAGTCGGCAACCAACTGAAGATCAACAGCTACATAACCAAGTTTGATGGCTTTAAGCAGCGCGCCGACGAATCACTCTCTCAGACTTATGAACGTTTTTGCCTTCTACTGAACGAGCTCCAAAAGAACAAGATCAATCGATCAAATACGGAGAATGCGCTCAAGTTTCTAAACAACCTCTTACCTGAATGGAAAGTATTCGCGTCTCACATCAAACACAACCACCTGATGGAGAACGTTGCTATCCATGAACTCTATGAGATGCTCCTCCAGGACGAGGATGAAGTCTGCGTCCAAGTCACCTGCTGATCCACTAGCTCTAGTTTCTTCAAAACGAGGCAAATCCTCCAGCCATCGTTCCAAACGAGCCCTAGATCCGAGTGAATCCGAACCAGAATCTGAAGAAGAAGAAGAAAGTAATTCAGATCCTGAATTGACTGTTGTGAAGAAAGCATTGGCCCTGCTCTTCAGATCTTTCCAGCAGAAGAAGTTCTTCAAGAAGCCCTCATCCAATAATCAGCGCTACTCCACTTCCTCCAACAAGCGCCATATATTATCAGGATATATACGAAGGCAAGAAAAAGGCAGATGAGCACAAGCAGCCTGATAAGAAGGAGAAGACTGAGAAAGAAGATCACAAGACCGAAACAAAGAAGAAGGACAAACCCGTTACTTGCTACAACTGCAGGAAGTTGGGTCACTTTGCAAAGGATTGTAGGAAGCTTGTCGTAAAGAATGCACATTACTACAAGGATGACTCGTGCTAGCAGAACAGAAAGAGGCAGGAGAAGCACTATTTGTTGAAGATGACTACTGGCTGGCTCGTTCTGATGATGAAAGCGATTTTGAATTTGTCGACGCTTTCATGGGCTATCATTCTCCTCCAGAAGAAAAGGCAAAGCTGTGTCAGGTATGTGAACCTATTCATCAAGGCTTAATCAAACAGTTAGAACCTCTTGTTGAACGAATAGATTCCTAGAAGGCCACCACTAATGAACAACTGCTTGAAATCAAATCATTACCTGAAAAGGTAGATGTTCAAAAGAGCATAACTGAAAAGTATAAGTCCAAAAATGCTAATTTAAAAGAAAAATGTACAAATATTTCAATAGCACCTAAGGACTTAAGGGCCAAAATATCTGAATTGGCTTCAAAGCTTGATCAGTGTAAAGATGAGAAAGCAGAGATTGTTTATCGATGATCCTCTCTTCAAATTCAGCACAAAGAAATGGTTTCCAAAATAACAGATCTTGAAACCAAACTCCACAAAAGAGGACAAACAGACCAGACCATTCATATGAACAAACCCAATGAATTCACATACTTCAACAAGGAATGGGGAATCAGATACGATAACCCACAATACTTGACAAAGATTTTAACTAAAAGACTGACGCTTTATCACTTTGGTTTTCTCGGTCTTGATAAGAAGTATCCTGAATATAAGATTAGATGGACTGGTCCTCTTGAACCGGAGAAAGAAGAGGAAACTGAGGAATATAAGCGTGCACACACCTCTAAGTTCCTCGTTAGTAATTTTAACAATTACAAAATGGTGGACTCAAGGCCGGTGATGGAGTAATACAATGAGCTCCTTCGCATTCTAGGCCAATATGCTCAACACAATATGAAGATGGACGAATCCATCTCCGTATCGAGCATAATTGATAAATTGCCTCCCTCTTGGAAAGACTTTAAACACATGTTGAAACACAAGAAGGAAGAGTTGTCTCTTGTGCAACTCGGTAGTCACTTGCGCATAGAGGAATCTCTTCGGGCGCAAGAGGCTGAGAAACCTAAAGTAAAGGAGGTTTCTGCACCTTCGATGAACATGGTGGAAGAGGGAAAGACTAACAAGTTCAAAGGAAAATAGAAGTTCAATGATGCTAAGAAAGGGCCCAATAAAAAGGTTACTTTAACCTGTTGGACCTGTGGGATGACCGGCCATCTCAAGCGGGATTGTCGGGTTGTCAAGAATAAGGGTGGAGCAAGCACGAGTGGAAGTGGGCAAGGATCCAAGGATCAAAACCCACGACAAGGTTAGTTTCTTGACTTTGGTTTTAATACAAATTTGAATTATGTACCACTAATTTCCGAATCATTTTATGTGCAGGATGATGATGTTGCTTGGTGGATCGACTCGGGTGCTACAAGTCATGTGTGCAAAGATCGCCGTTGGTTCACTTCTTTGGAACCGGTTGAAGACGGATCAATGCTTCACATGGGGAACGAGTCGATGGCTTCCATTCTTGGAAGAGGATTAGTTAGGCTAGAATTTAGTTCTGGCAAAGTAGTTGAACTTCTTAATGTTTAGTTTGTACCGCGAATTTGAAAGAATTTGGTTTCCGATAGTATTTTGAATATGTTAGGGTATAGGCAAGTTTATGAGTCGGACAAGTTCATCTTGTCAAAGGGTGGCTCTTTTGTAGGATTTGGTTATTTGCTTAATAATATGTTTATGTTGAATTTGAATAAAATGAATGCTGTTTCAAATTCTGTTTTATTGCAAATAGCGTTTGTGTTGATTCTAGTTTATGGCATGCTAGACTTGGTCACGTTAATTTTAAACGTATGGTTGAAATGTCAAAAGACGGTCTTATTCCGGCGTTTGATATTAAGACTGATAAGTGTAAAACTTGCTTGTTAACAAAGATCACTAGACAACCATTTCCTAACGTGAAAAGGGACTCGTCGGTGCTTGATTTAATTCATAGTGATCTTTGTAATTTGCATTCAACTCCGTCTTTTGGTAATAAAAAGTATGTTGTCACTTTTATTGACGACGCTTCACGTTTTTTCTATGTTTATTTATTACATTCAAAAGATGAAGCGTTGGTTAAATTTAAAGTTTTTAAAACGGAGGTTGAATTGCAAATGAATGGCTTAATTAAGTGTTTACGCACCGATCGTGGTGGGGAGTATTTCGACCCCATGTTTTTCCAATCCGTAGGAATCATTCATGAAACTACGGCGCCTTATACATCACAACAAAATGGTGTGGGGGAACAGAAAAATAGAGTTCTCAAAGAAATGGTGAACTCTATGTTATCCTACTCGGGTTTGAGTGATGGATTTTGGGGTGAAGCCATGTTAACGGCTTGTTATTTGCTGAATCGAGTTCCCAATAAAAGGAACAAGATTACCCCATATGAACTTTGGTTCAAGAAAAGGCCGAACGTGAGATATTTCGTGATACCCGGGCAGTATAGGGTCGAAATATCTCTTACGGAAAGCGAGCTCTCACGCGATCTCTGTTTTCTATCCAAGTTCTAATCACTCTATCTCTCCACGATTTCCCCAAAATCCCCCAACAATCGTAAGAGGTATTTCCTTCGTGAAGAGATATGGCAGGTGATCAAACCGTGAGAGACATGACTTCCAAGTTCACAAAACTTGAGAAGTTTAAAGGCATGGATTTCCGTAGATGGCAGAAGAAGATGCACTTCTTGTTGACGACGTTGAAGGTGGTGTATGTGCTAAGCACCCCGATACCGGAGATAATGGAAAACGAGACGTTGGAGGTTACCCGGCGTCGCGGCAAGTGGGAGAATGACGACTACATCTGTCGTGGCCACATCTTGAACGGTATGTGTGACTCCCTCTTCGATATCTATCAAAATGTGGAATCCTCCAAAGAGCTATGTGACTCTCTTGAGTCAAAATACATGGCCGAGGATTCTTCTAGTAAGAAGTTCCTCGTTAGTAATTTTAACAATTACAAAATGGTGGACTCAAGGCCGGTGATGGAGCAATACAATGAGCTCCTTCGCATTCTAGGCCAATATGCTCAACACAATATGAAGATGGACGAATCCATCTCCGTATCGAGCATAATTGATAAATTGCCTCCCTCTTGGAAAGACTTTAAACACATGTTGAAACACAAGAAAGAAGAGTTGTATCTTGTGCAACTCGGTGGTCACTTGTGCATAGAGGAATCTCTTCGGGCGCAAGAGGCTGAGAAACCTAAAGTAAAGGAGGTTTCTGCACCTTCGGTGAACATGGTGGAAGAGGGAAAGACTAACAAGTTCAAAGGAAAACGGAAGTTCAATGATGCTAAGAACGGGCCCAATAAAAAGGTTACTTTAACCTGTTGGACCTGTGGGATGACCGGGCATCTCAAGCGGGATTGTCGGGTCGTCAAGAATAAGGGTGGAGCAAGCACGAGTGGAAGTGGGCAAGGATCCAAGGATCAAAACCCACGGCAAGGTCAGTTAATTGACTTTGGTTTTAATTAAAATTTGAATTATGTACCACTAATATCCGAATCATTTTATGTGCAGGATGATGATGTTGCTTGGTGGATCGACTCGGGTGCTACAAGTCATGTGTGCAAAGATCGCCGTTGGTTCACTTCTTTGGAACCGGTTGAAGACGGATCGATGTTTCGCATGGGAAACGAGTCGACGGCTCCCATTCTTGGAAGAGGCTTAGTTAGGCTAGAATTTAGTTCTGGCAAAGTAGTTGAACTTTTTAATGTTTTGTTTGTACCGCGAATTCGAAAGAATTTGGTTTCCGGTAGTATTTTGAGTAAGTTAGGGTATAGGAAAGTTTATGAGTCGGACAAGTTTATCTTGTCAAAGGGTGGCTCTTTTGTAGGATTTGGTTATTTGCTTTAAAATATGTTTATGTTGAATTTGAATAAAATGAATGGTGTTTCAAATTTTGTTTTTATTGCAAATAGCATTTGTGTTGATTCTAATTTATGGCATGCTAGACTTGGTCACGTTAATTTTAAACGTATGGTTGAAGTGTCAAAAGACGGTCTTATTTCGGCGTTTGATATTAAGACTGATAAGTGTAAAACTTGAATGTTAACAAAGATCACTAGAAAAGGGACTCATCGGTGCTTGATTTAATTCATAGTGATCTTTGTGATTTGCATTCAACTCCGTCTTTTGGTAACAAAAATAATGTTGTCACTTTTATTGACGACGCTTCACGGTTTTGCTATGTTTATTTATTACATTCAAAAGAGGAAGCGTTGGTTAAATTTAAAGTTTTTAAAACGGAGGTTGAATTGCAAATGAGTGGCTTAATTAAGTGTTTACGCACCGATCGTGGTGGGGAGTATTTCGACCCCATGTTTTTCCAATCCGTAGGAATCATTCATGAAACTACGGCGCCTTATACACCACAAAAAAATGGTGTGGCGGAACGGAAAAATAGATTTCTCAAAGAAATGGTGAACTCTATGTTATCCTACTCGGGTTTGAGTGATGGATTTTGGGGTGAAGCCATGTTAACGGCTTGTTATTTGCTGAATCGAGTTCCCAATAAAAGGAACAAGATTACCCCATATGAACTTTGGGTCAAGAAAAGGCCGAACTTGAGTTATATTCGAGTTTGAGGATGTCGAGCGATTGTTCGATTACCCGAACCCAAAAGGAAGACTTTGGGTGATGCATCTTTGTTGGATATGCCGAGCGTTCCAAAGCTTATAGGTTCTATGTTATTGAACCTAATGATTCTATAGCGATTCACACCGTTATAGAATCGAGAGATGTAATTTTGATGAGACTAGATTCTCTTCAATGTCTAGGCCAAAGGACATAGTTCCAAGTACTAGTGAAACTAGTGAGGTTGAAGAACAAGCAATTGTTCCAACCGAATCTCTGATGCTTCGAAGGAGCAAAAGAGGAAGGATTGGAAAATCCTTTGGTCCCGATTTCAATGTATACTTGGTAGAGGGATCAAGAGATGAGATTGGATCCCAATTCCTTTACTGTGATAGTGTTGAGGAGGATCCAAAATCATTTGATGAGGCTATAAAGTCTCAAGATGTTGCTTTCTGGAAAGAAGCAATACATGATGAGATGGACTCCATCATGGGGAATAATACTTGGGTATTATCGGACTTGCCACTGGGTTGCAAACCGTTGGGATGCAAGTGGATCTTAAAAAGGAAGATGAAAGCGGATGGATCAATCCACAAGTTCAAAGCTCGATTAGTAATCCAAGGCTTTACGACAAGTTGATCTTTGGCACCGACCAAAATCAAGTTGGGAAAACCAAAGAGTTTTTGTCGTTGAGTTTCTCCATAAAAGATATCGGAGAGGCGGAGGTGATCCTGGGTATAAGGATCAAGCGTGTGAACAAAGGGATTGCAATTACGCAATCTCACTACATTGAGAAAGTATTAAAGAAATTTAATTGCTTTGATTGTTCTCCGGTGAGTACTCCATGGGATCCGAGTGTGAAGCTTATGCCCAATTCGGGTGAAGCGGTGTCACAACTCGAGTACTCAAAGGCTATTGGATGCTTGATGTATGCCATGACAAGCACTAGGCCGGATATCGCTTTTGCCATAGGAAAGTTGAGTAGGTATACTAGTAATCCTAGTATTCATCATTGGCAAGCGATAAGACGAGTATTTAAATACTTGAAGAAAACCATTGATTATGGTTTGTCATATGTCGGGTTTCCTTATATTTTGGAGGGATATTCGGATGCAAGTTGGATTACCAATTTGGAAGATCACTCGTCTACAAGTGGTTGGGTGTACTTTCTTGGGGGAGGTGCCATCTCATGGGCTTCCAAGAAGCAAACTTGCATCACGAGTTCGACTATGGAGTCGGAATTTGTGGCATTAGCCGCTGCCGGTAAAGAGGCGGAATGGCTAAGGAATTTGGTCCATGAAATTCCGTTATGGCCGAAACTAATATCACCCATTTCTATCTGTTGTGATAGTGAGGCTACTTTGTGTAAAGCTTATAGTCAAGTGTATAATGGCAAGTCTAGACACTTAGGTGTTAGACATAGCATGATTCGTGAGCTAATCACGAATGGGGTGATTTCGGTTGAATTTGTTCGGTCGCAACAAAATCTAGCGGACCACTTGACGAAGGGGTTAGCTAGGGACTTGGTTCACAAGTCGGTGATAGGGATGGGATTAAAGTCCATCTAAATCTCTAACGGTGAGATACCTAATTCCCTTCTAATACAACGTTAGAAGTTGAATTCAATGGGAAAGCTCGCTATAAGGGATTGGAGCACAAGATGATCATCCCACGGTATGTGCTCGGTACTGCAAGTGAAGGAGGTAATTGTTCTTTTGCAAAAATGCATGTGCAGGTGCATGAAGAAAATAACTACCTATATGAGTGGGAAGTGTGGCCGCTTCAAGAAGCTTGGACTTGGCTTTGATGCACTCACGAATGGATAAGGACACATGGCCTGTATAGTGTCAAGTTTATACTTTAGAGAGTCATTTAAATTCATGTGTATGTTATTTTCTAGTACTCAAATGGGTTGACGGGTTCAATCCATAGGACACCCGGATTCTCGAGTATTTGAAATGTGTAATGTACTATGGTGGAAATTCAATCTTTTAGATATTTTCATTTATGCATGAGTTTGTTTACCTATATTGAATTTTATTTTTGTGAATCAAGGATTGCACTAAAATAGGGGAGGAATGTTGGTGATTTTAGTGAAATCAGCATGTTCATTTTGTGTAGTTGGGTTCACAAAGGTAGTAATGAGGTTGTTAGCTAAGCCATAACATGAGTTAGGAGGTGTGGAGTGCACACTCGTGTAAGCTAACTAGAACCCGAGATTGTTGGACGGTTAAGATTGGCACGTTACAAAGTGGCTTTGTGAAATCTTTGTCGGCACCAGTTGGCTAGCGCCAAAACTGGCGCCAGGCTTTGGTTTGTATTTGGCGCGCATACCAGCGCCAGTTGACTAGCGCGGATACTGTCGCCGTAGTCTGTTTTGGTGTTGGTGCGCATTCCGGCGCGAGCTGGCTAGCGTGGAAAGTAGCGCCGGCGTCTGGACTGGTTTTCACTTTTGTAACTGCCGTCTTTAATTTCACAATCAATCTCATTAATTGAGATATTATTTCCTGAATCAATATGGTGTAGGTTACGATTCTCTAAAGGTGTATAAGTATGAGTCGATTTCTTCTTTAATCGATACATTGAAAAATAGAGATTATCCTCGAGAGAATTTCGTGATACCCGGGCAGTATAGGGTCGAAATATCTCTTACGGAAAGCGAGCTCTCACGCGATCTCTGTTTTCTATCCAAGTTCTAATCACTCTATCTCTCCACGATTTCCCCGAAATCCCCCAACAACCGTAAGAGATATTTCCTTCGTGAAAAGATATGGCGGGTGATCAAACCGTGAGAGACATGACTTCCAAGTTCACAAAACTTGAGAAGTTTGAAGGCATGGATTTCCGTAGATGGCAGAAGAAGATGCACTTCTTGTTAACAACGTTGAAGGTGGTGTATGTGCTAAGCACCCCGATACCGGAGATAATGGAGAACGAGTAGTTGGAAGTTACCCGGCGTCGCGGCAAGTGGGAGAATGACGACTACATCTGTCGTGGCCACATCTTGAACGGTATGTGTGACTCCCTCTTCGATATCTATCAAAATGTGGAATCCTCCAAAGAGCTATGGGACTCTCTCGAGTCAAAATACATGGCCAAGGATGCTTCTAGTAAGAAGTTCCTCGTTAGTAATTTTAACAATTACAAAATGGTGGACTCAAGGCCGGTGATGGAGTAATACAATGAGCTCCTTCGCATTCTAGGCCAATATGCTCAACACAACATGAAGATAGACGAATCTATCTCCGTATCGAGCATAATTGATAAATTGCCTCCCTCTTGGAAAGACTTTAAACACTTGTTGAAACACAAGAAGGAAGAGTTGTCTCTTGTGCAACTCGGTAGTCACTTGCGCATAGAGGAATCTCTTCGGGCACAAGAGGCTGAGAAACCTAAAGTAAAGGAGGTTTCTGCATCTTCGGTGAACATGGTGGAAGAGGGAAAGACTAACAAGTTCAAAGGAAAATGGAAGTTCAATGATGCTAAGAAAGGGCCCAATAAAAAGGTTACTTTAACCTGTTGGACCTGTGGGATGACCGGCCATCTCAAGCGGGATTGTCGGGTTGTCAAGAATAAGGGTGGAGCAAGCACGAGTGGACGTGGGCAAGGATCCAAGGATCAAAACCCATGGCAAGGTTAGTTTCTTGACTTTGGTTTTAATTCAAATTTGAACTATGTACCACTAATTTCCGAATCATTTTATGTGCAGGATGATGATGTTGCTTGGTGGATCGACTCGGGTGCTACAAGTCATGTGTGCAAAGATCGCCGTTGGTTCACTTCTTTGGAACCGGTTGAAGACGGATCAATGCTTCGCATGGGAAACGAGTCGATGGCTCCTATTCTTGGAAGAGGCTTAGTTAGGCTAGAATTTAGTTCTGGCAAAGTAGTTGAACTTCTTAATGTTTTGTTTGTACCGCGAATTCGAAAGAATTTGGTTTAGTTAGGCTAGAATTTGGTTCTGGCAAAGTAGTTGAACTTCTCCACGATTAGATTGTTGATAGCCTTAGCCGCTATTCACAATTTGGTGATTCACCAAATGGATGTCAAAACGACATTCTTGAATGGTGACTTGGAGGAGGAAGTTTATATGAAACAACCAGAATGTTTTGTTATGCCCGGAATGGAGCATAAGGTGTGGAAACTTGTAAAATCATTGTATGGGCTGAAACAAGCACCCAAACAATGGCATCAGAAATTTGATGAGGTTATTTTGTCCAACGGTTTTATGATAAACCAAGCGGACAAGTGTGTATATAGCAAATTTGATTCTTCCGGTAACGGTGTAATCATTTGCTTATATGTTGACGACATGTTAATCTTTGGCACCGACCAAAATCAAGTTGGGAAAACCAAAGAGTTTTTGTCGTTGAGTTTCTCCATAAAAGATATCGGAGAGGCGGTTGTTCGACTACCCGAATCCAAAAGGAAGACTTTGGGTGAGAAAGGCATTGACTGCATCTTTGTTGGATATGCCGAGCATTCCAAAGCATGTAGGTTCTATGTTATTGAACCTAATGATTCTATAGCGATTCACACCGTTATAGAATCGAGAGATGTGATATTTGATGAGACTAGATTCTCCTCAATGTCGAGGCCAAAGGACATAGTTCCAAGTACTAGTGAAACTAGTAAGGTTGAAGAACAAGCAAGTGTTCCAACCGAATCTCCAATGCTTCGAAGGAGCAAAAGAGGAAGGATTGAAAAATCCTTTGGTCCCGATTTCCATGTGTACTTGGTGGAGGGATCAAGAGATGAGATTGGATCCCAATTCCTCTACTGTTATAGTGTTGAGGAGGATCCAACATCATTTGATGGAGCATAAGGTGTATAAACTTGTAAAATCATTGTATGGGCTGAAACAAGCAACCAAACAATGGCATCAGAAATTTGATGAGGTTATTTTGTCCAACGGTTTTATGATAAACCAAGCGGACAAGTGTGTATATAGCAAATTTGATTCTTCCGGTAACGGTGTAATCATTTTCTTATATGTTGACGACATGTTGATCTTTGGCACCGACCAAAATCAAGTTGGGAAAACCAAAGAGTTTTTGTCGTTAAGTTTCTCCATGAAAGATATGGGAGAGGCGAAAGTGATCCTTGGTATAAGGATCAAGCGTGAGAACAAAGGGATTGCAATTACGCAATCTCACTACATTGAGGAAGTATTAAAGAAATTTCATTGCTTTGATTGTTCTCCGGTGAGTACTCCATGGGATCCGAGTGTGAAGCATATGCCCAATTCGGGTGAAGCGGTGTCACAACTCGAGTACTCAAAGGCTATATGATGCTTGATGTATGCCATGACAAGCACTAGGCCGGATATCGCTTTTTCCATAGGAAAGTTGAGTAGATATACTAGTAATCCTAGTATTAATCACTGGCAAGCGATAAGGCGAGTATTTAAATACTTGAAGAAAACCATTGATTATGGTTTGTCATATGTCGGGTTTCCTTCAATTTTAGAGGGATTTTCGGATGCAAGTTGGATTATCAATTTGGAAGATCACTCTTCTACAAGTGGTTGGGTGTACTTGCTTGGGTGAGGTGCCATCTCTTGGGCTTCCAATAAGCAAACTTGCATCATGAGTTCGACTATGGAGTCGGAATTTGTGGCATTAGCCGCTGCCGGTAAAGAGGCTGAATGGCTAAGGAATTTGGTCCATGAAATTCCATTATGGCCGAAACAAATATCACCCATTTCTATCCGTTGTGATAGTGAGGCTACTTTGGCTAAAGCTTATAGCCAAGTGTATAATGGCAAGTCTAGACACTTAGGTGTTTGACATAGCATGATTCGTGAGCTAATCACGAATGGGGTGATTTCGGTTGAATTTGTTCGGTCGCAACAAAATCTAGCGGACCATTTGACGAAGGGGTTAGCTAGGGAATTGGTTAACAAGTCGGTGATAGGGATGGGATTAAAGTCCATCTAAATCTTTAACTGTGAGATACCCAATTCCCTTCTAATACAACGTTAGAAGCTGAATTCAATGGGAAAGCTCGCTTTAAGGGATTGGAGCACAAGATGATCATCCCACGGTTAGTGCTCGGTACTACAAGTGAAGGAGGTAATTGTTCTTTTGCAAAAGTGCATGTGTAGGTGCATGAGGAAAAGAACTACCTATATGAGTGGGAAGTGTGGCCGCTTCAAGAAGCTTGGACTTGGCTTTGATGCACTCACGAATGGATAAGGACACATGGCCTGTATAGTGTCAAGTTAATACTTTAGAGAGTTTTTAAATTCATGTGTATGTTATTTTCTGGTACTCAAATGGGTTGACTGGTTCAATCCTTAGGACACCCGGATTCTCGAGTATTTGAAATGTGTAATGTACTAAGATGGAAATTCAGTCTTTTAGATATTTTCATTTATGCATGAGTTTGTTTACCTGTATTGTAATTTTATTTGTGAATCAAGGATTGCACTAAAATGGGGGAGGAATATTGGTGATTTTAGTGAAATCATCGGCCATTTTGTGTAATTGGATTCACAAAGGTAATAATGGGGTTGTTAGCTAAGCTATAACACGAGTTAGGTGGTGTGGAGTGCACACTCGTGTAAGCTAACTAGAACCCGGGATTGTTGGACGGTTGAGAATGGCACGTTACAAAGTGGGATTGTGAAATGAGAAATGGCGCCAGTACTGGCGCCAGTTGGTTAGCGCCAAACTGGCGCCAAGCTCTGGATTGTGCACGGGTTTGTGCACGGTGCGCATATCGGCGCTAGTTGTCTAGCCCCAAATCTAGCGCCGTGGTCTGCTTGCTAGTTGGCGCTCATTTTGGCGCTACTTGTCTGGCGCAGAAAGTAGCGCCGGCGTCTGGACTGGTTTCTCATTTGTAACTCCCATCTTTAATTCCATAATCAATCTCATTAATTGAGATGTTATTACATGATTCAATATTGGTCAGTTACGATTCTCTAAAGGTGTAGATATATGGATCGATTTCTGCCTTAATCGATTACACACTAAAAATCATATATTATCCTTGAGAGAATTTCGTGATACCCGGGCAGAATAGGGTCGAAATATCTCTTACGGAAAGCGAGCTCTATGCGATCTCTGGTTATATCCATGCTATACTAATCGTCGGTGCTTGATTTAATTCATAGTGATCTTTGTGATTTGCATTCAACTCCGTCTTTTGGTAATAAAAAGTATGTTGTCACTTTTATTGACGACGCTTCACGTTTTTCTATGTTTATTTATTACATTCAAAAGATGAAGCGTTGGTTAAATTTAAAGTTTTTAAAACGGAGGTTGAATTGCAAATGAATGGCTTAATTAAGTGTTTACGCACCGATCGTGGTGGGGAGTATTTTGACCCCATGTTTTTCTAATCCGTAGGAATCATTCATGAAACGACGATGCCTTATACACCACAACAAAATGGTGTGGCAAAACGGAAAAATAGCGTTCTCAAAGAAATGGTGAACTCTATGTTATCCTACTCGGGTTTGAGTGATGGATTTTGGGGTGAAGCCATGTTAACGGCTTGTTATTTGCTGAATCGAGTTCCCAATAAAAGGAACAAGATTACCCCATATGAACTTTGGTTCAAGAAAAGGCCGAACTTGAGTTATATTCGAGTTTGTGGATGTCGAGCGGTTGTTCGACTACTCGAACCCAAAAGGAAGACTTTGGATGAGAAAGGCATTGACTGCATATTTATTGGATATGCCGAGCATTCCAAAGCATATAGGTTCTATGTTATTGAACTTAATGATTCTATAGCGATTCACACCATTATAGAATCGAGAGATGTGATATTTGATGAGGCTAGATTCTCTTCAATGCCGAGGCCAAAGGACATAGTTCCAAGTACTAGTGAAACTAGTGAGGTTGAAGAACAAGCAAGTGTTCCAACCGAATCTCCAATGCTTCGAAGGAGCAAAAGAGGAAGGATTGAAAAATCCTTTGGTCCCGATTTCCAAGTGTACTTGGTAGAGGGATCAAGAGATGAGATTGGATCCCAATTCCTCTACTGTTATAGTGTTGAGGAGGATCCAACATCATTTGATGAGGCTATGAAGTCTCAAGATATTGCTTTCTAGAAAGAAGCAATACATGATGAAATGGACTCCATCATGATGAATAATACTTGGGTATTATCAGACTTTACACCGGGTTGCAAACCTTTTTGGTTGCAAGTGGATCTTCAAAAGGAAGATGAAAGCGGATGGGTCAATCGAAAAGTTCAAAGCTCGATTAGTGATCCAAGGCTTTAGGCAACGGGAAGGCATCGATTATTTTGATACTTATTCCCCGGTTGCAAGAATCTCCACGATTAGATTGTTGATAGCCTTAGCCGCTATTCACAATTTTGTGATTCACCAAATGGATGTCAAAACGGCATTCTTGAATGGTGACTTGGAGGAGGAAGTTTACATGAAACAACCGGAAGGTTTTGTTATGCCTGGAATGGAGCATAAGGTGTGTAAACTTGTAAAATCATTGTATGGGCTGAAACAAGCAACCAAACAATGGCATCAGAAATTTGATGAGGTTATTTTGTCCAACGGTTTTATGTTAAACCAAGCGGACAAGTGTGTATATAGCAAATTTGATTCTTCCGGTAACGGTGTAATAATTTGCTTATATGTTGACGACATGTTGATCTTTGGCACCGACCAAAATCAAGTTGGGAAAACCAAAGAGTTTTTGTCGTTAAGTTTCTCCATTTAAGATATGGGAGAGGCGGAAGTGATCCTTGGTATAAGGATCAAGCGTGAGAACAAAGGGATTGCAATTACGCAATCTCCCTACATTGAGAAAGTATTAAAGAAATTTAATTGCTTTGATTGTTCTCCGGTGAGTACTCCATGGGATCCGAGTGTAAAGCTTATGCCCAATTCGGGTGAAGCGGTGTCACAACTCGAGTACTCGAAGGCTATAGGATGCTTGATGTATGCCATGACAAGCACTAGGCCGAATATCGCTTTTGCCATAGGAAAGTTGAGTAGATATATTAGTAATCCTAGTATTAATCATTGGCAAGCGATAAGGCGAGTATTTAAATACTTGAAGAAAACCATTGATTATGGTTTGTCATATGTCGGGTTTCCTTCAATTTTGGAGGGATTTTCGGATGCAAGTTGTATTATCAATTTGGAAGATCACTCTTCTACAAGTGGTTGGGTGTACTTGCTTGGGTGAGGTGCCATCTTTTGGGCTTCCAAGAAGCAAACTTGCATCATGAGTTCGACTATGGAGTCGGAATTTGTGGCATTAGCCGTTGCCGGTAAAGAGGCTGAATGGCTAAGGAATTTGGTCCATGAAATTCCATTATGGCCGAAACAAATATCACCCATTTCTATCCGTTGTGATAGTGAGGCTACTTTGGCTAAAGCTTATAGCCAAGTGTATAATGGCAAGTCTAGACACTTAGGTGTTAGACATAGCATGATTGGTGAGCTAATCACGAATGGGGTGATTTCGGTTGAATTTGTTCGGTCGTAACAAAATCTAGCGGACCATTTGACGAAGGGGTTAGCTAGGGACTTGGTTAACAAGTCGGTGATAGGGATGGGATTAAAGTCCATCTAAATCTTTAACGGTGAGATACCCAATTCCCTTCTAATACAACGTTAGAAGCTGAATTCAATGGGAAAGCTCGCTTTAAGGGATTGGAGAACAAGATGATCATCCCACGGTTAGTGCTTGGTACTGCAAGTGAAGGAGGTAATTGTTCTTTTGCAAAAGTGCATGTGCAGGTGCATGAGGAAAGAACTACCTATATGAGTGGGAAGTGTGGCCGCTTCAAGAAGCTTGGACTTGGCTTTGATGCACTCACGAATGGATAAGGTCACATGGCCTGTATAGTGTCAAGTTAATACTTTAGAGAGTTTTTAAATTCATGTGTATGTTATTTTCAGGTACTCAAATGGGTTGACTGGTTCAATCCTTAGGACACCCAGATTCTCGAGTATTTGAAATGTGTAATGTACTAAGATGGAAATTCAATCTTTTAGATATTTTCATTTATGCATGAGTTTGTTTACCTGTATTGTAATTTTATTTGTGAATCAAGGATTGCACTAAAATGGGGGAGGAATATTGGTGATTTTAGTGAAATCATCGGTCATTTTGTGTAATTGGACTCACAAAGGTAATAATGGGGTTGTTAGCTAAGCTATAACACGAGTTAGGTGGTGTGGAGTGCACACTCGGGTAAGCTAACTAGAACCCGGGATTGTTGGACGGTTGAGAATGGCACGTTACAAAGTGGGATTGTGAAATGAGAAATGGCGCCAGTACTGGCGCCAGTTGGTTAGCGCCAAACTGGCGCCAAGCTCTAGATTGTGCACGGTGCGCATATCGGCGCCAGTTGTCTAGCCCCAAATCTAGCACCGTGGTCTGTTGCTAGTTGGCGCTCATTTTGGCGCTACTTGTCTGGCGCCGAAAGTAGCGCCGGCGTCTGGACTGGTTTCTCATTTGTAACTCCCATATTTAATTCCATAATCAATCTCATTAATTGAGATATTATTACCTGATTCAATATTGGTCAGTTACGATTCTCTAAAGGTGTAGATATATGGATCGATTTCTGCCTTAATCGATTACACACTAAAAATCATAGATTATCCTTGAGAGAATTTCGTGATACCCGGGCAGAATAGGGTCGAAATATCTCTTACGGAAAGCGAGCTCTACGCGATCTCTGGTTATATCCATGCTATACTAATCGTCGGTGCTTGATTTAATTCATAGTGATCTTTGTGATTTGCATTCAACTCCGTCTTTTGGTAATAAAAAGTATGTTGTCACTTTTATTGACGACGCTTCACGTTTTTGCTATGTTTATTTATTACATTCAAAAGATGAAGCGTTGGTTAAATTTAAAGTTTTTAAAACGGAGGTTGAATTGCAAATGAATGGCTTAATTAAGTGTTTACGCACCGATCGTGGTGGGGAGTATTTTGACCCCATGTTTTTCCAATCCGTAGGAATCATTCATGAAACGACGATGCCTTATACACCACAACAAAATGGTGTGGCGAAACGGAAAAATAGCGTTCTCAAAGAAATGGTGAACTCTATGTTATCCTACTCGGGTTTGAGTGATGGATTTTGGGGTGAAGCCATGTTAACGGCTTGTTATTTGCTGAATCGAGTTCCCAATAAAAGGAACAAGATTACCCTATATGAACTTTGGTTCAAGAAAAGGCCGAACTTGAGTTATATTCGAGTTTGTGGATGTCGAGCGGTTATTCGACTACTCGAACCCAAAAGGAAGACTTTGGATGAGAAAGGCATTGACTGCATCTTTGTTGGATATGCCGAGCATTCCAAAGCATATAGGTTCTATGTTATTGAACCTAATGATTCTATAGCGATTCACACCGTTATTGAATCGAGAGATGTGATATTTGATGAGGCTAGATTCTCTTCAATGCCGAGGCCAAAGGACATAGTTCCAAGTACTAGTGAAACTAGTGAGGTTGAAGAACAAGCAAGTGTTCCAACCGAATCTCCAATGCTTCGAAGGAGCAAAAGAGGAAGGATTGAAAAATCCTTTGGTCCCGATTTCCAAGTGTACTTGGTAGAGGGATCAAGAGATGAGATTGGATCCCAATTCCTCTACTGTTATAGTGTTGAGGAGGATCCAACATCATTTGATGAGGCTATGAAGTCTTAAGATATTGCTTTCTGGAAAGAAGCAATACATGATGAAATGGACTCCATCATGATGAATAATACTTGGGTATTATCGGACTTGCCACCGGGTTGCAAACCTTTGGGGTTGCAAGTGGATCTTCAAAAGGAAGATGAAAGCGGATGGGTCAATCGAAAAGTTCAAAGCTCGATTAGTGATCCAAGGCTTTAGGCAACGGGAAGGCATCGATTATTTTGATACTTATGCCCCGGTTGCAAGAATCTCCACGATTAGATTGTTGATAGCCTTAGCCGCTATTCACAATTTTGTGATTCACCAAATGGATGTCAAAACGGCATTCTTGAATGGTGACTTGGAGGAGGAAGTTTACATGAAACAACCAGATGGTTTTGTTATGCCTGGAATGGAGCATAAGGTGTGTAAACTTGTAAAATCATTGTATGGGCTGAAACAAGCAACCAAACAATGGCATCAGAAATTTGATGAGGTTATTTTGTCCAACGGTTTTATGTTAAACCAAGCGGACAAGTGTGTATATAGGAAATTTGATTCTTCCGGTAACGGTGTAATAATTTGCTTATATGTTGACGACATGTTGATCTTTGGCACCGACCAAAATCAAGTTGGGAAAACCAAAGAGTTTTTGTCGTTAAGTTTCTCCATGAAAGATATGGGAGAGGCGGAAGTGATCCTTGGTATAAGGATCAAGCGTGAGAACAAAGGGATTGCAATTACGCAATCTCACTACATTGAGAAAGTATTAAAGAAATTTAATTGCTTTGATTGTTCTCCGGTGAGTACTCCATGGGATCCGAGTGTGAAGCTTATTCCCAATTCGGGTGAAGCGGTGTCACAACTCGAGTACTCAAAGGCTATAGGATGCTTGATGTATGCCATGACAAGCACTAGACCGGATATCGCTTTTGCCTTAGGAAAGTTGAGTAGATATACTAGTAATCCTAGTATTAATCATTGGCAAGCGATAAGGCGAGTATTTAAATACTTGAAGAAAACCATTGATTATGGTTTGTCATATGTCGGGTTTCCTTCAATTTTGGAGGGATTTTCGGATGCAAGTTGGATTATCAATTTGGAAGATCACTCTTCTACAAGTGGTTGGGTGTACTTGCTTGGGTGAGGTGCCATCTCTTGGGCTTCCAAGAAGTAAACTTGCATCATGAGTTCGACTATGGAGTCGGAATTTGTGGCATTAGCCGCTGCTGGTAAAGATGCTGAATGTCTAAGGAATTTGGTCCATGAAATTCCATTATGGCCGAAACAAATATCACCCATTTCTATCCGTTGTGATAGTGAGGCTACTTTGGCTAAAGCTTATAGCCAAGTGTATAATGGCAAGTCTAGACACTTAGGTGTTAGACATAGCATGATTCGTGAGCTAATCACGAATGGGGTGATTTCGGTTGAATTTGTTCGGTCGCAACAAAATCTAGCGGACCGTTTGACGAAGGGGTTAGCTAGGGACTTGGTTAACAAGTCGGTGATAGGGATGGGATTAAAGTCCATGTAAATCTTTAACGGCGAGATACCCAATTCCCTTCTAATACAACGTTAGAAGCTGAATTCAATGGGAAAGCTCGCTTTAAGGGATTAGAGCACAACATGATCATCCCACGGTTAGTGCTCGGTACTGCAAGTGAAGGAGGTAATTGTTCTTTTGCAAAAGTGCATGTGCAGGTGCATGAGGAAAAGAACTACCTATATGAGTGGGAAGTGTGGCTTGGCTTTGATGCACTCACGAATGGATAAGGACACATGGCCTGTATAGTGTCAAGTTAATACTTTAGAGAGTTTTTAAATTCATGTGTATGTTATTTTCTGGTACTCAAATGGGTTGACTGGTTCAATCCTTAGGACACCCGGATTCTCGAGTATTTGAAATGTGTAATGTACTAAGATTGAAATTCAATCTTTTAGATATTTTCATTCATGCATGAGTTTGTTTACCTGTATTGTAATTTTATTTGTGAATCAAGGATTGCACTAAAATGGGGGAGGAATATTGGTGATTTTAGTGAAATCATCGGTCATTTTGTGTAATTGGATTCACAAAGGTAATAATGGGGTTGTTAGCTAAGCTATAACACGAGTTAGGTGGTGTGGAGTGCACACTCGTGTAAGCTAACTAGAACCCGGGATTGTTGGACGGTTGAGAATGGCACGTTACAAAGTGGGATTGTGAAATGAGAAATGGCGCCAGTACTGGCGCCAGTTGGTTAGCGCCAAACTGGCGCCAAGCTCTGGATTGTGCACGGGTTTGTGCACGGTGCGCATATCGGCGCCAGTTGTCTAGCCCCAAATCTAGCGTCGTGGTCTGCTTGCTAGTTGGCGCTCATTTTGGCGCTACTTGTCTGGCGCAGAAAGTAGCGCCGGCGACTGGACTGGTTTCTCATTTGTAACTCCCATCTTTAATTCCATAATCAATCTCATTAATTGAGATATTATTACCTGATTCAATATTGGTCAGTTACGATTCTCTAAAGGTGTAGATATATGGATCGATTTCTGCCTTAATCGATTACACACTAAAAATCATAGATTATCCTTGAGAGAATTTCGTGATACCCGGGCAGAATAGGGTCGAAATATCTCTTACGGAAAGCGAGCTCTACGCGATCTGTGGTTATATCCATGCTATACTAATCGTCGGTGCTTGATTTAATTCATAGTGATCTTTGTGATTTGCATTCAACTCCGTCTTTTGGTAATAAAAAGTATGTTGTCACTTTTATTGACGACGCTTCACGTTTTTGCTATGTTTATTTATTACATTCAAAAAATGAAGCGTTGGTTAAATTTAAAGTTTTTAAAACGGAGGTTGAATTGCAAATGAATGGCTTAATTAAGTGTTTACGCACCGATCGTGGTGGGGAGTATTTTGACCCCATGTTTTTCCAATCCGTAGGAATCATCATGAAACGACGATGCCTTATACACCACAACAAAATGGTGTGGCGAAACGGAAAAATAGCGTTCTCAAAGAAATGGTGAACTCTATGTTATCCTACTCGGGTTTGAGTGATGGATTTTGGGGTGAAGCCATGTTAACGGCTTGTTATTTGCTGAATCGAGTTCCTAATAAAAGGAACAAGATTACCCCATATGAACTTTGGTTCAAGAAAAGGCCGAACTTTAGTTATATTCGAGTTTGGGGATGTCGAGCGGTTGTTCGACTACCCGAACCCAAAAGGAAGACTTTGGATGAGAAAGACATTGACTGCATCTTTGTTGGATATGCCGAGCATTCCAAAGCATATAGGTTTCTATGTTATTGAACCTAATGATTCTATAGCGATTCACACCGTTATAGAATCGAGAGATGTGATATTTGATGAGGCTAGATTCTCTTCAATGCCGAGGCCAAAGGACATAGTTCCAAGTACTAGTGAAACTAGTGAGGTTGAAGAACAAGCAAGTGTTCCAACCGAATCTACAATGCTTCGAAGGAGCAAAATAGGAAGGATTGAAAAATCCTTTGGTCCCGATTTCCAAGTGTACTTCGTAGAGGGATCAAGAGATGAGATTGGATCCCATTTCCTCTACTGTTATAGTGTTGAGGAGGATCCAACATCATTTGATGAGGCTATGAAGTCTCAAGATATTGCTTTCTGGAAAGAAGCAATACATGATGAAATGGACTCCATCATGGGGAATAATACTTGGGTATTATCGGACTTGCCACCGGGTTGCAAACCTTTGGGTTGCATGTGGATATTCAAAAGGAAGATGAAAGCGGATGGGTCAATCGAAAAGTTCAAAGCTCGATTAGTGATCCAAGGCTTTAGGCAACGGGAAGGCATCGATTATTTTGATACTTATGCCCCGGTTGCAAGAATCTCCACGATTAGATTGTTGATAGCCTTAGCCGCTATTCACAATTTGGTGATTCACCAAATGGATGTCAAAACGGCATTCTTGAATGGTGACTTGGAGGAGGAAGTTTACATGAAACAACTGGAATGTTTTGTTATGCCCGGAATGGAGCATAAGGTGTGTAAACTTGTAAAATCATTGTATGGGCTGAAACAAGCACCCAAACAATGGCATCAGAAATTTGATGAGGTTATTTTGTCCAACGGTTTTATGATAAACCAAGCGGACAAGTGTGTATATAGCAAATTTGATTCTTCCGGTAATGGTGTAATCATTTGCTTATATGTTGACGACATGTTGATCTTTGGCACCGACCAAAATCAAGTTGGGATCAAGCGTGAGAACAAAGGGATTGCAATTACGCAATCTCACTACATTGAGAAAGTATTAAAGAAATTTAATTGCTTTGATTGTTCTCCGGTGAGTACTCCATGGGATCCGAGTGTGAAGCTTATGCCCAATTCGGGTGAAGCGGTGTCATAACTCGAGTACTCAAAGGCTATAGGATGCTTGATGTATGCCATGACAAGCACTAGGCCGAATATCGCTTTTGCCATAGGAAAGTTGAGTAGATATACTAGTAATCCTAGTATTCATCATTGGCAGACGATAAGGCGAGTATTTAAATACTTGAAGAAAACCATTGATTATGGTTTGTCATATTTCGGGTTTCCTTCAGTTTTGGAGGGATATTCGGATGCAAGTTGGATTACCAATTTGGAAGATCACTCTTCTACAAGTGGTTGGGTGTACTTTCTTGGGGAAGGTGCCATCTCTTAGGCTTCCAAGTAGCAAACTTGCATCACGAGTTCGACTATGGAGTCGGAATTTGTGGCATTAGCCGCTGCCGGTAAAGAGGCGGAATGGCTAAGGAATTTGGTCCATGAAATTCCATTATGGCCGGAACCAATATCACCCATTTCTATCCGTTATGATAGTGAGGCTATTTTGGCTAAAGCTTATAGGCAAGTGTATAATGGCAAGTCTAGACACTTAGGTGTTAGACATAGCATGATTCGTGAGCTAATCACGAATGGGGTGATTTCGGTTGAATTTGTTCGGTCGCAACAAAATCTAGCAGACCACTTGACGAAGGGGTTAGCTAGGGACTTGGTTAACAAGTCGGTGATAGGGATGGGATTAAAGTCCATCTAAATCTCAAACGGTGAGATACCCAATTCCCTTCTAATACAACGTTAGAAGCTGAATTCAATGGGAAGGCTCACTTCAAGAAGCTTGGACTTGGCTTTGATGCACTCACGAATGGATAAAGACACATGGCCTGTATAGTGTCAAGTTAATACTTTAGAGAGTTTTTAAATTCATGTGTATGTTATTTTCTGGTACTCAAATGGGTTGACGGGTTCAATCCATAGGACACCTGGATTCTCGAGTATTTGAAGTGTGTAATGTACTAAGATGGAAATTCAATCTTTTAGATATTTTCATTTATGCATGAGTTTGTTTATCTGTATTGTACTTTATTTTGTGAATCAAGGATTGCACTAAAATGGGGGAGGAATGTTGGTGATTTTAGTGAAATCATCATGTTCATTTTGTGTAGTTGGATTCACAAAGGTAATAACGGGGTTGTTAGCTAAGCTATAACATGAGTTAGGAGGTGTGGAGTGCACACTCGTGTAAGCTAACTAGAACCCGGGATTGTTGGACGGATAAAATTGGCGTGTTACAAAGTGGTTTTCAGAGCTGGGCGTCGGGGCCAGTACCCGCGCTAGTTGGGTAGCACCAGAAGTGGCGCCAAGCACTGGATTGTGCTTTTGCGCTCATATCGGCGCTAGTTGGTTCACGCCAAAAGTGGCACCGAGCTCTGGACAGAATGTGGCGCGCATTTCGGCACCAGTTAGGTGGCGAAGAAAGTAGTGCCGGCGTCTGGATTGTCCTCTTCACTTTGTAACTGCAATTTTTTGTAACCGACCTCTTTAAACCCACAATCAATCTCATTAAATGAGAGATTATTATCAGTATTCAATATAGGTAAGTTACGATTCTCTAAAGGTGTACATATATGGATCGATTTCTGCCTTAATCGATACACTGTAAATCAGAGATTATCTTCGAGAGAATTTCGTGATACCCGGGCAGAATAGGGTCGAAATATCTCTTACGGAAAGCGATCTCTACGCGATCTCTGGTTATATCCAAGCTATACTAATCGTATCACTATTTCTTATCTCTTCCACGATACAAAATTCCCCCAACACTTTGGCGACAGAAGCGATGAAGGAGCATGTGAGAAATGGTCAACTTCAAGAGAAGATTGACCTACTCCAAGAAGAAAAGACGATTTCACCCGAACCTTCCTCGGACTCATCTGACACATCTTCGTGCAAAGCTTTCATTGGCAAAACATCTTCACTAAACGGAAAAGGGTCTCAAGATGAGTGTGTTTTAAAGGATCTAAACTCTGACTTTTTCTTAGCTTCCGCTTTGATAACATTAGAAATTCAGCTGATTGGTTTGGTTCTTATCATGTCTATAATTCTGAACCAAAACGCAAACCCTGTAAAAACAAAAGGAAGTCAAATTCAAAACATGGTCCCTAATCAGAGGTTAAACCTAAACAAGAAAGGAAACCCATTTCAAAACGGGTTCCTCAAACAGAGGTTAAACCTACACCCAAGAGGAAACCTGCTTCAAAACAGGTTCCTCAGCCAGGTGTCAAACCTAGCCCTCTAGGACCCATTTTCAAATGGGTACCTAAAATATGTTATTCTAGTTTTTTAAGGACGGTCATGTGTGGTAGTTAGACTCAGGATGCTCCAAGCACATGACCGAGAGGAGGGAGCTGCTCATGAACTACATCGAGAAATACTGCGGAGACGTGAGATTTGGAAACGATGCGGGATTGGGACATAATTTGTTCAGCATCGGCCAATTCAGCGATAAAGATCTTGAGGTCAGATTCAAAGCCAAAAGGTGTAGTGTCTGCACTGACGATGGAACGGAACTACTGGTTGGAACGCGTAAGACCAACCTCTACACCATCGACCTCTCAGCCCTGAAGACGGATGACTCTGTCTGCCAGATGTCGAAGGCCAACTCTCAGCAATCGTGGATTTGGCACCGACGTCACTCGCACCTCAACTTCAAAAGTATCAACAAACTGGTACTTGGCGGACACGTGAAAGGCATGCCCGAACTTCAATTCGTGAAGGACAAACTCTGTGGGGCATGCGAGAATGGGAAGATGAAGCGAGCGACACACAAGCCGAAGGCCGCTCCGAGCACGTCCTGGTCCCTCGAACTTATCCACATGGATTTGTGCGGACCGATGCGTGTTCAAAGCATCAACAAACGAAAGTACGCCCTGGTAATGGTGGATGACTTCTCACGCTACACCTGGGTAAAGTTCCTGCGCTCGAAGGACAAAACCACGGAGCTTATAATCAACCACTTGAAGACCATCCAACTAAACCTTCGACAGGAAGTTCAGACCATCAGGACCAACAACGGGACTAAATTTAAAAATCAAACGGTGAACGAATACCTGACATCCGTCGGTATCTCGCAAACCTTCTCGGCCGCACGCACTCCTCAACAAAACGGAATGGTGGAAAGACGCAACCGAACCCTTGTCGAAGCCGCTCGCACAATGCTGTTACAGTCAAAGCTGCCTCTATTTCTCTGGGCTGAAGCGGTGTCAACTGCCTGCTCCACGCAAAATCGCTCCATCATCAACAAGCGGTTCAACAAGACACCGTACGAGATCATCAACAATCGCATTCCGAACATCAAATACTTCCACACGTTCTGATGCACGTGCTACGTCCTCAATGACAAGGATGATCTCAGGAAATTCAGTCTGAAGGCAGACGAAGGAGTTTTCATAGGATACTCCAAGCAGGCTAAGGCGTACCGCGTTTACAACAAACGGACCAAAACCGTTATTGAGAGTGTAAACGTGACATTCGACGAAGCCACAGAATTGGATTCTGAACAACTCGGTTCAGAACCCGGTTTAACTGGCGTGCTAGCTTCCGAACTTTCACGTTTGGGATCTGCACAACCCACAGTAAATCCAAATCAAGCATCTACGTCGAATGCACATCTTTCCGATTTAGATTTACTGTTTCAATATTTTTATGATGATTTATTTAACGCTCCTACCCCTCGTGTCTTAGTGCAACCTAGAATTGAAGCTGCTCAACTCGAGGACTCAGCGAATCTCTCCGGTCCGCCGCCTTCGACGAGCACTCCAACGATCACTTTGGAGACACCTCAACCCTCAAATGCCACATCATCAACTGATACGACTATTCCTCTGGAGGAACCAGTAAAAAATCCAGAGATCGCTCCAGACGATTCGTCCTCCACTACACTCATTGATCAACCTCTGAATTCCCCGAAACCAGAAGTTGCTCAACCTTCGACGAATCCTGCCAAGTCTCCTCCAAGAAACCGACCAGCAACACTTGAAGCCGTTCAAGACCTACCAACTGGTGGCTATGTGGATCTAGACACTTCACACTCAACTCAACAGCCTCTTCCACACACCACTAAATGGATCAAGGCTCATCCCCTGCACCAAATAATTGGTGATCCCTCTAATCCAGTCCAAACGCGAGGCGCATCGGCAAACTTCTGCCTCTTCTCTGGATTCCTAAGTAAGATCGAGCCTACAACCATGTTCGAAGCATTAGAAGATCCGGACTGGGTCATGGCCATGCAAGAGGAACTCAATCAATTTGAGGTCGTCAAAGTATGGCGACTTGTCCCACGTCCATCTCACAAGACGGTGATCGGCACAAAATGGATCTTCAAGAACAAGAAGGACGAGGATGGTATCGTCGTGCGAAACAAGGCGCGTCTCGTGGGCAAGGGATACCGTCAACAAGAAGGGATAGACTACGACGAGACATACGCTCTGGTTGCCAGAATCGAAGCCATACGTATGTTCCTTGCATACGCCACGCACAAGAACTTCACGGTCTTCCAAATGGATGTGAAGACCGCATTCCTCAACGGCGAGATCAAGGTAGAGGTGTACGTATCGCAACTGGACGGGTTCGTGGATGAAAAGAAGCCCAACCACGTCTACATACTAGACAAGGCTTTATACGGTTTGAAGCCAGCTCCACGGGCCTGGTATGATGCGTTGTCTAAGTTTTAATAAAATCGGGATTTTCAAAAGGTAAAATCGATACAACCCTATTGATTAAAAACGAAAATGGTCATATTATGTTGGTTCAAGTGTATGTTAACGACATAATTTTCGGGTCTACTAAACCATTATATTGTAAGAACTTTGCCACCTTAATTGGAGAATATTTTCAAATGAGTATGTTGTGTGAGATGAATTTTTTCCTCGGTCTTCAAGTTAAACAACTGTCGACCGAGATATTCATAAATCAGGCTAAGTACATCCGGGACATTCTTCGGAAATTCCAAATGGAACAATCCTCACCAATGAAAACTCCCATGGCACCCGGTACAAAGTTACACGCCGATCCTAACCGAAAGAATGTGGACACAAAAATGTACCGAGGAATGATTAGTTCGTTAATGTACCTAACTGCTAGTAGACCGGATATCATGTTTTTGATATTTCTTTACGCCCGGTTTCAGTCAAAACCTAAAGAGTCTCATTTAATTGCTGTTAAACGAATATTTCGTTATTTGAGAGGTACTGCTGATCTTGGCTTGTGGTACCCGGAAGAGACATGTTTTGAGCTTTCAGCGTATTCAGACGCGGACCACACGGGCATCATGATGGATCGGAAGAGCACATCGGGACATGTGCAGTTCTTGGGCGACAGTTTGGTGAGTTGGGCATCCAAGAAGCAGCATTGCGTCTCAACGTCAACTGCCGAGGCCGAATACGTGGCCGCTGCAAGATGCTGTTCGCAAGTTATCTGGATGCATACACAACTTAAAGATTATAGATTCACATACACCAAGATGCCCATCTACTGCGACTCAAAGAGCGCCATTGCCATATCCAGCAATCCGGTCCAGCATACAAAGACAAAGCACATAGACGTTAGGTACCATTTTATCAAGGATCACGTAGAAAGAGGTACAGTCGAACTCTACTTTGTGAATACAGAACATCAGTTAGCAGACCTGTTTACAAAACCCCTGGACGAAAAAGTTTCAGGTTAGGTATGCTAAATCTGAAGATTTGATCAGATTGTGCGCCCGATACAAGTTCCATACATCTACGAGAAACTGTCTATTCATCATCGGGTGTTTACACTTCAGATGATTGAGTACACACTTTCTCGCATCTGTATTCTACTTGTATCGTATTCACTTTTTTGGTTAAATCTCTGTATTAATTAGGAAGATTTCATCTGTTTTTGCTTTCTTTTCACGTGTGTTTCCTTTTATGTTTATTACTGTCGTCTACTTTCTGTGTTATATCTGTGCTTTCACCACTTTGTTCCTATGTTCAAGGGGAGCACGTAAATGTATCAGGTTAGTATACTCTATCTTTCAGGGAGAGTGTCACACAATGTTCTTAACTTCCAAAAGTTTTTCTGTGTGTGGCAACTCCACTGTGCTTCATATCACACTACTTGTGGATTCTCAGGGGGATCAAGGTTCTACTTGTTCATTTGTTGAGGGGGAGCGACACACAATTTTTCTTTAAAACGTATCAAAAGTTTTTTATGTGTGGTCGTCTCTCACATGCACGATCCGAGGGGGAGCAGAGAAATCCCCATGCTAAGTTCGAGGGGGAGTGGGAAAGTTAACTTTTCAAAGACTAAAAAGAAATTTTAGGAGTTTGAAAAGTCCAGGAACTAAAATTGACAATTTTTTCAAAACTGTCCGGACAGGTTCCCGGATACCACTATCCGGATAGGTTTCCAGACCGGACACCTATCCGGACCGGATAGGTATCTGGGTAAGACCTACCCGGTAAGTTGACCTCCTATATAAGCAATCCGGAAACCCCAACTTTCATTATTTTCCGGATATTCAAAACCCTCGATTAAACCCTCTCGTTTTCTCTCTCGCTCGGAAACCTTCGATTTGCACTTCTCTTTTCGATATCGAACTCACAACTCAGGTATGTTACTCCTACATGTATATCGAACTCGACTTTGCTTCTTTTACACCACACTAAGCACAAATCGATCAACAATCGACTCGATTAAGGGTTTCCGAACCCTGTTCTTGCGACGGGTCATGTTTGACTAATATCACATCGTTTTTGACACCTTCATTGGTGTTTATACTTGATTTCCTGTGCTTAGATTCGATTTACATGCTTAAATCTATGGATTGTTAGTTGTTTTGGGTAGATTCGCATACCCGGATGATTTACATGCTTAAATCTATGGACACCATCATATTACTCGAAAACATTCATACCGTCCGGACACCATCATCCCCTTAGATATTTTATCCGGACACTCATTACACCCGGTAACCCTAGTTGTCCGGAAACCTTAGGGTTTCCGGTAAGTTCAACTATCCGGGTTGTGAGTGGTGTCCGGTAACCATTTTGTATCTGGTAACCTTATCATCCGGAAACTTTGTTTGTCCGGATACATTTTGTACGGATACTCTTTTTTTCCGGAAACCTTTGCCTTATCCAGAAACAATGGTTTTGTCCGGATACCTTGGGTGTCCGGTCACCTGTTTGTCCGGTAACCTTTTGTTTCCCGGATGAATTTGGTCCGGACACTTCCAACAGTCCAGTACCCTGTTCTTCTACATGTCATCAGTCTGTTTCAGATTGAGCCGAGCTTTCGCAAAGGTACGCGCATCGACTGTAATTTGATCCGTTCACACACTAACATCATATCTTTCAGGTACAAATGGCGGATCATGTAACATCTCGAATTTTCGTTATATTATGTTTAATATGAATGAAGTTGTTTTGTAAGTGGGTTGTTAGTTTTGTACTATTTTGTAATTATAGAAATTAATGGGGTTATAAGTTAAGTAACCAAAGTTTGTTGCTAGTTTGAAAAGTTGAAACTTGGCGGTATGTTTGGTTATTTTGGAAACTTTGGGAATACTTAAGGAGTGGGTTAGCTGGATTGAGATATTATCTCAATCTCAGCTATTGGAGTCGGCAGAAGGCAGAAAGTAAGAATAGGGAGAAAGAAGAGAGAAAGGAGAGAAAAAGAGAAGAAGAAGAATCAAGCTGAAATCTTTGGTAAGAAATCAAAGGGTTTTGTAAGTTTGATTTCCAGTAGCAAGATGATATCCATAACACAATCTAAATTCGTCTAGGTACTGATTTGATTTGGAATCAGATTGTGCAGTGAAGTGGGTTTTATCTCAATAAGGTGAGTTCATTCATTTTGCTTAAAACCTTGTTTTCTGTCAAATTAAATGTTAAGACTCTTGTATAAACTGTTTTGGGACTGCATGGTTATGTTTAAAACAAGCTGAATGGAACATACATGGTTTTAGGATGAATTTTTAAGCTGCGGGTTGTAGTTTTAAAAATAAAATGAAAGTATCCGGAAACAACTGTATGAAGGTTTCCAGACAAGGTAAAATATCCGGTAAGTCTTAATTTATCGTAGTTTCCGGATGTAATTTAGTTACCGGAAGGTATCCGGATTACCTTGGTTTCCGGACATCTTCCGGATTAGATAAGTACCCGGTAAGTTGTGTATTATCCGGAAAGATGATGCATCCGGACAATTTGTGTATTCGGTAATTGTGGGTATCCGGAAATTGATATTATCCGGATAGAATAAAGTGTCCGGAAACCTGTGTTGTCCGGTCATTTTTGAGTATTCAGTAACTTTAGGATTTGTTGATTTCTGAAAGGGTACGATTTAAGAGTTGAAATACAATTCTAGTAGCTTGAACATACTTACAGCTAAATGGTAGGTTGTTAGGCTTAGAGACTGTTCTAGTTTGATACTAGGCAGATGAGTAGTAATGTAATGGATCCCTAGGCACTAACAGTTATGTACAGGTGGAATAGATGAAGATTAATAGTTATTCCGATGTGTGTAAGAAATCGTGGAATAAACGTAATTTCCTATTTCTAAGGAAAAGAAGAGATTGACATGTGTATATTGTAATCTCTATTTCCTTTCCAAGAAATGGGTATGTGTATATTGCGATTTCTTAGATATGAGCATTAATCTAGAATCTCTAGAGATTCGTAGTGTGGCTCTGAGCATCAATCTAGAATCTGTGAAGATTTGTAGTGTGGCTCTGGAATGTGATACAAGGACTGACTTGGTATCGGTCAGGTTTATGAAATTGGGTATAACCCTGTGATCGGAAGGTGGTTATACATGTGGTAAGAAAAAGGGTAATCAGGTTTGTTAGAACTTGTTTACTTTGAATTTAAAAGTATTATTTTGAAACCGAATGTTCTCACTAGGCGTTAGCCTAATCGTTTCAAATAATGTTTTCTTACCAGGTACTAGCTCGAGAAAGTAAAGGGATGTGGGACGCGTGTTTTGGAATAGCGGAGAAGTCGATTAACGGAAGGAGATTTTGATGGATTTGTTTAGATAACTTAGTTAATCTGATTATAGTGACATAATTAGATTAATAGGTTATTCGAAGAATTCAGTATTTGTAAATATACTCCTTAGGGTTAATTCACTTCTTATATAAAAGTTTGAAGGTTATTTTACTCATAACTTGTTATAATTTGAGGTTCAAATTAGCCCTGATTTTAGGGTGTTACAATATGGTATCAGAGAATTAGTTTAAGTGAAATAAGTATGCTAATGAGATACTTAGACTTAAGCTGAGATGAATTAAGTTATGATTCCTGAGATATGGGTAGAAGTACTAAGACGGGATAGTCTTAGGGTCGACATAAATACGTAAAATTAGTACTGTAATGATGGTAACGAGGATTCTCATGTATAATATGTTTACAATTCCAATTAGCTACTGTTATTATGAATATATTGTTACACAAGCATACTTGTTTCTAAATTATTACATTGACTAATGATCGGTAAAGTACGTTTCGTATGTCTAGATATGTGTAACCATTTCTTATGGTTATTTCTTTGTGTTATAGCAGAACGATGGTAAATACGCCACCATTGTCCCCTATATCTTCGATGGATAGGTCCACGATTGATTGGTCAAGAGAAAAGCGACCTGAAGTAGGTGAGACTCATGAGAGTCCGCTGAGGCTATCTACTATGGGAGGCACATACAGTCAGGTACACAAAACGGGTACCAGTACTGCGGAGCAAGAAACACCGGAATCGAATATGGAATCTCATATGATGGACAACATGATGAGAATGATGAACACGACTATGGAAAAACAAGCCGAAATGTTTATGAAAGCACTAAACGATCGAAGTACGGAACTGCGTCGAACGGGAACTGATACTGGGGTAATAAATCAAGTTGGTAACACTGGGTTAGAGGCAGAAAGGAGAGTTGAAAGAATCTGCTCATACAAAACATTTCTAAGCTGCAAACCGCCAGAGTTTATTGGAGCAGATAATCCGGTAGCCTGCATGAATTGGTTACGAGAAATGGAACAAGTCTTTCGCGCTTGTGAACGTGATGAAAATTCAAAGGTTAGATTTGCTTCTCAAATGTTAAAAGGAAATGCGCTGACTTGGTGGAACGTAGTGACAGCTACAATCGCGGCTCCAGTCTTGACAGCTATGACTTGGGAGTCATTCAAGAAGAAGGTTTTGGAGGAGTATTGTAATGAAAATGAGATGGATAGGATCGAAGAAGAGTTTCGGACTCTCAATAAGGGTAATATGTTTATTAGAAAGTATACTGAAACGTTTATGGAGAAGCTGAATTTGGTAGGGCATGTGGCTCCGAATGAGAAAGAAAAGATTAAAGCTTACTTGAAGGGTTTGCCGGCGGACATGATGTCCCGTGTAAGAAATGCTAAAGCTTCAACACTGAGGGAAACTATTGAAGAAGCTAAAGTGATGGAAGAAGTCTATGCCAAAGATAAAGAAGAAAAGACCCAAGTTGGAGAGAAACGAAAATGGGAAGGCCGATCAGAGTCTTCTCAGAAATCAAAGACAACTGGTAAAGGTACTCATTACGAATCTCGTCGTGAGCCGAATTGGTGTCCAAAGTGTAGGAGTAAGCACTATGGACTATGTCGGGTGACAACGTTGGAATGTTTTAAGTGCGGTAAAAATTGACATATTATGAGCAACTGTCCGGTACAAGGATTAACGTGCCACGAGTGTAAACAGCCGGGTCATTTTCGTCGAGATTGTCCAAAGTTGAAAAAGAGCGGGGATCAAAGTAAGAAACCAAATATTCCTAAGCCAATGGGTAGGGCATTTCATATGACAGCTGATGAGGCCAAGGAATCAAAAGAGGTCGTTTCGGGTACATTCTTTATTAATTCTATTCCTGCGCGTATTTTATTCGACTGTGGTGCAAATTTATCATTTGTGTCCAAGTCATTCTTTCACAAGCTAGCTATGCCTGTCATTACTTTGGAAGATGCTTTAGTAGTTGAAGTAGCTAACGGAGGTCAAGTCTTGGTTCGCGAAAGACTTGAGGGTTGTTTGATTTCGGTAGGGGAAACCAAATTTCCAATCGACTTATTGTTGATGGAAATTGGAGGATTCGATGTGATTGTGGGCATGGACTGGATGACAGTCAACTAGGCAGAGATACTATGTGCAAAGAAATTAATCAGGATTCCGATGGCTAATAAGGATGATGTACTCATCTTTGGAGAAAAGCAAAAAGGGGAAGTTCCGTTAACTTCTGTTGCAAAAGCGCGTAAGTATTTAATGAAAGGATGTTCATCCTATCTGGCGTACATTTTAGATGTAAAGTCGGAAAAGAAACAAGTGGAAGATATCAAGGTGGTACGTGAGTTCCCGGATGTATTTCCCTATGATCTTCCAGGCCTACCGACTGAACGGCAGGTAGAGTTTTGTATTGACCTTATCCCTGGATCGGCACCAATCGCGCGAGCACCGTATCGTCTAGCACCGACCGAAATGAAGGAGATGATGACTCAACTTCAAGAGTTGTTGGATAAAGGTTTTGTTAGACCGAGTTCTTCACCTTGGGGAGCTCCGTTTTTTTTTGTTAAGAAAAAGGATGGCACTATGAGAATGTGCATCGATTACCGCGAGCTGAATAAGGTAACTATTAAAAAAAAGTATCTGCTTCCAAGGATCGATGATTTATTCGATCAAATCCAAGGTGCAGGATGTTTTTCAAAGATTGATTTAAGGTCAGGGTATCACCATGTCCGGGTAAGAAATGAAGATATCCCTAAGACAGCGTTTAGAACAAGATATGGACATTATGAATTCCTTGTAACGCCATTTGGATTGACAAATGCTCCTGTTGTGTTCATGGATCTGATGAACAGAGTCTGTCGACCATTTTTGGACAAGTTCGTCATTGTATTTATTGATGACATACTTGTTTATTCAAAGACTGAAGCAGATCACGAACATCATTTACGTGAAGTCTTAGAAGTGTTGAGAAGAGAGAAATTGTATGCGAAGTTTTCGAAATGTGAGTTCTGGTTAAAAGAAGTACAATTTCTAGGTCATGTGATCACTTCGGAGGGAGTCAAAGTTGACCCAGCAAAGATAGAAGCTATGACAAATTGGGAGACACCAAGTAGTACGTCTGATATAAGAAGTTTCTTAGGCCTAGCCGGTTACTACCGTAGGTTTATTAAAGATTTCTCAAAGATTGATTCTTCTTTGACTTTACTGACCCGAAAGAACGTGAAGTTTGTTTGGACGGAGAAACAAGAATCAACTTTCAGATCTTTACGTCAAAAGTTATGTGAAGCTCCTATTCTTGCCTTACCAGAAGGAACAGAAGATTTGGTTGTGTACAGTGATGCTTCAAAGATGGGTCTGGGATGTGTACTGATGCAACGAGGCAAGGTAATTGCTTATGCGTCAAGACAACTTAAAGAGCATGAGAAGAACTATCCTACGCATGATTTGGAGTTAGCAGCAGTCGTTTTTGCATTGAAGCTGTGGCGACATTATTTGTATGGAACGAAGTGTACTCTTTATACTGATCATAAGAGCTTAAAGCATGTCTTTGATCAAAAAGAGTTAAACATGAGACAACGACGCTGGTTAGAGTTACTTAAAGATTACGATTGCGAATTGCATTACCATCCAGGTAAAGCAAATGTTATAGCCGACGCTTTAAGTAGAAAAGAGTATAGTGGGTGTTTGAAAACGACCAATGCTAGGATTGATGTAACATCCAGTTTAATTGATAAGATAAAGGAGGCACAAGCGGAGGCCCTATTGGAAAAGAATCTGAACGATGAAGTCATGAGTAAGCAACATCTTCTACTGACTGAAGATAACCGTGGGATTAAACTATTCCAAGGTCGTGTTTGGGTGCCTAAAACTGGAGGAAATCGAGAGCTAATACTCGAAGATGCCCATAAATCTAAGTATTCTATACATCCTGGGAGTACTAAGATGTATAGAGATTTGAAGTTGCACTATTGGTGGCATGCTATGAAAGTAGATGTGGCACGAATAGTAGAGAAGTGTAGAACATGTTCATTAGTGAAAGCAGAACATCAAAAGCCTTACGGAAGTTTCCAATCTTTGGAAATTCCGGAATGGAATTGGGAGAAGATTACCATGGATTTTGTGACGAAGTTACCAAAGACGCAAATAGGTAACGGCATTATATGGGTAATCGTGGATAGATTGACTAAGAGTGCTCATTTTCTAGCTATGAAAGAAGCGTCACCAATCGATAAATTGGCGAAGTTATATATTGATGAAGTGGTGTCAAGACATGGTATACCAGTGTCTATAGTGTCAGATCGTGATAGCCGGTTTACTTCGAGGTTTTGGCAATCACTACAAGAAGAACTGGGTACGAAGGTTAATTTGAGCACTGCTTATCATCCGCAAACTGACGGGCAAAGCGAAAGGACTATTCAAACTTTGGAAGATATGCTCAGGTCATGTGTATTGGATTTTGGAGGTAACTGGGATGCGCATTTACCTTTAGTGGAATTTGCGTATAACAATAGTTATCATTCCAGGATTGGAAGAGCACCTTTCAAAGCTTTATATGGTCGGAAATGTAGAACCCCGGTGTGCTGGTTCGAAGCCGGAGAGAAGCAGTTTGCTGGTCCGGAATTGGTACAACAAACAGCTGACTAGGTGAGAGAAATTTGGCAGCATATGAAAGCAGCCCAAGATCGACAAAAGAGTTATGCTGATCCGAAGAGAAGACCTAAAGAATTCCAAGTTGGGGAGCGCGTAATGCTTAAGGTATCCCCGTGGAAAGGTGTGATAAGGTTTGGCAAACATGGGAAGTTAAGTCCTCATTTTCTAGGACCTTTCACTATAACTAAGCGAGTAGGATTACAAGCTTATCAGTTGGATCTTCCACTGGAATTGGAAGGCATCCACCATACCTTCCATGTTTGTTACCTTCAGAAATGTTTAGCCGAAGAGGATGATGTGATTCCACTTACTGATGTAAAGGTGGACGAAAAGAGCCGCTGTGTGGAAGAACCAGAGGCAATTTTGGAAAGATCAGTTAGAAAATTACGCAATGGTAAGGAAGTAGTTATGTTGAAGGTACAATGGAAGCATCATCGAGGTGCTAATGTGACTTTAGAGCCGGAAGAGGATATGAAGATTAGATATCCTCACTTGTTTACCTAACTTTGATTTCGAGAACGAAATCGTTTTCAAGTTGGGGAGTATTGTAACATCTCGAATTTTCGTTATATTATGTTTAATATGAATGAAGTTGTTTTGTAAGTGGGTTGTTAGTTTTGTACTATTTTGTAATTATAGAAGTTAATGGGGTTATAAGTTAAGTAACCAAAGTTTGTTGGTAGTTTGAGAAGTTGAAACTTGGGGGTATGTTTGGTTATTTTGGAAACTTTGGGAATACATAAGGAGCGGGTTTGCTGGATTGAGATATTATCTTAATCTCAGCTATTGGAGTCGGCAGAAGGCAGAAAGGAAGAATAGAGAGAAAGAAGAGAGAAATGAGAGAAAAAGAGAAGAAGAAGAATCAAGCTGAAATCTTTGGTAAGAAATCAAAGGGTGTTGTAAGTTTGATTTCCAGTAGCAAGATGATATCCATAACACAATCTAAATTCGTCTAGGTACTGATTTGATTTGGAATCAGATTGTGCAGTGAAGTGGGTTTTATCTCAATAAGGCGAGTTCATTCATTTTGCTTAAAACCTTGTTTTCTGTCAAATTAAATGTTAAGACTCTTGTATAAACTGTTTTGGGACTGTATGGTTATGTTTAAAACAAGCTGAATGGAGCAGACATGGTTTTAGGATGAATTTTTAAGCTGCGGGTCATAGTTTCCGGATAAAATGAAAGTATCCGGAAACCACTGTGTGAAGGTTTCCGGACAAGGTAAAATACCGGTAAGTCTTAATTTCTCGTAGTTTTTGGATGTAATTTAGTTATCGGAAGGTATCCGGATTACCTTGGTTTTCGGACATCATCCGGATTAGATAAGTACCAGGTAAGTTGTGTATTATCCGGAAAGATGATGCATCCGGATAATTTGTGTATTCGGTAAATTGTGGGTATCCGGAAAGTGATATTATCTTAATAGAATAAAGTGTCCGGAAAGCTGTGCTGTCCGGTCATTTTTGAGTATTCAGTAACTTTAGGATTTGCTGATTTCTGAAAGGGTACGATTTAAGAGTTGAAATACAATTCTAGTAGCTTGAACATACTTACAACTAAATGGTAGGTTGTTAGGCTTAAAGACTGTTCTAGTTTGATACTAGGCATATGAGTAGTAATGTAATGGATCCATAGGCACTAATGGTTATGTACACGTGGAATAGATGAAGATTAATTGTTATTCCGATGTGTGTAAGAAATCGTGGAATAAACATAATTTTCGATTTCTAAGGAAAAGAAGGGATTGACATGTGTATATTGTAATCTCTATTTCCTTTCCAAGAAATGGGCATGTGTATATTGCGATTTCTTGGATATGAGAATTAATCTAGAATCCTTCGAGATTCGCAGTGTGGCTCTGAGCCTTAATCTAGAATCTGTGAGGATTTGTAGTGTGGCTCTGGAATGTGATACAAGGACTGACTTGGTATCGGTCATATTTATGGAATTGGGTATAACCCTGTCATCGGAAGGTGGTTATACATGTGGTAAGAAAAAGGGTAATCAGGTTTTTTATAACTTGTTTACATTGAATTTGAAAGTATTATTTTGAAACCGAATGTTCTCACTAGGCGTTAGCCTAATCGTTTCAAATAATGTTTTCTTACCAGGTACTAGCTCGGGAAAGCAAAGGGATGTGGGACGAGCGTTTTGGAATAGCGGAGAAGTCGATTAACGGAAGGATATTTTGATGGATTTGTTTAGATAACTTAGTTAATCTGATTATAGTGACATAATTTGATTAATAGGTTATTCAAAGAATTCAGTATTTGTAAATATACTCCTTATGGTTAATTCACTTCTTATATAAAAGTTTGAAGGTTATTTTACTAATAACTTGTTATAATTTGAGGTTTAAATTAGCCCTGATTTTAGGGTGTTACAGATCCAGAACAACAACCACCGCAAGAGAATATTCTTCCTCAAGAGGAATTCATCAATGAAGAGGCGGACAATGCTTTGGTCCCTGCAGACCACGGCATTGAAATTGAGGCCAACAACCACCATTTTGACACTGCCGAGTTCCGACCACAACATCGTGTGGTCGTGGACATTCTTCTCGGCCACCCCCTACACGAGGCACTCACGGCCACGAAAGACGTTCCAGTACTGTACGTCTACCAAGTCTGGCTTTCCGCTCAAGTCGTCATGGCTGCCAATTCTCAGACAATCACGGCGCGGATCGACAATCACCGGTTCACACTCACACCTGAATCGTTCTGACGTCTTCTATCATTGCCGGAAGCCACTGCCGGTGGACATGCAACATACGACCCCGCGGTCAATGACACCACCCTCTACGCCAAGGTCCGAGCACTCGGCTACAACCACGTACTCGACCGCCCATCCGGATTCAACCGAAAGTAACTGGCGCCCATCTGGTACACGTTGTTCACCATACTGAACAGGTGTCTTTCATCCAGATGGAAGGGTATCGATCAGTGCACCGACGACTTTTTTCGATTGTTCCACGCCATCTGCTACAACCGCCACATCGACTACGTGACGGTGATCTGGCGCGAATTAGTTCAAGCCATCAGGAAGATCGGTGGGATAAAGCAGAAAAAAGTTCCTACCATACCCACGATTTCTCTCGCTGGCTGTACGTCAGCACATGGACGCGAATCCAGAGATACCGCGACGCATTAACCATCCGGTATGTCCTCCTTTTCACTTACGTTATCTGGTAATTCGAAACCCGTCCAACGCCCAACCAATGCCCTTACCTGAAGCCATACTGGCACATGCGGACCCAATGCACCGAGTGTGTTAGAATATAGACAAGCGATAGGTGCTCTTGTGGTCCAACCAGAGCCGGAGGGACCTCCCAAGGGAGTTAGACATGAGAGGCGTAAGGGTCCAAGAACTCGTAGAGGTAGAGTTGAGGTAGTTGGGGCTCCCGGACGGGGTGTATTGAGAGTACATGGGAGGGGAACAGGCACGGCGGTGCATTGGATACGCATGCCAGTACTACCTATTCCATGCAAGCCGAAACTAGCCAACAACCCCTCATTCACACCACCCGAACCACGACCGAAGTCGGACCGTCGACTAGACTACACGAGGTCCCGATTATCACTGAAGAGGACCCCGGTACTGACACGACATAGCCAATTTCACCATACACCCAGGTCGAAACTGTCGAATCCGACAACACTGACACCGATACGGACCAAACCATACGTGCAGCACTCATTCCACCCCGTATCGGACGTCGACCTCTGATGACCGAAGGATCTCCTTCTGACTCACACACACCCCTTATCATTCCTACATCCCAGCCTATTATGGGAGACATAAGGAGAGAGGACGGAGTTTTAGTTGAAAATCTTGAACAGGCGAGTCGAAGAGAATCGAGATCTAAAAAGAATCATGAGAGGTCGAGCATAGGATCTAGAGAGACTCGTGAGGGAATCCAAACCAACGTCAGCCCGGTAGCCACATCTGCTATCTCGTCTCATCCGTTGGGACGAGGTATTAAAGAAGCTGCCGTGGACCTAGCGGCGCAATTGCACAACCTCCCTAGCCACTCGCCCGTCTCTCAACAGATGGGTGTTTCACTTTCACACGGGGAATTTGTTGGTCCCGAAGGCCTATACAAGTTTGTAGAAGGGGGGGGGGGGTTGAATACAAACACACAGATTTTACTTTTCTAAATTGTTTATTGATAAATCATTAACAATTTACAGCTTGTTGCGGAAACAAGATTAAGGATAAACCTAAATCTAAACAAGTTGGAACACTAAGGTTTCATGCACTAAGAGAGATAAGGAAATTACTAATAACAACCTATCTTGAGATAAGAGATTGAACTTGTCCAGAGTTAGCAAGTTACTTCAAATGAAGTGGGTTTATCTTTTTATATACTGCATGCATTTAATGCAAGTCAGTATACACTTTACACGTGTCATCAGCTGGTTGGTTGTATGTCATTGACCTTGGTTGACAACCTTAGTAGCCGCATGGATGAATGTTAGAGCATTGTTGTATTCAAGATTTACTGTAAAAGTCAATGTACTGTATTTGTTTAGCTGTGCCTTTATACCTTGTATGTTATGGGTATAAATAGGCATGTCTAGTTCTTAGTTAGATGTGAATCTAGATCCCTTTAGAAACCTTTTGTAACTCAATATATGGATGACATATTTGCTCTCTAGATTCTCTCTCACTACATTCATATCTTATTGCTAGAGATCTGGGATTTATCAATTGGTATCAGAGCTAAACAGAAGATTCAAGCAGATCGAAGACCAAATTGAAGAATTTTTACACTGTTCTTCAAGAATTCGGACCAAGTGGCTTTTACTGTTCATCTGAAGTCTTATCATTCAGACATGAAGTTTTTCCAGATTTTGAGTTTTTGAATTAATTCTTTGCATCATGGCATTCGGATTTGCTTCCTGAACACTTTTAATTCTTAGATTAACATCAAAATCTGCACAGAATTGACAGATCTAATCGATTCTTGATTTTTTTTTTGAAAACTTCAAGATCACTGTTTTGATCTTAATCTGTTCAAATTGATCGAATTGTGAATTGCAATCAACAGAAAAAGTGTGCAGATTTCAATTACGAACAATTTGATATAAGATTCATCACAATTGATCCAGAATTGAAGAAGTTATGGCAGATTAAGTGATTTTGAATTTCGAAGTGCAGAATTCGGATCATTCTTGGTGAATTCGGATCATTCAAAGAGAATTCGGAACATTCATAGAGAATTCGGATTGTTCTTGGCATCACAAGTGTAGAATTCGACTCAAGAAGAATTCGAATTCATAGAATTCGAACCCTATTAGATTCGAATTGTAGAGAATTCGAACCCTGTTGAGTTCGAATTGAGTGAATTCGAACCAAGGTACGTCCGAATTGAGTGAATTCGAATCCTTCTTGATTCGAATTGAGTGAATTCGAATCCTTCTTGATTCGAATTGAGCAAATTCGAATCCTTCTTCATTCGAATTCATTGATTTCGAATCCTTATACATCCGAATTCGTGTGAATTAAAAAAAAAAGTTTTTTAAAAAAAAAATTTGTATCCCGAAATTTTTTCTATAGTGTATTTCATACACTGTAAGAGATTTTCAAAAAAAAATTGTATTTTCATACACTTTGTGCTTGATCTTCTGAACGATCAATTTCTAGCAATATTCAAGATGGTTTTACAACAAGTTATTGTTAAAAGCAGTGGTGAAGATTTGAAGCAAACTCTGAAAAAGGAGATTCCTCCAATTGCAAAAGTTTTTGTTAAACCAAATAATAAAATGTTGCAACAAGTTATTATAACAGAAACACCTTCTAAACCAAATGTTTCTGTTAAACCAAATAATGTAGTGTTGCAACAAGTTATTAAAACAGAAACATTTTCAAAATCACATGTTCCTGTTAAGTCAAATAATGGAATTTTACAACAAGTTCTCTTAACAGAAACATCTCCAATATCACAAACTCCTGTTAAAGACAATGCTTCAAATCCTTCAGTTCCTATTTTAAATAAAGCATTGGAAGAAGAAAATGTTAATCTGAAAAGAAAAATTTTAGACATTTCTTCTTCAAATGCTAAATTTACTAAAAGAATAACTGATCTTGAAGCTTATATTGCAGATCTTGAAGCAAAGAAAGACAACTCATGTCTGCACGATCAATTAAAAGAAGTTCAAGAGAAAAGAACAACGTTGGAAGGTGAAAACGTTGAATTGAAGAAGAAGCTTACAGAACGTGAAAGAGAGTCACTTTCTTCAATGAAAGTTCTTAAAGAAAAGGAAGTAATTGAGCTTAAATATATAAAACTTTCAAAACAAATTTCTGATCTTGAGAAAGTTTTATTTTTAGAAAAAGAGAAGCTCGAAAAAGAAAGAACTGTTTTTAAAACTGAATGCAAATCTTTTGAAATTAAAAGTTCTGAACTTTCCGTGAAAATCTCTGAATTAGAAAATCTTTTGGAAAAGGAAAGAAAAGATTTCACGGAAAAGAAAAATCTCTTTGAAAAGGAAAGTAAAACCCTTAAAAAGAAAAATATGGAAATTTTCAAAGAGATTACTGATAAAAGAAATTTTTTGGAAAAAGATTTTGAATCGGAACGCGAATATTTTGAAGATGCGATTCTTAATCTTACCAAAAGATTATCTGGTTTATCAGCTGATATTATGAAGGATCAGTTGATCAAATCTGATCTCCAAAAGAAATTTGATCTAATTTCTAAAGAGAAAAATGTTTTAATAAACAAAGTCAAAGAACTTGAAGACGTCATTTTTAAATTTGATGTCTCAAAGCAGACCGGTCATAATTCTATCTTTCAGACTCCATTTGTTGATTCAAATGATTCTGAATGCTCTTTTAAAACTGCTTCAAGTTCAAGTTTTAAAAACATTCCTTCTAAACAATTTAATAGATCAACAGATTTCTCAAAAGGTCAGATTCGTTCTTCTAATCTTTTCTATAATCCTCTGTTTGATAAATCGGATGATATTCTTAAGGTGCCTAAAATTAATACTTCCAAATCTGAAGAAGTTCCAGTCTTCAAGAGGGTGAAGATGGAATGGAGAATCAAAGGCACAACAGTTCCAAAGAAAAATGTGCCAAAATCATCTGTATCCACATCAAATGCAAAGAAGAACAATACGCCAAAAGGTAAATCTTATGCTAAACCTAATCCTATTCATTATGTAAATCATCTGATTAGGTTGGCACATAAGAAAATCTGTTGTTCTTACTGTGGATCAAATGATTTTGTGCATAAAGATTATACTTCTTATTGGTATGGTTCTTATAGTATTCCTTGTAAGAAATCTACACCTAACCCACTAGGACCCAAATGCCATTGGGTACCAAAATCTGCTTAATCTGTTTTGCGGGTTCTTCATGTGTTGTACTGAATTGTAGATACATACCACACACATGACTGAAAACAGAAGAGAAGCGGCGTATTTTTTGAAAAATATTTGTACCATTAAGGGGGAGACAAATATTAATGGCTTTTGAACATATCAGTTCAAAACCCGTGCTTCAACGACTATGGCTTCTGAACAATTCAGTTCAGGACCCGTACTTCAACGACTAAGACTTCTAAACAAATCAGTTTAGAACTCACACTTCTCAATCTTACCAAAAGATTATCTGGTTTATCAGCTGATATTATGAAGGATCAGTTGATCAAATCTGATCTCCAAAAGAAATTTGATCTAATTTCTAAAGAGAAAAATGTTTTAATAAACAAAGTCAAAGAACTTGAAGACGTCATTTTTAAATTTGATGTCTCAAAGCAGGCTAGTCATAATTCTATCTTTCAGACTCCATTTGTTGATTCAAATGATTCTGAATGCTCTTTTAAAACTGCTTCAAGTTCAAGTTTTAAAAACATTTCTTCTAAACAATTTAATAGATCAACAGATTTCTCAAAAGGTCGGATTCGTTCAACAAATCTCTTCTATAATCCTCTGTATGATAAATCAGATAACAAAACAAAAGTGCCTAAAGTTAATACTTCCAAACCTGAAGAAGTTCCAGTCTTCAAGAGGGTGAAGATGGAATGGAGAGTAAAAGGCACAACAGTTCCAAAAAAAGAAGTGCCAAAATCATCTGTATCCACATCAAATGAAAAGAAGAACAATGCGCCAAAAGGTAAATCTTATGCTAAACCTAATCCTATTTATTCTGTAAATCATCTGATTAGGTTGGCACATAAGAAAATCTGTTGTTCTTACTGTGGATCAAATGATTTTGTGCATAAAGATTATACTTCTTATTTGTATGGTTCTTACAGTATTCCTTGTAAGAAATCTACACCTAACCCACTAGGACCCAAATGCCATTGGGTACCAAAATCTGCTTAATCTGTTTTGCAGGTTCTTCATGTGTTGTACTGAATTGTAGATACATACCACACACATGACTGAAAACAGAAGAGAAGCGGCGTATTTTTTGAAAAATATTTGTACCATTAAGGGGGAGACAAATATTAATGGCTTTTAAACATATCAGTTCAAAACCCGTGCTTCAACGACTATGGCTTCTGAACAATTCAGTTCAGGACCCGTACTTCAACGACTAAGACTTCTAAACAAATCAGTTTAGAACTCACACTTCTCAGGTGATATCCTTAACTGTTACATCTTTCTGTTTCAAGGAACGTGGTAAAAGGTAACATTGAATTATATTTTGTTTCTACCACTTTGAAAATTTGAATCTTTACAAATTTAATTCAATGAGATAAAATTTTCAATTTTCATTCAATGAATTAAATGTGTGCTAAAAGATGATTTTACAAGTGTTTTTGTTTTATCTGAGTTATATTTGTTTCATCTTTCACCTCTAAAATAAATCGAAAGGTCAGCAAAACATGAATGAAATTATGTTGAATGCTCAAAGTTATGTGAATCTGGACTTATAAAGAATATAATGCTTAAAAAAGCCTATTTATCAGAATGATGAATGGAAACGAAAATATGGGGGAAGCACTATGTTTAAGAACCAAGTGATTGAGATATCATTCATATTTTGTGATGGAAATTCGAACTTATATAGAATATCATTTAGTTTGAAAGTTTGTGCCTGTGGCCTTTCTGGTTTGGGAGAGTAAGTCCTAAGGGGTGCTCGACACCTAGTCCCTAAGATCAACTGGTCTGGGATCTGCTAACCCAAATCCTTCTATAGAACCAGATAGAAAGTCATGTTTAACGGTGTATCTTATTCTTACTAAACTTTTTGATCAAAAGATGCCAATGAGCACAAAATCAAAAGATGCCAATGCGCACAAAATCAAAAGATGCCAATGAGTACAAAATCAAAAGATTCAAATGTGCATAAAATCAAAAGATGCCAAAGAGCACACATCTCTTGAAACTTGGGGAAAATACAAAGTCGCGATAAACCCGTAAATTTATGAAATTCTGATTTTGGACAAATAGTGTGAGTAGAGTAAAGTATTCTTGTATGTTTTAGAATTGCATGCGCTTGATGCTAATCATATTTCGCATGCTAGCACACCAAATAGATTTAATAAAGGGGTTGAAACTGAACGTTTGTAACTTGATATGCAATGATGTCTTGTTCTTGAATCCAAACACATGCATTTGATTTCATTTGATTGAAAAATCTGTTAAATTTCATTAAGTTGAATTTCTTTTGTAAAGTTTTCAAATGATCAAATGTTTGTAGTTATAAAATAAAATTCAATGAATGTTATTTTCCTTGTGTAAATTTGTTTTAAAATTTGTGCTACAATTTCAAATACTGTACGTTGTTGAAATATATGAATACTTTCAGGGGGAGAAAATAAATTGCTCCAGAATTCTTATTTTGAGGGGGAGCAAGGTTATTCTGTAAGGAGGAGATTGTTAGCAATACTCAAAGACACGACTGAAATTGAAAATGGTTTTCGATGATTATGATGCTCACCATCATCGAAAAAGGGGGAGAAAAGTTTAATTTCAATTTCATGTCAAAGAGCTTTCAAATCAAAGATATTTCAAGTCCAAGATTCGTGAACAAAGACTGAAGATTAGGGGGAGAAGGATCATGTGAAGTCCCAAATGTTGCTGAATTTGGTTATCTTAGTTCTGAGTGGTTCTCGGAATGTGCTTACACCTAAAAGTTCAACAATGTGGATGGTTACACATATTTCGGATCCAAACTCTAATCGTTTCTGATTCATCTTGTTCCGAATTGATGGTTTTATACAAAGATCGGAATTTCATGTTCAAGACTTGAAGACAATCTGTTGAAGATTTTATTGAAGAAGATTGACTTTTCAAAGAAAAAGACAATGACTTTTCATGTTTGTCTGAAGATTCTTCAAAGCTGAGTTCTTAAAGAGTGTCAAAGCATATAGTTCGCCGTGAACTAGTGGAGATAAAGCTATTTGAAGATGGTTTGATAGAGTGTCTGTTTGAGAAGATTGACTTTACAAAGAGCTGAAGACTGCAGTCATATTTTTTTAAATCTTGAATCCAAAGGGGGAGATTGTTAGAGCATTGTTGTATTCAAGATTTACTGTAAAAGTCAATGTACTGTATTTGTTAGCTGTGCCTTTATACCTTGTATGTTATGGGTATAAATAGGCATGTCTAGTTCTTAGTTAGATGTGAATCTAGATCCCTTTAGAAACCTTTTGTAACTCAATATATGGATGACATATTTGCTCTCTAGATTCTCTCTCACTACATTCATATCTTATTGCTAGAGATCTGGGATTTATCAATGAACAGTGTAGTATCAGAATGGTTGTACGATTTCAGACAGTCGGAGGTTCTTTTCTGACATTTCGTACGGAGTCGTGCAAGGGAGGTTATGACAAAAGTACTTTGTACGGAGGACTTCATGATCAGCTTTCGTTGATTCAATGATTATCATTTACTATTCAGCAAATGATAAAGTTCAGCGATAGCTGAAGTCTTGTACTTGATACTTCACGTTGAGTAGACAAATCTGAGTCTTCGCTGATCCGCATCAGTTCATTAGGAGACTTGTCGCTGGTTCTTGAGCTTGATCTTCGACTTTAGCGTAGAACCTTTGTTGACATGAAACTTTTCTTCAGGGATCATAAGTAAACAACTAACTTATCAGCGATCATCATAATGACTGAACAAACTCAGTATTAGTGGTGAACAGTTTCGCTGAATGTTTAATTTAAAGAGCGATAGTTCCTATCAGCGGTACTGTAAGATCTTAGTACTTATCAGCGATAGTGAAACTCTGATACATATTGTTTACTTACAACTTTCACTAAGTATTCAAGAGAGGGTCATTATCAAATCACTGAGGGTTTGGATCAACAATCTCCCCCTATTTGATTATGACATAGCAACAAAGAAAATTGCTATTTAATGAAAACATAAGGATAAAAAGAACTCATAAAATATTTGTCCCTTTTACTGTTTTCTGGGATCTTTTCAGTACTGATGGAGTAAAGTACATTCGCTGAAATCTTTCTTTAAAACTTTGAATCAGGTTACAAAGAGAAATGGAAAGATTACAAGTATGAGCGAAATAAATTACAAGTACAGAAGAATAACTGATACAATAGAGAAAAGGCGATCATATCAGCTTATAAAGGTTCTTCCTTAATGAGAAGTTCATCAAGGGTCTTTGATGTGGGGATCATCCAGTCAGGGACATCTTCTCCTTGATTCTTTTTCTTCAAAGTTGCTTCAAAAATCAAGGGCTTCAGGTGTCTAGCTTTGATGTTGCGTCTGACTTCACACCAGTATACGAGATCTCTGAGTTGTTCGATGGGAGCGATGTCTAGCTCAGAGATACGTTGAAAGTGATGATTTCCATAGTAGTCTAAAAAGAATATACCATAGGGATCACTTACAACTGTGCCAGGAATGAATGATTCTCCAGGTGGTAGAGATGTGTCAAGCATTGAGAGATCGGCATCAGGGCCAACAATTTCAGCACGAGAGAAACCAATGCCCGTTTCATTCCGAATATGAGGACCTGGACCAGAGGCTTTCTTTTTCTTATCAGGGACTTTTTTGTTTGAGGAAGAGTAGGAGGAATATCCACAGCAGATGAAAGCAGGTCGATTTGTTTGTTTAAGATCTTCTCGACATGGCTTTTGAACTTTGAGCGCGATCCCTAAATGGCTAATTTTGTTTCTAACCATTCAGAGAGACCAATCTTTTCTAAGGTAGTAGCATAGAAAGTTTGCTTGGTTTCATCATCTCTGTAGACGTCCACTTCAACAACAGGAACTTCAGCGTACAATCTTCCTCTGATGTTTGCCTTGACGATTTTGGATGGTCTAGATCGATAGGTCAACATTTGTTTAGCCCATTCCAAAGTCGTATCAGAGACCTTAGTCTTTTCTCTAACGATCTCTTGAGCATTATCCCATAGCTGACGTTGAACATCAATGGGAACTCTTTTCAGCTTGGGGTCTTTTATTGGTCGTTGAGTAAGTTTGATGGCGTATTCTCTGTCTTTTTCTTCAGCTTCCTTTCTTTCAGCGAGTAGGCGTTCAGCTCTGAGGTGTTCCTGGTATTCAACTTTAGAAATTCTGAACTTTGGAGGAACTGAAGGAAGTTGATCACGCCTCAGAATGATTCGCTGATCCTCGAAGCGCTTTATTATTTCCTCTCTTCTTTTCTGATCCTCTTCACTTAGCTTTTGAGGAGCTAAGGAAGGTCTGCGATTGTGCGAGAGTAGCTGTTCTTATGGTTCATCAGTCTCAGAGATTAAATCTAAGACTGGGATTATTTCTTCAGCAGCAGCTGGTATTATTGGTGAAGTCGCAGTTGTGGAGCCTTCAGCGATATCCTCAAACAGAGGAGAGGACTAGCTGAAACACAGCGATCTTACGAGTAAGAACTTAGGTAGAATCAGATAGAGAGAATTGGTTCAAGTGTATAGGCTTGGGTAGTAGAACTGATAGGTATGATAGAGGAGGGATGGAGTGAGAGATGTTTATCATACCTGACAAACCGGCTTTTCAAGAAAGATCATCAGATTGTCATCTTCAGCGACGCTTTTGCCTTTGCCTTTCTCAGCTCCAGAGGCTGAGGGCTTTGTCTTTGTCCGCTCCCCTGAAGGTTCATTTATCGAGATTCTTTTAAGAGCTTTGATCTTCAGAGCAGGTTTGACGATAAAGAAGTCATCGTCATCTTCGTCATCATCATCATCATCATCATTCTTTGGAGAAGAAGATGGTTCATCATCAGGGATGTCGACGGCTTCATCATCTTCTGCTTCGGATTCAGTTTTCTCAACTTCTTCTTCGAGTTGCTCCCCCTCAGATACAGAGGCGAGCTTCTCGGTTTCCTCATGGTTTTCATCTCCCTGAGGTCCAGCGGTGGTTTCTTCAGTATTCGTCTTCTCTCCCCTGATAGATTCATCATGGGAAAGGTCTTCAGCGCTCTTGGTGAGGTCTTCAGCGCTCTTCTCCCCCTCTTTCTCATGATGACTGGGGGAGGAATGGCTAGATTCAGCAGCGTTGGTAGGTTCTCTGTCTTCTTGGCCAGAGAGACCTACACAAACTTTAATCTTTGCTAATCTGTCTTCAAGGCCAGAAATAGCAGGATTGATCTTCCCGAGCTCAATGCGATCTGCTGCTGTAAAATGTTCAGAATAAGGGACAGGGGCAGGAGCAGGAGTATTCGCCTTGTGCAGCAGCTGTTCGATCATAGTCTTCATCGAACCAACGTCAGTCTTTACAGAGCTTAAGTCAGTCGACAGAGTGTTGACATTTGTCTTCACAGCAGACATATCTCCCTCTAGTGTTCCAACCGATGTATTCAGCGTTGTTACCTCGCTGGACATGGATGAAACTGAATTTTTTAGAGAGTTGTAGTCTGTGTAGATATCAGCGAGCACCTTGGCGAAGTCGCTGAGAGTTTTATCAACCTGCTTCATGTCATCTGTGGAAGCCTTCTTCTCCACCACCGTTGTCATTTTGTTCAGATTTTCTCCAGCGTTTGTTACAGCTGTAGAGTTATTGGAGAGAGTAGTGGTGAGACCTGTCAGCTTTGTCTCCACGGACTTCAGAGAGGCGTTGATATCTGCCAAATTAGGACCTGTAACATATAAAAACTTGTGAACAGAGGAAAGCTCAGAAGTTTGGGGTTTAGTCACAGTGTTTATGGGTTGTTGTTTACCTGCAGGAGGATTGGTGAATTCATCGAAATCACGGGTTCCTGAGTAAAGTTCCATGTCATCTTAAAAAGTGCCCATGGATTTTTCTGCAGGTCCTGTCTTCATCATTCCTGGAGAATCAGCTTTAGGTTCCGAGGAAATGATGGCAGCGCCAGTTAGATCTGGAGTAGAGACCAAATGAGTGGAGGGAGGAGCGAAGGATAAGAATGGGGGTTGGGTTATGAGTTCAGCGTTGGATTCGCTGACAATCACTTCATCAGTCTTTTGAGAGACTGAAGGAGGTTGGGTAGGTTCCAAGTTTGTAACCTCAGCGTTTAGAGACGCTGAAGTTGGGATAAAAGGGATGGCTTGTTCAAGTGTGGCAGAGCGTACCACTGAACGTTCCTTCAGCTCTGCAGAAAGAGCTGAGGAGTCTTCAGCATGAGATTGCTGGGGTTGCTCCTTTGTTTTCTTGATCCTTTTAGAATCAAGTGGGGTAGATGAATGTTTCCTTTTCTTAGGAGAGGATTTTGTGGCCAGGGTATCAGCGATGGGTATTGTCGCTGAAGGAGCCATAGAAGTAGAAGAAGAAGGGTTGAGAAGAGTTAAGAGGGTAGAAAGACGTACCTCATTTTCAACAGGTTTGAAGTCGAGTACCTTAGGGCCAATCTGAGAGAGTTTTAGATCGCCCTCTTGCGGGTAGCTGTCCTTCAGGCCATATTGAAAGATAGCGTTGATGAATCGGGGGTAGGGAACCCATGCAGGCCTGTCAGCGGCAGAGTCTACTCTTTGCAGCAAGTCATCATAGATGAGAGATGCCCAGTCAATGTGTAGACCTTTCAGCAGAGCGTATCCCATAGCTTGCTGAGGTTGAGCGGCTTGATCAGAAGAGCCGGTCTTGGCAGTCATGCAGCTGATAAGGTGAGCGAAGATGAAGTTCATCTCGCTGGACATTTTCGATTTCTTCAGCAGTGTTAGCTTCTTCTCAGGCTTCTTGTCTCTACCCATTTCCCATACATAGCCCATTGCATCAAAAAATGCAATAAGAGCTTCTTTGTTAGCGAGCTTCTTATGGTCAGGGAAAGGAACAAAAGGTTTTTTCTTTGTAGCGATGGGAAAGTTCAGAGCTTTGCGAATGATGGCAGGTGTGATCTTTATCGTGCCATATTCAGTATCGCAGAGGATACAATCAACTGTTTTGGAGGGATCTTTTGCAGATGGTAGCTGAGAGTGTCTGGCAGAGTACCAGAACTGAGATAGTAGCAGCTGACTTGCAGGGGGTGAAATGGTCAGGGCTGTTGAAATACAGCAATTCTTCAGGAAATTCACAGCATCTGTCAGATGTGTGACTTGCTTTCGAGGAGGAAACTCGAGAAGCGCAGAAAGGTTGTTTATCTTAGTCCAGTCTAGTTGATCCAGAGTGAACTTAACCTGAGGAGCCTTGATGATTTCCATTTCCTCAGAGTCAGTAGAGATGTTCTCAGCGGTAGTAGGAATGTTAGACGTTGCCATTTCCTGTATTATCAGTTCAACCAAAGATTAACAAATAAGAATAATCTTAATATGGAAAGATTTTCCATTAAGATGGTTTGAATTTTGTCCATTTCATTCAGACAAAATGTCTTAATGAAGATTAGGGTTTTTTTTGATTTTTGAAACGAAATGTAAGACCCATTTTCTTGTTTTCCAGTTTTCTATGAAGAAATAGATTCTGGAAACGAATGAAGAACAAGTTTAAGATTTTGCATTTAAACTTGAAGAACAACCATGAAATGGTTGTGTTCATAAAACCACGAAAGAAAATGATTTCATTTTACGAAGTTCTTTTGTTTGATCTTGTTAAAACATTGAGAAGATCGGAAACAAGTTATACGCATTCGGTAATAAATAAGAACATATTAACCTTGAGTTTGATGAAGAAGATGATGAACAGTTCTTGAAGTTTTTGGAATCACAAATGCAACAGTGAATTCTTTCTTGCGGAGGAAGATTGATCGCGTAAAAGAAAAATATAAACAAAGAATTTGTTTATATAGAGATTTTAGAAAGAGAAAATCTTGAGCGGGAAAAGATTTTCATCATGACACGGACACGTGTTTGCATTTGATTGGAAGTTTGAACGAGACGTGCAAACGTGTGTCAGGAAGAGAAAACATGCCGGGGTTTTATCCGTTGTAATGACGTCACAACTGTCCTTTCATATTCTTGGTTGTCTCTGAGGTTTTGAAAAACTCAGAGATACTTTTGAAAACATGAAGCACTGAATGAAAATATTCAGTGAAGGTTTTAAGAAATTTCAAAATATCGCTGTTAAGGAAGAGATATTCAGCGATGCATTTTGTTTTGAAATCTTGCATTTTCATGCGATTGTCAGTGAGAGAGAGAACATACCTTGATATCAGTGAATCAAGTTTATTCAGAGAGAAGATGATAGAATGGGTTATACAAGTTGATTTTATCCTTTCGCTGATCAATGTGAACCGCTGAAGATTTTATCCTTCAAAGTTCAGCATTCCAAGCTCGCTGATGAGAAAGTTGAATCTTGTCTCATCAAGAGGTTTGGTAAATAAGTCAGCTAACTGATAATCAGTTGGGATAAAATGAAGTTCTATATCACCATTCATCACATGATCTCTGATAAAATGATATCTGATTTCTATATGCTTGGTCTTTGAATGTAGTACTGGATTGTTTGCTATAGCGATGGCACTTGTGCTGTCGCAATCAGCTTTAGGTTCCGAGGAAATGATGGCAGCGCCAGTTAGATCTGGAGTAGAGACCAAATGAGTGGAGGGAGGAGCGAAGGATAAGAATGGGGGTTGGGTTATGAGTTCAGCGTTGGATTCGCTGACAATCACTTCATCAGTCTTTTGAGAGACTGAAGGAGGTTGGGTAGGTTCCAAGTTTGTAACCTCAGCGTTTAGAGACGCTGAAGCTGGGATAAAAGGGATGGCTTGTTCAAGTGTGGCAGAGCGTACCACTGAACGTTCCTTCAGCTCTGCAGAAAGAGCTGAGGAGTCTTCAGCATGAGATTGCTGGGGTTGCTCCTTTGTTTTCTTGATCCTTTTAGAATCAAGTGGGGTAGATGAATGTTTCCTTTTCTTAGGAGAGGATTTTGTGGCCAGGGTATCAGCGATGGGTATTGTCGCTGAAGAAGCCACAGAAGTAGAAGAAGGGTTGAGAAGAGTTAAGAGGGTAGAAAGACGTACCTCATTTTCAACAGGTTTGAAGTCGAGTACCTTAGGGCCAATCTGAGAGAGTTTCAGATCGCCCTCTTGCGGGTAGCTGTCCTTCAGGCCATATTGAAAGATAGCGTTGATGAATCGGGGGTAGGGAACCCATGCAGGCCTGTCAGCGGCAGAGTCTACTCTTTGCAGCAAGTCATCATAGAAGAGAGATGCCCAGTCAATGTGTAGACCTTTCAGCAGAGCGTATCCCATAGCTTGCTGAGGTTGAGCGGGTTGATCAGAAGATCCGGTCTTGGCAGTCATGCAGCTGATAAGGTGAGCGAAGATGAAGTTCATCTCGCTGGACATTTTCGATTTCTTCAGCAGTGTTAGCTTCTTCTCAGGCGTCTTGTCTCTGCCCATTTCCCATACATAGCCCATTGCATCAAAAAATGCAATAAGAGCTTCTTTGTCAGCGAGCTTCTTATGGTCAGGGAAAGGAACAAAAGGTTTTTTCTTTGTAGCGATGGGAAAGTTCAGAGCTTTGCGAATGATGGCAGGTGTGATCTTTATCGTGCCATATTCAGTATCGCAGAGGATACAATCAACTGTTTTGGAGGGATCTTTGGCGGATGGTAGCTGAGAGTGTCTGGCAGAGTACCAGAACTGAGATAGTAGCAGCTGACTTGCAGGGGGTGAAATGGTCAGGGCTGTTGAAATGCAGCAATTCTTCAGGAAATTCACAGCATCTGTCAGATGTGTGACTTGCTTTCGAGGAGGAAACTCGAGAAGCGCAAAAAGGTTGTTTATCATAGTCCAGTCTAGTTGATCCAGAGTGAACTTAACCTGAGGAGCCTTGATGATTTCCATTTCCTCAGAGTCAGTAGAGATGTTCTCAGCGGTAGTAGGAATGTTAGACGTTGCCATTTCCTGTATTATCAGTTCAACCAAAGATTAACAAATAAGAATAATCTTAATATGGAAAGATTTTCCATTAAGATGGTTCGAATTTTGTCCATTTCATTCAGACAAAATGTCTTAATGAAGATTAGGGTTTTTCTTGATTTTTGAAACGAAATGTAAGACCCATTTTCTTGTTTTCCAGTTTTCTATGAAGAAATAGATTCTGGAAACGAATGAAGAACAAGTTTAAGATTTTGCATTTAAACTTGAAGAACAACCATGAAATGGTTGTGTTCATAAAACCACGAAAGAAAATTATTTCATTTTACGAAGTTCTTTTGTTTGATCTTGTTAAAACATTGAGAAGATCGGAAACAAGTTATACGCATTCGGTAATAAATAAGAACATATTAACCTTGAGTTTGATGAAGAAGATGATGAACAGTTCTTGAAGTTTTTGGAATCACAAATGCAACAGTGAATTCTTTCTTGCGGAGGAAGATTAATCGCGTAAAAGAAAAATATAAACAAAGAATTTGTTTATATAGAGATTTTAGAAAGAGAAAATCTTGAGCGGGAAAAGATTTTCATCATGACACGGACACGTGTTTGCATTTGATTGGAAGTTTAAACGAGACGTGCAAACGTGTGTCAGGAAGAGAAAACATGCCGGGGTTTTATCCGTTGTAATGACGTCACAACTGTCCTTTCATATTCTTGGTTGTCTCTGAGGTTTTGAAAAACTCAGAGATACTTTTGAAAACATGAAGCACTGAATGAAAATATTCAGTGAAGGTTTTAAGAAATTTCAAAATATCGCTGTTAAGGAAGAGATATTCAGCGATGCATTTTGTTTTGAAATCTTGCATTTTCATGCGATTGTCAGTGAGAGAGAGAACATACCTTGATATCAGTGAATCAAGTTTATTCAGAGAGAAGATGATAGAATGGGTTATACAAGTTGATTTTATCCTTTCGCTGATCAATGTGAACCGCTGAAGATTTTATCCTTCAAAGTTCAGCATTCCAAGCTCGCTGATGAGAAAGTTGAATCTTGTCTCATCAAGAGGTTTGGTAAATAAGTCAGCTAACTGATAATCAGTTGGGATAAAATGAAGTTCTATATCACCATTCATCACATGATCTCTGATAAAATGATATATGATTTCTATATGTTTGGTCTTTGAATGTAGTACTGGATTGTTTGCTATAGCGATGGCACTTGTGCTGTCGCAATAGATTGGAATTTTGGAGAGCTGAAGATCATAGACTAGTAGCTGATTTCTCATCCACAAGACTTGAGAACAACAGCTTCCAGCATCTACATATTCAGCTTCTGCTGTGGAAGTGGACACTGAATTTTGTTTTTTACTTGTCCAACTTACCAGCTTTCCACCCAGGAGCTGACATCCTCCTGTGGTGCTTTTCCTATCCATTTTGCAACCTGCAAAATCACTATCTGAATAGGCGGTTAGATCGAATCCTGAATCTTTGGGATACCAAAGACCTATATTCGCTGTACCCTTAAGATATCGAAAGATTCGCTTTACAGCTTTCATATGAGATATCTTAGGTTCAGCTTGATATCGTGCACACAAGCATGTTGCAAACATAATATCGGGTCGGCTAGCTGTTAGATACAATAGAGAGCCGATCATCCCACGGTACAGCGTGACATTGACAGGAACACCCTTAGTGTCCTTATCAAGTGTCAGCGGTGGTGCCATAGGGGTTTTCATAGCTGAACTTTCAGTTAAGTCGAATTTCTTCAGCATATCTTTAACATATTTTCCCTGATTAATGAAAGTTCCTTTCTCAGTTTGCTTAATCTGAAGACCAAGGAAATATGTTAGTTCACCTATCATGCTCATTTTATACTCATCTTTCATTCTATCAGTGAAACGAGTACAAAGCTCAGGGTTAGTAGAACCAAATATAATGTCATCAACATATATTTGAACTAGAATGATATGACCTTTCACTTTTCTAAAAAATAGAGTTTTGTCAATCTTACCTCGCTTAAATTTTTCAATATGGAGATAAGTAGAAAGAGTGTCATACCATGTACGAGGAGCTTGCTTCAAGCCATAAAGTGCCTTATCCAGTTTATAAACATAACCTGGACGCTTAGAATCTGAGAATCCTGGAGGTTGTTCCACATACACTTCTTCATTCAGCTTTCCATTTAGAAACGCTGACTTAACATCCTTATGATGTACTTTGAAGTTTTTGTGTACTGCATATGCTAAGAATAGACGAATAGATTCAAGTCTTGTTACTGGAGCAAATGTTTCGTCATAATCTATACCTTCCTCTTGTCTGTATCCCTGAGCAACAAGTCGAGCTTTGTTGCGGGTTACAGTACCATGTTCGTCCAACTTATTTCGATAGACCCATTTAGTGCCTATCACTGTTTTATCAGTTGGTCTCTGAACAAGTTTCCAAACTTTGTTTCTTTCGAATTCAGACAGCTCTTCTTGCATGGCGCTGACCCAATTTGGATCTTTGAGGGAATCATCTACTTTCTTTGGTTCAGTTAGTGAAATAAAATTTACAAATAAACAAATATTACCCGCACTTCGTCGAGTCTGAATCCCAGCGTTTGGATCACCAAGAATTTGATCAATTGGATGATTTATAGTCCATCGCTGAGCCGGAGTGTGAGACGCTGACTCAACTTCAACTGGAGGAGCTGAAGATGAAGCATCAGCGACGTCAGGAGTATCAGCCAAGAGAGGAATGGATGCAGTTGTCATTATATTCACTGATTGCTGAGAAGTAGATGGAATATCTGAGACATTTGGTTCAGCGTTAGGTATAGTGTTTATAGGAACAACTGAGACCCAAGAAGTTTCAGCTTCACTATTCTGCATATTTGGAATGATAGGACTATCATCTTCTACTGGATGAGCATTAGTGGGAATAACTTATGAATCACCAAGATGAGAAAACATCCATTGATTCAGTTCTTCAGTATCAGCGGACGGTTTAGAGTTCGCTGAACGGGATTCGTCAAACGTGACGTGAATAGTTTCTTCTACAGTTTGTCTTCTACGATTGAAGACTCTGAAGGCTTTGGAAACTGAGGAGTATCCAAGAAAGATTCCATCATCAGCCTTAGGATCAAACTTTCCAAGAGCATCTCTGTTGTTAAGTATAAAACACTGACATCCAAAGATGTGAAGAAAGCTAATTGAAGGCTTTCTCCCATGAAAAAGTTCATAGACTGTCTTTTTGAATCTTTTGACTATCAGCGACCTGTTTTGCGTAAAACAAGCAGTGTTGACAGCTTCTGCCCAAAACTGAGTAGGCAGGTGAGAATCGCTGAGCATTGAACGTGCAACTTCAATAATTGTTCTATTTCTTCTTTCAGCGACTCCATTTTGTTGCGGTGTTCTCACTGAAGAAAAGTTGTGAGAAATACCCTTACTCTCAAGGAAGGAATCAAGAGAACTGTTTTTGAATTCAGTCCCATGATCACTCCTTATTGAGCGAACGGTCAAATTGTTCAGGGTTTCCATCTTCCGAACAAAATTGATGAGTTCTTCAGGGGTGTCACTCTTAGAACGGAGAAACATTACCCAAGTGAAGCGAGAGAATTCATCAACTATGACCAGCGTATATTTCTTTCCAGCGATGGATTGTTTGTTAACAGGGCCAAACAAATCCATATGGAGTAGTTGTAGAGGAGATGACACTGAAGAAACTTGCTTTGACTTAAAGCTTGCTTTGGTCTGCTTCCCTTTTTCACACGCTGAACATAACGACTCTTTGGCGTATGAATGCTGAGGTAGACCAGTGACTAACTCTTTTGAAGAAAGAGTGTTAAGTGTCTTGAAATTTAGATGAGATAGCCTCTTATGCCATAGCCAGTTGACATCAGATGAGGCCTTTGAGAAGTGTTGGTGCAAGTGTACCACATCTCTATATATTTATATATATTTATTTTGATGATTACAAACACACCGTATTATTGTTTATCTAACAATCCAATCCAAGTGTACAGTTCTTGAAGAACACGAAGATTTTATCTGAAGAGTTCAAGACGGAAGATTTACGTTGTCATTAGTGTTTATAATTTATAATGATAAACACCCTAAAATAATATACCACTTGGATATTTCTAAAAACCCAATAAATGATTTTAATTAAATAGGGTTTATTGAGAAGATCCAGCAAGATTGGTTGCGGCCTGGAAGCTGCCCTTTCTGACGCCGGCATACCGCGTGGTACCGGCGGTATACCGCGGCAGAGGTTGCTGTGCAATGCTGATTGGTTGAAGCTACTTTTACAGGCGGCATACCGCGAGTCCTAGCCGGTATACCGCGGGTACGTATTCCAGAAGTCAACTTTGCATGAGAGCCGTTGGAGTGTCAGTGTACTTTTACTGCACGGTATACCGCGTGCTTTTGGCGGTATACCGCGGATGCTTATATCCGTTGGAAGAGCTGCTATATAAATGCATGCGAAGGTGGAGAAGAGAGACAGATAATACAGATACAAACCAACAGCCATCTCCTCATCTGATCTCTCCCAACTAATATTCCATACTACATATTATCACTACATATTTATTTTATAAAACGTTTTTATAAAATATCCAAGTGATAAATATTATACAAGAGTGATTTCCATTGTGAGTTATACTCCTCTTGTAAGTGTTTGAATAACGGGTGTGTGATCCTGTATATCTCAATAAGCTAGAGCTTGAGAGCCTATTGCTTTCCTTTGTATTTGGTTTGTATTCTACCGTAAAGAATACGTTTATTGGATCGTGTCGGGAAGTGTCTCGGCTAGTGATTTACCAAGTTGTGGTAAATCACTAAATCTCCGTGTCAAGTATCTCTATCCCTTATCTCTTTATATTTCCGCTGTGCATTTAATTATATCTGTTTATATAATTATTGTATATTCATTGCATTTATACTCTGCTTTATTTACTATATTTATACTATCCTGTATTTATACGTATCTGTTGTGTTTTCATATACTCTGTTGTATTTACATTATTAAGATATTTTTTATAAAAGAATTTTTGAAAGTAAATTATTTAAATACAACCTTACCCCCCCTTAGGTTGTCTAACAATTGGTATCAGAGCAGGGCTTTCAAAAATTATCTTTTAAATTTTTAAAGTTATATCTTTTATTTAATGGCTCAACAAAATGCTTGGTTTTCTAAATCTCTTCTTATTGATTTCGAAAATTTTGATCTTTGGGCAAATTCTTTTGAACGTTATGTTCGTGGGATAAATCAAAATATTTGGGATATTATTATTAAAGGAAATTTCAAACCCACAAAATTTCAAAACAACAAAGTTGTTGAAAAACCTAGCTCGGAATGGTCCGACGAAGATAAGGATAATTGTTGTTTAAATTATGAAGCCAAAAATTTTCTCTTTTCGGTTCTTACTAACGATGATATTGAGCGTGTTTATCTCTTTGAAACTGCTCGTGATATTTGGGAGAACTTGAACATCACCTATGGTGGAAACTCAAAAGAAAAGAGAGACGAAACCCGAGATCAAAGAAATGAAGAAACGTGTCTCATCGTCGACTGCGAGAAAGAGGTATGTACTTCATACTCAAGTTATTCTAGTTGTAGTAATAATGATGATATTGATATGTTAAATATCTCTTTTCAAAAATTGATTGTTCTCGTAAATAGTTATAAAAATGAGAATGCTAAATTAAAAGAAGAATTATTATTATGTCAGAATGAGTTGAATAATTGTAAACAAACCATTGCATGTGATAATAAAATCAAAAATGAGTTAAATGATAAAGTTATCACTTTAGAAAAGAAAGCATGCGAAAATATTGTTTGCAAATCATGTGATGTTTTAAATGAGAAACTTGCATGTTTAGATAAAAGAATAGAAGAAAATGACATATGTGCAAAATGTGATATTCTCATAAATGATAATGCTTGTTTAAAAGCTAAATGCGATTTATATGAAAAAGATAATATGTTAGCTAAAGCATTTCAAAATAGCAATGATAAAGTGTTAAAAATGCTAAATATGTCTAATCGCATAAATTGTAGAAAAGGTATAGGTTCAAATACATGTGTAGAAAAATGTAATTTCATGCCTATTAAAAGATGTTATGAACCACCTAAGTTTAATACACGAAAGCCGTATATGCAAAAACCTCCGTATGTACCTAAAATGCATAATGTAAATTATAATACGAGGAAACCGTATGCTCGTATGTATAATAGTAATTTTTCTAGACCTAAAAATAATGCGAATATAAATGCTTCATTTTATGTGTATGATAAATACAATCGCAAAATTAGAATGGTTAGAAAATGGATTCCGAAAGGAATGTTTAATGTTGACAATCCCGGTGGGATGCGTTTGTGGTTTTAAACATTTTTGTGGATTGTATGTTGTCATGTTTTATTTTATGTCGACAACATATTTTAATTTTTTATTTGCAGTTTATGTTTTATACTAACTGTTAAAAGGACCCATAAGAAAAGGGTACCACGAAAAATTTTCTTTGCCTTTTGTAGGTGTTTCCTGACGAGGATATAATACGTGTTTCCTGACGAGGATATAATACGTGTTTCCTGACGAGGATATAATACGTGTTTCCTGACGAGGATATAATACGTGTTTCCTGACGAGGATATAATACGTGTTTCCTGACGAGGATATAATACGTGTTTCCTGGCGAGGATATAATACGTGTTTCCTGACGAGGATATAATACGTGTTTCCTGACGAGGATATAATACGTGTTCCCTGACGAGGTCATAATACGTGGTAATTTTTTTGCTCACATAAAATTAACCGAAAAATCGAAGCCTTAAGATTTTTTTTGGTGCAAGTGTTTCTTTTTGGTTATTTTGTTTTATGTCTATTATATGCTTTTTTATGCATATTTTATTGTCCCTCAAATTTTATAATTTGTTATTAATTTGAAGGGGAGCTTTTTATCTTTTACCTATGAGATTATGCTCTCTCAAATATATGCATATTTTGAGGGGGAGCATCTCTCGAGGGGAAGCATACCGTCTTTCTTGACCCTTTTTGTTTCGACAAACGGGGGGGAGAAACCGCATATGCTCATGCTTAGCGGTTGTGTTTGTCATCATCAAAAAGGGGGAGATTGTTGGTGCAAGTGTACCACATCTCTATATATTTATATATATTTATTTTGATGATTACAAACACACCGTATTATTGTTTATCTAACAATCCAATCCAAGTGTACAGTTCTTGAAGAACACGAAGATTTTATCTGAAGAGTTCAAGACGGAAGATTTACGTTGTCATTAGTGTTTATAATTTATAATGATAAACACCCTAAAATAATATACCACTTGGATATTTCTAAAAACCCAATAAATGATTTTAATTAAATAGGGTTTATTGAGAAGATCCAGCAAGATTGGTTGCGGCCTGGAAGCTGCCCTTTCTGACGCCGGCATACCGCGTGGTACCGGCGGTATACCGCGGCAGAGGTTGCTGTGCAATGCTGATTGGTTGAAGCTACTTTTACAGGCGGCATACCGCGAGTCCTAGCCGGTATACCGCGGGTACGTATTCCAGAAGTCAACTTTGCGTGAGAGCCGTTGGAGTGTCAGTGTACTTTTACTGCACGGTATACCGCGTGCTTTTGGCGGTATACCGCGGATGCTTATATCCGTTGGAAGAGCTGCTATATAAATGCATGCGAAGGTGGAGAAGAGAGACAGATAATACAGATACAAACCAACAGCCATCTCCTCATCTGATCTCTCCCAACTAATATTCCATACTACATATTATCACTACATATTTATTTTATAAAACGTTTTTATAAAATATCCAAGTGATAAATATTATACAAGAGTGATTTCCATTGTGAGTTATACTCCTCTTGTAAGTGTTTGAATAACGGGTGTGTGATCCTGTATATCTCAATAAGCTAGAGCTTGAGAGCCTATTGCTTTCCTTTGTATTTGGTTTGTATTCTACCGTAAAGAATACGTTTATTGGATCGTGTCGGGAAGTGTCTCGGCTAGTGATTTACCAAGTTGTGGTAAATCACTAAATCTCCGTGTCAAGTATCTCTATCCCTTATCTCTTTATATTTCCGTTGTGCATTTAATTATATCTGTTTATATAATTATTGTATATTCATTGCATTTATACTCTGCTTTATTTACTATATTTATACTATCCTGTATTTATACGTATCTGTTGTGTTTTCATATACTCTGTTGTATTTACATTATTAAGATATTTTTTATAAAAGAATTTTTGAAAGTAAATTATTTAAATACAACCTTACCCCCCCTTAGGTTGTCTAACAAGAAGAAACAGGAGTTCTCAGTGGTTGTTGAGTCCATGTTTATTACATAAACATTTTCCAAACGATAACCGCTGAGAGCTATCTTCTCCTTTTTGTCAGTGACAAAGCAGGATTCCTTAGTAAAGATTACTTTGTTATCCATGTCACACAGCTGACTGATGCTTAGAAGATTATGCTTCAGCCCTTCAACATATGTGACTCTTCTGAAGGAGGTTGTACCATTTGAAAGTACACCATACCCTCGGGTATGTCCTTTTCCATTTCCACCGAAAGTCACAGAGGGACCCTTCTCTTCCTTGTATTCAGAGAGCAGGCTTTTCTTTCCAGTCAGGTGTCTAGAGCATCCGCTATCGAGATACCAGATACCCTTCTTAACATGCAATACGAAGGAAGATTAGTTTTTCTTGGGTACCCACTTTACCATGTATACACATTTGTCAGTGGAAGTAGTTGGAATGGAAAATTCAGCAGTCTTCGCAGCATTTGAAGATTCAGCTTTGTCTTTCTTCACTTTGGTTAATTTCTTAACTTCAGTGGTAGGATTCACTTTGACCTGATTTGTACCAGGGTTGGTCTTCTTTGCCTTGGGGACAATCTTCACCTTAGCTATCTTTTCAGCTTTCGTGGCTGTGGGGCACTTACTAGCAATATGATCGGTAAGTCCACAGTGATAACATTTCCTATAACTAAAAGTAGTTCTAGGACCATTTGAATGCTGAGCTTTTAATTTCAAATTAGAAGTGCTAGCACCAAGTAACTATTGGTTTTAGAAATGGGACGAACATTCAGTTCTTCAGATTTCTTACCAAGGACATCCAATCTGAGTCTAGGAGTAGATCGCTGAATAAATCCAGATATTTGCTTCCTTGATCGAGAGGGATGAGCCACTGAAGCTTTAGAAGCATTCAGCTTTGGTACTAAGGTACCCTTCTGAGGATTCTGGTAAATAACAATTCCTTTACCTTTGTCTTTAAAGACAGAGGTAGGTTTTGAATAAACCATTTTCTCCTTGCCTTTTGAGGAGGTAGGAGTTTCCTCAGGGATTGGTGTAACGGACGAGGAGCACTGAGAAGATGAAGTATCAGCGACTGAGGATACGAACGTTCCAAATTTAAGCATTGAACGCTCAGTGGTTGGTTTTGGAGTTTCATATTTGTAACCCAAACCACGTTTATCACTCAGGGGAATCTGAGACTTTATTATCTCAGTTATCTTTGTTGAAGAATTACACCATCCTTCAACAGTAGCTTTTTCAGCCTTTAATGCAGCGATAGCTTCTGCTCGTTTGATTTTGACTAGCTGATTTAAATATACTTGATCTTTAAAATCTTCTTCAATTTTAGAAAGCTTTTCTATTTGTAGGTGGCAGTTTTTAAGCTTTTCAGGGAGATCAAGATTTTGGTTTTCAACCACAGTTTTGCCGTTCATGGCTCCGTATAAACTTATAGTCAAGAGATCGATCTTACGGAGACTATCAGCTTCATCAATATTTGCAATATTGGTAAAGAAAGAAGGTGATACCTGAATAGCAGATGTTGAAGTGGAGGGAATGTCTGAACTTTCTTCCTCTTCTTCAATCTTGGCCATAAGACATAGATTTGCTTCATCATCTTCAGAGTCATATGATGATGCTTCTTCATCAGAAGCAGCCCAATCATAGTCAGCCATCAGGCCTTTATTCTTCTTCTTAAAGCTTTTCAGCTTTGCATATTTTTCTTTCAGCTTTGAATATTTGTCATCTTTATTTCTTGGAACAAAGGGAATGTCTAGAAACTTTCTTTGACCTGCACTCGTGAGCGAAATGTCCTGTCTTTTCGCAGTTAAAACAAGTAGCAGTAGCCTTATCAACAAAAGCTGATGATATAGGCTTGTCAGTTATGGAAAGAGGTTTGTTCTTTCTAAACATTTTCTTTTTGGCAAATCTCCTGAAAGTTTAAATGCACTTGATCTTTAAAATCTTCTTCAATTTTAGAAAGTTTTTCTATTTGAAGGTGACAGTTTTTGAGCTGTTCAGCGAGATCAAGGTTTTGATTTTCAACTACAGTTTTGCCATTCATGGCTTCATATAAACTTCTAGTCAAGAGATCAATTTTACGAAAACTATCAGCATCATCAATATTTGCAATATTTGTAAAGAAGGAAGGTGATACCTGAATAGCAGAGGTTGAAGTAGAGGGAATGTCTGAGCTTTCTTTGTCATCTTCAATCTTGGCCATAAGACATAGATTGGCTTCATCATCTTCAGAGTCAGATGATGATTCTTCTTCATCAGAGGCAGCCCAATCATAAGCCATCAGGCCTTTGCCTTTCTTCTTAAAGCTATTCAGCTTCGCATACTTTTCTTTTAGCTTAGCGTATTTGTCATCTTTATTCCTGGGAATAAAGGATTTCTTGGGAAACGCTGAGTTTCTCGAAACTTTCTTAGACCTGCACTCGTTAGCGAAATGTCCAATCTTTTCGCAGTTAAAACAAGTAGTAGTAGCCTTATCAACAATACATGATGATCTTGGCTTATCAGTAATAGAAAGGGGTTTGTTCTTTCTGAACATTTTCTTTTTGGCGAATCTCCTGAACTTTTTAGTTAGGAGAGCCAAAGATTCATAATCATCTGAAGAGTCAGATTCTGATGACCTTTCAGAGTTACTTTCTAACTTAGTGATAGTGACCACGGGTCGCTGAGTAGAAGGTTCCTCTGAGATTAAAGCAACAGGGGTGCTTTTGGAATCTTTTACAAGATTCTTCTTAAGATGGCTCGATTGCTCATGATTCAGCAACGTGCCATATAAGGTTGAAATGGTCATTGAGTTTAGATCCTTTGATAGCTTGAGACACATAGCATAATTGTCCCAGCTTTCAGGTAAACATTCTAGAAACTTTGTCAGTACTTCAAAGTTAGAATATTCCTTACCAACAGTTTTCAGATCTATAATTAAACAATTAAAACGTTGGTGAACTTCAGAGAGAGATTCATTCTTACCAGAAATGAAGCTTTCATATTGTCTTATCAGGTTGATCTTTCTTGAATCCTGGACTTCATACGTTCCTTCATACTGAACACATACTGTGTCCCACATGGCATTTGATGTTTTCAGATTCATGACGGAATGGTAGACTTCGTCAGGAAGAGCCATGGATAGTATGGATCTGGCTTTTGTATCTATAGCCACTTTCTTCTTATCTTCGTCAGTCCATTGAAAGATTTCCTTAGGTACCAGCCTTTCTGGAATAGCAGGTCTATTCTCAGCGGCTGGAACAGCAACATCAATTCTTACAGGGATGAATTGACCATTTTCTAGATAGTAAGGCATAGTAGGGTCTACACCTTCTAAGAAGAGTGTCATCCTATTTTTCCATAAGTTGAAGTTATCTTTGGAAAATCTAGGGGGTTTAGCAAGAGAACCATTGTCTACATAATTTGTGTTTGTGTTGGTGGCCATTTTCAGATAATAGCAAGGAAGAGAAATATCTTAGATTATATCTTGTTTATGAGGTTAAACAAATCCGCTCTGATACCACTTGTTGGTCCCGAAGGCCTATACAAGTTTGTAGAAGGGGGGGGGGGGGGTTGAATACAAACACACAGATTTTACTTTTCTAAATTGTTTATTGATAAATCATTAACAATTTACAGCTTGTTGCGGAAACAAGATTAAGGATCAACCTAAATCTAAATAAGTTGGAACACTAAGGTTTCTTGCACTAAGAGAGATAAGTAAATTTCTAATAATAACCTATCTTGAGATAAGAGATTGAACTTGTCCAGAGTTAGAAAGTTACTTCAAATGAAGTGGGTTCATCTCTTTATATACTGCATGCATTTAATGCAAGTCAGTATACACTTTACACGTGTCATCAGCTGGTTGGTTGTATGTCATTGACCTTGGTTGACAACCTTAGTAGCCGCATGGATGAACAGTGTAGTATCAGAATGGTTGTACGATTTCAGACAGTCGGAAGTTCTTTTCTGACATTTCGTACAGAGTCGTGCAATGGAGGTTAAGACAAAAGTACTTTGTACGGAGGACTTCATGATCAGCTTTCGTTGATTCAGCGATTATCATTTACTATTCAGCAAATGATAAAGTTCAGCGATAGCTGAAGTCTTGTACTTGATATTTCACGTTGAGTAGACAAATCTGAGTCTTCGCTGATCCGCATCAGTTCATTAGGAGACTTGTCGCTGGTTCTTGAGCTTGATCTTCGACTTTTGCGTAGAACCTTTGTTGACGTGAAACTTGTTGTTAGATCTGAGTTTTGTCAATAAACTAAGTGTTAAAGGTCTGATGAGAAGACTCAGATGTTCTGATATGAAGAGTCAGAAGTCTGAGAAGAAGAGTCAGAAGTAGAGCCAGAAGTTCTGAGAAGCCTTGTCAGAAGAACGTTCAGAAGTTCTGAACTACCTGTTCAGAACTTATAACTAGATACTTTCCTTTGTGTTTAGTTAACTAATTAGGACACGTGTATTGTTCCTATTAGTCATTCATATTTGTACTGTAGCTTTAATATTTCCGTTGCAGTATATATAGTAGTTAGCATTACATTGCTAACTGATTTTTCCCCGAATATATTTGTACTCTCTTTTTGTAATCTTTGAGATTCTCTCTCTCTAAGATCTGTAATTCTGTTCTTCATTGAATACAATTGGGCTTGATCATATTACTTCTCAATTACTGTTTCATACATTGTTGTATTGATTGTAAGAGTAAATCCTGGACTTACAATTGGTATCAGAGCAATTCAACAAACAAATTTGTTCAAGATCATGATCGCGAAGGTTTATTGATCAGTTTCTTGAAGAATTCTTGATTCGTTCAAAAATCGACTCCGCTGCTAGTTCTAATTCTTGAATTCTTGGCAATTCTTGAATTAATTGATTGTCTTTCGATCAAGAAATTCAAATTTGTCTCTCTGTTGAAAATTCTTACAATCAAGTCTTTTAAAGAATATCTCGCTATGGGATCTGAAAAAAAAGCCACCTGTTCTAATTCCTGAAGAGTACCAGCAATGGAAAATACGAATGATCCAATTCTTGGATAACTTAGATGAGAATCTGATGGTCTCTATTCGATAAGGTCCTATCGAAGTCTACATTGATGTGGAAGCAACTCCTGAAACAGAAACAACTCCAGAAATTCCGGCAACAAGGGTGAAGAAGAACTATTCTCAATACACTGCAGAACAGAAAAGTAGGCATGCAATAGACAAAAGAGCGATCACATTGATGACACTTGCAGTTCCGAATGAAGTTCTTAACAGAATTGATAGTGGTTCATCAGCCAAGGAAATGTGGGATGAACTGGAAAGACAAATGTTAGGAACTGTCAGATCGATACAAGCCAAGTTAAATCAAAGCATAAATGCTTATGAAAAGTTCAAGGCTAAAGAATCTGAAAGCTTAACTCATACATATAGTAAATTCTGTACTATACTAAATGATTTGAGAAGGAATGGACTGAAAAAGACAAAGTCAGAAATTAATTACAAATTTCTGAACAGTCTAAACTTTGAATGGTCATCATTTGCTATAAGTCTACAAATGAATAAGGATATGTGTGAAGAAGATCTAAATGATCTACTTTGTGTTCTTAATCAGCATGAGGACTCTGTTAAGATTGTGGTTGAAGAAAAGAAAAATGTTGCAGAACAATTAGCTTTTCTGTCAAAGTCCAAAAGTGTGAAAACACTCAAGAAGGCAGCATATCTATCTGAGATACCAAATCTAGAGGAGTCTGATAAGGAAGAGGGATCAGAAGAAGATGAGGATATCAAAATGATTGCTGAAAAGTTGGCCTTGTTGACTAATACTTTCAACAAGAGGTATGGAAAAGGAAAATATCAGGGCAAGTTCAGGAAAAATATCAGGGCAAGTTCAGAAAAGAGAAGAGAGAGGAGAAAGTAAGTATTTAAAGAAGGAAGAAAGAAGGGAAGAAAATAGAGAAGAGAAGGAAGAAAGAAAAGAAAAGAATCTGTGCTTCAAGTGTGGAAAGTCTGGCCACTTTGCAAAGGATTGCAAAGTGAAAATTGTTAAAGATTATGAGTACTATACCAAAAAGGCTCGGCTGGCGAAGAAAAGAGATGATAAAGTGGCATTGTTAGCTGAACAAGAAAACTGGTTGTACTACACGTCAGATGAAGATGACTGCATAAACTTTTCATAGATGCAAAGTTATATGGCAAAGATGAAGAATGAGGATGATTCTGACTTTGAAGATGCTGATTCTGAGTCATCTACTGAGGTACATTCTGCACTTGAAATAGACTTAATGACACAGATTGGTGAAATGAAAACTGAATTTGTTAAACTAAGAAAACAAATTAAAGGAGAAAGAAATTTAGTTAACAAATTTAGAATTGAAAAAGAAGTAATAAAAGAACAATTTGAGGAATCTGAGATTGAGAAACAGAAAATTAAAACTGAAAATTCTGAATTGATGAAAAATCTTTCTGAATTAAAAATTGAGCTTTCAAAAGTTAAGGATGAAAAGGGTGATTTACAAATAAAGTTTAATATGCTATTTGAGGAAAGAAAGAATTTATACACCAAAATCAAAGAATTAGAAGATCTTAACTTGAAAAGAGGTCAGACTCAGCAAACATTAAATCTTCTTACAAGCAATGTAAAAGATACAAGATTTTATAATCCAAAGAAGGGATTGGGACTGGAAGAAAATGTTGTTTTAAAAAGAGCTCCAGTAAACTTGTATGATTTTGACAAGCTTCATGTTCCCAAACCAAAAACTCCAGAAGTTGTTGAAGTCTTTATAAGACCTGCAAGTTCCATCACAAGTTCTGACAACTTACGGAAATCAAGTTCTAAAAAGCCCAAAGAGATAGTTTCTGAGTTAAAAACAAAAAAATCAGATGTTTCAGAAGAAAAAGTTAAGAAAGAAATTTCTAAACCAAAAGAAGAGAAACCAATATACAATGATACCAAATTCAAATATGATTCTTTAAATGTCAGCTACAAAAATAAACAACAAAGTTTTTCTTATTCTGACATGGAAAGTTTATTTGATACTAGTAAGGTTTCTGAAATAGTAAGTCAGAAATCTGAGTTTTCTAATCAGAATTCTGATTGTTCTAATCAGTGTTCTGATTCTGAAGGTCATAAATCTGAGTCTATTAATCAGAATTCTGTTTCAAAGAGTCAGAATTCTGAGTCAACTGAAAATTCTGAAACAAAGTCAGAAGACTTTCTAGAACTTGAAAAGAGATTTAATCTTGTAAGTCAAGAACTTGAGGACTTAAGGAAAGCTTATGATGAACTTGAAAATGACTTATGTGATTTCGATTTTGATCTTAAAAATGCTTTAAAAGAAAAGAATATTTTTATTCAGAAAATGACAGAGCTTGAGAAACTGAAAGCTGAATATGATCTGTTCAAGATTAATGCTCTAAAAGAAAATGATAAATTCTTTAATGAATCAAGTACATATGAAAAAGGTGAATCGTCTAATTCATTTTCTAACAAAAATAAGTTGAATTTTCCAGAAAAAGAGGAAAGCAAAAGGAAAGATGATCTGAAAAGAGTTCCTGAGAAGACTGAATTGAATTCTGATTCTGTACCAAAAGCTCATAGTTTCTGCAATAAATGTACATGTACTTTGAAAAATAGAAATAAAAATGAAAGGACTTATGGTACAGACTTGTTGTTACTTGCACAGAAAAATATGACTTGTGTTCAATGTAAAAGTGATTCTTTTCAATATTCTCAGAAATGTCCAATAACAATAACATCTGTTTCATTCATAAGAAAAGATATTCAGAATACATAAAAGAAGAATGATTATGTTCCTCAAACTCAGAGAAAAGAAAAGATAAAAGAAGTGAATCATCAAGTTAAAGTCAAAACAAAGTATGAGAAAGTGAGAAATGTGAAAGAAAAGAAAGTTGAAAACATTGCAAAATCAAAAGTTACACTTTTCAAGAAGAAATTGAATAAATTTGTGAACAGAAAATGTTCTGACTTCATAAAAGTGCAAGGCAAATGGTGTTTAAAGAAAGATTTTGAATGGAAAGTAAAAGGCACTTTTGTTAAATCAAATGACAAAGCTAACAAAGAAGGACCCATTCCAAAATGGGTACCTAAAACTAACTGACTGTTGTTGCAGGGCTGTCATGTGTGGTTTTTAGATTCAGGAGCTTCAAGACACATGACAGGTCAGAAGTCTTTTCTATCAAACTTCACAGAAAAGGCTGGAGGAGCAGTAAACTTTGGAAATAACAGCAAAGGTGAAGTTAAAGGTTATGGGGATTTAACAAAAGGAGATCTGACAATTCAAAAAGTTTTTTATGTTGAAGGATTACAACATAATCTTTTCAGCATAAGTCAGTTTTTAGACAGTCTTTGTCAAATCAAATTCCAAATAACAGGTTGCATGATTTTAACTGAAAAGGATGTTAAAGTCTTCTGGGCCAAAAGACATATGGATTTATTTGTGGTTAACTTTTCAAAATTACAAACATTAAATCCTGTTTGTCTTTTATCAAATTCAACTGCAAATGAATGCTGGCTATGGCACAGAAGATGTTCTCATCTAAATTTCAAAGATCTTAATAATCTTATGGCAAAACATCTGGTTAAAGGTCTACCAAAGATTATATTTGAAAAAGAATCATTATGCTCAGCTTGTGAAATGGGCAAGATGAAAAAGAGTTCTCACAAATTAAAAATGGACCCATCTTGCAAAGCACCATTAGAAATGAATCATACTGATCTTTATGGTCCAATTTCAGTTCAATCTATGGGAGGAAAGAAATACATGCTTGTAATTGTTGATGAATATTCCAGATACACATGGGTTGAGTTCTTGAGAGCTAAGTCAGAAGCTGCTACTACATTGACAAACTTTATCAAAAGAATTCAAGTTCTCTTACAACTTCCAGTTCAGAAAATCAGAAGTGATAATGGAACAGAGTTCAGAAATGAGACACTTCAGAATTTTTTAAAAAGTTCTGGGATTTCTCATAATTTCTCTGCTGTCAGAACTCCTCAACAAAATGGTGTTGTTGAAAGGAAAAACAGAACTCTAGTTGAAGCTGCAAGAACCATGCTGGCTTATTCAAATCTTCCAACCTTCCTATGGGCTGAAGCAATTGCAACTGCTTGCTTTACACAGAACAGAACTTTAATCAATAAAAGATTAAATAAGACTGCTTATGAACTGATAAATAAAAGAAAACCATTAATCAAATTCTTTCATGTTTTTGGTTGAAGATGCTATGTTCTTAAAGACAGAGAAAATCTTGCCAAATTTGATAAAAAGGCAGATGAAGGATACTTTGTTGGTTATTCATTAACTTCCAAAGCATTCAGAATCTACAATAGAAGAACCAAGAGAATGATGGAAAGCATCAATGTAACATTTGATGAAGCCAGAATGAAGACTTCTGAACAAGACAGTTCAGAACTCATGCAGAACAAGACAAATATGACTTCTGATACAAACTCTAATCCTATTTGTTCAGAACTCAATTTATTGTTTAAGGATGCTTTTCTAGAACTAATTTCTGATTCTTATGCAGAATATGAAAACCCAAAGATGGTAAAAGAGATGAAAAATAGAACTCCAGAAATAGTTCAATCAACTATAATTTCTGATAAAGGTCCATCTGAAGAATGTCCAAATCTGATAAATACAAGTGGTGAAAATTCTGAACCTTGTACTCAGAATTCTGATCCTTGTGTTCAGAACTCTGAACAAGCCACTCAGAATTCTGACTTCACTGCTCAGAATCCAAACTTGGATACATCTATACATGTATCAGAACAAGGGGACAACTCAGAATTACAAGCAATCATTGATGAGAATGATACAAACAATAACTTTTCAGAGATTGATGTGCTTCCTAGTGCAAATAAATGGACTAAAAATCATCCTATTCATCAAGTAATAGGTGATCCATTAGCAAGAGTAAAGACCAGATCAGCTACAGCAAATGAAGCAATGTTTGCTGGTTTCTTAAGTGTGATTGAACCAAAGAAAGCTAATGAAGTCCTAGAGGATCCAGATTGGATTTCAGCAATGCAAGAGGAATTGCTCCAATTTGAAAGAAATAAAGTTTGGAGACTCATTCCAAAGCCTGAAGGTAAATCTATCATTGGAACTAAATGGGTATTCAGAAACAAAAAGGATGAGTCAGGTGTTGTTATCAGAAACAAGGCAAGATTGGTTGCCAAGGGATACTGCCAACAAGAGGGAATTGATTATGATGAGACATTTGCACCAGTGGCAAGAATAGAGGCAATCAGAATATTTATGGCCTATGCTGCACACAAAAATTTCAAGGTGTATCAAATGGATGTCAAATCAGCCTTTTTAAATGGCAAACTTAATGAAGAGGTGTATGTTCATCAACCTGAAGGTTTTGTTGATCCAGAATTTCCTGATCATGTTTATATTTTAGACAAAGCTTTATATGGTCTAAAACAAGCACCAAGAGCCTGGTATGACACTCTTACTCAACACTTGTTAGTTTCAGGTTTCAAGAAAGGTAAGATTGACACAACTTTGTTTTTAAAGAAACAAGGTGATGATTTAATTCTTATTCAGATTTATGTTGATGACATAATATTTGGTTCTACCAGTCCAGAATTATGTGATAATTTTTCTAAAATCATGTCATCTGAATTTGAAATGAGAATGATGGGTGAGCTGAATTTTTTCCTTGGTCTTCAAGTCAAACAATTACCAAAGGGTATTTTTATAAATCAAGGAAAATATGTCAGAGATATTCTGAAAAAGTTCAAAATGTCTGATTGGCTTCTATGAGAACTCCAATGGCAACAAACATAAAGTTAGATGTTGATCTCAAAAGAGTTTCAGTAGATACCAAACTCTATAGAGGCATGATTGGATCATTACTCTATCTGACTGCAAGTAGACTAGATATTATGTTTTCTACTTGTTTCTGTGCTAGATTTCAATCTAACCCAAAAGAATCACATATGTTGGCTGTCAAAAGGATTTTAAGATATCTCAAAGGATCATCTGATCTAGGTTTATGGTATCCAAAAGAAACTGACTTCAAATTAACTGCTTTCACTGATGCTGATCATGCAGGAAGTAGGTTGGACAGAAAAAGTACTTCTTGTGCTTGTCATTTTTTGGGGGATAAGATAGTGAGTTGGGCATCTAAGAAACAGAATTGTGTGTCTACTTCAACTGCTGAGGCAGAGTATGTTGTTGCTGCTGCTTCATGCTCTCAAACTTTGTGGATGAGAACACAACTCATGGATTATGGATGTCAGCTCAACAAAATTCCCATCTATTGTGACTCAGAAAGTGCAATTGCTATTACTCAGAATCCTGTTCAACATTCAAAGACTAAACACATAGATGTGAGGTATCATTTTATAAAAGACTATGTGGAAAAAGGAACCATAGAGATGCACTTTGTGCATACAAAGTATCAATTGGCTGACTTGTTCACAAAGCCACTTGATCACAAAAGGTTCTCTATTCTCATATGTAAAATAGGAATGCTTAATCTAACAAATTGAAAATACTTGTGTTTCTTAAAAATGATAAATTTTTCTAAGTACAATTGTCTGAGTAGTGTATTCAGAACTCTGAGTCTTAAGTTCAGAAACTCTGACTCTTAAGATCAGAACTTCTGAATCTTGAGATCAGAACTTCTGAGTCTTAAGTTCAGAACTTCTGACTCTTGAGTTTAGAAATTTTGAGTCTAGAGTTCAGACCTTCTGAGTCTTAAGGTCAGAGATTCTGAGTCAATACTTCAGAAATCTAACTTTCAAGAATTTTTTTATGAGAAAAACAAATACTTCAAATGTGCGGATTATGTCTTTTCTATTATCTTTTTATCTCATCTTTATGTATCATATTTGGTCAAATACATGCTAAAGTCAAGGGGGAGCATCAATATCTTCCGGAAATTATTTCATGATTCTTAAAAAGGTTTGTTGTCATTTCTTATCTCTAATCATTCTAAGAAGAACAAGCTTTTAATGATAAATTTTTTATCTTGTTCAAACTATATCTGAATTTCAAACATTTTCATATTTAGATATAAGAGTTTAAATGATTTTTTTTAAATCATCATTATATGAACAGAATTCTGATGATAAAATGTATTTCTATCTGTTCAAACCTCTTCTAAATAACCAAAAGTTTTACATCTGTCAGAAGTTGATTTTAAATAAATTTTTGTTACAAGGTAAAATTCTTCTGAATAATGGGATCAGAACTTTGAGTAGAACAATCAGATATCTGATAAAAGAAAAGTCAAATCTTCTGAGCGTGTTATTCAGATCTTTGACTTGAGTCAATATTCTATCAATAACACGTGTCAGCTTCATATTTGGTTGATTATGCCACGCATTTCATTTAAATCCTCTGTGGGATTTCAAATGTGTTGACTCCGTTATAACATTGATTTCGCTTTTCCGTCAAACCTTTCAGCTTCGCGAATTTTAAATAGGTCTTAAAATTCCTATTTCCAATTCTTTCAAATTCCAGAGCGAAAAGTGAGATATGAATCAATCCAGAGTTCTTTGAGTTTGTTTTCTTCTTAAATCATGTCTGGATTTCGAAGAAGTGGTCAAAATTCTCTACATTCTACTAAGTCTTTGATGGATTCATCTGATTCGGATAATGATGAAGTACAAAATAGAGCTGTTGAGGAAGAAGCAATAAGGGATGATGAAATAAATGAAGAAGATGAACAAATGGCTGAATCAGAAGGAAATGCAGATGAGGTAAATATAAATGTTGAACATGAACAGAGTGCTGCAGGGTCGATTATGTCGAATAGACCAATCTTAGTAGAAAGGGTTGTTCCTGAAGGAGAATGGTTGAAATTATCAGAAAACAATTGTGTTTTATTATTTAAGGAAAGTAGATTTAAGCCTGAACACAGAATCATCATGGAGTTATTCAAATATCATCCTTACAGAAAGTGGTTTACAAGAAACAAAACAGTTCCTGTTCAGTATATTCAACAATGGTAGAAACATCTTAGGTTAGAAGTCAACAAGTTTGTATCCTAAATTGGAGGAGACACAATTACCATATCAATCGCTGCACTAAGAGAAATGCTGAATCTTCCAGAGAAAGATGATGTACAAAGAAGGACAGATTTTGAAGACTCACCATTAACAGAGGAGTTAATTGCAGAGTTTATGAGATTAGGATATAATGAAGGATTGAGAACCCTTAGTTTGTTCAGAAGGAAAAAATTTCCACCTATTTGGGCTTGTTTCTTTCATGTGGTGAATAAGTGTTTGTCAGGGAAAAATAGCTCAGCAGATCAAGGTTCAAAACAGATTCTTCAGATCTTTCAGGGTTTAGTGAGGAATAGGCATTATGATTATACTGCTATACTTTGGGAAGACATGAAGAATACTTTTGAGAAAAATCAGAAAGCTATTCAAAAGAAGACAAAGGATACTCCTCTGGCATACATACCTTACATAAGGTATTGGCAGATTGTAATTTGGTATGCAATGAAAGAAAACAGAACCATTTCAAGAAGATCAAATGAACAGCATGGTCCTACTTTCTATTAGGGTAAGATGTGTTCTGATACCAAACTTGAGAATTATCCTAATCATAAATTGTTACCAAAATCACTTAGGAATTACATACCAAGGGAGAGTGAGATTTTAAAAGCATATTGCACCTCTATGGGAATTGAAATACTTCAAATCCCTACCCACGAGGACCAACCAGAGAAGAGAGGTGAGGGGTCTAGTCCAGTAAGAGAGGGGTAGGATGTTCAAATGGGTGAACATTCTAAGAGAAATGAGGGGCAAAATTCTGAGAGCTTGGTTAGAATAAGTGAGGAAAAACAGAATGAGGGTGGTGAGGATGAGATATTGTCAACAGAGGTTCAAACAAAAAGAGATGCCTCTGAACCAGCTAATCTTAACCAGGTAACCACAACTCCTATTGGTTCACATTTCTTGGTGTCCAATATTGAAACAAACACCATGGACCTAGTGGTGGAACTTGAACAACCCATCCATACCCACTCAGAAGCATTTCAACATGCTACTGTTTCACATAACTTAGGGGAACCATCCCAAACTCATTTGGAGGGAGGTGATAAATCCCAACCTATTTTTCAACACATTGAGTCTGAATATCACAGTCCTATTCAATTTGAGCCTAAAATTCTTTCTAACACTGGCACAAATCAGGAATTTCGTATCCCTGACACAACATTCATAGACATACCTAATATTGGGTGTCGAGGATTGGATGGAAGTCCTGGTGAGGTGAACATTACAAAAGCCTCATTCAAACGTGCATCTGTTGTACAAGATGACTTTGTGTTTTCTACAGGCCATGAGCCCTCCGGGCACATGAAAACTGGACCATATGTTGGTTCAGGTTCACAGTTAGACCATTCTGAATTTGAAAAGATTCAGAATCAAAACAAGGTGATGGGGGAAAAGGTTGAAAAATTGGAGAAAAAGGTGGATGATTTGAATGATGAGGTGACAGGATTAAAAGATATGTTGGAGGGTAAATTGAAATCTGTTGAAACTAAAATAGATACTGTGAAGGAATCCTTGGTATCTCATGAAAAGGAAAAGAATTGGAGTTGGTTGAATATATTTCCCGAAATAACCTAATCCTTTTTTGGTAAGACCCGCATAGAAATATGCCACTGACGTGAGTAAAGCCAAAGCAACAGTAGTATTTATATCATTCGTGGGTGCGGCTAACTCCCCATGAGGTAATTGTATGATTTTCCAAGGTATATAATGTCTGAATTTCAAAAAGATCTGTTGAAACAAATGCAGAGTATGCAGGAATCTGTCTTGAAAGCACTGAGTGTATCTATGGCTTCTACTTCAAAACCTATTGATCTTGTTCCACTTGCAGAAGCTGAACCTGAAGGTGTTTCTGGTCAGAACTCTAAAAAAAAGTTTGATGATAATGAATCTCATGATCATCAAAAGGGGGAGAAAAGGCAAAGGTTGAGTTCTGATGATGACATTTGCATAGAGGATTTTGAAATAGCAGATATGCACTTAGTCAGTACAAAGAATACAGAAATTCTGATAGTTCAGATTGATAGTTCAGATACAGAGGAAATGGAGGTGGAAAGCATAAATGGTGGTGATTCAGATAAAACTGAAGAATTGAATTTAGACACAGAGATGGAAATCAATTCTGATGAAACTGAAGCAATTGAGGAACCTGTGTTGAGGTCAGAGGAAACAGTGGAAAGTTTAATTGTTGACAACACTTGTACAGATATTGTTCTTTATGATAAAGATAGTGTGATGGATTATGAATTAGAAGAAAGAAGATTAAATGAGAATTTGATCAGAAGGATGCAAAATGAGTTAGTCAGAGCACTTAATGTCCAAAATATTCAACAAAGTGTAAAACTGATAAGGCCTATTGATTTATTGGGAGAAGAAGATAGAACTGTTGATTATTCTCAGAAATTTAAACATGAGTTTCGATTTAACTATGCTGATGAGATGAATACATAAGAAGAATAAGAGAGAGTGGAAGATTACTTTATGCCTTCTGAGTATATATTCAAAAAACCAATTGAGATTCCTAAGATTAACTTGCAAATTTTGGAGGAGCCTGTATGTGATTTTATCCTGGAGTTGAGTGATGTACCACTTGCTAGACAATTTCATGATGACATTTTTCCTGAGGAAATATATGAGAATCTCTATCACACAGAAGGAGATTATGAGCTATTGGAGAGCAACATTAATGGCTTCATGGATAACAGATCTCAGATGATTTATACAGAAGCCTCAAACAGATTCAGAATTCATGATTCAAGACTACACATTCAGAAGAAGATTGAGAAACTGTTGATGTTTAAACCAGAAGAATTCAATGGTCTGATGTTTGTTAGATTGGAAGTGCTGAAAGAAAGAAGTATAAAGGTTTCCATGTCAAGTTTTGATTTTCACAGATTAACTCTTGATGATCAGATCTTTCTAGTTAAGTTCTTTGCCAGTACTGAAGAAACCTTGATAGAGATTGAGTGCAGAAGAATTCTGGGGATTTATGTCAGAAATATGTACATGTATGATTTTCAATTGGCAATTGAAGGAATAAAAGAGAAATGCAACTTGAAATGTCCAGCAATGATTTCAGGGTTTGGTGTATATGTGAAGGGATTTATAAATGAAGGAATGGAAACTAAAGGGTTTGCATATCCAGTTCAAGGAAGACTTGAAATATTCAAACTGAAGGAATTGGTGAAGTATAGTGATGCAACTTTGAGTTGGTTACTAACTGAAATGAAAGTTAATGTTGCTACTGAAAGAGAAAATCTAAAGAAAAAATGTGTAAACTCTGTGGAAAGAAGATTAAATCTCATAAGAAAAATCAGAAGCTGTGGTGAATGGTTATTATCAGAGGTTAATCCTAAAAGAATGCTGCACAATGACTTTGTGTTTCCTGCTGAGTATGAAGTGAATGAAATCCTTTCAGATGAAGTTGAAGAAGTTCAGGACACAACTCCTCAAAATGTGCAAATAACAAGTCTTGATCAAGCTGAACAATCTGAATCAAAAGAAGATGAGATGTCAATTGATTTGTATGGATACTTTCTTGAGTTTGATCTACCTGAGTTTTTCAAGCCTAAAGAGATACAATTTCTGAATGTATATTATGATAGACCAAAGGAGACTCAGATCTGGTTGGCAGAAAAATCAAGGTGTCTTGGGAAATCAAAACATGCTGTATATTCAGACTTCTTAATCACAGGGATCAGAGAATTAAAAGTTAAACAATTCAGAATGATGGAATACTTGTCTTTTGAAGTTTTGAGAGAAGATGGCAAAGTATACTATTTCACTGATGCAGATTTTGAAAAGCTATCAGTTGTGGATTTCTACAGATTACATTGTATGCTGTGCTTCAAGGAATCAAGCAAAGATAAGACTGAAAGGAAGGCAAGAAGTGTGGTAATTGAAGCTATGTTTTACATCCTAAGATGGCATGGTTATACAGATTTTCAAATAGCTCTGTATTTGCAAAGGCCATGTGTTTATCTGGCAAAACCCAACACAGATCATGATTAGAAAAAGGTGTTAAAAACTGGAAGTGTTCTCAAATATCCAGATTTGGGAGTATTTTTGAAAAACAAGAGTGAAAAGATCTTCTTCAGAGCAAAGGAGACTGCAAAATACTGCTCTGGAACTTTGAGATTCATCAAGCATAATTTGGAGAAAAAGATGTTGAAAATAAAGCAATGCAACATAACTCAGGAAGTGATGACTCAGCAGATTGAAACTGTTCAAGAAATTATTGTCAAGATCGACAAAAGGCTTAATCAAAGAAATGTGCTCTTACAGAAGATTGCTCCTGCCTTGAAAGATTTGGATGACGCAAAGTATCAGTTTATTTGACAAAAAGGTGGAGATTGTTAGATCTGAGTTTTGTCAATAAACTAAGTGTTAAAGGTCTGATGAGAAGACTCAGATGTTCTGATATGAAGAGTCAGAAGTCTGAGAAGAAGAGTCAGAAGTAGAGCCAGAAGTTCTGAGAAGCCTTGTCAGAAGAACGTTCAGAAGTTCTGAACTACCTGTTCAGAACTTATAACTAGATACTTTCCTTTGTGTTTAGTTAACTAATTAGGACACGTGTATTGTTCCTATTAGTCATTCATATTTGTACTGTAGCTTTAATATTTCCGTTGCAGTATATATAGTAGTTAGCATTACATTGCTAACTGATTTCCCCCCGAATATATTTGTATTCTCTTTTTGTAATCTTTGAGATTCTCTCTCTCTAAGATCTGTAATTCTGTTCTTCATTGAATACAATTGGGCTTGATCATATTACTTCTCAATTACTGTTTCATACATTGTTGTAGTGATTGTAAGAGTAAATCCTGGACTTACACTTGTCTTCAGGGATCATAAGTAAACAACTAACTTATCAGCGATCATCATAATGACTGAACAGACTCAGTATTAATGGTGAACAGTTTCACTGAATGTTTAATTTAAAGAGCGAGAGTTCCTATCAGCGGTACTGTAAGATCTTAGTACTTATCAGCGATAGTGAAACTCTGATACATATTGTTTACTTACAATTTTCACTAAGTATTCAAGAGAGGGTCATTATCAAATCACTGAGGGTTTGGATCAACAGAATTAGCACAACATCTACCGATCTCTCACTCAGAGAGTATTGGTATTGAAACAAGAGACCAGCCTCCCCCGGTCTCGACTTCTTTCGATGCACGTTCGAGTCTTGAGCCACTTGATATTATACATTCTTCGGCTAGGACACATGACGAGACTCCATATATCGGTGCTCTTAGTGACCCGATCGGAACTTCCGTAGTGTCTCTGCCTTTGAGTGGAACACGAGGATCGGAAGAAAATCCTACCACAGCCACCCAGTTGCCATCCGTGAACGTAGGTGGTACTACCTCTACGGTAGATACCTCAACGGGTAATCTAAGTGATCCTGGAGTTAAGTTACCCGACATCTTGTCAAGGGAATATCTGGACGGTGCCCTAAAGGCTGTCCGCGAGGCAATGGAGCAGCAGTTCACCAACGAGCTCGACAAAATAAAGATCTTGATAAAAAAAAGAGAAGATCGTCGAAACCAAAACCGCTCCAACACCTCCACCAGCTCCCGTTCAGCCATCTTTCATAGTGGATACTCTCAAGACGATGCTTCTAGCTCAACTGCTTCAACACACTGACACCGACACATCTACTGAAGCAGACCTGGTATCAGTTCTATGCTCCCAGGTATCTGCTCCAACCTCATCCATGAATAGTCGATTGGACCAGCTTGATTCGACTCTTCAAGACGTTCAGAAAGCCTTAAACACTCTGTCCGAAAGAGTCACCTCACTCGACGACACATCCAAGAGTCAGGCTGGCGGACTCAAGAGACGGCACGATGACCAGGACGATCCTGATCACTATGAGGGGGAGAACAAGAGACAAAGACTGTCTGAGTCCGAGCCAATCTTCACTGAAACAACATCAACGGTTCAACCGGAACCATCAACTGTGGCAACCGCAATCGAAGACCAACCTGAAGCCCAGTTAAGCTTAGCTGAAATGGAGATAGACATGGATATCTCAGACGAAGAAGGCCCGACGGTTGAAAAGCCTGAGGGAGACTCACAGGCGTTGATCGTATATACTGCACCGGAAGGGGATGCTCTTAACCTGATAGATCCCGACTTAGAGATTTACCCGAAGACTGAGAACGCATGGTATCAAAAAGTCACCATTGCGATGAACTTCGAGATAAATCTTGTATTTCCCACCGATACCGACGACGATATCGACTACGACCAGTTCTTGTTACAAAATCTGTACGGCACACTTGCTCACACTTCACAGCCCCCGAGACTTCTACTGCTATACCTCCGACATCTCCTCAGCAACCGACGGATTCTGATCAACCTCCTCCACCACCGCAACAAATCTGATGGGAGAAGATCATGATCCTTATTCCTCATCAGGAGGAATCTCTGAAGAAGCTATTTGTTCACAGGTTACGCCCGATCGAGCCAACATTCTGCCTTGGGATTTCCATGTTTGACAAGGAATACCAAAGCCAGTACGTAAAGGTAATGAAGCGGTGTGTTCCAGTTAGCCAAGTCCGAACAAAGCACAAAATCACTGAAGTGCTCAACATCTAAACCGGCCGAAATCTTAGAGTCATGTTTCCAGTATTCACCGTCCGACGCGAAGACAGAAATGAATGGAGATTTTCTGAAGCTGATTTTAAGAACCTCAAACTGTTTGACTTCCATGCTATACTGAAAGACCTCCGAACCAGAACCATCCGACCACTTCATGTTACCAAAGCGCTCGAGGCTATCCGTTGATTCCTGCTCCACAAAGTAATGATACATCACAGACTTCCAAATGGGAACCGAGCATAGAACCAAGAAGATAAACCTATTGAAACCGAACCTGAAAGCACCCGAGCCGAAGATGTATCCCGAGAACTCACTGCTTCTAGAACCAGAGTTTGGGATCGTATACCTCAACGAACAGAAAGAAAAGTGGTTTCTCCGCTTCAGCCTGGTCGACAGATTCTGCGATGGTACGCTACTTAAAGTCAGAGATGGACTTCGAAACATCATCACCAAAGAGAAAGAACTTCGAAAGTCATCGTTTGTTTGCAACTTAAACGAGATAAACGCTCAAGAAGCCTTAGAAGTGATTGAAGATCGCATCGACTACCGCCGAGCCATCCGAAGTTTCAAGATCTACTTTGCGCTCCGAAAGAGATACGTCGAGAACTGGCGCGAACTCGAACTTCAATTCGAAAGGGGAGATTGTTAAGGATAAAATCATGTTGAATAGAAGTTCAAGGGCTTATATTGTAAAAGGTGTAATTTGGGCTTAAATGTGTAAATAGGCCATGGGCTTGATGTCTTTAGGCCCTTAGTATACAATGTTTAGTTAGCCTTAGAATTTAGGCTAATCGTTCATAATCGTAATCATCTATTATCATTGGTATTGTAATTCTCTCAAGTTTATCAAAGTGAAATAGATGACCAGTTGAAATCATAACGATTGTTTCTACATATTGATTTCTACTGCTTGTATGCACTAATCTGGAACTCTAAAAAATTCTCTTCTAAAACATTAAATATGTCTCCCTCTCTTTTCAGTTTATTCATTCTTTGAATTTTCTGTGATGTATTTTATGTTTTTTCAATTTCACTTTACTATCCTAAAAATTTTATTTTTATACCTTTTCTATATTTTGGTTAAGTTATGTTATTTATTTAATATTAATAATAGAAAAGATATAAAATAAATTTTAAAAGTACATAAACTTTATTTTGGTGTCATTTTTATCGTCTTGACAAAATTTTGATGCTATATTTTTATTAAATTTTTTATTCTTATTATAATTTAACAAATTACATAAATTGATCCAAATGTATAAAAGATAGAGTGAATTGTGGATTTTGTCCATGTGGTTTTGTGTTTTCTTTGACCATGGTCCTCATTCTATATTTATTATGGATATGGTCCTTGTGGTATGCAATGTATTGTGACTAGGGTCTCTCACCACTAACACCGTTAAGTTTTAATGGTTAAAGTCATCTTGTACAAGGGTATTATTGTCCATTTATCTTTCCCTCTAAATTTCCCTATATATCTCAAGTAATACAAATAAGAGGGACCACATCCATAATTCACTTTATTATTTCCCTCTCCCTCTCTCTGTCTCTCTCTTTCTCTCTTAATACAGGACCACCACAATTCACAATTCACTCTATTATCTAATATACCTTCATATGTTGATATCACCTTAAAAAGAACTCGTTAATCATCTGTTGTGTATGCACAACGTTCTTAGTGTTCCTAGATCTACTTAGTTGTATAAAAGTTATACTTAGAACCAAAATTGGTTAAATCTTAAACATTATCAGTGAGTCGAAGAAAAAACTGATGAAAGCTAGAGAGAATTGAATAAGTTTAGCACGTCTACTAGTGTACTAAAGACCTGTGAGATAGCTTTACAAAGTTGGGGAGCTTTGACAAGTGCTCCTCACGCCGAAGGCTTGAATAAGATTGCCCACCTACTCTCACCAACTACACATACACGAATGTTCCTATGTTAGTAAAAAGTAAGTGTATTCTGCTTACTCTGACATTCTATTAGGGTGCGTTTGTTACACTGACATGACAGAACATGGATCATTTTTCATGTTTGACACGGCTTTTATGTGGAATAGACATGAACATAGTGGAACATGCTTGTTCCACCCGTACCCCATGGAACGGTGGAACAAACTTATATTTTTCCAATATACCTTCAAAATAAAACAAAATTCTCTTCTAAAACACTAAATATGTCTCCCTCTCTTTACAATTTATTCATTCTTTGAATTTTATATGTTGTATTTTAAGTTTTATAAACTTTCACTTTACTATCCTCAAAATAATATTTTTATACGTTTTCTATATTTTGGTTAAGTTGTGTTATTTATTTAATACTAATAATAGAAAAGATATAAAATAAATTTTATAAGTACATAAACTATATTTTGGTGTCATTTTTATCGTCTTGACGAAAATTTGATGCTATATTTTTATTAAATTTTTTATTTTTATTATAATTTATCAAATTACATAAATTGATCCAAATGTATAAAAGATAGAGTGAATTGTGGATTTTGTCCATGTGGTTTTGTGTTTTCTTTGACCATGGTCCTTGTGGTATGCAATGTATTGTGACTAGGGTCTCTCACCACTATCACCGTTAAGTTTTAATGGTTAAAGTCATCTTGTACAAGGGTATTATTGTCCATTTATCTTTCCCTCTGAATTTCCCTATCTATCTCACGTAATACAAATAAGAGGGACCACATCCACAATTCACTTTATTATTTCCCTCTCTCTCTCTCTCTCTGTCTCTCTCTCTCTCTCTCTTTCTCTCTTAATACATGACCACCACAATTCAAAATTCACTCTATTATCTAATATACCTTCATATGTTGATATCACCTTAAAAAGAACTCGTAGATCATCTGTTGTGTATGCACAACGTTCTTAGTGTTCCTAAATCTACTTAGTTGTATAAAAGTTATACTTAGAACCAAAATTCGTTAAATCTTAAACATTATCAGTGAGTCGAAGACAAAACTGATGAAAGCTAGAGAGAATTGAAGAAGTTTAGCACGTCTACTAGTGTACTAAAGACCTGTGAGATAGCTTTACAAAGTTGGGGAGCTTTGACAAGTGCTCCTCACGCTGAAGGCTTGAATAAGATTGCCCACCTACTCTCACCAACTACACATACACGAATGTTCCTATGTTAGTAAAAAGTAAGTGTATTCTGCTTACTCTGACATTCTATTAGGGTGCGTTTGGTACACTGACATGACAGAACATGTATCATTTTTCATGTTTGACATGGCTTTTATGTGGAATAGACATGAACATAGTGGAACATGCTTGTTCCACCCGTATCCGATGGAACGGTGGAACAAACTTATATTTTTCCAATATACCCTCAAAATTAAACAAAATTCTCTTCTAAAACATTAAATATGTCTCCCTGTCTCTTCAGTTTATTCATTCTATGAACTTTATATGCTGTATTTTAAGTTTTTTAAATTACACTTTACTATCCTCAAAATGTTATTTTTATACCTTTTCTATATTTTGGTTAAGTTATGTTATTTATTTAATATTAATAATAGAAAAGATATAAAATAAATTTTAAAAGTACGTAAACTTTGTTTTGGTGTCATTTTTATCGTCTTGACGAAATTTTGATGCTATATTTTTATAAAAATTTTTATTTTTATTATAATTTAACAAATTACATAAATTGATCCTAATGTATAAAAGATAGAGTGAATTGTGGATTTTGTCCATGTGGTTTTGGGTTTTCTTTGACCATGGTCCTCATTCTATGTTTATTATGAATATGGTCCTTGTGGTATGCAATGTACTGTGAGTAGGGTCTCTCACCACTAACACCGTTTAGTTTTAATGGTTAAAGTCATCTTGTACAAGGGTATTATTGTCCATTTATCTTTCCCTCTAAATTTCCCTCTCTATCTCAGGTAATACAAATAAGACGGACCACATCCATAATTCACTTTATTATTTCCCTCTCCCTCTCTCTGTCTCTCTCTTTCTCTCTTAATACAGGACCACCACAATTCACAATTTACTCTATTATCTAATATACCTTCATATGTTGATATCACCTTAAAAAGAACTCGTTAATCATCTGTTGTGTATGCACAACGTTCTTAGTGTTCCTAGATCTACATAGTTGTATAAAAGTTATACTTAGAACCAAAATTGGTTAAATCTTAAACATTATCAGTGAGTCGAAGACAAAACTGATGAAAGCTAGAGAGAATTGAAGAAGTTTAGCACGTCTACTAGTGTACTAAAGACCTGTGAGATAGCTTTACAAAGTTGGGGAGCTGTGACAAGTGCTCCTCACGCTGAAGGCTTGAATAAGATTGCCCACCTACTCTCACCAACTACACTTACACGAATGTTCCTATGTTAGTAAAAATTAAGTGTATTCTGCTTACTCTGACATTCTATTAGGGTGCGTTTGGTACACTGACATGACAGAACATGGATCATTTTTCATGTTTGACACGGCTTTTATGTGGAATAGACATGAACATAGTGGAACATGCTTGTTCCACCCGTAACCCATGGAACGGTGGAACAAACTTATATTTTTCCAATATACCTTCAAAATAAAACAAAATTCCATTCTAAAACATTAAATATGTCTCCCTCTCTTTACAATTTATTCATTCTTTGAATTTTATATGTTGTATTTTATGTTTTATAAACTTTCACTTTACTATCCTCAAAATATTATTTTTATACGTTTTCTATATTTTGGTTAAGTTGTGTTATTTATTATTAATAATAGAAAAGATATTAAATAAATTTTTAAAGTACATAAACTTTATTTGGTGTCATTTTTATCGTCTTGACGAAATTTGATGCTATATTTTTATTAAATTTTTTATTTTTATTATAATTTAACAAATTACATAAATTGATCCAAATGTATAAAAGATAGAGTGAATTGTGGTTTTTGTCCATGTGGTTTTGTGTTTTCGTTGACCATGGTAATCATTCCATGATCCTCATTCTATGTTTATTATGGATATGGTCCTTGTGGTATGCAATGTATTGTGACTAGGGTCCCTCACCACTAACACCGTTAAGTTTTAATGGTTAAAGTGATCTTGTACAAGGGTATTATTGTCCATTTATCTTTCCCTCTCAATTGCCTTATCTATCTCACGTAATACAAATAAGAGGGACCACATCCACAATTCACTTTATTATTTCCCCCCTCTCTCTCTCTCTGTCTCTCTCTTTCTCTCTTAATACAGAACCACATCCACAATTCACAATTCACTCTATTATCTAATATACCTGCATATGTTGATATCACCTTAAAAATAAGAGACAAACCTTAAAAATAAGAGACACAAACAAACCTTACAAATAAGAGAAAAACCATAAAAATAATAGACACAAATAAAACCTTAAAAAAAACCCATCAAAATAACAATTGTTTAATATCCAACATTATATCCCCAAAAAAACAACCCATCAAAATAATAAGTGCTTGATATTAACATTACATCCCAAAAAAGACAACCAATCAAAATAACAAATGTTTGATATTAACATTACATCTTGAAAAAAAAAACAACCAATTTAGTTCCCACTTGTCTGTCCCTTACAAGTTCTTGAGTTATGACCTTGTTTCTTGCATTTCAAACATTTGTCCGTCTTCCCAACCCTTGATAGTTTACTTCCTTTCCCAATTGTTTTACTCAACTCTTCTGCCGTCTTTTTTTCCTTAGTCCTCTTACTTATGTGTGATGTTTTGGTGGAATCAATGTAGAGGGACAACTAGACTTGGGCCACATCAATCTACTAGTTATAGGAATTACTTTGAAACTATATATGGCCTTCCATGTATCTAGCCTATATACAGGATGAACCCAATCTTCAGATAACACATCTCTACAATTCACTGCCATGTTCCATATTGTAGCCACCATATGCTCAACATAATCTCCTCTTACCTTCTTAACTACCATTGCCTTTGCCCTAAAGGTCTTATGTTGGGAGACCTTCGCTGAAAACTTCTTTTCCAGCCTTCTTGAAGTGATTTTAGAGGGATATTTGGGTTTGTAACAATGGTATCTGAGATTTGTTCAAACAACCAAGTACCTGTACAAACTTTAACTTTTATGATTTGGAGATATTTATGTGTATCTACATGTGTCTTGACCGTCCATGTTTTATCATGTTTGCCTACGAATATTAGCAATACCCATGGACAACATGCTTTGTCCGAGACATTTTTAAACTCGGGTAATATTCCTTTATAAACTGCCCTCATCCTTACCAAATCATTTTTCATAGGTTGTATCTTTCTTCTAGTTTTGACAACATGCATATCAAGTGTTTTTTTAATAACCTCTTTGCTACCAAATACTTGTCCAACATAAAAGTGGGTGCCACCACCTTCATTTACTTACCCCTGCCTTTTTAAAGTCTTCAAAACCTTTGTCCTGTCACTTTTTGGATCAGAATTATCTGATGCACTTTCTCAAATGGTTGGGTACTGCCAAAGTGCTCTTCGAAAAATTATTCCTTTGGTGTTTTCAGAGGCTTCTTTGGTTTTGTAGGTGGTTTGGGTACAAAGGTGGGTTGGTTGGCAAAGGGTGTAGGAGTTGGTGTATCCTTAGCATTTTTGTCTTTTGATTGCTCTGGGATTTCTTTCTGGGGTTGGATGGTTGAGGTTTGGGAGGTTTGTGTAAAACCCTCAAATTTGGAAAGAGCAACTAATTTAATATTTTTGATATTACATCTGAAACAATAAGTAAAATACCTCCAATTACAAACAATGGTTATCTCCAAGCAATACATACTACATAAGTCTCATTACCAAGACTAAACCCACTTCAGACATCACTTAATCCAAATACAAGTGCTACTTCCCAAGGGTAAATGCGGAAAACATAACTTAAGCTATTCAACTCTCGTGCACTCTACTAGCACTCGCCACTTCACAGTGTAGCTAGAGCTACCCCAACCTGAGCCTGTTGCACATGCCGAGAAATAAAAAGGGTTAGGCTTACGCCTAGTGAGTTCAAGCATTTTATCATGACTATAACAAATCATAAATTGTTAGTTAATAATTATAGTCATGATTTAAATAAACCTTTAAATGAAAGCTTGCGACAAAGACTATAATTTCCCAAAACAGTTTCCCAAACGGCATAAGCGACTCATTTTCCAATCCACTCAAAATCCATGGGAATCCTTCCCAAAAGTGTAAAGGGTTTTCCCAAAAATAAGTTACAATCCCAATTCACCCAAATACGCGAATAAATCTAAATTAGGCAAAACCTTCACATACGGTTAACAAAACATACTCAACCCATAAAACATGGAAATCGTCCATTAAATATAACTCTTTATTAAAACATAATACGAAGCAATACGCACACAACAGTAAGATGTAATAAAGATCAAATACCATAAACGGGGGAGACCCGTATCCGTTGAAGGTGGAGGTAACACATAAGTATACCACCCGTACAACGTTCATCGCACAACTGGGAGTAGAGATTACAAGTTACGTTATGCCTATCTCTATCCTCCCAACGAAATCGGGAATTACCACATACGTCTGGCCTATTCCACGACTCTTCTCTATGAAACCGAGTTACACCATAATTGAGGATACACCTTGACGTCTACCCACTCGGTAACGCCTCAAGGCCCGGCACATCGAGACTACCTCCAAGGTATACATCCTGAAGGCGTGGATCGCTACACAGACCTCCAAAGTAAGTGCCCAAGACTATATCCTCCTAATGCCTACTCGTAAAGTCCAGGTCATAAAACATGAGTTCCGAGGTTCGTCCTCAAGATACCCAATCGACCATTACCAATGACTGAACAACATGCCTATGGATCCAATGCAACACAGTCTACAAACATCATGACTATCCCGGAATGACTCACTCTCCCAAGCATGTAAATACTCAAACGTGCATTAAATGCAAAACAGTGCAATAAAAGCAACCCATCAACAAGACTCCATATTGAGCCTGTTAGATCTGAAGTTTTGTCAATAAACCAAGTGTTGAAGTTCTGATAAGAAGACTCAGATGTTCTGGGTAGAAGAGTCAGAGTTCTGAGAGAAAGAGTCAGAAGCTCTGAGAAGCGTTATCAGAAGAATGTTCAGAAGTTCTGAACTACCTGTTCAGAAATTATGACGAGATACTTTACTTAGTAATTTGTAAACTAATTAGGACACGTGTTATGTTCTTATTAGTCTTTCTTATTTGTACTGTAGCTTTAATATTTCCGTTGCAGTATAAATAGATTGGTTAGCATTACATTGCTAACTGATTGATATTCCCATATATCTTTGTATTCATTCTTTGTAATCTTTGAGATTCTCTCTCTCTTAGATTTGTAATCATGTTCATCATTGAATATAATTGAGCTTAATCATACAACTTCTCAATTACTGCTTTCTATATTGATTGTAAGATTAGATCCTGCACTTTCAATTGGTATCAGAGCTAATCAACAAACAAATTCGTTCAAGATTGTTATCGCGAAGATCGATTGATCAATTTCTTGAAGATTTCTTGATTCATTCAAAAATCAATTCCGCTGCTAGGGCTAGTTCTTGAATTCTTGGCAATTCTTGAATTACCAGTTACATTTCGATCAAGAAATTCGAATTTGTCTTTCTGTTGAATTTTCTTACAATCATGTCTTCTAAAGAATATCTAGCCATGGGATCTGAAACCAAACCGCCTGTTCTTATACCTGAAGAGTATCAGCAATGGAAAATTCGTATGATCCAATTCCTAGACAACATTGATGAAAATCTTATGATCTCCATTCGAGAAGGTCCAATTGAAGTGTATATCGATGTTGCCGCAACCCCTGCTACAGAGACAACTCCAGAAATTCCAGCGACCAGGGTGAAGAAGAGTTATTCCCAATACACAACTGAACAGAAGAATAGGCATGCTATTGACAAAAGAGCAATTACTTTGATGACTTTGGCTGTCCCAAATGAGGTTCTTAACAGAATTGATAGTGGATCATCAGCTAAAGAAATGTGGGACGAATTGGAAAGGCAGATGTTAGGAACTGTGAGATCTATTCAGGCAAAGTTAAATCAAAGCATAAATGCTTATGAAAGGTTCAAAGAAAAAGAGTCAGAAAGTTTGACACAGACATACAGTAAATTTTGCACTATTCTAAATGACTTGAGAAGAAATGGACTGAAGAAAACGAAGTCAGAAATAAATTACAAATTTCTGAACAGTCTAAATTCAGAATGGTCATCATTTGCCATAAGTCTGCAAATGAACAAGGATATGTGTGAAGAAGACTTAAATGATCTGTTCTGTGTTCTTAATCAACATGAAGATTCTGTCAAGTTAGTTGTGGAAGAGAAGAAAAATGTTGCTGATCAGTTAGCATTCTTATCAAAGTCCAAAGCAATCAAAGCACCCAAAAAGACTGCATATCTATCAGAGATACCTAATCTGGAAGAATCTGACAAGGAAGAAGGATCAGAAGATGATGAAGATATCAAGATAATGGCTGAGAAACTAGCTTTGTTGACAAATACTTTCAACAAAAGGTATGGGAAGGGTAGATTTCAAAGAAATTATAAGAGAGTTGGGAGTTCAGATTATAAGAAGAAAGAAGACAGAGAAGAAAATAAGTTTGAAAAGAGAGTAGAGAGAAGTGAAGAAAACAAAGAAGAGAATGATGAGAGAAAAGAAAAGAATCTGTGTTTCAAATGTGGAAAATCTGGCCACTATGCTAAGGATTGCAGAGTTAAAATTGTGAAAGACTATGAGTACTACACCAAGAAGGCTCAGCTTGCAAAGAAGAGAGATGATAAAATTGCTTTGTTGGTTGAACAGTAGAATTGGTTGTACTACACTTCTGATGAAGATGATCATATCAACTTTCCACAGATGCAGAGCTATATGGCAAAAATGAGGAATGAGGATGATTCTGATTTTGAAGATGCTGATTCTGAGTCATCTGCTGAGGTACATTCTTCACTTGAATTAGAGTTAATGACACAGATTGGTGAAATGAAAACTGAATTTGCTAATCTAAGAAAACAGATAAAAGGAGAAAGAAATTTGGTTAACAAATTCAGAATTGAAAAAGAAGTAATAAAAGAACAATATGAAGAATCTGAGGCTGAGAAACAGAAAGTTAAAGATGAAAATTCTGAATTAATGAAAAGGCTTTCTGAACTAAAAGTTGAGTTTTCAAAAATAAAGGATGAAAAGGGTGATTTACAAATAAAATTTGATATGTTATTTGAAGAAAGAAAGAATTTATACACCAAAATTAAAGAATTAGAAGATCTGAATTTGAAAAGGGGTCAGACTCAGCAAACACTAAATCTTTTATTAAGCAATGTTAAAGATACAAGATTTTACAACCCAAAGAAGGGATTGGGATTGGAAGAAAATGTCACTTTAAAAAGAGCTCCAATCAACTTGTATGAAAAACTTCAAGTTTCTAAGCCAAAAATCCCAGAAATTGTTGAAGTTTTCATAAGACCTGCTAGTTCTATAACAAGTTCTGACAATTTGCAAAGACCAAACTCTAAAAAGTCAGATGAGAAAATTTCTGAGTCTATAACAGAAAAGTCAGTTGGTTCAGAAGAAAAGGTTAAGAAAGAAGTTTCTAAACCAACAGATGAGAAGCCAAGATACAATGATACTAAATTCAAGTATGATTCTTTAAATGTCAGCTACAAAAATAAACAACCAAGTTTTTCATATCATGACATTGAGAGCATATTTGACACAAGTAAAAATTCTGAAACAGTCAATCAGAAGTCTGAAACTTCTAGTCAGGATTCTGAACTTTGTAGTCAGAACTCTGAGTCTAAAGATCAGACATCTGAGTCTGTAAATCAGAACTCTAACTTAGGTAGTCAGAAGTCTGATTCAACTGGATTTTCTGAAACAAAATCAGATGAATTTTTGCAACTTGAAAAGAGATTTAATCTTGTGAGTCAAGAACTTGAGGACTTAAGGAAAGCTTATGATGAACTTGAAAATGATTTCTGTGAGGTGGATATTAAACTTGAAGAAGCTTTGAATGAAAAAGAATATTTTTATTCAGAAAATAACAGAGCTTGAAAAACTGAAGACTGAGTATGATCTTTTTAAAATTAATGCTTCAAGAGAAAATGATAAATTCTTTAATGAATCAAGTACATATGAAAAAGGTGAATCATCTAATTCTTCTAACAAAAAGAACTTGAATTTTTCAGAAAAAGAAGAAAGCAAAAGGAAAGATGATCTTGCAAAGTTGAATGATCTGAAAAGGGATCTTGAGAAGCTTAGAATGAAATCTACTTCTGAACTCAAAGCTAGAAATTCTTGTAATAAGGGCAATTGTACTCTGAACAGTATCAATAAAAATGAAATGACCTATGTTTCAGATTTATTGTCACTTGCAAAGAAAAATCTTGTTTGTGTTAGATGTAAAAATGATTCATTCCAATATTCTCATAAATGTCAAGTCAAAATAACTTCTGTTTCATACATAAGAAAAGATATTCAGAAAGTTTCTGTTCCTCAAAATACAGAAAAGAAGAAAATTTATGTTCCTCAGACTCAGAAGAAAGAAAAGATAAAAGAAAAGAAAGTTGAAAATATAGCAAAACCAAAAGTTACAACTCTCAAAAAGAATTTGAACAAGCTTGTAAGCAGAAAATGTTCTGACTTCATAAAAGTTCAAGGAAAGTGGTGTTTGAAGAAAGATTTTGAGTGGAGAGTAAAAGGTACTAATGTTAAATCCAATGACAAAGCTAACAAAGATGGACCCATTCCAAAATGGGTACCTAAACCTAACTGATCCTTTTGCAGGGCTGTCATGTGTGGTTTTTAGATTCAGGAGCTTCAAGACACATGACAGGTCAGAAGTATTTTCTATCAAACTTCACAGAAAAGGTTGGAGGAGCAGTAAACTTTGGAAATAACAGCAAAGGACAAGTCAAAGGTTATGGGGATTTAACTAAAGGGGATCTGACTATCCAAAAGGTTTTCTATGTTGAAGGATTACAGCATAATCTTTTCAGCATAAGTCAGTTTTTAGACAGTCTTTGTCAAAATAAGTTTCAAATAACAGGTTGCATGATTTTAACTGAAAATGATGTTAAAGTCTTCTGGGCCAAAAGACATATGGACTTATTTGTAGTTAATTTTTCAAAATTGAAAACATTAAATACAGTTTGTCTTTTATCAAAATCAACTGCAAATGAATGCTGGCTTTGGCACAGAAGATGTTCTCATCTGAATTTCAAAGATCTTAATAATCTTGTTGCAAAACATCTGGTTAAAGGCTTACCAAAGCTTAAATTTGAAAAAGAATCATTATGCTCAGCTTGTGAAATGGGCAAGATGAAAAAGAGTTCTCACAAATTAAAAATGGACTCATCTTGCAAAGCACCATTAGAAATGATTCATACTGATCTTTGTGGTCCAATTTCAGTTCAATCTATGGGAGGAAAGAAATATATGCTTGTGATTGTTGATGAATTCTCCAGATACACATGGGTTGAGTTCCTAGGAGCTAAGTCAGAAGCTGCTACTACATTGATAAATTTTATCAAAAGGATTCAAGTTCTCTTACAACTTCCAGTTCAGAAAATCAGAAGTGATAATGGAACAGAGTTCAGAAATGAGACTCTTCAGAATTTTTTAGAAAGTTCTGGGATTTCTCACAATTTTTCTGCTGTCAGAACTCCTCAACAAAATGGTGTTGTTGAAAGGAAGAATAGAACTCTAGTTGAAGCTGCGAGAACAATGATGGCTTATGCAAATCTTCCTACTTTCCTATGGGCTGAAGCAATTGCAACTGCTTGTTTTACACAGAATAGAACTTTAATCAATAAGAGATTAAATAAGAATGCTTATGAACTAATAAATAAAAGAAAACCATTAATCAAATTCTTTCATATTTTTAGTTGCAGGTGCTATGTTCTTAGAGACAGAGAAAATCTTACCAAATTCGATAAAAAGGCAGATGAAGGATACTTTGTGGGTTATTCTTTAACTTCCAAAGCATTCAGAATCTACAATAGAAAAACCAAGAGGATGATGGAGAGCATAAATGTAACTTTTAATGAAGCCAGAAATAGGACTTCTGAACAAGACAGTTCAGAACTCATGCAGTACAAGACAAAAATGACTTCTGATACAAATTCTAATCCTATTTGTTCAGAACTCAATTTACTGTTTAAGGATGTTTTTAGTGAACTAATTTCTGATTGTTATGCAGAGTATGAAAATCCAAAGATGGCCAAAGAGATGAAAAATAAGACTCCAGAAATAGTTCAATCAACTGTAATTTCTGACAAAGGTCCATCAGAGGAATGTCCAAATCTAATAAATACAAGTGGTGAAAATTCTGAACCTTGTAATCAGAATTCTGATTCTTGTACTCAGAACTCTGAACAAGTCACTCAGAATTCTGACTTCATTGATCAGAATTCAAACTTGGATGCAACTCCTACTCATACATCAGAACAAGGGGACAGTTCAGAATTACAAGCAATCATTGATGAGAATGATGCAAACAACAATTATTCAGAGATTGATGTACTACCTAGTGCTAATAAATGGACTAAAAATCATCCTATTCATCAAGTAATAGGTGATCCATCAGCAGGAGTAAAGACCTGATCAACTACAGCAAATGAAGCAATGTTTGCTGGTTTCTTGAGTGTGATTGAACCAAAGAAAGCTAATGAAGCCCTAGAGGATCCAGACTGGATTTCAGCAATGCAAGAGGAATTGCTTCAATTTGAAAGAAATAAAGTTTGAAGACTCATTCCAAAGCCAGAAGGTAAATCTATTATTGGAACTAAATGGGTGTTCAGAAACAAAAAGGATGAATCAGGTGTTGTTATCAGAAACAAGGCAAGATTGGTTGCTAAGGGATACTGTCAACAAGAGGGAATTGATTATGATGAGACATTTGCACCAGTGGCAAGAATAGAGGCAATCAGAATATTTTTGGCCTATGCTGCACATAAAAACTTCAAGGTGTATCAAATGGATGTCAAATCAGCCTTTCTAAATGGCAAACTTAATGAAGAGGTGTATGTTCATCAACCTGAAGGTTTTGTTGATCCAAAATTCCCTGATCATGTTTATATTTTAGACAAAGCTTTATATGGTCTAAAACAAGCACCACGAGCCTGGTATGACACTCTTACTAAACACTTGTTAGGTTCAGGGTTCAAGAAAGGTAAGATTGACACAACTTTGTTCTTAAAGAAACAGGGTGATGATTTAATTCTGATTCAGATTTATGTTGATGACATAATATTCGGTTCTACCAGTCCAGAATTATGTGATAATTTTTCAAAAATCATGTCATCTGAATTTGAAATGAGCATGATGGGTGAGCTGAATTTTTTCCTTGGTCTTCAAGTCAAACAATTACCAAAAGGTATTTTTATAAATCAAGGAAAATATGTCAGAGACATTCTGAAAAAGTTCAAAATGTCTGAGTGTGCTTCTATGAGAACACCTATGGCAACTAACATAAAGTTAGATGCTGATCTCAAAGGTGTTTCAGCATATATCAAACTCTATAGAGGCATGATTGGATCATTACTTTATTTGACTGCAAGTAGACCAGATATCATGTTTTCTACCTGTTTCTGTGCTAGATTTCAATCTAATCCAAAAGAATCACATATGTTGGCTGTCAAAAGGATTTTAAGATATCTCAAAGGAATACCTGATCTAGGTTTAGGGTATCCAAAAGAAACTGACTTCAAATTGACTGCTTTCACTGATGTTGATCATGCAGGAAGTAGGTTGGACAGAAAGAGTACATCTGGTGCTTGTCACTTTTTGGGAGATAAAATAGTGAGTTGGGCATCAAAGAAGCAGAATTGTGTGTCCACTTCAACTGCTGAAGCAGAGTATGTTGATGCTGCTGCTTCATGCTCTCAAACATTGTGGATGAGAACACAACTCATGGACTATGGATATCAGCTTAACAAGATTCCCATCTATTGTGACTCAGAAAGTGCAATTGCCATTACTCAGAACCCTATTCAACATTCAAAGACTAAGCATATAGATGTGAGGTATCATTTTATAAAGGACTATGTGGAAAAAGGAACTATAGAGATGCACTTTGTGCATACAAAGTATCAATTGGCTGACTTGTTCACAAAGCCTCTTGATCACAAAAGGTTTTCTTTTCTCATATGTAAAATAGGAATGCTTAATCTGCCTAATTGAAAATATTTTTTTCTTAAAAATGCTAAATTTTTCTAAGTAAAATTGTCTGAGTAGTGTACTCAGAACTCTGAGTCTTAAGAATCAGAATTTCTGAGTACTAAGATCAGAACTTCTGAGTCTTGAGTTCAGAACTTCTGAGTCTTGAGTTCAGAACTTCTGAGTCTTGAGGTCAGAACTTCTGAGTCTTGAGATCAGAACCTCCGAATCTTACGGTCAGAGATTCTGAGTCAATACATCAGTAATCTAGCTTTCAAAAATTTATTTTTGAGAAATACAAATACTTCAACTGTGTGGATTATGCTTCTTCTATTATCTTGTCATCTCATCTTTATGTATCATTAATAGTCAAATGCATGCTCAAGTCAAGGGGGAGCATCAAAATTCTTTTGGAAATCATTTTGTGATGCTTAAAAGATTTGCTTTCATTTTCTATCTCTGATTATTCTAAGAAGAACAAGCTTTTCATGATAAATTTTGTTGTTATTCAAACTATATCTGAATTAATTTTTTTTCATATTCAGATATAAGATTTTAAATGATTTTTTAATTCATCATAATATGAACAGAATTTTGATGATAAAAAGTGTTTCTATCTGTTCAAACCTCTTCTGAATAATCAAAATGTTTTATATTTGTCAGAAGTTGATTTTAAATGACATTTTGGTCACAAGGTAAAATTCTTCTGAGAAGAACAATCAGATATCTGATAAAGAAAAGTCAAAACATCTGAGCGTGTTATTCAGATCTTTGACTTGAGTCAAAATTCTATCCACTAACACGTGTCAGCTTCATATTTGTTTGATTATGCCACGCATTTCATTTAAATCCTCTGTGGCATTTCAAATGTGTTGACTCCGTTATAACATTGATTTCGCTTTTCCGTTAAACCTTTCAACTTCGCGGATTTTAAATAGGTCTTAAAATCCCTATTTCAAATCTTTTCAAATTCCAGAGCGAAAAGTGAGATACGAATCAAATCCAGAGTTCTTTGAGTTTGTTTTCTTCTTAAATCATGTCTGGAATACGAAGGAGTGGTCAAATTTCGCTACACTCTACAAAATCGATAATGGATTCATCTTATTCGGATAATGATGCAGTACAGAATAGAGCTGTAGAGGAAGAAGCAATAAGAAATGATGGAGAAGATGAACAAATGGATGAATCTGAAGGAAATGCGGATGAGGTAAACGTTAATATTGAACATGAACATAGTGTTGCAGTTTCTATTATGTCAGATAGACCTATTTTAGTGGAAAGAAATGTTCCTGAGAGTGAATGGCTGAAATTATCTGAAAATAACTGTGTTATATTATTTGAGGAAAGCCGTTTTAAGCCCGAACACAGAATTATCATGGAGTTATTCAAACACCATCCGTACAGAAAATGGTTTACACGAAGTAAAAATGTGCGTGTTCAGTACATATAACAATGGTGGAAACATCTTAGGTTAGAAGATAATAAGTTTGTGTCTGAAATTGGAGGAGTGACATTTGCCTTATCTATCTCTGCACTAAGAGAAATGCTGAATTTACCAGAGAAAGATGATGTACAAAGAAGGACAGATTTTGAGGACTCACCCTTAACAGATGAATTAATAGCAGAGTTTATGAAGCTGGGATACAATGAAGGATTGAGGACTCTCAGTTTGTTCAGAAGAAACAAATTACCACCTATTTGGGCTTGCTTCTTGTTGGGTCTAGAACTTATATCTTAGGATATTCTCTGTTATATTCAGTTACTAATTAGGACACGTGTAATTGTTCTATTAGTCTGTTTCTTATATGTACTGTAGCTTTAGTTATTCTCTACAGTATATATAGGAGTTAGCAACTGTAGCTAATACAATCTTTTGAAGAATCTTTGGCTAATCTTTAGAGAATCTTTGAGATAATCTTTGGTGAATCCATTTAGAGAAATTCATTGTAATATCTTGTAATTCACAAATTGTTAATAAATCATATGACCAGTTGCTGTGAATACTATCTTAATTGTTCATATTTGATTGTAAGAGTATATCCTGGACTTACAATTGGTATCAGAGTCGCATCGAATCAATTTTAATTCGATACGATCATTTTTGCAACAATTCAAGATTTCAAGATCTAGTTTCAAGATTTGGTGATTCAAGATCGTTCTTAATCGTGTGCTACAATTCAAGAAGTTAGATGTTCATGATCTACTTCTAAATCAGTTTCTGCACGCCAAATGCTCGATGAATTGTCTGTGAAAGATAATTATGGAGATCGGCTTATCGTTCTACATCAAATTAAATTGGTGAACATTTGATTAGAGTGGAGGATTTCACAAGGAGAATAAGGAGTTTGTATTGATGATGAACAACCAGATTTGTTCAAAAGATTAATAGTGATCGATTTGTTCTTCTTCATCAAATAAATTTGATGAGCATTTGATTTCATTTGAGGATGTTGATCAGAGAAAGGTAATATGATAATAATTGGAAGATGTTATCAATTGGTATCAATTGGAAAGAATTTATTGTTGATCATGCCAAAAGCAAAAGCTGTTGATTCAATTCAAGATGGTTGTTATCAAGATCAGTTAGAGTGTTCAAAGTTGAAGTAAAACAGAAAGCAAGAAGGGGTTGTTTGTTGCTGTAAAAAAAAGGCTGTTGTCCAAAACAGAAAACAGCTTAATAATGTTGCTGTAATGGAATGTTTGCTGTTTGGTGCTGAAAATTCAGAAAAGTAGCTGTTTTGTTGCTGTCTAGATGCTGTCATAACAAGCCACAAGGTTGCTGTCAATGCCATTTTGCTGTCAAAAAGTTGCTGTCAATATTTTGCTGTCAAATTAGGGCTGTTAAGTATTTTTTGCTGCTGTCAAAGTGCTGTCAAAACCGAAAAAAATTGTTGCTGTCAAAATGGGTTAACGCAGAAAATTGTTGCTGGAAACCGAAAGCTGTCAAACCAGAAAATAGCAAGCTGTTAGGCTATTTCTTTGCTGTCAAAAATGGCGAAGTTGCTGTCAAAAATGGCGAAGTTGCTGTCAAAAAGTGCAGTATTCTGATTCAAGACTAAAATGTAGCAGTTCTGATCGATCAAAGACTAGTCAGAGTCATGTTTGTTCAGAAATCGATCAAAGGATGATCAGAACTTTGTTCAAGACAAGTCAGAAGTCTGATCATGAGTGTTCAGAACTATGATCAAGGGTGATCAGAATTACACTTAAGCCTTCACAGAACATTCTTGTTAAGTCAGAACTTCAATAAAAGGAAATTCAGAAGTATGATCGGAGGTTAATCAGAACTTTGATTAAGCTGTTCAAATTTCAGCTTAATCAGATTTGTTCAGAATTGATATTAATCCTATTCAGAAGTTGAAGTGATTTTACTCAGTTACAAGGCAATTCAAATATCTGATCATGAGGCTCAGAAGGATCAGAATGTTCAGAACTTTGTCGAAGCTTAATCAGAAGTCTGACTCTAAAAGTCAGAACTTTATCGTGAAGAGTCAGAACTTTCAGACTTAGAATTTTTTTTAAAAAAAAAATTCTTTAAGGATCAGATATCTGATTGACTTACTCAGAGGTCTGAGTAGTCTTCTCAGAAATTTTACTTAGTATTTTTCTGAGTAAAGGTGCATTTCAGAATTTTTCAACAGCTTTGCGCACCTGTCGTATTTTGATCAGAACTTCCTCCTCGAAGCTCCATATTTGACGATTTCAGATGCGCTGGATTCCTAAGACACAGATGAACATTTTTCATGTTTTGAGTTTGTTCTGAATCGATGTGCTTATTGGTCAGATTCTGTGTCGAAGTCGGTGTATAGCTGCTGGACCGAAGCAATGTTTTTCACGATATTTCTCCCAACTTTCAGAAAGATGTTCTGTCTTCTATTTTTTTATGGATCCAAGCTGAGTTATTGAAGTGTATGAAGACACTCCCTCCTATGATCTTAATGTATTAAGCTCTTGAGATTAATGATCATACAACTCGAATTTCAAGGACGAATTCCTTATTATAAACTGAGGTTGTTTCAGTCGAGCTTATTGCACATGGGATTCGATTTTAAAGTTGTAATTTGTGAAGAATAGCAAATTTTGAGGGGGAGCTTGGATAGTTTTGCAAGGCATGAAGATATGCAACATCAAAGTTTTCAAAGAAATCAAGGGGGAGATCATTTGAAGATGCTTTCTTTATAAAACTTTAGGGGGAGATTGTTGGGTCTAGAAAGCCCCAATTATATAGAAAGTTTTATAAAGTCAATGTAAAGTCAACAAAAGTCAAATGTGTTGTTATTAGCTTTATAAGTATTTTGGGCTTTGGGAGTTTAATGGGGAGTTAAATGGGCTTGGGCCCATGTCATGTAATTAGACACTATAAATAGGTGTCTTGGGCTTACATTGTCATTTGAGACTTTGAGACATTTGAGAGAATACACAGTGAGATTTGAGAGAGTCGTATATCAATTTCTCCCTCCATTATATTCAAAGCATATGAATAGAGATCATTCAATAAATTGTTCTTCATGTCTATCTCTATTCTACTTTCTATGGAGTATTCTTGATTGTTGCTTCACTTATGGGACTTACACTTCTTTCATGTGGTAAATAAATGTGTGTCAGGGAAGAATAGTTCTGCTGATCAAGGTTCTAAACAAATTCTTCAGATCTTTCAGGGTTTAGTGAAGAATAGGCATTATGACTATACTTTAATACTTTGGGAAGACATGAAGAATACATTTGAGAAGAATCAGAAAGCAATTCAGAAGAAAACAAAGGATGCTCCACTGACATACATTCCTTATATAAGGTACTGGCAAATTGTTATTTGGTATGCCATGCAGGAAAACAGAACAATCTCAAGAAGAACTAATGAAGAGCATGGTCCTACATTTTATTTGGGTAAGATGACCTCAGTAACAAGACTTGAAAACTATCCCAATCATAAACTGTTGCCAAAATCACTTAGGAATTATATTCCAAGGGAGAGTGAGATTTTAAAAGCTTATTGCACCTCTATGGGAATTGAATTACCTCAAATCCCTACCCAAGAGGACCAACCTGAGAAGAGAGGTGAGGGGTCTAGTCGAATTAGAGAGGGGGAGGATGTTCAGATGGGTGAACATTCTGAGAGACTTGAGAGGGAAAATTCTGAGAGCTTGGTTAGACTTGGTGAGGAAAAACAGAATGAGAGTGGTGAGGATGAGAGATTGTCAACAGAGGTTCAAACAGAAAGAGATGCCTCTGCACCAGCTAATCTTGGCCAGGTAACCACAAATGCTATTGGTTCACATCTCTTGGTGTCCAATATTGAAACAAACACCATGGACCTAGTGGTGGATCTTGAACAACCCATCCATATCCACTCAGAAGCATTTCAACATGCTACTGTTTCATACAAATCCGGGGAACCATCCCAATCTCATTTGGAGGGAGGTGATAAATCCCAATCTATTTTTCAACACATTGAGTCTGAATATCACAGTCCTATTCATATTGAGCCTGAAATTCCTTCTGACACTTGCACAAATCAGGAATTTCGTATTCCTAAAACAACATTCATAGACATACCTAATGTTGGGTGTCGAGGATTGGATGGAAGTCCTGGTGAGGTGAACATTACAAAAGCCTCATTCAAACGTACATCTGTTGTACAAGATGACTGTGTGTTATCTACAGGCCATGAGCCCTCTGGGCACATGAAAACTGGACCATCTGTTGGTTCAGGTTCACTGTTAGAAACTTCTGAATTTGAAAAGATTCAGAAACAAAACAAGGAGATGGGGGAAAAAGTAGAAAATTTGGAGAAGAAGGTGGAGGATTTGAATGATGAGATGTCAGAGTTGAAAGTTGTGTTGGAGAAAAAGTTGATTTCTGTTGAAACCAAAGTAGATGATGTAAAGAAATCCTTGGATTCTCACAAAAAGGAGATCGTGGATATAATGTCTGGTTTTCAAAAAGATATGTTAAAACAAATGCAAGGTATGCAGGAATCTATACTGAAAGCACTGAGTGTATCATTGGCTTCTACTTCAAAGCCTCTTGATCATGTTCCTATTGCAGAAGCTGAACCTGAAGTTACTTTTAATCAGAACTTGAAAAGAAAGTTTGATGATAATGAGCCTCAGGATCATCAAAAGGGGGAGAAAAGACAAAGGTTAAGTTCTGATGATGATATTGGCATAGAAGATTTTGAGATGGCAGATATGCAATTAGCTAGTACAAAAAGTTCAGAAGATCAGACACAGGAAAATTTAAAGGCAATAACTCAGATAGTTCAGATTGATAGCTCAAATACAGAGGAAATGGAGTTGGAAAGTACAGATGGTGGTGATTCAGATAAAACAGAGGAATTGAACTTAGACATAGAGATGGAAGGAAACTCAGATGAAACTGAAGCTATTGAGGAATCTGTATTGAGATCAGAAAAGACAGTGGAAAGTGAAGTGGTCCATATGTGTACAGATATTGTGGTGTATAACAAAGAAAATATGACGGATTCTGAATTAGAAGAAAGGAGGTTAAGTGAAGAGTTGATCAGAAGGATGCATAATAATTTAGTCAGAGCTTTGAATGTTCAAATAGTTCAGCAAGGAATAAAAATGGTAAGACCTATTGATCTAATGGGAGAAGAAGACAGAACTGTGAATTATACTCAGGATTTTGAAGATGATTTTAGATTTAACTTTTGTGATGAGTTAAATACAGAAGAAGAGTATGTGAAAGTGAAAGACTACTTTATGCCTTCTGAGTATGTATTCAGAAAACCAATTGAGATCCCAAAGATTAACTTGCAAAGACTAGAAGAACCTGTATGTGATTTCATCCTAGAGTTAAGTGATGTGCCATTAGCCAGACAATTTCATGATGATATTTTTCCTGAGGAAATATATGATAAGCTTTACTACACAGAAGGAGAGTATGAGCTTTTGGAAAGTAATATTAATGGTTTTATGGATGACAGAGCTCAGATGATCTACTCAGAAGCTTCTAACAGATTCAGAGTTCCTGACTCAAAACTGCATATTCAGAAAAGAATTGAGAAAGTTCTGATGTTTCAACAAGATGAATTCAATGGTTTAATGTTTGTTAGAATGGAAGTACTGAAAGAAAGAAATATAAAGGTTTCCATGTCTACTTTTGATTTTCACAGATTGACTCTTGATGATCAGATTTTTCTAGTCAAGTTCTTTGCCAGCAGTGAAGAAGCCTTCATGGAAATTGAATGCAGAAGAATTCTGGGTATCTATGTCAGAAATATACACTTGTATGACTTCCAATTAGATATTGAAGAAAGAAAAGAAAAGTGTAATCTGAGTTCTCCCACAAAGAAAACAGAAATTGGTTTACATTTGAAGGGATTTGTGAATGAAGGAATGGAGACAGAAGGGTTCACATATATAGTTCACGAAAGGCTTGAATTGTTCAGATTAAAAGAGTTGGTGAAGTACAGTGATGCAACTCTGAATTGGTTATTGATTAGAATGGAAGTAAGTGTGGAAACTGAAAGAGAGAGTTTAAAGAAGAGATGTATAAACTGTGTGAAGAGGAGGTTGGATCTTAGAAGAAAAATCAGAAACTGTAGTGAATGGTTGCTATCTGAGGTGAATCCCAAAAAAGTTCTACATAATGATTTTGTGTTTCCTGCTGAGTATGAAGTGAATGAAATTCTGTCAGATGAAGTTGAAGAAGTCCAGAACACAACACCTCAGAATGTGCAGATAATTAGTTTTGATCAAGCTGAACAGTCTGAACCTAATGAAGATGAAATATCCATTGATCTAAATGGATACTTTCTTGAATTTGATTTACCTGAGTTCTTCAAACCAAAAGAAGTACAATTCTTGGACGTGTATTATGATAGACCTAAGGAGACTCAGATCTGGTTGGCTGAAAAATTAAGATGTCTTGGCAAAACAAAGCAAGTTGTTTACTCAGATTTTCTAATCACTGGAATCAGAGAATTGAAGGTTAAGAAATTCAGAAAGATGGAGTACTTATCCTTTGAAGTTCTGAGAGAAGATGGCAAGGTTTATTACTTTACTGATGCAGATTTTGAGAAACTATCAGTGGTTGACTTCTACAGATTACACAGCTTTCTATGCTTCAAAGAGTCAAGCAAAGACAGAATTGAAAGGAAGGCAAGAAGTGTGGTGATTGAGGCCATGTTCTACATCTTAAGGTGGCACTGTTATACAGATTTTCAAATAGCTTTGTACTTACAAAAGCCATGTGTTTATCTGGCAAATCCCAACACAGATCATGAACAGAAAAAGGTGTTAAAAACTGGAAGTGTTCACAAATATCCAGATTTGGGTGTGTTTTTGAAGAACAAAAGTGGAAAGATATTCTTCAGAGCAAAGGAAACTGCAAAATACTGTTTTGGAACTTTAAGAATCATAAAGCATAATTTGGAGAAAAAGATGCTGAAAGTGAAGGAAGCAAATATAATTCAAGAAGTAATCAATCAGCAAGTTGAAATTATTCAAGAAATCATTGTCAAAATTGATAAGAGGCTTAATCTGAGAAATGTGCTACTTCAGAAAATTGTTCCTGCTCTGAAAGACCTGGATGATGCTAAATTCAAGTTTATTTGACAAAAAGGGGGAGATTGTTAGATCTGAAGTTTTGTCAATAAACCAAGTGTTGAAGTTCTGATAAGAAGACTCAGATGTTCTGAGTAGAAGAGTCAGAGTTCTGAGAGAAAGAGTCAGAAGCTCTGAGAAGCGTTATCAGAAGAATGTTCAGAAGTTCTGAACTACCTGTTCAGAACTTATGACGAGATACTTTACTTAGTAATTTGTAAACTAATTAGGACACATGTTATGTTCTTATTAGTCTTTCTTATTTGTACTGTAGCTTTAATATTTCCGTTGCAGTATAAATAGATTGGTTAGCATTACATTGCTAACTGATTGATATTCCCATATATCTTTGTATTCATTCTTTGTAATCTTTGAGATTCTCTCTCTCTTAGATTTGTAATTGTTAGGACACTGAAGTTGTCCTTTATAATAGAAAGTTTTGTAAAGCAATAGCTGTGTTAAAGGGCTTATGCTTAATTGTTGTAGCAAGTGATGAAGACTATAAATAGGTCTTTACTTGTAGTTTGTAAGAAGCGAATTCATTAATACAAGATGTAGATCTCTAATCACTTTGTGTTCTCTCTAGGTTAGATTTCCTTTTCAATAATGTTCTTCATCATCTTGTTACACAATACTTGGATTGTATGAAGATCATGGACCTAACAGTAATCCTGTTCATCATTGAATACAATTGAGCTTAATCATACAACTTCTCAATTACTGCTTTCTATACTGATTGTAAGATTAGATCCTGCACTTTCAGAGCCATTTAAACCGGACAATTAACCCCAAGACTTTCTCACAGTCAAAACCGAGCAAAGTGCTCTAAGCTTGCTAGACCCATAACGTCGGTCAAAAACACGTTTAAACATTGTTTAGGCAAGCAATACCATAAAATCATCATTGACCCCAAAATTCAACACGGTTAAACAAAAAGGGTTTTCCCAAAGGACTCACACCCTTATAATTCTCAAAATGACCCATAACACTAAAGATGCATTTTCTCAAATGGTTTATGAAATCATTTACACATATATGATTAAAGCATCACTTTAAACCTCATTTTAGCAATTAATCTTTTAAAGACAAATCATGGTTTCTAACCATCTAAATATCTAAAAGTCTCAAATATGGGTGTTTTATACATTTATGAAGATAAACACTTCAAAAGAGTTAAACCATTCAAATAACTCAACCATATACATTTTCAAGTAAAACACACACATATTTGTAAAATACTCATTTTGGCATGTACAACGTTTTCGCAAAGTAACTTGAACCCACCTTGCTAGATTTAGCTAAATCTAGAGTTTCTCCAACGTAAGCTCCTTTGATGAAGTTTGCATCCTCAAGCCAAAACTTCCAAAACCTAGATTTATGAAACCCCAACCATCAACATCACAATCCTACCATAAGGTATCATCATCCATCCATAACATACCAAAATACCCATTTCATACCAAACCCTAGTTTTATACATGAAGGGGATAACGATTTTCCCAATCAATCATCCCCAAAATCGACCCATAACACTACAATAAGGAAATAAAGTGATATATAACGATAATCTAACTAGAAATTACCTTAATGACTTGAATCCTCCAAAAGGGAGCTCCAAAACTTCCAACGGCTCTAAGCTCCAAAAAAGGAACATCAATGGTGGAGTGGGTTGGTTCAAGTGGAGAGGATGAAGAGGAGATGGGAGGATTTGTGGTTAAATTGGGGAGAGAAACTGATTTGGTGAGAGGGGCGATTTTGAGAGAGAGAGCCGAGAGGGTTTGAGAGTGAGAGTGAAAAATGAGGAAGAAGAAAGTTGAAAAAGGGTTTTAAAACCTTCTGGAGTCCGACGGCGAGTATGACACGGCGAGAGTGACCATGTCACTCTCGTGAGTGTCATACTCGCTGAACCTCAAAAACCCTCGGTACAAAACCAGCGAGAGTGACACAAGTGTCACTTTCGCTGGTCACTTTAGCCGAGATTGTACCGAAAGTTGTTTTGGCTATAACTTCTTCGTTTTAGCTCCGTTTTTGCTTCAGAAAGGCCCGTTGGAATCGTAATTGAATTCTCCATCCAACAAGACTATCAAATCTAGTATTTAACTCCAAATCCTATTTTCCATAATTTTCTTAAAAGATCGATTCCTCACTAAATCAAAGTTGTACTTATCCGAAATTACGGGTGTTACAATCCTCCCAACCTTAGGATGATTTCGTCCATGAAATCTACATCCTTTACAATCCAAAACCAACCGACTTACTGTCGACCATAATTAATCAATTCCTAACCGGAATCTAAATTCCCCCACAGAGTCTTATAAAGGTAATTCCTCGAATAATTTCTTACCAACAAAACCCCTTCAAGTACACTGTACTTATGTTCGGAGAAACATTCCCACCATCGGGAAACTCCCAACCAAACGATTTCGGTCGTCTCCCAACCTTAGGATGTTCCATACTTCCCGGTTTCAGTTTTCAACTCTAATTCATCCCAAGGTTTGTTCACTAACGCACCCAACTGAATCATCAATTTCGATCATTCCTACCATTAACTGTCGATTAACTCCAACGAGTTCTATTAGACTCCAAAATTCATCTCACATGAATCATTATCTGACATGTTCATTAATCACACCCGAAGGTCATTCCATCAAAACCACTCATCACAATTGAGCATCTTAAGGTTACTACTACCATTGCCCTCATTCCTTTAAAATCGGACTACAATCCCCTGAGTACACTAAAGGTGCTTGGTCTCAAGCCCAAAAGTCGACACCTAATTATATCACCAAACTCGGAACACACGAGTTCCGTTTACCGAGGGTTTCCACAAAATTAATGTCGTCATCAAAACGGTTATACCAACCTCGAAAAGTGTTACCGCAAGTCTGCCCTCCAATTACCACCAATACATTTACCTTGCTATCGATATCATTCGGCCCTTAATACCAACACACGTGGAATACTCAACCTTCCACCGTCGAAGTGTTACACGCACTTACCTTTAACTAGGTTACATACCCTTTCCAAGGTCCTAACGAGTTCAAGTTGTTCAAGTGCGTTACTCAATAAATATGCCAATAATCAAAATCATTTGTAAAACATTTTCAACACCAAGATTTTCATCTCAAATACCCGTACGCACAAAACTACTACTATCAGGTAGTAACGTAAAACTGGACACACTCGTCCCACCTGTGAAAATAATGTTGAAAAAAATCATTTCATTGCAGTTCCGTTTACCCATAAAACGCAAAAGCGTAACAAACAAATTTTCTAGAAGGAACCGCTACAGTTCTAGTATGGATTGACTAATGACATGCATGAAAAGTGATTGTGTAGGTTCCCAGATTCACGTTGTATCATATTAATGGTAGTGAAATAGACAGCGGAAGCATATTAAATAAATCCATTAAAATGAGTGATTGTGTAAACGATAAATGAACTATGATAATCAAATATTGAACAGTAAATGATAACAGGATCAGATATAAAAGTTGCTCATATATTGATAATGAATCACACCAAGAACATGTTCAAGTGTGTTCGGAAATCTCATAGGACAACAATATCGTACGGAGGTAGTGCTCGGGATTGCTGCAGTGTGTGCTTAAACAATTGTGGAAAACTACTCTTCCCAAAGCTTATAATTGTTTGTTCCACTACCTCTCTATTTATAGCCCTGAAAAAGTGAAGGCAGTGTACTATCGTACCCTAGAATGACACTTGTCTCCTATTTTTAGGGCATACGTGGAAAGTATGGACACTTGTCTAACACTTGGGATTTCCTATGAGACTTAGGCTAACAGAGGTCTTCACTTCACCAGAGCTCTTTCGCAAGAGCTCTGTTGGTCTTCTGTTAAACACTTGTTCTTCTGTTGGAAGTCTTCGACAGAGCTCTGTTGAGCTCTGTTGGTCTTCTTGAACTTCTTCCGAATCTTCTGTCTGATCTCTGTTGGTCTTCTGACTTGAACTATTTTCAATACTTTTACATAACAGATACATGGGGCCAACAATCTCCCCCTAAGTATTGAAAATAAAAATTTACAATTGACAAGAGATTAAACAAAAGAACAAAGAACTTTTACCTCTGTCGAAGCCTTGCACTAATCTTTTGGAATATTACATTGAGATTTAAAAGACCAGTACATTTAAGCATAATTATCTCCCCTAAGAATTCTGCCGAATCTTCTGATTAGAGTGCGGAAGTCCAGCATCAGATCAATCTGGTCGATGAAGAGTTTCTGCTGTTCTTCTGGACACTTGCTTCTTGGGAGATCTTGGATTATGTTCTTGAGGTATACTAGCGACTCACTCGAGTACTTGTGGGCTTCAGCTGCTCTGATGGCCTTCTTTGTGCCCTTCTTTCGGCAGACAAAGACTGGAGGATCTTCTACTACGATTCCAGTTCTGTGATGGCCATAACCCTCAAGGTTTTCATTTAGAGGTGCAATCGCTAGTTTCTCTACTTCAAACTCTATGCCTAGCTGATAATCAATCTGTATTCTTAGATTGATGTGCTCTTGCATAGCGAATCTGACTTCTGGTAGCGCAGTTCTGGCCGGCGTGTATCTTTCTGAGAAGTTCAAGAAGTATGCATGAAGTAAGATCAGGTCGTATGGGTTCAGAAGGATGAGATCATTGTCATTGAAGATTTCATTTCTGCCTTCTGTTGATTCCACAGTATACTCATGGTATGTGACCCTGTCGTGTTGAAACTTCTTGTGCTTGATGTCCAGAATTATGCGGCTACCGAAGTTTATATTGATGTCTCTGTTCTGATTTGACTTGGTTTGGATGAACTTTAACCTTGCATCAGAAATGGTGTTTATTCTGATTGGGTTGAGGTATGGGTTAATGGGTACGGCATTTACAGGGATGATGTCTCTGTCAGCATAAAGAAATGCAAATACCATTTCTAAGGCAGGTTTTTCGGTATGAAAGGTAGAGGTTTCTGGGTTCTGTTCTGTTACCGTTGGGTTTGGGTCATCATGGGTTTCTGCCATAAGAGTGTCGATGTGAGCAGATTTCTGAGTAGCTTGAGGTTGGGCTCGACTTTTTTGTCCTTCAGTAGAGGATGGGTCTGTCCTCTCTGGTTATGTTCTTGGAGATGTAGGAGGGGTATCTAGACAGATGATCTCTGGTGGTTCTTGTGTTGACGTTTCTGTTGGTTTGATGACTCTGTCCTTAAACATGTAGTCAAATGCCACCACCGTCATTTCTGGCGTGTGTTCCTCTGTTATCCCCTTTTCTTCTCCTGTAGCCTCTGTCTCAGTTGCTTCTGTGACTTTCTCTTTACCCTTGGCTTCTCTCTCTTTTTCAACCTTTTTCTCTTTCTCTGCCTCTTTCTCCTCCTCCTCCTCCTCCTTCTCCCCCTTTTGTTGTTCTGAGGACTCACCCAATTGATCGTCTGATTGACCTTCTTGAGCATCTTCAAAATCATCATCATCGCCAGAATCGTCAATTCGAGCTTTTGGTGAGGGCGGAACAACAAATCTCAGATCAGCTTTGTGTCTCTTGCTTGAAGGTTCATCTGTAGGTGCTTCTTCTGCAGGTCTTTTCGATGTAGAGGTAGCCTGTAAAATAATATTAGTAAAGTTTGAGGCTGCCTTTGTCATTACATCTTCTACCTCTGTTGCAACACCTCTGATCTCGTCTACTTGTGCCTCAAAGTTGAACTTGTGAGTATCAAGGGACGCTTTCACGTGTTGTTCTGTCGCCTTAGCTTTCATTACAAATTTTGATGAGATCGTCATCATACGGCTAAGAATTGATTTCATGAAGTCTCCCATTTGGCCAACTGTCATGGGTAGGTCATTTGGGTTAGGGCTGGAGATGTTGAGTGGAGTAGCAGATGAGGTGGTTGCTTCTTTTATGGATTCCTTAACAGAGTTGGTAATTATCTCTGTCAAGGTTCTGACGTTAGATTCTGAAAGAATAACCGTGGGGATGGGAAGGGTTCTGTTCATCTGCGCTGTGTGGTTCTCTGTTATGAGTCACTTTAGCTCTACAAGATCTGTCGAAGTCTTTTTAACTTCCTCTGATCTGACCGATCTTATGTCGGCTATCTATGTTGTCAGTTTTGCAATCTCTTGTCCTCTGACCCGTTCAGACTCTGCTCTGAGTACTTCAGCCTCGGCATATTTTCGAGTTATTTCAGCATGCTTGTTTGAGATGTTCAGCAGTTCTTCCCTAAAAGAAGCATTTTCCTTGCGGATCAGCTCCTCCTTTTGTTCATTGATAAGTTTATACTCGTTCAAAGAGTTATTGATACTGTCACAGAAGCTTTCGAACTCTGCTCTTGTGACAGTGTCAACGGGGGTCTCCTTGGTTCCAACACATGGATCCAATTCTGCCTCGAGTTCAGAGGCGCCTCCATCAAGAGTTGTGTTGATGTTGGCTCTTGGAGGACTTCCACCTGATCCTTGATGTTCCCTTTGAGGGGAAACAACTACAGGTATTCTGACCAAAGTTTCCTCTTCCAGCTCAGGTTCTGAAGAAGGAAATCTGGTGTGATGAGAAGCATTTGGATCAAACAATGTCTTCTCTTGTTCTACTATGGTCTCCCATTGTCCCTGAGTCGGATAGATGCTACGTGAGATTACAAAGATCTCTGGTCTATTTTGTATTGTGTCTAAATGAGCCACAGAGGCATCATCGTGTGGAGGTGACCTATTGATGTTCTGGGGCGAATGAACATCACTACCAAAGATAGTTTCCCCGGCTTCATGCGTATCAGAGGCATGAAGAGGTGCCTCTGATGGTATAGGCTGGTTGGGGTTCGAGGTGTGCACCTCTGTTTCAATAATCCTTTGGTCTTGATCACCAGGATTAGATTATGTGGAAGCACTGGGATTTTGGTTAAGGATACCCTCATCTGTGCTCTGATGAGCATCTTTTTCTATTCGCACATTTTCCTCGGCTCCTATGGCTGTAGAACTCTCAGGATTCTCTCTGATGTTTTCTTCTTGCTCACTACTATCAGAAGAGATAGTTTCTACCTCTGGTGTTTCATGTACTTCCTCATGGACAGCCTCTCTAGGAGATGCTCTGTCCTCTACTTCCTCTCTTCTAGAGGAAGACCCCACTTCGGGTACTCTTTCCTCTGGTCTGTTAACTTCCTCACCAATCTCCTCACTCAGGCTCTCCAAGGAAGGCTCAGATCCTAAGTATATTGGGGTTCTCACCTCAGGTTCTTGAGGTTGAGCAGCACTCTGATAGTTTTGGATAGAGATGTGGTCAGGGGCGATAAGGGCAAGCATTGTACCTGGAATTCTTCTTATGAAGGGGTATTCGCCAGAAGTGGTGGGGAGGAATTTTGACATCGTCCAAACAGGTGTTGAGCGACCCTGATGAGTTAGTTCCAGTCTGTCGAAGGCTCTTCTGATCACCAGACTGATGAAGCGTGGAAACTTGATCATCTTCAAGAACTTGTGGGATCCAACGACTCCTCCTCTTGCGATGGATGAGGTTTTTGTGTTTACAGCCGTAAGAAGATCGTTGTAGAGAATACTGGCGTAGTCAAAGTTTCGATTGAAGAACAATCCATACATGATTTGTAGGATTTCTGTTGTGGCTTGGTCTTGACTACCAGATTTGCTGGTAAGGGTTCTGTTTAAGGTGGAGAACATGAAGTTCCACATAGTGGGTAGATTCTGTCGTTTGAACTCTCCTATCCTATTCAGATCCTTGTTGTAACCCAGAAACTTCATGAAATCAAGAAGAACAGCTGTTTTTGGTGGTTTCTCATAGGCGTCTATTCCTAGCTGTCGTTTGGTTTTCATTCTGAAGATTCTTCTTAGGGTACTTGCTCTAATGCGGATTGTTCCCGCTCCTCCATTACATGCGTTGACGCTCCCAACTATCCCGTCTTGTTCTTCGATATATTGGCATGTGGTCCACCATTGTTGGACATAGATCGCTAGAAGATGGTCATCGAACTCTGTTAGGGCTCTGAAGATATCAGAGTTTCTAAAGAACTCAATGAAGACGTGATACAGGGGTAGATAGAGTCCTGGAGTGGGATCGAATCTGTAGTTGTTGTCAGCAAACTCGTATGGAAGAACAATGATATCATCAGTGGGTTCTATTCGGCTAGAATCGGCAGAGTTTTGGGGTTCCGCCATTGTTGCAGGTTTGGGGTTTTCTTGAAGAATACTGAGGATTTGAATAAAAGAGGGAAAGGTGAAGGGTTTAGGAGGTTTAGAAAAGAAATGGGTCAATGTTATGGATATTTATAATCAGAACTTGTTGCTGGGTAATCGCCGTAGATACTGTAGGCACTCGAGTGACAGAAGGTGGAGTGGCCTGAATTGTGTATCGTGGGGACAGCTAGTGGTTTAGCTTTCAATTAGAGAGTGCCACGTGGATTTGTTCTGACCACTTTTGTGCAAGTAAACCGTCGCGGTTAGAGATGTGTGGGTGACAAGTGGTTGACGCTTAGAAATAACCCGCACCTTTGATGACGTTACTTCTGATGACGTGGCATAAAACCGACAAAGCTCTGTTCGAAATTTGCAAGTTTTTTGCTTCTGACGAGTGACCCTTTTTCATTCTTTTCAAGTACTCCTTTGGTATTTCACCTTAACCCAAAAACATTTAAAATTATGTATCTGATGAGGAAATGGTCAAAGAACAATAACAGAACTGACTTTGGAAATTTCACAGAGTTTTGGTGAGAAACAACAGAGGCTCTGGTGAAATATCAGAGTTCTGGTAGGTTCTTGACGTTATCAAAGGATTTTCATCAGAACAGGTTTTCCCTCTTTCTTCAAAAGGATTTGTCAATGAAGATCAAAAAGCAAAGTCAATTTGGATTTGGAAATATGAGTACTGACTTGCTCCCCCTAAAACCATGCATTATCTTTCTTTTAAGCTCCCCCTAGAAAATTGAGCTTAAATCCAAAAAAAACTTTTGTACATACAAAACTTTATATACAAACAGAATGTTCACCGAAAGCGTGTTGAAAAAGTAATATTGACAGAGTTCTGGTGAACAACAGAAGCTCTGTTGAACTATCCTACCCAACTATTTGACAGAGCTCTGGTAGGATCATCAGAGCCTCTGTTGAATTGAACAAAGTTAGGAGGATAAGTTCAGCATACCCAGTTTGCTGATTAAGAAGTTAAACCTCCTTTCATCAAGGGCTTTTGTAAACAAGTCAGCAAGCTGGAGGTCAGTTGAAACAAAATACATTTCAATAGTCCCTTTTTCAACATGATCCTTTATGAAGTGGTACCTTATGTCGATGTGCTTAGTTTTCGAGTGTTGAACTGGATTGGCTGTTATGGCAATGGCACTTTTGGAGTCGCATAGAATAGGTATTTTACCATACTCCAAGCCATAATCTTTGAGTTGTGTTTTCATCCATATCACTTGAGAGCAACAACTAGCAACAACAACATATTATGCTTCTACTGTAGAGGTTGAAACACAGTTATGTTTCTTAGATGTCCAACTCACCAACTTTTCTCCAAGCAGTTGACAGCTACCAAAAGTACTCTTTTTGTCATTCTTGCATCCTCCAATGTCTGAATATGTATATGCTACAAGCTCGAAACCAGAGTTAAGAGGATACCAGAGACCCAAAAATTGAGTCCCTTTCAGATATTTAAAGATACGCTTGACAGCTGTTAAATGAGTTTCTGTAAGATTTGCTTGAAATCTGGCACAGAGACAGGTTGCAACATTATATCAGGTCTGCTGGCAGTTAAGTACAGAAGTGACCCTATCATGCCTCTGTAGTACTTGACATCTGTTGGTTCACCATTAAGATCAGAGTCAAGCTTAACTCCAGTGGCAATAGGAGTTTTCATTGGTTTTGAATCATTGAGCTTATACTTTTTCAACATATCAGAGATGTACTTAGACTGACTTATGAAAGTCCCTCTGTCTGATTGTTTAACTTGTAAACCAAGGAAGAAGGAAAGTTCTCCCATCATGCTCATTTTGAATTCTCTTT